>OU383781.1:18451656-19853419 GCA_910950805.1 Acrocephalus scirpaceus scirpaceus
AAGGCCTTTAGGGTACACCTTGGGCAGGACAGGGCCTGACCAGGGCTACACCCAGGATGGACCAAGAATGGTCACAAAACGGCTGACTGGTCACAAGGTCTTACACTTTTAAAAGTTTTGGGCCATTTGCATGTTGGGGTTTAATTGTCCAATTACAGCTCTGGGTTATGAAGCCCCATCCTTCTTGTTCCTCCCTTCAGCCACCCCTGTTTGTGCTGTTGGGTCTGAAAGCTGTCCTTGGTCTCCAGCAGGACAAGGATTTGTTTTGTGTCCCTGCTCTGTGCAGAGAGCTGAGTGACACTGACTGTGAGGGTCAGAACTGCACCCCTGGGCAGCACAGAGTCTGAAAAACATGAAAGCTCAAACTTAAGGCATCAGCTATGTCTGCTCAAATTAACTGTTCCGTGAGGGCATTCAGCAAAAGGAAAACGTTCTGTGAGGGCAAAAGGAATGGTTGTGGAAAACCTGGTAATGAGGGTGGCTTCTGCCACAATCCACTCCATACTGCTTTTGTTTATCCTGCAAAGGGCAGCTGCTGTTTTGAACATCACTACTGCAAAGTAGGACAGACACACTGTGCTCTTTTTGGTGTTTGGTTTGGTGGTGGTTGTTGTTGTTATTATTAACGATCCAGTCAAACTTTTTAGATAATTATCAGTGAGGCTAACATTTAATATTTTATAGCAACAATGCCCAGTCTCTAATTTTGTTCCTTTGACTGTTTGTTCCTCCTGGTGTCCAGCTAAATTCTGCCGTGGCTTTCCTGTCACTCTGTTGGCCACAGGAAATGCGTGCGAGCAGCCCACACTGGAACACACACTGTATTTTCCAGATGGATTTGAGCCAGAATGATTCACAGCTTTGTTTAAGATGCTTTGGAGATTCAAAGCACTTTCATAAACATACAGCAGTCATTCATCTCCTATCTAACAACAAATAAGTAAACATATAACCACAAAGGCAGGACTTGGATATCAATCCTGAAAGTACTTGGGAATTGTTCTTTGCCTTATTTAGCCAGTCCTCTCTGCATGAAGTTTCTTCACAGATATTGCTTCTCTAAAAATTAAGGACCAGCAGTTAGTCACAACTGTTCACATTTTTATTAGCTTTAGAGCTTTGCCTGATGCTTACATATTTGTGTATAGCAATCTTCCCTGCATCTGCACAGAAATATTTGTGATTCATCAGTGTAGAGCAATCTGCCTCCTTAGATAATTGAAATTACTAACTCAGTGTTTCTGGTTCAGTTGATATGCTATTTTTGTTTTGTTTATTGATATTTTCATATATTTTGAAAAAAAGACAGGCTAATAAAGTTATTATCTTTTTTTTGAGATAATTGGTAGCTTGATGTGATTTTTTTCCTTAATTTGTTTGCAGGAGCAATATTTCCTGTAAAGATCTAATTCAGCAGTTTGATTTTTTCCCTTGATCTCGGGCTAGTCTACAATGCTGCCGAAACAGCATGACTGGGACTACTAATTCAAATTTTTCCTTTTCCAGTATCAACCCAGCCAGGCAATCTAGGTTCTGTAGAATAGACATATTCCTGAGCTGCTTGACACACTAATGTATTTTCATTTAGTTCATACTCATGCAAAACACTGAGCCCACATACCAGGCCACCTAGTCAAAAACTCTATGAATTTAAATAAGGCTAGAGAATAATGTTTCTGAGAAGCAGGGTTTAATAACTGTTCTTTCTATGAACAAGTATTTTGTAAGCAAAGACACTTTCTGTTGTGTAAATACTTGTATATTTTTTAGGAACTTTGAAATAAATTCTGAGGTTTGGACTAGTTGCTAGTCACTCCTCAGTTTAGAGAGATTTTGACAAAAGTGGCACTGGTCAAAATTTGGTCCTGATTTCTTTCATCATGAAAAATAACTTGCTTGATACAGAAAATCATTAATTTATCTCTTTTACCTCTTCTTCTTGTGATGTCAAGAAATTACAATTTTTATTTTACTTGTGTTAATGAAAACAAAAAGCAGTAGTGCAAAATCATCAGCAAACTGTTACTGAGAAATAACAATCTCATTATTATCAATATTTCAAATAAAATTTTCTATTTTGCGGGTTAAGAAATAACAAAATAACCACCAAACTATAAACCCAGGTGTAACAGTGCTCTTAGAATGACTCCAAACAATCTTCTAATCTCCATTTACATATCAACACCTCAGGTATAAAGTACACAATTCACTGACTTTTTTCTCCCATAAGAGTAGACTTTGTTGCATTATGCTAAAGGAGTTCCATGAAAAACTATCAGAGCAGTAAAACTCCCGTTAGGCATTGACAGCCCTGAGATATCGGAATATCTTTACAGATTATCAATATGTAATGTGGCTGAGGGTCGAAGCAGCACAGGATGGGAAAATTGCACCCAGCAGAGGAAAACAGATTGTTTAGACATCAAACAAACATATCAGATTTATCACATCTAAATTCCCTAGTGAGGAATAAGCCAATGTCTTCTGTAAAAAACAGGCCATAAAATTGCTTTTTTGGGTCTTACTCTTGTGGTTTTTTACTAAATTATCTTTGGTCTATAACAAATTAAAACATATAATGAGAAAATTTGCATTGAAAAACCATATAAATACATATTCCTGATTTATAAGGCAAGCTCTTCTTATTTATATCTATTTTGGGCATTTCTTGTAACTTTCTTGAGACCTAAACTAGTATCAGTCAAAATTAATAAACCAACCTTGAATATCATCTTACTAGGGCTGAATATGATAAATAAATATTATAAAATAGCTTCTTAGACAATTATTAATGTATCCTTTATATTGGAACTCTGTACATCTTGTTTCTTTTCATTTGAGTTTAGGAATTTGGGAGTTGATTTCTAGAGCTACCTGGGTACCTGATTGGGCACATAAACCTCACTGGATCACAATGAATCCAGACACTGCTCGTGGGTGTTGTTTTCTGTTTGCTGTGCCTCCTTCTTCTAGTCTGGACAGAGCTGGACGTGTTAATAGATTTCTAGTGACTGCAATTCCTATTATTAGGCAGGCTTCTTGTTTAAGAACATAAACTACCAACACTGAGTAGATTTCCTCATTTCAGGAACATGCTGGAATCATCCACTTGTATTTTTGTTTCATGCCAGATTCCACAGCGCCCTGATTCAGTGACGCATCCATATTCCTGCAGTTTGCTCTTTTAACTCAAGCTTAGTTACAAATGTAAAAAAAACCCCAAAAACCCAACTATAAAAACCAATCCCAGATGTATTAAATGTAATTCTTCTGTGACTGTTCCTCTCTCCTTGCTCTGACTGCCTTACCAAAATCTGTTGAAGTAAACATGAGCTCTTCCTTTTAGCCACACCCATCTTTCTCCCCAAGGAAAGTGGGCCCTGGATAATCACCAAGATTACATTTTGGATCACATTGTGATTATTTTCAACTGGCAGAGTCCCTCCCAGTCAGTATTGCCATCTCAGCTGAAACCTCTGCTTCAGCTTTTAATCAGGACACTGATGCA
Source organism: Acrocephalus scirpaceus scirpaceus (assembly GCA_910950805.1). NCBI lineage: Eukaryota > Metazoa > Chordata > Aves > Passeriformes > Sylviidae > Acrocephalus > Acrocephalus scirpaceus. The sequence goes on from OU383781.1 coordinate 18,455,165, forward strand.
AACTGATGCAATTCCATTAATGTGCAAATTTAAACCCGCTTAGAATTTATTTTGGGGACCACTGTGAGGAAGAACACAATCATGATTGAAGTCCAAGGTATGGTAATGGAAATTAGTGTGAGTGTTTTATATCATTATTAATAACTTAGATTAGAATTGTGTTGCTTTATAACAAACACATTTAAACACATTTATAGACATGTATGGAGTAGTGGTGTTTTCTTTGGTTTTGTTTTTTTTTACTTTTTAGTCATATCTAGTAAACACAAACACAAATATTACATCCCTGAAAATTTTTCAAATATAGCTGCAGACAGATTTTGCAGCAAACTCAGTATTGGTATTGTTTGTCTTAGGTCTGGGTTCTACTCAAGTCTCTTTGGAATTTACTAATCAAATCCTTCCCTTAATCAGATGTGAGCATGCAGTAGACTAATTCTATATTATTAACTGTGATGTTTAGAAATCAGAAATGAAACTCAGAGGTATGAAATTGGGGTGTGAGTCACAAATCATTTAAATTTATGTATATTATTTTTAGAGTAGTGTTTTATGTGCCCTGGCTGTGACTACTGAAGCCACAGGCTGTCCTATCAGGACCAAAGGACTACTCCCACACAACAGAGAGCACAAATCACCCCTGCTCTACTTGCACAGGATTTAGCCTTTTGTACCATAAAATAAACTCTGGAAACAGTAAAACCTCAATTCCATAACTATCTTATTTACTTATGGAAGAGTTCAAAGAGTTACTCTGTCCGTCTGAAGTTCTTGAGGTTTCAGTTGGATATTTTCTTTAAGGAGTAAGAGAAATTGTTTATGGAACAGATACATTAGTATTCTGTACAACTGTTTTTTCAACTTCTATTTGTTTTTCTGTTGCTACTGTAGAGATACCACTCATATACAAACGACTGTCAAAATATTTTTCTCCAGATACAGCAATGATGAGGAGAGTGAGTGGTTTGAGAAGGCAGAGGAGAGCTGCTGCATTGCTTGGCTACATCTGCATTTGTAAACTCCTGCATACTGTGAAACTCTTCAGGCAGCTGAAGGGATCAGTGAGCTGAGAGAGATCTGGGTGGGAGGAAAGCAAAAAACAAAGAGAAGCAAGAAATTCACATCTAAATGGAGATGGTTTGATAGCATAATGACTGTAGCCATCTAATGGAGATTTTATAGCAAGGGAAAAGCTGTTTGTATGAGTGAGAAGATAATTCTGACAGAAAAAAATGGGGGAAATTCTTCATGATGAAGTGCACATATCCTTTTTGTTCTTAGTTGCTCTAATGGATTCTAAACCAGATATTAATCTCCTTCAGGGTCATGTGTAATTCTTGTGTCAGTGTGTGTGTACACACATATGTGTGTTTGTGCATACATACACTTCTGAAAATAAATATACTGGGTTAGAAAGTTACAATTTCTTTCCTTTATTGGTTTGGGCTGGCAGATACTTAATGTTTAAAGGTCAAGCTGCTGGAAGATATAATGCTAACAACAGCAGCAGAAACTGCTGAGATAGCAGAAGTTAGTAAAATATTTCTCTAAATGCTACTATTTGTTACCCTGTCTAGTACACAAAAGGCTCAAGAAAATCTCAGAAAGATGACTGTCCCAGATTTTCAGATAAAGGCAGTTGGTGTGCAGGGATGAGTGTTTGCAGCTCTCTGGATAGGAGGGGACAAGGGGACACAGAGACTGGCAGCAGAACAAAGCCCACAAGCCTGATGGGGAGGACTGATCTAGCCACACACACTTGTTCCTTACACACACTTTTTTTCCCAGCATCTCTTCACAGCTCTAGGATGCATTTTCTTTCCCCCAGCACAATGTCTGTCCCTGTTTGGTTCACAGCAGGTGCTCTAAACTCAGCTCAGGAGTGCTTAAATTCACAGAATCCCAGAATGGTTTGGGTTTGAAGGGACCCTAAAGATCAGCTGGTTCCAAACCCCTGCCTCAGGCAGGGACAACATTTGTGAGTCCACGTGTCTCAGAGCCACAGCCAGCCTGGCCTTGGACACTGCCAGGGATGGGGCAGCCACAAGAATTTAAATAGGTCACCAAAGTTGGCATATTACTGCAAGACAGTTCTCCTCTTTTAGACAATTCTTTTCTGGATATAATATAAAAAAATCACAACCAAGTAACACTACCTGAAGGTCTATTTTCTTTTCTCAATTGTCCTGACTTTCCTGAAGATTTTTTCTTCCCCCTTTCTTTCATAATATGACATTATTTAGATAACTAACTTGTAAATAAAAGTCAGAGCACAAGACTCATTAAAGTCTGAGGCTGAGCCTCTGTGGAACTAGCATAAAGGCTTATTTCATAGTCATCATTCACAAAATAAATGTTTCAGAACTTTCTAGATGTAGGAATATATAAATATCCACATAAACACAAAGTTGTTGTTTTAGTATAGCTGATAAACAAAATAGTCCTGATTGTTATACTACATGGAAGACTAAAAATATATCCAGGTCTGAATAATAAGAGATGGTCATCTCTATCAGATTTTGAATTTTTAAAATTATTTAGCATCTCCAGGTTTAGACTTAGGAAAATTAATGTTTTACTATAAATAAAACTGTGAATGTTTCTCCTTCTTCTGCACTATGACAAATATTGGTAGCACTGCACATTGTCAGCAACGGCTCCGAAACCCATGATCTTTGTAATCCTCTCTCTGACCTTTAAATGAATGAAGGATTCATGATACTTCCTAGAAAATCTGTCTTAGGTATCAGATAAGTTCATAAATATTACAATGCAGTAACAGGTCAAATAGTGAATTATAGAAAAAAAAAGCATTGTGAAACTATGTTAGATTTCCTGGAGCTCAACAGAAACTGCTCCTTTTGCAGAATCTACTGAACGTTTCTTTTTAACTTGTCCAATTTCCTTTGCTCATAGCCCCCTTTGAAAAAAAACTTTCCACCTTTTTAAAAATACTGTGAAAAAATGGTTCTATTGGAGATCTTTTAAAGTGAACATAGAAATTTCTTGAGAAAAAGAAGAAAATAATTTAGCCGGTAGTAATTTTAAATATATCTGAAGGGATCAAATAAAATACTTGATATGAACCTGAATGGTTTCAGCAAAGTTTCCTGAAACAACGAAGAAACCCCTGTGTTAAATGGCAATCTGGAATTTCAGATTGTATGTTCCCAAACAGCCCCAGTTTTCCCAGTTCGAAAGCAGATTTGATTTGATTCAACCTCTGAACCAGTCAGTTTTCCAAGCACTTTTTGTTCTGCTTTGGTAAGGATGGGCCTATCTGTGGCAAAGTTCCAAATATCTACAAGATCAAACTGGAGCTAAAGCAGTCACAGCTTTAGGGTAAGGGCTCTACCAAAATTGCAGAATGCAAGCAAAATGGTTTTCTTATGTTGAAATACAATGATTCTGCATGCATGAATATGTATAAACTAGTTCTTAAGAATACTGCTGTTCTGGGTAACTGATTTATTTCAAGAAGAAAACAATTGTTTATTTATAAAGAATGTTTAAATGGAAAAAATTCATTATTTAATTTACGGCTGGTAGAGCAAAATTTTATTGACTACAGGTTTTTAACTTAAGTGTTGTCAGTTTCTCTTGGACAGTGTAACAGAATTTATTTTACAGAAATCCATTTAACTGATCAGTATGTAAATCAAGAAAACTTTTTATCCTCTGAATTCTAAAAACAAAGGTGCTGCCCCAGTCTGTAAATCTGAAATAGAAAACGCTTGCTTTTTGATTGCAATACTTTCACAGACAAAATCTGGTCTATTAAATAATGAAAGGTATTGGTACAAACAAAGTGGAAATTAATGTTTTAAAATGGTATATATTTACTGAGATGAAGCAGATTTTATTTAATGTATATTAAAAATTCATTCCATAAACAAAACATGATAAGTTTGCATGTTTAATTATCGTGAAAAGCATGAATATAATCCTAAATCTGAATGCTGAAATTTGTTTTGAATTATTTACATTGTCCTTGAAACATCAGTATGCTGCCTTTCAAAGAGTAACACAAAAAATGACTGTCCTCTCAAGATAATTTTACAGTTTTGCAAAAATACTGCTGAAATCAAATTAGCTATTCCCCAGTCATTTGTCATAAAAATATGCATGCACACATTGACACACAGCCTCTACATATGCCATAAAAAATACAAATGTCACGTTGCAAAGTCTGGTATAACACAAAGGGGCTGCATTTTCAGTTGTACTGTGAAACAATGGGTTCAACAGGACAGGAATTAGGCAGCTCGGAAAGACCAGATGTAAGCTGCCTTTATTTGAGTAACTTTTCTAAAAAGTACTTGTAAAATCAGACACAACAGCCATCTCTCCCTCTAACTGGAGGATTCAGGAGACATCTTGTCCATAAGTGCCACCACACTGCTGGAGCCTGTGCTGCAAAGAGAGGAGTATTATTACTATTATTATTATTATTATTATTATTAGGGATTTTTTTCTAGCATTTGTTTCAAGCTTTGCTACATGTATATGCACAGTAGAGTCTTCATTTTTTAACCAAGTGTGTTAATAGTTGTCAACAAGGCAGTGACAAAGAGAAGGGGCAATGCTGAGTGTGGGTGCACAGCTCTGAGCCCAGGATGTGCCCAGTGACACCCCTGCCAGTATCACAGAACCACAGAACGAACTCGGTTGGGAAAGGATCTTTGAGATCATAAAGTCCAACCTATGACCTTATGAAACCCCTGTGGGTCTGAGCCCAGACAATCAGACCCCTTCGAGTTTCCTCAGGACTCAGCCCCGTGACAACTTGATGGCGAGAGAGACAGCTTCGATCCACTTGTCCAAAAAGCAAATTTAATAACCCAAAACCAACAAACAATAAGGTGTCCACTGTATCGGAGCTAACTGGACCAAGGCAGTAACAAGGGACAAAACGTGGGGTCTTGGGTCAGACAGGGGGACTTATGCACCCCAATGTGGGTGGGGAGTTAAGGTGGGGTCTGAGGGAACGGTCCAAGGGGGGAGGATGATTAGGAATATTAAAATTCTTGCACCAAAAATCAACCTATGCTAACATAAACAACCAAGAACTTTCTAGTAACAATTTGCATAGAGAGCATGTGAATAAGCCCTTTGCTTATGGCACTGAAAAGGTGGTTTCCCAAGGCATTTTTCCAGGGTTCTCTTCTTCCCTGGGGAAACTGCCCTCTACAGCCTAATGTGTTGGAGGTTTTCAATAACAGGATGGGACTGCTGGGAGATGTTTCCATGAGCTTCCATGGCATCAGTGTCAGTACAGGCTGAGACAATTGAAAGATGGCCACAGCTCACATCTTGCCAACAGCAGCCAAAGATCTCTTTGTTACAGGGCATTTTAAAAGTTTTCCAGCCACTAGCACATTGTTAAATCTAACAGACAATTGTTCCAGCCAACCACTGAAAGCACATGCAAACCTGCTTCAAACAATTCTTGCTTGTATGCTTTCTATTAACAACACACAATACTACATTATTAAGCTCAAAACCTTCTACTGTCTTGCTAAGCATATTTTTCTGCAGTCTTAAGGTCTATCTTAGCCAAACCTAAAAACTCAAACTATCATTTCATGTCTTTGCTTGCTGTATCATTGTCTCTTCTCTACTATCAAGCTTTGCAGCTGCAGCTAGCACTAAGGTCTCTGCTCTGTTTCTGAGCTTCTGAAAGTCTTCTTACCTTCTTAGTCTATTTCTCATAACCTAACCCCTCCTCATCAACTGAACTATGGCACTGAGTGCCACGTCAGTCTTTTATGAAACACACCCTGGGACAATTAGTTTGAGGGCTTGCTATGCAGCCACAGGGCCAGTGTGTGTATGGGCAGCCACTTCAGCCTGGTCCACGGCCTGATTTCCCAAGCAGAACTGCTGGAAAGCTGCAGTTCCTCTTCCACCCAGCACCCACTCAGCTGGGTGACATATCACAGACTCACAGACTCACAGAATCACAGAATCACAGAATTTCTAGATTGGAAGAGACCTTCAAGATCATCGAGTCCAACCCATGTTCTAACACCCCAACTAGACCATGGCACCCAGTGCCACATCCAGTCTTTTTTTAAACACATCCAGGGATGGTGACTCCACCACCTCCCCGGGCAGGCCATTCCAGTACTTAATCACTCTTTCTGTGAAAAACTTTTTCCTAATATCCAGTCTATATTTCCCTTGGCACAGCTTAAGACTGTGTCCTCTCGTTCTGTCAGTTGCTGCCTGGAGAAAGAGACCAACCCCCAGCTGACTACAACCACCCTTCAGGGAGTTGTAGAGAGTGACAAGGTCACCTCTGAGTGTCCTTTTCTCCAGGCTAAACAACCACAGCTCCCTCAGCCGTTCTTCATCACTTCAGCTCTGCTCTGGGGATCTAAGTGCAGACACAGCCTGCAACCCTCTGACTTCCAGCAGCAAAGCCCCCGGGCTGCAAGCACCCCTGAGTAATTTCCCAGTCAGTAGGAGGCTGCAGGGGCCATGAATCAAACTGCTTTGCACTTTGGTACCTTTTCCTCAGGAGCTCAGGCTCTCCTCAGGGATCAGGTAGGAAATACCAGCGGTACCTGGCACGATGACTGTAAACAGCAAAGTCAGGAGCTCTGCACAGCCCCTGGCACTTCACCAGGCTGGAAAATCCTTGCTAAGGGTAAGAAATGAGCCAGTAAAAGCTAGGAAACCTAATTCTGCCCTCCTATACAGACACAGAATGAAATATTCTTGGACTTTCTGACCACCTCCTCAATCAATTCACAGGATAGACTCAATATTCAAAAGATAATAAGAACACTAATTTATTCTTCCTCCTCATCCTCACTGTTCTGATATTTCAGTTTTAAGAGAAATCCACTACAGGTCATCTTCCAGTCTTCTTGCACCAATTTTTAGTGTTGTAAAATCTACTGAATGGTGTAATAAAGCACATATCTCTATAACTGTAAGCATCAGAGCATGACATTACATGCATTTTAAGTAGAATGTGTTCTCTGACAAGCAAATAAAGATTGTGTTCACCTTTCACTACCCCCTAAAATGTTGTTTAAGTGTTTCCTATTAAAAATAAAATAGTTGTTAATGAAAGGATATTGTAAATTATTGATAAGGTGTATGGAAGTGGTCCTTGGACAGTGTAAATATGGCAATTGATGCAGTTTAGAGTCTCTTTGATGTATTCAGATTATTAATTAGATAATAAAATAACATATAATTACATTATATGCAATTAATAATACTGCTTCCCTGCACTTCCTTTTTTTCCACTTCTAGAAGAAATCCTGAGAGGGTAAATTCTTTAGAGTAGTAAGGAAGGCACTGAACACTGTCAAGTAATATCTTGGAAATGTCTGGATTTGCTCTTCTATACAGTCCCCCACTAACTGCCCTGAGAGGGATATACATCCTTCTTAAAGAGAATATTTTAGTCTACAAATAAGGATGTGAGTGGCTACTGTCAGAAAGCCACTTTTATTTCTCTCTCCAGATTATGTCTCCTTCCCATTTCTTAAAAGAGGGGGGTAACAAAAAACAGAAAAGTCCAAAAATAAAAATTGGTGTCGTTTTCCACAAATGCTTACCTGGTTTTTTTTCCAGTCTCACTTTTTACTTACTATTTTACCATTTTATGCTATCCCTACCTTGTGAAGAGATTCCTGGCCTAGGTAATTATTAAAATAGCAAAATGTGATTAGTTGCACCTGAGAACCCCATACTCTCCAACATTAAGTGAATTTGAGTGCAAAGACTTTCTATTGGCAAGGCTCACAGGAGTAAACTGCAAGCACATTCACAATGCTTTGGAATGCATTGATTTTACTTGCAAATATTTTCTGCTGTGTAGCCTTTAACACCTTTCAAGTCTGATTCAAATCTTACTGAAGTTAATGGGAATTTCTGCACCAATATCATGCGTTGCATTCAGCCACTCATAGAGCTCACTAATTTACTGCATCTGATCCTAAGGTTTTTTAATATTCCTACTCCTCTCCTTTTCAAGAGCAGATATGGGGAAACTCATGCTTTAAACCTGTAATTAAGATGTCCACTCAAGTTTCATATCTTTTTTTTATACAATGGTTTCATTTAAGAGCATTTGACAGTATTTACAAATGTAAGTTTATGAAACACATTCTTTTTTTTCTTTATAATTAATTCCTGCTGAATCAACGGAGGCCAATTAAGAGAAAGCATCTTTTTAATTCTTCTTTAGTAGAATTGATTCAAAAGTGAGGATGATATTTAGTGGACTAGATTTAGGATATTATATGTTATTGCAAATTTTTGAACTTAAGGAGAGATGCACTGATTTAAACCAGTTAAGGTCTCTCTCAGTCTTGCCATTGACTTCCACATTTCTGTCAATAAAAAAAGAAAAGAATGGCATTCCAAAATATGGGCCTGTCTCAGACTTTTTAACTTCTCAGAGAGGGCTTATTCTGATAACTAATCCAGAATATCTTCTAATCTTTACCAAATGGAAGGATAAAGATAGAGTAGTGCCAATACTCCTTAGGATTCACCCTAAAAATGGCAATTTGAATGTAATTACAGACTTCTGACCCAGCTTGGAACTGGAAGCTGAAGACTCCTTCTGCCTTCAAGCATTTTGCTCACTCATACACAGCTGGTAAGAGTCTCACTCTGAGCACTTCTCTCATTCATGTTCATATTCTTTCATTAAATTACAAAAACTCTTATCTTTCAATTTTCATACACACATTCTAAATTCAGGAATTGATAAGCTTAATAAACAGCAGTGGAAATGGAATTTTGGTTCTCTGAGGGTTAAAATCTATGGTAACATTTTTCATAAAGTGAAATTAAAATGGATAAAACCAACTGCTTAGGAAATGATCATGCCTTTTGAGCAACTATAAAGGAAGTAGATTTATCATCTAATGAGAAAAATCAGTGTGGTTCACTTTTTCAATCAGGAATGTGAGAATAGAACCTGGGCTTGTGCTGACACTGAGATGACTGGGGCTAAGAACAACTAAAAAGTGAAATCAGAAGAGCTAGATATAAGGGATAATACAATTGATTTGTATGTGAAACTAAGACAACTAAGAAAGAAGAATGATGTATGAAATGAAATTAAGCAGCCTATAGACTGGGATCAAAAGACTCACCAGATAAATGCTCTCTTGAAAGGCCAAAAATGCAGAGTTGAAGCATGGAGCTGATGGATGGAGGCTTGCAAAGGAGTGGCAAGTGCAAGATGAAGGAAAGTGAAAAGGAGATGTAACTCAGATGGAACTCAGAAAGTTGAGCACAATAAAAGAAAGAGATAAAGAGATAAAGATCAAAGAAAGGGACAAGGAGCAAGCATATCTTGGGAGAGCAGGATCAAAGAATGAGGCATTAAAAGGATGACATTAAAAGGAAATGGATTAGCCACAACTCACCTGGAAAATTTAGTGACACCTAGATGGACAGATGTTTCAAGAGGAAATGACAATACATTTATCTATGAGTAACTTCCATACTAATATGAAAATATGGGGAAGAAGAGTAGACTGAGGAAAGTCAGTGAATTAAAGACACTTCAGATGGATTACCTAAGTGGGAAACTTAATTTGAGAAATGAAAAAAATTAAACTTTAAAAAAATGGGTAAACTCCAGTAATAAAATATATAGTGTTGAAAAATACCAAAGAAATATGAGTTTAGAACATGAAGAATGTGTCTGTAAAACATGAAGGAATGGAAACCAGGAAGGACCGAATACGGTTGAGCAGATGTAGAAAAAATTATATGGTATGAAAATATGTACAGACTAACACCTCTGTGAAACTTGTACCAATCTGAAAGCAGCAGTAATTATATTATAATCACTTTTGGGTCTATAACCACTTTTGGACTGCTAGAGTGAAAAAAAAAGAAAATAAACCCCTGCAGGAATGGGATACACAGGAAACAAAGTTCCTATCTTGTCCAGAGTTCATCTTTCATTAATACTGTGGTAAGCACCTTACACTAAGATCCCCTAACAACGTCACTCATTCTTCACACTTCTACAGCTTCAGGAACAGAGTGAAAGCAAAGAAAAAAGGAAAAGGATTTAAAAACCTGAAAAGTTCACATCTAACATGCTTATATCATTCACTGATTTCCCTAGTGGCCTTTAAGTTCACTCTGGGTGGCATATTTTAAGTTTAGGGCACGTCTTCTGCTGGAGGTCAGGGCTTTCATTTCATATTGAGGCTCAACTCAATGTTCAGTTTGGCTGCTTTGCTGTGTAATCTTCTGCTAAGAGCACTGTATGTTGTTAGTGTGAAAAAATATGTTGCTCATGGATATATAAGGCATAAAATTCCTCTATAAATGTCTCTTTTGCTAGAGGTGTTGAAAATGCAGCCCAGTTTGTCAAAAACACAGCTGCCTTCCTTGGGGTTTCAGAATGCTCATAACAAATAGACTTTTTTATGAATTTGTGAGAACACCCTGAGGAAAACAGCTGCATTATTATAGAACCCATGAAATCTCAGACGAGTCTGAACTATTGTATTTTAAAGCACTGCTACTTAAAAGCCTTTTTAGTTTCAAGTAATAACATTATTTTTTTTGACTTCCAGAAAGATATTTTAAGGAATATATGATGGTGATTCTTTCTAGTTGACTGGAAAAAAACCTGCTAACACTGCAAGACCTCAAGTGTTTGAATGGAGACAAAGCAGTGTGCTACACACAAAAAATAGCAGTGATTTGTGCTGCTAGGGAATATTTTCTGGCAGGAACTCAGCAGCTGGACCAGGAATGAACCAATTCAAGAGGCCCTACAGACAGGTAGTATCACCTCTCAACTATTGCACTAATTTCTATCTACACAACTAAGCCTACAAGATCCAAGGCTCACTCCATAGCTGAAGTTCTCTGTGAGGAAATCTTACTACCTGCTTCTGTTTGCCCTGCATAATACTATCTTAAATAACTGAGGCAATCAGCACATTTATTCACAGGGCAGCAGAACTGAGATCTGGGATGTTTACCCCTCAGTTGGGGTTTGTTTTTTATGTGATCTTTGCAGATACACACGTAATTCTTCAATGCCCAAGGACTTGTGCATAGAGGCACAAGAGAATGTTTCTAACCCTCTCCACAAATAACACTGAACACACTCAGCCCTGGAAGGTGCTGAATCTCTGCTACAGGAGCCTTGCTAGGAATTGGCACTGGATCCTACCTGAGCACATTCATCTGCAGGGCTGGTGGGGTTTGCAGAGCCCCTTAACACCACGTTCACTGGAGCAGGGAGTGTGGGGCATATCCAAGGGTTATTCAGTACTTTGGATTTGCAAAGCTGTGATTTATAAAGCACTTGCAGGTTCTGCAGGCAAAGAATGCTCTGGAAGTGTGAATTAGTCTTTGCAGTAAGGAATTAGTTGTGCTAACTTTTGAAAGGAATGGTGTTTGGCTTCAGCAGGTAGACTGTCACTTGACAAAGTTTATGCTTGTGTCTACAAATTCAGAAACACTCTCTGGCACAAGAAAAAAAATGAAGAGGGTAAAGTCCCTTCCTCATAAATATGTCCTAAAATATATCACCCAGTGGTAATTTGCAGAATCACTGAATCATTTAGGTTGGAAAAGACCCCAAAGATCATCAAGTCCAACCTTTGATCACAACCTTGTCAACCAGACCAAGGCCTTGAGTACCACATCCAATTGTCCTTGAACACCTCCAGAGATGATGACTCCACCACCTCCCTGGACAGCCCATTCCAATGTTCAAGAACCATTTCCATGAATTTGCATGAATAAATTCCTCCTGATGTCTAACCTGAATCTCCCCTGGTGCAATCTATAGGCTATGAACAAGATAAAAAATATCCAGGACATAAATAAATGTTATTTTACTTATATAAAATTTATTAAATTAATTTACTGCCAGTAGGAGAATTAAATGGCTTTAGGTCTCTCTGCTATATCAGATATGAAACTGATTCAAGAACAGTGATTCTGAGTCTAATAGTTAAAATTGAATCAACTAGAAATCATATTGAGCTGTTACAAAGTCTGGCATTCCATGGCCTTGTGCTGAGGTGCTCATTTAATTTTTGATACCAAAGCTTGCCTCCCAACATTATAGGTCTGGCAGGCAGATTTTATAACTAGCACAGCTGAAAATTCAAGGACCTAAATTTCCACTGTAATTCACTGCCTTTTTTTTTTTTTAAGCTTGGTTCTTTTTACCCAGCCACAGATTCTTTTGTAAATATATCTCTGCAGATCATTTTTCAGTTCCTAGAATAGTTCCAGAATGCAAAATTCCAGAAAGCTTCTAAACAGAAGAATTTCTTGAAGGGAACATGGTGGGCAAATGCCTAGAAATCATTTGAATTTTCGTAGAAAAATTCTAGCTCATGGATTCTTAGAGAACATGCATAACACACAAATCTTAGAAAGTACTAAGTAACTCAGAATGGTTCTGAACAGAAGAAGTCCTAAGAAACAGCTTTAAAATCCTCAAACACAATGAGAAATTCCTCAAAAGTGCACTGAAATTCCCAAGTTGTTCACTGAACTTCCTGAAAAATTTCTAGCTTGGTGAGATTTTAGAAAGCACAGTGAACTTCCTAAAAACCATTCAATGACTTTTAGAAGTGTTCTAGAATTTGGAACTACTAGAAAGCAGTGGGCAACTTCCAGAAATGTTGTGGATAGAGAAAAAAAAAAAAAAGGAAAAAAAAGAAACCCCTCAAAAGTACGTGGAAATTCAAAGAGAAAGCAAGGCATATTTCCAAAAAATGCTGAAAGGAAAAATTCCTGAAAAGGACTAGGAAATACCTAGAAAAATATTAGATAGAATTTCTAGAAAACAGAGAAATCTTGGAAATCACTAATACCTAGAAAAGTTCTAGACTGAGGAACTCATAGAAAATGCTCAGAAATACTTAAAAAGACCCTGGGTAGAAAAAATTTCCCTTTAGCCTCTCAAGTCCTGGCCCTGTATGGTATTTTTGGTTTCACTGCTTCTTGATCAGGGGGTACATATATATTAGAAGAGATCTGAGACTCAATTAAATGGAATTACCCTCAGAGATTTTATCAGCTGGAGGATTTTTAAGATGGTTTATTTTTTGGACAAGGCCTTTGTACAGACACATTCTCTTAGGCAGTCAAATTTAACCAGAGTTTTATCAAGCAGACAATAACTATTTTGTTTTAATTACTTCTTTCTACGCCTCATTTAGTTAAAGATTTATTTCCTCATGAGGTGAACACTATCAAGTTGTGAAAACAGAGTAAACAGCACTACAGAGGAAAATAGAACTACCTAGGAGAGGGGTGAAAGAAGACTCCCAACTCTGTTTGTGCCATGGAGGTGATAGTCCAGTGGCTTCATGTCAGAGGGGAGGAGTGAGCTGAGAGGAAAGTGTAACTTTAGTTCTGAGTGTCTAATAATTCCCTGTATCTCTTGAGCACCGTGATCAAGTACTCAGGAATGCAGACAACTTTGAGCAGTTATGAGTTAAAGAACAGATTTTTTTAAACTCAATTCAACCCAATCTTTTTCTGTCCTGTTTAAGAAAGTTCATCCAGCAAATTTAATTTCTAACAGTAATGAAATGCACCATCACTGTTACCTATGTCATACTTGTGCAGGCAGGCTACAAACCTCAGTCAAGATCCCTGATCTTTGGCACAAAAATGCATTCAGAAATGAAGTATTTTATTAGTTTTAATGAATTGAAGTGCAGAGAGGTCAGGTGATTTAAAGTGCCATAGAGGCTTGCCTGTGCAGTGAACAGCAGCCAATAACCTGTGGAAAACGTTGCTTTGAGAGCTGTGAATTTCAGAATGCACTTTCACTGTTGCAAAAGTTGCTGCTACATTTCCAACTCGTGCATCTTGAAGGGTTTCATAGCCATGAAATTAGACAGGTCTGGCATTTCAAGATTCCCTAGACATTGTTTAGGGCTCTGGCTGTATCATTCCCTGCCTCTCTTACAGCTCTCACTTTTGAAACCCCTCCATTTATGACTAAAATCCAAATGGAAGATATTTGTGCACCAGCAAGCATTCAAACTTGTATGTCTGCAATAAATCCACAACTGCACAGCACTGAGAGCCATGTCATAAATCTTGAGTGCTTTAATATCTTCCCACTCTGGTAAGGATGTGGAATTCAGCTTTAAGTTCTTGCAACAAGTTATACTTTATTTTATTTTAATACCCTGTTGTGTCTGAGTAATTTGTGTGGAACTGCCTATTTCTTTAAATCCCAATAACTGCATGCATAGCAACACTGCAAATTTTCAGTGAGAAACCCTGGTTTTGCAACTGGTGTTTTGCACCAGTTTTGCAAAACCCTGGTGTTTTGCAAATATATAATTAGATTTCATTTATTGATAGGATACGTACAGAAGGCAGAACAGATATTAAAAAACATGCAAACAAATCTAAGTGCAGCCATTTTGCAAAGCATTTTTGTAGAGAAGCTGTGCATTGATAGCCCTGTACCCACATGTGCTGATGTATTGCCAGGCTTTTCAGAATGGAAATGTCATTTTTTTAGGCACAGTTTAACTGTGTCATTTCAGCATGTTTAAATTTTTTCCTCCTCACTTTACTGAGTTGGATGTTACTGCTTTAATTGCATATTATTTGTTTTTCACTTTTATAAGCCTGATAGAAATTTATATTTTAAATATCTTAATTTTTTTGTTTTATTCATTATCTGCTGTTTCTGAAATTCCTATTCTAATCAGTAAACTGTATTTTATTTATTTGTATTGTTGTATAATTTGTATAATTATATCATTTTATGTATTGTATTATTATTATTTTGTTTTATTTATTTTATTGGTCACTGTTAATGTAACAACTGGCATTCAATTTGGCTTTGTACATATCATAAAATTGCCAGTTAGGTGACCTACCTGGTAACTGTAATTTCTAGTTTTGTGGGAATTTATCTATTAAATATAAATTTTATATGTATGTAGGAAACCCCATAAAAATAATATTAAACATGTAATATTAAAAATTTACCTTAATGTCTCTATATACATATATGGTGTATATTTACATACAGTCTGTAACAAGAAGTTTCTTGCTTCCACTACAGGTACTTCAACAAGGATTCCATAATGCAAAACTTTATATACTCACGTAGAGTCTTGCAATAAAAACTCATTCTTTGGTGTATTCCAAGTGACCAATGAGAATATTGATTATCAGGCTGGAATAAGGCACAGGCTCAGGGCTGGAATTTGAGGCATTCAGGAAGAACCTTTGGAGTTTTCCAGAGGGAGATCAAAGCTCTCCATGGCAAGCTGGCCCGGGCAGTTTGCCCACTGTAAATGTCTGGAAAGTAACCAAGTGGCCTGTGTGCCTGCTTTCCATCATAAATGCTAATTGAGTCAACACATTCCAGTAGAAAAGTTGCCCTTTGACTTTACTATATGTAGGAATCAAATGGGAGGATTTGGTAGATGTTCTATTGCTCAGTCTGTGCAGTTTCACCATAGCATTGAAAATCCTCCTTTTGGTTTTTTGGGGGTTTTTTTGGGTAGGGGAGGGGGATGGTGATGTTCTTAAATTCTGTCCATACACCTAATTCAGACAAATACTGGGGTTGGTAAACTTAGTGTAGCAATTGAAAAAAGGTTATTAGAAAAAATGAACATGAGGGCAAGAGAAACATTTTTTCCGTCAGATTTCACACCAGCTTTAGTCTTATAATTTCCCCCAAAAAAAGTACTCCTGAGACACAAAAACATCATGATTAATATTATTGTAAATTCATGGTTATACAGAGCTTCTTTCCTCCATGACATGTCAATTCAAAACCTAAACAACCCTTTAGAGAACTGGACAAATCATTGATAAATTAATTATGTTTTCTCAGTTATCATCCAAATAGCCATCAGGTTTCAAAATAAAAAGTTAATTAATATTAATGAGCCTACACTGCTGCTGTGAGAATAGAAGTAGCATATACTATAAAAAAAAGTATGCTCACAGATCTCAGTGCCAATCTACCACCCTGCCTCACCCAGCTACAGACAAAACAGGAGAATAGAATTAATGCTCACTATGAAGTTTGGAACTCAGGGCACATTTAATTCCTGGTGAAGTTAGAGGACTGTTTGTAGCTTCAGTGGGATTCCCAGACACCTGTAACTGATTTAAGGGCACAGGTCCCTTTGGCTTTCAAATGCAAGTCATGCTCTAAGTCATCCAGACTTTTTTGTACTGACCTTCAATCACACTTAGATCAAGCACAAAAAAATGATGAAAAGCATAAAAAACCCACACCCAACAAAACTGCACAAGTAACTGAAACCAGCTGGAACCTTCCATCCACTCTCCTGTTTAGTTACAGCATCTCATTTCCACTTGCAAACATGAAGAGTAAATTGACAGACCTGCAGGCCGAGGATTGCTGACACACAAGAGCCAGTTCCTGAGAAACCACTGGATTCCAGGACATCTCAAACTCCCTAAAGACTCCTAGTTCTAGATCTTGAATGGGAGGAGAAAAACGGCCTTGTGGAATATGTTAAACTAAGATTACATAAACTCTACATTTTTGAACTCTATTTATTCATTATGAATATAATATCATCCTCTATTTAGTCTACTGGTTCTTTTTTAAATATGACAGCAATTCAACAGTAAACCAAAAGCACACAAAATTGATGGAAACTGCTTGCCAGACAGAAAAAAAAATGTATTTGTTAAAAAAAAGATATTTAAAAATAATTATTAAAAATAATATTTAAATATTATTTAAGAAGAACCTTGTACCAGTCCAGTTTCAGTAAGCCTCTAGTTTAAAATATTTTGGGAAGGAAATTAAAAAGAAAGGAAAAAATGAAAAGATTGAAAAGAACCCTTCTTGAATATTTTTATGCAAAAAGTATATGTAGGGCTCAGAATGAATTTGCATTCAAAGTGTTTAAGATGTATGATAAAATAGTGTTAAAAATAACATTAGGAATAGAAAAGCCAACTGAAACTTCACTCCTCAGAAAAAGAGCTGGTTTCTCCAATCCATTTTCATTCACCTGCCTGATAGTTGCTCACAAAAATACCAGGATTTTTTTCCCAACTTTTGAAGAAAGCAGGCAGAATCTCTGACTGTTATTGCCTCCCAACACGTCTCAGTGGGTAAAATGGTGGGACAATAATTTCCACTCTTTTCTCATGTAGGTCTGTAAGCCCATTTTTGAATGAAAAGCAGGAAGTTTCCTGAAATAAATTTTGCAAAATTTAATCTTCACTAAAAAAGACTGACCAATGGTAGTACAACCAGGAATTGACAGCAAATTCTTTCAACCCAAGAAGCTTTACCAGCTCAGTCCATACAGTGCTAGGGAGTGTAAATTAGCGTGAAACCAACAGATCCTCTCTTTTATTCTTTATAGTCCTTCACGAAGTTTTCTCTAGGAAGAAATTACTGCAGTTACATTTTCTGTCTATTGTTTTCAGCTTGGTCAGTGCTGGTGTAAGGATCCAGTAGTTTGCAGACATCATGAGGGGTGTGACACAGTTTAGTTCTATGCAAACACATCATTATAAACAAAGCTGCTGTGGCAGCAGGGCCAGAGGGAACCTGCCAGTGCTCTGCTCCAAAGGTGGAACCTCATCTTTTGGAGAGAACTCTTTCAGATGGATGCTGCAAAGAAACCTCAGGTCCACCAACGAAGCAAATGAGAATTTGGCAAGTATCAATGAACTTTACAAAAGATATGGACAAAGTGACTAAATAATCAGCAAATTAGAGTTTGCTTTAGAGAGAGTTAGAGAGAGGAAAGGAAACATTAGGAATTCTTAAAAAGAGCGAGACGATGAATGGGATAGAAGCCCAAACTTCAAATGTTTCAGATTTAATATCTGAAGAATGAGGGCTCCAAAGAAAGCACACTGTGTTTCCAGAGGTCTCTGTTAAGACAGGAGGGGAAGCTTGCCACTCCCCAAAAACATATTTCATTGTAATTCTTTTCAGTCTGTCATAATTATGTGACAGATGTAAGGCAAGTTCAGGGTCAGTGATCAGAAACACTCATGAGTTATGGCCCCTCTTGTGCCCTTGCTGCCCTTAATTTAACATGGCCTCACAGTCACATTCCCCAAACACTTAACTTTTAACCATCCACCTCAAAAGATAGAGCAATTAGGGATTTAAAAAAAAAAAAAAAAAAAAAAAAAAAGAGAGAATGGATGTTCCAGAAACATCTGGAGGAGAGACTTCTACTCAAGAAGATTTGCAGACACTGGGACAATTCAAATGACAAAGAAAGAAAAAATATGGCTTTCATTTGTATGAAAATAAACTTTTAAACAAAACCAATTCTATTATTTAGGCAAAGTCTTTCATATTAATGAATTATAACACTGTGTATAAAAAGTTTTACATTTGAAGAGAATTTATTACTTTGATACGTATTTTCAGTAAATTGTGAAAAAATTACTGAATAAAGTCGCACCTAATAAAGGAAAAAAAATAATTAGTTCATTAAATATCATTCTCTGCATACGCATATTGTCTTTTACACTGAAATACACTTGTCTAAACTAAATTTAGAGTTTAGGACTTCCATTCCTTTTCGGGGAGGAAATATTATTCTATACTTTTCATTCCACAGATAAGTTTTGTGATTTTTTTTTATAGCATATTTATCATTTTCCATTAGTAATTTCCATTGGGTTTTCTTGTCATGTGTTATTCTTATTTTCCCCATCATAGTGCTTTCTCTGAGTTCCATCCAAATTTGTATTATCTTCTTGGCAGAAATGTGTCACAGCGGTGTGAATCAGTCCAGGTGTGGTGGCACTGAAACAAAACTGTGTGATGCTGTCTCATGTTTTCATTGTTGTTGACCATGAATTATTCCTGGGAAATTCACTGACCATCTGAAACCTCCAGCTCCATTTGAAATGTCACTGTTGGCAGTGCCGTGACCAGCAAGATCAAGATTGTGGCAACACAGGTTTCAGTATTGCCTAGGTGTGTATTTCCAACCGTTCCATCAAGTGACATTAATTAATATTAAAAAGAAATGCTAAACAATTCTGCTAAAATTCTTTTCTGGACAATAAACACTTATATAAATACGTTCTGATATGATTCCCCTGAATATATGCGCGGTGCAAAAATCTCAACAATTTAGCCTCAACTTTGTTCATAAATAAACTATTGTTTGTATTGCTATGGAAATTCAGAAAGAAATGCTTAACTTACTTTTTTTTTTTCTTTTTATTTGGGTCAATAATCATTTAGAAAGAAACAAATTCTAAAGGCATTGTTTCCACCTTCTTTTTTCCCTGGTTTAATCTGAATAGATTTTTCAACTAACAAATACCTGGACTGGACAAGAGTAAACAAATTTCATTTAGAACCTTCATTTTCAACTGCTTCAAGTAACTGAATTTTCCAACAAATTTTTTATTTAAATAACTGGAATATTCTCTTTTTTTTTTTTTTTTTCATTTAAAGCTTGGCTCTGGAGATGTTGGAAAAAATATATGCACCTTTTATTTTTGTGTATGCTGAATCTCAATAACAATTTTTTCAGACCACGAGAAATATAAGGGTTTATTGCAGCTGTCTTTTGGGGTTGCAAATTGTTAACATCTGCCTTTTAGTATCATTTTTTACAATAGTCTGCTCTCTCGATATCCTGTTAATGACTGTAATTTTCTAGTCAGCTGCTATCTGTCAAGGTAGTTTAAAGGTCACTTTTTGCTATGTATTAGAGGAACTCGTATAGAAAGTGGGCCTGGGTTCTTTACAGCAAGCAGAGCTTATGCTTGGATTTGCTTTGTGTTTGAAACTGGGAACTCGGCAGCCTCAGGTCACACTGATCTTTCAGTTTCTCTCTTCTCTGTCGCTTAATCTTTGGTCATACCCTTTTCTGTATGTATTTTTTTAGTGACAGTTTGCTGCCTCCTTTGTTAGCCTTCCTGTGTTGATAAGACATCCCTTACCCATCTCTGACTGGCAGCACTGTGTTAAACCAGAGACAGACACTTCCCACCCACCTCTCCCTGCACAAGCTTGTTTTCTGGAGTTTTTAATTCCATTACAAACGTCATTGGACACATGCAGTCTTTTCAGTGGTATTTACCAATGTTATGCCATAAAGTAAATAATGGGTATTGGGTATTTCTAGCTTTTTTACGTATCTTGAATTCAACTTTTCAGTGATTACTAAAAGAATGATTGCACATTTGCCTGGGCAAAAGCATTCCCCCACCCCAGATATTTGCTAGGATGTCTCAAACTAAAAAAGTGCATTTCCTCCATGGCTAAAATTATACGAAGATAATGAGAACACATTTGAACAGATGGAGTGCAAAGGCTGCCTTACATCAGGGACCTAATTCACATTTGAGACACACTTCACTGGAGGAATCAGGATGCTATCCTATCTTTTGGAAGCTGAAAACATTTAATTGAATCATGGAATAGTTGAGGGTGGAAGGGACCTCTGGAGGTCATCTGATTCAAACCCCCTGCTCAAGCAAGGTCACCAAGGTCAGGTTCCTCAGCACCTTTTCTTCTTGGGTTTTGAGTGTGTCCAAGGATATAAACTCCATAATCTCTCAGGTGCTCAATCTCCTTTCCAGTAAAAAAGCTTGCCATATGTTTAAAACAAATTTCCTGTCTTTCAATGATGTCTAGAGAGTCACAATCACTTAGAATTATGCAATAATGTAATTAGCAGTCATTAATAAACTAGGGTATAAAATACAGAAACTTAGAGCTGAAAGAACTCTATTCAGCACAATTCAGTTCCTTAAGCCTTATCAGCAGGGAGCTAACCCAGGTGTCCTTGCTCTTCAGTGAATAGAATTCACCTGATCCCTTCGTGCAGAAGACTAAATCCTACAAATGAAGGACATGACAAATAAGTGAAGGCAGTGTTGAGTTTTGTTTCTTAAAAAAAACCTAACAACTTTAAAACTACACCAGACTTCTAAAACTCTGAGTATGTAGTTGAAAGATGAAAAATCAATTGCCTTAACCTCTCTAGAGCAAGCTCAATAGGTGTCTCTTTGGCTGCAGGGCTGACACAGCAGGTTAAACCCCATACACTGAAGGGAAAAGGAAATAGTCAGAGGCCTTGATCATATTCACAGCCTCACTGGGCATTCTCAGAAAATTAGATTGAAATTGGAACTGGTCCAAAAGAAGGTAGTGTTTGAACCATCATGTTACATTTTGGTTAAAATCCTTAAATTGGGACTACATCTCTGCTATCAAGAAGATAGGAAATATATTTAATCCAGGCTCCTTGAATTTTATTCAATACCTTGGGACTTCTGTGTTTAAAAACTATTTCAGAGAGTCTCTACAGAGTGGACATAGAAATATGTCATAACTCATAAAAGGAAAGATATATTTGCTATACAAACACCTCTACTAGAATGAAAGGTGTTTGCACAGGCAATTTCTAAAGGAAAATCAGTCATTGTAGAAGACAATCATGGCAACCTAACATAAATTATCACCAGAAAGCAGAATCACCCCAGAAGTGTACTTCTGTGGGCTCACATCTTTCTGGAAGCTGATTCACGTAAGCCACTGATGAAATCTTTCAGCATAACCAACAGCAGCAGTATGCAGAATTCTTTTCCCAGCAGTTACTGGAAGTGATGAACAATAATACATTTTGCATATTGAAACTAATATATGCAGGAGTTGGTGCTCTGGGACTCCAATGAATTGCATAAAATCGCTCATTTGTTAGCAGAATGGCATTAATGCCTGGCCTCCTTAATCCATATTCAGGAACTCACAGATCAGAAAGGTCATCTCTAGCCCCACCAACTATTCACATGTATATTCTACATCACCCTTACAAATGGGATTGTTGTCTTCAAATTACAGAAAACCAACAACAATGACATCATTAATTCAGTGAATACACTGTCTTGAGAATGATACAAGTTTTTGCATAATAATAAGCACTTGAATATTCCTTGCAGTAGCAGCTACAGCCTGCAAAGCCCACTCAGTGGAAAGCAGTACACTGAGTTTTGTATCACAGAATACTCCCAGTAAAAATATCAGCCTTCAAAGGCAGCATTTTACTGGAGATTTAGGAGAAGAGACACCCATTAAAGCATATCATTTGGATGTGCAATGTGAACCAGCTCTGAGTTAAACTGATCTTTGGGCTTTAATGTAGCCTTCAGTTAGGGAGTCATAGAATTTCAAGAATAGCAAACAGACATATCCTGAAGTTCACTATATTACCTGATACCGCTGATTATTTTACAGGTAAACTAAAACAAGTTGCAAAAATGAGGAAATAAAAATAGAGATTTAAGTTATTTCATTAAGTGTTCTATATGAGTGCTCTAAATTAAAGTTTTTCTCAGTAGCAAATGGAAAATCAATATTAACAAATCTGATAAAATCTGAACAGCTCTAATAGATAACTGCAAGTAAAAAAATGATGGTATCTTTTAAACAATCATAGTGCAAAGGCAGATTAAAAGCAGATGTTTATGGGTGAAACAACCCTTCATAAGAAGTAGCTATTAGGTTACCAAATAAAATTGAATTTATCATGGCTGTAAACTTGGCAGAAGGGTTTTTTTTAGCATAGAAATAGGCTGTTATTTATTGATATTTAACCTGAGAATGATAGACACTTTGTAAAGCATTAGCCCAAATTCTATAGTCTATGCACTAGAACAGTGACTAATGAAACAAATACAGTTCAGGCTGGAGAGAATATTTCAGACCTAAAAAAATGTATTATACAATTGAAAGAAGAAGTGGCCGTCAGCCTCCAGCATTTTGTCACATGAAATGGCCTCCTGAATGAATCTTCTGAGTGCCAGCCTTTCTCACAATGGTATTTGTTATAAGATGTATCAGAGTGATGCTGTTTTGGGTTTTGCCCTTTTTTCTTTGATATGTTCTCTGTATTCTTCACACATATATTTGTGGTTCTGTAGCCTATTGTATTAGAGTGGCTAGTTTTCTCAGTAATTTTCCATGGCCTTTCCTGAGGCAAAAAACAAAACAAATTTCAGGGCTCCAAGCCCTGGGAGGTACAGGGCCCCTGTCCTATCTTGGTTCTTCCTGGGAACCATGGTTGAGAACAACCCTTGGAGATCCATTTCATGGACAAAGTACAGCTGGTGCCAAGGGGAGGACTCCAGAGAAGGGGCTTGACCAGGAGGCAATTCCATCAACTTGTCCTCCTAATTGGTACTTTTTTGTCAATTATGCTAATTTTTTAAATGTATAAAAACTGTATTCACCCCACGTGGGTGGGCTTTTTTGGACATCTTTCCATAACTGCCCCTGAAAGCTTTTGGTAAAGATCCATTTTGATATTACCTCCTGACTAAAATTATCTCCATTTTTTTCCAAGATGGGAAAAAGGCAACAAAAGAAACTGGGATACACAGATACATAGGGTGGTGGGCAGGGTTTGATCTCCAAATAATGAATTTAAGCTTTAACTTTTATGCTATTATTTTGTCTTGTGAATTCAATGATTCTGTATTAAAAGTGACTTATTAAACATGGAGTAAAACACAATAGATTTAAACCCAAGTTTGAGAATGGAATCTTTTAATTATAACGAGTTCAGTGAAGCATGGCTGTTAGTATCTGTAGCAAGAGAATATGTTGAAGAGCATTCTATAAATATAGAATTCCCTACACTCTGCCATTAAGTACTTGGATAATATTCAGCACCGTCTATAATGACATCTAGCTATATACATAGTACTCTGCTGGTGAAGAATTATATTAATCTTAATTTCCATATATAACTCTTACTTTACTTAGCTGTGCCTTCAAAATAATTGTTATATTACATAATTATATTACGAGAGATATACTTATCCTGGACCAGACCTTCTGGTTGATAAGTAGTAAGTAAGCACAGGATGAAAAAATAGTCCCCATTTGACTTTTGAATCAAAGACAACACTAAATGTGTTGTAGAATTGTTCCTACCCAATCCCTTCTCCCAGTATCTATGCCAAGGTGTCTTCCAATAAAGGAAGCTCTCTGTGGAAAGTTGTTTTTTTTTTTCCAATTGGGGTATATTATCTTTCTTCACTAGACTTTCTAATGCTTTGTAATATAAGGAAAAGAAATTCCCTCTTTTACAACTAGAAAAGAAACTCAAACTGTGAGCATAAGTTGGCCAACACCACCTAAAGAATTTCTGAAAGACAGGGGAAAGGTATTTGCTACAGCTGCAGGGTATTTATAATGTTAAACTAGTATACCACAAGATTATGGAAAGTGAGGATAATTTCAATAACATACAACCAGATATATAAATAAAATAAAACAGGCAAATATTTAAAAGTATTATGGACATGATAAAAGGAGGTGGGAGTAAGGGCATAAATGAAAGGTGTTTGCAGGAATTTGAGCATCTCCAGGAGACTGAAACAGTTCTGTCCCTGCATTCAGAAACAGCCGGCACCAGGCACAGTCTGTCCCTGTGAAAGATTTCCCCCTCAGTTTAGATAGAGAATAACAATCTGTAGTGTCATCATATGTTTGGCAGAGTCCCATTGTTCCAGGCTCTGCTACTTCCTACGAGAGAAATGAAGCAAGTGCAAAGGAGCATGACTATATTTTGCAGTGCTAAACAAATGATTCAGACATCAAATCACTGTCAAATGCTTCTACTTTTTTTTTTTTTTTTCAGTTCTCTGAGCAGTCCTACACAGCCTTCAAAAACCAGGAGATTTTTCAAAAATATCAAACTCCAAATTTTATTTTAGAATTTACTTCACTCCTTGATATTTTATAATTGAAAATCAAGATCAATCAAAGGTATGCATTGGTTTTCTTCACTGCAAACACAGTGTTAAGGAATGATTACCAATATTTATTGAAAAGTAAAGACTTTGTCTAAAAAGTTTGGTGCACCAAAAGAAATTTAACAGAAACACAGATGCCTTTGCATAAATCTTATTGCAGGTTTGAGATTACTTACTTAAAAATCTTTGAAATAAACCAACATCCAATAAAGCTATGTTAACTGTATTTTTTTTCTAAATGTTCAGGCAACCAGCTCTGCCCAGCCCATTGGAGTAAAGCAGTAAACAAGAAAACAGGATTCCTAGTTTCTACTATAATATCTATCACCCAGGCAGGTAACTGCAGTTCCCTGCACTTCTGCTGTACATTATTTATGTTGCTGATTTAAACTGAGATCATCTGGACACAAGCTGCCTTTCATCAGATGTGTCCGTGGTATACAGCAAAACAAGGTAACAGAGTGAGCACCTTCTGATCTATATAAATCTTCAATGAAAAAGTGATAATATAAACAGAGGTAAATTTCTCCAAACTGTTCATTTATCTAAGAACAACGTGGAAATAAAGATAAAGCCTAATTTCTTATAATTTAACTACAGAAATATGTATATAACACTATTGGAGTTTAAAGTATACTCCAAGCATGAAATTCATGGAGACAAAATATCCAGTCTTACAGCTGAGTTACTTGCTGTAATTACTTCTTTTTAAAACAATTTTTCTTTCATATATTTTTATTTCATGACTATATCACTATATAGTTTAATATTTTCCAGTGAAAAATGTATTCAGCTATTTCACTCATTACCCAATCAATTTTTGAATAAATTATTCATGAAGAGAATTAGTATCTTTGACCTTTGGAAGACGGAAGATACATAATGACCCCAAATAATTAGGAACTACAACTAGGAATACGGCTGAAATGGGAAAGGGTGTGATTGTACTTCATAGGCAATAAACTGTTTAGAAAAAAAAGTTTACATTTGATTTCCTTTCTGCCAAAGGCCAATTTAATATTTACAGGACAGTAATATTTCACTCTTCGGTGACAATTTATAATTTCAGAACACCTTTAATTCAGAAAAACAAATCAATAATCAGCTACATTTTTTTACTTTACCAGCCAAACAAATAGCTCTATTTCCCTTCTAGACTTAATTCCCAAAAGAAATGGGACCAAGGTGAAGAAGGGCAGAGTGCTGAAAGTCAAGCAAGTATTTGTACTTGAAAGCTTTGTACACATTTCTCTATTCTTATTCTTTAGATGTCTACCTCTGAAAGAGTGAGGATGCTAAAATGGTGATTTCTCCACACTAATCATGTGGCAAATTTTACCAAATGCATGTAATGGAGAAGGTAATGGGCTATGTCAGAGATCACCTCTAAGAGTCACATTTAACCAAAGAAAAACCCATGTTGCTGGTTCCTTCTCCCTTTTACCAACTGCTCCAAATGGGAAATGTACTCAGCTACTTCTGCAAAGCTTTCTGAAACATTACAATATTAAAATAATCAACCCCTCATGGCTTGTGGGGCTGGATAGCAAATAGAAGTTAAAAGTGTGTTAGTCCAAAGGTGCTGAAACATGAAGGCCAGTGAAAGTTTCCTGAAGGAAGTGTCATCAGCACTAGAAGTGAAATTATGAGTTCCTTTTCTTGAAGTGTAGACACTTAGTCTCAATTCATTGACAGATTTTAACATGGTTTTGGGTATCAAAGTTCTTGACTGAAAGGCAGGAGAGCATCTTCCTTGACCTGCCAGGTCATTATTCCACTTGAGCTGAGATACTTGCTGCTGGTTATTGCACCTCCTGACTAGATTTTACTGCTTCCTGCTTAACATTTAAACTGTGCACCTATCTAGTGTAAAACCAGACACAAAAAGATGTGGACACTCTTTTATTCAGAGATTCTAAAGCATTTCTGATTGCTGTGTCTATGAAAAGGTTTGCCTTATAAAAAAGTAAAAAGGACTGAATTCATCCATGGAGTAATTCAGAAAAAAAAAAAAAATTCACTTAGGTCAGAGCTTTCAGGTGTGTTTTTTTTTGTTGCTGCAATGTATTGGAAGATAGAAAGATGACCTCAAACCCCACAATTGGGTTTCAGAGGGTCAGGAGCTAATCTGGCCCTCATTTGGACTAATTCTGCTAGAGCTCTATTGAGGGACTAAAATGACAACAGCCGAGCTGCTGGGTTCCAGTTCTGCCAGGGCCTTTACTTTCAGGGTCATTTTGGGCACTTTTAAAAAATGTCTCCTGCCTCCAACTGTTATTCTTTAAAACAGAAATACAATTCATGGTCAGCTCAAGGTACAGAAGGATGTTTACTTCACTAAGGACTCCCTGCTCCAAGAGTAGAAAACTCAGTTTGTGGTTAAAATTAAGGCAAGGTCCATCACCAAGATCAGCCAACAGCAGAAATGTTGGTGTATCACATTGTCAATATGATAAGAAGCCCCTTTTCAAGAATCAGAATCTAATGAACAAACTCATAGCAGTACCACAGACCAGTACCTTCCTGCTTTTCACTGGGTAAACTGGGAGAGGTGTTAGTAGGATTGCTTCGGGATGGAGCTGAATCAGGAAATCGGTCTGGGAGATATCTGAGTAAGCAACCTTGTTTTGTAATGAATTCTATGAGATACAAGCTTAAGAGAGGAGTTTTGTGCTGTTCTTAAGACAAACAGGACTCCTGTGTTTCTGTCATCACTCTGCTGACAGCAATGACTCTCACTGTGTGAGGAGCCTGCAGGAGACTGAGGAAACTGCCAAGAGTAGAATAATGAGAGGAAAAGAGAAACATTAAAAGCAAGTGGCTGGTGGGGTTAGGGTGATACTCAGAAGCACTAAGAAAAGCAGATAACAATTGCTTTGTCAGGAGAGCTAACCAATTGCAAAATGTCCTTCTTTGCTCAAAGCCTGCCACATGGCCAGACACAGATTCCAAAAAGCTTTTTGCTACAAATCTGCAGCATTTCCAAATGAATCAATAGATGCTGGAACTCCACTGGACTAGATTACTTGTCTGCTGTAATAAGCATGCTTGATTTTCAGGGCCTGCCATTCCAGAGGCCAAATCAAAGATATGATATTAACTTCTTTCAATGATGCAGCATCCAAGGCAATAGAAGAATGCAAATAAATCAATTCTACATGCTTAAGCCCATCTTCCTTTCATGCGTGCCTGGTGATGGAAAATAGTGGGTTTTTTCCACTCTGCCTTAGCATTCTGAGACATGAAAAAAAGGAGATTTTGTTGCAGTAATGAACCGCAGGAAGAGAGAGCTTGTTACAAACTGCTTACAGTTTAGATTGAAGGGCAGGTTTTCATTAGCTTTGTTACATTGAGCATCATCTTTAGACTCGAGGAATAACCAGAAAAAACTTCAGAAGAGAAGGCAGGTCCAATGTACAATTCATGAAAGTAAAAAGCCAAGATCTAATGATCAAAAAAGAAAAACAGAAATTCTCCCCTGACACAAAGCTCAAGTTACACCAATACAAATATTAAACTTCTCTGTTAAGACACTCAGCAAAGGAAGTCAATGTCTTATTTGAGTAATAAAGCATTTCTTTAGTTGTTTTCTCGCTGTAGTTATTTATTCAGTCTTTGTTTCTCCTAAATGTCAGGCACATACCTCTATTTTCCAATCCACAATTCCTCAAGCATTAGTAGCAGGGATACATGGGTGACTATGAGGTTTTCTCAGTCAGAAGTACAGTGCATACAGCTAAACTTGGCCTTAGTGAAACCTCATGTATTTACTTGCTTTAGAGAAAACTAAACAAATTGTTACAGATTTTATTCTTTTCCTCATGAAATGACCAAACAAAAGATCTTTATTTTAAATACTTGGAAGAAAACTTAAAAAAAATTTGCTTACTCAGAAATATTAGAGAATTTCCTAAAGGACAAAGTGTTCATAAAAGGAGAAGCAGTTTTCTATAAAATAGATTAAAGGCTGTAATGATGGTATCATTAATTCTCTTACAATTCAATCTCATCTTTATAGAAAGCACCGACCCTCTCCACTCGATTATGTTTTAGGACCTGATTTATGAAATTATCCCAGGATATTAATGATGCCACAGGTAACAGTTGTAATATTTCAGATGGTTTACAACACTGCTCTAACAATGGAGTACATTTAGCTTGAACTCCATTGCATTTTATTGTGCAATACTTGCTTTGAGGAGCACTGAGAATACATACATGGCTTCAGTTACAATATTCATAAATCCCTTTCCCTCACAGTTTATCCCTGTGCTCTGCTCTCCAGTGGTTGCCCTGTAGTCTTCTCTCAGCCTCCTTTCTACACATTTGTCTTGCTGCATATCTTAACAGAGTCCATATGTGCATACACCAGATGCCTTTCTCTAGATTCTTTACCATATCTCCCAAATTTCTCTGTCTTTAATGATCCTCCACAGCTTCTTTCCAAGTCTGGTCCTGTGCGTACAGATTTTCTACTCCACATAAACAAACTTCCAAATAGCATTTGACCCTGACTCATCTTGAAAAGCTCTAATCTTTAAGTACAGCACAGTTAAATTCAGAACAGCTAAAGGGATGCTCTTGATCATGTCTTGTGCTTAAATACCCTTAGCATGACCTAAATATTCCTTCCCATGTTCTTCCCATCTCCCTCTCACAGAATGATAGAACAATTTGTTTGTTCACTATAGAGGCTGTTGAACAAGATGACTCCATTTTCTCAGTACATGCATATAGCTGAAGGACCTCTATGTTGGATAATTCACTTTGGTTAAGCTGCAGTCTGGATCCCTCATAACAGAAGTTACAAAAGATAAGATGTACAGTCATTAAGAAGTCAGACAATTTTAAAACTTGATAAGAAATTTTTTCTTTTTTTTTTTTTTAAGTATACTTGTCAAAACTATTTTTTCTACTTTTGCCTCAAGACCTCTTCCAACTATATATATTCCTGTGTGATATAAATACCCAGACAGGTAACTATATTCAAAAGTCAACTTTTTTTTTACAGGAAGAACATGAGTAACACTAATATTGTTCAAAAGAATACCTTTTGCCTAGTGAGTTAAGAACTTTATATGACTTAATTAAGCCTCAATCACTACCACAGTTTTGAGAAACAGCATGATATTCATGATTTGTAGTTTAGATCATCTAAAGTGAATTTAGCAAAAGAAAGGGCCTCAATCCTGAATTTTTCAAGTGTGGTTTGGGTACTCAAGCTCCAGCACAGAGGAATTTCCATCAGTTTTTGCACCCACTGGGGACTAAGTAAGACAGAAGAGCACCCACTGCAAAGTGCAGTTTTGCATTTGTTTACTCCTATCTGTTTCCATTTGATGAACACCACACTGCTTGTGAAGCAAGAATTTGAACTAATGTTGGGAAGGATGATCAGTAAGAGATTAAGATCCTGTTTCTCACTAATATTAAAATTTGCATCAAAGTCTTTTCAAAAGACATTCTAAAATAGTCAATGCAAAGACCACACACACATCCACCCCATTTTCCTTGAAAAAAATTGAGAGAAAAAGTGTTACCTATTCTTCTATTGCAAGTTTGCATGACACAATCACTGTTCTGATTGCCACAGACATCCTGTTTCTTCCTACTGCTGAAGAATCAAGTTTTCAAAGGTTGCTGGAAGAATTTAACCCCAATAGATCTTGCCATCAAACTTCACTTTTTCATGGTTTATTATTTCTACTGTGTTTGACACTGTGAAAGCAGAGGTCAAGGCCCTATTAAGACAGGTTATCAAAAGCTGAAGGAAAGTGAATTCATACCACCATCATCATTATATGAAGTGGCTGAACTCACCTCTCACTGCTTATTGTTTAAGTCAAACCTTGACCCAATAGGACAAGAAAATAAGAAATTTTACTGCTTTCTTTATTTCCTCTGATGGAAAAGACAGTCATGCCCTCTATTTACAGTGTCATAAACCTCATATCCATTACATAGAATATTTTGCAAAACACAGACCCTAACATTTAGGCCAGGATTTATCATATTGGGCAAAAGTACTCGTAGCCACAACATACCTGAGAAACAGACTCAGTGTCCACCTGCATCTTAAAAAGAAAAGGTTAAAGGCTGGAATCTCTTTGTCAAGGTGTCTAGGCCTGCCAAACTTACCATTGGGTGTGAAAGTGGGATACAGTCACATACAAGGTTTTTACTTTTCTTCATCATGATAAATATTCTATTACCAGTCACATGATTGTTTACTGCTCCCCATCCACAGTACAGCACTGACACCTGCACCAAAGAAGGCAGATTATTTGGGCCTTCTCCTTCCTTAAGCAAAAGAAAGGCCAGAAAGAGGCAGAGAACAGGCAAACCAAGAGACCTCAGCAAACAGGCAGGCTGAGGATCAGCTGCTGGGCCACTATCAGGGCAGAAGAGGAATACCCATCCCTACAAGGATAAGGGGCAGGGTGAGGAATTGTAATGAAGAGAACAACTCAGATGGAACCAGGTCCTTGCTAACCTCCATAACCAGCTTCAGGGCAAGGAAAACATACAAAGAATTTTTTCTGAGAAAAAGAAAACAAAACAGACAATACAGTGGAATTAGGCTGCAAGAAGTTTAACTGGGGTTATGAGAGGAATTATTAGTCAGCTGCAAAGGTGGAAGGCTCAAAGTCTTCCTTCTGCTTCTTTGCATAAGATCTGCTCATTGAGAGCCTTGTCCAATGCTCCCTCTGTAAAGCTCAAGAGGCTGCACATTGAGTCTAAGGAACAGCAACCCATTAGCAAAAGAGAAATGGGAGGAAAAGTGCATTGGCCAAGACAAGGTTGAGGAAAGGCAGTGTCAAAGGAGATAGTATGTTCTTCTTGCTCTCCTGAGTTACTTGAAATAAATCAGCCTTTTTTGGTTTTTTCAGCTGTGTGATCTACGGCACAGATATGCAAAATTTGGATGCAAATCTGCCAAAACCGCAGACAGATGTCTTCTATTTACAGAATTACCATTCCAATTAACCAACAGTCATTGCCATCAGTCTGAAATCAGTCCTCTAAGATTAAACAGAGTCCCAATTAAGCAAGTCTTGATCAAGTGTGGGGCACCATGCAAGTATTTTAATATTGTACACCAGTAGGTGTTTTGAATGGCTCAATTTAAAAAATCCTAAATTAAAACAAACAAACAATAAAAACCCCTCCCCCATGAGGATCAAAAGTATTCTTATGGATATCCTCCTCATCAACTTGATGCCATTTCAGTCGAGAAAAAGGGCATTGAAAAGAGCCTGGCTGATCAAGATGTGCATCTGTGAAAGATTTACCATAAACAAAATAATGTCCTGACAGTGGCAGTATTGGCAGTACTGACAAATTAGTGCTTAACATGTTGATTTATTAGATATTACTTATAGCTCTCAACGTTTTTCAAGCATGAAAGATTTGAAAATACTCTGAACAACAAAACCTCCATTTTATAGAGATATTATGATTTTATTATTATGTCAATGCAAGTTATCTTGTCTCTCATTTTCATATGCCACTTCATATTTTTCTCATTTTCACCGCTGACATTGATTATTTTAATTTATTTTCACAGCCAGATCACTAGGAAGAGCAATAGTATTTTTTGTTCTTTATTATGGTATAGAGATAAAGAGATCTGAACCCATCCCCTTTGCCAATCACTGAGTAAGGAAAATAGATATTTCACCTGATGCACTGATTATAGCCTGGGTTTAATAAACCAGCAAGAAATGTAATGACCTTTCAGCTATCTTTCACTGCAGGAGAAACCATCAAGGTCTTAAGTCTCCAGCAAACCTTTTATAAACAGTAATGCTCATTTCAGATAACTCCGAAGGCAATGCAGAGAATAATCCTTAATAGACTGAGTAAATGGAAGCATATAAATCATGCTGTGTATATTTTAATTTCTAAATAATTATTTAAGGAAATTTACATAAGAATTTGGTCTACATCTCAATTCTTTACTGCGATACAAAATAAATTGCCATAATATTACAGGTATTGATACTTTAAAACCAACATTCCATTTGAATTGGGGCAATCATCCTCTAGTCATCCCCAACCTGATTAAAGATTCTTCAGTGCTCTAGTAATCCCCACCGAGATGCTCCAGTTTGGCATGGACCACTGCTGCTCCATCATTATGCTGCATTTCACCACTCACTGAGTAAACAATTTGACATCCAGTCAGCAATTCCACTGAGAGAGACTTGCTCATGTTTCTGACCACACCACCATTTTAGGAATGGCTACTTCCATTTTTAAACTGAAAGGACTCCCTAAATGATCTGCTGAACTGACCCCTACAGAAACAAAATCACCCATGTCATGCCCTTGATCTCATGGGCCACATTTTCTTCCCCTTACACCAGCCTTTTCCCAGCATATTTGCAGAGTCTCTTTGAGTCGTAATGATGTATATCTCAAAAAAATAGGGAAAGCTCAAAGATATAGAATTTTAAGAATATTTTCCTCTTCCATAGGAATAATACCCTTCCTACTAACTGCAATTCTGAATCCCAGTTCTTGAAACAAGAGAATGTTTTCAATTTCTCTGATAGCAAAAGAAGAGAATGCTGACTAAACCTATTATCTTCTCTGTGTGCTTATTTTCACTTTGATGTACAATAAATAAAAAATGAACTGACAATTCTAAAATATGAAGACACCATATCATTGTCACTGTGTTCTTACAAATCTGATCCATTCATGCTGTTTAAGCTGCTGAAACCTTTGAAGTTGGAAAATGCTGCCATGAACTTCTAGCACTGGTAATTAAGACATAGTGTGGCAAATCAAAGGAGACGTGCTACCTTGCATCTACAGTTCCTTACTAAAAAAATGCAAGCTGAGAGTCACAATAATAAATCAATTGGTTCTGCTTTTCAGTAGGAAAAGACCTGTAACTTGTTATATTATAACTCAATCCCATCTTGTATCCAAGATCAATTCCTCTTTCTCTTCATGCTTTATGATCATTGAATTTCTTTTTCTTAAGGCTAATTTTTCTTATAGAAAGTGAGAGAAATACTGCAAGGTTTGCGGAGAAAAAGGAAAAAGAAAAGAAAAAAGTCTCTCATCATTTGTCTTCTCAGTGGGGAGAACAGGAACATTTCCTTTCCCCTCGACTATCACATTTTTCTCCTTCAAGCTGTTGTTGTTTTCCCATAAATTTCAGCAGGTTGAGCTTCTGAGGCTGTGCTAAGATTTGTGCTGGGGAAACATAGCTTATAAAGGTTTATTAGCACAACTGGGTTAAGCAATGTGTGTGAGTGTGAGGGAGCCTTGTGTTCTGGGTAGGAGACTCCTTTCACATTTCATAGTGTATTAAAAACACAAACTATGAAATATTTCAATAAAAATAAATCAATATGTGCTCCAGCTGGAAATCTCACTGCCATATTAATTTGCTTACTGCATAAACCAAATTCCTACATACAACATATGGAATTGTCTGAGTTTAAGTCATGAGTTTCACTGAAATATTTATTTTTTCCTACCTCTATTCTATTTTTTTGGTTTAGTTTTTGCTTAAAAGTGGGTAGCAGGATAAGGACTTATTAAAAATACATATATGCCTAAAGGGCACTGAGCAGTTTGTTTGATTCTAAGAAGCAAAATAAGAAAACCTTCATAATGATAACATTATTCAACATTTTCAAATATGTGAGCTTTTACATGGCCCTTCCTGTCTGTTTTCATCACAGATCTAAAGTTTTTGATTCCTTCCCAGAACTGTGAGCTTCTCCAGCTACTCTTAATCTGTGCTATCCAGCCCAACCCAGCAATGAAGTCCTAATTTTCCAAACCTAATCGCATATGTAGGGATGAGCTCATGCTGGTCATTTCCCTTCTCTCCACCTGCTTGTGCTACAGTGGAAAAGCCTCAAGGGCAGATCTAAAAGGAATCAAACAAACTTTGACCATCTGCAGCCATACATGCCAAAGGCAGATCTCATATATGTACATTCTACCCATTACCTTGGAGTCCTTTCCACATTTATTTGCAAATTGCTGTGTAACTTATATTTTTCCTACAAAACCACATAAGGGCAAGGTGCAAATCCCTGCTGCCACTCATGGGTACTCTCTGAATAGTCCTGAACTTTGCTGTCGTGGCTGTGACACTTCCTGAATGATCCTGCATGAATCATTTCTCCTCCACACCCAGGAAATCACCTTTACTGAAATCATAAGACACTCAGGGCAGACCAGGCTCCTCATTACACATTTAAACAGTGTCTTTTGCAATAGGACCTGGCTTAAGGGTGTTATAAAAAAAAGTATGGGACCTCTGTCCCCTAATGTTGTGCATTTTGTCAGTTCTCCACCACAAAATTTGTCTTCCCTTCCAGTACTATCAACTTCCTTATTTTTATTTTTTCCACAACACCTGAATTAAATTCTCCCCAAACAGCAAAAGATTCCATTTCTCTTGATCTCGGAACAGTGATAATAAGTACACAGGATTTCTTACCTTCCAGTGTCCAAATATCTCCTCATATGTCACACAGAGCAGCTAGAGCAGCTGCTACAGGAGTCTGCCACTATAAATCCTAAGGGGCAATAGCTGTCATCCTAATTTTAAAACATAAGCATGATTTTAAACACTAGTGATATTAAAAAAAAAAGTTACACTACTGTCATATATTTATATATAAAATATGGAGATTTAAGTATAAACTAAACAAACAAAAGAAAAAAAACCCTTTTTTTTTTCCAGAAGCTTATTGCATTTCCGATGAGACTTTCTAAGGAGACAGGGAGACTGCAGTGAAATGAACCACACAGTCAAACCCCACCCACAGTGTCCATCCAAGCAAGTGTGTCTCTAATAACACAGACCCACTTTGCTGCTCTGAGCACCTCTTTCAGCCCAGGAGATCATTCCTGCTGCTCACAGAGGGGGAGTGCATGGCACTCACTCCTCACATGCTCCTGGATGAGCTACCTGATCATCCTCCAGAGCTACTCTTGGGTAGACAAATTTAGAATGATATTTCTCAACATAAGCAAGACTAATTTCCCACTGATTTACCTAGATTTCAGGAAAGAAAAATCACATTAATTCGAAGAGACACTTTGAATTGATATTTGAAACAGAAAACTTCACCCCTTGTGCTTTTTGGGCAGCTTCCCAGCCCAGAATTAAAGACTTTTGTTTAGCAGTGAGCCTTATTCAAAGAAAAACAAAACAATGATTCATAACTAATCAGGGAAACACACAAATGAAAGACTGTATTTAAAATTCAGCAAAGAGGCTGTAGTGGTGTAAATGTTTCCAGTTTCTGGTTAAATAGTGGTAACAGCAAGCTGGTCAGTGAAGCTTCCTAAGCTGCACTTTATTTCCCTCCAGGTCTTAAACTTATAAGGAAAATGACAGAAGCACTTTTCTGTAAATACAGCAAATACAAATAATTTTCAGCTAAAAATCAGAAATAAATCCAAAAAGGCCTTGTGATGCCCATTCAACTAAAACAGTACTTAATAAATAAATAAAGACTTATTAGTCTTATGTATTTTGTGTTGAAAATTACTTACTCCAGTTAAATTTTATCCCATAAAAACCCAACTAAAGGGATTACATTGTGTCTGAAGGTGAATATATGCACACGCACACACACAAGTGTGATTGACTACACATCACTGTCATTCATTCACCAAGTCCTGTGATTTTATGAGTCAGAGATTAAAACCTATAGATAGAAATAATAAAACACCTTAAGTTTATTTTTCCACAGTAATGCCATCAACTAAGATTATATTTGTGAGATGCATTTGAATTCATTTAGGTTAAAAAGATCCAAAAAATCCTAAATTTTGAAGACCACATTTTTCTCCAATACTCCTTGAAGAGGGTATATGGTAGATTTCAACACCTTGAAAATTTTAGGGTTTTAAGAGAAAATCTTTCTAACACAAAGTATTATTAGGGTTAATTTGCATTAAAATGAAAACTTTGATAAGATCTCTTGCTTTCTGATTTTCAGCCATGGTGGAACCAATCCTAAAATCATCATGATATAAACCCAGGCCATGTTTGAGTGAATTGCTCCAGCCACCAGCCTGATTCACTCATCCCTTGGGAACAACTGAGAGGTGGCTGCTCTTGTTACTCATTTTTAAGGCTTTCTAAAAAGATATTCCATTTTCCTGATTTTCATAAATAGTTTTGGCGCAAGCCTTATGTACAAAAAAAAAAAGTCAAAATGTTGAAAACTGATGTCCCTTTTTTTTGGGTAATCTATTTCCCTCTCACTTTTAGAAAAGTATTTTTCTTTGTTTTCAAAGATATTGCTACAAAATACACATATTAACAGCATGGTTGTAACATGTCACAGATAATAAAGCCTCATGACAGTGAAACTGATTTCAGCACAGTAAGAAAAGATCCTTAGAGAAATGGCTCACTAAGAAAAAGCCCAGTGAAAGCCATATAGGTCTCTGGAAGATAATATTCAGTCATGGCAAGTTTTGAGAGATGACAGCACTTGTGAATAAAAAAAAAATAAACCAAGGCAACAAACAAGAGGAAAGAGAAGAAAGAACAAGTCAGATTTAAATACATTTTAAAAATCCCCTAAACCAGATATGTGTTCTCACTAAATTATGTTTAATATACTACATGGAAAAAATATCTAATTCTTTACAGAAAGATTTTCTGTGATCCCAAACCAAAAAGGGAAAAAACCCAAAAGCATTCCAAACCAAACAAAGCTGAGCTGTTTAATTACTACCATCAATTCATTTCAGGACTTGTAGAAAAAAATCCATTCAGAAATTGCACAAAAGGGCTTGCAGAAATGTGTGTTTATGCTTCCTTCCTCTCTGGTTGTGAGTAGAGTTATGTACACACTGAGGCACTTGCAAAATCTGTTTCTAAAATTAGAAACCCTCACTGCACCAAACTGAATTCCTGTTCTGTGCCTAGTCAGCTCTGACCCTCCTGAGCAGCCACCATTTCACCTTTCACATGCCATGGGGCTCTTTTTTTACATAAAGAGACTCTCTAAAATGAAAAAGAAAGAGAAAAGGACATCCTCAAGATTTTCTGATTCCCTGAAGGGTTTATCTCTTCCCTATTTACAAAAAAGAAGTTGATTGATGTGGATATTAACAAATATAAATTTTTCCACTTAACATACCAAGATCCTCTCAAAATCACAAGTTGGGATGTGCAACTCTTTCAAGTAAGTGACATGACAAACATTAAATCTGACAACACTCTTTTGTCTGCCCCAAAATATTCAGAGGTATTCCCTGCCCCAGTGATTCACTACCATCATTGGTGTCTCTGAGAACTCTGGAGAGCCAGAGCTATAGGAATCCCTAAGTTTTGTCCAGGAGTTCAACAGTGCTAAGCTCAACATCATAAAAATATTTCTCTTCTATTAACACCACGTACATTTTCTAAAATTCCAGTGGCTTTGTGGAGACAGGCTTTGTCCAAACTCAGCAGGATGGTTATACATTAAAGAATCGGGCTCAAGTGTGCTGAGCTACTTCCCTAAATAAAGTTAAATAAGAAAGTTCTCTACTTGCTTACCAAATCTAGAGCCTAATCAGAAGCATGATGTAGAAGGAAATCCTGCTTAACAAAACCCAACAAACAGAACAGCTTTTTTAAAATCTTCTTTTCCTGCACTGGATATTGATATGACCACATTCAGGATGTACAAACAGGAACAAGATCCTTTAAATGGCTTCCTAGATATACAAGAGAAACCAAAGAAATGAAGGTAAGATAGGTAGAACTAGGAAAGAGATTAGGAACAGTGAGGATTTCTTCTAGTCTGAGGAGATAGGAGAGAATCAGAGGGAAAAGAAATAAAATAATCTGGGGAAATTAGGAGGACATTTCTTTGTAATGACAATTCAAATAGATTGTGATTTTTTTTATTATTATTTTTTTTTATTTTAGAAAAGGAGCTTGTTTGTAAGATGTGCCTGTGAACATCTTACAGTTCTAGCAATTAGTCCTCTGCTAATTAAATTACCACATCAAAGAGACAGACATTGTAGGGTAGCAGGATTAAAAGACACCTATAGCAGTGGGCTCTTTTTTAGAGGTTGCCAAGCTTGGAGCATCTATTAATTAAATGCTGCAAACATCCCTGGGAAATACTTCTCTCTACTTCCTCTCAGAGGCAGAAAGGCAGCAAGCAGAATCTCATGTCTGAAAAAATATAAATAGTTTGGTAAGAATCTAATATTGTAAGGCTGCATTATGGTACTGAGTATTATCTTGTAAATACAGACTCTGATTTTCCAAGTCCTCAGTTGTTACCAGCTTGGATGAGCTCCAAACTCCACTTTTTAACTTCCAGTATCAAGGACTATCATGTATATTAAATATAAAGGACAAAGTTTTTGCAACTACAGTGACATTTTCTAAATTTCAGAGATTGATCATTGATATATAATCCTATACAGTTACTTTCATGGGCTCTGATTCTTTTAGAATCGACTGCAAATTTATTATTAGCATCTCATTTCCATACAATACAACAAAAAATTCACAGTGGGAGATTCAGATGACAAAAGGAATAGAAAAAGGGAGAAGGAAAGGGAGAGAGAAGGGAGGTGAAAATAAGCAGGAAGGAAAGAGAGAGCAAGAGCATATGAGAGGGAAAAAGCAAGTGTGTGACAGCACAAGCAAGAGAACATGAGTGGGGAGAGCAAAGAGAAACAAGGGGCCAAGAGAGGTGGGGGAGAGAGAATGAGAAAACAATTCTCGTTTAGCCACATCCTGAAATGTGGCCAAGTGGAAAAGCTGGTGAAATGGACTTAATGAAACAAGCACCTGCTTCTAATAACTGAAGTAGGATGATTTTTGTATAGTTGATTTCTTGTGTCAGAATTGCTGGTAGGAAACTGTAATTAAGGGCAGATCAAAAGTGAGGGGTGGTGATTTCCTCCATTCTCCCTCCAAAGGATTATGTATTTTAAATAGATTTTAATCGTTCCTAAGATAAACATGTCAGAAGTGTTTAGTTCCAGAGAGGTCTCAGAGCTTCTTCCTGTGGTCTGTGGTGTGAGGAGCTCCACTGAGTGTGGCTGCAGCTGGAAATCTCTGTGCACCCCAACCCTCACTTTTCCACCCAAGATTCAATCTCCTGTACCAGAATTGTCAGCTGATGTGCATGTCCATGTCTCAGACCTTTCAGTTATCTGTTCAGATAACTGGCTCAAAATTAAATTCACTTTGAAAAGTTCATTCACAACTCTATGAATTATAATTTTTCCCCTCATCTCTTTATATAGATCCAAAATTCAACCTCTTTTTGCTAAAATCTACTTTGACACTTTCAGAAGAATACATGCCATGATTTTGTTAAGTCTTTACCTAGGAAAAGCAGGTACTCTGACATATTTCCACTTCTGGCAGGGAAGGGTTTAGAACAACCCTCAGGGGCTCCCATTCATATAATGAAACTAATATGCTGCAACACACTCCAGCAATTCTTCTGGATCAGATACTTCACATTTATTATGGTATTTTGGTGTACTTTTAGCAGGGCAATTTAATTAGAATTATCCATGGATAGTTTAAAAACTGAATCTGCAGATCATTTATTACTGGCCTGTATTTACTGATGCAGCAACAAACCCATCTGGTTAGGGCTTATTCTTTAATTAGTTCATTTAACATTTTTGTCCAAAGTGAATCGACTACAACTTTATCCACAGCACAGGGCATAAATCAGTCTCTCTCTATCACATAACCCAGTGGCTTAATGGGGAGTATCTCTCATTGAGGGCAATTTTTATACATTTCATTCATTGTGCCAGAATTGTCAGTGTGAAATTGTGACAACAGCTGGCTAAAAGTGAGAGATTATAACCTTCTCACAGTGATTACATGCTAAAAATTAATTGTGTTTCCCCCCCCAGCACTGTGGCATTGTGATTACTCCAAGCCGAGAGCGTGGGTGGGTGTGGGAGAGATGCGTGCAAGAACAAATAGATTACAAGGCACACAAATCAATGCTTGTTATTGCTAACTCATAAAAAATGGTTTCTAGCTAACAATACTGAGAGAAAGAAAGAAACAACAAGTTTAATTTAATTACCAGTATATCTGTTTTGTACTCTGGAGCAACTGAACTAAGATAAATGGTGAGACTAACATTCATCTGTATGTTGTATTAAGATGCTGGTACAGCCATATCTTTCAAAGCCCTGAGTTTACGCCACCAATCATTTTTAACAAATACCTCAGTCCTTTTCTATGCCATAAGTAATATAGTAAATCTTGTTTCTTTTAATGTTACAGCATCTTTCTTCTTGATGCTACTTTTTCTGCCAGAATTTGCCGCAGGAAATATTGATCTCTGCTTCCTCAAAATGAGTTTTCCTTGTACCCTTTCTTATTCAGTGGACCCTACAGTTTGTACGCTTGATATTGCACATTCTCTCTCTGGGGAAAAGTGTTCTGTCACTTTGCAGTTTCTTTAGGCAGAATTCTTTTCACACTTTAAATAGCATTGCGCTGTGCCAATTGTGAAAAACAAAACAAAACAAAACCAAACCCAACCGAAGCCTGTTTGGTTTATTGTATACATTTAGTTACACTCCAAACCATTGGCTGGGAGCCTGAAGGCCAAATCCAGCATTAAACTATCCCTGACTTAGTCATATCCTTTCCCAGAGCAGCATGGTAGGCTAACACAGGAGCTTCAAAGAAGCTTCACATATTTTTGCAATGATCAAAAGCCTATGAAATATCTTAATTTGCAAGCTTGCTCACAGTCACAGGTAGTAGAAATAATATGGGGAAAAAAGGGACTTTTGGGCCAACACTATATATAAGCAGATTCCTAAGAAAAGTATGTAGCTACATCTCTGTACTTTTTATGCATATATTTCTTTGTTGCTTTAGGCACTTCCTTCAATAATCCTTCATTTTTGGGTTCACATCTCTAAGGGCTATGGGTGATCTCCATCTATGATTCACAGATGGTGCAGCTCAGCAATATTGTTACTTCCTATGGATTGAAACCTGTCTTTCTGTTCAGTACAGGAGCAGCAAAGAAAAAGAACTGTAAATGATACATATGCATCTCTTCATCTGACCACAGGAAACATGACTGGGAACACTTGCTTTGGCTGAGGAGAAAGAAATTTTTTTCCAGTTGTCACATCTAATTAAACAATTGTCTTTATTTTCCAATGCCTGCGTGTTTATTTTCTTTGCTCCCAGCATTGCATGAGCTGCTTTCCAATATGTGACTTACTTTTGAAAAATGCCCAGTCAACACATTTTCCATGACATCAGTGAGAACTGTTGCTCTCTGAACTTTTCCATATTTGTTTGCTTTTCTTTAATCAAATTAATTAAACCTTTAGGTCCCCATTTTAGGAATGTTAGTAATAGTACTATCTGTGGGATCTTTTTCCAGCAGAATGAAACAAAAACAACTTTCAGAGCTCCCCTTTGAAGAGGTGTGGTCTCAGTGCCTCATCCAGCTGTATTTCCACTGGCTGCGAGCACGTCAGTCTGTCCAAGCAGACCACAGACAGATTCTTTCTTTCTTTCTTTCCAACTCTGAGAAAACTATTTTGCCTTTTTATGATAATTTCAGTTAAAACTCAAGGCGGACAGAGCATTTTTATAAAAGCAGTTACTTTGGTTTGGGTTTTTTTTCCTACCAGGCCACTGGAGCAGGGAATAGGGAAGCTGAATTATTCCCTATGATAAAAAAAAAGTAATTTTTAAAAATTGTAATTGAAAGTACACTACAAAAAACTCTATGAAATATAGAAAAAAATGAAATATTTAAGCTCACTCACAATGTTCTTGAATTTTCTATTTGAAGAAATAGTCACTTAAATTCAAAATTTTTATCAGATCAATATTCTGACATAATGCAATACAAACAGCTTTATTAGCAAGCTCTGCAATGGCATAAAATTACCCACAAGAGTTATTTTTTCTGCTTTAAGAAAATATAGTGTACTTTAAACAACTATTCCCATCACCTACCTTTCAAACTAGATTTTAAGCGAAAAATATTTCCAATTGCCAGCTGGCAAACTAATACTACTCATGAGAAAATAAGCTCCTATAATGATTATATAAGGTGGCATGTTTGTACTTTATCTCATTATTTATTTTGTTGGTTAGCTGCTTTTTCTTTACAATTACTTGAATGAAATTACCGATTTGAAATATTGATATGTTTTAATGTGGAGGGTTTTTTACTTTTCAAAATAAAATTAAATAGTTTTAGATACTTCCCCTACATCTGCATTTAATGTCTGCTTTTATAGCTCTAAAGTAATTATATTTTTATATCTAGTCATTAAATTCTGAGATTATTCCACATTTAATCTTTGTTGGATTTTGCTAAGATGAGTAGATAAGGACATATGCACATTCCACTGTACCTCAGTGAGCCCACTCAGGCCACATGGGAAGAAATGAAAATACAAGATGCACAGCACAGATACAAGCAGTTGTGCTCTAAGTAACATGCTCCCTGATCTGTTACTAGCAAAGCAGTGTCCACCTAAAAATTAATTTTTCCCCACCCTAAAAAAGTAATGAGTTTAAGTATTAACGGAGAGGAGAGGAGAAAGAATTTCCTAAAATAAAAGACTTTTTCTTTTGTTTATATAAAATTTTTAAAAATACAATTAAAAAAAAAAATCTTAAAACATGTCCCCGTAACTACCTATATTCGTGATACAGGAAAATAGCCAGATGCAACAGATTTTTGTAGGAGCCTGAAGATATCCGTGAGTATGAATGGTCTTCCTACAGTCAGTACCAGGCAGATTTCTGTGGGACATGATTTAGATGCAGCCAGGTATCAAGGCCATGGCTTTTCCAGTGGGACTGTCCCTGAGCCTGGCTGTTGCTGAGCCTGTGCCCCTGGCTGTGGCTATGTCCTTGT
This sequence comes from Acrocephalus scirpaceus scirpaceus, assembly GCA_910950805.1. Classification (NCBI taxonomy): domain Eukaryota; kingdom Metazoa; phylum Chordata; class Aves; order Passeriformes; family Sylviidae; genus Acrocephalus; species Acrocephalus scirpaceus. The sequence continues at coordinate 18,498,823 of OU383781.1, forward strand.
CTGTGCCTGTGCCCCTTCCTGGCTATGGCTGTGTCCATGGCTGTGGCTGTGCCCCATGGCTGTAACTCTGCCCGATGGCTTTGGCCCTCCGTGGCTGTGGCCCTGGCTGGGCGGTGCTCCTGGCTGTGCCCATGACTGTGGCTGTGCCCGGCCCCGCTCCCGGGCCGTGTCCCAGCCTATGCCCGGCCCCGCTCCCGGGCCGTGTCCTTGGCTGTGCCCTCCCGGGCCGTGTCCCAGCCTATGCCCGGCCCCGCTCCCGGGCCGTGTCCCTGGCCGTGCCCGGCCCCGCTCCCGGGCCGTGTCCCTGGCCGTGCCCTCCCGGGCCGTGTCCCAGCCTATGCCCGGCCCCGCTCCCGGGCCGTGTCCCTGGCCGTGCCCGGCCCCGCTCCCGGGCCGTGTCCCTGGCCGTGCCCTCCCGGGCCGTGTCCCAGCCTATGCCCAGCCCCGCTCCCGGGCCGTGTCCCTGGCCGTGCCCTCCCGGGCCGTTCCGCCCCGCGGGGCTGCGCTGCCCCCGGCCAGCCGCGGGCTCCGGGGCGCCGGCCGGTGTCCGCCTTATTTCCTCCCTCACGGAGGATAAATGGGTGCGCGCCGGGCTCTAAGACCACACAAATCACCCCGGGCGGAATAATAATTGTACTTGTAGCTGCAGCCAAGCTATTTCACGGACATGTGGGGTTGGCAGAAAAGTGAATCAATTTATAAAAGAGTGTGCAGCGTTAGATAAAGCCCAAGCCCTGACAGCTTTATCTGATAGGTTCAGTTTGTTTTTTTTAGAAGTGAGTAGCCCTGAGGCTTTTTGCTGAGTTTTATCGAATAGTCACTTTATTTTAAGCAACAACAGAGGTTTAATAGGAAGGGGGAACATGCTGAGAGGTCACCTGTAGCCAGGTATTATCATCTGAGCTAATGCAAACTGTAAATCATGGAAAGCTTTCTGCAAACTGACAATAAGCATTCATCTCCTAGGAGTTGTTTCATCCCTATGCTCACACTTAAAGCACTGCTGAATTTTTTTGGTTACTTAGATATGATTTTGATATAACTGACATGGACACAGCAAGAAGATATACTATAATCAAAAAGAGAGAATAAAAAACTTTATTTAGTAAAGTTCTTTTATAGAGCAATACATTTTAAGATAATCTCTGGAGCAGCAAATTAAACAGACATGGAAACAAACTTCTATACATCTCAAAATTATTATGATCACACAAAGTAATTACCACTAGATGCTAATTTCATATACTGCCAGAGAAATCTTAATTAAACATTGGAGATGGTAGAAAAGAAAAGAAATGAGAAATGAAAGGAAATCTCAGAAGTTTTAGGGACTATTTTCCTCAGATTTTTTAATCCATGCAAATGGTAAGAAGTTCACAGTTAAAGCAAATTATTTTGCATTTAGTTAATCTAACTACAGAAGCAGAGATCTTTAATCCATTGAGCCAATCCACAAATTATATGAGGAAAGCTTGCAAGACAAACCACAGCAAGAGCATTCAAAGAGCCTTTCATTGTTAATTTCAGTTACCCATTTCATTACAACAACAAATGTAAAAACACTACACAGAAATGGTGGTATGGGGAAGCTGGATTTCAAGCACACCACCACAATTTTTCCTGAATACCATCACAGCATTGCTCTCTCCATTACTTGCAGAAATAAGTCAATTAATTAATTATAAAAAGATGCTCAAAGACTGTTTTACTCAGTTTAAGTTAGTAAACCCATCTACTAGGCTAGAAAAAATTCCTAGCATGCAACAAAAAAATTCTGTAAATTATAGCTGAAGGACAATGTTTTAAAACTTTAAAAACACAGGGGCTTGCATCTCAAACATAAATCAACATGAACTTACTTTAAGAAGCCACAAAAATTCTAAGCAACTAAATGGGAATTTTTAAGTTTTAAGATTGATGAAAAATAGTGATCAGTGTTTAGGAAACTACAGTTTCAGGGCTGGGTCCCAAGAATTGTTAAATTTGTTGCATTCTTCTTTAGCAAGCTTGAGGTTCCCACGGGTAAATATTCAGCACTAATAAGTTGCTTCTGTGTCACTTGTGTTCAAGTCCCTAGGAGCCCCAGAGACCAATCAGTGGCAAATCCCTCTGCTATATTTCCTTACATATCCTTCTTTAAAAGCTATGATTTTGCTGGAAGAGTCCAGATTTTTATTTGTCCAGGTAGCATCCAGATCTTGTCCATGTGAGGATTGTATCTCCAGAGAGTTAATAAAATTATTAATAATAGGTATTAGTTCAGACCCTGCAAGAGCATAGGGACCCTGTCACTTAAGCAGACAATAAACACTTCAGATTTCTATTCAATTTAATCTAAAGATCTAAAAACATTACAAAATGTAAGAGTTGTTCTTTCTACTCCACCCAAATGGTATAACTGCATTTTACACATACAGAAACTAAGGGCAGATGGAGAGGATGTCAGCAGTGCTAGCAGAGCAAAGTCCTGCTCTCCTCATTCTAAAGATGCAATATTTGCACCCCAAATTCCAGGAAACTTGACATCTGAGCTTTGCAGTCTTCCAAGTGGTCCCTGCACTGAAGGATTTTGAGCTGTACTGTCAGCAAAGACACACAGGGTCTGTACCACAGACATGTGCAAGGAGCAGCAGACAGAGTTCTGAGTCTCTTTTGTCAGTCACAATACAATGAGCTTGGAATATTTTGTTTACTTCGTATCGTTGTGCACGGGATTTTTTTACTTTTTTTTTTCTTTTTACAAAATAACAGATGCATTTTATTTTATTCATAGACAATGATACATTGATTTTCAGGTATCTTAATAGAAATTCAAAGTATTACATTACACCAATTACATTGATTACTATACTCAAGAACCTAAAGAGGATAGGGAAGGGGTTGGATTTTTAAAATCTGATTTCATACATCATTCATTATTTAAATATTCATAGAAACTATTTCTCTTTAAAAATCAAATTTTTAATTAGGTGTGGGGGGTGGGCATAGAGTAGCACGAAGCACAACAAAACTCAAAAAGTCAAAATTCAATTTGTCAATATTTTTAATTTTTCTACAACAAATATGTCAAGCCCCATGAATTATTTTGGTTATACTTTTTGGCCCCCATCTCACACTTTCTTTCAGTGGCATATGTTGGTTATTCATTAGCTATGAAACACTGCAGCACCTCTCCCTTTCCAGGACCTGCCAGCTACCTCCATCTGGAACCATGTCCCTGAGAGGAAGGGATCTATTGGTGCCCTGCCTGGGCCCTGCATTCTAACAGTCCCCAGTAGGAGCTTTTTCTTCCTGCAGTATTTAGGTACTGCTGTCTGCCAGGACAGGATTCTGTGCCTCAATACAACTGATGCACAAACCGAGTGTCACTGTGGGTCCTGTCATGCAGCTGAAAAAGGCAGGAGGTGCTGGCACCGAAGGGATCCATGACTGTGTGTGTGTGTGTGTGTGCTTTCACTAGCGACCTTCTGTCTCAGCTGAAAAGGGGGAAGGAGCCCTGACTGCCTGTTTGTGTTTTGTGTAAGTCACGAAATTCACAGAATCACTGGGTTGGAAGAGACCTTCAAGATCATGAAGTCCAACCCACCCCTAACACCTCAACTAGATCATGGCACCCAGTCTTCTTTTAAACACATTCAGGGATGGTGACTTCACCACCTCCCCAGGCAGACCATTCCAGTACTTTATCACTCTTTCCACAGAAAACTTTTTCCTAACATCCAACCTATATTTCCCTTGGTGCAGCTTAATACTGTGTCTTCTTGTTCTGTCAGTTGCTGCCTGGAGAAAGTGACCAACCCCAACCTGACCACAACCACCTTTGAGGAAGTTGTAGAGAGTGACAAGGTCACCTCTGAGTGTCCTTTTCTCCAGGCTAAACAACCACAGCTCCCTCAGCCGTTTCTCACAGGGTTTGTGTTCCCAGCCCCTCACCAGCCTCGCTGCCTCCTCTGGATGCACTCAAGCATCTCAATGTCCTTCCTAAACTGAGGGGCCAGAGCTGGACACAGCACTCAGTGTCCTTCCTGAACTGAGGGGCCAGAGCTGGACACAGCACTCAATGTCCTTCCTAAATTGAGGGGCCAGAGCTGGACACAGCACTCGAGGTGCAGTACTCAAGTCCTATACACAGGAGCCATGGAAAGCCACAGCTCGTCCATAGCACACTGTGCACACGCTGTCAGCACCCCAGGGTGCTGTGCCCCTGTCTCTGGGATGCTCAGTTTTGCTGCTGGTTCAGTGGGCTACAAGTAAAGTGACAGCAGCATCCCTCAGCCAGGGTAGAGACTCCAGGTCCCCAGGCTGACTCCAGGCACGAGGGAGCCTGGGCTGGAACAGGCAGCCACACTCCTAACATCACTTCACAGGAGCCACAGGCATGATCAGTGATAGTATGAGAAATTCTCAGTTCGTTTACAGCCCCAGCAGATTCCATATCAATGCTGGTGCTGTAAAGCAAATATCCAGTATGAACAAGGTCATCAAATTTGTCTCAAAGCATGTTTGATCCATTAATTGCCCACATCTAACTCGCTAAGTTGTCTGCATTATATATGTATTTAGATGACTAAGTGGCCGTTTGTTTGGAGTAGAGCACTGGATTTTGTGATATGCCAGTGCACTAGGGTGGAAAATAAACAACATCCTCAACTGCTGAATAATTAATTATTTTACTGAATTAAATATGAAAATAGTACAGGTCATTTAGAATTTCTTGTGCTTTTTAATAATGGTCTCTTTAAAACCTATCACATTACTCAACTTCATATCAACATCTATTTTATTTACTCTCCATTTTTAACATGCAGCACACTGCAGTATTTTGTACAAATAGCCATATAAAAATATGAAATGCTGTCAAGTAGGAAGTGAAGGTTTTGATACTACTGGGGTCTTGGCTCAGAGGCAGCTTGGTATTGTGTGTTAGGCTTTGTAGCTCAATTTCCAAAAGTGAAGGTAGCAAAATCATTAGTAAGAATATTTATGTAGTAAAAGAGGGTTTCCTAGGGAAACATTTGTTTGCATATGCATCTGTCCATACTTCTCAGCACTAACAATAGGGTCCTGCTGCCTGTAGAATGAAGAGGGGAAATACCCTCACAACACCCCTCATCATAACCAAAGCCAGACAAATGCTGATTTTTTTTTTTTTTTTTTAAGGAAGAAGTAAGCTTATTTAAGTCTGAGGCTCATACGCATATCCTCATTAGTCTCATGGCACAAAAATCACTTACCCTGGGTGATGAACTCTATCTGCCCTTTCTCCCTGAGCTTTGCTATGGGAAGAGCTGCCTCATCCATGAATGTGGCAGCTTCACCAAGCATGGGAAGTCTTGCCTCTCTGAGAACAACCTGCTCTGAACAGAACTGCCAGGACCCAAAGAAGGTGATTTGTTACAAGGTATCCTAGAAATCTGGGCCTGTACCTACCACCCACCCCCAGTTTACACTTTTTGCCAATATCTGGATTTTTACAGGAAAAACTGAGTAGCACATTGCCCCACAGCTGCACTAATCCAGGACCACAAGAAGTCTGCTGGAGATTTAGTTAACAGAACTCTTCAACAGAAAATCCAAGATGAGATAAAATTCATCTCTCATTCCTGGAAACACTAAGGAGGGTAATGCCAAAAAGTAACGAAATTACAGAGATTTGATAATACAGCAGGGCCAGCTATAGCTATGCAAGTGCCAAATTTAAGATTTGAACAATAGCCCATTTTCATTTGTGAGAAACAATTATTCAATATTTGCATTGGGGCAAAGATATAAAACATGTAGACAGAATCTGTTACAGGCAGGAGGGGGAAAGTGCCTGCCTAGAACTTAAAAACTCTTTTCTTTGTGAAAACTTGAATACTGTAACTTGCTATAAACTGTCTTCAAGCAATTTCTATTTTCTTCCAATTCATCTACTCATATTTCCATTGTGAGTTTTGAGCTTTTGATGATGGTCAATTAAACAACTATTGTAATATAGTTGTGTATGCAGATAACAAACACCAGAACAGCATGTATTTGATGGTATTCATATTATTTTCCCTTATGATGAAAATGACTTTGTCCTTAAAAACAAGCAAAATATCTGGACAACAAAACAGATGATGTTCAAGTGATTTTTAAAGGATGAAGGTCATACTTTAACAAAAAAATCAACAATCCAACCAACCCTTCTACAGTTTTTACAATTAAACTGAAAGCAACAAAAATGTTAGCAATGCAATCCAATCAATTCAGGCTCTCTCTGCTTGAAGTTGAGAATCTGCCAAATTCATATAAAAATTTGCATTTCAAAATGAAATATAAAATCCTTCTTCACCTGCTTGAAATGAGAAGAAATCCCTGTGGAGCTTGCAAAAGATATGCCCATTGTTTAATGACCTTCTAATACCAGTGAAAGAACATCCAAGAACATTGCAGATAATTCTGGTCTAATCAGGTTAATGATGGAAGCCAAGGCCAGGACTACAGCAAGCTGTTCGTTAGCATTTGATATTTCTGGCAAATAAACTCACTGCTGTTCATCCATTAAGTTCTCATCCAACAAATGGTAACAACTGCTCCTGACATTCAGTACAGAATATTCTGCTCCCATATCGAATCCTGCTGCTCTAAAGAAGCCACCACTGACATGAACGAGGAGGCCAAGCTTCTTCCAATGGCTTTTGTTAAACCAGCACAGCAATAAAGTTCCAGCTGAACAGAGCAAAGACTGATCATAATTTTTTACTTTTCTCAGTGTGCAAGGAAGTATGTGGGAAAATTTTGTTCCTCATTGAGATGCAGGACAGGGAAAATAAAACAGAATTACATATTATGTTCTCAGCCTTCATACTGAGATCATGGTTCTGTGATCATGCATTAAACATGATATTTTTCATAAGTACTGTTCAATCTACCATGTGCAAAATTCCAGATTTCTGCTGGCCTTTAAATCCGTTTTATGTGTCTCTCACAATCAGTATTCACTGGTGAGCTACATGGACATAACCAAGCTTGCTCCAGCTGATTACTGACCAGCTTTAAAAGGCCCAGAAGAGCTGTTTTCTCCAGCTGGAATGTTGATTAAAGCTATCTCAGCAAACATGGAATATATGAGCACTCTATTTCCAGCCATTCACCTAGAGACTATCTGAAATGCAAGATTTGCTGAGGTCAGGCTTGGATGTGTATAAAACTCCTTTGGCCAGAAGGGATCATTTCCCTATTCACTAAAGGGGTTTCTGCTCTGCTGGTCAGCAGTCCTCGTTACTGGGGCTATGAAATGCCTCATATTCCTTTCAGTCCCAAATCCTTCTGCAGCCCATGGAATCCTGAAAGACATTCGTCACCAGTCACTTTGAGGAGTTGCTCAAGTAACTCATAATTCCTAAGGCAGGGGTGGACTCTTCCCCTTTCATGGGGGGGTCAAGAAGGAAATGGAACTTAAATCCATCTAAGGACACCACTGTGCCAGTGCCTCAAGAAGCTCTGAACTGCCTTTCCTTCCCTGGAGTTACTCCCCACTGTAACAGGCATCCTGCTGATCTGTCCTCATGTATTTTTCTGCTATCCTGGAAAATATATTGGAGGTGAGCACATACATAGATTCAGAAATTCAAAGGAACATTTCTGAGAAGAATCTTAAATATTACTCAAGAGTCTGCTTGATTTTTCAAAAGAACCTGGATTCCTACTTCCTGCCCAGGTGGAGGCTAGACATGGAATTCAGCTAAGCATGTCAAGCAGTAAGTACCTGAAGTTCAACAGACATTAACAAGAGTCACAGAAAAGATCAAGATGTTCAGGTCAGCTGAGCTATAATCAAAAGCTATAAAAACTTATGAAAGACAACTATCAGCCAAGAGTAGATATCAAAAAGCAAGAGTTCCTATGGTAAGAGAGGAATCCATTTCCTCCCAGCTGGTTTCTCCCAAAAGATCTCTATCTGAAACCTCCATTTTCCAGGAATGAACACTTACTAGAAGGTGGGGCACAATGTCCTCATTCTGCTAAATCACATCTGCTTCCAAATCACTGAAATGTTCTGTCTCTTGCAGTTGCCTCACAAATTGGCTGGCAAATATTAATTCAAGCTGGTCTACCAAAGCAGGTGATCAAATTTTTGCTTTTCCATTTCATAAATAAAGTCTGGGTACAACACAGATGATGTCTTCACTGTCCAGGGAAGGACTTTGTGAGGAGATTCCCTTGATTTCCATGGACGGTTAGACTTAAACTTCTTTGGGATCCAAGCTGTCACCTCTCTGGCACTAAATGCAGCCTATATTTTTCAACTACATGATATAATTTTGGCTAGTTAAAAAGACACATTCACTTTTTTCACTGACAGTCACACATCTATACAGTCTTACAATTTCCTTTGGGACTCCTGACTAGTCTTTACTACACACTTTGGGTGGTTACAAATATGAACTCTAAAACTGCAATGGTTATGCAGCCAACACACCAGAGGCACATAACACAGGGAGGTGAAAGACTGGATAGAAGAGAGACTGCAAAGGTCAGCTGATATTTACAGCTCCAGCTCTCAGTGAGAGCAACCTGGCTGCTCTGCATTCAACAGTCTGGTTTTGATCCTCAGGGAAATATGGTCTAGCCATCCCCTGCTTCCACTCCAAAGTGACTGATGTACTTCAGCAGTTGCTGAAGGAGAGTTATGAAAAAAATTACCAATCTATTTAGAAGAGCGCATCATGGGGTCTTTTATGTGTAAACATTTCAAGATTTGATGACAATTTATAGGATAAATTATTTGTCTCACTATGTTTTTAATTACTCAGTCTAGACAAGATTAATTGCAATTTATTTCAGTTGAGGTGAGCAAGAGTATCAACATCTCCTATGGAGATAAGTCTGTATCCTCCTTGTCTTCTCTCCAAACTCAATGGAGACAAATTGTCTCCTGCTCAAGGTGCTCCTTGATTATCATCCCCAGTGGCTTCTTCAAACCAAGTCCCATCAAGGTCCTAAAAGCCCTGAGGCCTGAAGAGCTCAGTCCCTGTGGGGCACTGTTTCCCCTGTTTCCAGGTTTGCCACCATGCCTGCACTTGGATGAAGGAGGCACCTCAAAATCTGGAGAAGGGAAGCAGCCTGGAGCTCTGAAAGGCTGCTGCAGTTACCCATGCCAAGGTACTGACTGTGCAGGCAGAAAGGGAGCAGCACAGAGGCAGAAAGCAGAAACAATGGAGCTGGCACTGAAATCAGGTGAGAGGAGCAAGACACAAGATCCCACGCCATTGCCATTTTAGAATGAGAGGTGGGAATCGTGACTGAATTGTAAAATTAACTGATAGCAGTAAATAAAATAAGGTAGAAAAAGCAGATGGAAGTAGCAACATACTTGGGTACATGATAAGACATTCATTACAAGACCGCCTGCAGCAGAGGCTGAAACCTCATTAGTCATATGTACTTCTCTGCACCAAATGTGTGATATTTACCATTATGATTAGTTTATAGACTAGTTGAAGTTTGGACCAATGCCTGCTTCTTTCAGAAGCACTTGAACTATCTTCAGGGTAAACAGATAAAAAACCCAGATAACAGGGTAAACTGAGAAAAAATATATAATGTAGAGTGGCTAAGCAGTAGCTCACAGAGCAAAGACAAAAATAATCTGATATAAAGATAGAAAAACAGTCTGAAAATAAGAGATGGATGTGGATGGATAGCAAACACTGCAGGTGTATGGTACTCATTCACATCCAGTCAAGGAAATAACCTATAGAAACGGGACTGTGTTCTAAAAACAAAAATTACTGCCTGATATCAGCTGAATGGTTCATCCTCCAATTTGCTGGAGATTGAAGCAGAACTGCAGCATGCCAAACAATGAGTCTCTTTCTCTTACTGTTGATTTTATGGATTATCATGAAGAAACTGGGAAACAGCAGATCATATTGAACCCCGCTCAGATTTTAGTATTGGGGGGGGGGGGGGGAAAGAAAAACTTAATTTTTTAAAATATTTTCTTAATATAACTCAAAGCATTTGTTAGTGAAGAATGGTTCCAAATTACAGTTACTAGTAGAGTTTTTGGAATGCTCTCATCAAACAATACATGCACAAACTGGCAGAGGGTTTCTCAGCTGCAAATGGAAAAAAGAATCAAGGTTGAAACTGTGGCAGGGAGGGAGTGCAAAGAAAGGGGCTTTGGAAAGGTGCAATGAAAGGGGTCAAAAGGGATCATCTGGCATCTCAGGAGAGCAATGAGACAAACATATAAGAAGTGAAGATGATGAGTTTTGAGCAGGATGAATATTGGTCTGTCTCTGTCCCTCTCTCTCCTTCCCTGCCTATCCCAGCTTGGCTCCCTAGGGTACAAAGCTGCATTTGAGAACTGCTGCATCAGGGCTTCTGCTTTGCCTCTTTCCCTCAGCCTTCTGTGCTCATCTCTGCCTCACTGTGGAAGAAGACACAAAGTAGGCAGCCAGTCCCTGCCCAGCAGTGCAAAAGGCAAACACACCAAAACTGGAGGCAGGGATTAGCTGCTGAAGAAGGTCTCAGAGAAAGGCTTTCTGTTCTTCCTTGAAAGGAAGCTGAAGCAGGCTGTTGCTGCTGGAAAACATGACCCTTGGAGTACAGTTAATAATTTTTTCACTGTTGATGTGGTGGATTGAATAATCTCACTCTGAGGCCACCCGAGTGCTCTTGTGGCACTGTAAAAGGGACCATGGCAAAATCAAGAATGAGCCTAACTACCCCTCAGCAGCACTGAGTTGCTGGATCAGCACATATTGGATCAAATGCTGTCTACCTGCTGGCACCTTAAATTTGCCTGCTGCTCCCTTTCCAAAGCAGTAAAAAATGCAGATTTGATCATAGAAGGCTAAAACTGCTCAGGTGAGACCTGTCTGGGCTGAAAATCAGCTCTCTTTTGACTTTCTGATTCAATGCATTCAGCCTTCAGATTACTACTTTTAGGAGCAATTGTCCCAAAGATTATTAACTAAAACTTCTTGTAAGTCTCAGTGAGGAGTTAATTAGTTTCTGTCTCAAAAAACAAGTGTCATATTGCTAGAATCTTGCCAACCCAACACAGAGCTCAGTGCATCCTGTGAGAACAGCCATCAGTTCAGCTGGTTTGGAAAAAGACACTCTACATTACCCCAGGTTATCTGAGTTGAATTTTATTTTTTCCAGATTTATGGCTGACCGTTATTCCCATGCACTGTTTTAGATCAGCAGAAATTGATAGGGTTTTGCTTTCTCTCTCTTATATTTTCCTTGGAATGCTTTGCACAACAAATCTAATAAGGTGTTTAGAAAGTCAGCTGATGTATGAAGACAATAACAATCTGAAGAATATCAAATTGCTTGGAGACTGGAGAGCAAAACAAAAAGAGGAAAACTTCTTGGGAAGAGATAAGCACAGAAGAAAAGACATAATTTGCAGAGGTCTACAACAAATTACTTTAGCACATGTGTGCATATTTATGTTATTTCCAACAGAAAATGTCAAAGGAATTTTCCACAGCTCTGCTAAGCGAACACAGACTTCTCTACAGGTGAACACTTCTTAAGAGTTTAGGAGTCTTAAATAATTATGTACCCTGTTAAAACAGATGACAAGTTCCATGCAATCCTGGCCGCCCTTAGGAGAACAATTACAAAGTTTATATTATCTTTTTTAGGTTGTATTTGGTTTGTTTGTATTGGATATATTCTGGATTTATTCTCTTTAACAGTGAAGACACAGGGGGTCTACATAATACAAAAATAAACCAAATAAATCCAAAATATTTAAGCAAAAGTAAATCAGTGTTTTCTGTGTGTATAACAACAAATGGACACTTGAAAGAATTGATGGGGATGCTGAGAACAAAATGCAACAGCAAAGTCTACTACAAGAAGCTACTGAAGACAGAACTTGAGATTCAAAACTATTACAAACATATGTGGATAGTGGATTATTATCTACAATTGCCATAATTGAGAACAACTTATATATTTTGGAAGATAGATTGCAACTTGATTAAGCTATGAAGCAAAATCTCTGGTGAGATCAGGATGTAGACATGTCTGAAGATGTGCCATAGGGTGTCTGCCTGTTATGGGCCCTGCTAAACAATCTGTGTTGGGTCACTTCGAGGATAGGATATTGGATTGCTTGCTTTTATCCAGCATGAAATGTCAGTATTCCCCTGAACTTCCAAACTAAATCATAACTTTTGCTTGAGAACAGTATTTTTGAAATTATTTACTGCACCCTCTTTATGTTACCATTTAAACACTACTTAAACAATTGGGACATGTTTATTTTTACCAGGGAGCTGTTTATAAACTCAGCTAAATGTAATTCATGCCAAATATTTCTTCTTTTATTAATTTAATTCAATGGGTATCAACTACACAAGTGCCTCAAGCAGAATTATAATCTGCAACTCTTGAGGAGTTTCTGATGGTCATTAATGAAATTAACAAAAAATGACTATACTTTCCCTATTTTATATTTTCTAAAGTCTTGCATATTTTTCTCCTGAAATCCATGTGTAAATCAGCTACATATGCTTCTGTCTTCTTAGAAGACAGATCAGCAAACAATGATGTGATCTTAGAGCTATACCCTAAAATGCATACTGTAGGTGTTAAAAAAACAATCAACCAAAACCCCAAACAAACAGAAAGCACAGAAAAAAATGACTAATCTGAAACCTAATCATGCTGAGGTTAGGACAGTCTATTTTTTCAAAATCTTGATCCTGAGCAGCATGTGCTGTAATACTGTGAAAGCCAACATGATCTTTCCATTTATACTTGATAATTACCCCAAACTTCAGTTTCAGTCATCCCAGCAGATGTTTACCAAAAAGTAAAGATGACTTAATATCGTCTGACATCAATTCTGTGTCAACCAATGCTACCTGTGCCCTGCTTCACCTGGTCCCTTCTAGTGTAGTTATTCCATGTCAGTGCATTAACAATGCCTCTCACTGTGGAGCAGAGAATTTCAAATCAGTTTTAGATTACATCAAACTTTTCTTTGCCTATTTTTTATTTAAATTAAAATCATTACACTGACACAATTAGCAGGAAGAACAGTTTGATTGACATTATGATCAGGTTGTCTTTTTTGAGCCAAAGTAATGCAAGGAGACCAGAGCATTACAGCACAGATATCATAACATCCCACTGTCGTACAAAACTGGACAAAGTGCAGCCTTTGAAGGAAAAGAAAATCCAAAACACCACTCTATGGAACACCCAGTATTTTACTGATTTTACTTATAATAATATAATAGCTGTATTGTCATAATGCAAAAACACTACTGAATATATTCTGTATTTTTCTAGTGCCCAGACACATTTCCAAGTGATCTTCAAGCTATAAACAGAAATTAATCCTTACTTCCAAAAGTTTTACAAGCCTGATTTAATGTTGGTGGTTTAGTGAATGCACAATGATTCACTATCTAGCATTAGGCTCTAGGTCTAGAAAGAAAATCATTTAGATTAACACCAGCCAAAGCTCTCACCTTACTGGAAGTTTAATGTTTGACAAATATTTCTGAGGAGAGATGGATGTTCAAAGAATGGTCTGTAGCAGTTTTTTGGGAGCAGCTCCCAAGTATGATGTCCCAATGAGACAAAGCCAAAATACACTTTAAGTTTTCAGTTATACTGACAAAGAAAGAATGATCAGAATCAAAAATAAAATAGTTTGGTGTGAACAAATGAGGATTAGTTGGTGGAGTGACAATCTTGAAAGTGAGGACAGGTAACTTCGATGCAATAGAAAATTACTGGAGAGATAGGAAACCTGAATGATGAGGTTGAAAAATCAATTTCTATAGATATGCAGAAAGCAAGATTGCATTTCTCCAGACAAGAGAAAGGGGGTTTACAGTGAGCAAGATGTGACCTGATGAATCTAGACAGCAATTTTAGCTGTGTGAACTGACTGAAAAGGTCCAGACTTTGGGTTGTAGGGCAGACTGAGACAGCACGGCCAAGGCATAGGGAGGAAATACCTAGAGATGATTGTGATTTTCTGAACTACAAAAACTGAAAGTCCTGCTTTAAACTGAATGAATCTTAGACAGAACAAAACATATTAAGGGGGAAACTGAAGAAGGGTAGTAGACCATAAAACATATGAGATGTCAAATGGAATTCTGTGGCTCTCTCTTGGCACAGACAATGCCAGCTTGACTTTCAGTCAGTACTAATGGAAACATCTCTCTTTGTCCCCCAAAAAAGAAAAAGATTTGATATAATCAAATTATTTTTTAAAACAACAAATCATATTTAGTATGTGCTGATGACTTGCTGCCTTTTATATACGTATGTTTTTGTTATGGCAAGACCATGTTTTTCAATTAATTTGACAGTGTGATTCAATGTAATCCAATCGAGGTATATAAAGAGAGCTGTGTATAATCAGAGAAGTACTAAAACAGAACTCTTCTGAAAAGGCATTTGGTGTGATGGCGAAACTTCAGGAAACTGAATCAGGAATCTGAAGCAGGAAACAGAAATCTAAAACAGTGCTACAAATCCCAGTGGGACAGCCATTTGTAGATGTGAAATATTCCCACCACAAATCTTGGTATTTGTACGTTATATAAAAGTAAGTGTTCTTCTGGGAACAAATAGAGGAGAGAAAAGAACCTTAGATTGTACTGAAACATTGGAGCATTATTGTTCATTCCCATGTAGTTTAAAATCTCAGAGCATTCCTGCTTTGAACCTGTATTTTTAGGGATCCTACCATCAGGCTTTACTATGCATGTTTAGTTGCAATTTGGAATGCAAGGTGTAAGCCCAGAAGTGAAATTATTTTAGTTAATTGAAGGGGAGAATGTAATCAGTCAGATTCTTTTTCTAATTAAAAACTGCAAAAAAATAATTAATTCCAAATGCTTTCTTGCACAAAATAGCTCCAAATCAGATAGGGATTTAGGATGCATAATTCAAGCTTGAATACAGGGTTGAAATCCTCTCCAGAAATTTCCAGGGTATTTGCATCCAGATTTTGGGCTGGGAGCAGTTTCTGTTCAGACATTTAAAAAGATGTAAAACAAGATGGCTATATAAACTATACATGCTATGCATATGTTCTGAGCCCTTTAGGGAATTTGAAATTACAGTCTGAGTAAGAGACCCAAGGGCTTCGTTTGGATTTGAAAGACCCACGAAATTACAAACATATCAATGTATAACTACTTCATCCACTTCACAGAAATACAGACCATGGCTGCAAGAAGACCTTTGAGAGGTAAAACAATTTAGTCAAATACTCCATAACATTTTTCACTAGGAAGCTTTCCTTGGTCTCACTTAAATCTTCCTTACTATATTTTAAGATCATATTTGTTTATTTTACCCATCCTAGACAGGAAGAATAAGTTCCCTATGTCTCTGCATACTACACTGGAAAACATTTTCACATCCGCCCCTTGATGCTAAACATTCCTATGTCCTTTCTTCCTTTTTTCTGTGAAAATTCTGCTGAGCTTCTTTTCAGTTTGTTCAAACAATTTCTATTTCCCTGCAGTGGAGTGCCCAGACCTGGACACGGTAGAGTCTTTCCAATGCTAAGTACAACGGAGAACAATTTCATGGCTTTCCTGGGCTGCAAAATATTCTGTGGTTCTTGGCACTGCATAAATGGCATTATTGTGATATATTGTGGGGATACTTGTTCCCTTGTGACACTATGATATTTGTTACTTGTGATTTATGTGTGATTTCTTATAATTGTCAGGTCCTGTTCTGAAGGACTTCCAATTTTACCTCTTTTGGTGAATGAACAGCTTATTCCCATCAAAATATAGTACACTGGCTTTCAGTGAGCACAAATACAATATTATTTTTAATCAAGATTCTGACTTTGCCATTTTGAGCTCAAAAATAGACTAATACTTTCAGTGCTTTTACAGAAATTAAGTTAAGCTGACTCCTTTACAATTTGCCTCTCCTCTCCCATTTTTTTTAAAATTTACAAATCTTTCCTAAACTTGCCCTGCATAACTTATGTTCTACACCTTCTCAAGATTAGGTGTTCATCTAAAAAGTTTAGTTTGTCTGACTGATTTAAAAAAAAGCCCAAAAAACAAACTAACAAACAGGAAAAAAAACCAAACAAAACCAAGTAAATCCAGTGAGTGGTCTGTAGAGATATTTTGTTAGAGGAATTACAGAATTAGTTTATTCTTTCCAATCTGCTCATAGCAATTTTTTGTGATCTCTTAAGCTAATTTTCCTCCTTATTATTGATCCAGAAGTGACTTTACAGGCAAAACATCAGAGGTACTGCAATAATTAAATCAGGAGTAGAGTTTCTATCACAATTTGGTTTTATTGTACTTAACAGCATGGTGGATGAGAGATCAGTATTCATCCCTCTAGAAATTTCCTGGTTGTGTATCCCTGCAGGAAGCAGGACATTGTTTACAATTACTTGTTTTATGGCAGATTTTAAACAATTAAATTGGTCTCTAATATCAATGGATATGCATTGTGCTGCACTGCCATACTTTGAGGCAAGTTAATGACAGATATTCTTTGTAGGTTTTTTAAATTGTTTTAAAAGGTGATAGTTAACATGAGTTTGTTTCCACAAAATTATAGTCTGACATTCTTCACATATCTTTCAATTGACATTTGCTCTCACCATTATTTTCAGCTCTACTAGTCTGTGGAGGTGCCTTCCACAAGTAGGTACACTGAGATTTTTATTTTCATTACTCCAGTACATTTAAGGGTTCCCATTTCAGAGTTGGCACTGTCACCTGAAAATCTGTCCAAGTGATTATGTTTCTGTATAACCAAAGCACAGCTCAGAGCCCTGGTTTGAAGCAGGCAAAAGTCTTTTGGCCATGCAATAGTATTGGTAAGCAAGTGAATGCATTGTCAGCCCCAGGTCAATGCACCAAGTCACCCGCTCACGTAGCTACAGCACTCTGCAACTGCTTTAGTTCCTCAGATCAGACTTGGTGCTATCATATGCACAATCATTCCCTAGATAACCCCAAATCTGCACAAAGAATACTGACTGAATGTGACCCAGCAATGTTGAAAGGAGTTCTAACAAAAAGCCCTGGTTGTCATTCTCTGTGTCAGCTCAGAGAGGGAAGCTCTGGGTGGGGCCCATGAAATCACTGAGGATCCAGGTACAGATCCCCAGCCAGATGAAAACCTGACAATCCCAAACTACAAAGAAACATTAAATGAAAAGCATCCAATACTGAAGGTCCAAACATTGAATATTTGAATTCTGAACAAAGTCCAGTAGAGAAATGTGCAAAAGATCAGTTACTGTTTCAAACGCAATCTTTGGAAGGATCTTCTGAGGTTAAGGAATTCCCTTGCTTTGAACACTCTGCTGAATAAGGAATATGTGCTTCAGCATTGGAGAATCCCTTTGATACAGCCCTCAACAGCAGTGTTAGAGGGGAATGTGCACCACTAGGAAATTAAATCCATGCCTGAATCAAGTGCTAGGGAAGAGCAATAGTGGACGATCAGTTTCTGAATTAGTGTGATATGCTTGAGTGTGGAGTTTCTTCCTGCTTTTCAAAGTAAAATTTTATCTGATGCTTTGCTTTTAAAGCTATTTGAAGTCCTAAGAGTTTGTGACTAAAGAAGTGTATCATCTTGATAGAATAAATTGTTTTCTCACTGTTGAAAATTAATTGTAGGGTTATCACAGGCTGAAAAATTTGGTCATTTGAGACTAGGGAGAAGGAGAAGAACATGGTTTGAGTTGGCTTTCAATTAAACCCTACATCAATATATTAAGTAAATTCAGTACTGTACTAACTTAAAAACACCTGCAGGGCTTTCCTAAAGCTCTGATTTACTTCTAGCTGAGACAGAGGATTTAATTCTATTTTCAATTCTAGACAACTCGGGCACAATTTACATTTGCTCAAGATTTTAGAGGTAAATAATATAACACCCCTGACAGGTTATAATTAATGGTTGTTTAAGGTACATACACACTATCAGATGATTACACTGTAGTGACAGAAGTGCAAGGCATGATATCTTTTAAACAGATAGATTATGAATTAATATTAGCATAGGATATTCTTTTCCAGTACAGGCAATAGTCCTGTACACTTGGAAATCAGAGATTTTATAATGGTAGCTCTTTGTGCCTTCTCAGAAGGTCCCTTTCAGGTTTGAATGTCAGCTTGTCTGTTAGAATAAAGAAACCCAAAAATTATCAGTTCTGCAATTTGCATTAAAATTTTACGTCCTCTCACAGTTGCCATGTAGTAAAATTAAAATATGTTCAGTACTCATGTACCTAATCCTTTAGGGGTGTCAGGGGGAAAAATACAGGAACTACCATAGTGACTTTGAGGTCAGAAGTTGGTTCAGTCCCACATCCAGAGGCAGTTTGGATAAAATTGCCTGGGTTGTGTAGGGAGCTCTCTGTGCTCAGAAATCAGAGGTGTGTGCTGAGGAGCTGGGAGAGGCTGGACTGAGCCCCCGTCCCACCAAGTCTGCTCTGGCAGCTGAAATGTTCCCTCAAGCTGTTCGGGAGGGACCTAACCAGCACAGTGAACATGATGAGCACAGCCCAGGCCTCCTTTTGTCTGACCTTCTGTTCTTACATTTGTTGGCAGGAGAAGCTTGTTAGAACAGAAACATTCACCACATGGGATAAGGCAAGGCAAGGATTTTATTTTTCTTCACTCCACCCCGCCTCTTCTCTTATTTTTCTACCTCCAAAGGGAGACATTATTTAGCTTTGTAACTAAAAATCACATTGGTAATAAGCATCTTAAATATATTGCCTAATTATATCGCAGTTATTTTGTGAACAATTCTGTGCTTTTGTTCAATTTTATCTTTTTTCTTCTCTTGCCTATGAACAATATTTATGAATTATGCATGCAAACATAATTAAGAATAACAATTGGTGGATTTTACCCTAGTGACATTGCTCTTTCAGTCTCCCACACAACTGTAACTGTACTGAGTTTATGCAAGTGGCAAAAGTTCTCTGCTAAAACCAGAAGTACTCTGTCTAAAGTTTCTTTGTGTGCCAACAGCATTACCTGTGGGAGAGTAGTTCTGCTATCTGGTTCCTGCTTATTTCTAAGTGATTAATGTCTGTCCTCTGGACCAGAGAAATATTGGCCAGGTATATAACTGAGTTAAATTCTAGTAGAGGTGCTGGAGGTGGGTCTTAGGGAAAGAAAAGTGCTTCTTAGGTTATAAATATTTGATCAATATGCTGTTGTTAGCCTGAATTATGAACTTTTCAAACATGAAGTGAATTATTCACAGTCATTCTTTTTGATATATGGAAGGTAGCTGCATTTTGAGATTCTGCATAGAGTGTTTGTCTTTTGTCCTCTTTTTGAATGGAATTTCTCTATTTGCACACAGCCTAAGAAAAGAATTTTACCCACAGCTGACCTGAGATCAGCCTCCTGAAGTTTATCAGAAATTATTCTGAAAATGACAGATCTGAATTAGTCTTCCAATAACCCTTACAGTTCAGCTATAGCTTTGTTCGAGTCCTTTTATTATTGGAAGGTTGGCAACTTTCAAAGAAGTCACTCCAAACAAAGACTATGAACATTTTCTGTTAGCAAGCATGTGTAATTCAAGAATAAAAGACTTGCCACCTATGCAAGTTAGGCCACTAAGAACTAGATTGTTTTCCCACTTTATGTATGAAAGAGGTCTAATATCTTGCCCTTTTTTCATATTATTTTAATGTAAATTTTTACTCTGTATAAAATACAAAAGTTTATTTTAGGCACTATGGAAAATACATTTATTTGCTTGTAATGAATAGGATGGAGAAAACCTGAAAATAAGCTTTAAGTGCATGAAAAAGTTGCTAACACCATTCATAAAATGTGGACTTTAATTCAGCTCAGAGCAGCACTGGAATCTTATTTAGGACATAACAGGAAACACTGACCCAAACAAGGCTGGGTTGAGAAATCTTTAGAAAAATACAGTCTTGAAAATTATCCAGGACATTCAAATGCAGAGGCTTCAGTGATGTGATGATACAGGGGGATCTGCAGTGATCAGATCTGTATAAATCACAAGTCACTTTAAATCAACGCAGAAATTGCAAACTGACAGAGTTTAGTGGCTAAAGTGGTATTTTGTTCCATCATTGCATTAATCCAGCACCTCATTACTTGTGCTTTCTTTGCCTTACTCATTCAAGCTCAGCTTTTCTGACCATAGGTTTGAGTCAGGCCTTCAACAGAAATACAGACTGTCTACCACAGCCCACATTTATATTCTTTATATTGCCATTGCACAATAGTGGTTCAAAGTGAAAGAAGGTATAATGCTATCAATTAAGAGTATAGATTATACTTCCTCCCCTATTTCCTTTATGGTCTTCCTAATTTCATGATGTCTCACCTATCTATTTTTCTAAGCATGTTCCACTCTCTACTAGGAATCTACTTTAAAAGATGGTTTAAAAATTCATGGAAGCATAGGAAAAAAGTAGTTAGCCTGAATTCTGAGTGTACATACATGGCTAGAATGTATTAGAGCTGTGCTGTAAGCAGCCTATTGCTTCCAAATGCAAAGCAGTCTATTCAAATTGACCTAACATTTATGAAAACATCTCCTATTTTATTAACCTTTTGAGACAGTTTTCAACAAAAAATTCATCATAAGGGTTAGGAGATCACTTCAGAAGCCCTGGATGGAAATAGGCTCTGATGAAGTAATTTTCAATGTAGTTTATTCTGTTATGTTTATTTGATTAGATAACTTACTTTTTATTAGATGTATGCCTCTTTTTCTGTGTTTCCTTTATTTCCTCTTCACACTCTTTTTTTTTTTTTTTTGCCTCTGACACCCACTAGAAGTACTCAATAGTGAGAATAAGACAAGCAACTTTGAACCTGAAACCCCCTCAATCCTTTCACCACTTCTTAACTTGTACAGGTTAATTGATTTTTCCTCCCAGCACAGTGCTGATGCCAGATTTACATTTCCTCACTTTCAATCTCCTGCTACACCTAACCATGTTCTTCTACTGTTCTGTTTTGCCTGTAAGAATTTCCTGTCAGAAATGTTTGAGGAAGGAAGAGAGCTTGTCTTTCTACCTCTCCCTTCAATTTCAGCAGTTGTTTTAGAGTACTTCAGTGCTTCTTTATATGAAATGTACTGAACCAAAAAAGAAAATGACATTATGTGACTTCAGGGTTACTGGAAAACTATATTAAAAGTGAAGACAATTGCTTCTAAATGATCTTCATATAATCATATCTATACAAATGCACACATATATTGAATTACCAATTTAGAACATCTTCACTTTAAGGAGAACACTAGGTTACCATACTGCAATACTGTTATAGTTACATCAGAGGCAATAACCACTGTCCTCCAGACCAAGAAGGAAGGTAAGGAAAAAAGGCAGAAGAGAGATTATTACATATCTGGATTTGAATTTTTTGGTATTATTTGCTTTGTACAGGAAATGCTACAGCATCAAGATTTCTCGAGTTGGAATTAAAATGGATTACAACCTCACCCTTTATGGCTTGAAAAACAGTATTTTTAAGAGACTTTAGACTGAATAGTTCCATCAAATTACCATCTGCCTTCCCCTGCTAAGCCCTACTTCTTTCTCTCTATTAAAATTAGGATTTTTTTTTAAGTGACACACAGAGAACTTTCACTTGATTGATGATTTCCTGTTGTCATTAAAGAGTGGCAGTATAATAGCAGAAAGAATTTTTGAAAAAGTAGTGCCATTCTGTCATAAACCACCAGCAGGAATCCATCACTCATAGGGTTGTAAGGTTTACCCTGGAGAATCTGACTCTGTTAATTGACACACAGAATTAATATGAGAAAATCAGGCACTACTAAAAATCTTCATGTCACTGAATGATTGCATTGAGTTGGGAATCATGAAGTTTTGGGAAAGGGAAGGCAGTGTGACCTTTCTTCTTCAAAACCAGAGAACTTTGCACAAAATTAAGTGATAAAAAAGAAAAATAACTATTTATATTTAGATAGACAATTTTCTGATAGAACTCTCCATATGTTGTGTACATATACACAATATATATTTTACACCCAGAGGTAATATATAGAATTTGTTTCTAACAAAGAAGTTGAGAAGCCCCATATAGGATAAATTTCACTTATGCTTACTGGCAAAACAACATGACATCAAGATTTGGCATGGAAAAAGAATTTCAATGAACATCTGAGGTTTATTACATATTGATCAACAAGGATAGTACTTGTATTGAGGTGAGAAATGTGAGCCTTCTGACTTTTCTGATTTACATTAGCAGAGGATGCAGCTCACAGAGTGCTTCTTTCAGTGTTATCACCTTGCTAAACAAAAGCTATTTAAAAACCCTGACAGGTAGCTCAGATATTTTTGCTTGAGAAGGATCTCCCTGACACTCTAAAGGCACACACGTCCAAAGGTAAAATTTATACGTGGCTGGAATGAAGCAAAGAGTTTACAAGTAGAAAATAGGAGCACAAATCTTTCTATACTTTCATATAATCCTTCACCAATATCAACCCACAAATCAGGCATTAAACCTAAAGCCAATCTTTCAGCTTTACAGGGACACTGTGTTGGATGCATATAAGGATTATTTCATGTACGTGTTTGGGTCGAAGGGGAAAGCTCAAGAAGCAAGAACCCTGAAGGGTCTCTTCAGGAGGCAGAGAGGAAAAAATTAGTGCATGAAAGTGCCCTTGCTGTGTTTCCTGATGATGTTGCCAACAGTGCTCTCCATTAACAGAAGCATGAAAGGAGAGCCCTCGAGAGCTATTGTGAGCTCAGCCTCAAACCAGAGCAGTAGAACGACCCCAGGTCCCCAGCAGCACACACCTGATATGTGATATCCACCCATTGTTCAGGTTACACTCAGAAAAGGTCTTTTCTACCAATATTATACACCTCCACAGAGTTTATTGTTCTGTTTCCAAGGGGAACATGAGATTATCCATGGTATGGCACACGATGTGCTCCATAAAATATCTTTGTGTTTCTCTAATCTCTGCAGTCCCATTCTCAAATAGCATACCAAGTTATATGTCATTGACTGTTATCATATATTTAATTCCATTTCCATTGAATGTTTTTATTTCCAATAAATAGGGCATGAATTCATGACACTATCAATAATTGTTTATCAGAGTAACTCACCCATTCAGGAATTATGTTAACAATACCCTGAGATAGGGCAACACTACAGCAGGATTTAACCAGAGCTTTCACACTTTCAATTTTCAGAGAGCTCTGGACACATTCAGTATAGCATATATCTATTTTTGTTTTATATTGATATCTCTGTTTAAAAGCAGAATATCAAATGAGATAAACAAAGCAATTTTGCATGAAATAGTTTTTTTCTCAGAGATGGACACAGAAGCCTCAAGCAGTCTGTAGTTCAAATGTAGTAAAGCCTATGGAGATCTTCCACAACCTAGAAAAACCTTCTGAGGTCCATCTAACACAGAAATCCAGAATCCCTTTCCTTTTTTTAAACAATGGAGTATTATGAAGCATAATTATTGTAATTACAATAATTACCTGTTAGGTAAGGTAAAATCCCCATATGTGTTATTTGAGCAAAGTACTTGAGTATATAAGGAATCATGAATGATGACTGAGAAAACAATACAAACAGATTAATCCATCAGGGAAGAAAAAAAATCCCTTAAAATCTGTGAAAACTCTTTAAAACCTCCCTTTGACAACTCCAAAATGAATGAAATGGTTCTGGCACAAGATGTTGATAAGTTATCTGACTCAAATTACAGTTTTACATACTATGATTCTTTTATCCAAAACTTCAAAACAGAACTTGCAACAGACTGTTTCAAATAATTTTTAAAAAATATATCTAAAAAATAGAATTTGTTATATTTCAAAAACTGCCATATTGCTAATTTCAAAAATGAAAATCTTTTGGTACAACCTACAAACGAAAAATCATAGAGTAAAACTAATTTGACAGTTTTTCCAAGTTATTGTCCCTTTTTCTCACCAAGTTCCTCTAAACACAAAACTTCAGAGAATTCTTGAATCTCTTCCCTTTGCCATACACAAGATTATGCATTGTAAGTAATCGTCTTGCTCCAGGAAAATTAATATTTTTTCAACCACCTGCCTCAATGGGTTGAGGAAACTATTGAGTGTCTTCTAATATACAGGAAAGTCAGCAAACCTTGGTTATTTCAGACGAGAAGAATGGAATATCTTCTCAGCACCCTCTGACATGACTGAATGCTCTACTAGCTCGGTGTGAGTTAAAGAAGACAGGGAATAAAAGATACAAAAATCAGTTTTGGTCTGTATAAGTCATTATGGACCTTTGACTCCAAGTTCAGGTAAATTGGGTTCCTTGTTATGTTTTCTTGGTCTCACAAGCTTACATCTAAGAATTTTATGCCTCAGTGAACACGAAACCTGAGCATCCTACAACTTGCAGTGTGGTCATCCCTCCAAAACCTTACTTTTACTCCCAAGTTTTTGATGAGGGCTGTAGCACAAATGTAGCAAATAAGATGCTCAGCCAAACTTTGAACACAGGCTTCTGAACCCATAAACTTCATCTGGTACTAAACAGATCTGAGAAAAAGGCAAACTTCTCCCACCTCAAAATTTGAAGGCATTAGATGTGCCATTATTCCAGAGTCAGCATAAGTTTTTTCTTAATTAAAAAAGAATGAATAAAAAATGCACAAGACATATTCACTCCTCTACTGCAGAGAAGTGTCCAGATCCTGATGTCATCACTGGGGAAGGCAACAGAAATGTATTTGCCATGGTTATCTATGAAAGCCTGATCCAACAACTGGAATGGGTAAATAAAGAGCACCCAAAAAGGGGAGGAAGAAAGCCAGAACATGAGATTAAAAACCAAGCAAAACAAAATAGATACCCCAGCTCCCAAATCCTCCTGTATATATTTATTCCAATGGAACTGTTTAGGTGTTTTAGGGTTCTTCCTTGCCTGGTTTTCATTGTTGTGGGGGATTTTTTGTTGGTGGAAAGGGGTTTGTATTTTTTTTTTTTGGTTTGAGTGATTTTGATTTGTTTGGGGTTTTTTGATTGCTTGTTTTGGGAGGGGGGTGTGTTTGGGTTTTTTTTCCAGATCTTTTGTTTAGGATTTCTCTACTGATAAATAAGAAATGGTTGCTCAGTCAGTTAAACAGCCCAGGGTCTGAATCAGTTCTGCAGAGCAGGTGATGGTCTTTTGCTGCCATGAGTAGGGATCTGATTTTTTCCCTCTTATACTTAAAAAATTCAAATCCAGTAAAATCATGTGTATGAATTTTTAACTCCCTATCTCAAGCCAAAGCACTCTATAGCCCATGTTCTCTGAACTCTGACCAGCATTAAGGTAGAGCTTGTTAAAAAATACAAAACACAAATCAGCATTAACCCAACCCTGACAAATCCTGTAGTTACAGCACAGCTCTCAGACAAATGAATATTCTAGAAGTAAATACATTACATAATAAAAATGCACATACCAAATGGTGAGAGATTAATTTAGACCGCTTAATAAATTCATTCTTCCCCAATTTATGTCAATGATTTGCATATAATAAAATTGTCCTTGAGCAAATATCTGATAAAGTAATAAACCTGTCAGCTGCATAAATTGACTGCTTGCTAAGGCTATCTGGCAGTTGGTTCATACAGAGGCAGATGCTCTGCTATGACACAGTAGCTGCAGGAAACATTTGTCTGTTATGTGATAAGAGGGGAAAACAGAGTAAAGATTAGCTTGGATTTCACTCAAGCTCAATATTCATCACAGAAGAAAGGAATATGCTCTCTAACCAAATCTGCATATGTTAAGTCCCTTGAATTAGACTTTTTCAACTCATCTAAAAAGGATAAAGGTTTTTGCTAAGTATGAGAGGAGATTAATAAACTGATTTGCAACTGAGCATTTATTTTTTCAGAATGCTTCATGTTGATCACATTACTTAATGAATCACCAGCAAGTAACAAAGAGCAGAAAAGGAATCTACACAGACAGTGTTGTGTTAGACTAGAAAAATCTGAATCTAAAATGTTAGTCAGGATAGGTCATTAAATACTCATGTTTTCAGAACACCTGTTTTAAGGATGATTAAACTGACCCATTTATCCCAAAATTCATGTTAAAACTGCTGTTGCAAGGTGTTCAACAGTCCTTTCAGCCAACAGTACACATATATGAAGAATTTCCTGCTCAGAGGCAAGCCTTGAGAACAGCACAGCTCCTCCTAGTACTAGGAACTGCTTCTTAAGGAAAAAAAAAAATGGAAAAATAGTGAGGAAGTACAAATGTCAATTGCAAACTACTCTTCTTCCCCTTTCCTTCCTGTCCTCTGTGACCACACACAAACTTGGAAGACTGTTCATACAAAGATTACAAAGTATGAGCATTTACTGGGTTAAATTATTCACAGAAAAGTGGTATTAATTTTGATTTGCAGTTTCCAGTGATGATCTCCCTATAAATCATGTAGAGTGAAACTAATTTAAAGGAATGAAAGCAAAAATGCAGTGTTTCTTACATTTGATCAAATAAGAAAAGATGTAAAATTGTCGGTGATCTTGCCTTCTTGCCTGCTCTTTTCTTGAAAAAAACAGAACAAAACAAACCAGAGGCACACACACAAAATCCCACTCTAACTTTGTCTTTAAGATACTGCTGAAATTCAGACAAAATTCCATAAAGCAGATGGATTTCTTGCAGCTAAATAGAGAGCACATTAAAAGAACGGCAGACCTTCGCTTTTCAAACTCCTGGGAAGTGAGACTTTTCAAGGAGTTTGAAGTGATAATTGCCATGCACCATGCCAATTATTTATATGGCTGTGTCCAGTTGGAAAAGGCAATTTTCAGCATGTCTGCTCCTGATGTACTATGAGAAAATATGCCTCACAAGCAGAAAAATCAAAGCTGTACGAGAATCTGCTCCTGGTAGAAGTGAGAAGCGGATGCTTACACATAAGGAGCTGTCAGAGTCAACTGAAAAGAGTCACCTTATCAGCAGCAAAACGACAGAGTCACAGCTGATCCTATCCCAGGTCTATTACAAGCCCCAGATCCTCCCACTCAAAGCTTAAAGCAGCATTTTTATATAAATCTATATATTAAAAAAAAAAAAAAAAATAAAGGCAAACATAAAACCTATAACAACAAACTGCACTTTTCAAGAAATAATTATTGCAGAAGAAAGATGCTAATTATATATATATTGATCAAATAGTTATAAAACAAGATGTATAATATTTCCCATTACCTATACTGTATAATATTTGCATTATTGAAAGTTGAACCCAAAGCAATCAAGTTTGTGTATATTACTGTAATTTATCACTTCCAGCAATAATGAAAAAATTGCTCTCAGTTCTCCAGAGCTTCTCAACTGTGTTGCACATCATTGGAGAGTTTAAACAGCCATGTTTCAACACATCTCCAAGAAACAACAAGAGTTGATATTATCTCTTTTCTCCTAGTCATTTTGCATTGAATGGACAATGTATGCAGCTGTGCCCAAGTTCTTACCCAGGTGACAGAAATCAAGTGACTTGAGGAAGAACCAAGAACCAAGCTCAGGCACCCCAGGGCACACATGAGTGTTCCCTTCTCACAGAGCTCCAGCTCAGGCATTGCCAGTGAGCAGGAAACACAAAGGCTCAAGTGTTTCCCTGCAGAGGACACTGCCAGCATGTTTAGGCTTGATTTGGAAATTTTCTTTCTTTGCATCAGGCCCTACGATCACTCTTCACCAGCACTGGAATAATGAACCTCTCTAGTCGATACTGTACATGCTGAATTTCCTTTTTCTTTTTTTCCCTTAAAAAAAGACTTAAAAACACATAGTATGGACCTCAACTTAAGGGTGTTTCAGCATGCTTTTCCCATCATGGTTACGCATCTTTGAGGATCTGGCCTTCATATTACGCTTTTGCTAGTTATGGAGACTGGATACTCCATAGGAGACTGGTTACTGCTCCTTAATTCCTTGCCAGACCCAAGAGGCAAATTACAACTCTGCCTCAATCTGCAACAGCTGTCTGCAGTGCTTCTGGAGTCAGGCAGAAAATAGACACTGCAGAGTTATTTCAGTTTTCCTGCTTAACCCTTTTGTTTCCCATTATCCCCCAAGGGATCCTCGTGTGTTGAAAGTCATCATAGCAACTTGGGGATTTTGTTTGTTAGGTTTTTATTATTAATTTTCTTCCCACTGTTCCAGATTGCGATTTTATTCTCTGTCCTCTCAGGGGAAGTGGGGTGACACCTGAAATTCCTAAAGTATGTTTGAACAATTTGGCACTACAGTGAGCATAACTTACACAACAGTAACAAGGATTTAGTTAAATAAAAGGGAACTGGGGTATTTCAAAAATCTTGCTAATGAAGGTGCACATAGATACAATTTATCTAATAAAAACAATATATAGCTGAAGACTCCAGGGCATTTTCTAAGTAGAATAACAGTAGCTTCTTATCCCCATCTAGTACAAGAAAGCAAAAATTTTATTCAATTTATGGAATTACATAGGTATGTGAAAAATTAGATCTCAGTCTATTTCCTGAGGTGCCTAAAACCCAACACTGAAAATCCTCCTAATATGATTAAGCAGCTCCTCTGTGGGCAAGTCTGCATTTGTGAGCAATTCCCTGGGTGTTGCAGTTTCTGAAAGTGAGCAGCTTATACCAAAACTGGCTGTGGAGTACATATGGGAGGAGAGATGCAAAAGAGAGATGAGAAAAATCAGAGGGATAGGTGGGAGTGGGGAATTCTTAAGAGTTACACCATTGTGCCTGGGCTATATTCATCTTTTTAATAAAGTACTTGGGGAAAAAAAAAAAAGAAAGACTTAGACATAGTTCTTGTTTAATAGAAATGTCATCCTTTCAGAGATCTGTCATGATGCTTAAGATGACAAAATTCTCTCTACCCTCTGGTGCTGAGAAATATCTCTTCCTCAAAACTAAGCAGTCTCACATATGTTTGCAATAATGTAATAGACAGCCACACGTGATTAACTGTAAGTGATAAAAAATCCTATTCATCTGTCTGAAAAAACCAACAAAGCAAACACATGACCATTATGAGTCTCCTTTCACAAACCACCTTATTTATGTGGTGTCATTCCACCTCTGACAGTAAGTCAGAATTCAGCATCAAATTATGAAGTAGAAGCTTCTTCATAAAAGGCAAATAATTCTGAACTAGTTTTCTTTCAGAGTCCTTGCCTTTCCTTACTTGTTATTCTCTCATCTGGCATACAATGGTCAGCCACCCTCATCAGAGAAATCGTGTCATATCTCCTTGTCCTTCTAGAACACACTGGGGTAGGGTGAAGGGCCTGGGGAAGCATTTCCAGGTGTCTTCCAGCTCTCCGATGTTTGCCGAGGCATTTTCTTTCTGCTGGGTTTTAACATTCTCAAGCTCTCTTTCATGGACAGCAAAAGTTCATAGATAAGTAATTACAGCACATAGAACTGAAACTCCTTTCAGGAGAGGTTTCAGGCTAAACAACCATTTACTTAGTTTTCAGTGAACTGAAAGGGAAGAGCTGTTCTTCACAGGTTATTCTGTGGGTTTGGGACTCTGAAAGATCAAGTCCTGATCTTTAAATCCCTGGTCTAGCAGGCCACAGTGTCTCTTGACTACATCAAAACTACACAAATCAGATTAAGTGAAGTGTTCATGGCAGGTGACAATCCTGATGACATGCTGAAAAGTTGGGAGTCACCATTATAGGAATGTTTCATACATACAATAACACGATGTCACATTTTATTAGAAACCATCCAAACTTTTGGTAGTGAAAGCATAATAAATTGGAGATGTTCATAGGGCCTGTAGAATTAGAAGCATAAAGCACGAGTCACTCAGACTCTTAGCAATAATGGTTTGTTTTGCTAAAGGTATGAATTACAATTTCAGCCTCATGCTCAGTGAAACTTTTGCACTAACTACAGAGGCCCAGCCTATAGATTCTCAAAAGGAAATGAAAGGCAGAATGAACCCTTCTTTCCTGTCCACAGACCCTGAACTGCAGCTGCTATACTTGAGGAATGCAAGCAAGGAAGGTGTATGGTTTACAAACTGCGTCAATTCCAGCTCCTTAAAAGGCAAAACTTACTGGACTGGGCTAGTCAAAAGGTTTCAGCATCACAAGGTTTGTAACCCCAAAGTGATAACAAGAACACAGTTGGCACACACTCACTGATCTCCTGCTGTCTCTTTCACGTGCTCAGGAGCAATGGACTCCAACCTCTGGCATTCCATGAGTGCTTCTCCACAGGCTCCTTAGAGAAACAAGCAGGGGTCACACGTACCACCACTGAGATAATAGCACTTGGTTTACTTCCATGTTTCAGTTGTTCTCTGAATCAGGAATATCATATCACTTGTCATATCAACCAAGTCTCAGAAACCGGAACAGCTAATCAGACACCCTAAATAGTGCTTCAGTTTTGTGTTAGGCTGTCCTGTGTAAGAGCTGGCCCTCTACAAGCCCTTACACAGCCCCCTGGGTTAGAGCTTTCCTTTCACAGACCTTGGCCTAGGTAGGAGGTTTGAGCTGAGTATTCCAGCAGCTGGTGGCCGTTTAATGCCTTCAGAAAGATTTACCACATGAGAGCAGAGAGAAAAATGGAACCTCACGCAGAACAATGACAACAAAAAAACCCCAAATGCATTCATGATCAGAAAAATCCTCAACCTTCAAACTTTTTGTAGCCTGGTAAACAGCTGAAAAAAGCCACTCTGTCCCTGTTGCTGCCCTCCCTCAGGCACCCTCCACTGGCCACTGTGACTGACAGGGCACACAGTTGGGATGCTCTGCCTGACCCAACCCAGCTGTGCTGTGATGGAAACACACAGCGAGTTAGCAAGACTTTAGAGCTGAACTGTAAAAAATCAAGCACCTGGGAGAGCCCCTCAGCTGGATGGAAAGTGATGCTGCAATGCTTTACACCACTCAGGTCTCACTCTCACACATTAGTGGCCTTTAATCAGTTCATTGAAATGGCTTAATGTAAAAGTAGAGTTCATCGGTAGAAAAAAGCAGCTTTGGAAACAATGAGTACTTTTTCCTAATCAATATTTTAGATCTTCTATCAGCTCTCACAATGAATCAGTATTACATTTCTTTGGTTTTATAACCTCTCAAGTAACTTGAGACACAATTCTTAAAAATGTTGGAATGAAATAAGGATGGAACTGTGCCTACACACTGCAGTGCAGCATCCCACAGATCTACAGTACTTATTTCTTACTATCAATAGGCTCATTTTTAATAACATGGATAACCACTGTTTTAATGTTTATTCTAATATCTATTTTTACACATAATGATGTCAGTGGTAAATAATGGTAAAATTAATATTGTGTTAATACATTTCCTCATCCAGTATTTTTAAGGATGAATGAATGAATGAAATCGGAGGTTGTTCTGTAAAGCTAGGATATCTGGGGAATATATCCTTCCACAACCTCTTTAACTTGGAATTTAATACACAGATATAAACACACCTGTTTTCTGCTGGGAATAAAACCAGGACAATCTCACAGGGAAGGCATGGGGCCACAGCCAACGAAGGTCTGCATTGCCTACAATATAGGCATCACAAAGTCTGTACTTAAGGAAGTCGGCTCCTGTTGCAGCAGCCCTCTTGTCAGAGGGTAGAAATGAGCTGAAACACAGACTTCTTGCTTATCACAGTGTGAAAAGGGTCCTGGTTTATTTCTCTTTACAGCTCAGCCATCCTGACTCCAACCATTCACTGACTCTGCCTGCAGCAAGCTCCTACTGTAGGTTCCCCTTGCAGCCTCTGACTGCTGGGTATTTCCTGCTGAACTCTGACTGCAGGGATCAGTGTGCAGACTGTGACTGCAGGGGTTAGTGTGCAGGCTTTTACCCAGCTAGATTGTGACTGCAAACTCCAACACCAGGCTCTAATTGCACACCCAAACTGACCTCACAACAGTGATTCTCTCTCCCCAGGATCTTTCTTCTTCATGATCCTCCTCTTCCTCAAGGCTCCTCCTCCTTCATGATCCTCCCTCACCAGCTAATCCACTTCTTTTTATCACACTTATCTTTGCTGGATACAGCTGTGACTCATCAGGGGCAATGCTGAATTGGGTAATTAACACAGCCTTCGCCACAGGCTCCAAAGTGAAATCCAAACCCGAGATTTTTAGGCTTTCTACACATTTGGTAAAGCCCCCAAATCTCCCAATGCTGGTGCTGGTTAGAGGACTCCAGTATGAAACACTGAGCACAGACATACCTCTGGATTCTAGATCATGATATCACGGCTATTTCCCATTTTTCTTCAAGAACTGTCTAATGTAAAACACAGAAATCAGTCCTGCTGTCAGGGTTTGCCAGCAAGGACTTGCTGCTTTCACTTGGGTACTTTAAACACAAAGACATCCCTGCTGGTTGTTCCCCTTTTAAATATTGCATTGCTTGTTGCACAGTGACCTAGATTCAACAAGATAGAAGCAGAATTGTTTTGGATGCCAAAAGTGCTTTAAAGGAATGCCCTACTTGGACCCAAATAGCTGTTAACTCTACATCAGGGCTGTCCCCTGAGAGATAACAGAGGGAATTTAAATGTCTCCAGCCTGAGGGCAACAGTGAACTGTACAGTTCAGCTTTGTGGGCAACCCATTTTTGCTACCAGAGGATGCTTAAAAGAAGGCTAGTGCTTTTCTTCAGTTTAAAGACACTACAACTGCTGGGTGAGATGTTTCTGTCAGTGGCTCTGCTGAGCTCAGAACCTCCTGTTAAATCAGACCTTTCACTAGAGGGAGGGTGGAGTTCAAGCAGGAGACAGGTATTTGGTCTGGGGCAGGTTTGGGCATATGAACATGGACATCTGCTAATTTTCATATGAAGTGAGGCATAGGGGAGAGCTGTCTCCTGGAGAGATGCTTGGGCTTCCAGTTTTGATCTTGGACACCTGAAGCTTGAATAAAACCCATGGTTTAAACACAGTGGAAGTGAGTGCAATGAGGGATGGTTTGGTTGTCATTTCCCTCCCTCCTTTTTAATATGCAGTTCTTGCCATATTAATAATCATTAATACCAAGACAAAATTTCCTCCTCTGCAGCTGTTTGCAGGCAGAGCCTGTTGTCAGTATCTTAGTGAGGAGTTCATCTCTTAGAATTCTGCTTCTTCATCTCCCTGAATGCTTTGATTAGGGATTTTATTGTTTGAGGAAAAAAAAAAAATCTGTCAATCTTCCAAATCAGCTGCTCTATTTTGTGTTCATCATCTATTCTTATTTAACAGCTTCTGTGATCTTAATATGCACAAATGTGAGGCCTTTTGCATTTTAAAGATTAGGTGTAGACCTATGTAAATAAACAAACAAAAAAAACCCCCAACAAACCCACAATATATCTACCTAATTCTCATTCCATCAATAACTAAGATAGAATACTGCCTGGCTAAGAACACAGAACAGATGCTGGACCAACATTATTGACCTGATGTATTTGATTATAGGTTTGTGACCCAAAATTTGCTCATTCTTCTGATAATCTGATAAGATTGCTTTGTTTGTCAAACTGTTTCACTGAAATATATCATTTTACAAAGTAAATTGGAATGAGAACATTAATGATGGATCTCTAAGAATTTTTTTTAATTTATAGAATCAGAAATAACTATAATACGAAAGCATGAATCAAAAGATATTAATGTAAATGTGAATTCTAAAATTATTTAGGATTTTGGTCTCTGTATTACAAGAAGGTAAATACTGGGCACCTGGATAACTACAGCTTTCCCAGTAGCAATATTCAAAAAGCCTAAATTACAATACTCCCCTCCAAGAATGTAAGTTTTGATCAATTTTTCCATGACAATGACTGTAATTCTGCTCTTACAGATCTATTCAGATCTTAATACTGGACTAGACTATTTGGTAAAAAAGATATCCTCAAGTAGCTATAAAATGTATTGGTTTTAATGGTTTATAAGAAGTAATGCATGACTTTCGTATATTTCAAATTAATAACACCAACAATGTAAATACAAGTTTTTGCAAAACACACAGAAACACTGAGAGCTTATGGCTCATAATTAAAAATATTCAGGAAATTCAAAGACTAGTACCAGGTATAACAGAACTGCCCTGATCAGATGTAGATGGGATCTGCCAGTTTAACACCAGGTACTTATGACCATAATATATAGAGAAAACTTCAGTGAATTGCAGACCTCAGATTCAGTACTGTAAATGTTTTTATTTCAATGTTGTATCTTGAGATGGCCTTTGACCAAGGGCACCTTTGTGTTAGGAACCTAAGGCAGAGCTGAAAATGCCTGTTCTAATGGTCAGCTTTGCCACCATTGAAATTCATGCATTCAGAGAAATAGTCTTGGGACCCTGAATGCTCATGGATATCAAAGGGTAAAACCCTTTCACAATCTCTGCAGCCCACACCACTCTGCATTTCCTCACCTTTATAATGGTAACAGTGTCTAACACAGTTTGGGGGCAGAGCTCCCACAGAATGCCTGGCTCTCAGGAGTTTTATTTGCCAGCTGAGCAGCTTCAGTATGGACATCAGTGAGACACAGTGCCTAAGGAACCCCCACAGTGCAAGATTCATCCAAGTCATTTTCGAGGGGTTCCATGAAGGTGCTTTGTAGTACTGTAATACTGCATTATTACCTCCGTGGTGTCTGGTAAAAGGACATAGCCAATACTCTGCAATGGAATACATCCTGTGTTTTTAAACTCAGCAGCCTGTGGTTGCCACAGTTACTAAACATTCTGTAAATATGGTTTGTTATTTGCAATATGTTGCCCTTTAAGAGAAACAGAGCAGTATATGTAGCATAGCTACACAGAAGACCCACGGAATGTTTGCAGTTGTAATTGATAACTCTTGTTGGCAACTTGCCCTGCCAACTTGTCTTTCCAGATGAGGGGATGGTGTTTCCTGCTGGGGAAGCAGTGCTCAAACACTTCAGGAGAAAGAGGCACACAGGCCCACAGTGTCAAGTGGGATCATGATATCAGCTAAGTAGGGAGTGTTCAAAAAAAAATTATCATGGCAGGACTAATAAGGCAGCATTACATAAGTAAACTCATCAAATTGGTATAAAGCACTCAAATGCTCCCTGTTATTTTTCATTGAAGGACTGTGCATCTCTGTATTAGAGATATCTGTACATTAGTTATTACTGACCCAAGTGTCATGGCATCTGATTAAACATGAGCAATTCTATTCTCCACTCTTACAAATATCAGCTGAAGGCAGCTTTAGCAGAGTGGTAAATGTGGAAGGCACATTCACAACTGAAGACTGCCCACAGATTGCAGCAGCATTTTAAACTTGCAGCTATCATTGCATGGAAGTTTTGTCTTACAGTGACTAGAAACAGTTTTGTCAGGGTCCTTTCTCATTCTTTCACATTTCTGATTCACATCTCTCTACCAGTCAGACCCCACATGATTCTTGACTAGTTCCACCACATTACATTTTTCCTTGTTAATGATCATGCAAGCAGATGTGGTCAGCCTTTGAAATATTTTTGCCTGACAATAGAAGGACAATTGGACTATCTCAGTTAAGCTGTTGGAAACCATAGGAGTTCACAGGCAGATAGGAGGAAGACAAAATTTCAGTTCATTTGCAAGCCACAGTTAGAAATCAGTGTCTTGGTGGATAAAAAACCTAAATACCACAAATCCAATTTTAGTAAAATTTCCTCTGCAGTATTGTTCATTCCTATTCACCTCTTTACTGATACAATGGTGACAGCATGATCTTACTCCTTACCAGGAATAGGATGATCCCCACAGAAGAGATATAAAGAGCCCAGCTATGATAAATGATTCAGAGCCTGATCCTGAACAGAAATCAAAAAACATTTAAAAAAGCAAAAAGGATGGAGAGTTCCAGCTGGTTTCATCCCCCTTAAATTTGTTTTTTGACAAAGTCATCATTCAGAATAGAATCATCCTTGAAGTCCTTTCAATACTTAAAGGGAGCTTATATGAAAGATGGGGACAGACTTATTTTCATAAGAAATGTTTGATTACAAAGGGCCATGGTTTTAAAATAAAAGAGGGATATTTCAGACTAGTTTTAAAGAAGAAGATTTTCACAATGCTGGCAATGAAGCTTTGGCACTGGTGGCCCAGAAAGGTGATAGATGCCCCATCCTTGACACAACAAAGGGCAGGTTGGACAGGGTTCTGAGCAATCTGATCTAGTGGAGAATGTCTCTGCTCAATAGAGGGAGGTTACAGCAAATGGCCCCTTCCAGCCCAAACCATTCTATGATTCAAGATATTTTCTGGAAGTGCATTTAATTTGAAATGCAATTTATGACTACTCAGATATACTGTTCACTTTTGGCCTTGTGGAAGCCTGTGAAAAAAGCACCTTGGGCAAAGCTGACATATTTCAGACTCCCAGCAAAGACAGCCTGCTCCAGGGCCCTAAGCCAAGAAAATACAGAGAAGCCAGGGTTCTACTGCCAAGATGTGTCCAGGGCAATATTTCTTGTCAAAGGCCTTGGTGCTTCAGGGCCAGTGCTTATTATGTGGCATCAGACCAATACACTAAGACTAAAAATTAGAGGAGCATTGCTCTTCTTGGGAAGCATACTGCTGAAACTATCTTTGATGGGGAAAAATCAGAGAAAAACCTCTGTTTATCTTCCCAAAACTCTTTTTAGGTACAGCTTTCTAAATGTCTGAATGGGAACCATACAGAGTTGTATAAAAAGAAAAGAACATGACTTAGTGATTTATTTTCAAAGTACACACTGGGTTCCATTTTCACTCATGTATTTCTCTGTCCATTAGGTTTCTATCTTGATACCAGAATGAGTTCTGTGGGCACAGGAGAGTCCCTTGTAACCTAAGGGTTGTGTAGGTGCAACAGGGTCCAGGACTTCTGGTGGAGCTCACTTGATGCTACTGCTACACAAGGACACCAAAATGAGCACAGCATGGTTTTAAACATCATTACTGTCACTCTAATGCTGCCTGGGGCATTTCTCATTTTAGAGAGGGCATTTTGACCCTATGACCAATGAAATACAGAAACACAGAGAAGATTCAGAAAAAGTTTGATGCATTTCAATAGAAAAACACAATCCTCCCCTTTTTGCTAGATAGTAGTAAACTTGTCTATTTTTACCCAATTTTTATATCATGATTTTAACTAGTGTTGGACCAGCACTACTCATAAATACTTGTCTTTTGAAGAGGGAAAAGTAAAGAGCACAGATATGACATTATATCTGCAATTTTTGCCTATACAATCTACATAAACCAAGCACAGACCAGACCAGCTCAGTGCTGGCACAGATGAAATTAAACTATTATTTGTGTAAAAGACTAGAGTTTCAAAGCTGAAATCCAGGGTCATCAGTGCATAATTGCTGTGCCTTGGCATTTGAAACTGTACTATTGTTTTGAATATTCCAATTTGTGGAATTGTTTCAATGAAAAACAAATGTAACATTTCAAAGAGCTGAGGCTAAATAACCACAATATTACTCCAGAATAAAGATACTAACTCTGGTGTCTAGGCCAAACTGCAATATGTATTCTATCTCCTCCCTCTGTAAAAATATCCCAGAATTTTCAGGTGGAAAATGTTACTTTCTGAGTTATGCTGCTGAGGATAGATCCTCCCTGATGATATCAGTTTTCTGATATGTAAATGAAAGGAGTGCCTACCAGAGGATTATGGCAGGTGTTGACTAAAGCCCACTGTAGCTCAGATTATCTACCATAAACTTTAGAAGTCAAAAAGAACTTTTTGATTAAGTATGAGAAATTAAACAGCAGCCAAAGAAACCTCTGAAGCATAACAACATATATCTTCTGGGGTTTTTTTCTGTATCCAAGTGAACAAGAAGTGAAACAACCATGAATAAACAAATAAACCAGCAATGCAGTCTCCTGAAGCTAAACTGCTTTCTGAAGTTTATATTACCTGAGATTTCCAATCATAAACTATATGGGATTTATTTGGCAATAATCCAACTACAAGGCAAGGGAACAAGGAGGAAATAGTGTTTTAAATATTAACAAAATAAGATTAAGCATTCAAGTTAAAAATATATTCTTGCACTGGATTTGAAGTGTAAACAACCAGAATCAGTAGCAACTACCAACACAATTTTGTGAAAAGTTCTAATGAAGACTTTGGTCAAGTGCAATGCTTTCTAGTTAACCACACACATTTTTGAAATTATCAGCTCTTCATATTCTTTTAATTATTATTTGACTAGGCAGCCTAAAATATGTCAAAATCCGTCTTCGTTTCTGACAGTGCTGAGCTAATTTAACTCTAGACAGACTTTCACTAATTTAACCCAGTGCCTGACAAGGTTCTTTGCAAGGAACATGAAAGGAAGGAGGCTGAAGTGGGAATAGAGTCAATTTCGGTCACTGGCTCCTGAGGACAGGGAATAATAGAAGCTGAAAGAACAATTAAATTATTTCTTGAATGACTTTAAAAATATTTCACCTCTAGAGAAGAGCAGCTTCAAAAATTGGTGTGGGATATGGAGCTTTTTGTTGCTTGATTATTGGTTAAAATCCCAAGCAGGTCAATAGTGAATTGCAGTCACGTGCACTCAGCTCTGCAAAAATGTGAAATGAGCAGCTGATCTGGGCAGCTCTTTCAAGACACATCCATTTCAAAAAACACATGAGATGTAGTGAATGTACTGTCATCTTTCTTGTAGCAGGACCAAGGAATTGCGGAAACAACAGAAACTGCTCCATCACAGCACATTAAGCCACAATATGGGAATAATGCCATTTAGACTTAGAAGTTTTATTCTCTAATTCTGCCAGTATGGCACTTTCTCAAAACCTATTTAGGGTGCAAATCTCCAAAGAAATTATAAAAGCATAAAAATCTCTAAAAGATCCAATTAATGATGCTTTCTGTTTTGTATGTTTGATGTAACAGTCAATTTCTTCCTTACCTAACACATTTTCAGTTATTTGTCTCATAAACCAGGATGCTTTGAAGGCAAGAACTCCTGCACTGAGAATCTCTTTATCTGCCAGAAGTTTCATGTTTCTGTACATTACAATGAAGAAACAAGGGGGTTTTTTATGCAATAGTCTAATGTCAGTCATCTGAAATAGGGTTATGTCCCTTGGCATTTATTAATTACACTGAAAATTCCCTTGGCTATTTGAGCACACTACAATCACTGTTTCTTATGACATTCAGATAATTGAGGCTGAACTGCATTTTATATTGGAAAAATTGGATTTTTTTTTTTTAACTACCTAAAAACTGTTTCTCTCTCACTAAATAGTTACCTCTAGGCCATATTACACTGTTTCAGGACAGAATTAATCTAAGATTTTGATAAATAGACTATCAGACAAAGAACAATGGAAGTAGACAAAGCTAGAGAAAACGCTTAGGAAAAATGTCTTCTCTAGGATTCCAGGGCAGCACTGCAAAAAATTATTTGGGGTAGCTGAGGAACCTCCAAAGTTAGAAGCCTTCCAGACCAGGCAAAGCCATCACTGAACTCATCCAGTGCTGGAGACTCTCTTGCCTTGAGGGGGAGGTTGGACCACAGGAGCACTCCAAAGGTCTCTCATGGATGATATTTCTGTCATCTTCCCTTCACTGAGCTGTTGCTGGGATTGTTTCCATTGAATTAGTGCACAGAGGCTGCAATTCAAGGAACCACCTAAGAGCAGGCAAGGGGACATGGCCATTAACAGAATGGATTAAAACTCTTGTTTAGGTAATCTCAAGAGACAGGGGCCCTGTAGCCACAATAATGGTTTTGCTATCACCTGTGGATAAAAAAAAAAAAAGAAACAAACAACAACAACAACAAAATCTAAAAAAGCAAAAACCAGAAGCATAAAAGTAGGAGACCAAATATTAAAATAGAAAATTACAACCTAAACTAGAGTAAAAAAAGGATTAAATGTTATAATGATATGAAGAAAAGAAGCACTAAGGGGCTGAGGAATGAAGACACACAGGCAATGGATATGGGATGGGATACCAGCTCTGTACACCACGAGTAAACTGCAAATATGAGGAGGAGAGGGAGACAGAAATGCATAAGAGAATATAGAAGTAAACTCTATCAATAACATTTATCCTCACTAGAGGCAAAAATAAATTGTAGAAAAGATGATAAAGGATGTTTTAACTACAATTGTAGGCATCATCAGCAGGTTCAGGAGATTTTTTTTTCCACTGCTATGGCTACATTGGTACCAGTGTCCTGCCTAAGTTTAAGATTAATTCAGATGTTTGAACAAGTCTGCTGTATAAACAAACAGAAACAACAAAACCCACCCCAAACTAATGGACAAAAAGCCAAAACCAAACAAAGCCTCAGGGAGCTATAAACAGCAAGTGAACTGAAGCTGTCATTTACTTCTTGACTGCACATTAAATAAAGCACAAAAGAAAAGACAAAAAGAGGAATGCTGTTTCATTTATGATTAAAATAACCCATCTTCCCTTCCTATCAGAAAGGCTCTATGGGGACAGTTCTGCTGTGCCACTTTTCTACCTGTGGGTGCTGCCTCCCATGGAGGAGGATCACTTGGGGCACAGTGTCAGGTGTGAACAGCTGAGCTCTGTGCTCACTCTCTGCTGCTCTCAGCTGCAGAGGTCATACCCAGGTTTTGCCCACCAGGAACTGCTGGACTGCTCAGGTTTCTGTTTGCCTGTCCTGAGTGCAGGCTCGTTCTGGCCATACTCCAGGGCTCCATTTCAGCCTCCATACACTCTTGTCCTTTCATTGCAGGGAGAGAAACTGAACTCTGGTTTTTGTGAACCAAGCACAGATTTACAGCTACACATCTGTAGCTGGGAAGCAAAGCCTTGGTGCTTTTTCAAGGCTTCTGTGCAGTCCATACTGGAAGCTGTATGGTGCATTGTTTCCAAGTTCTCTTCTTTACGTGCCAAGCACAAAGCAACCCTGTTCAATCTTTTGGGCATGATATGCAGAGAATGAAATATAAAGAACAGAGAATTCTATCAGGATAAAGAGTCATAAAATGACTGCTGTTCTCAGTCTTGCAAAGTAGACTTCAGCCGGGTGGCTTCAAATATTTGTTTTAGTCAGTAGAAAACTGTTCACTGAAGATGGTTAAGTACTACCAAGTTATTGGGTGTGGCTCAGAGAACACAGCAATGATATTCTTGTGTTGGACCCTTTTCTCTATCATTGTCCCAACTTCCTTGGATGTATGCCCACTGGTTTTTGTTCCTCTGTTCTATCGGCATAGTACTGCAGATTTTTTTTAAAAAAACAAAATATAGAAAAGCTGCTAAAATAATTACTAGTCCACCAAAACTACCCAAGGATCATTTTTGGGTGGAAAAATATAGACATTCCAAGTCCCAGGCCTGCTCTGACCCTTGCTTGATTGAAAACAACATCTGTTTTCCAGGTTTCCAGCTGTGCTTGGCCAGCCAGAAGTAGCCAATTGTAGACATGTGTGACATTTCCTCAGCACATTATGCTGACATCACTGACATGCACCTTACTAGAACAATGAACAGCAAAACTTCTCAACACCTTTTAAGTCTCATATAGCTCCATCTGAGGAAATTCAAATTGTTTTTTTCTTTCTTTCTGTCTTTTTGTCCCACTCTCTTTGGGGATGTTCTGAGCTCCCAAAAAACATCCATCAGTACTCCCTCTTTGAGAGCTGTAGATACAGATTGATATTCAAAAAAGCTGGTATAAGCTAACTTGTACACACCAAAAGAACAAAGGAAACCCCACAGGAATGGGCTTAGTGGGAACAATGCAAAATCAAACCACTGCAACCAGATATTGTTTTATTTTTCCTTTTGTAAACTGAGAAAGTATAACAGGAAGACAGGAGTCCACAAGAGAGAATGTTCATTGTGTAGCTGCAGAGAAACTACACCAAAAAAATCTGAGCCAAAAATGAGTTAGTATTTCAAACCTACACTTCTACTTTGAAATTAGATCAGGAAAATAAAGATTGAAATATCAATACAATACAGACAGTTCTGAGGCTCTTAATAATAAGTAATTTTAAGATCAATACACTACTTTATTTAACAAACTGCTGAAACAGGGGTGTCTGAACAGAACTAATGTGTAAACAGCAGCCTTTTCAGGAGAAGCCATTTGATAGCCCCACCTGGGACATCAGGCAAGTCACAGAATGTGTGGTGACAGTAACTCAATTCAGTAGTGAAAGAAAAATAAATGTATGAGTGCTTTAACATTAATGCCAGATGAGACCAGATCCACCTTCCTCTGTGTCTCCATAGCTGCAGCCCCTGAGAAGGCAGCAGGAGGCAGCAACCCAGATCCTGGGATACCCAGCACTGGTAACCTGGATACTCCTCCTGGATACTCAGATTCATCTCCCAAAAAACAGTCCTGATTTACCTTACCCTGGAGTCAGTGGTGGCACTTCAGCCCATGCTGCCTGCAATTCACTGTGAGACACAAAGCCCAATTTATTTCTGCACCAGGAATTGCTCTGTTCTTTATCCTGGAATACCAGTTTCTGCCACTACTTAGCCTCTACTTTTGCTGGTGGCCATACTGCCTGGTTTAGTCTGTCTGCCTGAACAATCTGGCTCCCCTGGCTAACATTATCCTGAACAACCAATGCCTTCCGTTGTATCCAAAATGAAAAGCAAGAGAGTCAATTGCATGAGCAACTTTCACCCATGGCCAGACCAAGAAGGAATGTGCTTGGTGCCTAAACTGCACACCTATGGCAAGCACATAGGCAGAATCTGAAGACTTTATCTTTTAATGGCAGTACAACTAAGGTGGGAAATTGCCAATATAGGCAGCTGATTTCTGTCTATTTAGACATTATGCATTCTGCTTTGTTTAATTTGGTGACTGACTGATGTGGATATCTCTTTCAAGCTTTCATTGTTTCTAAAGCACAAGATAATATGTAAAATAGAAACGGATACAAATAATTCTTGTCACTATGCTCTATTTAGATCTAGTTGCATCAGTTAAAGACAACCCTGCAGTTAAAAATCACACAAAGGAAATCTGAGTAGAGTTTCTTCTAAAAGTTTGAGCCTGGAATGAAATCAGTATTCTGAGCATTTTTCACACACACAGACTCACTAGATTCCATTTTAATTATTGTAGTAATAAGGCAAAACAGATTAAATTTTATGGTAATTCTCAAAAGTAAACACATTCAGGTATGTAGTATTTCCAAGTTTTGGATATTTATGGAGTTCAAGCTACAGGAAATATGCCAGGCTTCAAAAACATTTCAAAACAAAACAAACAAAACACAAAAACAAAAAGCCAACCAACCAACAACCAAAAAAAAAAAACCAACCCCAAAAAAACCCAACAACAACCCAAACAAAGAAAAACCACCCAAATACAAATCTGTCTTTGCTTGTATTACACACATCACCTTTGATTACTGAATTTAAAACAAAGTTTTAAATTGACCTTCCATTTGATCAATAATTCTGCTTGCTTACTTTTCCCATTTGCATC
Source organism: Acrocephalus scirpaceus scirpaceus (assembly GCA_910950805.1). Taxonomy (NCBI): domain Eukaryota; kingdom Metazoa; phylum Chordata; class Aves; order Passeriformes; family Sylviidae; genus Acrocephalus; species Acrocephalus scirpaceus. The sequence continues at coordinate 18,542,306 of OU383781.1, forward strand.
AGAAGTGAAAATAAACTAGCCATTTATACATTTGTTTGGGCTTTTGAATGAGTTTCAGTTTCTGGTTCTAATGCAGTGTTTGATTTATATGCACCACATGGGAATGTCTGTTTAAAAATTCATTTCAATTGGAAATTTTATATTCTGGAAGTTGTAGGCGAAAATCTGTCTTGGTCTTCAATTAAACACAACTGCAAGTCTAGCATGATACTGTCCATTTAAATTCCACTTTCCGAGTGTTGTCTTATTGTTTATAAAGCATGATGCAGTTAATGAGAAGGAGAAGCAGCTCATTTTGTCTTTATTACTGAGCACATCAGCAGCGGACCCAATGGACCTCACCCAGTGCGTTGGGGTTGGAACAATCATCGGCACTTGCTCATCAGCATCCAGAAACTCCTGCACTATTCACAGGTGGAGCTGCCTCACGCTGTAAAACCTTCCTTTTTTGCAACACTAAGCAAACCAGCCTGGGGGATAAAGGCACAGGATATGAGTAAGGATATTTGTGACCCAATCAGGGACTCCTTAATTGACCCTTAGGGCAAATCATTATTGTTCTTTAATTATATATTTGAATTTGGGAGAAAAAAAATGTTGTGCAGTGTTCAAATATGTTATTGAGGTATGCTCTAGTTAGAGATTTATATTTGATTCTCAAAGAGAAGTTTGTTCAATAACAATTTCTCTTTCTGATAAGAGAGTAATGCATAGGGCCTTCAGCCTTGAAACGGTGCCACAAAGATAGACATCATGTTACTTCAAAATAAAAATTAGAAAAAAGGTAATACCCTGTGCTAAGGAGCAGTAAGTGAGCACCGCTGACAAAAAAAAAAAAAAAAAAAACCAAAACCAAAACAAAACAGACAAGTAACAATCCCAGGGAATGAAAGTAATTGCATAAAAAAACCTCCAACCACTGCCAAGTTATTTATGAGCATCAATTTATTTACAGGCAGCTCTGGGAGAGGCAGCCTAGGATAAAGCTGTTAAGTTTTGAGAATGGTACATGGGTGACAAAGCCAAGCAGAATACAGGCAGAGGAAGGTTACATTATCAGAATCTGAAATATGACCAAACCTTACTCATGTTTACTATAAAATAGTGAGGTTATGGATTTGGGCAGGATATTCAACCAATATTTAAAGTTGAGCAAATACTGTGGGATCTTTTTCACAAGCATTCCCAGAAGGTTTTCCCAGAAATACATTCTCTGGAGGTCCATTACTTCTATTGCAGTTATTTAAAAAAAAAAAAAAAAAAAAAAAAAAAAAAAAGCGAAGAACTGAAGCAAGTGACCCAAACACAGGTGCAAACAGAACCCACATGTCAAAGCTGATCTGGGCTCTCTATAGATCCTCTGATGTCACAGAGGCACACCTGTATTTATAGAATAGTCACTGCACAGCTCACACACAGCACACTGAACCTCCAGGGTTAGAAGCACGGGTAAAAGTTATTTTTTGCTGCCCCTGACTGTAACAGGCTTTACAGCCTGCTGAACAAGCAGAGAAAAGGCCTTCCAAACACATTGATCAGATGGAGTCAGCGTTTGAGCAGGAACCAGAACAGCACCACACGGTTCTGCTGAACAATAATTATTCTCCAAACTGTTCAAATTAGAACTATAAAGTATTCAGATAAAACTGCGCTCAGTCACTGTAAGGAATTTAAGCGATTATTGAAATATTTGCAATTTGAACACAGTCCAGGTTAAAGGAACAAGGATAAAAATCACTGAGCTATCTGTGAGTAATAACATGGTTGAAGGCCTGCATCTATTTTGTGAGCTGAGAAACAAACACCATTTGCCAGTAAAATCTTGGCAGAATTGGTTGGATTAATGACTTTCCCTCAAAATGGTTCATATTTTCTGCCTCACATCAAACATTTTGCTGCTGTTCTGGCACCTTTGCATACTGGATCATGGAACAGGTATTTTTGCAGACTGCACATCAATTTCCACTCTTAATGCATTATCTGAACAAATTACCTGCATCTAAGGGCTGAAAGTGCTCAAAACAGGTGTCAAAGTTGTAGTGGAAATGCTATAACACACGTGAACAAATCAAAGGGCTGTGTGATCTAATTGCACTAATCCAAACACTGAAAATTTATTAAAACAATTTAACAAGTGACAATAATTTTTAAACAGCTTAACAGGAGTGCTGTCTAAAAATAAATCCACAGGGTAGAATTTATTAGAAAAATGCTTACCAGAGACAGGTCTTTCCATAAAGTCCTTTTAAAAATCACAGCCTAAGCACAGAATTTTCATCACTTGTATGTATTGCAGTTCACTTGGGCAAGTGTAAAGTCAATGAAATTAAAACTGAGAACAGAAATGATCCCACAATAGCCCATTAACACTGATACTTTACTGGAAAATTTAAAGCAGGAAACATTTCCCCAAAAAAGCAAGTTGGCACTGCACAGTTAAGACTTTGAAAACTGCCCAAGAGATGAACCCTTCAGTTCCAAATTTCCCAATTTCAATATGCTTAAAGGGAATTCCATCTTCCACTAATCTATTCAGTACAAATTGTGCAGCAATTTGCAGAGTCTACAGCCATCTGGAGACAAGTGGGTTCTCTTGAGCCACCAATTCTCTCCAATTATTGAGCCATCACTCTTAAGAATGACATCTTCAGTCCATAATCACTTCTTTCCCCATACATGGCTGTGCAAATCCCAGTATTCTGAAACATCCAAGTCAAAGAGGTAAAAAGGAGTGGCATGTCTAGAAACCCACACCTTTTGGCACTCTAGAAAGTAAGGCAAATCTTGTTCACCATAACCACATAAATACAGAGGGTTTGTTATCAGAAGTACTTGTCAATTCACAAACCTTTAGCACCTTTTTGTCACGTGAAACAATTGTTCAAGAAATAGAGTAATGATTTATTTGTGTATCATAAGCAAGGAATAACAACTTCCTGTGGCAAGGCAAAGCCATAGCAAATATCCATGTATTTTTTTAGCCAGAATTCCCTAAAGACAAAATTTTCAAAGTAGAAGGTTGTTTTCTGAAATCAGCCCATCCAGGGGATGGAAAAGAAGTTAAGAAAAAACCCAACAAAACAAAACCTTCTTAATCTTTCAGTATAATTCTTCTCAAACAAAGATATCAGTTAAAGTCACTGCAACTACCCAATCAGTTATTATTTACAGAGGGCATGCACCAAACACAGCTGAGCTCAAACTCAGTAGGTCAGGGAGGAGAATAAGGTAGGTTTGATGCAGCCTTGGAAACACCCTGCACTGGACTAAAGTTCCATGAACTGCTTCGGTTAAAAGGGAGCTCCTTGACATCTTCCAAAAAGATCTCATCATGGAGCAAACACTAAATTTAAATTCCTCAGTAAGACACATTTTTAGGATATGTTCCATATCAGGATTTACATGTACACAACTGGTTCTACTGTCAGTCACCAAAATAAAGCCCCAGCCTCAGCCATTACTGCTGGTGGGGCTTTGACCATTCACGGGATTATTCCTAACATGCCTTGCCATTATGGTTGCATAGACTGGACAAAATTTCAGAGTTCAGAGCTGAGTTTTATCAGCTGACTGGGCTGATAAAAACAGAAATATTTTTCAAGCAATAGAGTTAAATCATAAACCAAGCATCATTCTCCATGGCAGTGCCAATCCTTTGGAGCTCAGAACACTGTCCAAGAGCATTTCCATTTATAGAAAAAATACAGTAGGACTGTAAGACATACTGAGTAGTCATACAGGCATTGAACATTATTTGGTGGGAGCGTGTTATGTAGGAGGCTAATTGTAAGGGTTGCTGAGATGGAAATGAAAATTTGTCCCTTCTTTCAAAGGAAAGGAAAAATAAATCTTTTTGGACCATACAAATTAAAAGAAGATGTTTGCATAAAAACATTGCCTCATTCTCACTGCCAAGAGAGGAGCTGGAACCACTTTAATTCTATAATCTTGTTCAAGTGCCAAATTATTTGGGTATAGTTAGCCTAGAAATGAATAAATAAGCTGTAGGATCAACTTTCCAAATTATTCCATAACCTCTAATGGGAAAAAAAAAGGAAGGAAAACAAGTTTCTATTTTCTTGAATAAGATTTCTTAAATATTATATTTCAGAGAAAAATCTCTGTTTTCCAATTTTAACTACCTAAACTAGTGAGCCGATGTGCTATATCAGTAAAAGCCTTTTTCCATGTGAAACCCAGTTTCCCTTGAAAGGAATATTGTCTGCAGAACTGGACAGGCACAGAACACTTGAAAAACTGTTCAGGAGCCAGGAGACCTAACACTTGTGAATCCTTACAAGCCAAACAGTTGAACTTTCTAACCACTTCCTATCATCTTGAGTATTGGACTGAAGCTTGGAACATTGGTTTGACTATCAGGTAACTATAAGAGAATACAAAAAATGAAAACACTGACATTTTGATCAAACTGCTGAATAAAAACCACAGAAAATATTTGCATTTACTATGGGAATTTAACTATTCCTAGGTTAACTATAACTAGCTAAGAGAGATAGTATTCAAGACTGACCTATTGTAACTGACTCGCATTTTACATTGAACATTTTTATCAGTTCAGGTTTTCCTCAGGTGCATACATACATCTAAATAACAACTGGCCCTTTTACAAAGGCTGTCATCTGATTGAACATCATTATTACTGGCAATGTTCCCATTCCAGAGGATCCATTTAATCCCCCAGAGCACAGCATACATTAATGTATTTTTTTCTTCCCTACCCCTTCATACCTTTATGGAATTCCCACAGGAGACATTCCAGGCCTATTGTGCTGCTGCACTCCAGCTGCAAAAAGGCTGGGACTGGGGCCAGCCTACGTGAATACTTGAAGGGTCACAGGGTCAGAAGGAATTGGCTGCTTCTGCTCTTTCACTCTCCTCTGAGAAACTGCTCCACACCTCATCACTGAGAAATACACCTCCCACCACTGCTTTTGCCTAATGCAACCAAAACACACCAGGACAGAGCGTGAGGTTCTGGGAGGCTGAGGTCACATTCCAATCAAACAGATGCTGAAAAGGAAAGAAAGCACCTTCAGCAAGACCTTGGAGGAGTAAAAATGTTTCTATTCCTATTGCTCATACAGATGTGCTCTATTAGGCGGAGAAGAAAAGGCAGCACAGAAAAGCTCTCTGTGCTCAGACATTAATGTGTGCTAATGTTTGCCTGTTTGTTTACTTTTAATTGTTTGGAAATAATGACCCCAGAAACCGTGTACTTTGACTTGATCATACCTGATGCACAGCAAGAGTGAAAGTAATGGATGTTTACTCAAATTCTCCTGAGTCTTCCTCCATTCCAATCCTCTGCCTTCACTATGTATTTCCTTAGAGGTAGCCCACTAGTATTTAAGCTGATGGTTTCTCCCTTGGGAAGTAGAACAGGATCCCCATGTTTATTCCTGCCATTTCATAAAAACAGTTCCAATTAAACTCAGCAGTAATCTGAGCAGGTTTATATCCAGCAATCAAGTGCATGTGGGTCTATTTATTTTTCTCTTCAGTGAAGGATAAATGAATCTGTACTAGATTAAGGAGTGTGGCACCTTTCATCTTGAAACTCTTGAAGGAATATTTATATTATTTCTACTGGCTCATTCTGTAGGGTTTTGCCTACAGCATTGATATGGATATATTTTAATCAAACAGCCATATCCAAAAGACTTTTTTTCCCTGTGTGTTGGATCATGTAGGATCCTCTCCAATGAGCTCACTGGTTTTCAATTCTAGAAAGCTTTCTATATAAATGTGTTGGAAACTTCCAGCTTGTTTAGATGCTTCACCAGTACTTAACAGTCAACATATAATGTATTTTTTCTCAGACTTACATCCAGGAAGGACAAGATAACATTCACAGAAGTTTATTAGTACTATTTATATTTTCCCCTCAGTTTCATTTCCTATTTGGCACTCATTTGGCTCATTGAACACTGCAGCTGCCACGTTTGGGTGCATGTGTCTTAACACAGCGTGACATGCATCCTGCATGCATTTGCAGCCACAGACAGAAAGAGAGAGTTCTTTACTGAGAAAGCAGAGCTATCTGCAAGACTAAACATTCACAAGTGGTCAAAACTGAGTAGAAATTCTCCTGCTCACATCTTCCAGAAGGGAAAGGGTTGGATAAAATAACGCAACTGCATTTGTGAGTGCAAGGCAGGGTATAAACAGCACAACGAAAGACAGACCCTTCCCTTCAGATTGCGCTTAATTATGAGACTGCCACAGGAAAAAGTGTATAAAGAAACAAGACTACTGCGGTAATGAGACTAAATGCATTAGTTTGTTAACAATGCAATTCATGAGCACAGCAACAGGCCCAAAGCATTGCTGTGGCTCAATGGGCAAATGCTTTTACAGGGCTGGTCACTCCTCAGCCTGTTTGCAGATTAATTCTGCTACTCCTGAGCTACCTGGCTCCAGTCACTGTCTGGGCTTGCTCTCACAACCACTGCAGAAAATCTGCCTTGACTTCAGCCTGTACCATCTCTCAGATAGCTGTCCTCAGTTTCCAGCTAGGAGTTACCAATGCCCAACATGCCAGCATCAATTCTTGTGGATTTTAGCCCAAATCACCCTTTTGGCTTTAACTGGAGCTGAAGCCAATTTACTCCACAGCTGATTTTTCAATGTGATAGAGAGAGGAATGCTTGTCACATGAACTGCTGCAGGTCAGACCCTGGCACAGTAACTTGCAGCTGACAGTGACACAGTCCATTGTAAAGTGGCACTTTCAGACTGTCACAGCAGTTCTCACCCACCTGTGATCGCACTCTTGGTGACAAGATAATGTCCCTAGTCGGACCATTAGACTGCTTCAAGCATGGTCATGTCAAATTTTAATGCCTAAATGACAGATCAAGAAAGGAATTTGAGGTAGTTTCTACTGGTTTGAAGGCAGTCTTTTGAAATGTATTACAGAAATAGCATGCAAACCCAGATCCAGGTACATCATCTGAAAATAAAGTCCATTTAAATAAGTTATGAAAAACAAGGCCTTCTTTCTACACTACCATGGTCAAAGTATATTAGTAAATGCCTGTTGACAGTAGATGATTTAAGCTTACTCAAGTCAGGTCTCTATACAGGAGAATGGCATAATTACATTTTCCCTCCTAGCTTTTAAAGGTATCTTCTGAAGATACATATTTTCAGCTGTAGGAAGCTTAGTTTAAGTATTCCCTATAATTTTGAAATAATTCAGTGGAAAATAAAAGTGTGGAAAATATATAATTTTCAGCAGTTTAATTTTTTGTCACTTAAAAAGAGAATTATGCAAGCTGCTATATTAAAAATATAATTAGAAAAGCAGACATAGCCTATCCTTCTCCCTGTATTTCAGGCAAGCTGGAAACTGCTCATGAGTGATCAGAGACTGGCCTATTTCTCAAGCACCTCAAGAGATCATAAGAGTTTAAATCATAATCTTAAGAAAATGCTTGAAGCAATTTTTAAAATTATATTCTACTATGGGGGAGATTGGGGGTGGGAAGAAAGAAAGAAGAAAGCTTTCTGCTTTCCAAACTGGCAGAGAGACTATAAACAATGGTTTGAGACACCCTACACTGACATGGACTGAGGCAAGTCTGAACACCTGCCAGAATAAATAGGCTTTATCTGGAATAGAATATTTAAAACAACGTTTTTCGTGAGCAAAAATAAAGCAGCTCAAGTGGTCATTAGTCCCAACCAGTGCTGGTCATTATGAACAAGCTGGAAATGAGGTGTTGAGCTTTCCAAATTCCACAGAACTGTAGGAACACTGGAGAAAGCCAAGATAAGCCAGGAGAGAGGAGCTCACTGTGCTGCTCATACTACAATGAAAATGTTCTTTCTCCCAGGGGCAGAGGCTGGGGCAGGGCAGGATGGGGGAACATTGACTCCAGGAGACTCCACAGATTATGGACTGGCCCCACATTTAAACATTTAAGGATCTGCCCCCCTTAATTCAGCTCCTACACTCTATAAGACCCAAACTTAATCTACAACTCTGTAGCAAAAAGGATTTTCTATCTGTCATGCAATTTCATCCCAAAAAGCATCCATTAATATTTTTTGCAGAGCCTAGACCACTGGAGTGTTTGGGAACCAAGTGGTTTATGAAATTGGGGTCTTAATTCTTCTGTGTTAATGTTCTCTCTAAATAAAACAAAACCCAAAAAAACCTGAAACCATTTATCCTCACAGTATCTTTGTGAGGTTTAATATTTTGAAGACCCTTTTACATCCTCATGTAAATATCTAACATGAGGTTTGTTCGAGACATTTTACTTTAATTTCTTTGGGGTTTGTTGTTACTAATTCTTTTAGCACAGAAGTTCTCAGCATGAGACACCCACATAATCTGTGGAATGTTAAAACAATTTCTAACAACAACTAGAAAGATCTAGTTCGGCCTTTCATGTAAAAATGTCTAACACTAAGTAGTTTTAATTAGATCAGGATTGATAAACATGAATAATTCATCACTAGTTTTCCTAATGCTAAAGTTCTGACGTATATACTTTTTCCTGTGGGATATAAATGTACAGATCTCTCCTAATCTAGCTTTCACTATGTGTGGCAGTCAAGCATTTTAGAGTAGACAAACAGTTTTGGTATCTCAATTTCAGCATACATTTCCATGCTGTAAAGACACAAGCAAACAGAAGGGGAGGAGTAAACACCTCTGTAGTGTCACATTTCAATGAGATTTAGTGATGATAAATTTCAGATTGTCCTTGGGGTTAAAAGTACAGAAAACCCCAAGACACAGGTATCTCTACATTATTTCTAAATTGCTTAGTCTCTTCAAATCACTGCATCCTCTCAGGAAACTTCAGATTTCTGGGGAGTGGGGAAGTGTGATATTGAAGAGAGAATGTACCTATTTCATTGTAAACACTTTAATGTCTGTATGCAAGCAGGGAGAGAAGGATGAATTTTCCTCTCATTAACCCAACTCACAAACAACTTGTTTTACAACTTCGGTCCAAATTAGAATCATCGAAGAACCCAAGATAGTCTATAAAATAAGTAGTTATACTCCTATATAGTTGCCCAATTATATGCCATTTTAGTTTCTGGATATTTTTAAGAGGCCCTGTTGCTGCAGCAATCACTTTAAGACTATTATTTTCCAGGGTAGACTTATATAATTTGATGCGATGACAGAAATAAAATATTCAACATATTTCCCTTCTTGTACAATTTTTGATATTTAAAGTTGTTCAGAAACAGTAATAACAAAAGAAACTTGCAGAGGAGTTGATTTTAGGCTTTACATTGTTGAAACAGAAAGTTTGTTATCTTTGTTTCTGACTGTTATTGTCCAAGCTGATAAACCAAGTGAGTGATGTTTTTCCTTGGTAAGCCCTTATTTATTTTATGTTCACATATCATGGGTTAGTATCAATGTAGGTTAGGCAGTAACAATCAGAATTTAGGATAATAAATATTTTGCCAAGCAGTTTAAGATGAAGGTCCGAGGTTAAAAATCCAGCAAAAAACCACAAACAAAACCCTTTGTAAAGGTTCTGCCTTTCCCCACCCTCACTTCACAGAGCATCACTAGGTCTGACTGAGGTTAATGGCTTCAGTACTATTTTCCATAACACCCACATCTGCTTTTTGCTATTCCTGTGACATTAAACACTCCATCTTCCTATGCATCTGCGCACAGTCCAGTCAAACCAGGCTGCTCAGTCCTGCAAAGGGCAGGGATGTGTCTCTCACAGAATATTGTGCAGCCTCGTTCTAATACCTGAGCAAACTGCTCATGACTAACAGCCCTCTTAATAAGCATAGGAATAATAAGCTTAAGATCTTAATAAGCATTTGAAGAACTATCTCAAGTTTATTTTAGATCCCCAGTTCTGATAGTTCTGACCATGAGCAAAACTGCAGGCCATAAAGACAGATACTTGAAGCATATTTTCCTAGGTCAGGCTCACACGTAGAACTCCACATCTCATCTCAGTCACTGACAAGTATTAGCTTTCATTCTGCCATCAAGAAAGGATTGAACATATTCTTTAGCCAAAATATTAATATACATCTGAATAGTCTACATAATCTCAAATCTCTTCTTATGAAAACAATGCTTTGTGTTTTCAGGCACTGAAGACTGGCAATACTAGAAATCTCATCAGAGAGGTGCCCATTATAACCAATTGCAGTTTCCTTGTCAGACAGAATTCTGTTTAACTGTATGAAAATTGTACTTACTGTATCTGGCAAAGTGAGGTTTAATACAACAGATTTCTATAACAAATGTACATTTAACTGAAGAAATAGTAGAAATCTATAAAAAAATCTGTGTGAAATCTATAGTCTCCAAAATTAAAGTTTTCTTCAATGGCTTATTGAACACTTGAATTTTTTTGGCTTATTCTTCTGCAAGCCTCTTATTCATCACTGATTCTTCAGACAAACTGCAAAGAGAAATGTGTTTACCTTTCTTTTTCAGATATATTGCATGTTTGCAACCATGGCTGTCTCTCAAATACACCTTTATAAAGTGTACACCTTGTATGTCCTTACACCTAAATGTCCTTTACAAATTTACAGAATGGGAGTTGGATGCAACTGTGCTACCCCATCACTAGCACTTCAGAAAGCATCAAAGCAAACAGTTTCCAACCATGTTTTACTCCCCCAGTTGCTAAGAGTTTTGATCCCCACATCTACTTGGCCTTAGGCAAGATCCAAAGCAGCCTCATCATTGTGTCTTGAGATCTCTGCAAGGCTTCTATTTACAGGGTAGAAGGCATTGTTCTGTCCACCACAGGGAAGTTTTCATCACCAACTGCAGTTGATGCACTGCAAACTCCTGGCTGGAAATAGCATCAGGTACCTATGAACAAGTCCCAGTTCCCCTGAAGTGCCAACTCACAGGAACAGTGGATTCTTTGGATCCCAGAGGATTCATTCAAGCAGCAGAAGACTCTGCTATTTTGGATTATGAAGTTTGGCAGGACTTTAAAGGTTTTTCCTCTGTGTGTTTGTGTGCAGCTGGAGTATCACACTGCATGCACCATCTATTAATGCTCTTCAGTATTAACTCCCTACTATTATTTGAGAGGAGAGGGCTGAGAGGGGATTTATCAATGCACATACATGTCTCAAAGGGTGTAAAGAGCATGGTGCCAGAGTCTTTTCAGCGGTGCCCAGTGACAGAATGAGGAGCAATGGCCATGAACTAAAACATAAGAAGTTCCACTTCAACAGGAGGAAGAACTTCTTTACATTGAGGCTGGAGAGCACTGGAACAGCTGCCCAGGGAAGGTGTGGGGTTTCCCTCTCTGGAGACATTCCAAACCCTCCTGGACACGTTCCTGTGTCACCTGCTCTGGGTGACCCTGCCTGGGCAGCAGATAGGGCTGGATGATCTCCTTCCAACCCTAACAATTCTGTGAGTCTGTAAACTCTGATATTGTGCCTTGATTTCAATATGTAGAGGCAGCACCTGAATGCAAACAAGGAGACGATAACTGAAAGAGGAGCATAATTTATATATTCTCTGTTAAAAAGTGTGGAAGAAAGGTAAGGTACCCTAAAGTTTATTCAGATCTTTACAAATATTGCTGAGAAGAAAAAAAAAGTACAAGAAGAGAGAATTCTATGTGAATTAAAATTACTGAGGTAAAGTATCAGTAAGGGGCCAGCTCAGGACCTGGCTAAACCTAATATGCCACAGTAAATCATATAATCCCCTGTTCTTTAATTTCTGCTTCCAGACAGATAGAAGAAGTACCCCTGGAAGACTGTGGCCCAAAACAAGATGTTGACATGAACTTAATATTTATAACTCAGGTAGGCAATATACCTTGAGATGCTTTCTTGCTGACACATGAAGCATGACTAGGGTGGGTTTAAGGAAATAACTCCTGCCCTCAGCATTTAATTCATCTAGATTCTCTATGCAGCACAGATTATAGAGAAATACAGAGAAAGCATAGACAAACATGTTTTTGAAAGTATGATTTACCCTCCTTTCAAATATAAGAAAAAAAAGATAATTGGGGGAGGGAAGCAGCAGTCATGACACAGTGATTTTTCAACCAAAACAACATTGAAAATGATACATGTAAGAGAACATGTAATACTTTTCATTACTTTATTTTCTATCAGTTAGGAGATCAGAGAGCCAAACACCAGTTATTGTGATTTGACATTTATGGTCCTGCAGTTATATGGAAGTATTGGTTAAAAGAATAATTACCACAGAGTAAATGGTAATTCCAAGGGTTGAATTGGCTCGCTCGGGACAGACATTGCCAGAAATGCTTGCACTTCTGCTGGGCCCCTTGGCCAACAGTGGTTTAATCAATAATCAAATTATCTACTTTATTGTGCAAATGCAGTTCATGTCACCATCTATCTGATGAGCTCTCATGACTGAACCCCAAAGTCACTCAGTGAAACAACTGCTAAGGAAATGGAGTACCTTGGAAGAAATTCAGTGATGTCCTTCCTCATTAAAGATGCACAGACCACTGTGGTGCTGGGAGTATCTACAGCTTAAAGGGATGCATTTGTTCCTCTCTGGATTGTTCAGGATTCCTGTAGCAGAATCACCTCAAAATAAAAACCTGATGATTAACACAATTTAAGACCTAAAGTTTTAAATTGGAAGCTAATAAACAGCATTAAAAACAGACCAGCTTTCTCCTCACTTGGACCTGTAGTCAGTAGTACCATGCTGAGGACAGGATTTGAGAGCTCAGGTTCACAGTCTTTCACAAAGTACACACTTGGTAAATGATTTGACATGCCCTCCAACATAGAGACTGTGACAGCCGCAATCATTGCCTTGCATATATATTGTATATCCCAATTGTTTTTCTGGAGGTATAAATTCACAGAAGTTCTTGTCCTTGAAAATCTGCTTATTAAATTTTGAGGGTAAGACAAAAATGGAAAGCAACTGATAGTGAAATATTTTTTAAGATTTTTCCCATTCTGCCATATTGCAAGAAAGAAAACACAGGTGAACAGTTTCACTTAGAGAATGTATGTGCTAATTTGTCCATGAAAATGAAGGGATATCCTTTACAGATTGAGCAGCATTTTTACTTGAAATGACACAAGTATATACTGTATTGTCATGCATAATCAATATCACTTGTGAAAGATTGATAACACACCAAACAGAAATAGACTACAGTTTTAAAGTCAAATTATATGAAGAATAAAGTGCTTACATAATAAACTTAATGTACCCTAGATCTTATTCAAGAGCCATGACAATTACATTTTAATTAAGTTGAAAAATAATCCGTATTAATTTTAATTTTTTTTCTGGCTTTCCATCTTTTTGTAATAGAAGTGAGCTACAGAAAGAGGAAGACTTGAAGGACGGGAGCAGGATGTCATTTTGGCAGTATTCTTAAAAATATTTTCTCCTTTTCATTTTGAAGTACAATATATAAAATTGCTTAGAGTGAAGAATAGAAAAAAAACAGATTGCTCCTAATCAGGCTAAGCATGGTTCTTTTTAGTGCTCTAAAAGCTTTCATTGCATCTCTTTTCTGATCTTAGTTAGCACTAAAAACTACACAATAGGGGATAACAAAGAGGGTCAGCTCACCCACTCTAAGTGGGCATATAGAAAAGAGCAGTGGCAATGCACGTCCTTGAAGCCATGAGAATTTCTACTATACCCTCCAAAAGACTAAGCAAACATTGACATTTCTCACAAAGGTGAGGTGCTAGTGAGGTAATCACACAGTAAACCAACATTAAGACTTGTAATGTAGATGCTATAAATCTCATCATTTTAATTTCAGGTGCACTTATGTTTTTTAATTTACAGTTATTGAAGTTCCATCCTTCCATGGTGTTGCACAAGTATTTTTCATTTGTGGATCTCAAAAGAGGGGAAAAACAAGACTACATTCATTTTGAAAAAATGAATTCAGATAATTTCCCCAAAGGCCTTGAATCATCACTAGTTCTAAAGTTGCCATTTGGGGTTCAGCTGTTGATTTTAACACCACAGGTTCCTTTTGCCAGGAAAACCACTTTTGTCTTCACTTTTGAGTACTACTTAAAGGAAAGCCACATGTTTAACATTCAGTCCCTTCTTTTTAATAAATAATGTACACTTGATTTCTCCTCTGGAATCTGTAAGTTGAGATGTATTCCTTTCCTTGTTCTATCAAGATTCTCTTCTTAGTATGTGCTGCCAGATCAGCCCCTCTCCCAGATATTTGGGAAGTGGAATAGATATTTGCCTGAGGAATATATTGGTATTTGCAGATATTCTTATTTTGCCATTCCATTTGCCAATTTTTTTTGCTGGAATTAAATTATGCCAACCACCCTCTCAGTAATTCTTATCAGCATCACTTGTGGCACTTTCTCTAAGCAGTAAATTCACAATTCAGTTATTCTTGTTATTGCCTAGAAGCCTTTCCCCACTGTCTTTTGAGCAGACTGACTGCTCAAAACACCACACACCTCTGGAACAGCTCTGTGGGGGGGTGGCAGAAAGACCCCAGATGCCCTCCTGCTGAAGAAATCTGTTTTGCCTGGTTTCTCTCTTTAGTATCAGAGAACAGGTAGTCAAATATTGATACCTGCTACAAAGTAGGAGAAAGGATTTTGAGTTTTCCTTCTTTCACAGCAGGAGCCCTGCACTAGGGAAAGTGTGCCCAGCTCAAATCAGCATTGCTGGAGGCTAGAGTGGATTTATTTTAAAGGTTGTTCCTACAACCTACTGATACTGTATATTTTATCCCATTTTGTCTGACCATTCATAGCAGACTGACAAAATTTAAGGGAATGAGAAAAAAACCCTCAGAAGTCAGATCAGCTTGAAGCAGAAAATAATTCCAGAACTCAACCAAAGTTTTATTAGTAACAGTATATTTTGTTGGAGTGGAATGCAGGGTTAATTAATAATGCTGTATAGCTAATAATTAACGTCTCTTAGATTTGGCATTGCATCACTCAAAGACGTTGCTTTAGGGACAAAAAATGTAGGTCACAGGAATATTCTAAGGACATCCTTTAAGGCATTCTTGTAGGCTTTCCTTTCTCTGAAGTGAACAGATCTATCACCTACACTACCTGTAACAGCCTTTACCTTTTGCTTATGATTCCCCTCCCCTTTTACATCTAGTGGCTATCTTCAAAAAGATAGGAAATAATTTGCTCCTTGTCTTTTTGGCCTTGAATCTTTTTCTACAGAAGCCATAGGCAAAACTCTCACTGAAGAGAACAAGTGAGTTTTACATCTCCATTATTAGACTGTCACATTTAACATCACCTTTCTTGTCTCTCATCTGCCACTGATAATCTGGACCAAAAGTGCCCTTTTTCACAAAGGTGCTCTTGCATGGGTCCATCTTTGGTGAAACAGATAATGAAATAAACCACATGCAAGCCTCAGAAATATCTTGTATAAACAGATCTCTACTACATAAAAGCTGAACCGGGAACTTTGGTTACATTTCATCCCTGTTTCACTATCCTTCAGGAGTGTTAATGTTCAAGCTAAGAATCAGGTAATAATCCTGAAGAAATCATCCCATTATAAGTTAATGGCTGGATTTTCAGTTAATGGACCAAGCTGAAGACAAGGGCAGTTAACACTATAACAAACTATAGTAATATAACCAATTTCAAGGGGATTATTGCTACCATAAACTGTATTAAATGGTTTATAAAAGGAATGGCTTGGGCTTTTTTTTTTTTTTTTTTTTGAGTTATGTGAGGAAGAGTAAATGAGAGACTGCTTTGTTGGCTAAAGTTGCTTCCAACCAATTTACAAAGCATTTTGGACAATGGGAATGCTGCTAATAATGTCACAAAATGAATATTCTAAATGCTCTAGAGGTTGTTCTACACTCTCATAAGTGGGGGAAATCATGAACTTATTTTTGTGATGAGATTTCAATGAAGCTGGTCTATAACTCAGTGTAGAGAAAAAGCTCCAGATTCAGTCTATGCTCAGTTCCAGTGTCAGAGCCCATTGCTTCACCATTTGAAAATCTCATCATCTGTCAGCCAATTACCCTACAAGGCTGAGAGAGGATGAAAATAAACATATTGAGAGCCCTGTTTTACATTAAGTTCTACAAGTAAACTAGATAAGTAACTGCCAGGGAAGAGACAAGTTATATGTATATATGTACATATATTTCCACCATACAGCAGAAATAGATTTTAGTGGGCTTTTTTTCAGGTATTATGCATTTTTTCTCCAAGTATAAATTTATGATCTGGAGAATTAACACAAGATATAAGTCATTTATTCAGATAACAGTTCTAGGCACTTCACTAATTCTACTTCTAATGTCAATGACCAGATGAATTCTCAACTCTCATTTCATCCAAACATATGAACAGCAAAGCTTACATGCAAGAGGATGGGGGGCGGGTGGAAAGGGAAGAGATTTCTAGGGGATGGTCGAGCAAAAGAAGACAGAAAAAAGGGTCAAAGGGGGTGAAATAGCATGTCCCACTGTCTGTAGGTCCCCTGATGCCTGAGTTCTTGCTAGAATGTGGCAGCAGCACACACGTGCAGAGCACTGAACTTCAGACTTCCACCCTTACATCGCCACAGGTGTCAGGAATTTTTCACAGGAATAATGAAATAACAAAATGTTACCATCTTCTCTTTGACCTCAGCCCCTCCTCAACACCAGAAGCAGTCAGAAATGATATTTTACATTCTGTACCGGTTCCCAAGTTTCCTGAAGTGCACTTTCTCCCTTCAATAGCTGGAGTTTGCCATGGGCCTGCCTCTCTTCATTGCTCTAGTCCACCACAGACCATCTTCATTTAGATTACTGTAATTTAAATATTATGAATTGCACATAATGATTTAGGTTAATGTAGATTTAAACCTCTTTCCAATAAATAAGTCAGAGGCAGCATCCAACATACAAAAATACTTGCTCATTAAGAGGGTAGAAATAAGAGAGAAGAACGATCATGTCTGGAGTTATTTAGATAACTTGCACATAAAAAAACCTTGAAAAACGAAAGGTCCTGTGACCTTAGACACTTTAAATAGAGTGCAGTTAATCATGTTCTTTTATATTATCAGCAACCCAAATATTTCCTTGGAGTGTCTATTTGAGTAGCTGCGTGAGGGAATGGAAGCAAATGTCACACTGCAGAAAGGGCAGTCCCTGCAGCGGGCTGTGTGAACACGAGCATGCCTGCCAGATGCACGATGTCTTCTGTCTCTCTCACAGCTGATAAGGCCTCCACTGGAATATTGTCTGCCAAGGGAGATGTGGCCCAACAGCAGAGTCCAGACCACAGAATGAGAGTTTTCACTCGCTCAGAAGATGCAACCAGTAAGGAAAAATAATCAGACTTCTTCAACATTTAACTTTTCTTAGGCTACACACTTCAAGTTCTACTCAAAATTTCTATCACTGTACCAAATCTATTTAATGGAAGTTCGACTCAAGAACAGGTTGGAATACTAAGCCAGTTATACCAGACTCTCTGAGGCATAGGTGGAATTTATCAGTATCATTGCAAAAGAGAATAAATAGCCTAAGTATCTCTGGAGCTCATCAAAATTTGTGGTACAAAATACTTTTGTTGTGAAGGAAAAGCACTTCAGCAGATAGTGATTAGAATGGAAACTCTGTAAGCCACAGGACCCTCTGTCATTTTCACTGTGATCTGTCACATGACCTTAGACAATTTTGAAGCAACGTTTAATCCATCAGCCTCAGAAAATCCCCCAAACTGATCCATAAGAGATACAATTTAAGATACAGCTTACATAAACCAACACTGGCCATTGCAAATAAATTCTTATTTTAGAGTAACAGCATCTTCTAATAGAGCTAATAACTGATCACTCTGGTGTTGCTTCATCAACCAGCTTTCTCCACACCTACTTTACTTGACATAAGCCTGTTATCAAAGAACCACTGATTTATGAATTTGCCACTGCCACAGCAGGAGAGAAACATTTTTTCCTTCTTTTCACAGGCTAAATAAAGTTATATGGATGGAAGATATATGGTGCCTTGGTTTCTATGTTTTCATGTTCAGTAATAGCTAAGGATAAATAGGGAGGGAAAATGAAAAAACGATCACAGTATTGCATCTCATAAGTACTTGATTCATCAGATGGTAGTTTCTCATCTTTAGAGAGTGAAGATAAATGTTAATAAAGGACTAATTTTTAAGTTAAGATGACAGAATTATCTACACATGCCTCAGAAGCTAAACATCAGTATTGCAGATTTTTAGTCCTTCTATTGTCTTCCTCACACACTCATGTATATTGAAATGGATTTTGTGCTAATGTTACTTCATTTTAAAAGTCTTCGGAATAGGTTTCTTCCATTCTGTTCCTCAAGCAGCTGCTCCATGTCCTTAGTAGGTTTCACATATTAATCTCGTGTCCATCTCAGATTTCCTTTTATCTTCAATTTCTGTCCCTTTGGCATTGTTTAAGCTTTATACCTTCCAAATAGTTGTATAAAACTCATGTTCTCTCATATCTAGAAGTAACAGTTTTGAAAATATTAGTTTAATCTGTTCTAGTTTCTTATAATCTTAATTAAGAGTTACAGTCTTTAGTTTATTAAAAGCTAGGTCCCATGATGTCTCACTTTACACTGGGATAAGCAGGACATGAGGCAATCATTCCTCTTTCCCAGGATTTGAGAAGGATGACGAGTGGTATTCACTGTGCCAGCATTCATCTGCTCAAAAACATGGGGATCCCAAGGATGCTGTGCTCTTCCACATTCGGTGCACTCAGCTGCAGGCTCTGGCACACTGCAAGATGAAATAGAAGGAATTGCAGCTCACATTGCTGATGGTATTTCCTGCTGACAGAAGGTCTAGCACATATCACACACATTCACTAGCAGCCCTCATTTCAGCCTTGGTGAGTAGTCAGCTTCCTTCTTCCAATAGAATAGCTGTGCAAAAGATAATTTCCTCTCAAGCACAGGTCATCCTCCTCTTTCTCACAGAACCCATTTGGCTCTTTTGTGCTCATGTTCATAATTTCACTGTATGAGTTTGCTCTGTCCAAAGGGCTATTTGCAATTTCTTCAATTTGAAGTGTCTTTACTATGCTGGTTACTTCTTTTTAATCACAAAAATGGGTTTAATCCCACTACCAGCAGTACCCCTTTGAAATACCTCATCCCCAGTGGAGGTGCCTTTCAATTACAGACTGTGAACAGGCACATCAAATTCCCTCTTTTTGTGCCAGGATATATCAGATTCACAATCAGAAAGCTCCTTTGACTTTCCAAGTATTGATTAGGGGAGATTTGGACTGGCCTGATGCTGCATTACATCCTATATATCTAACAGGCTCACAGGAATGCATCCATATTTCACTGCAATCTGATTACAACAGACAACTGGCTTTTGAGTCTCCTTACTATTATTTCAAGGCAACAAGCAGAGAGGCCCATATGGCACCATTACAACAGGACTAAGAGATTTCAGTCTTCTAAAGAACCAGCCGACCTCTGACTTGCAAATGGTAATTTTCTGATTTTTAAAATCTCAGCAGCCTATACTGCATAAAAACTATCAGTTAGCTTAACAACCTGTACACAGACAGCATAATGTCTTCCAATAGCACTGCCTGCCAGGACTCACCATCTGCACTTCCTCTGCTGGGAACAGCCAAACTGTTATACACAGTTGGGCTAACACAGGGATAACATGCAGCATTCCTCAGCACAAATCTCGGGGGCACAGGAAGGCTTCACCTTCGTGGGAGAGAGAGGCTGCAGAGCAGCACTGGAAAGCACCTGGGGGTCCTGCCCCATGGCAAGCTGAATGTGAGCCAGCTCTGCCCCAGCGGCCAGGGGGGATGTCCCTGTTCTGGGGACATCAGGCACAGCACGGCCAGCCAGGCCAGGGAGGGATTGTCCTGCTCTGCTCTGGGCTGCGGAAGCCTCACCTCGGGTGCTGGGGGCACTTCTGGGTGCCACAATAAAAGGAAGACATAAAGCTGTTAGGAGGGCTGTGAAGGTGCTGAAAGGCCCTGGGGAAGCCATATAAAGAATGGTTGAGATCACTGAGTTTGTTCAACCTGTAGGAGAGGACACTGAGATGAAACCTCATCCCAGTCTGCAGCTTCCTCGTGAAGGGAAGTGGAGGGGCAGACTCTGATCTCTGCCCTCTGGTGCCCAGTGACAGGACCTGGAGGAACAGCATGAGGCTGTCAGGGTTATGTTGCATATTAGGAAAAGGTGTCTCACCCATGGGTGGTTGGGCACTGAACAGGCTCCCCAGGGCAGTGGTCACAGCACCAGCCTGACAGGGCTCAAGAAACCTTTGTACATTGCTCTCTGAGAGCTGCTGTGACTCTTGGGGCTGTCCTGTGCTGGGCCAGGAGCTGGACTTTGATGATATTTGAGGGTTCCTTCCAGCTTGGAATATTCCACATTTTGTGGGTAAATAAAGATTCCCATTTTTATACTGTTTCCGTTGGGTTCCTACACAACAAGAGCGAAGAAACTAAGCTATGGAACAGAGCAAGGTCTTTAGGAGTGAAAAACTCTTCAAGGCTGTGACAGGTGGCAATATCTTCATATGACATGTTCTGGGGGAGTGAAAAACAAGACTACCCTGTCCATCAGCCACGAAAAAGTCATTTTAGACAGTGGGACAAGCATATGGAAATTTACATCTTGCTTTGACAAATGCAGGGGCAGCTCCTCAGCTGGTATAAATGGATTGGGTAGTGACAAAATACACAGCTGAGGATCTGCCCACATTCTGTTTTCTCTGCTTCTGTAAATAAAAATGTCAATGCACCCTGTGCACATGTCCTCTACAGCAGCTATGTAACAGCAGCTAATAACAACCATTGCTTACCCCAAGCTGTCACTGGCGCTGCTCTGCCATGAGTGCATCCCCCAATCCTGCCGTGCTGACTGTCCTGCAGGCAGTGCCCTGAGCTGTGCAGCTGAGGGGCCTCAGCCATGTCCCACTGAATATTGAGCACTCATCGTGCTCTGCTTCACTCACTTGGACAGCTTTAATTCCTCCCCTCAAGCTTTGGTGCAGATACCTCTTCTACCTTCTGCAGTCTCCAGGGAAAGATCCTACTCCACAGTTTTTAACTCAGGCTTTCTTCCTTGGATAAACTATTGCTTTACATTGCCTCCCCGTTGCCCACAGAGCAAGTTCCACAATTCCCACACACAGCACACAGCTCTTTCTGGGTCTCAGGCTCTCAGCATTCTAAGAATTTTCTAATAACACCAGCCAACAAAAGCATTATTATAAGACCTCAGATTGAAACCCAGAAGGAACAGAGCTGAAAAAAAATAATCCCTTGCTTCCTGAGCCTCACTATGGCTATCCTAAAGAACCATGGCAATCAAAAGGAGACAAGAAGGAGGCAAGAATGATGGCTGAACCCATGCATGAATGTGCATTCTCAGTCAACAACATCAGATATTTTTTACTGGTGTGCAGGGCTGCTTAGATAAAGGAACATGTAGGAACTTGCATCCTGCATTTCCACTGCTCTCTATGGAGGTTCTTTTCTGGAGAAGAGAGTTGCCCCTGTGTGTGCTAAAACATAATCTCTGTGTCTGTGATAACACGTGCACAAAGTTTCCCTGACTCTGTTAGTGAAGAAAGTTTTGGGGAGGAGAAAAAGCATAAAGGGCCGGGTCCAAAGATGTTAGACTCATTAGAGAAATAATACTGGGATACAGGGGTGTTATGTAGAAGTACTGCAAAAAGTATTTTAGTGCCTTTCCTTTACCTGCAGCACCGTATTTGCTCAGTGGATCAGTGCCCTGGAACACTGATCACTTACAGCAGTTACCTGTGCACCACGTTACAGTATTCAGCTAAATTAAGCTTCACTACAGCATTTAGGGATTTTTGCAGCCCTGGGTTTCATCCAATTTTACAGTTGGATTGAATGAGGCACAAGTAGGTCAAGAAAATTTTCTAAAGTCACAGACTAAATATATTATTTACTCATAAAATCAGAAATCCAGGACACTACTACTTTCAGTTCTCTTGCATGAAAAGCTAAAACTTACTCAAAATATTTCAAAAAAGAAAGAGGTTATGCAAAAAAATTACAAAAAATTTTCTGTGATAAGTGAACAAATGTTTCTAGATAAAAAAATAGCTATGCTAGAAAACACTACTGTTACCATGTCTATTTATTGCCTTTCCTATCTCAAAGAATTCAGTTCAAAAACTGAGATAACTGACCACACCTAAATTAAGGTTTAGGTGTGGTCAGTTATGTAACCACATAAATGAAATGCAGCATTTCTCAAGAAAAGGTACCCTGATCCACCTGTGGGACTCCTGGCCCAGAGAATATTAATAACAAAGACTTCATCTTAAACCTAATTAGTCTAGAAAATTAGAAGTAATTAGGACTTCTTCAGTCCTGCAAGCTACAGCATAATACACCCATACATGGAGAAATAGAAAAAAAAAATCTACATTTACTACTGGTTAGAATATTTTTGACAAAAAATGTTTTGAATGTCAACATTTTATGCAAAAGTTTACCTTTTAAAACAACTATTGGCAAAGTAAAGGAGAGAACATAAAAGCAGCTGTTACTAAAGAGTGCCAAGAGTTCCAAAAGTTAACAGGTTCAGAAAAGCTTCCCATGAGCAAACCACGTCCAAGTCTGAGCACAACAAAACCAAGGGCAGCAGAATCAAGGGACAAGTCTACAGTTTCTTCTAAAAATTACATCTAAAATAGAATTCTTATTCCTAAACCAGAAATTGCTATCTAGCTACCATCAATTCTTTGCTTAAGTGTAGTCAACTTCAAAGCTCTTAGTCTGCATCCGATCCTTTAGGAATCCTTTAGAGATTTTAAGGATTTCCAGAGGACCTAATCTTCCTCAGGCCGCAGAATACAACACATTCTACTAATCTTATAAAGAGTTTGAATCATCAATTTACCTTTTGAATCTCCAGGTACTCTCAGATATTGCAGCAAACATCACTTCTGCAGTACTACAGGTCCAACACTTTCAGCAGAACTTTTCCAGAGCCTCCAGATGCCACCTTGGAAGTCTGCAAGAACAAAGTTCCTCTGAAAGCAGACCACACTGCTTCTGCTCTTCCCAAGCCTGATTCTTGTTGCGTTCCACTGTAGGGAACTACAGGGAGTTCTTTTAAAAATAGAGGGTCAGGAACGAAATAAGGTCAAACAAGATGAACATCGTATCTGAGAACTGTTTATTGGTAATGAAAAAATGAGATTAAAAGGAGCTACCCGACTAAAGAGGGCTAGAAAGGCAGACAAGGGGAAGGAAAATGGCAAAGGAATAGGGGTGGGGGGAGAAAGAGGGGGGACAGAGGGAAAAGAGGGCATTACCAGCAGAGTCAGGGAGTGCTGTCCTGTGTCCCCAGGCAGGGCTGTGCTCGCTGCCTGCCTGGGGACAGCTCCTGCAGTGACAGCGGCTGGACACGGGGTGAGGGGGATAGGGCAGGAGGTCTGGGAGCCCAGACAGGGTCACAGTGAGGATCATGGGGGTGGGCAGGCTGGGAGGCAGACAGGGATGGACAAAGGGGATCAGGCAGGGATGCAGAAATGGAGCAGGCTGGGCTGCTTTTGGTCAGGGACACAGTGAGACAGGCCAGACACCAGGGCGAGCAAGAGCCAGAGAGGGCCAAAGAGCCAAAAGGCAGGCTGGGGCCCAGGGCTAAATTTTAGAACTCAAAAAGCCCCAACTGAAAACCAAGTTTCAACAAGCAAGTCTCAAAAAGCCCCTCAAAATACCAAGCCTCAAAAAGCCCAGTCTCAAACAATCCCCAAACCAAAAGCCCGCACTCAAAGCACAAGCTTCAGAAAGCCCCTGACTGTGGTGGCCCCTCAACTATGCACAGAGAACAACTCATTCCCTTGCAGAGTACACATCCCTCAGACTGCCTCAGTTAACAGGGACTCCCCTTTGGGAAATCCCCTTGAGAGATTTCCTTATTAGCTCAGGGTGAGCAAAAATGCTTCAACCCATGAGCCATTGTGGTTCTATGTTAGTGTTTTGTACCCTATTGGTTATTCCCCTTTTCCTGGTTTTTACCCCTCCTGATTGGTCCCTTTCCCAATTCCTTTCCCCACTGGTCAAGTGAAACCCTGCCCCTGGCTACCCTATATGGTCCCTCTCCCCTGAGGCTAGCTGGCTCTTTCTCCTTCAGACTTCATGGAACTATGAAGCTCTTCTGGAGATTGGAAAGACCCCATCTCTGTTGCTTTAACTCCTGCATCGCCTTGGGTGGCAAACACGGCTCTGCTGCTCAGGCAGCTTCACAAAGAGCTGATCACTGTGCACCTGAGAGTGCACAAAGAGCTGATCACTGTGCACTTGAGAGTGCCTGTGCCCCCATCAGTTTGGGTGTCTTTTTAAAGACCCTTCTGGCGAGGAAGGTCGCGGCATCTTCACCACTGGACCAGACCCACAACACCCACAGTCCCTGTTCCTGGCCCTGCCCAAAGCCTGCCTGCTGGCTGGAGAGCATTGGCCCAGCCCAACCCTTGGCCATGCCATGGGAGCAGCCCCTCTGGCAGCTCGGTGTCTCCTGCTGCCTGTCCCGTGGGAGGTGCTGCAGGTGAAGCCCTCCCGGAGCCAAGGCTGCTTCCCAGTGGCACCTGCAGCCCTTCCCTGTGTGCCTCTGATAGCCAGCACTGAGGCAAAACGAAACTGCATTGGCTCCTCACTTCCCCAAGGAAAATTCACCTCACTCCTTCCTCATCTTTTATCTTCTACAGCTATACCAATTTTCTACCACGTTAATGGTAACTTGCAATAACTCCTTCACTACTGGAAAGAGTTCATGGACACTGATAATCCTTAGGAAAGTAAAAGCAGAAACTGGATCAATGTCCTAAAAACTATTGCAAGTCATAGATCTGTTTGTGGCTGCTGCTTTATGAAATCAGTCTCTGAATAAACCAGAAAAGAGTGATCCCGTAGCTGTGCCTTTGACTTTTAGAATTGAATTATACAGCTCACATAATTTCAAGGACTGAAGAAGAGACTGTACGGTGTAAGTATTGCATTTATCAAGATAGTTTTGCCATCAGGTAACAAATTGAGGACTGATACTTAAGAAGTCAGATCCAGCAGTAACTTAGTGCAGACAGAATTTCACACTCTCTGATCACTTGCATAGTGGTCCCTAGAGCTGCATTCTGCTCCTCAGCAGTGTAAGGAGCCACCCCCAGCAATATTCAGAGGGAATCATTCAGAACCCTAAACTTCTATCTTCACAGAGTATGTGTGAGGTACTCTAAGTCACGACATATCCAAATTCAGATTTCTCTATCATATTAAGAAGACAGTTTATTTTTTTGCCTTATGTGAAGCTGCTTCTACAAACCAATGCATGCCTCTTATTACCCAGCTAACATATGCAAACATACTGTTTGCACCTGGAAGAGTGCAATTCCTAATCATATATGGACAAATATATTATTTTCATACACGTTTGGGATGAGAGCTTTGTGAAAGAAGAATCAGAAAGATTAAGAAGTTCTCAGGTAAATTTAAAATTTTAGGAGGTTAACATAAGCATTCAAACAGTAAGAGACTTTCCCAAACATTCAGGCTAGGGGAATCAGAGTGCAATGAATTTACATGAAATAAATTATTCTAGAAAAATGCAGGAATAGGAAAAGCAAAACACTGTGGAGAACATCAGAGGGAACTCACAGAGGATTCAAAGAGATAATGAAGCAGACCAAAGAGGAAAGCGGTTCCTCTATTGTTTAATTCCATAATCCAGTTTAATCCTACTGAATGATACTTACTCCAAGGAAACTGTAATCATATCAGGTCTCCATCACCTGCTTGCCAGGCTGTAAATGTTAAGATGAACCACTCTTACAATAATTTCAATAGTCACTGCTGGCTGACAGCATGAGCCACCACTTGCCTTGCTCCCCAGCTTATTCACACAGGCTCCCCCATCTGTACTTCACTGATTCCAGCCTTTGAAGTGACTCTTTGTGGAAGTACTTTAAAGGAGAAAGTTCTGAAGGGTACCACAAATATGGAGATGAGATGGGGAGAATTGCCATGCATCAGAACAGGTTCATTTCCTGTCATTTTTCAAGGAATGGGATTCCTAAAGGCAGGGACAGTACAAAGTCTGTATGCATGCTTAGATCCTTACTTTATTAAAAAATAAAAAGAAAATAAAATGTTACATGCAAATGTGACTTGTCAAAAAGAATGCCACACATGAAGATGGACAATTTAGAGAACACTAAACCTCTTACCTTTTCTGGCATCTCTATAACTTTTACACTATTTAAAGTAAAATTTTAATTCCACACATTAAATACAACAGAGTTTTAGAGAGAATAAGAGAGCTGAGCTGATGCTCCTGCACTCTGAAAATTTTGTATTACTATCATTAAAGTTTTGCCCAGGACCACCCTTCTGGAACTGCAGTGTCTTTCTGGTCACAGGGTGCCTTTCCCTTTTCATGGTTTGCCCGGGTTTCCTTGGGTGACTGCGCTGAGGTTGCCGCCTGCAGCTCACGTTTGCTGATTCCACCTTTGCTGATTCCACGTTTGCCAATTCCAGTGTTACTCTGTAACTTCCTGACTGGCACACTCTGCCTCAGTCACTGTGCAAAAGCTCTAATTAGCAGCCACAATATCCACAGGAAAGAGAGAGGAAGTATCTTCTGTTGCTTGTTTAGATATCTCGTTTCATATACTGGATTTATCGCCAGAAAGACTTGTGATGCCTGACCTTGATATGTATGGAAAATTCTGCCTGGGCATTCTGCCAGACATTTTGTTTGATATCTATATTTTCTCCCCCTTGGCCATCTTCTTCTTGTATTTTTTTCCCCTTCTGGCTCCTTGCCTTTTTTCATAACTTCTTTAGGGCTCATTATCTTTACCCAGACATTGCTATTACGTATCTTTCCAGTCATGGAAATTGAAATGCTGATCCTGAGAATATTCTGTGAGAAGATGAGAAAAAAATTCAGAACCATCTGATGCTTTGAGAGGCTACCTAGAACAGAGGCTAGACAGTGTTAAAGGAATAAACTTATTAAAGGATTAAAGGAAAAATTATTACAGTGGCCTTCAAAGGATGCACCTAGGGCAGTACAGGAGCCTGGCCGAGGCTACACCCAAGAGGGACTCTGGGTCACACGTTTTCACACTTTTATAAGTTTTAGTCCATTTCCATATTGGGGTTAATTGTCCAATTGCAGCTTCAGGTTCTGATGTCCCATCCTCCCAGATTACTCTCCTCAGTTCCTTGCTGTTTACACTTTTTGGGCCTGAAGCTGCAATGGTGTCCTTGGTTACCTTAGAAACCTTGCATGGTTTTAAAATATGTTCTTTGTTTTTATCAGCTTACAGAATAATTATTGTTTTTATTCCCATTTAAACATTGTGATCACATCTGTCTTAGATTGGTTGGTCCTGGCTTATCCTTAATTTTATGAGTTCTACTAATATCAAT
Source organism: Acrocephalus scirpaceus scirpaceus (assembly GCA_910950805.1). Classification (NCBI taxonomy): domain Eukaryota; kingdom Metazoa; phylum Chordata; class Aves; order Passeriformes; family Sylviidae; genus Acrocephalus; species Acrocephalus scirpaceus. The sequence goes on from OU383781.1 coordinate 18,569,751, forward strand.
AACCTGTGGCACTGGTAGTTTTCTTTATTAGTGACCAAAGAGACACATGAAGTACAAGGAAAAAAAAATCACAAATTAACAAACCAGGACCTTGAAATGTGAGGAACTGGGAAATATCTGTCATCATCTTGCTAACATTTTTGTGTTGATACACTGAAGGTACCGTTTTATGCATCTCTAAGTCTGCCAAAAGGCAGACAGCATCCAAAGGAAGGCTGGAGGGGAAAAAAGAGAGGGGGGCAGACAGACAGATTCTTAACCAGATTTGAAAGTTTGGCAGGAAAAAGTTTTTGTCATTTCTGTTCTGCACTTCAATTTGTCTAGGCAATTATATTAACAGAAATGCAAGACACCTACTGAAGATCTTGTGGATAAGCCAAAAAACGTTGAATTACTTTTCAAAGAAAAAGGTGGTGACAAAATACTTTGCATCAAGCTCTATCCCAATGACCTTCCCAATCCCGTCTACAGAGAAATAAATGCTATCCAAGGTGACCTTGAACTCTGAGGACAGGGCATGCACACACCCACATTAGGTGCTCAGAGGTCATTGGGAGAAAATAACTTTCCAAGCTTTACACAAGCTTCTTGAATTTCAAGCAAGGTGAAGATTTACTCTTGAAAAAGGAGGAAGTCTGCCTGAAGCTAAAGCAAATTAATATTGTTGACCTTGGCCTTGACTCTGCTCCTGTCTAAGTTAACAGAAATACTCCTGTTAATTCCACTGAGATCTGGATCAAGCCTCCTGTTGAAGTAAAATTGAAAGCTTTAGTTTAGAGAAATTTCAGGCAATGCAGGAAACTGTACTTAGGTACAAGCTGATGTTCTGATATTGAAGATTTACTGCCTCATGTAGGTTGGGTGTTTCTTTATTGATAAGAAAACTTGAATATGTATCTCAAAACCACACTGAAATCTAGGGTTAGCTAGAAACTTCATTCAAAGTCTTTGAGAAACCTTTTTTGTTCTAGTGAAGTTTAAAGGTGTGGACTCTGCTGCCATATTTCTGATGAGTTTATTTAAACCACAGAAGGTTTTCTTAAGCCACTGTACGTAGAAGAACAGTCAGAACTGTGGTCATCTAGTGTCACTATTTAAAGTGAATTAAATCTTTCACAGTACCATTTACAGCATTTACCTTGCAGATTTTCATGTTAACAAAAAATACCACAGTCCTAGCATGTTTCAAAACCTTGCTGATGGACTTCAAATGATTATATATATACTATTTAATATTTACTCATGTTGCCTGCTAAAACCTGGGTGTTTTTTACCATGTTCAAGACTAATCCTGTAAAGGACCTTCTGCTTATTGTGCTTTTATATGAGAGACAAGCAGCACTCTGAACCCTTTTTTAATCTTAAGAATGATAGGTGTAAAGGTGTCTAGTGTCTGTGATCTGAGTGGAGGAAATGACCTATTGTATGTAGAAATAAATCATCTCCCTTAAAAAGGCAGAAGCAGTGCCAAACACTGAAAGTTCCTGAGGGAATGGATTCTTCAGCTTGAATTTCTTGATTATCTAGAAACTCAAGGTACAAAGTACAGCTGTGGTCAGGGAGTTTAGACAGAAAAATACAAATTTCTTATTCAATTTTCAGCAGATTTGACTTCCTGTCTTCAGAGTATGTGGCATATAAATTTAAGTAGATCACCTCAGTGGTTCACATTAACATAATTATCTCCATTTTAGAGATGTTGTGTTTCAAAGAAAGCAACTCTTTATTTCACTGCAGTATTTCAAATCAGGGAAGATATATTTCCGTGAAGAATTTTTTCTTAAGGAGTAGTATTGATGCCAGTATTGGGAAATATGAATTGATGGAAAGCTGTTAAGACACTCAACACAGAAAGAGTCACTATAACTTGTGTAAGGAGGAACTCAATCCCAGTGACTCTTGTTTTCCCCCACAACACAAAAAACTACAATTTTTTCCAAAGCTCATGGATGCAGTAACTTCAGTTTGTGTCTCTGTCCAATTCAAAGCCTTGACAACAGGTGAGGGACAGGGACCAGAATTGTGAAATTTTTTTCTTTCCAAAAGAAAAAATAAAAAAGAAAAAAGAAAACGTAATGTGAAATATATGAAAACATTTCATTATGCAAAAATGCATAATGAAATATCTGATTAGTATTATTAGAAACTTATGACTGAAAAATGAGCATGCAACAGCTGAGAACACATCATCACTAAAGCTAGTCCTTGGAAGCTAGTAAATGCAATGTTAAAGCCAAAAGTTCAATGTTAATTCTGCCCCAGCTGCTGTGTACATAAAAATATATCACATGGTTTGAGTTATTTTACATTTTGTTATTTATTTACATTATAAGGAAAATTCTAACTAGCATTTCCCAGTCTGACACACATACATGTGAAAGCATCGTATTCTATTTTTGACTTAGAGTTTCAATCTCACTAAGATCTAATAAGGAATTCCAGTTTGGAGGAATGTCATTTAATAACATCAGTCCTGTATACATTTGATATTAGCTGGTGGAAACTTAGTAGTGGCTCAACCTGACAGAGTTAAAACATTCTGGGCTGTTTTGAATGTCTTCACTCTGAGTAACACTTCAACAGAGAAATGCCAGGTGGTTCAAATGGGGTAATAATGAACATGGGAGGAGTGAAGTGACTTTGTTTTCTGTGTCCTTGTGTCCTTTGCCTCATTCAGTCCACCAGCGAGGTAACTCTGGCATCCTGTACACCCCACAGCGTTCCTGTGAGCAGGAAAAGCTCCTGTGGGGTAAAGCTCTGTGGGTTCTGTGTCTGCTGCAGGGCCACACAGCTTGTGCCACACAGAGATGGACTGGCTGAGCTGCCCTGAGCACTTCCTCAGCAATTCCTTGAATTGTCCTTCTGTTCCCCAGGAACTGATTCTCATGGCACTGGAAGGGATAAACCTCGTCCTCCTCTTCCTCGTCTTTTGCATTGGCCAAGTGTGACTTACAGGTCAGAAATCCGTGCAGAAGACAGCTGAACTCAATAATTTACACTTATTGGTTTAGGAATCTTTCTGTTTGGAAAATCATCCTGTAAATGACCTAATTAAAAAAAAAAAAACAAACAAAAAACCAACCAACTTGAAAGATAGGATATCTGAATTATGTATAGATTGTCATGGTTTTTTAAATAGTGTCTTACACTACACATTTATACGACAATTACACTTTTAAAAGTAGTTAGCAATCTGTGTAAGTAAAGGATTTCACCTACCAAGAAGAAAAAAGCACATTCCCAGTTCCTAAGTCATCTGCTATTTTTCTAGCCCATATGACGAACAAACAAGAAGCTTGAAACACAGCTTCATTCAGCTTTTGTAATTTTTAAGAGGATTCTGAAGGTCAAGACTTAAACAGACGGAGTTGTAATTTCTATTTTGGTCTGGTTTTAATTTGGGTAATCTTTCCATTAAATATAGCTATTTATGACATTTGTTAAAAGCCTATGCTGCTAATTTAGCTTAAAAAAATCTAATGGAGTTGTATTGGAACTTTTCCATAAAATTAATGTTCCAGACTTAATGGATGTCTAAGGTATCGTTATTAACGGGAATATTCCATAAACTAAAATCAGAGTCTTTGAATTGGTGATCTGATACAGTTAGATCGGAACTTATTGAGAGCTGGAGAGATGCCAAAGTACCCAGGAATTCAATTTAAACACCTTATGGAGGTTAATGCTTTTATGGTATTTACTTTAATTAGTGTTTTATTAAATGCTCAATTTCACTCACATGCTTGGGCAGTGGCAGCAGCCAGCCTGTGGGTAAAGCAAGTATGACAGAGGTAAGATCACTTTCCTCTCTCTACATCTGTCAGAAATACCAGTCTTTTCCATGATTTCTAGGGTTATATTGCTTTTGGCTGTATTACCACATTGCTGAAAATGTCACATAAATTCGTACTGAGTATCACAGGCTATATCATGGCCAAGCAAAAACACATCACAAACCACAGGCCTCTTCACAAAGTTTTGCTTAAAGAGTCACTTCTATCAGTCCACACTCCTTGATAGTGTTAATATGGAGTGTAACTATCCAAAATTCATGGGGTATTTACATGCTTTGCCTTCCATTCCATGCTGAATTTAAAATGCCCATTTTATCTGGGTAACTACATTATGTGTTTTATCCCACAGGGAAGGAATTTATTGCCCCTGAAGATAACTCCTACCATAAAATGAATTATTCTTTTGCTTTGGGGCTGGTTCTAGGCCAAGAAAATCTGATTTTTTCCCTGTTGACTGCAATAGACTTAGAAACGATTTCTCATTCCTTGTTTTATCAACAACAAAAGTACTGAAGTAAAAAATAAAATTGAAAAATGTACAGGATTTATTTGTATTGTCATTTACAAAGCAGTAAATAAATCTTTGGGCTATGGAGAAATTCTGTAACCATGGTACATGTTGGGTGACTATATTTACCACACTCTTTAGACTCATGTCTGATCAATATGCAAAAAATGAACTCCATAAATATTTAACCTTCAAACTGATATAGCAACTTTGCAAGGCCACCATATTTAGGTTTTTAATGTGAAAAAGATACAAAGTATTTCTGTTATTTCTTCACCTCTGGAATGGAATTTAAGATGCATCTACTTGTACCCAGTGACAATAATGATTCCAATAAGAACCAAAGTCAAAATTTCTACACAGAGAGAACTCAATGGCTGATATTCTCTCTTGCCATGGCACCCTGGGGCTCAAAAAAAGAGGTGTACCCTTGTATGAAAAGCAGATTCTGAGCTTTCAAGTATCACCTAACGCAGATGGGTGCCATTTTTTTCTGTTGTCTTCTGCAGTGCCCCCGAACTCAGTAAGCACCTTCAGCAAAACTTTGCAAACAGGGAGGCCAATGTTTTTGCTTGATTCTCCTTTCAGGTTCACCTTCTTGTGTCCAGACTAGACCGTATACACACACATGCATGCACTAATAAATACAAGGGAGGTGAGAGGAGCATCCTTTAAATACTTGTCCTCAGCACTACACACACAACTCAGCCACATGCAAGCTGTGGACCTCACCATGTGGACCTCACCATGTGGACCTCACCACATTTCACATGCACGTGGACACTTCTCATGAGGGAAGCTGTTGAGTGACCTTTGAGCATTCCTGCAATTCCCTAGCAACAGCAAAAGATGAAAGAAATGAAAAGTATAAGCCCCCTGATATTTACAATACAATTCTGAAACAGAGGAATATGCATATAGGCAATAAAACCGAGTAGTTAATGAAGTCAAGATAAAGTTCACACTCTACCTTATCCCCTAGAAAATTATTCACATGCTAGACTCCACACATACTCTGGAATTTTTTTCTTGTCTTCACAAAAAACTTTTCTAGTCTTGATCAAAACACTCACTGTGCTGTGCTCCTTACATCCAAAGAATTAAGGCCACACCTTTTGGAGAGGGACTGGAATGGCTGCCTCATTCAGGGTTATGAAGTGACTATTTACTGAGAAAATATTGTATAAATATTTAGATGCCTATCTGATTTTAACAAGAGATACCCACGTGCAGTAGGAATGAAATGGAAGAAAAATTAAAGGGATACAAAACTTAAAAAGGATACGTCTACAAATTAAAAGTAAGAGAAAAGAAGGAAGCTTTTAAAAATAAAGAAGACATCAAGAAAACTGAAGAGCACTTTTTACCCTAAAAACAAAAAAATATGGTGTAATAGATAAGTAGTGAAATCAGAAGAGTGGAATAGATCATTAGGAATAGAAAATAATGAAAAAAAAAAAAAAGAGATCATTGCTATAGAGGAACTTTTACACAAAGCAGACTTTTTTCTTATCTGAAAGACTGTAAAATTAATTCAATACTCCCAAAAGCCCTGCCCAAACTAAACCAACCAACCAACGAAACCCCGACACAAACACTGAAATAAACCTGATCTGCAATTAGTCCACCAGAAGAACCTTCCAGAAACTGGGTTTGGTTGGTTTTTTTTTTTTTTTCAGATTACTTTTATTTTCCAAGGTCTGAGCACAGTGAGTCAGAAACATTTCTAAGTCACTGGGAGTAGCTTCAGGCTCAGATAGTTTGAGCAGAAATGCAATGATTTACATAATTCTGGAAGGAAAATGGCTAAGAAAAAATGTTAAGAGTGAAAGAAACTAATCTGGATCAGACTTCTGGCTGCTGAAAATTAGCTTCTGGAAGCACATTGAAGTCTTATTTCTTGACTGGCCCTCTGGGGGCCTCAGAAGGTAAATGTATTATCCTATGCTTGAGCTTAGAAAGGATGCAGTAGTTCCCAGGAAACAGGTATTTGGAGGGGATGGAAACAGGAAAATGCCTCAGGCATGCATCCACCCAAGTCTTTTGGCATGTGCCTGCACCTCTGTCCCAGGGTGTCCCTGCTGCCCGGCCCCCAGAGCTCCAGCTGCCCTTAAGAAGGGACTGCAGGGCGCCAGCGCTGCCACAGCTCTACTGCAGCTCGTGCTGCCCGTGGCACAGCCTGCTCCCAGCCCCTGCTGGGCTCCGTGGGGCTCAACCACTGCAGGGGCCATAAAGGATGTCAGCAGAAGCAAGAATGGCTCTGAGGAAAACTAGAAGATTCCAGGCTAAAAATCAGGCTCATCTACCACCGCTGGCTCCTGCAATCAAGGTATGCAACACCTACAGTGTAAGGTCCCTTTCCTTCAGTCATTCCCACTGGTAGTGTTTTGATGCCTGAACAGCCCCCATTTGATTTGGCTAGATTAATGTCAAGTGCAATTTTGCTCTAAGGTGCATCTGGCTGCAAGGGGTACCAGACCTACAATATGGTTTCAGTAGCAGGAGCTAATCCCACAATTTCTTCAGTGACCAAAGGTCTGAAGATATTTTCTGAGTTCAATATTTGAAAGTAGTGTAACATTTGCATTTCAATCTTCATGTTCAGTACTCTTCCAAGACAGAAAGATGACTTTTAGCCACACATGGGATCTTCTGGCTATAAATAAACAGCAATCTGACAGTTCTGTGCCAGGATATAGAAATGTTGCATTTAAAAAGCAGGATGTTCCACATAGCAGGCAATTGCCACATCAGGGTCTTTTACTACAATGAGAACTGTCCTTGCTTGAAATACCTCAACTTTTATGGGACAGAGCAGCAGCTAAGTGCGTAGGCAAGGCTGTAATGTTTTCTTCTAGACGCTGGCTGAGAGCCACTGCTCTTATGGCACAGAGTAGTAGTTTATAGTGGTGTATTTCTACCTATTGACCCAAAGACTGGCTGCTCCAGCCATAACTTGAACATGATTACATCCTTCCTCCTCTGTGAAAATGGGGAAGTATATAAAATTCTTACCAGGCTGAAGAAGCAGATTAATATCCTTGCCAGGTTTCTTCAACCAGGATGAACAGACCGGTCCGGATGAGATTGGTCCAGGTCAGGGCTCACTGGAAGGGCTTGAAGCAAGCATGGGAAGGCCTGGATGTGAGCAGCTGTCCCAGATGGCATTGATATTGCCCAAGGCATGGTTGAGGAGCACCAGGGCAATGCAGAAAATGGTGATAAAGTGTCTCATACCTGTATGGCCCCACCCTTCCAGGAAGGCACAGGAGTGGAACTGAGAGGTCAAGCAGGCATTGCACATATCAGCAGAGCCCATGAACAGCACACAGAGAGGAAAGAAACCTCAGGATGAGTGTCAATAGGATGCCTGTTATTCTGTGGCACTGTAAGGCTGGCAGCCACACTCCAACCCTTGGCTTCTTGGGTGGATGATGTTTAAAATATTCAGCCCCCTAAAGCACACAAAATTCATGCCCTGCTGGTGGCCTTCTTGTAGGTTTTGTTGTTAGCAATGGTGATTTGGCCCTGGGCAGGGTATATTAAAGCAACCTTTGTAATCTGGATGCCAGGGAACAACAGAGACTGAAAAATCTTCCTCCAGTTAGACAAAATATATCTAATCCTATAATAGCTGGCATGAGGTGTTTGGCAGACATCCCAGAGTGAAGGAAAGAGCTGATCAATATTAAACATTCTCAGGAAAGTGAAGCAAGCCAGCAAGAAGAAATATAGGAGATAGCCCTTATTTTGAGAGAAGAGGGAGTGCTCAAGCTAAGGGAGGCAGAGTTCCTGTGTGGACTAACTCAGTTAAATGCAAATTTTTTTCATTTGGATGGTAAGACTTTTGAACATGATTAACAATAAGCACAGATTTCTACCTAACTGTCTTGGGCCTCTCTGGAGTACAGCCTTTGCCAAAGCTCTTCAAATTCCAGAGCTTAAATATGACATTCTTTTTGAGAAAACAGCTCTACAGATATTCTTTTAGAAAGGTTACTGTATAGATTTTCTTCTATATCCTTTGTGCAAAAGAGAAGGAAAAAAAAAAAAAAAAAGAAGAAGAAAAGGTAGAAACCTGCCCCATGGAACTTTAAAACTTGATAAAGGAAGGAAAGTAAAATGAATCAATTAAAGAAAAATATACATCAAGTTAGCTGATACCAAAAATGTGTAGCTTTTCAAATGCTACTCCAAGAATTCTATTCAGAATAGGATCACTTTTTAATTCATTCACACAAGGACACAATATGATCCATGCCATTCTAAATCCCCAGGACTGTTTATGATGTCTGTCAAAATAAGTTCATCTATGCTTTGAATTTTATTCTCTACTCCTTAGGCTTTTGAGCCTTTCATTCAAGCAAGCCCATTCAGAACTGGTCTGTAGGTCTTAAATTAGAACTGCTTTGGCATGGAACTGTTTCAGACTGTACTGTTACACATAAGAGCTAAAAAGAGAATGAATATAAAATATATAAATATTAGATCAGGTGCTACAAAGTTGGCTTGTGAATCTCTTAATGTTCCATCTGAATTTCTACACTTCATTTTATATGCCCTTAATTTAAACTAGAATCTGAGGTTTTCCTACATGCTTCTAACCCCACTCTTTCTAGTGTTTTGGATGCCAGATTCACATATTTCAGATGTGTACCTTGCATGCAAAAGAAAGAATATTCAAATAACACTTCAGAATGTCAGCCAAGCATATTTCCCTTCAAACTCATCAGCTCATGCTGTTTCTTTTGTACTCTTCCTGACTAAAATGTACTCCACTCATTTTGAGCGTTTCAAAGAGTGACTGGAAAACCTAGAGTCTCTCTTACCTTGTGAGGACAGGAATGAGAGGCAAACCTGCAGTCATAGCCCCTGAAAATAACAGGGGATTTCAACCCTTCAGCAGGCATGAGACCAGTATTTCAAGTGAAGTTTGTCTTGACCAACAGGAAAAAACAGTGGATGGAGATGATTCAGGAGTCTTGATGTGAGAAATGGGACACCTCTCCACATTTGCTTTTACCAGCAGAAGATGGCAATTAAATGTTAGCACATCAGAAAGGGCAGTGGTTTTGTGATGCTCATCTCCAGCTGTTGTTGCAAGGAACAATCTTAGAATTTCCTCTCTATTAATGTTTTTCTAGGTTTTTACATAATCCCTTTGACTTCCCTGCTCGCACTTGCCCAGTAAATGGAACCAAATTAGAAGGCATGACCCAGACAACAGACGAGTTAGTATGTACCTGTTCTCTGTAAACACAATCCTGTTTCTATCCACTTCACTTGGGCTAAATTCCCTTCCAGGGGGTAATGACACTCTGTCCGTAATCATACAGCTCCTGTGTTGAGGTAAGCTTCAGAAGCCTTTCAAAACCTCTGCCATCCACTAAGAAGGTCACTTTATAGGAGAGAAAGATTCTGTACTAACTAGTAACAAGTAAAAGGCACTTATCTAGTTTTCCTCTGTGTTTCCTATCTCTACTTAATTTTATTATAGCAGGGAAAAAGTAGAAACCAATCAATAAACCCTTCAATCACATAGGAATGAAGGGAGACAAGTGACTGTAAATTAATAGATGCTGTACAAATCCAAAGAAAATTTAAAGAAACTAGGCAGAATCCTGATAGATTTTGTTGCTTTATATCTTCGTGAATGATAGCTCTGGGAACAAAATTCCAGCAAGATTTGTCAGTTAGTCAGAATGGATGTTTATAATTATGAAACAAAGTGAGTTTTAATTTGATTGTCTCAAAATAGAAAACAGAACATAAATACAAACTTGCATAGGAGATACTGGAGACAGAAAATAAATCATGATTGTTTACAAAGACTCCAAAGAGAGCAGAGTATTTTAACATATGCTCATTTTCAGGACTCAAGATGCAAGAGATTTTTATTGACATTACCTGTAGAAATAATAGAGGGGATGTTGGGCACTTTAATCAAAGGCTCTTCTAATACCCACATCCTTGTTTCGCCAGAACAGACAAAATTTATAGCCTGATATAATTGCATTCATAGTGCTAATTGATGAAATAACTGTACAAATATCACGTAGAATTTCAGAATTTAAAACAAAACAATTAACACTACCAAGAGAGACCTTAAATAGCAGGAATATATTCTGCTACTCCAAGATTTTTTTCCTGTTCCAGTGCTAACACAGTTAATCAATTTGCTCTGTTAGGTTCCATGGCATTCTGTTCAGCTATGGAGCCCTATCACAATTCACAGATAAATTGTACGTGATCTCTGTGAAACAAAACATCTGCTCTGTCACTTCAACAGTCCCTCATTGTGTGGCGTATCTAATACTGGCTGCAGATTGTACCTGAACAGCCTACTTATTCTACACCTTTCCCACGACTTGCCTGGGTCCTTAAGGCTTCTGAATATCTAAGAAAGATTCTCCAGCTCTCTTAGAGGATCTCTAGCTTCCAGTTGTGACTACTGCCATCAATATTGAAGGTTTGTCTCACTGTTAAGGGCCACTTCAGAGGCTGAACTTTCAGGTCCCAGCAAATATCTTGAGCAGGACAAGGCACACCCAGTCTCCTGAGCTCTTAGTTATAAATCTTCCTGTGGTAGTCAGCAAGAACCTTAAAACTTACTGTGAACATGGGCAAAAGCAAGAGAAGAGCTTGATGAAGGTGTGGCTATGGGATTTCTTAGCTCTTGTCATGTCTATTCTCTCAAAGTAAGGTGGACTCTGTGTTCAAGAAGCACAAGGTAAGTATAGTAAGCAAGTAAATATAGTTGGTAAGATCTGGGAACCAGAACCTGGAGAATGCCTGTAGGAAATTCACACACTGAAGAGCCCCAAGCACCCTGATATGACACCTTTTAACATAGGATGGGTAAAGTCACAGTCTGCTGAGATCACCAGCCAGTTCTCAGCCTCCTGGGATGTTAATTGCAATCAAGGGGCCAAAAGAAGCTTGATTGTTCTTGTAGGGCTGATAAGAGACCAGCAACATGTTCTTCCCAGAGAGCTCCAGGTTTTATGAATCTCTCTCTTCAGCACTAAACCATTCTGGGAACAGTTTCAACCAGCTGTGCAGTTACACCTTGGCTTAGGAAGCAAAGAATTTTAGGCAGGAAACAGAAATTTGTGCATTTCTTCAGGAACTCACAGTAATTAAAAACAATACCAAAACTTCAGAAGACTTGAGCTGCTTAGGCAGCATTGGAAATTTAAGTTTCACTGTTATGAAATCTGAAAACTTCTGACAAACTCTGTCAGACCCTCAAACTTCGTGATGAACAGCAGGATGATCCATGCTTCATTTATCCTCTTGACTCCATTCTCATTAGTACTCAGCATAGGAAAAATTAACTGCAATGGTAATGTCATATGCAAAACACAAAAGTTTTGCAAACAGAAGGAGAATCCTACCCTTTAGAAAAGTTCTTTTAAGTAATGAAATCAGAGATTACTGTTTTAATTTCACAAAAAATAAATACAAAAATGGATTTATGCTTCTCCCTGCCCTGTATGGAAAATATCAGGCTGTTTTCTCCCCAGTAAAGCTCTCTTGAGACCCTAATCATTCTTACAGAAAACATTGTTTATCATGTGCCTAGTAGATTTCCACTTTCCTAGGAAGCTCTCTTCCACCTGCACTCCTGATACTGCACAGATTCCAGCTCCTGGAGCTGAAAGGAAAAAATTCTCCCCATTCCTGAGGGACCACTGACTTCAGCACTGTTGGCCACTATCTTTGGAAATATCTGCAGATCCCTTGGAGCACTTCAGAGCTGCACTTGGTAGCAGCACTTGAGGGTCTTCACACACTTCTGGAACGCAATTTGTCCAATCATAAAGCCATGCACTTTGTAGCGTCTCTCCACAGCCTTAAATGCACTACTTCAGCTCACAGCAGACCTGGGTGCATTATTGTGGAGAAGGTGAAAACAGTTCCCAGCTGATTACCAGGATGTTGGCCACAGGGCCATTCTGGCCTATTTAATGCCCATTAAGGAGGTTGTGTGGTTTCTCAGAAATCAAGTTGATTACATTAGGTGAAATACATGGAACATTCCTACAGCCCTGTTAGCAGGAGAATCTCATCTATATATTGCCCTTGAGAACTTGCACCCAGTTATTTCTGAGACATATTATTTGAGCCAGTTGCTGATAACAAATTATTTAATTGACATCACATAAAAATGTGCAGCATGTGTCAGCTATGCACTAAATACACTCTAGTACTTGGGATATCTTGTTAATAAGTTCATTTTTTCTTAACACAGCTGATCATGATAGATGGATTGATTGGACCTCTTGTATTTTGGACCTATCGATATCAGGACTCCTAAGAAATTCTGCCAAATTTTACCCACTAGTGTCTGAGCACATCAGTCTATCTCCTCATTTCTTGGGGTTTGATATGTTAATAAATGGGAGAAGTTGCTGGTTTACTCTAAAACCCTCCTCCATTGTAGATCTACTTTCTGTTCCACCTTCTTTCGCAACAAAAAGTAAGTGTAGGTTTTGCTTGTTTGCCATTTAAAACTGAACTACATGACCCAGGTGCTGTCTTTGGAGGGGGAATAGTTAATTCTTAAAAGAGACAGAGGGAAAAGAGAGATGAAAATGCAAGAGTAAAGGAGGGAGGACTCTGCTTTGCAAGTGAGTGCATCATTGTGTGAAAGTTACCAGCTTGTATGTGTTCATAGATATATAGATACCTAAATAAAAACTTAATTTTTCAAGTACCAAAATTAATTTGGGCATAATTTATTTGCAGCATATGACTAGAGACATTGAAGAATGAACTAATAGGTTCTGAATTTCTGATTAAAATCTTAGCTTATTAGCCAAGAACAGAAACCAGGAAAGAACTGTATTTAACACTACTGTAAATCAGGGTGACACGTGCAATCATTGAAATCATTCCAGTTCACTGAGTGCCAGCTTGGTTCCAGCTATCCTGTGTACTAATTGCTTATTTACTCTCTGACCTAATGTAATTTCTTTCCCTGCTAAAGCTCTGGAATGGTCAAACCACAGCAACTTATCCAGATTTTGAACCAAGTCCAAAATTATTATTGATCAAAAGTTTCTTAAAATACTTAATAATCTTCAATAATTAAACAACAGAGCTACATTATTTTCCAGTGTAATACTTTGATGGATAAATCAAATTTAAAAACCCAAGGTGAAAGAGTAGCACTTAGACTAAATGTTGCTGCATGATCACACCATTTATTTTAAAAAAGGTCTTTCATATTAGTCACCCTTTGTTCTGCAAACTCAGAAGCATCTGCTCTCCTACTCAGATGTGTCAAGCTGTCTGAAGCAGTAAGATAATAACTATTTTTAGGCACTTAAAAATGATTGAAAATTAATGGAAGTTACTATATACCTGATATTTTGTAAATACCATAAATAATTGTTCCAGAATAAGGAGCCTTGTAGTTTATCCTACTTCAAACTAGTTTTTGCAGAGGATTAGAAAGAGATGAAATTGCATTCACTGCATCACCTAGATTTTCATCTGAGTATATCTAATTGTTTTGGTCTGTGGTTAACCAGACAAAATATGCTATATTTTGGGTCAAAATAAGGAAGCATTACTCAGGCCAAGTTAACCTTGAATGAGTCAGATCCTTAATTATTAACAAATAAATAGAATTAAATTGATTTAAACCCCGTAAGGATCTGACCAGAGACTGAAATGGCAACTCCTAATCAGCAGAGGTAAATGTACAGGGTATGAAATACCCACCTAAGGAGAAAGGGATGGTGATTTCATCTGCCTGAACAAGCCTCCAACAAAGCTGTTTTTGCAGTATTAGTTTCATGTTTCCTTCTCCCTGCAGGTTGTGCACTGATTATATGTTTCTTTCCAAATATTGAATGAACTGCTGGGATTTGGTCAGATGCTTGATGTATTTGCTGGCCCAGCAAAATAAGTTGAATATGATCAACACAGAACTCTCTTTTGCTTTACACTTTCATTGCTCGAAGGTCCTTCAGCTAGAAAGGTGGCTTGTCATCTATTTAGCTTTGATTTCTTTTCTTTAGGGTTGGGCTGACATTTTTTTCTGCCTGACTGGAAAAGGATGCATCGAGGCATATTTCTGAAATCAGGGGATATGTACATTATGGTAAGGAAGTAAGTACATAGCCAGCAAGAACATTCCAGGTGCAGAATAAAGAGCACAGTGGGAAGCAGCTATAAGAGGATCTTATAGGATCATTTTTTTTCCTACACCATTCGGTGTCAGAAATTGTTCTCCTGGCAGTTTGTCAGAGGGCATGTTAGGATGATGTGTTCTCACAAGAACCTAGAAAAATAAAAAGTCTGCGTCAAAACAATTCTCTTTGGCAGTTGCAATTTAAAATATTTGCATGTGAGAGGCCTCGTCTAAGGACAAGAAAAAAATGCTATCAGTCAACTTAGTGCCTGGAAGACAATAATACTTCTCTGTTTCTTCCTTTTGACCCCCTGCTTTTTTTTTTTTTTTTTTTATATATATATATATATATCTTATAAACAAGAATCCAAACCACAGGAATTAACTTTGATTTTCTCAAGGACATACTGCATTATGCACGATGCATGCATGAATCCAGACATGGCCCCAAAGCCAGAAGGCATTGCCAGGAGCATGCTTAGATTTTTATTTCTGGCTTTTCTATGAGTAGGACATAATAGGGGATCCAATTCACATGCAAGGAAAATGTGATTCTACAGTACCTGAGCCTAAGCCAAGAGTCAGCCCTCCTTACAGCAAACTGTGCTTATTGTTTTATTTGCCAGATGCATGAAACTCAGTGTTTGAAGTCTCCAGAGATAAAGAAAATAGCTCAATTTGTCATCGTGGTGTAGCCCTACTTGAGAACTAAGCACCACATGGTCACTCAGTGCCCACCCCCTTCCCCACTGCAGGGTGGGGGAAAGTAATGAAGAGCAAAAGCAGCAATGTCTTTGCAACATCATTATGCATGAAACCAAAGTAGATAAAGTGTTTACAGAGGTTGTGGCATCCATTTTAGGAAAGTAAAAGTAATGGCCAATTCAGGAAACACTATTTAGGACAAATGCCGTTGAGCAAATGAAATTACAGTATCTTAGCAGCTAAGGACAATTACCAAGCATTATGTTTTATTCATGTAATTTACTGATGCCTTTGACCAGTCTGACATTATGAAGATTGAGTCAGTCAGAATTTACAGACAACAAGCAGAGTCAATGACAACTTGCCTCGTTAAGAAGAAATGTTGGATCACTAAAGAAATATGTTTAGTCATTTGCCTGTCAAATCCTGGTTTTAAAAAATGCTCTGAGCTGGTTTCTCCTCCTGGGTGAACAGGCTTGACATTTATTGTCACTGTCTTCCACCTCTGGCTTGAATTGGTGGCATGATGGAAATAGCAGGTACTGTACTTTGGTATGGGGCCAGGGTGATCTTAAGGATGTGCAACCACATGCAAGCACACAGACTCAGCTCTGAACTAAAGCATCACACCCTGATAGAGTAACTCACTGAAATTCAATGTTTGACATTAAATACCCTAATGAGTTTCCTTTATACCCATTATTATGGAGGGGCTTTCAGGTCAAGAAAGCAATCAAGGACTCAGATATTTTAGATATAAAGAGGTCAGAGAAATGCCATCGTGCCTTGACTGTATTTGGGGATGTTGCATAGGACCCATTTTAAGTCAATACACAGATGTCAGAATAATTTTGTTTTATAGAACAAATACCTTATCCATAAGAACTGTAAAAACTAGGATCATCTCCTCTCACTCATTTCATACCTTCCTAACTCCCTAAAATGTGGGGCGTTTGGTGCCAGGAGAGAATTTTATGGCATCACAAATTATTAGATAATATCAGTTCAAGTGCATGGCTTATATTGGAAAACATTACAGATGGCATGAAAAAAAATGGTTGCCAACACAAGCATCTCCAGATCTTGAGATAAGATAAATCTATAAACAAGAGATAATAGGTCAAAAATACTGACTACAAATAAAGCAAGATTCTGCAGAGTAATAACAACCATATCATAGCTGTCTGTGTCATGTCCCATGTCAGAACACCTCATCTGATAAATTTATCTTCACACTTTAGCTCCAGCTAAAATTGGAGATAAAGAAAACAAATGATACATGAGGACCATACAACAGCATGTCTTGCCTACCCACGTGGGAGGCTTTTTATAGAACCAGGCTTCATTTCCCTACCCTACTGTAATAAGTGACATTTAAAGGCATATACAGCATATAACTAATATAAAGTAGATTTTCTGCCCATATGCAAATATATTGTGTGTGCTCATATGTAATGAGCTATAATAATCAAGCACATATCTGTACACAGGGTATTTTAATGGCTAAGAAACCCTGTCGTAGTCAACAGGCAGCTTAGCTATGTGGATAATTTTAATAGACACATTACTTTAGAGCAAGCCTTTACCATCTGTTCTGCCCTCTAATTACAAATGCAACAGGAATATAATTCACAATTGCATAATTAAAAAGACATAAGGAATTTAATGTATGTCTCTGATCCCCTTTAATGTAGCTTGAGCCTGTTGTGTTTTCCTGTTGCTTTGTAGAACCCCCGAATAAGCCCAAGGAACTTTTTTCTCTTAAATTCTCTCCATGTGCATTTGTTCCATAAAAGGCATTATTCATATAAGTAAGGTTACTGAACATATGTGGAATGCATCTGAACACAAGTGCCTGCCTGTTACCTAGAAGCAATTCTTATATATACACTTATAGAAAAAGATAAACAATCCCTCTAGGTGTCTGGCCCTATGGACAAAGTGCTGTCAGACATCACAAATCCAGAGAAATTGCACTTTTAAATCTGACCCAGCTTCCATGTACTCTAATAAAAATGTCCTTAACTGCTCCAAGAGAATTAATTGATTCAAGAGAATGAGAGTGAAAACAAGTGAGAAAGTGCAAAATAAGGAGATACAATCCAGGTATGGCAACTCAAAATAAACATGCACAGTGTACTTTATATAGAATGACCAATGGAAAAAATCAAAAAAATCAAGCACACAATATAGGCAATTCTAAAGAAAATTGTGCTACAGCAACTCATCCATGTCATAAATTCAGTGTTCTTCTTATGCTGCTTTGAAAACATAAATATTAATTTAATAAGAGATGTATCAAAGAAATTAGAGGAGAGACAACAGGGTCTATAAGTCACAGCCTGTATAGATCCCCTAAACTGCAGCTTTAATCTTATTCAAAAATTTTGAGATCAAATTGTTCAGTTGATAAGGTCTGGTAATGTTGGCTGATTTTTCCCTTCAATGTCAGTCCTGAATATTCCACTAGGACAGAATATCAAGCTGTGTTCCCTTACTTTTTCAATCTTTTACCTGTTTTTCATTCCTTCACACAGCAACAAGGCCAATCCAACAGAGAATAGTTTCAATTGCTTGTGCACCATTCCCCTGGTAACTTGTGGGGAAAAAGTCATTGTTTTCTTTGTAGAAATTAATAATTAATTTTATTAAAGGGTACTAATCTAGATCTATTCCTTTTAAGAATATTTCTTAAATAATGAGATGATCTGTCTTAAGCATCTGCATTTATTCTACGGAGTTTCAGTTTTCTTCCTTAATGTTTTACTGAGAATTTTACTGTGAGAAACAAGCTAAATAAGCGTTTCATATCAATATTGAATTTATGACAGTATGGAAGATCTTTCTTAGCTATACTTTTGCAGTGGAACTAGTTTGGACCACATGCAACTTTATAGGATGTTGAAACAGACATTTCTGATAAAATTTTTAAAAGAATTGCAATACACAGTGTACAGGTCCATTTCCCAAATTTGGCTGTTTAACTAAATGCCTAAAAGTAAAACCAAAGAAACTATTGAGAGCAATGTCCATAATTTTCCTACTTATAGTAGTTTATGGCATGCAATACCACAGAGGTAAGGAACAGAATATTTCCACATGTCTCTGGTGAAATCAGTTTCCTTTTAAAACGTTATGTGCTAAAATGCTTCAATGCAGTCAGAGAAAAAGAAAAAAAAAGAAAAGAAAAAAGAAAAAAGCACACCCAGATTAAACAAAAGCTGAGACATTACAGGAAAGCCAAAATATCAGCAGGTGTTCCTCCTCACTTGGTACTCTGGCCCAGGAAAATAAACTACCACACTACATGGAGAAAGTGTGAGTCACTGAACATTGTAAATTTTCCTAATGTATCACAGCTACAGAAACACCTGTGCTGAACACAGTAACATTGTGCTAATCCTCTGCGAATATTTCAACAGCCCTCCAGTGTTTTCTTTCCTTACCACCATGCTGGGGTGGTCAGTGTTTTTCTTTCTCCTCCTCCCCACGTGCCTGCAGCGCTGCCTGGTTTGAACTCAGCCGGGTGCCCTGGGGCCTGCAGCTTCCCCAGGATGGTGGCCAGCCTCAAACATCCTTCCCAAACTGGGGAGCACCAGGCCAGCACCAGCACATGGCTGCTTCTGCTCCAGCCCTGCCAGGCACAGGGTACTCTGCTGGCATCACTTTCTCTTGCTCTTTTCATTCACTGCGTAAAAAAAAAATGCTGCAACTCACCTGGGTGACAGTCCCGTGCTTTAAAATGGCTGCACGTTCGACACTGTTTTCATGCCCTCCTGTTATAAATGAGGAGCCATACTCCTTTATTCCATTTTCAAATTAGGCAATTTATTAATTTTGTGTTTGGCCAAAAGCAGGCAAGACAGCGCTGGGTGCATGGGGAACCACCGCTCACCAACATGCACACCAACTGACCTCTGGCTCCTTTTCATGTCAGTTTTGCTTTGCTTACATCATTACACATATTTTTATCTGACACAAATCATAGCGTAATTTCTCACACTCCCCTGTGCTGATAAAGGCCAAAGCAGGTGCAGGATGATCCCATCCAACACCACTCAGGGGTACTAAGTGAATCACAGGGAAAAATCAGTTTAAAACACAGGGAGCAGCACCTCACCACCTGTCCTGGAGAGCAGCCATCCTGTACAGTCCTGCTTCACCCACACATGCCCTGTCCTTCTGCCATGGGGTGCCCCAAGTGTCCCCACTGCCTCTGGGCTACTCCAGGGGCTGCCCCATGGGAGGGAGGGCTCAGGGAAGCCTGAAACCCTGCTGGAGCACCTGAGCCCACAGACTTCCCTTCACCCACCAAGCTGAGGTCCAGGGAGGGTGACTGTGAACCTCATCTGTGTGTCACCATCCCTTCCAGGGAAAGCTGAGGGGGAAAAGCCTGCCTTGTGCAAGGCTGGGAGGGAGGAGACAGCCCTTTGGGCCCCACAGCTTCCCCAACACATCTACCATCAACTCTTTTCTATTTGATAATGAGCACAGGCCGGGAATGCCATGAGAGGTTAGTTAAACCTTATAGTCAGGATTTAAGAACATTGCTAGCACTAGAGATTAGGCCAGGCTTTGGGGGGCAAAGGCATAGCTTTGTCCCCTTTGGGCCATGGGTGCTACAGGGGCTGCACCAGGCCCGGCTGGAAACCACGGCACATCCCAGGGCAATGAACTGATGGAGAACAGCTGAGAGTCCTCCCATCCCCGTGCATCTGAGGGGGCTCAGGGGGGAGGCAGAAATTAAAAGGACACCCAGATTAAGGACTGTGTGATGCTGCTGTTTGTAAAAAGGCTCCATGCAGTTAAGGTGCAGTTTATTGTGACAGGCTGAGGGCTGAGAAGGAGCCAGAGAGCCAGAAGCAGCTTTCCCATAGCTCACAAGCTTCACAATTTACATGGCAGCTCTTCTCTAAAGTCAGGCTTTTCATCAATGAAAAGACCCAAAAAACCAAACACAAAAACCCCCAAAGTTCATGACTTGCAGATTTGGTTACCCCTCATTCTTACTCAGGTTTCGTTAAAGACCATGATCCCCACTGTCTTGTCTCCCTGCCTGGAGCTCCTGGGATTCATTCCCCACCCTGCAAGCCCAGCCCTGTACACTGTTCCCACACAACAAGGAAGAGAATTCTGACCTGCAAGTCCACAGCTCAAATATATCATGAACATTAACTTAGGAAATATTGAGTTAAAATAATTAAAAGTGCCACAATCTAGTATCCATGTCCTTAATCATTTTCTCAGTTAATTTCTTAATAAAGTGGGACTCTTGGAAGACATTAACACAATTAATGATGTTAAGATATAAATACCAGTTGAAAAGACTATTCCACACTGAAAAATGTTTTCCTTTTGGCAAAATTGATAAATTTTGGTTTATAATAACCTCTGTGTAGATAATAAATGGTAGTTTTTGCCAGTGAACTGAGAGGAAGAGGTCAAGAGCTACCAAGTGTAAGATTAAATGAATGAGTCACAAACGTCCTGTTTATAATTGTCAAGTGTGTACATTCCACTTCTTCATTAGTTAGTTGTCTATAAGGCAGGAGAGTATAAAAAGAAAGTAAATCTTACCTAATCAGTTAAGTATACTTCTTCACCCAGAAAAGTTTATTTTGTGGTGAAAACTGTCCTGTTGCTTTCTGTAAAATATACTTTCCACAAACCCCAACTTGACAGCTCTTGACTATATAAAGCAGACGACACTAAAGCAAGGAACATGAACATGATTTTATGGCAGCATTTTCAGAGTTGTATGATTTTTGAGCTTACCTGCTTTGCATTGCAGGATCTGCAGCTACTCTGAGCTCACCACGGACACTTGGGGGATGGATTGAAGGTTCTAACACTGGTCTTGTCACCTTACTGCACTGGGAGCATCCCAGCCTCCACCAGAGCTGACAATTTAGAATCCCTACAAGTGCACTGATCTCATTTTCCCGGTTCACAGACACAAGCTGACTCCTCCTGTCATGTTCTGACAGACAGAAAAAGCAGCTACAATGCCAAGAGTGGATTCTGATAAAATAAGTAATTCCTTTATCTTCCATTGTAACTCTTAACAAGGCAAAGTGAACCTTTTAAAAGATGTTAATATGTGCCATAAATTAGGAAAAAATCCATTTTAACCTCTAGCATAGTTGATATTTTAGTGGATTTACAAGACTCCATGATGTTACTCCTGAGAATTCTTTATTCCGAGTGGAACTTAACTATGTCCCAAAACCAGAGATGGAATCTAGTTTATCACCCATAGGTGTTTAATAATTCTGCCTCATTTTCTGCTCTCTATTCTTATCATGTCAACAGCACAAAAAATTACTTGCTAATGGCAAAACCAGTTGAGAATTCAAGTTTCTGCTGTCATCAGTGGCTTGATTTATCTTCTATCATCTCAGAGAAGTCATCAGTTAAAGTCCACATTTTTGTCCTTATCTCCCAGCCTACCCAGGTTCATGAAATAAGTCTTGCAGGCAGTTTTTTCACTAGAGATTGAGTTAATGAGCTCTTCAGAAAACCGTTGCCTGAGTAGAAACACTTCTGGTCTGTATGCAGTTCTAGAAAAAGGCAGTGTGATAGAGTTATATTTTACTTAATCAAGTTTTTCAAGTTCCTCAAGAAGTTGGTGCAATTGCATGAGTGGACAAATGCAAGTGTCCCCTTGACTGAGGAAATGCCAACATTCTTCTGCTTCTGAATGTTTCTAATGCTTCGGAAGCTGTTCTGAAAGACCAATCCATATTCAAAGACTTCTTTCAAAGGGCTCAGCTTCAGAATTACTCCTTAGATTCATGTTTCAGACTGCAAGGTAAGAGTGGCAAATAATCAATCACACAATTGCCATTTGCAAAGACTTTGTTTTCTAAGATAATTAGAGTTATTCAGGAGTTGTCCAAAGCTATGGATAAAAAGAATCAATACCGCTGCTGTTGATTCAGATTTTACTCACAACTTACTTTACTGAGGTTATATCTCAATGAACTAGAATCAGAAAAAATATGACAAGTTCAGGCTGTTTTATCAAAACCTGTAAATTTTAAGTAGGATGCCAATATTCTTTGTGTTATGTACCTTTAATTACCTATTCTGAAAAAAACAAAAGCAAAAATACCTAAGGAAATTATTACGCCAAGTCAAACTTGATTTTGTTCAACCTCATAGCCTCTCTTCATTAATAACTTTATACCAGACACTCCAGCAAGACACCCAAGAACCTGGGTTAGCAACAGTCAAACCTTAGGAGACTGCTTAGCCTCCTCAGTGGTGCACACCAACACATTCTGTAAATGGGCTGGAGGAGTTAAACATCATTTATTTTCCTTTGCACTGTTCCTTTATGTAACCCTTTGATGTATTAAGGAGCATGAAAAAATAGATTTTAAGACTGTAATATCTTAAGGTCTTACTATAATATCTTAAGGTACTACAATAGACATTTTTCTTCTAAGTAATATGCATTGATCAAATCTGTAGTAAATTTATTGGAAAGACATTAAATTATTCTGTTGTCATGTAAATGATTTTCAAAAAACAATGTAGAAAACAATATGTCAAACAAAGCTCTCCCTGTGTGGACTTGTGCCAGTCTTAACATTGATGACTGTATCTGAGGTCTTAATAAATGCAAAATATAAAGGCAACTTAGGACCTTGAACTGCAGCCACCTTCCTCTACACCTGGAAAAAAGACACTGAAGTGAGTGGAAGTTCAATATCCACAGGATGTCAGCTTCAATATGGTTGTTACAAGACAGGTATGAGCCTTCTGCAAGATCTTTGTAGCACCCTGTGGACCCCTTTCCCTGGAAGTGTCCCTGCTGTGCATGTGGAGCACAGCTCATCCCTGCTTTGTCACTTCACTCTGAGTGATTCCAATCAATGGGCTCACCCAAGCCCACTCCCATTTTTACAAGAGCACATGTCAGTGTGACTGCTGTCAGCATTTCTGCAGCCAGCCAGCACATTTGTCATCACTGCCATGTTGCACAGTGGTGAGGTGCTGCTCCCCACCTTTGGGAACACCTGAAATACCAGTACATGTAAGTGACTGAACGGGTTTCAGGATCAACCACGTGCCACTAGATAAATAAATCATTCAGATAACTCAGCATCAAAGTAATGCACACATTGAGCTCACAGGACAGTTTATTGCACTCTCAGTGACATGCAGAACATCATTTTTCACCTTTGGCACCTAGCTCATAAATTCTCCAGTATCTTGTAATTGAGTAACTGAAGCTGTCAAGTGCATACTTTGTATTTCAGTTTATGCTAATATCAAGTGTCCCCAGACTGAACCTGATTTTGCTCCAGCCCACTGCAGAGTTCACTCAGGATAACAGTCTGACCAGCCCAGCTTCAGCTTGTGTGGAAATCCACAAGAGGAGAATTTGATCACATGAGAATGTTATCGTTCACTTTTATTAGAGAACTTTTCTCAGGTACCCAACTTCCTTTGTCAGTCTGAGGGCTGTGTGTACTACCTACTCACACTCAGAGAGAAGGGCATTTCCACAAGCTCCTTTAAGTCAGCATAAACACCAGAGTCAAGGATGTCATTGTGTGGAACTGTTGGGAATCATCCCCAGCTGCCCACAGGGAACAACGTGCTCTCCTCAAGGCAGTGACATAAAAAGCTGTAGTGGAACTCTACACAGTAAACAGTGCAGAGAAAGATAAGCAATGCTAAATACATCACGGCAGCAAACTCCATTATTATTTAAGATATTGTAGACAAATAATTTAAATGAAATAAAACCCAACGCTTTGCTTAAGAGAATTATGGGGATGTCTGTATTTATTATACAAAGCATTATTTCCCCATGCTTTAGTTATGTTTAAGAAACTGAATTTTATTGTATTTTGGCAATGGAAGGCATACTTTATTCTATTTTATTATTCTTTATGGGTGTTTTTGTGGACCACCTTATATATTACTTATGTAAATTTTATATCCCCACTTAAACATTGGAAGGAATTTAGTGGTGCTAAGACACAGTAGGGCATTTTAGTGACACTATTCAAATTCTTTTTTTTTTTCAGTCCTTACTGTTAAAATTCAGAGAGTATTTCTTTCCTCTTTCTTCCCTCTGTGGAGACATTGATAATTTGTCCTGCTTTTGGCAGTAATGACAGCAGAATTATGCAACCCTTTCACCACTTCAGTTTCCCCAGGATTAAGGAATGTGATAGCATTGCAGCACTCCCAAAGTGGGTCAGTTTTGAGGTTTTTGGCTGTCACCGATTCAGAGATAAATCACAATGATGCCACCATAAAGAGGCTATATTTTCAACAGCAGTGACTGCCACATAAATGAGTTTTAAAATTGTGCTATGATATCTTTCAAGTCATCATTATCAGTGCCAAAAATCTTCTGGATCTAAATTGCATGTCACGTATTTAATCTACATAGCATGTGGAAACAAAAAAACCATCTCTGATACCTTGATTTTTCCCTGGGGGAAAGCACAGAAATTTTACCATGGTAAAACTGCAGGTGGCCATATGTTGAACATTAGATTTTCAGAGCCGGAAAAGCTGAGTCCACATTCCAGAATGCACTGAGAATCCATATACATAATAAAATTTTAGAGAGAACTGTTACTTTCTTATTCTCAATGGATGTGTTAGTAGAACTTGTGACTTTAAATACCCTTCTGGTAAAAAGATTGCTTTGTAATTTGAACTCACTGCAGACATGACACATGTCGTGGATGCCAAGCCTGGCTTTTTTGATATATGGTGCCACTGGTTTTATAAAAACTGTCCTCTCACTGAAGTTCTTTTTCTTTAATAGTCCTCATATAGCACAGTAAATTTTAGTGTATGAAAGTAAAGCAAATACTATGTGTGCAAAACTGCTTGCAGAATTAGAACCTATTTTTATTCTTTATATTTTGCTACTCATGGTGAGATATGCATCATGATAAATCATGCTATGAGCATTTTATACAGCAAAAAGAGGAACTTAAACTTTAGCACTTACTGAAGTAAGGATAAATAGAAAATTATTTCCATGTTCTTGTGTTTCTCCTTTTGATTCTCTGGTCTCACTGAGTATTTTAAGAGCAGATCATTTCTTGGAAAATTTAAATGTTTTAAGAAAACCTGTGTTTCTTTGCAAAAATAGCACAAATAATCAGCATCACTAATTCTTTATTTCTCCTCAGTTTAAAGTATACCATTATTTTATTTTAATTCCAGTGCAAATTCCAGATTAAATCTTAGATGTCACACACCTGTCCAAAGTTAATAGCTAGATGTTCTCATTCTCTTTCTGAGTTTTTCACACATTTTTCTCACCTTTCTGTCACAGAGTGATAATGGATCTTTGAGACACTTTAAATCCTTAAATATGCACAAAGTGAGGCAGGGGGGCAGTTAATGTGGCTCATTTACATCAACTACAGTACAAAGGAACAGAAATGAAACACAGAGTCACAGTGAAACAAGGCATGTTATTTAGTGGAAATAATGCACTCCTGCCAACAGAGATAATGATAATTATAATATAACTTAAAACATTTTCCGTGTACATAACTCCTGCCACTACTCTCTGTCCTACAAATCACACTAAGACTTATGACAAGATAAAAACCTTAATTATATCAAGCATATGAAGATGAATTAATTTTAATATGCTTGGCTTCCTTTATATGATTTTAAAAAGTAGCCAAATGTTACACTTTTAAATATAGCCTGAGAACCACTTTGAATTTATTCACAACCAGTTTTTTGGCACACAACGTAAGTTTGATTTTGCTCAATTATTCTCCTGTATTGCATATCTCGATGTAGTACAATTGCATAATATTAAGACTTTTGAATGGAATACATCAGGTAATGATTTACAACTTGGATCAAAACAGAAAAACTTCTGTGTTGATAACCTTAGTCATGTTTCAAATCCAGATATGCTTCCATTTTCAGTTCTAGGCTTGCCACAACAAATCAGAATGATCTGTCCTGGAAGAATCATCTCCTCAGGTTGAACGCATGCAGTATAATAGAAATAAAAATTTTTGCAGTCCAACTCAGTATATGATATTTCATTACATTAAGAGACTTCCTGATAAAATCAGCAAACAGACAACAAAGATTGATTAATCAATAAGTAGGCATGGCCTTATTAGAGTGAACAAATTAGACACTCAGGATATATTGCTTTATAGGCAAGATTTCTCTTTTACAAATATTCTCCACAATTGATTGTAGTGACCTTTTGGCAATACTGAAAAACATCCTCAATTAATAGGCTTTTTTTGCAAAACAGATCACAGTGGGGAGAACTACATGGCTTGCACAGTAAGAGTTCAGAGAAAAGGAGGAAAATGGTTTTTAAACTCGTTCAGTGGGAAGCAGATGAGAGCTTTACTTTGCAAAGCAGTATTTGTTTAATAAAAGCAATGCAAAGATGCTTTAGCACTGATACTAAAATATTTCCAGAGCCACATGACCAATGAGTTGAAATCTTTTGGTCCCTCTGCTACAAGAGTATTGAGGAATAAACCACAACTTGTGAATTGTTGCTAAATGCACATCAGAAGTCCTTTTGTAACAAACAAAGCAAAACTGCTTCTCTTCTCTGTCCTGGTCACCTGTTTGGTGCAGAAGATACCCAAGCACTACAATTAATGATGTTTTCACTGGTAACTGCATATAGTTCTGCAAAAAACTGTTCCAAAGCTTCTTGTTACTCCTCCAAACCTCAGCTTTCCAGATTACAAAAATGTTCGGAGCAAATTTTTAAAAAGACACAAACATATTAATTTTATGCCAAAACTTGGGGGTATCAGCTGAGGTGACTTGCTTGCAGGAAATGGATGCAAAAGTATTCATATTTTGTGTAGCACACTTTTTCATAGAAATGGTAGGCCTTTTTACAGCAGTCTGGAAATTGGTAAAGATTTGGGTGTTCAAGTCTGACTTCAAAGCTGAGATCTGGGAAATAAAAACAACCCTAATGGAAACAGGAAATAAAAAGAAATAATACTTTTAATCAAAGGAGAAGTGTGGGAATGAAGATGGTGTAAAGATTCCCCCTGCTTTGTACTGGGAAAAGGGAAAAGAAAACCAGCAAGAACAGTGCTCTAAGTTTTGGGAAGCAAGAATAACATTCACCTTCTGAATACCAGACCATCCAGGGAAAGAACTGCATCTTCCCTTTCCCACCTTCCAGCATATTTTTTTCTCTCCATTTAAAGGGGCAGACCCTTGCTGTGTGTTAGCCCTGGAAAAGCTGCTTTTTGGGGCATGTAGGAGGTTTTCTTGTTCTCACTTTTCTAACTCAAGCTGACTAGAGGGAGCAGCATCTTTAGATGTCAGAAGTCAGAGTAAGGAAAGATCATCTCCTTGGAAGATGCTGTTGTCAGCTAACCCAGGAAATTTCAAATAAACTTGCATACCAGTTAAAGACAAACAGGAGGACAAAAGATAAATTGTGAGTTAATTGTCCATCCCACATGCAAGCCATATGAGCCTTTTCTGAGAGTTGAATATAACTGCATTCTCTCCAAGAGAGACAAATAAATGCAACAAAAAGGGTTCAATCCATTTCAGAGTGAGCTTTTCCCTTCTTACTCAACAAGGCTTATATTGATGGCCTGGTGTGTAGCTGTGTATTTTTATTAGTTTACAGGCTGGAAACATTTCAGAGTAGAATGTCCTGAAGGAGAGTGTGTCTGTAAACTTCTCTTTCTTTCTTTCTTTCTTTGCCTCTTTTTAAATGAAAGCTAATTAGACTTGATTTTAGTTCTTTCCTTCATAAGATTCAAGTCTGCTGGTTTTGTGTTGTAGTTTCTGGCTTCACTATGATCAAGTGTCACAAAAATACTGTAAAGTCCAGAAGTTGTTAATTTAAATAACTTCTTATCTCCTGCCCAGCCCCACAACCGTGATGGATGGATGGATGGATGGATGGATGGAAGGAAGGAAGGAAGGAAGGAAGGAAGGAAGGAAGGAAGGAAGGAAGGAAGGAAGGAAGGAAGGAAGGAAGGAATCCATTCCATTCTTTATATTAATAGAGAACATTCCTTACTGGGCACTGGGAGAAATCAAAGAGTGGTGTAATAGGTATTTACAGCTACAGAATCCATTACAGGCTGCTTTGTGCCCTTGCCACATTCCATAGACAAACCTGAGATCCATTTGGAAGTTAAATGCCAATGTGAAGGGAGCATTCTCACCATTTCTTTGCTCAGCCCCATCCACCTCGGACTTGCTGAGGTTCTGCTGAGCAAGCACTTCAGGCCAGGCTGATGCAGCAGCAGCATCCATCACCTTCTGAAGCTGATATACTGAATCCATCGTTTCTTCCCTTTGCCATGAGCACAGTAAACTGGGCAATGACCAGACCAGCAATGAGGCATCACAGGCCACATAACTGCCTGAAATGTTTGCAGAACCAAGCTGGAGGTGCAGAGAAACAATTCCTGAAATTTCACTCAGTTTCATAAAAATACAAGGGAACCTCCAGCTCATGCAGCACAGTGACAGTTACAGGGTACAATGTGCACTGCAGAAAACACTCAGCTCCATGGCTTGGATTAATAAAATAACCCTCGGGGTTTGTGGGTAATTGTCACCCTGCACATAATCCATGCCTCCAATTTTAACAGATCAGCACCAAGGGAGCTAAGATTCTGTTCAACTCAACAATCCATGATCACTGGCATACATCAGAGTTTTTAGAAGCACAGACGTACACATCTTCCTCTCCTAGACAAACACAGAAACCTCACACTAAATGTCAAATAACTCTAGCCAAGTTATTCACAGAAATATCACTAGTAGTATTCAGTTACCTTTAAGGCAATCTGTGCTTCCAAGGATATCAGAAGACATTTTGAGAAATCAAGGCTAATTTTGCATAATGGTGACACAAATAAACCTGGTTATACCATGTTCTCAGAGTTATTTTTCTCTACATTTTCTGGTGGTAATTGCTTGTCTAAGACTATTGATTCAGAAAGGCCTTCTCTGACCCTCACCATAGAGTTTTTGCTGGCATAACTATTTTGTTAAATAGCCTGATTTATTCCCTTTCAGGTTTGGAAACGTAGATTTGACCCCAGTTGCAATATCTCATTATTACATGCAGTGATAAAAGGAAAAAGAGGACCTGAAAATGTCTATCTTTGGTTTCACCTCGTCTTTCAAGGATGTGACAAACACTAGACACAAGCGGATATTCAGTTCCTGTGTACAATGGAAAGGTTACCTGAGCTTAGTACATTGACTTTCATGAAGTACTGCCAGCACATCCTGTGATATCTTGATTCACTTTATTAAGTACCACCCTGGAATTATGCTGAAATGCAGCATTTCTAGAAAGTTGCCTGCAACAGGAAGGTAAATACTTTATTTGATAAACATGCTTGTTTTCCTTCATACAACAATTCACAGATATCCTGTCAGATCAGTCGTTCTCTGTGGCTGCCTCTGCTCCCTTTGCCCTGATATCTGAGCATCTACCAACATTACAGGAATTCTATTTAGAGTCTAAATGTAGATTTTCTGAAACTATGGACATCAGGCAGATCCATAAAAATTATTAATGACAAAAGTTGTGGTAAAGATGCAAATTGAACTTTTCATCCTCAGGGAAAGATTTCCTTACTAGTAATTTATTAGTAATATACCTCCAGAGGAAGTAGTTTAAATTGAAGAAAAAGATGTATAATCTCTTAATGAATCACACCTCATACATATTGTCTAACGTGATAAATAAAGATCCCTTTCTCAAGACTAGTT
This sequence comes from Acrocephalus scirpaceus scirpaceus, assembly GCA_910950805.1. Lineage (NCBI taxonomy): Eukaryota > Metazoa > Chordata > Aves > Passeriformes > Sylviidae > Acrocephalus > Acrocephalus scirpaceus. The sequence goes on from OU383781.1 coordinate 18,599,656, forward strand.
CTAAAAAAAATTTAAACCAGGCTGAAGAGGGTATTTGGACACAAACTCCCAAAGTCTTAATTTATTTTTCATCAGGGCTTGCCTGATGCTAGATAGTACAGTGTTACAATTATCTGTCTTGCTTTATTGGATATGTTCCTTCAAGGTGAAGTCTGGATACTTTTTGCAAGGCCATCATTTTCATGTCATAAATACACAGGTCACCATGGCTGCATCTGCAAAGAGGAAAAGCCACCTTGGTGACTGCTATACAAAAATTATTTTTAGCAGCTGCTGGTAAGCAGGTTCTGTAAGAAAATGAGGAAGACCTGTGAGCAAGTATTTGCATGATAAAGACACTCTCCAGAACCAGACTGATGGAAAGATCTGAAATGGCCCCTGCTCTGAGGAAAGAGTCCTCTGCCCTCTATCAGAGACACACCAAGATCTGCATCTGGGCATCTGCTCCTAGCTTCTTTGAAATTAAAACTACAAACCCAGAGTTCAGTCCAAATACAGAAAATTTCACTGACATTTTTACAATGTTGCAAACTTTGCAAATCTTTTTTTTTCCCCCCATTTGATGAAAACAAAGCCATGGAGATTTAAAAACCTCTTTAAAAGTGTGGGTTTATAAAAGATTAAATTAATCTACTGCTATTACTGACATGTTTTCAGCTTATTACAACATGGCTGATTTCCCTGCTGACAGACTGGAATGTTCTTTCCTGTTCAGGTATTTCCTTCACAGCCACACTCTGAGGCGTCAGTTTGGTTCTGACTCCAAAGGAAGAGTACCACCCACGGAATCAGCTCCTGTGGCATCCTGCATTTTCCTTAGAGAATCTCCTCAGCCTCACTTCTGGACATTTGATGTGAATATAACCCAAAACTATATGTAAAATATATATATATATACACACACATACACATAACATAGACATATACAGTAAACATATGGAAAATGCATTGCTGCCACATGCAACTGGAGGTTATTACAGCTCTCTTTAGAAAAAACCCACATAATTTATAAAACATACGTGCTGTTTTCATGCTATTCCCTTTCCTTACCTCTAGCAGAAAACCCCAGAGAAAGCAATTTATGCTTACAAAAAACAGCAGCATCTCTTGTAAAAGATAAATGCCAAATTATATAGTGAGTAGGAAAACATAGCACTGGTTGTTAGCCCACTGGAAATGAATTTTTTTTCTCTCTCTAGGTTTTCCTTTTTCTTTCCTTATTTTCTTTTTTCTTTCTTTTTAAAATACTCTTATTTCTTCCCAAACCTGGAACTGACTATAAAAAATCCTTATGCATGGACAGGAAGGAGAGATTTCAATTTGATGAAAATGTAAGTACATCTGTTAAAACTCATATCCAGTGGAAGGCCCCAGGAAGATATCTGCCAATGTCTCCTGTTGCCAGTTTAGAAGAATAAAATTAATATCAGGTATCTCGTTTAAATATCAAACAGCAGTTTTGTTTTGACAGTTCAATATTGAAGGAAGCAACTTGTTTGTTTAAACTGCCACCAGACTAACAGGGCAAACAGGTTTTCAGGGGAAGTTGCACCAAAAATTCAAGAAGAAATAATTACAAGAAATAGAATAGCTTTGAAATCCAAGTACTATGTCAGTTCTGATAATCTTTCTTTCTTCATAGCAGATGAGGAGCTTTGTAAGGTGACACTGATATTAGAAGAAATAAGGCTTCTCATAATAAAGCTACACAATATTGGCTCCATCCCTAAATATTTGTATAGAATTAAATAACATTCTCCTTCATTATTATACTCCTCAGGAGTCATTCATGATATACATAACAAATCAATAAATCAGTAGGAATGCCTGGCAGTGATAATAGGCTTTTAAAAAGAACAAATACAAGGATTAAAATCCTAATTATAGGGGAAATAATGAAGGTGTATGATGGAACACTAGATTACATATTACTAAAGGTGTCCCATTTAGTTACTAAACCTGCACTTTCATTCTCAGGAAGGAAATTTACCTTTAAAGCATCGTATTTATCTGACAATACTGAATGCATTATAATGCCAGCTAGTGCATTTAATGGTTTATATTCTGTTAACATTAAAATTGCTGGACAGATTTACCTCTTCCTATTGTAGCCATCTCACATGTTCAAGACACAAAGCAGCCAAACTTGGCTTTTCCTGCCAGCAAAGTGTCCCCCAGATTCAGAAAGGGTCAAGTCTCCTTGTCCAAGCTCTCTTTCCAACTGCTCTTGGCTGCACAGGCTCCCAGATGCAGTTGGACAAGGAATTTGCAGGCTCTGTGGCGACGCACTGTGACGTGTGATGGCACCACAGCTCCAGAATGAGCTGGACATCCTGCAAGGAAGGCAGTGGGGAACAGCAGTGGGCTCAGGGGCAGCCTAAAGAGATGGTTTACCAAAAGGATTCCCTTCATTTCTGGGCTCTCCTCATCTGAAACCATTGATCCTACTGACACAAAGTACATAGGGAAGAGTTTGGTCAGATTGAAGAAAGATAGAATACAAACAAACCAAACCACACCAACCCTCAGAAACTTTTAAAACCAAACCAGCTAAACAGAAAAAAATATGAATAAAAAAGATATAACCTAATATCTTCCACTAAATTATGTCCAACCTTTAAAAAACAATATGTCAAACTCTTGGGAATGCTAAGAGTTCTAAATAAATGTGAAGCTCAGGACACAACCAGATTGTACCTCTCTAGGGATATGTGACACACTGGAGGCATCCTGCTTGTTTGGAGGGCTCATAGAAGTTGTTTTTTTTTTTCTGGGAAAGACAAATTCAATGAGGAGAAAGGCTTTTCATCCAATACTGAGGGATGATCTTACCATTATTTTTTTTTAATCCAGTAGTACTTCCAAGGAGGTGGTGCTGCACTTTAGCATCTCCACTTCCCTGTCTAAAAATAAGCAGATCAATTGAAGATGACAGACAGAACTTCAGAAGAATTGAAAACTGCATGGGCACGTTGATCATACATTGCAATTGAGCTGAAGCTTGACAAAGGAAGTGAAGACCACAGTGGTTTAAAAAACCTATTTTCCTCCTATTTTATATAAAAACATTTTAGTGTCTTCTTCTAAAGAGGCTTTCATTTCAACCTTTGCTTTCTATTAAGGGGGTGAGGAGGAGCAGAGATTATTTCATTTATCAAATTGCAACAATTATTTTTAAATTATTTTGAGGATAATTATAACATTTTTATATCTCATTCAGGAAATTAAAATATATTTTAAAATTTCACAAGCTCTCAAACAAAATTTTAAGCTCTGGTCTGGAATGATACACAAGGAACAAGCAATACTGCAGTTTTACACATTAGATTTCTAACCTCAGAAGTTTGGGGGTTTTTTTTAGCTCATTGCCATTTATATGTACATGTATTTATAATATATATATTTATATTTATATTGCATTGTCATGCCACCATTAAATATTTAGTTTTAGGCTCTCATTTCCACAGACTTTTGACTAAACCTGGTATTTTAAGTGAAATCTTATTAAACCCTAAGCTCACTAGTTGGTAAACTATTCATACAGCTTAAATAATGACATAGGGAGAAAGAAATGTGGAGGCAGAGATCAAGGAGAGGAAAAAAAAACTGCTACAGTGGAAAAGTGATGGCAACTGAATGAGGCAAGTGAATGAGGCATGGAAAGTGTTTTAGACAAAGCAGCAGCATGAACAAAATTCTGTTAGACTCTGGACAGAGACAGCAGGAATGAATGAGAAACAGTAGGTAGGTGCTAAATGGAGCTGGTTACAAATTCCCATCCTGCCAAAATGGATTTGCTGTACACACTATTTTTCATTGATGTATGTTCTATTTTTGTTTTCCCAGTTACTTATTTCAGGATATTATTAAATGAAAAGACAAACAGCAGACGACACTGAATTTGACCTTGAGAAGAAAGCAAACCCATGGAAGTTACTAAAGCAGAGTTTTTTCATTTTGCTTTGCTTTTAAAAAGCCCCAGTTTTTTTCATGACTGAAAAAGCATGTGATATCATATGAAATGTGGTTGTTTAGCTTAAGATGATCTAACCATTAGGGTTTTCAGCCATTCCCCTGAATTGAGCCCTTCAAATTTTCCCTTATACAAAACAGCAGCATTTATTCCTTCTCTGTGCAGGTCCACTGAGAATTATAACTGGTTTTATTCAGCCCTGACTCCTCCCCAGTTCAATTAGTAAATGTCCCATCAAAGTAATACAGTGTATACAGCTCCTCTCCACAGCTAGACAAAAGCTCATTAGGGTGGGGGTTTTTTGCTTGGTGTGGGTTTTTTTTAAAGAAAAGCATAGGTTCCAAACCTCTTGCCTGTTTGGAGAACCCACCTCAGTGATGCCCTGGTGCACTAAGTTCTCCAAGCCTGATTGCCTCAATCTGCCACAGCTGTGATGAAAAGAGTTCCTGATGTTCCCCCATATTGCCCATAGGAGAGGAAGGAAAAATTGTTCACTTTCTTTGGGTAAAAGTTGACACATAAGGTGAAAATGCTTTGGTTTCAAAGTGGAGCCCCAAACTGTACCTTCCCAGAGCCAAATGCACACAGCTGGGGTCCAGCAGGGCCATGTCCAGGTGTGCTCTGGTGCCTGGCAGCAGAGCACTGAGCAAGCTCTCAACACTGCTCACACTAAACCTGCCCTATCTTGTACTGTACACAGCCTGACTATAAACTACACCTTTATTGCCAAACAACTCTGATTGATTGGTTTTTTCTAACAGAAACTGCAATTCAGGAGGATTTGGGCTGTCCCCTGTAGATTCCACAGAACTGTTTCAATGTCTGTGGCTCACCGTGAGCATTCACTCAGCAGGTGACTCCCCAATGCCACAGCAACCTCTCAAAATCCCTCACAGCTCTTTGGAAGACATAACTTGGGCCATACAAGAGACTTTCCACTCCTAGCACTTTTTTTTCTTCTGTACCTCTTCCTGTCAAAGCTTTTATAAAACAAAAATTACCTGAAAATATTTAGGAAGTTTGGGTTTACGTCTCAATTCCTGTGATGAGTTTCTAGGATGTTTCTCTTATTTACATCAACTCCTACTGTCCAAAGTTGGTAAGGCCAATAGGGATAAACTGATATATATAGGTGTATGTATATATATGTATCATACATGTACATATAGAGTGTGTATATATATCCATATATATGTATATATATACACTCTAAAATGTACCTATAGACCCACAGACATCCTGGGAAATAAACTTGCCCCCTCCCACATTTCCCCCAGCTGTAAGTCTCTGCCTCAAGAGTGGTTAAGCCCTGAATGACAGTGAGTGATTTTTGGCTCTTGAGGTGAGTGGGAGGAAGCAGAGGGACCTATAGGTTACATGAAGGTTCCTTTAGCTCTCTAAGTGTATCCCAAGACATACACAGGTGTCTCTTGCTTTGGGGGATAATCAAACACCTGAGCCAGCAAATTGCACTCTGAGAATCCCAGTTGCCTCTCCTTTATTTTCTAGATGGAGCAGTGCAGCTCTGCACTCTGCTTGCCTCAGGAAATTATTCATTGTATTGTGCTTGTTTAAAATCAAGAGACATCTAAGAAACTGTTTACCAAACACAGTTATTATTTCTCCATTTAACAATATTTTTATTGGTGTTTCTATTATTTACTGAGATGTATTTCAGTCATCACATTTTATTGAAATGTACTTGCTCAGCACGTCATATCCGTGGAGAATCACAAAATGGACAAAACATGTTATTCAGTTGGTGCTGCCGGCTTTCTCCCACTGTTACAGCTGGAGAAGATGTTATTCCTGAAGGCTGCTGGGTTCCAGGCACAGACATAAAAAGTAGCTAACTCTTCCTTTTATAACTGCATGAATAATTACAGACCATTCGACAACATGTAAAACTCCATTACATTCATTGTTCCATTTGTTCTACAGTTTAAAGGAGAACTCAAATTCTTTTTCATTTAAAGGATGAAATATTTCCTTTTTTAGTTTGTTTTTGGTCATTTTAGTGAAGTCAGCATGGCCCTCAGGGTGGTTATGTATCCCCAAACTATCCTGCTATTGAGGCTGACCACATTTTGATGGAAAGCATTCTTTGACTGCAATTTCCCTGTGGTGATTTTTGCCTAAATCTCCTTAGCTTTTTTCTTCAGGAAGAAAATATTATTGGTGAGAAATTATTGAACCTCAGTTATTCCAATTAGTTCAATCTTTATCAGTGTTATTAATTCAACAGTCAATGTAATTCATTCAATAACCTGAAGAAGCAGGTGTTAAAAGACCTGACAGATTACATTTAAATAGTGTATTTAAATTCAGTTTCTTATTACAAAACAAGATTTTTTGAATAACAGGATCTTGAAATAACATTAATATTTCCAGAGAATAAAATTATTCTAATTTATAATAGACTCTAACCTTATTATGATTACAGGTGCAATAAGCTGTTTATTTGATCGAGTAATCCTTTAGGCAGAACTATTATAACTTCTAAGTTTGCTTTTAATAGCTTCTGCTGTGGTAACATTTATGCTTACCCAGCATTTCTGAGGTTTTCTATTTATTCTTCAGCTTTGACCATACTATCCTGCTTCTCCTTGTTACAGTACATCAGAGCCTCTCTGTTTAATAAAGATGCCTGTTGCATTTGCTGACTTGAAAAAACATGAAAATGATCACTGGGTGGGTGTGGATCCCATTTTATCATTATCTGTAGGACAGATCTTCAATAGCTGTGAATTAATAAGCTATTTTCAGCTGAGGATGGATATACAGGTCTTCATTCTGAACAACTGGCACATCTTTTCTTTGTAAAAAAAGCATTCCTAGTCACATGCTACCGCTTCAGGTCTTTTAATAAGGTAACCATAAACCATTTATGTAACCATATTCCATTCCACATACAATTCCATTGCTTCAGAGCCAATCTTTGTCAACAATATCCTATTCTTTCTCCCTTTATCACAAGAGGAGACAATCTACAGCTTCCCCAAAAGGAATGAAGTCAAAAGAAGTTCTTATTGCAGAGGCTGACTGATCATTTTAGTGTTATGAACTGATCCTGTAAACTTCGTAAGGACTTTTGCAAAGAGGTGCTCAGTGCTAAAGTCAATTCTGAAGGAATATCCAGACTTAGCTGGGAGTCCTCTGCATGAATTGGGATGGAGAATACTTCAGTAAATTTGAGTTTTATGGAAAATTTTTGACCTCGGAGATAGGAAAAAGAACTGCAGAGGAATTCCTGATGCTGTTCTGTACAGGTTTATCAGAGTACAAGAGTCTAGTGTACAACTTAGAGCACATAGATGAAAACTCTATAATTGCCTGCTCTTTTTCCCTCATCTATTTCGGGTAAACACTGATTGTTAGCCAAGAAATAAAAAGGCACCCAACACTTGTGTGCCAGATGTGCCTTGGTATGGCAGGGCAATCTTCCTGCAGAGCATGCCTCATACCTTTTGCTTTACAGAGTATGGATGGAATAAATTATACAATGCTTGGTCTGATCTCAGAAAGTCATTAGTGTGAATAAATTTTTTTGCACAACATCAACACTTCAGAGTGGACCCTTGAGTCTCCTAACACAGGCATGAGTAAAAACTTCACAATGGTTTAGTTTTTGGCCAGAGTATTGTGATAGAAAGGGGAATGTCTATACCTGAAACACAGCTGGACCCTAAAGGCCTCCCAAACACTACTGGTTTGTAAGATTCCTAGGTAATCAATTAGACAGTCCTGTGTTTTTCTTGGAAGCTGTTTGGCAAGGAGGAATCAGGTGAGAAGAATTGTGTCACCTTTCCTGATGAAGGTCATTGTCTATTGTCTGACAAGTCAGCAGCAATTAGACAAAAGTGCATTGCAAGCCTTAATAAATAAAGCTGTTGCTCTACTCTGCACAATTGTGTCTGGCACCCACAAGAAAACTGAGCTGAAATTAAGTCTCCATTCATTACAAAAATAGTCCAACAGTAATCCGGAGCTATGGACTGTCTGTTGTTTGTCAATGGTATTGAATGCTTTCTATCTACTATAACAAATCACTCAACAGTAAAATAAATGGTAGTTGATTGTATGCCAATGGTATATTTAACAGTACTCTATTGTATTGAATGCTGCTGGAAGTGTAACAGGTCTTGATAGGGGGAAAATACATGCTATTTTTAAAAATAAAATATTGATGTAATTGGCTCCCCCACCCATGGTGCTTCACAAGCCTAGAAGCAAGATTAGTTTTAATAGTTTGTTAGAAAAGTTAGGGAGATTGAAGAAAAATAATCTTGTTGACTCCAAGGCATTTTAAAAGTATGTAATTAAAAAGAACAACTATCACAGGCCTCTCTACAATGAATTCTCAGGTTTCCCTCTGCCTCCCCAACAGTTATTAAAAAAATCAAGTAGCATCCTACAGTGCTAAAAGAAAGAATGGAATAGTAATGTTCCTCCTAATGAACACTCTCCAGCAAAGAGGAGCAATCACAGAACTAAAGCTGTAATCATTCCTTACTGGCAGCCAGTTTTACTGCCTAGCTGCCAGCAGGCAGGACCAAACAATGGTGGATGGTTTGCACTTACTGCAAACTTCCCCTCAGAGGGTAGAATTTTCCCTGCTGTCTTCTCTGTTTGCTATTCTGCATTTAGGTCTCATTACGTTACAAGAATACTTTCTCCTCCTTCACTTTCTTTTAATTCTGACATTCTGACTTTTTGTGAGCAGACAGGTTGATGGTTGCTGCAAGGTCCCATCTGGTTCAGTCTGGACCAACAAAAGGAACTTGAAACTGCTTTTATTTTTATGTCTGTTAGGAGAGTAAGACCATCACTTTTTTCATTCTTACAGCAGATGAACAGCACAGGTCCAAGACTATGGTAAAACCTTTCCTTTTGTGGGTGATTCCCACTCATAATATTCTATGGCAAACAAGAAATTTATGAGTATTTCCCTTGTAACTTTCCTTGCTGGCCCATGAAGACACATGTATTCCTCTGTCCAAGGGATATCTGGATGATGACCCAAAAAAAGAAAACCATTGACATGGACTACCATGCCACATTTAGAACAACAAAGGACAGCAAACCTTCCTTCTTTGAAATGTACTAGTCAATGTTAGCTACCATACATCATAAAAACCTCAAGCAGGAGAAAGTGGTTTTCTCCCAGCAGGAAAAACAATAAAACCAAGCAGGATCAGCAACAATGGAAAGATCACCGATTGAAACAGTTTTTTAAATTGGCAGCCAGCTGATAAGTACTGCCCTCTCACCTGGCCCAGCTGGAGAAGGGGGCAGCATTTAAAAGGTTCCTCTCTTCCCATCGTTTGCATTAATGAGATTTCCAGGACTTAAGTATCTAGGTAATTTTGAGCTAGAAAAACATAATTAAATGAACAAACAAATGACAAATAAGAAAACACACATGTTTTCCTTTGTGTTTCCATTTCAGGTGTGAAATAACTTAAATATTTCCAATATACTATTTGCAGGATCAGGAGAGAAGAGGCAAGAAAAGGAGACAAATTCTTACAGCCCACTAGGATCAGTGCCCTGGTTATACATATGAGCACTTTAAATCACTCTCTACTTTCAAATCCCCATCTGACATATCAGGTAACTGCCCAATGTATACATTTTACTTATACCACTAAAAGCCAGTGAGAACACAGCCCCATGCAAAATATGTGGGAACATATGCACACACAAAATATTCTCTCCCCTCCTTTCTCTTTTCCATGCCCCTTACAATAACACAAAACCAGTCCAATTATTACAAGTAATCAGCAACCATCATCTTTTTTCTCCTATCTCTATAACATGATTTTTTTCAATAGTTATTATGGAATGGTTTAAGAAACTTCTAGAGCAGGTTTAGCTCTGTTGGGGGTTAGACTTGTTTCTTTTTTCACCTATAGAATTTTTTCCCGAGAGTTGCAAGGCAACTAGTTGCTGAGTACTTATCAGTGCTCAAGTGAAACAAAGCATAGAGGCTGGGTAGAGGCTGGCACTTGGCTACACCCTTTGTCTCCAGGAGTTTCCCCCCGAGCCAGGGGGGAGAAAGACAGGGCTGGGGGGCAGCTTCACATCGGGAGCAGACTGGGCTGCCATTGCTGCAGGAGTTTCTCACTGGCACCACCGGGATCTGATCCTGAAGAGAGCTACCATCATCTGCTCGTGTGTCCAGGAAATCCTGATTTCTCCTTTTGCTGCCCTGCTGGAGCTGTCTCAGCCCTGTCCCACTGCCTCAGCACTGTTTTAGAGCTGCTCTGCACCGCAGGCCCGCACTGCCCTCCCTGCCGGACATCCCTGCCCCCCAGTGACCACCGACGGAGCTCCGAACTTCATCCGATCCACCAGCCCGGGATCCCCCACCGTTCCAGCTTGGTACCTTTTTTTTTTTAGCATCCCCAGAGACCAGACTGCCCCGGGGTTTGTGAACCAAGCCCAGTCAAAGTCCCTAGTTCCATTCGCTATTAATTGCTGTAGTTGTTGTTGTTTGTTTTGCCTTGTTATACCTATTAGTAAAGAACTGTTATTCCTATCCCCATATCTCTGCCTGAAAGCCGTTTTAATTTTCTAAATTATAATAATTTGAGGGGAGGAGATTTGAATTATCCATTCCAAGAGAGGCCCTGCCTCTCTTTAGCAGATACCTGTCTTCTTTCAAAACCAAAACAAGCTCAGAATTGTCATGCTCAGGAGAAGTGGCACATTCCATGATATCAAAAACAGCAGGAGACCAAGATGCTCAGAAATTAAATGATACAGTGTGCAAAATGTATGCATGTCATAGGCCAAATCTGATTCATTGATTATACCAACAAAGTAAAATATACTCAAACATATACAAAATATATTCATGCCCCCATACTCTCCTTTTGATCTATGAGAAAGGATCCAAGAGATACAAGACTATATAAGCACAGGTTTGTGGAACTAATCCTACATTCTTTGTATACATACCTGGGGAAGGATGCAATTTCACTAAGGATTCATCTTCATTTTACAATTTTGTCTGACTAAAAATAATGCAAGTTAAAATATATTTTTATTTAGACTCAGGTAGGTGGCATAGTAATTCCTAGACTTTCTCAGCAGATTCCTTTTTGCACTGCAAGGATTATTTCTATCAAAATTATATTTAGATTCAGTGTGAGTCATGTGGATGCCAACAACATAATTAGAATAGATTGATACAGTAACAACCCACATAGTGTCTGATTATATTTCAATAGTCTTTTTTTTTCTCTTAAACAACTTCTATTAGTAACATGAAACTGGAACATGCCGAGGACACAGGCACAGTGCTCTGCAGATGAGCTGGGGATTCTCAAAGAAATGCTTAAGTTTATAAACTACAGAATGGAGAATCAATTTTGCTGGATGGAGAATACTTAATTACAGGAACATTTATGCCAAGAAAATGACATTCTGAAAACTCCGTGAAAAACTGACACTGGCATCCCACTGAGAGGCTTTTTTTTTTGCTTTCCATAAATACATTGCTGGGCCCAGCTATTTATTGCCTGTGATACTATGAAAGGAGGAGCAGAGTGAAGGTTTGTGAGGGTATTCTGTAGGCTGTATTCATTGAGAAAGGAGAAAACACATGTACAACACTAAAAACTGCTCAAAGTCAGCAAAAAAGGCCTGGAGCATGTGCCAAGCACACAGGCCTGTGAGCTGGAGGAACAGGTGAAAAGAAGGTGAGAGGATGAGGCACAAAGTAACAAAAATATTGAAGCTATTTTATGAACCTCCTTATCAAAACTGGTGATCATGGAAGGCAATTACAAAAGCAGGGTTTTTGAGGTGATGACAAGAATGAAGAGCTGTAAAGCAAGTCCTTTACAGGATGGATGAAAATGGCTGCAAATTTATTTTTAAAGCTCAATCCCTGATAGCCCAAAAAGCCCCTCAAACAGCCTGGCCATGAAAGGCTGCATGGCTACTGCAGAGAAACAACTCCTTGCCCAAACCCAGCCAAGGAGGCACAGCCCTTCTCTAATTCTTCTCTAGAAAGAACTTTGGGAAGCCTGGAGCCATCAGGCTGTCGGAGGCGGCATGACAAGGATGCCAGGAGATTTAAGTTGAATTACTATAGCTTCTATGTCAGGTTCTGAGAGCATTGTTGTATGTAAGTATTGAGGGGGCAGGGAGAGGAAGATGGCAGAGGATGGAATTAAAAAAGTAATCCAACTCCCAAAACCAGGGGAAAGGGAAGAAGAATTGAAAGGGAAACCACAGAGTGGAACCACATCCATCCAGGAGAAAGTACTAAAAGTAACAGTAAATAATAAGAGAATTTTCTTATACTTTCAAAGAATTTAGTGTTTATTTTTGTCAAGTTTTTGTAATAAACTTCTGTAAAACCCTTCATCATATACTGTGCTGAAACTCAGTACTAGAACAGAAATAGAACCTTTGAGAAATTTTATCTGTGACACCATCACTCATATACAAGTTAGTCAGAGAGTCATGGAAGTAAGCAAATATAAGCATTATATCGAGTACAACTAACAACAGGTTAAAAAATAATATGCAATATGCAAGGGCAGACTTTACAACCAAAGATTATTAGCCTAAGTCAGCAGCTGAAAGATAAAAAGCAAATTTTCTGTATGATTATACTTTGCTAAAATATTATAAGTAAAGGGAAAATATGATTAGCCTCAAAGGTTTAAGAAAACAGTTAATAAAAATCTAGTTAATTTTTTTTTTTGATGATGAAAACAAACCTATCTTTCTTAATGGTAAAGACACAGTACTCATTGTAATCAATTTTTATATAGCTTCTTTAAAGGAATACTTATTGATGAAGATAAAATTTCATGCTTCTTAGCAGGCTGAAATTGGCTGATGATGAAAGCTACAGAATTCATTGCTTCAATTAATAAGCAATAAGTTAAGAGCAAAACTCTGCAAAAATTATTTCTAATCGGATTTTTTGCTTTGCTTGTTGGATAATTTGCAGATCACATTTCAAAGGAGGCTTTGTAATAAAAAACTGATTAAGTTGAAATATTGTACAACTATTTAAACTTGCAGAGCTCTAGCTCCTCTTAAATAATACTGACACACTGAATGCTGATGCCAGTGTGTGCTAATGTCAGCATTAAAACATAAACTTTGTTTGCTCCCAGCCCTGCCATTGGAACACCCCAGCTGTCCATCCCCAGCATATTAAACACCTTGTCAGAAGAAAGAGCAAATCCTGCCCTGGGTACAAACTGTGTCTGGAAAGGCTGGCAGGGGAACACACCAACATCAGGGTCACCTCTGAGTGCTTCCTCACTGCAAAAAGGAAATAACACAAGAGCATTTTTATTTACACAGCACAACCAAACTGGAAAAGTTTAAAGAATAAAAACCTCTTACTTTGTTAAGAAATTCATCTGAGAAAGATGAATCCAGAAGTTTCTTTGACAGTAATTAATCCCTTTTCAGCTTTGCATGCAGAAAGAATTACTGGAATTTCATTACAATCCCTGTTATTTAATCAATTACGTTGGTAGGGAGGTTAAATTTACTATCAAGTGAGAATTAAGAGGAACTTAAAAGGGTGTAGGAGGAACCACAATAATGAGATATTACAGCGCTCTTTATGCAAGCCTGAATTTGAAGAAACCATTCACGAAAACATTTTAGATTGCTGCTAATTAATCAGATTGATGCACATAGTCTCAAAACCACATCTGACAGCTAATGGTACTTCTCAAATAGCCTGATCCAAAGCCTATTGAAATCAAGAGAAAGATTGTCATTGACTTTGATTATACCACACAAATGTAATTCCCAAATGTATAAAGTGCCCAGTAAATGATCTGCATTACAACAATCACATGGTTATAACAATATTATTGCATGTTTCTGATGACTGGTCTATTATTTATAAGATGCCAAGCATTTGTTGAGTAGTCTATACATTTAAGAGGCCCATTTTCAGGGCACAATACAAAGTTAGTGAGAGCCTTTACACAAATTTTAATAAATGATTCCATGGGAAAAATATCAGCACAGGATGCCAGCATGAATGAGAATGACCGAAGGCATTCCTCTGAGGCAAAATTTATTTTTCCCATTTTTTAAGATTGGTATTTAATTTTGTAGAAATAATAATTTCTTCCTCAAAGCAACTGCCTCCAGTTGCTTTTCCTAATTTTTCTAAACATAGCCCCATTAAATCAATACAGGCAGGTTCTGTCCAACTGAGAGAAAACAAAGTGCTGGTAAAGGTTCAGGGTTCTAAGATAGCCTTTGATTTGTTTTCTTTGTTCCTTTCCTCACCCATCCTCCTTTTTCTTAATTTTGCACTGAATGGAAACTTTTCCTTTCCTTTTCTATAAATAATGATGTTTCCCAGCACTAACCCATTGCAAAACTGTATATTAAAATTTCTTTGTTTAAGGGCAAATTAGAGAGCATTTATGGAATCATGAATACAGTTTGGATCAGCAGCAAAACCAAATCAACCTACAGTATCCCTATTTAATTCTATATTGGATATTTGTGGACATTATCTGTATTTTTTGGTGATATGATAATTGGTAATAATGATAAATTTGGCAATAAAGATAAATTATTACAGGTCTTGGCAGGAACCTGTGATCTGTAAGACTCTTAGATCTTACAAAGGATCTCACACTGAGAGGATTTCAGGAAGAAACTGTGCTCAACTCTACCAATAAGTAGAGAGGACAGTTACTGGCATTTCTCTAAGATGGATATTGGATAAAGTACATAAAATTATAGAAAGCAATTTAAAAGCTGTAAAATTTAACCATTCCTATAGAACAACAGGATTTTCAGGAGTTCATTGCACTCCAGAATCTCCTGTTTTCTAGCACCACACAGAACATCCTATCCACCTCCAAAAACAACAAGAAGGTAACTACAATGTGTTTACATAATACTAGCACTGTTAATGTTACCATCTGAAAATGAATAAAATGAAAGGGACATTAAAAAGAAAGTCAAACCTCAGAACAGAGTAGTTAACAGACATACACTTGGAACACTGAATCCACAACAAAATTATGGCTTAATATTTCATTCTTGTACCATTTCAATTTATTGCAGGCTCAGGTAGTTTTGCATGTCTATAGACAAAATGTTTTATAAATGTCAGTCAGGCAGAAAGGATGTCAGAAGGATGGGGGAAGAACTTTTTTTTTAGTTTTTAATAATCAACAACCTCCCCAATGACCCAACACAATGGATTCCCTAATTTACATTTGCAGCCTGTAACTGTGGGACTGTCTCCTTTCTTTGTATGTTCATGCTGTTAGCAGTGGTTAACTGAAATTAAACTGTCATGGGCTTAACAGAAAATGTCATCTGACATGAAAAGAAATGTGCTTTTTCACTGGGGTGTGAAGCTAGAAATGCAGTAGTGGTCGCCTGGTATTATTTTCCTAAGACAAAAATAAAAAACAAGGAAACCTTTACCAATTTAATTTTTTTTCTAGGCTGACATCATCTTCCTAATCCCTTGGGCTTTTTTCTGCTGAGAAGGTTTCTTCAAACTTATCACTAGAAAACAATTTGAAATGAAGCCATAATTCAGTAACGTGTTCTCTGTTTCCATTCTGTTGCCAAATGGTTCATGACTTTCCCAAATATCTCTGCTGTAAGCAATTTTTAATACAGCTTACCTAGTCAAACCCTGCCAACTCCCAGCCACACACTGTGAAATAGGAGCAATTAAGCTGCCTCCTGAAGGCTATTCCTACCTGGAAGTTCAAGATGGAGCTGATTTGACATGCATGCTGACATCCCCTAATTGAAGTGGTTTTGCTGGGGAAGCTTAGAGTTACTAAAAAAAAATAAATTAAAAATCCTTTTGTCTCTATTTCTCAACTATTTGTCAAAGAGAAGAATAGTAGTTTTCTCATAAAATAAAGTTTGTCCAGGGTAAAGGAAAATGGACCTGTCTGAGCAGAAGTATCTGAGCAAAGCTCTATATTCAAATAGCACTTAAAATTTTGACAAGAAACATGAAAATCGCTCTGTATAAGTCATATCACCACTATCATTTCCCACAATTTTGTATGTTCCATAAAACAGGATCTTTTGAAACATTATATACTAAATACTGTAAGTGGAGTGAAGGTTCCTTCTGCATGTGTGAGACTGAGTCTCTTGAAACATTAACATTTAAAGAAAATCAAGCAATATTTCTGCCAGTCTTGAGGAAACATTAAATGTAACAGGAAAATTAAATTCTTGTGAAAGCACAAGAATTTTTTCTGTACATAACTGACCTCAAAACACAATAAAATAAATAAAAAAGCACACACCTTCATAGGAGTTTATACTGGAGGGGCTGAAGGCATCATTTCTCACATCGTTATGAGAGAGTTCTGGCTTTTAGCCTCATTACCAATGATACAGGCAGCTAAAATCCTGTGCTTCAGAATGGAATTATGTTTTAACTAGAATTATAGCGGAGGCTTTGGTTGAACATTACCATAAAGTCAGTTTATTGCGTGCAGTCCTCACCCCCTTATTTCATTTTATTATTTCACTTTGTTTCTCTCATTCTTTTTTTCCACGAGTATTTCTTTACTGGGTGTGCTTCTTTTGTCCTCACCACTGCTCTTTTATTCTGTGTCTTGCAGTGCTCAACACAACTAAGACAGCTAAATCAACATTACCAACCTACTCAAATTTTCTTGGCACAGTAACTATCATTTAAGATTTGTGTGTCCTGCACAGCTTTGAGCTTTTTTTTGTTCTGGAAGGTCACTTCAAAGTCATCTCAGAATTACTGAACTGTTCATTGATCTCCTAATCATTCTCTGTTTGCAATTCTTCAGCTGCCTCTCTGTGCTATTTTGTTATGTTAGCTTAGCTATTTAATAAACAAAATAATATTTATAAAAAGAGAAGATTATAGAATCTCTAAGTTGTTCAAATGAAGAGAACAGTTAATTTCCACTGAAATATGAGGATGGAGATAAAAGCAAGAAGCTGAAATTTGATCTGCATGGCTGTGCTCTCCTGAACAAAAACAAAGCAAAGCAAAAACAGCTTTTGGGTTTGAGTAACATGGCTGCAAAGGTGTGATTATAGTGTAGAAATCTCAAGCAGATTTTGCTGACTATGTTATCCAGAACCATTTCAGACTTGGGTTTGTTTTGCTTTTTGGGGCTTTTGTATATAACCCTTGTTCCCTGTAAAATTTTCCTAATAATGAATTTAGAGACACCAAGAAGAGAATAATATTTTTTGAGAGGCAATTTGGTATTTATCCTTAAAGGTATTTCTGCTGTGATAAAATACATTCAACAAATTAAATGAGACCAGAATTAGATTCACAATGCAAATATTTAAAGTTTTTTAACTACAATTTACCATGTGGTTCAGACAGATCAACCCTGCATTTTAAGAAGCCAAGATTCTGTGCTGTAATACAGACAAGGTCTGGAGAGTAGTTGTTATTTTAAAGATGCACCCAGTGACCCCAGAAGTTAAAGTTAGAATAAATATCCCTGACCTCATTTGTAGTCTCTAGCACACTGCTAGCTTTAACTTCTGCCAGCTCAGCAATCAATAAATATCATCCAGATTTTAATATTCCTCTAAAGGGAAGGAACCTGCCTTTCTGGTCCACCTGAGCTCCTTTACTTCATGAGAAAGACAAGATATTGCACCTTATTTTTGGTAACCATTGTTCACTGCTGGCTTTGACTTCATTTGTACACCCGTTAGTCAATACAAAGCTCACTGTAGGGCATGACCTAAAATTGCATCCAGCCCTTTTTTCCTCAAAGAGTAATCAAAGAATCCAAAAGGACCTAAACAATCCATGGTGCATTTTCTCTGCACCAACACAGCAAACTGCACTCTGTGCCTGCTTGGTGTCTATACAGATTTAGCAAACATAGCCCATATATTTCCACTTGATCTACATCTTTACTGCAATTATCAAAAAATTTTACAGGCAGAATAGCTACCCATTGAGATGCTTCTCAGCACCTCCTTCTGTTTTAACATTGATAAATTATGATTTTCTAAGCAATTTTACATGACCCCATGCTGGTTTAATCTTGATAATTTGCCCAAACTTGCTTCAGATGTTACTGATCTCCTTGTGGTCTCAAATGTTCAGCTTGGTTATTTGCAGCATTTTCAGTTTCTATGGGTTATAAACTAACAGGCAGTCTTACAGAGCAGATTATGGGAAAAGAAAAAAGTGGAAGAATATGATCCTGAGACATCCAAAAAGCTGCAAAGAACTCCTTTGGGAAGAGCAAAGCAATCATTTGAGGTAGGAAAATTAAAAGCCTCCACATTTGTTTGGCAATGATTTGGAAAACCAACGGAAGTGTTTAATTATTAATTGAACCAGCTAAACATAATTGTCTTCCCAGTAAATCAAGATAACTCTATTGTAAAAATTAAACATTTGCAGTTATCTGCTATTGAGTAACTGTTGCCACATCACAATATTAAAAACTGACAAACTGGAAGGTGTTGGTGTGGTATATAAAGTGCTGTGATTTTTTAATTTTTGTTTTCCCACCCTAGGAGAAGAACATGGGCTTCACACACTGGCTTTGGCTTGGGGAACACTGCAGTCCCTGCAGAGTATCATTTACATCATGATCAAACAAAACCATTCCATTTTTCTAATGACCTCACTGAGCCAAGATGACTACCATGTGCAGATAGCAAAAGCATAAGGGGTTTTTTGGTGTTTTGGATTTTTTTAATGTTCATAATAATTACTAATGGTCTTTCCTGTAGCTTTTGTGGTAGTTAAGTGCACAGCCATACATTTTATAGTACAGTGGTTCATTATTACTGGTAAAAAACCCTACAGAGTTACATGAAACAACCACCTGGGCTGCAGGGTAGTATAAAAATTTCTACATTAGTGTTGTATTTCTCCTTACTCTATGTTACTCACTGCTTATGCCCATTTTCCATCCTACGCAATATTTTTATCTTCAAAAATTGCACTCAGCTTATTTATTCATTTCCATTCTTAATTGCTTTAATAGTCATTAGTCCTTCAAATTACCCAAAATGTGACTGATATTTCCCTTTGAAATCATGTAAGAATTTATGGGAAAATTATTTATTTGCATTGTTGTTTTTCTTAGTATTAGAGGGATCTGAATCTGTTTCAGGTTGCAGAAATACCTTGTGGGAGGGCTCTGGCTCCGAGCAGTAAATCCTCCTTCCTCTGCAAGGATCTGATTCCTTTGCATCTGCCTGAGAGCATCGACTCAGATTACTCAAGTGCTTAAACATCAGCATTCATTTATTTTCTTCTGGATCTGAAGTAAGAGATTCTGTAGACGCAGCCAACAGGATCCATGGAAGGGGAGAAGAGCCCAGTTCTGGGTCTGAAGTTGGCAGGATGAGCTGAAGTGTTGGGAGAGCCTGACAGAAAGTTTCCTGCAGTCAGTGGGAACACATTCTGTGCAATGGCCTTTGGATCGCAGCACAAACACTGAAACAATAACTCTGGATGTGAAGGAACCAAAATATCTCAGCAGTGCAATAGGAACTGTACACTGCTCTAAGTTGTGCAGCTTTTTGAAAGGCTGCCTAATTCTCACTGACAAAAGACAGTGAGAATACAAGTAAGTGACTCTACAGAAACAGAACTTATTTTAAATCAAAGCAGATGAGTCATCTGACAATCTAGCTGTTGTGAAACAAAAAGAGAAATGAGAAAATTGTCAGTTCATTACTTGATGAGATTTTGTTTCATGTGTTGTATTTTCAATATCTGATTACCTCTGTTATTTATGTTTTTATAGACTGCTTTCATTGGCTCACTTGCTGATTTTTAAAGATAAAAGTCTAAATGACAATTAAGTTGAAACTGGATTTGCTTAAAAACAAACAAGAGAAAGAGGAAGAATTTCCTGTGCAACGGCTGACAGCGAAATTGTTTGAAGTAATGGGGTCCCATTTAAATACCAAGAACTTGGCAGACCTGGGAGAACTGAATTTGCATAGGCTGTAAAATCTTAGGCGTACTTTGGAAGCTTGCTGGAGAGCTTCACAGAATATAAAACTTTTTGGCATTGCTACAAAGCTTGATAAATTAATAGGAGAAAGCAGAACACTGTTCCCAACTAATTTTCTTTTCCTGGTATGAGGTCTTCTTTCTCCATCTCCCCCTGCTCCACATTTGTGTGCCAAATCTTCCTTCTGTGCCCCTCTGTGCCTCACAGTGAGCAATTCCCACTGATGCAGGAGATGCCTGCTGGTGGAGGCACAGCTGATCAACGTGGCTTTTTCTGCTGCCAAACTTCAGCCAGGGAGCTCTTCATGGCTCCAGTCCCCGTTTCTGTTCATTAGGCCACTGGGAATTGCATGAATCATTTTCATTCCCTGCCGAGAAGCAATGCCAGTGTTTACTATTACTTATGCAAAATAATTTTCCAGAATCACTTTACAAATGCTGAATGCTTGGTTGACTTATAAAAACTGAAATGAATTAATAAGAAATAAATAAGCATTCCCAACTGTATGGGTTATCACCTTTATGCACAGGATGAGTTAAAGGCTTACGTATTTCCACTAAGCTGGAATTACAGTAGTTCCCCTTTCTCCAGGAAGAAACAAAGGCTGAAGTACAAAATTAAGAGATGTGTTATTTTTCTTTCATAGAACAGGGAATGGACTTGGTTGAATTGAATTTTAAGGGGTATGCAAACAATGCTAAGATATAGGTTGCCTTTACCCTTCTCTTTTTTGCCTTCCTCCTGAATGGTTTCTCATTCCCTTTTCCTCACAGAGGACACAGCAGGGAAATAATACTCCAAAACTGTACAACTGCATCTACCCTGAGATGGGGAAAGGAAATGCTCTTGCAAGCATTAGATTAGGCAGCCAAAGAACAAAATAAATATTGACATAATTGAGACATATAAATAAATACATGCATTTAAAGAAATAAATGTGTAAATGTATGAATCGGAACAATAAGTTTTTTCAATAATTTGTGTGTCAGTTAACTTGACTACTTTTGATCAGCTATAAAGACATTACTGTTAACCCAATAGAAAGGAAATTCTATTGAAAAACAGAAAGAAGCCTTTGTTGGAAAATCAGCAGAAAATTGTGCATAAAACCTGATGGGAGCCTCAAAATAATCTCATTAAAGTGGAACACACTTATTCAAGACAGACAAAAAGGGTTCACAGCAGTCTTAAAATCTGTTTTAAGAGTTTCATTCTATCTCTTTCTTGAGTAGGGTTCTCTCCAATTACTCTGTATTAAACTCTCTGACATTTTAATGTTCTCAGTGAAGGAAGGATTTGTCCAGAGCAAGTCATTTTAATACTCAAGCTACAAACCAGATCAACCCGATAAGGACAGACCCAACCCATAAATCTGCCTTTCTGGAACTCAGGAGACACTGGCCCTAACTTTTCCTTGGTGCTCACCCCCTCCTCACAGCAGGATTTCTGCAGACTTATTAGGACAGCCACTCTTTGTTAGGCTAAAAATATGGACAAAGAGAGGAGAGGTTTGATCTGGTTTCCTCACTACATTACTATTCATATCTAATTGCATTATTGATGGAGACTTTTTTTCTATGAAGATTTTAGTATTTGGGTGTTATTATTTTTCACTCTCTATGGCAACAGATGAGTTTCAGCTTCAGGAGTTAAGGGCCAGTGGAACAGTTTCATATTCAAACACAGGAACTGTTGTTTCTGTGTTTATGCAAGAATGTATTTGTATTTAACCAGTGAGACCTCACCTCTGTGGATTTGTGCCTGAAATCCCCACATTTCTCTACTTTAGCAGTAACTTCTATTTACACCTAAGAATCCACCTTTCTTCCAGTCTTCAACAGGATCTCCATACATCCTGCAAAGCCTCCCCATGTCCTCAGCTTCTTTCCTATTTGTCCCTCTGCCTGCTCTGACAGGCAGGCCATGAAGAATATCTGACTTGAATTCACATCATAGTGAGATTTAACCTTTATTGTATCCTTGCCCTCAACAGAACTATTAATTTAAAATACTGTACTGCTGTTAAACTTAGTTGTAGCAAGTTAATGAGCACAAGATGGACAAAAATTCACTATATTGATCTCCTTTATTAGGAAAATAGGGCTAAAATAAAATGCAAATTTTTCATTTACTCTAAAATATTTGAAATGTGATTTGAACTGTATTTAAAAATTTCTTTAAGCTGCCTGAAACTAAAAATTATCTAGTGATTTTTATAAAATCTGGAAATACATTAATATGCCTCTCTCTGTTAAGTAAGGCAGCTAGAGACTTAAGAGCTTCTAATCCTTGATTTTATGCCCTCAATGCAATGTTTTCTATGATTCAATTGCAATTTGAAGACTGAGCAAATTTTCCAATTATATAAATGCTGTCATTCAATAGATACTTACGGTAATGCATTCTTTTCTGTTCTGCAATAAACCAGTGACTGCTGCCAGTCTTACACTGCCAAACTGACCTCTGGTACACAGCAAACAAGGAGCCACCTCCATCCCTCCTTGCCACCCACAGGTGTGAGGCTGTGAAGGCAAGACCCTATTTTTGGTGCCTCAGCAATTATTTCTAAGGTCATCCAGCACAGATTATCCCTCCTTTAGCGATGGGAACAGCTGGAAACATTTCCCTCTTGTCTCTATGGACATCTTGCTCTCTGTATTCTACATCTTCAGTCTTTCCCTCCAGGGCCCCCACATTCTGTCTCCCACTGATCAATTCAGGGATTAGCTCAGCAGAGCTGTTAACAAAGCAACTACCTGTTTTACTGGCAACTATCTGAGACAAAAGCATGGAGCCCAAGACTGCTGTGCCATTTAGAGGAACATGAATGCACTCTACAACACTGCAAATTAAAGTTGGAGAGAAGAAAAAGAGAGAAAATCAATTCTAAACTCTTCAGTCAGATTACTGAAGTTTTAAGGAGGACTGGCTTTGAGAGTGTGCCCAATGCATCATCTTGTTCAAGGCAGTATTTCCTGCTTTTACACTTCAAGTGACACTTTCTATATGGTTGCAGACTGCAATTGTAATGAGGCAGGAAGAAAAATCCTATAAGCCCTTTGTGAAGTTATATTTGAGGGATGCCCTTCTGTTTGAGCAAACAGCTTCTGAAATACTAAGTACAGTCTGAAATAATATGGGGTGCATCTCTCTTAGAGGGGTCTTTTGGTGGTTACATTCAGGAATAATTTGTGCTAGGAATGATTTGTAAGGCACATAGCAGGAGATGATGCATGATGCAGATCTAACTTCAAAAGAATAAGTTGTACTTCAAGAAGATGTCCCAAAACAATTTAAGAAATGGGAGAATACTCTCTTATTTTGTTTATCTTTTTTTTAAATGAAAAATGATCCAGCTGTAATTTGCAGGTTTTGAGCACATTTTCCAATCATACAAATGCTAGTAATGGATTTCAATGGATACTTATGGTAATACATTTGCTGCTGTCTGATAGATGAATGACTGCTAAAATAAGAATTCCTCCCTCCTGATTCACACCTTCCTGTAGTTATTCTCTCCAGCCCCTTCTAAGAGAATGCAAATCCAGTAACAACTGAATCAACCATATACCCCAAATTTAAATCACATTTTAAATGTGAAAAAATTAATACCTTGATTCCTAATGACCACCCAACCCATATAGCTTCCTTTGCTGTCGACTGGACAGGTGATAAAAATTGTGCAGCATTCAGAAGGTTTTGTTCATAGCTCAGGCCAGTCTCGGTGCTTTTCAGTATTCATCCAAGAGCTGGTATTCAACTGGCATTGCAGACCAAAGGTTCTTTATAAAAACAAGGCCTATGTTAGCTCTTATTTAACAGTTGCTTCATATCCAAGGTGTCTGTATTGATTATTGTGCAGAGAATTGAATGTCCTTTCTTACCATCTCTTCCTATTTTTCTTCCTCTGAAAGCACGATGCCAGGGTGAGATACACACAGCTACCAACAGGTCTGCCTGGAATTTAAGAGGAATGTGGAATATTTGTGCTCAGATAACATCCAAAGAGAAATAAGAAGCTTCATGAGAAGCAGAACAGGTGAAGGTTGACTGAATTTACTAAGAATGTGCAACCAATCAGTAAAAGCCTCAAAGAGATTTTCCCATTGCTGAGACATCAGTAAAGGTTGTATCAAGTTTAATAAGGACTGAACACATGCTGTCATCCTTTCCTAAATAGGATACACTGGAGGTATCCCTCTGCACCACGTGTTTTCATTCCACAACTTTTGTTGCATTTCTGAGACCTGATTGTCTGGGTTCAGCTAAAGGGGCAATAGTTCTTAAGAAAAGACAAAAATATCTCAAGCATCTCTTGCTATATTCATTCACAAACAGCATAATGTCATAAATCTTCATTTCTGCAGAAAAAAAAAAAGCTGTAAGACTGATTCTGCTTATATTTATCATTTGTAAAAGAGTGTCACTTATGTAAATTAAAGATCAGGTTTAGACCTCTAAGTACCAATCAGTGTGAGAAGTAATCCTCCATTTCTCTTTTTGAGCAGCATTTGCTGTCAGAATGAAACTCTCCAGATATGCATTTTATTTATGTATGAGATATTCTACCCACTCCAGCACCAATAATTTGAAAAAAATAAATTATTTTTAAGGCTATTGAAAAATTGAACTTAGTTATTGAATAACAGTAATTGTTCACAGAAATTCCTTTGCAGTGACCTACTCAAATAATACCAAAATGAATTTGAACTCTAATTTCTAACTGCCTGCTTTTTGTTGATTTTAATTTTCTTTTTGGACGTACAAATGCATTCTAGGTTTGACATCTTAGCCCTGAAGAGCCTTTAGTTTGCAAAATATGGAATAATCCTTTGACTGTAAAAACCTTCTACAAAGTGTTAGAAGCTAATTTGGCTTAGTTAAGCATTATGTGACAATTGTCCTGACCCCCATGTGAACCTTCCCACATTAATTTCCGTTCCCATAGTGAGATTTAACATTTCTAACACATTTCTACTAAACTCACACAAAGTATAACTTTCTAATACAACAGACAAATCGTGCTGCTGCTAAGCAATGAAGGTCATTTCAATAAATGATACTCAACCAAACTATGGACATTTCATGCGTGCTTCAGGGGGTCTAGAAAAGTAGAACTGGGGATTCCCCAGTATCAAGTGACATTTCTGGTGATTATTCAGAATCTCATTCATAAGAAGTAGGTGGAAACGAGAATCCTGGACATCTACAAAGTTAACCATCACTTTGTGATAATAAAATATCTGGGCTCAAGTATCCAAAGCCAGAGTCAAAGTGAATTCCCAACAGACTTCTGTTCTATCCCAAACTCACCAAAAGCTTCATGTGGGATCTTAAAGAAGTAATTTTCCTTCTCTGTGCTTCATCCCCTCATCTTTCAGAAGAGGATAATAGCATCTCCTTTCGTCCCAGAACATGCCTGTGAAGTGTTTAGAGATCACAAGGCAAGGCAGAAATACCCAGGTATTATTATGGATACAGGGATCAGATCTATGGTAAAAATCCAGGTAAAGCCTCAGTGCCAGGAAGAGAGGAACAGATACATTTTGTCATCCCATGTACTAAAAATCAGAACCAAAAAGGCAGCTGTAAACAAAGCAAGCAGCTTGTACTCTGGCATATTTCCTTGTATCTGGAATTGGAAACAACACAGCAAAAGCTATTCATTCTTGGATGAAAATACATAAATAAAACAGAAGAGCCATTTTAGTAACTCATTGACAACAACTGCCTACTGACTGGATGTGTTTGGAGTATTCAGAGTGGATTCAAGAGAAACAAAGGGCCCTAGGACTCTGGGAATGTGTGCAAACATCTGGAGTACATACAACCTATACCTGTAAACTTAACCAAACAAATCAGCTTGCTCTGCTCCTTATTTGAAACACTTTCCTTTTACAATGCATGGGAAAACCATAGCAATATCTGTTATACCATTTACGATTAAGAAAATCAGAAGGTAGACAGCTTAGATCTATAAAAGTGATTTGATATATTTGGCAATCCAACTTGGCCTGCCTGCAATGAGCTGTTAAATGAAATTTTGCACAGCCATGCCATCAGGCTTTATTCACTTGCCACATTTTATTCTGAAGGGTAAAACTGATGGCTAGTACTAATCACCTCAATCATTGCCAGGATTGTGTCAAATTTTGGGATGAGGTTGATCCCATCTTACGCAGGGATGGGGAATGAGTGTGATTGATAAATCAGAAATCACCAATCAAATGGAAGAGAGAGGTGGCCTAAAACACCAACAACTTCCCCTTTCTAGGGGTAGATCAGCATTTTGAAGAAATCCAGGTGAGATATTTAATGGATTTCTTTTAAAATAAATAATAAAGTAGATAAATACATAAAATTATGTAGGGTTTTTTTAACCTGCAATAATTGCTGGATAAAACCTTAGCTCTTTAAAGAAAAGTTTTTCAAATGATAGAGAGAAATGGCCACCCAGATCTCCCTGGGAACAGCAAATTCACCAAAAGCAGTGCTGGTGTGACATTAAAAGCTTTAAATCGATCACAGGTTTTGCCCAAGACTTTCTTTATGTGGACAAGCTGCTGAACTTTCTCATTTCTATTCTCCTACCAGTGTCTTGGACAACAGGTGAAATTTAACTCCTCCTCCAGTACTTACAGATAAGAAAAGGCAGCAGAGCAGCAGGAATTCCAGCATTTTCAGCTGCAGTTCTATATTTTTGTATCTAGATTGACTGCTTGAACTGAACGTAGTGGTGGGATTTCTCAGTGCCATATATGTACCATGTCCCTACCTGCTCTGTGCCCTCAAGTGCAAAGTAGAGAAACAATTTCAAAATTAAGTAAACTATTAGTAATTAAAAGGGGAAGGCTGAACAGATTTCTAAATGCTGCAGGGTTTTCCTTTTACAAAACCCAGAAAAGACATCAGTGCCAGAAGAGTCTGGCTCACCCAAACTCCTGGTGCTGTTTAAACAATTTATTTCATCATTTCTCGCAGCCAACACTTGGTTGCATTTCTGTTTACATACTCAGCAGGGGCCACCACCTCTGGGAAGAAAGATGAGAACATACTCACATTATGGTATCTGTAAGATTCATTGAGTCTTTAATGATTTTCACGAAGAGCCTTGCTGCGAAAGCAATGAACAAAGTCAACAAAAGGTCCAGATACAGTATTCTTGTAATAAAATTAAAATTACTAAAGTAAACTTGTAGGTGTCTGACAAAGAATTGAAAAGCACGGCATATTTCTATATAATGCATCAGCTGATACTAAATGTAGCACATGTGAACAAGGCTGGGCTCAGTGAGAACAGGCTGTGCAAACTGATCCAGACTCTGGGTGTGTGGCATGTAGATGGATGGTTCTTTTCTCACGAACAGATTTTCTTTTCCCAACTTGCTGTTTTAATGAAAACAATACTCAAGACCCAGGCATAAAGAAGAAATATTATCCTCAAAATCTCATGGGTTTAGCCACAGCAACAACTAAAACTTAGCAGTAATTTCTTAAAATAGAAACTTAGAGACAGCAAGAAATTCATTAAATTGTATATACACATACAACTAGACCCATGACAGGTAGCTAATTCAAAGCAACTTTTCAATGAATATTGGCACATGGATGCTTGTACTTCACATTAAAACTTAACTTTTGTTTTAAGATTTATTACCTTTTGAATTTTTGGATGACTTACATAAATCAAAACTATGTACACAAGGATTTGTTTCTAAATAGCTCGAGTGTTTTTAAGTCAATTGGTTTGGTTTGATCTTGATAAAGTTACTGAAAAAGAGAGAGAATGAAAACCCTCTCCAAACTGTACTTGATGGTATTGTGATGATTTCTATTGCGGCAACTGCAGAACCAACTTATCCACCAATCAACACCAGAAAAGGGAAGGATAAAAGTAAAATGCTTTGCATTGTCAAGGAACAGTCTCTGGCAGTTCAATTAGGGATTACTTGCTGTTGTTCAGGTAAATGTTCTCCCAAGTGCACCATTTCAAAAGGACTCTTGAAAGGCATTTCTGGATAAGTGGGTGCCTCTCCTCTCCTCCTTCTCAGATGTTTGCAGCTGCACAGGCAGGAAGTCTCCTCTCATTTCTTTCCTGCTTCTTTGGCAGACAGCTCTCAGTTCAGTCTCTTCTGTAGCACATGGCTAGCAGTGACCTTCCACATGAAGCCAGATAATTCTGTTTTCTTCAGTAATCTCATCTCTTTTTTATTAGGCATGAGCATTTTGGGGTTCTGTCCCTTTTTAATCTATTGTATATTATTTTGATTCCTTACTACTTTTTTACCTTCTCACAGCAAAGTTCAATGATGCCTCTCAAGTCAGCAGTGTTAAACTTATTGCTATGAAGTCAGCAACAAAATGCAATGGCCTTATGCAGGATTCAGTGCCAGGAGCACAACAAATGGGCAGCTCTGCAATTAAAAGTGTCCAGGAGACAAAACTAACTTCTGAACTGGGGGAGTAAAGAATCTCACTCTCCTTTTGCACGTTTATCTAGAAATTAATGCTGTTCCCAGAACTTAGACTTACTGAAACAAAATATGATCTTTAGGGGTATGGAAACCTTTTTATATGGCAATAAAGGCAAAACCACAGCAAAAACAGACATTTTTATCCCTTTTCTCCAGAAATTTCAAACCAAACATACTTATGAATTTTCTCAGAATGTCACTTGGTGATACATCAATGAATTCACCAAGCTTGACAATTCAGTGAAAACATTAACAATTCAGCATGGGTTGTTTCCAACTGAAATTTCCCATGCTGACTGTGAGCCACTGCATGCAGATCTAGATGACTGGATTAAAAAGCCAAGAAAGAGATTTGTGTTTTCGTTGGTAAAATCATCAGAGTAACAAACAGAAAGTAACCACAAGCCTTTCAGTTTCCAAAACACAGCAAAAGAAAAAGCAGTAAGAATAGGGATATACAAAAATCCTGATTAAATAGGAAGTTGTGCCTACACTGACATTTATACATTATAGGCCATGATATCACAACATTACTGATGTCCTAGGACTTGAACACTCTCCCGATTTCTATCTTTGCAATAGGGTCAATTATTCCTTGACGGCACCTAGCTGTTTTCTTTTATTATAAAATATAAATTGTCAAATACAAAAATATACTCTTTGGATACCTAAATTGGGATAGATTAATCCTACCCTAGAACTACTGGAATGCATGGGCCACTAGGGTTTTTTGTCATTACTGGTGGCATTTTTCCCTTTGGGAAAGAGAGGGAGGCAGTGTCTTTTCATTCATCCCCTTTTTACTTCCTCACAGCTAACACCAAACCCTGGGTTCTTTACTTTATCCCACTTATTTTTGTGTTCTGCTTTTTCCCCCCATCCCTCTTTGTCTGCCGTCAATTTTCCATCATTAAAGAGGGAGAGCTCTTGAGTACCACCACACCTGAAAAACACACAGACATTTATATGAGCTCAGAGCTTCTCTTTCACAAAACAGAAAGGAGAATGTGTGACACTAATGTGATATTCAGAAAGCAGCACTGCTTATTTTATTTGTCTCTTACTATCGATTCCTTTATCCTTGGTCTGATTTGGTTAAGCTCTTCAGGCCCATTGCTAAGCACAGCATAACCCACCTCCTTCCCACCCTGACCCTACACAGAATAATAATGAGCATGTCCTTGAGGTAGCAGAGACAAAGTTACTTGGGTCGCATTTATGTTTGAAAAAGGAAAGAAAGGAATAACAAATTCTTTGCTGTGTTACTTGTTGTTGTCATACCCATGCTGATTTCCTGAGTGAGGTCCTGACTCATTTCCCAAATCTGAGATTCCTGCTAACTCCCAAGCCAGGTGGGATACAGTTGGATACCTTCATTTTCCAGCTGTAGCCCTCCTCATCTTGCCAGGCACATCATTTTGATAGCTTGTGCTCAAAGTCACCTGGTGAACTATGGAAGAAGACTACAGTAAATGTATTTTAGCTCAGGTGCTGAGGATGCATTACAGTTTTAAACATCCAAGGATGCATGAGGACGTCTGGTTTGGTTTTTTTAAAACAAAACAGTGGCTGGTTAAGAGAACCAATTGGACTTTAAAGAAGCTTGGCATAGACATTTGACACATATTTAGTCTAGGTTACAAATAAAAAAAATCAATCACAGATTTAAATTTTGAATCACACCTGACACCACCTGTTTAAGCTTTGAAACCCTGACTCCATCTGTTGCTCAGGAGGAGCAGCCAATGCAGCCCAGGCTGCTCAGCTTCCCCATGGCAGCAGCCACAAAGAAATTCAAACATTTTCACCTCTCCAGCACGGTGACTTCCCCCCATCTTAGGGGACTGAGTTCAGTTTGCTTGAGAGCTGCAAGGGAACAATTCCCAGTGAAGTCACAGGATAATCTGAGCAAGGGAACTCCTCCTGGCGTCTGGATTCTTTGCTCCATCAAGGAATTCCTGTTGCAGTGGTTAAAAAAGTACTCCAGCAACAAAAGGTATAAAAATACCAACAAACTCATCACAATTGGTTCTCCAGCTGTCAGAGTCACTGAATTTAGGAAGGGCCCATTAGAGTTCAAAAAGGCAGTGTGAGCACAGCAACTACCATGTTAATTCTGTGACAGACCAAGGGGAAGATGGGAAAGGCACCTTGGAGAAGGAAATTTTAGTATAAGCCAGACTGATCAAGGACTAAACTAGGAATTAAAACTCAGAGCCAGTCTGAAATTTTAAAAATTGAACCTATTTTATTGGGACATAATGACATGGCCTTTGAAAGCTGACAGAGAACTGCAACTTTGATTCAGTTATATGTAAATTACCTACATAAAAATTATTGTTTGGCTGATTAAGTTCTTGCCTCCCACAACATTTAAAAAGCCAAAAAGAATTAGAAAAAAGAATTTATCAAACTCAAAAAGGTCCCTTTGAGGAAGACAATTCTGTCATGTCTATCAATGCCTATAAGAAATATGTTTGACTGAACAACACCATACAAAATTATATTAGAAATCAAGAAAGCTTTGGGTAAAAAAAAAAAAAAAAGTGCCCAAACTCATGTAAATGCTAGCAATCCAACCTTGATGCACACAATTCTCTGAATTCTCTGTACCTACTGGCAGCTTCCTGAGACCAAATATTTTAACAAAGATACAATTTCTGCCCCAGACCATCATTACATGATCTGTATGAAGCACACTGATCCTCCTAAGAACACCCATTTCCAAAGAGATAAAATTATTCCACAACAAAAGGGAGAATAAGACACTTGGGCCGAGCAGTTGCTTCACTAGTAAATGAAATAATAATATTAATAGCAAGGCAAGAGTTCAGTACCTGGTCAGAAACACGCTTAAAATGGAGGCAGCTGCTTCACATAAGAGGATGGTTATTTAGGCTGGAGAAGGGCAGAATAAGGATCTCCTGCTCATGGAAAA
Organism: Acrocephalus scirpaceus scirpaceus; assembly: GCA_910950805.1. Taxonomy (NCBI): domain Eukaryota; kingdom Metazoa; phylum Chordata; class Aves; order Passeriformes; family Sylviidae; genus Acrocephalus; species Acrocephalus scirpaceus. Next base: position 18,631,030 of record OU383781.1, read on the forward strand.
AGGGCCTGTGCTGCGTTTTGCTGGATGGCTGCATCAGTGGCTAAAAGTCTGAAAATTTAACTCTAGATTGAAAGGAAGAATTGCAACAGCTGAAACTAAAATAAAAAGTCAGTCTTCCCAAACAAAATCAGTTCTGCCCGCAGAAAACATGAGAAAAGTCTGTGTTTGCCCAAAAGAGGTGTCTGCCCACACAAGCAGGGTTTGAGACACGCAGGAGTGCCAGGTTTGGTTCTTGGAAATGGCTGTACCCTCTCCTGCACACATTTAAAGCAAGTTTCCAGTTAATCCTATATTTTATTAGAAATCTTTATTCCCATTCCTATGGAAGACCCATCGTATTTATAAGGTTGCAATTTAAGCAGTTTTGCCTCTCAAAGGAAGTTTTATGTCCAACATTAATTCCACCGAATCCATTTCACTAAGAAAATGAGTGATACATCTGCCAACTTCCATCAGCAAAAGAATTACCTTTTTCATTCTCCTTCTTTAATATAATTTGTGATAGTCAGTTATAGAGTTATGGGTCTTCAAATGCTTCATAAGTATTTTCAGCAGATTTTTTAAGGATATTTTTCATGGCATATCCTACACCAAGTATTCACAAGACATGAAATCATTTCCCAGCAACACAGGACATCAGGAATCACACCAAAGCTGCCCTTGTAAAAGCTTGTTTAGTGGAGAGCTATGAGGATACAAATGTCTCATAATGTGATTCATATCATAATCAGCAAGTAAGGAAAGGGCACTTTCAAAAAGCATGTATAGATAACAACACGATGCAGATAAATGGCATTTGGCTCCTCTGAAGTCAGTGTTAACCTCCCACCTCACTGGTATCAGCAAGAGATTTTGGCAAGCAAAGGGATTTTTTTGAAACAAAACCACCAACCTGATCTGTGATAAAGTTACAGTATTATTCTATCCACCTTGGGTGAACATCACAAAAGTAACAAACACATACGGTTGAAAAAAAACCAAAATGCAAAACAAAACTGTTATTTGTTATCTAGTATTTTATGTGTTTCAAATCATTTCCCAAGTTCTGTAGCTACCCACTTTTTCAAAGGAGAAAATGTTGTTTGTATTTTCACTTCTAAAGAAGGTATTTTATCTTCCATTCATTGTATATGAATTATTCATTGCTAGGTAAAACATCAGGATCTGCTGCATTTCCCCAGAAAATACTTTAGTTTTAAGAAAATGAGACACTCTCATTGAAGTAGATATAGAAGCTCCAGTCTCTTTACAGTATCTTTTCAATCTACAGAAGACAAAAGAAAAAGGATAATATTTTGACCTGCGATGTGTATGAGATAGTTTATACACAGACTCATATATATGCATATATAATTTTTTTTCTTACACAATACCAGCAGCAATATTTCAGTATGTAACCTAAGTCCCAAGCAACATTCTTACACCCTAACTACAAAGTAGTAAGGTATAAATATGGAGCAGAATAGATTTCAAGAGGAGTAATATATTGCTTTCCTACTTCTATCAAAAGGCCTAGAAATGTAGAAAATCATTAGAACTATAAAGAATCGATTTAATATTGCTGTATTTAAAAGCAAACCTACCCAAATAGGTCCCAAAAATTATAATACCAATCTGAGTATCGTCAAAAAAATTCATTTGCTTTTCTTTCTTTTTTTTTTTTTTTTTCTGTCTTGTAAAACCATCAGTGATGTTAGATCTGGCAGCAGTTCTAAGCTTATTTGCTAGATTCATTTTTCTTGGAAGTCATTACATGTATTTCTCACATCCTCACTGAATTGCTCTGCTTCTCACGTCAGCCCTCTCGTTCCACCACGGGCAATTTCCCATCCTCTGTCCTTCAACACGCTGCGTTTGCTTGCACTTGACCATTAGCCTGCAAGCAATAGGGCTTTTTAGTGCCACTTTGGACATTAAACAATTACACAGGATGAACATTTGTTTTATGCCCAGATATTACTTCCCTTAGAAAAATCACTCTAGTAAGACCATCCCTATTAACAGTATTTGTCAGAGGCCAGGTGCTCACTGACCAGGATCTTTTAGATATTTCACAAGTGTAAGGTGAACTGTTTAATAGAAAACTTACAGATATGAAGGTAGCCAATGTTACACCAGATTTCTGATCTAGTGGAATGGTACAAAATATCTTGCAGAAAGGTTGGTTATACTTGAAGGTAGAGGTATATGTCAGCTGCAGAGTGCAGTGGAATCACAATTCCAGTGTGATTCCCATACCAGTCTCAGGAGCAGGCTCTCTGGCAGGGTTCTAGGCAGCCCAAACTTCTGTGAAGGAATTCATTGGTGAAACAGCTCCAGCCTGTTGCTCTCCTCAGTTTTTATCCTCTGATGTTGGTTTTAGGGGTCTGTTGGCAAATCAGAATATATTAGCTGTTCCTTCATATTCTGACAATCTTTAGTTTCCTGTGTAGAGGAAGTGAAATCCTTTGTCCACCATTGACAAAAGCAGCATTCCTTACCCATGTATCCCCGTGGTGTCACATTGCCAGGGGAGAGAGCACAAGGCAAGCCACTGTATTTTATTTCTAGATATTGGAATTATTTACATAGTTATAATTTCTAAAAGAAATATCTTGGTACATTCATTAAACACTGATAATGTATGTCTAATATACCAAATGAAGGACAGATTGAAACATATAGCAGACCCTATTATTTAGCAAAGAAAATTAACACATTTCGTTCAGTGTTAGCATGCAGAAAACTTTAAACCCCTCTGGCATCCAGCTCAGTTTAACTAAGAGAATCAAGAACCAGCCTTTTGTTAAGAACGGTGAGAGTAAAAGACTAAGAAACTTAACAGAGTAAGAAAAAAGAAAAGAAAAAAAAAAAGTCTGTTGCTTTAAGAACTGCTTTACCTAAGAGCTATTAGCAAGAGTAAAATTATCCTGTCCCTCACTCCACACTTTCCACCCCCTTGTGAAGTTGGGGTTAGTACCCCAGAGCTAAGATGTGATTAATGAATTTCAGGGTCTGTATAGCAAATCTGCAGAAAAAATCTAGGGCCCAGTGAAAACAAATCAAGCTCTGCAAACGGAAGCACAAGTAGTATGGCAATATTTTCTTGAAATTCTTATGCAGTTCTGTACTTCCAATGTAAACACAGCCACCAGAAGCCTTAATAATGTCTAGGTGTAGTTTGCATTGCAAGGAGATTTATAGCAGACAACCTCACCAAGTCAGAGAGCACAGTCCTGAAAACCTTTGTATTTGCGGGTAATGACAGCAGAGGAATTAAACCTCACACTGCACAACTGAAAAGCCAAACAAGAATTGTTTCTTCTTTTCAGTTGAACAATGAGGAGTTGGACTTCTAATTATATATCAGCTGTCCTGTGTGAGCAGCAGCAAATAACACATCCTGAACTCAGCTGGCCTCAGGCAGCTCAGGCTGCCTCAACTGGACAGGAACTCTGTTCCATCAGGAACATAAAAGTGTTTAACTCAGTGGGACAGTTCACATCCAAGGTAGTACAATTTGGTTTACACTGAGACCTAAAATTTTGAAGATGGCTGTATGTTATCTCCAGCTCACCACACTGCTCTCTGAAATATCACCCAAAACCACTGGGGAAGTGCATGCAAAGCATCACTTTCAGTACTTGAAGTATGCCTTGAAGATTTATTAACTCTTTACCAAGGTCCTTTTATTTCACTTTGGTTCTGTAACTTTTTAAAATCAAGAGCAAAGAGAGACCTTCCTTATACTGCCAGAAGGATGCGAAGATGACAGTGTTCAGGCAGGAGAAAAACTAACAAACAAAACGTGGCCTTCTACACCACAGATATATTGAAACTACCCAATAAATTTCCAAGTTTTTCTAATTATCCTGGTTTAGCATTTCTGTAATTCCATTAACTCAAGGTAATTTTTCTGTTTCTTTTATTATTTGCATTTACTAATTGTTAAAGAAGGAAGAGAAAGGAAGAGCAAACCTTTTGTCTTATGGAAATAAGGCACTTGCATGCTTTGTTACACTTGTGATTTAGCAATGTCTTTGGTACAAAAAATATAGAAAGTGTACATGAAAATCTATATACTCTAATTCATATACTTGCATTGACCTATTTTGTACTTCATAAACATATATTTTGTGCCTCAGCTACATGTCCATTAGCACTAAATTTTTTTTATTTGTCTTGACTTATAGATAATCACCCAACAACCAAGCCTCCATTGTCAGCTGCTTTTTTTTTAGTACCAAATTCCAGAGGAGGAGAGATCTCTTTAGAACTTCCCTGTTAGATGATTGCATTACCTGCAATTCCATGCTGTTTAAAAGCTATCTTGCAGGTAAAAGCCACTTGTTCTGCTGCCTGTTTTTCACTAATTTTTTAGACATTCAAAACATGCTGATTTCTTTACCCATTCAGATCACAGAGTATTAAGGTGATGATTTTCTACTCAATCTTCCTCCTCCAGCTGTGAGACATATTTCCCACAAATGCTCTCTAGTGTCAATTTGAAATTTGCTGTGTCAGTAACAATTCCTGCCAGTAATTTTCTGCTGCTAAATATTCCGAGAGTAAATAGCAAACAATGTATACAAATGAACTTTTTTTTTTTTAATTAGCATCAGGAGGAATTCTTATGGTCCTCCCATAACAGGAAGAAATTAAAGTGTTATGGGTGTGTGCCATTCCTTATCAACAATGAATAAATAAAATTCTAACACACTATTTTAAGCATTGGGAAAAGCCAGTGAAGAGGGAAATCCTCAAAGTGGCCAGCATAGACTTTTGTTGGATGTCCAGACACAAACCAACCTGGAACTTTTGCAAATCACAACATCTTTTTATTGCATAAGTCACGTGTCCTCAGTATACATTCAAACAGGAAATTCAAAGGAAGTATTTCTCATTAGAGAGAAGAAAAAGTTCTGGGCAAAACAATATTTAAAGTATAAAATTAGCTTGACAGGCTGAAGCATTTTCAATAATATTGGTGATTTCTTTTTCCTCAGAATTAAAGGCTTTGATCCATTTTGTTGAAGAGCCCATCAGTATTATCTTAAAAATATAAAATTAGCCATTGATAGTTTAATAGGTAATGAATCATTTAGTGATTCCATATGCCAACTTTATTTTACTCTCCCAAATTTAGGTGATCTGTCCCATGTCCATTTAGTGGTTTTAAATCACCAAAATGAAGAGAGAGTGAAAGCAGAAAACAATTTTTGAAATATTTTGGTAGTCAATCTAGGTTCTGTGAACAAATATCCACTTAGCAAATTAGAGTTCCTCATTATCAGCTTCATTCTTTCTTGTTATCAAAGTGATCAAGATTTAAATTAGCATTATCAGCCTAATTATCTAGTAATAAAATAATGTCATACTAATGAGCATCATCCTGCTGTTAACCAGAACCTGCAACTCTGAGAAACTCTCCAGAAACTTGTTTTTCAGTTCAGTGCCTTGCAAAGAGCATTAAATAAGTTCACCCCAAAAAGGAAATCAATGTCGGGGAAAAAGGGTTTAAAAATTTAGATTTTAGTTGAACTTGACAGCTTGAAGAGGTAATGACTTTCATGCCTTTAGAGATTCTAGTTTTAGAGCAATGTATTTCAGTCCCGGCAGAATTAATGGATGGCTCATCATTTGTCAGGATGAATTTTCCATTCCAATACTGCTCTACTGAAACAGCCCCACAAAACCCAGCATGGATGGAGATCTCCCAGCACTGCTTTGCAGCAGCCTCCTTCAGAGGGCAAAGTACGTAACCAAACACAATGGAGTTTAATGGAGCAGCTCCCTGCCTTCTCCTAATTCCTAAACCTGCATGCCTATAAATCAAAACTTGTCAAGAGTTTGAGCTTCTGATCAGGGGGTGCAGTTCAAACCAGTGGCCACCTCCATTCCCTGCTCTCACAACAGCCTGCCAAGGCAGGAAGCAAGTGGTTCTATCTCAGCTTGAGGTTTTCAAGGGACAATGCCATTACATCCTCAGGAATTATAGTCCAGTCCTTAGCATAAAATAGCTTCCTTCCTCTCTTTAGAAATATTATACTGTAACAGTACTTCCAAATTGAGAATTATCATGAGTTTCCACGAAAAAAAAATTAGAGAAGTAATGATGCATTAGGTAATTTATACAACTACATCCCAGGATAGGACTTCAGTTTTTCTGCTTGTTAAAATGGTTTTACTGTATGTTGTACAAAGAGAGTAAAATTAATTTTGATCTCAGACCTCCTATTTTAAACCTTTTATAAAGTCCACCAAGGATACAGACAGAAAAATAAATACACACATCGAGAAGTATTATACCTACAGGATAGCCAAAGTAAGGTAAATTCAGTTTTCAAACGCAAGTGTCTATCCCATTGTGTTCTAGGGCAACTCTCCTTTGGTACAAAGGACTAATAAGATGATTTCTATTCTAATCAGGTCATGCTGTACTTGCTAACATGATAACTGAGGAAAAGTAACTGTAGATCTAAGTAGTGAGGCAAAATTACTTAATTTCACAACATAAAGATTAACCTGTATCAAATACTACAAAAGCCTTTTCCTTACATGCTATGAATGGTGATGTGTATCATTCTCTCATGTTTGCTTATCCAAGAAAATGGACATTCAAACAATGTATTTCCCTCTTGATTATAGATTTTTTTTAAGACATCATTTCTTAAGTAGGTTTAAATTTTAGAGTTAATTATAAGTGGAAATACAGCAAATCTATTTATAAGTAAGTGATCATTTATAAACTACTGGGAGATGAGATGTAAGACTGAGATCAACTCTTGCCATGGTCCCTCTTCCCCTGTACATGAAGGATATGGACAGATTTGGTCTAACAGAGAAGCCTAAAAGATTGCACCCTCACAGATGAAATTCCACGGAAGATTGCAAGTTTGATTCAGAGCAAAACATCAAGCTAAACCTACTATAATGGATTAAAACCTCTTATGTCTGTCTAAATAACCTCCTAACACCTTGTATCTTTACTTACTTCTGGCACTCCAGAACACATCAGTTTACACTAACAAGGCTGGCTGGGCACCAGGAGAGACCAGCAGTGCTCACAGAGGAGGTGGTAAATGTTTGCAGTGGGACAATGGACAACTACAGCAATAATTCTTTGCAGCTATAGAAGCAAAAAGATCAAAAATTAAAAAAAAGGTATAATTTAAAAGCCACCCATGCAAGTGTCTTGGGAGCATTAAACTCTTTTACCCTTCTCAAAATTCTTAGAAATTACTCCTAGGATTAATATTTTGGGAAATGCATTCCAGGTGTTTTGGGGATTCCAGCCCTCCCCAGCCCTCCTCCAAAATCTGGCTATTCATTTTTTTATGATTCTGAAGGCCATAAGGAGGTGTTCTTCCTCTGTGACTGAGTGTTTGAAACAAAGGAGAAAGACACACACGATACAGGAGAGGACCATAAATCACACTCCTCTGCATAGCTTTGGAGCATTGAGGATTTGCAAAAAAATATTGGGCAGCACCCAAACCTTTTGTGAATAGCACAAGCTTCAGATATAGTAGTAAACAAACCCTCTAATTTTTTATGAAAGCTTTTCTTTTTGTTGTGAGTTTATTAATTTGTAACCCTCAGAATGCTGAAGAAGAAGACATATAATAGTATACCAATTAAGCCAGATCCACTTAAATTGAAACCAAATTTTGTTTCATTATTTATCTCTAGTAATGGAATGCATTAAGTTTACAATGTTTATATGAGCTTAAAGACATAAGGATCGAATGATGTATACTCAGATCCACAAAGTGAAGATTCCAGGGAAAACCAGCTCATTTTTGTGATGACAGAATGTACAAGGGTTGAATTGCTAAGCAAAAGCAAGAGCACTCCTAAATGCAGTGAAACGAGAACCTTTTCATTTTGGAGAGCGTCCCAGGGAACGCGTGCGGAGCAGCGCCCCGCGCTGATCGAGGCGATCAGTCCGATCGAGCGCTTGGACCCCATTGGGAGCTTCAAATCCTGCCTGGCCTCCTCCCTGCTGCACCAGCACCTCCCTGGCACCAGAGGCCAGCTAAACACAGCTGGGCTGTTGCACACAGACACTCTGAATGCTTTCTCTTGGCTTTTTCCAAGAGAATCTCATTCTTCAAGTTTTACTAGAAAGCCCCAGGTTGAAAGGAAAACAAAAAAAAAATGTTTAAAAGAAATCCTGTCAATTATACTGACTTTCTCTGGATGTTTATATAATGCCACAGAGGTTTCTTGATTTGAGCATGAAACTCTCCAACCCAGACATGCTTTGAACTAAGGAAAAATGCTTTATTTTTCTGTGAACATTGATTTACAAAAAAAAATTCAATTAGCACTGTATGTTTATATGTAGGAGAAACCAGGAAATGAGTTTGGTTTTGCATGTCCTCTTATTAAATATACATTTAGTTTACAGAAGGGGGAGGGGGAGAGGTGATTTCTGAGAAGTTTGAAAGAACTAAGAGAGAAAATTAATTTCAGCACAGTTCCAAGACTGTAAGGGTCTTACCCAGGACAATGAAATGATTGCAACACTTCCCTCTCCTTTTGGTCATTTCAATTTGCCTTCCATGCCCTTTCAGAGTTAAAGGAGATTTTGTTGTTTTGTTTCCCATCTCACTCATACAAGTGAGTGAATTTCTCAGGACTGAGTCCTGTGTCCCAAAACAGGACACGGCATCAGAGCAAATGATGGGGTGACATCCCTGCAACACCCAGCTGAAAAATGCACTAAACTCAGAAAACAACGAAACAGGACAGCAGAAGGCAGCTCAGCAGGATCACACTGAAATCCAAGCAATTCTTCTGCAGGATTCTAGCAATTTTTAGCACTTTCTGAAGTTTGATTTGAATGAGAGAAGGATCCGAAGGTTTGAATTCAGAAGTGGCTGCCCTGCATTCCTGGCCTCCTAAGCTGAGCCTGGAACAGTTTGAAACCCTCCACCAACAAGACAGAAATTTGCAGCTGACCTTTCATTCCTGAGACTGAAGATAAATGACAACAGGCTTGCAGACTTTGATGGTTTTGTCATCCAGAGCAACAGTTCCAAGGAAACATATCTGTGCAATGGTTCTAATGCAAATATTACCCAGTCCTCTCCAGCTGAAGGGCCTATTGGCAATTCTCTGAGTATTTCTCCACAATCTTTTTATACACAGCCTAAGGACTCTGACAAACTCTCTCTTTCCCTTCAAAGGCTTGTTAAGTATGTGATGAATAAATCTGTCACTTCCAATTCTAAACGTACCTTCTGTTTTGATTGCTGCAGGATCTTGTATCCATGGCAACTTTTCAGCACTCAGAATCGATTAGAGGAGTGATCGGTTTATCTAAACAGCCCTGCTGACGGAGGCAAGTGGGTTTTTCTGAAATAGCAACCCTGACAGGTACTGTAAGTTCCCTTGACCACTTAGTTTTCCAACACAGCAAGTAATGAATTCTCAAAGAGCACACTGTGGTCAGTTGAATGCTCAGTTCATTTCTCCTCACTAAAACGGATCTCTAATTGAATACCCTCTAAATCACTATCTGCATTTCTGATTGATATGTCTTGCCCTGTTCTTAAGCAGTTCACCAGAGTGTATAGATCTCACTGGAGAAAAATGCAGTTCAGACCTTCAAATACTTTTTATTTGCTTTGGAGTTTAGGACCATTTTAGGACCAAAAATAGATTTATGTATTAAAAGATGGAGCCATCAAAAGTTTTCAGTCAGGCATACACGAATGTTTAAATTAATTACACAGCATGGAAGCCAAATTTACCAAGCAAGTGTCAAAAGCACTGCTACAAATGGAGGAATGTGAGGCAGAGCAGCACTTACAAAGCACAAACCATTTCTCAAAGTGTTTCAAGTTCTACAGAATGTCTTTATTCTGCACGGTTTTCAGTATGTAAAGAGCTCTTAATTCACGTATTACATGTGAAGCCTCTTGGGACTGAACATTTAAGACCTTAAGCACACACTGGAATTTATAGTGATTAATGTGGTAACACATCTTGTAAAGTCTACAAAGGAACACGTTCAAAAAATAAGGAAGTGCTTGAGGGGACGGAATCAATTCTTAAGGGCAATAAATGGGCATGAGGCAGCTTAGTGGGCTTTACAGGACAATATATTCAGGCCTGAAAATGGCACCCAGAGAAACACTGTAACTTCAAAGTAAAATATTATAAAGTACAGAGGAGGAGTTCAACCATAATTAAAATTATCTTGTTTTGAAGACAGAAGCTTGATCTGCCATCGATATTAATGATAACAATATTGGGATGATCCAAGCAGGATGGGAGACATTTTATTCACACAGGGGTTCTATGCAGATTTTCTGGGCAAAAGCTCAGGATTCCAGGTGCAGGATCATTCACATTGCAGTGACTCCTGCCAGCTTCACCCAGGGAACAAATGAAACAAGTCTAAGCATGAAGGAGCTGTAATAGGATACCTGACACCAAACCATCTTCATTCAGATGGTCTGACAGCTGAACAAAAGATTCACAATGCATCTGATAATCTCTACCTGTGCCATTCTCCTGTGCTCCCAAGCTTGGCAGTATTTACAACACAGGTACAAGGAATACTGAGAGATCATTTTGGAAAGAGTAAACAGTGTAAATATTATTTTTGGGCTGAGGAATGGAGAATATTTTCTTTTTGTTTCACCTACACAGAGAGCTCTTTGGGTGATACCACTTACAGCACCTCTACAACCACATTACAAGCATCAGGCTATTAAGATTATGCTGGCAGGGTGCTGAAAATATGAAGTCTCCAACAGTGGCAACTCTATTGGGAGGGTTTCAAATCCTCCCCCTGAAGTGCCAGGAGACAGGACAAAGAGAGGGTAGATCAAAAAAATTCAAAGAATGAATGGTGAGTGGTGAAGAACAAATGCTGAGTTGGTCTGAGTATCCTTTCCTCTCCCAGGTGTCCTGTGGGAGGAGAAGCAGCTCAGAGGAATCAGATTCTTTGGTTCTGTATTTTGGAGTAGGAGATTCCCATATGAGTGAAATACGAGGTTACTTATTTATATTTATATTATTATAATATTATTAAACTGTGGCTGCAAGAGCTGACACTAAAGACATTTACAGGGAAGTAAAGCACCTGAGTGACAGACAATTAATTGCCTTTTCCTCTGTCCCACATTGCCCCATCTTCTTAACACCTTTTTCCTTTCATCACTTCTATAGTGTACTGATCTTCTTATTAAAAGACCATGGTGATCAGTGGGTGCAAATTATTTTGTTTTCTTTTTCATAATATGTGCCTGTAACTTAAACATCTTTTGCATGGTCAGCTGGCAAAGTGGAACTTTTTTCTCCCCAAAACAAAGATCGCACATTTGGCCATCAAAACCACAAACTGAAATTGCAGTCTTGATTAAGCAGACATAGCTGCTGACCAAAAACAAACCTGGGAACCACAGAGAATTAGAAGTAAAACTGTCAAACCTATCCTATTCATGGTGCTAGATACATTAATATATAGATAGATCTCTCTAGTTCTCAATCATTTTTTTCCAAATTTCAAATATACACCAAGAATGAGGATCACAAGAGTTCTGAGCATCTACTTTTTTCTGCCTTTAAGAGACCTCCATTTGTCTGTCTGAACTTGAAGCATTATTGACATCACTGACATAAGAGTAGGACTATTATAATGGTCCAACAAGGAATAGATTTATGGATTTTAGTTCAGTGGGCAAAAATTTATCCCTGTTTTAAATTCAAAGACACTGACAAGGGAAGAAAAAACAGTATCAGTAGTATGATAATAAGCATATCAACACTAAATCAAGACTTCAGGAAAATTAAAGGAAAAATACTGATGCCTAAAAATGCCTCCCACGTTATTTAATGTCTAATTTTGTGCTGATAATTGGAAACTTGTATTTAGATTGTTAATTTACATTCTCCAATATTTCAAGGTTTTTCCACACCTACTGAATATAGCCAAGCAGGCATGAATCCATTTTTTAAACATTGCTGTAGAGAGAAACAACCTTCTTTGCCAACAGCATGGACATACATTATTTCCCAATCATGTGGCACTGGTCCCCTCCTTGCTTTGAGGTTTTTAGAGGCAGATGAAAAAAATCCACCTGATTTCAGTCACATTTGGCACTGGTGTACCTGTTTAAGGACAGCCCAAGGCTCCCTCCAGTCAAAACACAGAGGAGCCCTTCTGAGGCAGCAGGCCCTGGGAATTCACCAAGGGTTAACTGAACTCTTAATCTCTCTGGTGACCTGAGATTAAACTAAATTTTTTCTGAATGTGCTTGTCATTCAGTCACTCTACCTGTATGACATGTAACATCAGTGATGCTTTGGTGGCAAGAAGAGTGATCTTTTTTTTCAGCTTTTATTTAACTTTACCTGTGAAAAATAAAAAAAATTTTAAAAATCCAACAAACTCTGGTCTCTCAACCCCATAAAACCTTGGACATGCATCAGCTCCACCTGAATTTTAAATAAAAATGTTCTAATAGCCCTCTATGAAACTTTTCTCACCTTTGCTTTGATCTGCCAAATTTAATATAATACTAAGTCTGGATACCAAACTTTTTCTTCATTACATGAGATATGAGAAAGAGAGGAGCTAATTCTAATCTTATTTCCTATGTAACTTTATTTATTTATTCTCCTCATCAAAACCTAGGGCTCCTTTGGGGGCTGTTAAACCAGCCTTGCACGAGCAGCTGTTCAGAGACTTGGATGTGCACCAGAGAGCTCAACTTTAAAGCTGACACACGCAGAGCTGGGGCTCCAAGATTACAATAAACTGTGGAAACCTTTAACTACCAAAAACACAGAGTGCACATCATCCTTGGGTAAACAAGACAACCTGACACACTGCTGCACAGATGAGCAGGCAAAACAAATGTTGTCATCACCAACATATTCTGCTAAACCTCTTACTCCTGACAGATTTCCATTTTTCACAGAAACAAAAACCACTGGCCAAATTACTCAGGAAAAGGCCTACCCAGAATGAGGCACACATCAACATCCTTCAATCAGTTTATTAAAGGAGGAGAAGACAACAGAGTTAAGATGTCATTTCCCTGTCTCTTTTTTACCCCTGGGTAAGAAAACAGAACCAAGACAGAACCTGAACTCATTTCTCTCAACCTACAACAGAATGGTTAACCCAGAGAATCCAGTAATGCACAGGAATTATATTCAGTAATTTGAGATTACCATGCATGCCTGCAGCCCACCAAAAATGAGGGCAACAGGCAGGATTTCTCTGTGCATGTGTGTTTAGAAAAGGTTAAACTCACAAATTGTTGCAGTTAGCACACGGGTGGCAGAGAGAGAAGCTGTGTTTTAAAACTGAGAACAAAAGCCATTCTACTAAATCCAAATGCTTTCCATATTCCAAGGATGTTAAGAGGAAGAAAAATAATGAATGGCAGGAGGAAGCGAAAAGAAAGAAATGGGTAACAAGAATCATTGATTTTATAGGGCAATAGAATCTATTACTTGAAGGTGGAAAAATGTTGCTTGGCTTAGCTTGTATTATTCCAAATTTAGGCTTCACAGAAAAAAAAAAAAAAAAAAAAAGTCTCCAACTGTTTAATAGCCGAGGTGTAAACCAGCTCATTAACAAAAAAGGATCAAAGACTTGGAGCAACATCATTTCCCACCCCTCTCCCTCTATACTATGGATTAATGAAATTCTGCCTCCAGCTGGCAAATGGACACCGCAGCAAACTCCTGATGCAGTCAAGCAATCTGGGCATCTGACACACCACAAAGCTCTGGCACAAGCCATTGGCCCCAGTGAATGGAAGATTTTCAGTAAATGAGAGACTTCACACATGGAATTTGTTGCAGACTCTCATAAACATTGTTCCTACTTGATGGCTTCAAATGAAACGTGTGGTTTAGTAGTTAGAGAAATCGGTGTGGTTTAGTGTTTAGAAAAATTACATCTATCTATAGCTGCCTGGTTTGTGAGGTAGAGATTAAAAGCTAGAGGAATGGTATGGGAAAAAAACCCCAACATATTAAAAGAAGGCACAGACCATTTTATGGGCTACTCAAAACCAAATCTGGCCGAGCAGGTTGGGACTGTGTTGGTATAACATGAACTGCAAATATTCAGTTTTATTGAAAGTAATTGAAGAAGACAGTCCACACAATTATCTCAAGTAAATTTTTGTGCTGTTGTTCTGAGCTGAAATCTATGTTTTATGGACAGCTTCATATTCATAATTTTTTTTTTCTCAGAACAGAGTTAATTTTATAAGACACTTTGAACAAACAGTAAAATCCTAGGTGACATTTTGGGAGAAAACGGCCCTTTGAATTTTATTTAACAGAACATGTTAGAGCTGGCTTTAGGACTATTGGGAGAACAGAAAAACACAGCACTTCTTACAGTACTTTGCTGACAGAGGTGGCTTTTTCTCATTCCACCTCAAGGGTTTCTATCTCCATTTCCTCACTGGACAATGGAAGCTCCTCCAGCCCCATAACACAAGAGATTTGGGGTCATCCAGCCCTGGGCTCTGCTCAGCCCAAGCCCACTGCACCAGCTGCTTCATCAAGAAGCCCAGGTGCTAAACTTGAATTTGCAAGGTTTTGGGGGCAATGGATGGGGGTACAACCCAACAAGATGTGCAAGAACATGTCTAACTAGTTATGAGAATAACCCTAATTACTCAGGACTTAACTGGGGTTAGTAGTGGCTTTGGTCAGTACTTAGATAGTGTTTTCCTATTTGTGCTGCTCACAGCCCTGTGGCCACAAAGACTTCAATTATTTACACCCATTTGGTGGTAAATGGGACACAGAAGCTACTCCTAGGACAGACTGGAAGATTAACCCTCAGCATTCATTCTTCCTCACTCACAGCAACACAAAGCAGAAAACTACAAAATACATTTACTGAGTAACAGCACAATATTCATATCTTTGGCGTATCTTCTATAGATATTATATCTATAGCTCTCTATATATCAATACTTGGCCATTTAAATTACCATTTTTCAGGGTTGTTTCAATTTCTCAATCTGTTACCTAAATGCCTGTATATATTGCTCTCACATCACAGATTTCTTAAAAGTAATAGCCAAAAGGTAAAATAGGTACTGTCATCCTTGAAAGGCCTCAACATTCAGTAATGAATGTTCAAAGAAGTGGTTCAGTTATGACACTTAAATTATATAAAACAGTGATCTGTAAATTCTCTATAGTTTTACCGGGTAGTTAAAGACCTATAACCCTTTAAAGATTATAATCCATATATAATTTTAACATTACTTACTATATTTTTACCCATTTACCCATAGTGTAACTGATTAACTATATAAATATTTTCATAACTCATTGTCCTAAAAAAATAATTAGACATCGACTGCAAATGGGTAGCTTCTAACAAATCAAATCTAAAGAAATATTAATGACAGTTCCCTAACGGTAAAAAGGTAATATATCCCCAAAGTGGCAAATTAAAAGAAGAACAATAAATTAAGGTGGTCCAGTTTTTCCTGTGAGCATACAAACGGAGCACGTATTCTACAGCAGGATTCACTTTTTTTTTTTTTTTTTAATTTTAACATTTAGGACACACACTGGAATTGCAGTTATTTGTAGAGGAGAAAAAAAAAAAAACAACTAAACAAAGCCCCCAAAATTATACTTGTAAACTACTCTTGCTTTACCTCTACAGGTAAATATATTCCTTTATTCATATTCATCTCTGTCAGTATAATATGGTATCTAATATCTTTTTCCCATAGAAGAAAAAAACCAATGAAATAACCCAAAACACAAATACAAGGAGTTTTCAACAGCCACAATTCTATAAGAATATACTCCCAAAGTTATTAGAGACATAAGCCATCATTCACAAGAAAATACATAGCTACTTCTAAGAATGAAGGAAAAGATAACTCTGAAAATATGATACTATGTGATAAAAAGTCTCCATCCCATTAAGAAGTTTCTACTATGGAACAACAGTCAAATAGAAAAAACAGGGATATGGGCAGATGTTTTAAATCACTGCATTTAGCAACATAAAAGACCTCACATTCCACATCAGCTGGCACAGAATCACTCACTGGACAGCTGCTCATGTTCTGCTTTCTCTTAAAGGTGAGCCACAAAACTGAAATGAAAATCAAGATAATTTTAGATGTGTGAGATGAATTCCCTCCTCCCCCATAAGCACAGAAACGCTGGTCTCGTCCAGACACCAGCTGCACGTGCTCTGCAGCCTCTGGTCCAGGGCAAGCATTTCCCAAAGGATGGAGAATCAGCATCTTCCCCCCTCACCAGAGTGGCTATAAGCTAAGCTGGGCACATTGTCCACATCAAGCAGCTTCCAGTCCACATTTCTTCCCACTGACCCCTAAAAATCCCAAGGGCTTCTGATATGGGTCTTGATAATAACAATAATGAAGTGTCCCCTGACTGGCCAGAGCCCTAAATCTCTCTGAGATGATTGCTATTACATGCTAGGACATCATCAAATCAAAATCGTAATTTTCCAGAGTATATTCAGCAAACCTAGTATGCCTAAATGTTATTTGAAACTTCTGCTGATACTGAAAAACTCACCTATTTTAAGTTATTTCAAAAGTTTGTGAACACATCCTCCAAATTCAACTAACTATGGCTTTGTTGCTTTGTAATTCACGTTAAGAAAAGAAAAAAGAAAGAAAAACCTGAAAACCCACACGCTCATTCAAGCCTTAAAAGTAATTAATTAGATAAATATCTTCTTAATGTCTTCTCAAGGACCTTCCAGGTCTCAAGCCATAAAAGGAAGCTCTAAATAAAGAAATGGGAAATCATATAATCTGCAGGCACAGGTCCACACTGCACATACTCTGCCATTTCTAGGGAAGCATTTCCTCTAATGATCTGTGTATGAATTGGGCTGATTGACACTTGGAACACCAGATTTTAATCATATTCAAGTTCATAAATATGCATCATATCACAGATTAGAGCATGCAGACACCGATGGTGCATGCTCTATTTATCAGTACCTTTATTTACACTATATGTGTAAAATTGCACCGACTTCATCTGTATTGGAACCAGACTCCCCACCCTCCAAAGCACCACTTTCATTCTCTCCATTTTCTTCCAATTGCAAAGCATAACGAGTTCCTTGTGGGAACTTAAGAAGACTTAAAATGTTTAAAAATAAAGACTTTGTAATTCATTAACAAGTAGGCTGCTGTGAATTTTGTCTTTGAGACTAATTCACACTCAAGGCAAAATCCTTCCCTTAGATCTACATGACTGATCTGAGATCATATATTCTACTCCTTTTATAAACGAGCCCTTTTGGAGATTCACATATGTACCAAAGATAGTCAGAACACAGATCTGGCATCTGGTCCCAAAGGAAAGGGCTGAATCTCAGCATCCTATCTCAGCACGAAAGAACTACTCCCACACAGCTCTGGTACATTTTCCATATGATTCACATTCTACATGAGAGGGAAACCAGTATCTCTGGAGAATTTTCCCCAAAGTACAAGAGTCAGCCTCAAAAAAAGACTGTACAAAAAAGTCCTAAAATTTAGGTCACTCCTCTGCAAATGGAGAGGTTTGAATCTTTGAGAGGAAACTTGGAGCCTCAGCACCACACCACAGACCACCAGCCCAGCTGATGTTTCACTCGCCAGCTACTGCAGGGTATTTCTTTTACCTTTCTCTATTTTATTGATCATTTTCCACAGAGCAAAAGAAGCATATACCTTGATAAAAGATTCTCTGGAAGAGCTAGGTTGCACACCTGCAATTTTACTTGGAAACTTCTCCCTCTGCTCAGGTTGATATAACAGTAGCAGAGAGTTTTCCACCAGAAACTCATAATCCCAATACCACTGCTGAACAGCGGAATGTATTTGAGAAAGAGTCTAAGGACTGTACTTTGGAACACCAAACCACATGTCATCTCTGTGATTTAGCGGCAAATAAAAAGAAGACACCCAGACCTTACTGATCCTGCACATGGCCCCATAGCCAGGAACAGACGGGTCTGTTGGTCCTCTACCCAGCTACTGCCAAAATTCTCACTGACTAGATGGCAGATGTTTGAGTTCTTGGCCAGAATTAATGATTTCTAGCCTACAAACCATTCACAACTTTATATGCACATCCACATCAAATTCTTTTTCCAGGTAGGTAGCCTAAGAATACCTTAAATAGAAAAAAAATACCCTCTGCTCACCTTGTCAAAGGACACTTTCAGAACTGTACCAATGGATGATACTTTTGGGTTTCTCAAGTTTTATGGGATCCAGCACCCACGGCAGCACTGATAAACTCACACACTTTTTTCTGTGGGTTTTGTTAGTTGCTACTGGTCCTGAAGAGAAGCAAAAGTAGGCCTTCAGCTTACTACTTATTGGAATATATTAATTAAAACCAGACAGAGGTAGAAGGGAGAATTTACCCTCTTGTTCACAACCACAGAGTAGATGGCTGCCCTTCCACTTTGAAGCACAGTCAAAAAACTCTGGGCCTCTATTTCATTATACTTCCATTAGAGTAGCTTCTGGTACCTCCCAGTCGTGCAGTTTGAAGACAAAGGTCTACTTAATTAAGTTTGTGAGAAATCTCTTATAGATAGGGGGGAAAAAAACACATCAAAGGAAAGACAGAGGTGTTTGAAATTATGAAGAAACAGAAGGTGGACATCTACATAAGAAAGAATCAAGGATATAAGGTAAAACAAGGCGAGGTAAAAAGATGAAACCTTTTCTGACTTCAAATATATTTCACAGAAATGCAGCTTCTTTTCATCAGAAACACATCAATATGGAACATTTGGATACTTCTAGTAAGAAACTGGGATTTATATTGCACTTGACATAGAAATATTTTGATTTTGACTGAAATAGTGTTTTGCTTAAGAAAATTTTCTTCAAATGTCTTCAAGAAAAATTTAGAATTGTTGTGATTTTCTTCTGAAGTGACATTAAAATAAAATTTTAAAACACACAGTAGTGTGTTTAAACAGAAATTTTACACTAAACTCTCACAGAGTTTGACGGCAGCAAAAAAAGTTCCCAGCTTCTAGTCCTACGACAAAAAAATAGGACCATTCATCTGCCATAATTCCATTATTGCATGTTACAGATGGCAGAAGGAGGTGAAAGGTATTGGTTGTATGTCTATTACAAATTATGCTTTTAGATACACAGGCTCTTTTATTGACAAGTTTTTACCTGACACTGAAAATGGTCAAACGTGAAAAACCGTATTTGAAATAGAGTTTACTGACACCAAGTGAGTCATACATACATCTTCATCAGAAGACCTTCCCCAGAATGATCATGTTTAATTAATGACTCTGCAGCTTTTATTCTTTGGGAGATAACAGTTATTAAAGTGAATGGATGTGTCTTCCTTATGTGTTTTAACCTCAGGAGAGAATGCTGCCAGTGGGGCTAAACAGATAAGCAGATCAGTGTATCACACTTAAAAAAGATGAATGAAACACTTAGGATTTAGCAAAGTATTTATCAGATAAATTCCACTAAGAATGCAGAGTTTGGACTGCTTTTATGGTCCATTTTCCTGATGGTATCTGGCAGGCTCTCCAGGTAAAACAGTGTGCATCAGGGAACAGTCTCACGGGCTATTATTTTAAATGGCTCGCTGTAAACAGCCTATTGCACATAAAAAACCATTCCACACAGAATTTGGTGGATAAGCACGATGGAGTCTCAGATGTTATTATTCTCACCAAAAGACAATAGTTGATTTTGCATTTCTTTCTTTTTTTGCTTCAGAGCTTTGAGTGAATTTTGTTGCGAGACTGTCAAAGCACTTCACTCTTGGCGTGTGAATGTAATTATGCCATTCACAGGAAAGTCATGTAATGTTGATTACACTTGGGTTTACAACTCCAAACTGCTTTATGAAAGCAAACAAAACAAACACAAACACTTCTAATGTGTCTCTGTGCCTCCAGAAGCAGAATCTTCCAGGAGAAGTGGGAACTGATGTGTATTGTAGCAACAGGAAGCTCCAGTCAGAGAGGTACCACTATTCCTCAATAGCACTGGCTCAGTGTTGCTACTAACAGAAGCATTTGGGATATTTTTGTTTGTTTCTTTGGAATCATATAGTCTAATATAAAACCAACAAACTACCCCCAAAACAAATAAACAAAAACCTGAAACAAAAAACCCCCACCAAAACAAACAAAGAGCCAAAAACAAACAAAAAACCTACCACAACCCCCCTCCCCCCCAAGTTCAAAGACTAGGAGCTAGGAGAGCAATACATGTATTTCTAGGAATATATGGAATTGTGCTCTAACAATTATGATTACTCTATCTGACCTTGCATTTGCATCCTGCCAAAACAAATCCCTTAAATAGAGAATTATCCATTATCCTTCTCAGAATTACAATGCCTACCTCTTAAGAAGATGGAGCAAGCCTTCTTGAGCATGCAGTCCTGTTGTTTATCATGGCCCAGAGGATTTTGTCAGGATTCCCTTGCAAATTTCCTTGGTATATCAACATTTCATGTCAAATGGGACAAGAATCAACAAGTCACACAGTACCAGACAAAGGGTACAAATGGGAACAAAGACAGAGAAGGTCACACTTTGCATTTTTACAAAGACATGTAAAACCAACAAATGTACAAAGAGATGTAAAACCAACAAATCTCTTCATTTACTGCCCAGTCTTCCATCTACAAGTGTGAGAACATGGTGGCACCAAGCAGAACTTTTCAGAACAGAGGAAGACCACCCAAGCGCTGGCTACTGGAAAGAATTTTATGAATACAACACCTCTTAATTCACCTAAATGCTTATTGTTCTCTCCAGTGTTTTATTATAAAGGAATTCACTTTTACTTCAAATGACAGAAGTAAAATGTATAAGTTTTCCAAATAAGGAAATTGAGAGGAAAAGGGAATAGGCAGACTAAGGTAGACCTCCTCTTTTAAGGTATAATCCAGAGCCCATTAAAGACTTGCTTTAAATTGCATCAGGCCTCTGGAACTTTTTCAAGCTATTGGGCAGGTAATTGCATTTCCAACCTAAGTACATTTAAATTTTAGATTATTTACCTGTGAAGTCCTTCCTGCTGCTTAAGTATTAAAGGATTTTGATGGGTAATTAGATGGGATAAAGGTTAAAAGTCTTTCTCTTCCCTCAAAAATAAACTAAACCAAAACAAATAACAAACATTCAGCAGCTTTCTTCTTTAGGGACAAAGGCTAAAAAGAAAATTTTATACTGGTCATCAGAGGACTCACAGATGTGAGGACTCCTCTCTCTGATAGTTCTCTGTTTGCCCACGTCCTTTTAGTTTTTCTCTCAGTGCATTTTAAACCCCACCTTTGTCACAGCCAGGGTTCCATCTTGCTTTCATGTAGCATGTTTTTCAGAGCTATTAGCTTTTTTCCAACTATTCACATTGCTATCAGCTCCAAAGACAGTATCCACAGATAGGAATAGATAGGAAACCAGATAAAAGATGAAATTTTGGGGAGAATAGCCCCTCAGTATTCAGGTTCTGCACCTACTCTGACTTTCCACCAGGCTCAGGCAGAATTTTGCTTTCAGAATGAGCTCCCCAGTAGAGCAAAGAGCTCCCAGTGGTGTTTTTATGGATGATGCTCGGTGATCCCCCCACTTTCCTCCAAAGAAATGTACCACTGCCAAAGCTGGGCTGCCAACATTCAAAGCTCTACTGATGAGAACTGAGCAGAAGCAGCCCAATGTCTTCCCCAATTCAAGTGACAGGTACCTACTCTTATACTTTAAATAAATCCAAAACAATAATTATCTTTTTAACCTCTCCTCCCCATCAGTAGTGTTTTTGGTGGAGTAACTTGGAGACAAATGGTTTTTTTATGGCTGAACATGAGCAGATAACTGAAAAAAACTTTTTTGGAACACGTGAAAAGCAGTACACAACAATACTGCAGCAGAAGTTTGCTTAAGTAGTCAGAGTATCTGCGTATTATAAATCAGATCATGCAATGGAAACACTTCTGAATCTCTGTACAGTCCTTCTCTAGCAAGGATCCCCACAACAGTCATCTTACAGCCCAAAATCTCAGTGCTACAGTGTCGAGAATTTGGCACATCTTCATTGAAAACCAAAAGCTGCGCAGTTGTAAAAGTAGAAGTCCTTTATTGCATTGCTAAAATCAGCCTGATAAAAGCAAAGTTGTTACAGTCAGTGCCAGTATGCACAAAGCCTTCTAGCATAAAGTCCCTAAGGCCCAAGCAGAAGCAGCAGCATCCATGATCTGTGTTCCGTGAGCCTGCTAGCATCCTCAAAGCAGAGCATTTTATTCTGCTTTTAACCAATCAGGTAGAAACATGAGTCCACTACTGCCTTGTTGGACCTATCCTAAACCTAAGATTGATGTGCAAAAGTAATGTAATTCCTTACACAAATTCTATGCATATAACTCTATCTTTTTCTATCTAGGAACGCTTAGCAAGTCTACATTGTTTTTATTATGACTAGAACTTAATTAACTTTGTAAAAGGCAATGCTACTGAACTTTAAACTAGGTTTTACGTCCTTCTCTTACTAACTAATTCAGTCTCTTCTTTGCTTAAGGCACTTAAAAAATTCTCTACTTATTTAAAACTAGACTTGTATTTCTACCTCATGTCTGTGAATTTATTTATTTTATTTATTTCTCTGAAGGTTCTAATTCAGCCTTCACATTTCTGGACATCCCTGGGTCTGTATGGATGGGGCCCAGAAGGATTTTGCATCCCAACACTACAGGAAAGTATTCCCTCTCCACCTGCACTTGCAGCCCCTGGCACAAAGGGCTGGCCTCAGCTGTGACAGGTTTTGCAAGCAGTGACTCTCCTCCAGAGCCTGCCCGGTGTGAGTGGCAGCTCCCATTTCCTGCAGGCTGAGCCAGTCACCTGCTGCAGCCCAGCAGAGCAGGAGACTCTGGATTCCCCCTCCTGCCACCCCTGCTCTTGGAGGACTCCAGACCCTGCCTAAGAGTTGCTCATCAGTTCTTTGCCTCAAGATAGGCCAGATCCTGAAGGGTGACTTAGGAAAATAGTGTGACACACAGATGTTGGAAGGTTACTGACCCTGTGGATAACATTATTGTCAGGGAAATTCCTGGATTAGTTCTGCAGACACATCCCTACTCAAAGGGTTTATTTCACATTTCTGTAGTTCAGCTGTTATTTTTTAACAGTGTTTGAGCTCTATGTATTATTACAAATTAATTTCTCATTATGCTCCATTAGAATTTCATTAGAACTTGTTGATATGAACACTAACAAAATTCTATCGTGAAACTCCGGCAGATCTATAATGGTTATGTTTACTAACTAACACAAAAACTAACTTTAAACATATATTATTTAGCACACAACAACTTTGGCTTCACATAGATGCCCCACAGTTGAATTTTCACCCACTGAGACTGATAGAGGTTTGTAACTTGCCTTTTAGTAAATCCATTGTTGCCCATTTGTTAAAGCATCCAGTACAAAGTTTTTGAAAAACTGACTGACTTCCACCTACAATACATCCAAACAGAAAAAACTAATACACAGTTACAGTGTGATGACCAGATTTGATGCCTCTTGTCTCAAGCCTCAAGATCTAGTTTTGAGGGACCAAACCCCCACAATCACAGTCAAAACTGTAGAATAATATTTCTAAAAACCCCACCTCTCTCTGTTTTTCATTCTGTTATTTCCACATGCCTCCCAAGATGAAAAGCATGCAAAGACCTACATTTGCACAAACATTCCTTTAATTTCTTACTAATTCCACTTGAAGAAGTGGCCATTATTGCTGGAGTTAATTCTGCAATTCTGATTATCTTCAATTTAAGACAAGGTAATTGTGCTTGAAGTAGTACTGCCATCACATTACTAATATACTTCAGGTTTCTTTTGTCATTTGTATGAGAAAAGGTACCAATTAATCTACAAATAGAGCTCATTTTGTATTTTAAAGGTAGAAGTGCATGCAAGATTTATAGAGAAACATTTATCCTTACAGACAATATGAAGATTAATTCACATAGGACTAGTATTACAAGAATTTAACAAAAAGACCTCACAAGTGAGCACAGCAGTATTCAACTTCAAAAAGAAGGGAAAAAAAAACATACATAGCTGATAGTTAAAAATAATCTCAGGAAATAGAGTCAAATAGAAAATTCTTATTCCCCCACTGTTACAGCTTTAAGAAAGTATTGAGTGGAGTTTTAACTTGAAAAAAAAATCTAGAGTTCTGGTCTCATCCATAAGTCTCTGTCTCTATACCTTTTTATGAAACTGATTTGATTTAGAAAAGAAGCTAAATATCTTTTTCCAATGAATCAAAATTATGTGCTCTGCTAGGAATTCACCAGCCCACAAAATAGAACTCATTTGAAAGACAAGGTCTGTACTCCATGAGTCATTAACACATTCAGGCATTCGGGATAGGATGCAAGAGGAAAAAAACACATCAAAACCTCGTAAGAGCACTGTGCACACACATCAGAAATGAGAGATGCAGAGGACTGAAAATGGTAAACTTACCTTTTTTTCTGAATCCACATGTTTTGGACTCACAATAGATTTAAGATGTATAAAGTGTCAGGCACACTTAGTTTGATAACACTGCAATCTTCCCATTTAAGTTTGATAACAATGTAGCACTCTCTTCTATTCAGAATCACTTTCTATTAAATATGCTTATCTCATACAAGCACTCCTGTGCACTCAAAAATTAATTCTCCTACATTATCCATCCCCCAAGCTGCCCCCCACAACCAGTGAATTCGAATACCCCACATGTGGACTTCATTTCACAGACTTAGAATACACTTTGTAAAGCTGTAGGGAAAAGGAAGAATGCACCATGGTTTTCCTCAGCAGTTTCAAGCCATTTAAAGTTGTATGGATGAGATTCAGCAGGATGTACAGATTTATGGATTCTCTTAATATCTTAATGCACAGCAAGATATTTCAATATATTCGTATTTATACTTAAAATAATCAACGGGAAGGTTAAGGATGGGCACAAAAAGCTCATTTGTTGTGACACCTTCCCAAGAGTTTAGAGCCCTTTTTCCAACTACCTTCTCAAAGAAGCTGATACTCAGAAAAGCAGGGTGGGTTTTCTGGCACACATTGTCATTTTACTGCAATTTGAAGGGTTGCTTTAGGATATTCCCCAGGGAAGAGGGAGAAGACAGTGATGCGAAGGCACAAATTGCAACTGAAATCTTTGGCCCACTTTACAGCCCTTTTCTAAAAAAATATGCTATTTTATTGTAAACTAAAATAAGAGGAATAAAAACACCCAGTATGTCCAAAAAAAGCAGTGCCACTTCTTTGTCTTGGCAAATAGGCAGATGGCACCTACGTTTTCAAAGGAAGTTCTGTATAAATAAGGATGGTTTACTTACTCTTGATGGCCTAGGTTAGAACTGGTGCCCTATAAAAATCACTTTCCTAGTATAGCAAAGATTTGCCATATAACAACAGACTACTCGCCAAGAAATTAAGAGTTTAATATAATATTCTCAGCTGCTAAAAAGAGAGAAGATTTCTCTCTTCTACTCCATGTCACCAGCAGAGGCACACAGAGCCCAGCCCCACACCTGTCACATTCCAAGGAGTTTAAGTATTGAAACTTCAGAGACTGAAACCAAGCAATCACAATTCCACATCCACAATGGAAATGCCTCTGGGAAAACAGGGGAGCATCACAGTAATGCTGCAGTGGTGGGGCAGAAAGGCTTTGCTGGGCTCACACCTGCACCACGAACAGCAAACACCTGCAGCTCACCCTCCTCGGAGGAAGAAATGCTTTCAGCAGGTGCAGCTTGATCCCTGCTGGCCAGCTTTGAGGTTGGGGGATGCCCTTCCCAGGCAAGGTGTTCCTGTTTGCATTACAGACTTGCTGAGAATTCCCTATCAACCTTCAAAACCCTCGGCAAGCTCGGAAGGCACACGGCAAAGCTCTCTGCTCCCCCAGCTGAGCCTGGATACACAGACAGTGCTCTCCTTTAAAAGGCAAACCTCTGGATAACATCTCAGGAAGAGGGTGGAGGGCAGGAACAGAGCTGCTATCCAGTAGTTAGGCAGCTACACTATTGTGGAGTTAATTGCATTATCTATTATTTAACCACACGTAGGACATTCAGTCATCAGATGTCCCTACATTTCGCTTGCTTGGGTGAAATCTGTGGTCTGCTTGCCCAAAGGAAGATGGAAGATATATTCATCTCCTTGTACATCTTCTGCTTAAAAGATTGTATTTTAAGCATGTAGCAGTCAAGTGATTATAATAGCCTATCAAGAAATACTAATGTTAGAATACCAAAATTAATTCATATTTCCTAAATAATTTGAGAACCACAGAATTCACATTTCACCAAATTTTTGATGACTGCTAGAAATGCAAGAAACAGCCTTATTTAAAGATGAAGTTACCATCTCTAGAAGTATATGATATGTCTACAACATACCTAAAAATAGCCAGTGATAAGTGACATTGTTTGGTCCTATCCTTAGCACAGAGTCATTCATTTAAAACACAGATGTGTGCAGTTTGCATCTCTGGGCTACTATGAAAACACTGTGTTTTCATTGTGTTATTACAATACCATCATCATCTATAGATGGTGGCCTTTCATGTTATTAATAAAAATTATAGTGATGAAAAAAATCACCATCCAAAATAATAGCTGAGATCAACATAAAGTACCAGCTGATGGCTGAGACCCTAAACACATCACCATTAACTGCCTATCAAATAAATAAAAGATTGAATTTCATTACAGTCTAATACAGAAAGCTTTAACAATTCACTTTCATAGTTCACTTAATAAGAAAATGGAACAAATATTAACACCCCTTCTTTGTGAAACATGTATTTACCTAGGTGCTTTTCAACAGGTCACGCCAACTACTTCTGATGGGAAGGAAGTGGAGCAACAAAACACCTCCTCAAATACTTTCTGTAGTGCTTTTATACCTTCTGCACATTCCCAGGCACTAACTAATTAATTACAACTCACTGATGCAGGCAATCACTCAAGCATGCACATGAAGACCAGAAACAGGGCTGGAGCTTAGGAGCATCTGGTTCTCAATTATGGGGTTGCTCTGTGAGAGCACAAGGCTCATCTGCCTCTTCCACACATGGCAGCAGAGCTTATTTATAGTTGCTACTCAGGAAGCTCTAATTTGTATTAAAATATGTAATGACTGAATTACTCTTCAGTGCCTGTGCTTGAGAATAACAAAGTGTTCCCACCAATCTCCATACTACATAAAGCTGTAGCTAATACCAAGGATTTGCTCAAAAGGCAGCCTAAATTGGAATGAAACCTGGCCTTTCTGCCACAGAGAACAGCTATCACGGTTTTATCGGGCATATTTCACTAATGCCACCAAGCAAAATTCTTGCTCACTCATACCAGCCCACAGGTGGCTGCTGAGTAGGAACAGGCCACACATCATCAGGCAGTGGCCAAACGTAACACAGAAGCTCAGAGTCACGCCTGAAAATAAATCCGAAAAAGAAAATCCACTTTCTCTCACTGCTCCTTTGTCCTTTCCTCTCACGCCCAAGCCATCTCGAGCAAAGCTCTAATCAAAGCTCTGCTGGCTCGAAACCTTAAAGTGCACCTCAGATTCCTCCTTGCCTGCTCCCCACCCTGCTGTGCATCCCCAACACCTGGCAGGCAATGCTGGCTCACATAATTAGTTTGTAATCTCCACCAGTTACATTATCACCTGCTCTGCCTACAAATCCGGGGCCCTCCCACCTTCTCCAATTAGCAAGTTCTGACTTAATTTTTTCTAGTGTGGAGTTGGGAAACATAATTTCTACATAGAAATTAACACTTTCCTGAAACAGTTTTCAGTTTGTTACAGCCAGGTGGTGTTTCCAAATGAAAGAACACAAATCCCCAGGAATTCTCCAAGGGTGAGATGAAATGCTGCACTCTCCTTAGTGACTCTGGCACTTCAGGCATGGGTGCAGCCTCTTCCACACATGCATCACAATGCCTAGGCCTTAATAATCCAATTGTAAAAGGTTATGTAAATTAAAATTAGATTACATGAAATGTCCTCGTTAACTGGTTTGTGATAGATCTGTACAACACAGCATCCCAAGGACATTCCACTTGCCCCAGTAAAATCTGTAAGTGATGCGATTGAATAAAGAAGGGATGATTCTGCTCATCATTTAAACACTTGGGAGTTTTGCAAAGATGTTTCTTCTACCTAAATCCCTGTAAAGAAAGCACGTGAGTCATGAACAAGTTCAGTGGGTGCAATAACAGCAAGCAGAGTTATACAACAGCCCCCAAAAAAGCCTGGAGTGCAGATTGAGCAAACAGGCTTGTTTTGCCTAAGAAGAATGACAGTGCATGCAAGTCATCAAGTGTGTGACAGCCTGGTGAAAAGAGATAGGAACAGTCTGTCTCAGAGTACACAGAGCAGAGGGCTTCAGATGCAGAAAATAAAGATTCATCTTCAGGAAAAAGCAAAGAAAAAACCTCCAACTTTTTCATGGAAAAGGTAGTGAAAGACAGGTAAAGAAACTAAGAAGTTTCAGTGGTTGTTCAAAGGAGTTTTATTATGTTTAAGGGAGTTGCCCATTATGTTTGTATATTTCCAGAATTCTGCTCTGAATACCTTGATCACGGCCAGAATAAAAGTTTGTGGCGAAATCAGAACTGGACACGTTTCTCACATTCTAGTCCAAGTTAAATAACTTTATCATTCCTCACAGGTGTGCACATGCACTTCTTGCTGAAATAATTCAAAGGGCAAGTTCTGTACCTAAAAGCCAAGCAGGACTGGAAACCATCTACTGAGATCACCAAGCCTAAATTCCTTCTTCCTTCTGGTTTAGTCCCTATGCTATCATCTCAAATACCATTTTCTAAACTTACTTCAGATATCTTTATGGGCAATTTCCAGATTTTAAAAGTACTTAAACTTTCTGAATTATTTTTAATATTGCTCATGGATCTCCTAGCTAAATGATTCTTTACCCCATGATTACTGTTAGCTTGTCTTAAACATTAGGAATATGAATATTGAAAAAGAAAAGTCACAGGTCTGAATTCAAGAAAAGCATTGGCATATAATTCACCTATTATTTAAATGCCTCTAAGAGTTCCTTTTCATCTTAGTTTCTAAAATATATAAAACTAAGAAAAACTTAGTTTTTAAAACTTTTACTTCCATGCACAACTCGCTAAACATATCTTTAATATCTGTGTTCCTCTTCTATCCCTTGTCAAAACCACTTAGAGAAAACATGGATAGAGAAAACAATATTTTAAAACTGTGAGACTTTGCTGCAGAGCCTATTAACTGGTGATTTTAAGGATACTTCCTCAGTTTCATATGGGTTGTAGGGAAAGCAGATTCTGATAGTGCAGAATCAATAACAGAGCTGTTGGGAAGTTATTGCCATTATATTTCAAGTACAAAATGTGAAGAACATGACAGCAGTGACATCTTTGTTTTACTGAGCTACATCTATCAACTCTCAAGAAAATATGGGAAAACCTGATTGTAGCCTTGGATAGAAAATTCCTGAAACCTTTTCCCCCCATGGCTGGGAAGTGTTGACATTGACCTGGGGGCCAGTCCTGAAATCCAGTAGCACTTGTCCAAACAAACAGTGCAAGCTCACTGGGGCTCCTGGGCACACAAACTGTTAATATTACACCCCTGATACAGATTTCTCATTTGTTCATCTACTTAACCAAGCTCAGGATACTTGAGCTGAACCAGCTTTCAGCCACACTGCAGACTTTCACCATGGTTTATAGTTTTATGGGATAAAATATCACAACATTGCTTGCTGCATCAATAATATTAATACAAGGTAGAATTTATTTTACTTCCAGAAGAGGACAAAAGCACTGTGGATCACTACATCAATTTGGCTTCTCTGAACTACACAACAATTCTGTCAACACAGCCTTTGTTTCAGTTTCTGTGATTTTTTTGGTTGGTTTTGGTTTTGGTTTTTTTTTTTTTTTTTTCCATGTACTTAGGGCCTGAAGAGAAGGAACCAGACACATATTTACTTTTCTGCCTTTGGGCTTGTGCAGCTGAACCTGAACAGACCCAGATGACACAAGCTCTCCTCTGTGCTGGCCAGTACTCGGGCCTGTTTCATTAACCAAAGAGAAAGTCAGTGGACTGGAAATTCAGAATTAGTTCATAAATACCTTCTGAGGTATTGTATCAGGGGTTTTAATTTCAAGAGAAGTGATCAATTGGACCAAGAACTGTGTTTAACTGCATATGGATAGATACAGAAATATTCCTAAAATCCCAGTACCACAGCAAAAATAATGGTTCCTTTACTTACATGTAAGTTGTAGAAACCTCTAAAAGGTACATAATTGTCTTATACATGTCACAGAATTGTTCACAACTATAGACTATTGAGGCATTACAACCTTTTCATAATATTTTTATTTTATTCTAATAAATTTTCCATATGGTTAAATTATAATATTTTCTTATGCACAAGAGTCTAACATCCTATAAACATATCTGTGAACATTTTAAACCAATTTTCAATAAAAACCTTCTCATGCAAAAAGTTAAATTCATGCATGCGAATGAGGGTGGGATATGGACATGGAGGACTAACCCTGCCAGATGCTGATTTCAGCAGGGACTTTGCCACTGCAGCGCTGCTTTCAAGAGAAATTTAAGAGAAAAATTATTTTTAACATTTCAAGTCTATCTGCATAAAAGCCTTTGACTTTTTTTTGTGATAAATTTCAGAATTAGGCCTTACTTGTACATTTGAAGACAGATACAAATTCTTCAATTGTGACATATAAATCTCATCTGATCAGAGGCAACAAAAAAGAGACAGAAAAAATTTTCAGCTCTTTGGTATATGATTATTCCATGCAGATAAAGCCACACGTGCTTCTTTCTCTACCTTCACTCCAGGAGCTTCAAGTAGTCCTGCTTCTGCAACTCACATTTAGTTGTGTTTATGTTTAATCTGAGTCAAACTATGCCATTTTTAGTGACGCAAAACAAAATTGCCATTTCTCTGTGCTTCTGGAAGATGTTACAAATGAGGAAGGAAAGGGGGATGAACATGACCTTATCCAAAACGCCCTGCAGTTTTCCTTCTACCTTGGAAAAAGCTGGGTTTGTGTTTTCTTAGGGTAGAGGAATGTTAGTTTAACATGATGCCAATCAAACTCTGCAGGTTAAAAGGGCATAGCTTGTTTATCTTCAGTTCTGATATTAGCCAGTAAAGGGATTGAAAAGCAGCTATCTGGACTTTGGGAAAAGTATTTGAGATAAAACCATTGGAATATCTGGATAATTAAAACACGTGCCCTACAATTATTTATAATCTGCCAATTATTTTGACAATATTGTTAAATTGCAAATGGATTAAATTACCCTAAAATTTAAAAATTCAGAAATACATACCTTAACTCAGGAGGAGCTTAGGTTTAGCTCTTTCATTTTATAATTTGAAAATTCATTGGAACTGGCATTGCTGACCACAAAATACAGTAGGAAAATTGTAGGTTATGCAAGAAAACTCTGAATCTGATCTACAAAGGACCAGTATTTTGTCACTTGCTTTTATTATAGTATCCATTTTAGACAAATAGGGCATTGGCAAATTACTATGTTTTAGAAATACTAGGGCTAACTTCTGTCCCCTCTCTGGATGAAAAGCATGTGCAGGAAGAAAGAAAAGAAACAAAATGCTTGTGTTGAATTTTCTATTTCTTCTGATAGTTACCCAGGAAGCTTTAGATTGGTTTTGTGGGTTGGATCTTTTTTTTCCTCTCTCCTTTTTTCTTATGAAATTAAATAGGCTTTATTAACTCCTTTTACAGAGTTCTATGGAAAGTCCCACCATGGTTTTAATCATGATTTCACTATCAAACTTACTAGGGACTACTTAAAAGCTCCTCAGCCTAGCCATTAACTTTAGAAGATTCAGATATATGATAAAGGTGAAACTGTACCCCAGTATATTGGCACAATTACCATCTTTTATCACCCACTGTTGATTAAACCATCAGATCCCTGTGGAAGCCATTTACCTTTTTCATTTACCTTTTCAAGAGCCCAATATTAAGACAGGTTTTTTTTCAGGTGTCAAAAAGGATGGCACCTACTTACTGAGTTCTCCTAGTTTGTCCCAGCTTCCCAGCTGGAAGAAAACTAAAGTATTTTTAACCACAATTAAAAAATGGACTCTAACTTTGCTAACAGTAGTAATTGGAGAATTAACATCTATCAGAGAGTAATTTCATTATACAAGATCCTATTATCACTGCCATACATGGACAGCTTCAGGCACTAAAAGGACATAAAGGGCACGGCAAGGGTTTTGACCTCCCAGCTCTGGTGACTGCAATGCAGTGTAGCTGAGGGCATCCTCTTGAATTTTTATAACACATCACATTTGACTCAAAAAATACAGCAGTTATCCTGACTGGTTTTAAACGGAGCAAAATGCTCTTTATCCAAGATCCAAGACTAAGTGCAGCTGCTGCAATGACTACTGGCCAGCTTCAAAAGTTTCTAGCCTTATCTTGCAAGTCTCCCGGCTGCTCCAGAGGCTGCCCCGCCGAGTTTGCCAGGAGCAGCTGGGGTGTGGCTCAGCCAGGGCTCTGGTGCCTTGGGTGGGATGGTTGCAGTGCGAATTCCCCGGGGCAGCAGCACAGGCCAGCAGCTTCCCTCCAGGAGGCACCGGGCTGAAACGGCCTGCAGGGCACTCCGTGTCCCTCTGTGTGTTACCTATAGCCTGTCTTTTAGCCATAACTTTTATAAGTGGTCATCTCTCCTCTGATCAAGTTTTGTGTTGAGTCTGCTTGAAACCTAATCAGAGGACAAGCTTCTCAATGAAAACATAATCTCAAAATCAGAATGTCTTTCATGGACAAAACCAGACAGTTTTTTAGCTTCAGCCTTGGCAGGGGGTGGCTACCATCATTTAAACCCCCTGAAAACTCAGCCCTCTAGGTCTGGTTGACAGTGCCCACATAGAATTTTATGCATCAGCTGTTACGATATTAATAACCACAAGGATAAGGGATTTGAAGTCCCAAGGAAAAAGTCAGAGTTACTGACAAAAGCTAAAGCAAAATCACCCTGCCTCCTTTCAGATTTAGAGCCATTTGATAGGCATTAACTAGTAACTGCATATGACCTCCAGTTTTCTTGTACAGGTGTTTTATGATCTTTAGAACAAGCTATAAAGAAAAATAGCAACCCTTTCAAAAATCAAGCAGAATGGTAATCACAGGATTCTTCTGGCAAATGCATTGTACACAGCACACTTTGGAAAATCACATCTGTGACAAAACCAGAACCCATAATGGAGTGGGATGGATGCACTGATGAAGGAGGTGGAGGGCTGGGTCTCAGGCTTCAGGCCAGGGCAGCTTCTAGAAAAATAAAACAAACCTCTGTTGCGAAAAGACAAGAAATGAGCTAATAAAACAACAGAGAAATTAAATTTGTTCGTTCTTTGTCCTCTACAAAGAAATTAAAGAGGAAGTCCCTGCTTTGAATAGCACACAGCCATAACTTCCCTTGTCCCTTAATTTGAACAGTTCCCTCACAAAGCCTGTGTCAGGTCTGACACTGGTCCAAGGCTCTAGGCCATGATGTGATCTGCTGTGCTCTGCCATGTGAGGAACAAACTATTCCTTCCTGCCCAGCCTCTGATTAAGGCTGATCCTTACAAGGAGGCTGCCACGGCTCAGCAGCTTCTCCAAGTGCATTCCCCTTCTCTCAAACTTTGAGTGGGTCTCACAGCCCTTTTTCCACAACAACATCTGCACTCACCTTGCCTAAGAAAGCACATTTATCAATTCCTCTGCCTTGCACAGACTTGTTCATGATTCCTTAGTTAGTGTGATGCTCAGCACCCTGGAATGGAAGTATTATAGCTCTAAATTCATTGCATAGAAAAGATGAAAGTTTCAGATCAAGAAAACCTTTCCATCATTGACATTACTTCATTAGCAAAGCCAAATAATCAATCTGTGTTAACCATAACAGTTTGGAAACTGTGGGCCAGGCACCTTCAGAGGAAAAGGAGTTCACTGACCTGACTAGTTCATTGAAGCATTTCCCCCTTCATTATGAGTATTAGCTTATTAGTGCCCAGGTTTAGTTGAAACCAGGTGTTTCTGATTTTGTGAAGACAACCTTGCTGTGATGGCTCTGAAGCCTGGGTTACCCCAACCCTAGGTGTATGTACAGTTTGGGAGTCAATTAAGCTACAGATCAACTCTTAAATTGTTCATAATTCCTGATCTACACTATTTGCTGAGCAGGAGATTACATCACTCATTTGAGACACTGGAGATCACAATGTCTTTTTACATTGCTATCAAACCCCAATTCCCTCCCAGCTCAGGAGCTTTTCACTTGTCTCTAGCAGAGGGACTGTTCCCTTACAGAGAGGACATATTTCTTACCTAGGAGAGCAACTCTCAAGTCAGCTAAAGCAGCAAAAACCTTCCATACCTCCTTGATAGTAACAGAACTTTCACAATTATGCTGTTGCAGCAGAGAAACAGAAATAGGTTAATGACAGCTCAAAGCTAAGCAAATCAATCACACAGTTCTCATTCCCAAATCCTGGACTTCATCACATCGTGTGAGCCTCTCGTGCTCCAACTGGATGCTGTTGGACCTTTTGATGCTGCAGAACAAGACATGAGATAAATAAAATGTACATTTTTTTTTTCCATCCTCGCTTCCCTCATGCTGACCAGAGAGGAAATGACAACCAGATGCCCCTGTGACCCACAGTTCCCCTGAGGTGACCGATCCAAGTGTAACATGTGGTCCCCTCATTTGGGAAGGAGCCAAAGTCTGCTCTGTTTAATTGGCCGAATGGTCCCCTACAGCTGCAACAGATTAGGGACAAATTCTCTTCAAATAAAGCTGTGCTTTTTCTCCCCATCCCCCTCTAATTTGGGGGGTGTTGGAGAGAAATCATGCCTGGAGAAACATGTGCACATACACACACGACTGAAGTTAATAAAAGTGTCAGGTAGGCAAACAAAATACCATTTATTATTAAGCAGCAATAAAAGACCACATTGATGTGTATAAGGAATCAGGCAACCCGGGCGCTCCAGGGAGAGGGAGGGTAGTGGTGTCTCATGAATCATTACAAAAGTTTTCTCTGATCTTTAATACTGGACTCAGTGACTTTGGGAAGGGGGAAGGGTGCAAACATTTGCAATGCCAAGTCCTAAGCCCCTTCTTTCCAATTCTGCAGCAATTCACGTGTGAGGGGATGAAAGCAGCCTGGCTGGAGCAATCTTGGAGGGCACTGACAGGCCAGGCCTGTCAGTGAGCTCTGTAGTTATTTTAAAGAATAAAAAGAATATTTTAAAGACTGGAATTTTAAAGAGAAAGACATCTTCAGGGCAGAAGCAGGATGTTCATTTACCTAGAGATCTTCTATCTAAGAAACTTCTGATGGAAGTGCTATATTTAGCAGCCATTCAGCTGGCAAAGAAGTGCTCTGTTATTCATTATAATATCAAGTTTTCACCAAAAAAAGCTCATTTTCTGAGACTTTAATGTAGGGGCTTTTGCTCCCTCTCAGACAATTCTTACTGGTTTTTTCTTTCATTGCTTGGTCTTAATCTTTGGAGTGGAAATTAACTCATTAGGACACCTATGTGTAGAACATACTTTGGGGGAAAGATGTGCCAAGAGTTCTCTTCCAGCAGTTCTGGAGGCACAAGCAGATGCCAAACTGTTCTTGCTGCACAGGTTCCTCTGGATCCTCACAGAAAGCTTGTAAGTTTTTGGAGATCCATTCATCAAGTCCAATGTAATATAAAGATTAGTGCTCCTACTTGAGCCTCAGGAAATGTTTCCTTCTTTTACCCATGGCCCATTAGGAAATGAAGTGCAACAGAAACTCAGAGTTGTTATATGGTTATATATCAAATACTCCTCAACATTTTGGGGAAAAAATAAAGAATAAATTATGTTAGTTTTGCCACCTGAGTTGTTATTCTTAGTCAAGAAAAAAATTATTCTTTTATTTAGACAGTGATTTGATAGCCCAGTGTCATCCACTTGATTATAATCATTACATTAACCATATCCACATACCGTACAGTCAGAGCAGTTATACAATTATAGTAAATGTTCTAACTCAATTTTTCTACACACCTTCCATGACAACTTTATGGATTAGAGCCCCTGAAGACGACAACAGTCATTTGTAAGAAATAATTCAACTGGAGCTGCTGCTGTGCCTTAAATAATCATTTATATTTTAAAAGTATTTTTTTAAAAAAAATCTGCAGATAGATTTGTTGTTCATTTAACTGAAAGGAGGAACCTTAGCTGAAAGACTGAGGTTGAGAATAAATACCTGTATGTAGGTCAGCAGTGTGTGTTCAGCTCCCAGTAAGATTTGAATCCACTCAGAGGCACAGACTGCTTGAAGAAATTTTCTACCCTCAAAAGATTAGACAGAATGAGAAAGCTCCTCTCACTTTCGGGTATCAAAGTGTTTAATTCTCATAATTCTTATTAATTATCTGATTTGTTTACTTCCCCAAAAATTTCTTCTGAGGAGGGAAGGACTCAAAAAACAATGAAAGATGGAATGAGTCATTGTGGAGATATTTTAGAATACTTGAAATACTTTGAAGAAACCTCTCTACTTCTCTCTGTCCACATGAGAGGTATTTTATTTCTCCTTCACAGCATAAATTGGCATTAACTGGTTTTTCATGTGTCCATCATAAAGACAAATATATATGTACTAATAAACATTTTGAACAGTAGTAGTGGGCTTGGCAGTGCTGGGTTTGTGGTCAGACTCCATCTTAAAGGTCTTTTCCCACCTAAATGATTCTATGACTCTGATTTACTTCAGAACAACACAGTTTCCTCAGCATGAGAATTCATAAGTATTTGCTGTGTATTCATCTCAAAACCGAATGTAATTTCTTGTATCAGTAAATACAGCCTTTTCCTCAGGCAGCAGAATGGTTCAAACAGGATGCCAAAGGGGTGGGAGTGGGCCGAGCCCAGCACATGCTGACATTGTTCTGTAGTGCTAGCATCCCACAAGCAGGTGGAGGAGGAAAAAGGCTCCTCTGTGCCAGCAGCATCTGCCTCGATGGCTCAAACGTGATGGCACACTTTGGGCAGGACCCATAGCCTGGGGATGCTGCTTTCTTGTGCTCAGCTACACTTGAAGTGTTTTACATTGGGAACAAAGACTGAGAAATTCTCAGCTGGACACCTGTTTATTCAATCTACCACCTTTCTCCACTGTAACTTCATTAAAATGTTAATTATATTCATTCTATATTCATGTCAGGATTTTTTCAGCTATAGGACTTCATTGTCTAGAAAACTATCAAAGGCAAAAGAAAATTCACAAATGGTACAATGCAGAGAATACTTCAGGCTTTTCCCTATCCTATTCCTGGTTTAGAACTGTTTTCAAAATCCAGTTTAAAACATGAACAATTGAAAACCTGGTTTTGAGGCTGCTATGACAAATCTGTTTCATATTGGTCTATAATCACAGTTTCCATAAAAGATTCTGAGATAACCCAATGTCTGTTTATGGTCTCCTTACACATCCTAAATAGTTATCTCAAGTTTTTCTCACATTGATATCCAGGTTTAACAACAAAAAATTGTGTGGCTCTGTGCTACCCCTTGCCTTTTTTTGCCTCCTGTCCTGTAGCCCTGGCAACAAAATTCCCACTCTTCTGCTGTGACATTGGTTGGATAAATTTGGCCAAACCAGAGGAGCAGAGAAGTCCAGAATAGTAATGAGCTTTTCTACAAATGGTTATTTTGGACACCTATCATTCTTGACCCATTTTTTATTACAAATAAAATCAATTTTATGCAAATGCAATATCACATTGAAAACACACTACATTTATGGTTTTTTGGATTCTTTGAATGTAAATATAGTCAACTTTTTGCTGACATTATTGCATAAAATACACTTTTGGAAGCAATTAAATTTTGAGTAATTCAGTGTGTATGAAAACTGACCTGTATTTGAGGGTTAGACTAGTTCTATTTTAAATCTTTTTTTTTTTTTTTTTTTTTTTTTTTTTTTTTTTTTTTTTTTTTTTTTTTTTTTTTGTGAAACTCACTTTTTTTATATTGGATAAAAGTGTGGTTCTGAGACTGTTTTGTGATGGTTTTTCACTAGTAAAGTCCAAATTTAAAACTTAGTCACTGCAGTGCTGGATGTGAAGGTGCCTGTCTTAATAAACTGATAAACGTGCCAGCACAGTCATAACTGGGGATAACTGGGTCTTTGTAGAAAAGCACGGAAAAACTGAGCAAATCCAACAGACCAAATCCTATACCAGAACTAATACAACAGTTTCATGTCTTCTCAAAAACCTAGGGAATTCTGCCCACTTCTGCTGACTCCTAGCAGTGCCATGTGCCATAACACCCTTCAGGCAGGGTGCTGTACAAATATGGTTTCTTATAGAAAACATGGCAAAAATCTCTCTGTAGAATCCATCACTTCCTGCAGAATTCACCAGTCTGTAACTCTGAATGGCCATGAAGTTTTGCAGTGAGCTCCAGATCAATTGCAGCACTTGACATTTATCTACCATGAATGCTAGAGAACATACATTTTGGGTTGATTCCTATCTGTTACAGATAAATGGATCAATAAGGCTTTTTTTTCTTTTTCAGTGAGAGAGGGTCTACTCTTGACATCTTCTTTTAAAGTTAGGCAGACAGTTTCATTCAAACTGCAATGCTCAGCAACCTCTGATATTCTAGCAGCACCCAGCTGCTCTTCTATTGTTAAGACATGGTTCAAATCTCTATTATAAACCTTTTTTTTTTCTTTAATTTGTTTAAAATGCAGCTGTAAAAATTGCTTTGGGATGAACCTTGGCATGCTGAGCTGACTGCTGGCCTCTCTTTCTCTTGATTGTCCTCCCCCACTCCAATTTAAAATTTGAATTCAGATTTATTCTGCCTGGAGATAGAGCAAAGAAAGTGAGCAATAAAAATAACTTATTCCAAAACTAATAGGCAGACACCAAGCCATCAGATATCAGGAATGTGGCTTGACTATGTATTAAAAGAAACATATTAAACAACACATATTTTCAAGTGTCAGACACCAAACTCTTCACAGCATGAAACAGGTAGTTCAGTGTTAAAGTCCTACCTCTGATAAAGAGCCTCTATCTCTGAGCCAGGATTCTCCTCCAGGCCACCAATTCAGCACTCCTTGAGGCCACTCTGAGGAGGTAGTCAGGACTGAAAGTACTGTTGCAGTGCCCTTTACCACACTGGTTTTACCATCAGCAGGTCAATACCACTGTCTGTACTGTACACGGAATATTTTAGCAGGTCAGAACATACCACTGCATGACTGTTTCAGTGCCCCTGCTTCCTCAGCTGGGAGTTCACTCTCCACAGTAATGCAAAACAGAGCTATTAGGAGGCAGACAGTTAATTATCATGAAAAAAGGTATAATATGTGCTGTCTCTGTGAGGTATTCTCAGTGACTACAGCACTGATAGAATCAGCAAACTACACCAGGTTCAGAGTTAGCCTTCCTTGTGCTGGAAGTAATTAGCTATCAAATTGATCTCCAACTATTAGAGCTCTTGGATAGGATGCCTTCTGTCAAATATACAACTAGCAATTCCAGCAGCCTTCCATTATGCCTGAAGCACTAGGATCCACTGCAGAGGACCCTCAACTTTCACCCAGAATTTCCATGCTTTTAAGATTGTGCTTAGTAGAGAAATGCAACATTTTGTTCTTGAATCCACGCCCGTATCTACTAGCAGCTATTAGGATTATAAGTATCAGATAACAAAATGCTAACTGGTGATATAAAGTTTTAAAAAATTAGAAAATAAATTCTGTTTCTGGAAAAAATTCCAGAAATTCTACTTGGCAATGTTAGAAACCTCCAAAAACATTCTGAAATCTCTGCACAAGTAGCTGCTTTCACCTAATCCACACACACACATTAGATACCTCAGGAAAAGAAGCTATTTGTGAAACTTCCTTTGTACCCAGTGACATGGTGCTCCTCACTCTGACAGCAGCAGCACAGTTTAACCAGGCTGATACAGGTAACAATTGGAAAATAGTCTGCCAAACAAATTCAATCGCAATCAGCATGTGCTTTGTCACAGGCAGATCTCCAGCCCTTGGTCTCACCTATCACATCTGTTCACTGATAAAAATGATTTGGCCTTCTACAAACTGTTACTATCTTCTGCCTTGAACAATATCTGGCAACAATGAGGCTCACAAGTTAATTAAGAGAACATGCTTCATTTT
Organism: Acrocephalus scirpaceus scirpaceus; assembly: GCA_910950805.1. NCBI lineage: Eukaryota > Metazoa > Chordata > Aves > Passeriformes > Sylviidae > Acrocephalus > Acrocephalus scirpaceus. The sequence continues at coordinate 18,671,340 of OU383781.1, forward strand.
GCATTTTAAATATTATAAAGAAAACCAGAAGCATTCTCAGTAATATTCATTTCACACTTCCACATAAATAAATAGATAAATAATCCAATTTATATAATTCATTTTTATCAGAATTAATCATTCTCTTCCATCTCTGTATGGTAGAGACTTCATAACACATCATATCTTTCAACATTATTTACTTCTAAGCTTCAAAATTATATTTTTAGAACATATTTTCTGCCTCAGAAAACTCTCTTGCAACTTGTTTTTATGTAATGGAAATATTAGTATTTTTCTAATAGCATTTAAATGCTAAATCATATTCAAAGCTAATGCTAATAACAGTTCTCCATGAAGTACCTTGTTAATTGTTTTTTAAATGGTTTTGTGCTCTTTATTATACCTTCCATCAGGGACCCACAGAATTATGGCATTGTGGTGCTTTTGCTATGAAATTTTTATCCCAGAATTTTTATGGCCTGAAAGGACAGAAACAAATTCCCAGTCCTTTTCCTTCCAGGGAGCCAATCTAGGAAAAATCCAGGACTTTCATCTTCTATGTAAAATATATAAACTGTGGAATCCAGGAAATAGGGTTCTTTATGTTCTGTGCAAGGGAAAAAGACTCCAGGGAAGCACCAGAGCTGCATGCATTGCATACCGAAGACAGCTCCAAGGGCATCTCTGCTTTTCTCTTTGCACTAGAATGTACGAACAGTGCACCCTATTGCTAAGCCCCAGGATGCGAGTCAGTTAAAGAAAAGGAGAAACTATTACTTCAGCCTTGGCCAAAATATATATGTATGTATCCTTAGTCATAAAGTAATAATGTGGAAGCTTATAAATGAGTACAGTTGATTTATTTAAATCTTAGCAGCCTTTGAGGCAGAGCTTTGCAGAACAGGTATTCCCGAGGGCAGCGGTGCAGCGCAGCAAGGAACACAACAAGCTGAAGCTGCTAATTAAGTTCACTTTAACTTTCCATTAGAAGCTTGGATCAGTTCCTCACATTCTGCAGGCTGGCTACTATGTGGGTTAAATGAAGTGTTCCTTACAGCTGTAATCACGCTGTACAACACGGGTTTGGCCGTGGCCGTTTCCTCTCTGTCAGAAATCCATCCGCAGCTCCAGTTGGAACCCATGTGCATGTGAGGATTGATTTCTTGACGTTTTGTCAGTGCCACTTCTCCCTGCATGACTGCAGATCTGATTAGAGGCAGAAATGTGCCTGGGTGGAAGGCACGTGTTCCATTTCCTGCCCCTGGTAGCAACCTGCTCCGCAGGGTTCCACCAGCAGCTCATGTGCAGCAAGTCCCTCCTCTGCCTCACCCTCGCCCCGAGCAGGGAAAGAGGAACAGAAACTTGTTAGAAAACAAAGAGAGAGAGGGAAATTCAAGTAAATAGCGTAGGAAATTTAATAGAGACTGAGAATAAATCTCCATCCCTAATCCCTTTTCACATTTTTTAGATCAGATCAGATTAGATTAGTGTGATTTCACTTTTTGGTGCAGAACAGCATGAAATAACAAAGTTTAAACGGCACCAGAGAGAAGAGGGGAGGGAGACAATGAACTCCCATGCTAGAATTTTGGCAATATTGTGAATAGAAAGGAATGTTTTCTCAGGTTTTGGTTATTGGGCATTATAAGTGATGCCATCTCAATTTCACTTGCTGAGTGGCTGTAGAAAAGACTGCAGAAAAGTGGAATGAGCCTCCAATCAACTGCCCCAATGACAGCCATCGCAGAACTGGGAAAGCTATCCCAAGCTGGCTCTCATTAATTGTTCCCACACCATCTTTGCTGCTCAACACAAGCTGTTGCAGCCAGCAGCTTATTCCATTAGGTTCTAAGAGTACAAATTAACCCTGAAAAAAGAAAGACACTGAGTACTGTAAAAGATAGAAGAGGGAAAGAGAAGAAGAGAACAGGGGCTGAGAGTTGAGGAAGTTCCTGGATTAGCTAGATTCACCATTCAGCCCTATATTCTTCCAAATAAGCATCCACAGTCTTTGCTGTGAAGAAAGTGAAAAGGGAAAGGGTGGCACACAGACATCACCTCATGGGTTTGGTTTTTTTCAGAACTATTTTTAATTAAAAATTTTAAAAGCAGCACTTTTGTTACAATCATACGTTCATATGTTTAAAATCTGCTTTTAAGACAGATTATTTAATCAGCAACAGTTAGAAGTATTTTATAAATGCAGACATTGCACAGAAATCTGAAAACATGTAGGGTTTTTGATGTCATGAGGACACAGCACATGACCCTAAAATGTTCTCCCAGTCCAAACACGTAAGTTGTTCAAAGCCAATCTGCAGGTTTTTCTAAGAGAGACCTGTTGGGCTGGTTTCTGTTCCATTAGACACCTTTTTCATGGGATCTAGGCTTTGTTACTAGAGATTTACTGTTCTGGAGAGCATCCACGGGCAGCTGTCTGAGACTGAGCAAAAGACAGCATCTGGAGCTATAAAGATCTACTTCAAATCTTGGAAAGAGAGTTAGGGTTTACTACCTACAGATTTATTTGGCCTTTTGACGTTATTGGAGCGTGCTCTGCCTGCACTAAATATATCAGCTGTATCTGAGATCGAGGCTAGGTTGCTTTGTTCAATCAGAAAATGAACAACAATGACACAACCACAACAAAAGGCATCAAATCACGTAATCTGCTTGCAAGTACTATGATCATGGAAGGGAGAGGGGAACTTCTCCCATCATCAGCTCACAAACTCAATTACAAAATCATAAATAAATACCCACTAGCACATCGAATTAAGAGAGGATATTGGTTTGAATTTACCCCCAAGAAGCAATTCCATCCCAATCTCCCATTACAGTTTTCCTCAGGCATGGCAAATTGGGTGGGGTCCACAAGAGCCAAATGCAAAGCTGAGAATATCAACCCTCTCACCTAAAAATGAAAATATTTTTACTTAAAGTCAAGTCTGGACTGAATGCAGAAGGTAGAAGCTTTCATACCTCATTTCCAATGTAATGAGGCTTATAAATCCATCTTTAGCATGGCAAGAAAAGAGGGGGGGAAAAAGGAGGAAAAAATATTGTTCATTAAGCTAAGGTCAGAGAAATACAGCATTAATAAAGAAAAAGAAAAGCATTTTTGAGCTGCACACTGAACAAAAGATGACAAGGCTGTTACATTACCTTACATCACAATGACTTGTGAACATTGTCTTCAATGTTTTATTTTCTTTCATTTCCTGGAGGAGAGCTGTTCTGTTTGGTGGACAGCCACTGCAACTGGCAACATCAGGAGTCTTGAGTGGATGGAAAGCCAACACTTCATCTCATGAAATTTGAAGGACACAGATAGGGCATTTCAAGTAAACTTTTACATTTATTTATTCTACAGCTGTAATCAATATTTGTATATTAAAACACTTTGAGAAAAGGACTGTTTATCTAAAACAATATATGGAAATTAAGAGAATCACTGATGTGTTATTGGAACAAGATTACATGTCCATAATGTGGAAGCAATGGTTGTGCTGAAATAAAGTAATTCTAATTGGCTTAAAGACTTTCAGAATGAATGGCAAATTGATAATAAGCAATTTCACTTTGATAGCATTACAATGCCAGGGATTCTTCCAAATCAATTCCTATTTCCTCCACAAAAGAGGTCTGCAAATAGTAATTGCAGAAAACACATCTTTACTGTCAGAATAGACCAGCTTTTGTCTCAGAAATTGGATCAGCTCACCTCCTTCAACTGCCCTTTTCCACTGATCTCTAAAGCAGTGCCAGCGTTAAAGAGCTCCACTGTGGGACGAGACAGTGGGGAAGGGACACCAGGACTGAGGGGCTGTGCACACAAAGTGCCCAAAACGTTATCTGGAATCCTGGTGTGTTTAAGGACAATGCTGACTGAACTGGATGTTTTAGACAGGCCTGGAAAATTAAACCAACTTTGATCTGTGGAGGTCAAAAGCTTAAGAGACAGAGTTACCCTTCAGCATGACTCCTAAAGAAGTAAGACTGTACAATATCAGTCTCAGTCTGTCAGGCATCCTATTCCTTTCCACACTATATTTGTTAAGGCTGAAGTTTTGCAGGAGTGAATCCTTTAAAAGCTCTGAAGCAGCCCCTCATGCACTAACACAAACCATGTGATGCCACCAGCTCTGGCCGTGCGTGGTGCCGGCAATGGAGCATTTGTGACTTAAGAACTGACGTGTCAGAGAGGAGGCTGCACCACAAAGTCCTGTCATGAAAGAAGGCAAAGTTGGCAGCTAAACAAGAGAAAAAGTAAATTGCAAAAGGCACCAAGAAGGAGAGAATAATCAATTGTAAGCACCAAGGGGGAAAAAGCACAGCCAGAACGTTTCTGGTGACTACATGGGCACATGAATATTTTGAAGATTGTGTCAAGAGTCCTCCTACATTTGCTAAAAATCTCCAACAGTTATTTTTCCCATATCCCTCCCTGCATTTGCAAGAAATCAAAATGCTTACAATGATGTACTTTCCAGTCTTCCAAATCCCCAGGGGTTTGCATGATCCAAGATCATGGCAAGTTCAATGTACAAAATAGGAAATGGAGAGATGTCATTGTTTCATTACCCCTTTAAAGATAAGGCTCAGTGAGTTTCCCAGTGCACAAAGTGACTGCATCAGCTGCTGCCTTGAAAGAGTGCTGGCTTTCCAGAAGGAGAAAACACTGATTGCACATAATGCATGGGGATTTTGACAGGAAGAGTGGATGCCAACAAAGCTTTTGGAACATACGGCTGTTAATGTGAACCTCCCATGTCCAACCTCGGCACTGAATGTTTCATGGCGCTGTGGGAGCTGATCTATCCCACCTAGACAATTAGGGGGTTCTTCTCATCACCAGTTACGCAGCTTGGCCATGACTGAAGCTCTCCCTGGATACTCCTTATGCACAGTTCTCTGTTTACAGCACTTACAAAAAGACTAATTGCACCTATAAACCTCTGAATTCTTGCTTCTTAGAGACTTCCATAAAGCTGGTGGGAAAGGAAGTTTCCATTAACTTGGACTTCATGAATGACCCAGACAAGTCTTCAGTGTCACTGTGCCATTTGCAGGCAGTTCTAGCCCAGCCAATCTCTCAGGGGCATCTTCCTTTTGCACTGCAGTTTCAGCAGCTTCACTGCAGCATAAACATCTCATTCCGAGTGGCCACCCTTTAATAAAGGAAAGACACTTGCTTTGAACTGCACAGTAAATATTATGCTGGATGTCAAAGATGAGGAGAACTTCCTGAGTGCTATCAGAGTAAGGTACATGGTCTGCTAAGGGGCATCACTGCTCTCCAAGTGTATGTGTTGCTGAATCATCACCTAATACAAACGTTAAATACTGTCCCAGCATGACAGGTGATTGAAGGCACAGAGTAGCTACTCAGACAACTGCTTCAGTACTCTGCTGTCAGCTCCCTGTTCAGCTCCTGAGTTTGCTGCTCTTGTGGCATGCCTGCCAACACTTCTTAGGCTGGGCTCTTCTGCTACAAGCTGAACAAGAAACATCATCTACAAATGCCAGATTATTCAACCCACTTTTTATTCATTTAAAATTGAAAAGAGGTCTACAAAGGGCAGTGTGATAGAATAGGAGGTATGGATATGACATGATGGATATTGTGCACTCCCACTTGACAGCAATGCAGGAAAAGTATCTGTATCTGGTGAGTTTGGAGGGGATAAGAAGTTGTTTTTCTATGAGTTCCAGTTGCCTTGAAGGGAGAAAATAAAACTCATACATTACAGATTCTAGCACAACTAAAATAACAGCACTACATAGGGCAGAATGTTTTGTCTTAGTAATAGAAGTATTTTTCTGGCTGTAAAAAAACCCCAAAACCTGGAAGGTTCTGGCCAGCTCTGCTCATGACTTTCATTCCTTCCATATAAATTTTAAGCTAAGAAAAATATTAAAGTTGTGTTTCACTGCTGAAATGAATGACATTCATTAAATTGACTTCACCATGCTTTCCCACTGTTGGGTTTGGCAGGAGCACAGAGGCAGACTGGAGATCCCTACACGACTTATGTACAGAGTGCAGATTTGCTGAACTGAGAAGAGTTTGGGTTCCCAAAGTACAGCACCTCAGAGGCAATGAGACAACTGCAGTTCTCTTCCAGCTACACCCCTGACCTCCTGTACACCTCTGAGCTGGGTAGCTGTACACTGTCCTGTTTTCTGTCCTGTCAGTTTATATTGTCCTGCTTTGGGCCACCAACCCCTGCATTCTGTGATGGAATAACCACTGACAAGATCAGTCAGAGGCTGTTGGTGCTACTGGAATAGCTACAATAGGTAAAAATGACTTTGCAGGGTACAGGTAAGCACAAATTATATAGAAAGGAGTAGATAAGTGATGCCCAAATAGAAATGCTCTTAGAAGTCTCTCTGGTCAGTATATCTGAAAATAGAGAACAGATATTGAGTTTCACAGAATTCCATTACTTCTATGGAAATCTAGAAAGAGTGTTGCTGGGATATAATGCCACCAGAAGCACAAAGTATCCCCAGTGAAGTAAATGGCAATAAAGTGGACCAAAATGGCAATATTTCCTAGCTGCTGTTGAAATGAGGTAACATTTTTATCAGCATATAATCCTAGTCCCTAATGGTGCAGGTGTAAGATGAGGCTTTGAAATCAGATTTTGAGGAAAAAATGCTTGTGCTGTTGAGAGTGAAATACATTTCTTCTTTCCCTCTGCAGAAAGCATTTTAGGAAGTTCTACAACAGGCTCCAGTGAGAGTGGATGGTAAAAGCAGAGGTGGCATGATTTTAACTTACTCTTTTTTGATCCCTCCAATCACTTCCCAAATCTTGATTTCCAAGTCATCCTCCCTACCAAAACCTGACCTGACCCATGATTAGGGAACAGTTCCTTCTACAGTATGGGTCTGCTAAAGTGCTGGGCAGGCTGAGTGACAACTTAAGCAGAAAAAAGAATTCTAAGGGTGAAATAGGGTGAAGGAGAACACCTGGGACGTTATATTCAGATGTTTGTGGAGGAGGGGGAGATAAGGAAGTGTTATGTGGCAAATTTGAAAGCTAACAATACAGAGATCTGTTAGTCTCTTACTGAACAAGAAATTAATGTGCAGTATTACAGGAGCTGAAAAGAACAACAGACAAAAAGAGAAAACAGCAGAATTCACACCGCTGCCAATTACCACTGTTTCTTACCAGAGTCTGTAAATTAGTTGTGCTTAGAAAGTTAAAGATAAATGGTATTGATTTAAGCACATTACTAATAGTACCTTCACTGTTGCAATTGGATTTCACCCAAATTTCTGCTGCACCTAAATTATTCTGTCATTCTAGCTGCTCCTGTAAAAATGCAAATTTGTCTTCTGAAAGTAGGATATATTGTGCCAAATTTCCCCATAGCATTTATGACCAAAAACATTTTATTAAAAATGTCTGTATATTTTCAAATAGTATTCCAATGGGCTGTCAAATTAATAGTAAAAAAAACCCCATAATTCAGAGCTGTAAGGTAATAAGAAGTTGTGCTATTGCATGGACAGTTGGAAACTACCAGCAGATAAGAAGACAAATTTGGACAAAATATGGCACTTTCAAAGGTCTGTTTTCTACCACTGAAATGTGAAATATGTATTCTTTAAACAAAGAAACCGAATGCCTTACCTGGGGCAGGGGTAGGAATTTCCCTGAGCAGTTATTTCAATTATCTATCTGTTTAATGAGAGCAGAGCCACTCTGCTGGAGCAGCAGCAGTACAGACAGACAGAGCACAGACCCATGCCCCTGCACTGGGGTAAATGCAGAGCATTCCACTCCTGTGCATGCACCTGCTCTGTGGTGTACTGGCAGAATTCTGAGCCGGGACAGAAGGATCAAACAAAGCAGCTACCAAAATCTATTGGACCTTTAAGACAGGATGAGGCTGAAATTGCCAAAACAGTTCAAGAGGATTCAAAATCCACATTTAAAATCAACAGCAACAGAGCACAGATGGGAAAGTACTTCTCCCACAAACTGCATGCGGTTAAACAAAGAGCTGATATATCAAGATCATGTGGAATAAGCAGTGACTAACTACCATGCTTATCTTACTTCAACAAGCCTCCCTGCTTAGAGGTTTGGGTTCTTTTAATCAGAGATCAGAGCAGTTGTGGCTGCCTCATCACTTTAGTGTTTATACCACCTTAACAGCTTTAAGCAGCTTTAAACATATTCTGGCCACCTAGAACTGCTGGAGCTGCCTCCAGCTTCAGGTGTTCAGGCCTTCTGCTTCCTGCAGCTCACTGCTGTTCTGCTGACAGTGGCACAATGGTGGGATGTGCAGCTCTTGAGAAGAAAGCAGGAGACTGGGGAGTGCCAAGGCTCATACCTATCATTTCATAAGACACTATTCTATCAGAGGGATCCTTCCTTGGCAGTGGGGCATCACACTGCCCTACTGAAGGACTGAAAGCCTTCAGTGTCTTATATCAAACCCTCCTTCTTCTTTTGGTAGTTCAGCACTCCCTGAACCTCACTGCAGTCCCACAGAATCACAGAATCACTGTGTTGGAAGAGACCTTTAAGATCATTGAGTCCAAATCGCCCCTAACACCTCAACTAGACCATGGCACCCAGTGCCACATCCAGTCTTTCTTTAAACACATCCAGGGATGGTGACTCCACCACCTCCCCAGGCAGGCCATTCCATTACTTAATCACTCTTTCTGTGAAAAACCTTTTCCTAATATCCAGCCCATATTTCCCTTGGCACAGCTTAAGACTCTGTCCTCTCGTTCTGTCAGTTGCTGCCTGGAGAAAGAGACCGACTCCCATCTGACCACAACCACCTTTGAGGAAGTTGTAGAGAGTGATAAGGTCACCTCTGAGTGTCCTTTTCTCCAGGCTAAACAACCACTGCTCCCTCAGCCGTTCCTCACAGGGTTTGTGTTCCAAGCGCCCACCAGCCTCACTGCCTCCTCTGGATGCATTCAAGCATCTCAAAGTCCTTCCTGAACTGAGGGGCCAGAACTGGACACAGCACTCGAGGTGGGACCTCACCAGCTCCGAGTACAGGGGCAGAATGACCTCCCTGCTCCTGCTGGCCACACCATTCCTGATCCAGGCCAGGATGCCACTGGCCTTCCCAGCCACCAGGGCACACCAGGGCACACCAGGGCACACTGCTGGCTCATGTCCAGCTGCTGTCACCAGTCTCCCCAGGTCCCTTTCTGCCTGTGCACTGTCCAGCCACTCCGTTCCCAGCCTGTAACACTGCTGGGGGTTATTGTGGCCAAAATACAGGACTTGGTGCTTGGACTCCTTAAATTTCATCCTATTGGACTCTGCCCATCCATCCAACCATTCCAGGTCTCTGTGCAGAGCCCTCCTACCTTCCAACAGATCGACACACACTCCCAGCTTAGTATTGTCCACAAATTTGCTAATGAAAGACTCAATTTCCTCACCCATGTTGTCAATAAAAATACTGAACAGAGCTGGCCTCAGCACAGACCTCTGAGGAACACCACTGGTGCCTGTCCCCAGCTGGATGCAGCACCGTTCACCACCACCCTCTGGGCCTGGCCATGCAGCCAGTTCCTAACCCAGCACAGAGTACTCCTGTCCAAGCCATGGGCTGCCAGCTTTTCCAGGATCCCAGCCTGGACCCTATCCCTCAGTCAGGGGACCTTTGACACAGCAGCGCTCCAGAGAAGCAGAGTAGGAGATCCCAATTTAGGCAGGAAAACATAACGAAGTTTTTGCAGAAACCAGCAGGAAGTTAGGTGAAGCAGGATCTGGAGAAGGCATTGGAAAAGCAAACGATCCAATATCAAAGTGGGATTGGTGGCCACAAGGATCCTACAGTGAGGCCTGACAGGTGAGCAGAGCGAAGCTAAGCTGATGGGTGATGAGTGCAGCAAAGACTGAGTGACATGTGGCACGGAGCAGCCAGTGATGGAGCTGTACAGAGCTCTCTGGAAAGCTGCCCCAATAGGTTCCCACACTAAACACAGGCTGGCTGGGCTGCAGGCGAGCAGACCCCTGGCCAAGCAGCACTGAGGGCAGTGCTGTGTGATGGAGCTGGAAAAGGAGACCAGCATGGCACAGAGCAAGGAAATTAAAGAACCTGAAAGGAAGTGGAGCCAGAGAGTAATCATTGCTCTGAGGGGGTGATGCTCTAGTGACTAATAAGAACAGGTACAGAGAACAGCATTAAATAAATGTTCATCAGGAATAGTTTGCCGTTGCACACATCACAGAGAAAGAAGGAGGAAGGAAAAAAAATTGTCATGAGCCACTTCAACAACTTAAGGGAAATTCATAAACATCACTTTCATATTCCTCTGAAAAAGTAAAGAGGAAAAGTTAAATACCATTTGCCAGAGCCTCAATCACATTAGTGGATCAACAATGTTTTGTGGTAAGTCTTTCAAATCTAGTTTTACTTGTCTCTAAAGAATCCTTTAAAGAACTTTTTAAGTTAGATCTGCTGGCTTTGGCTAACTATACAGAGCAAAGAATTGATTGCATTCCTACAGAAATGCCCCCAATAACTCCTTAGCATGAGCTGTGGCACTTTTCCACTAATTGTGGAAAAAACTAATGGTCACCTTGAGCATGTGTTATTAATCTGTCTGCCAATTTTGAGAGATTTCAGTTGTGAAAACCTACAAGGCAATATTAACTTTAGAGCACACATTCTGCACCAGTAAAAATAAAACACACATGGTGAACTGGAAAAATAAAAAGGATTTTTTGCCATGTGACTCTATTGTCATTGAAGATAAAAAATCCTGTGTCAGCTCCCCAAAGAACAGGGCTTTAACCTGAGCTGGGTTTCCTTGCACAAGTTCTGAGAAAAGTGATAGGAGCCATCAGGCCTTGTATTACAAGGTCTATAGCTCTCCAAGTGAGAGATGTGACCTAAGTGGATTCAGGTTGTAGGTATACATTTCATTCATTTCAATGACCAAAAAAGAAGGAATAGTTGCAATTAAGTTTTTCTGCTGAATCACCCCACAGCAAAGATATTCTACTAAACCTCATTTCAATTTCTTCCTAAAGAGGCAAGATTCAGAACATCAAACCCAAGTAAAGCACAAGACCTTGAGCAAAATTATAAATCCCAGAAGGAAAATTCAGTCCTTCTGTGATTATGCTTTTCTGAAAAATCTCTGTCACGCCCTTATTCTTCATTTTCCCTACCCAGTTCTTGGCTCCCCACGTTCTCATTGTAAGGAGTAAATTTGGTATTTCAAAAATGTTGGCAGTCACCTGGAACAAAACAAAGACATTTCCTGTTTTACACAGATGCTATAAAGTCCTTTTCTCCACACATCTTGATGGCTGGGACATCCAGTACAGGTGTGACAGAGACATTTGCCTGCATTCCAGATTCATTGTCTTATTGCCAAGATGACAACTGTTCAGATGATCAACTTGCAAGATTTCCTATTGGAATTCTTCCACAAATAAATGTGGAAAAACCAGATCTTGAAGCTAGATATGCAATCTGTGGAAGATTAATAACTGAAAAATTGAGCAGTGGATAGCAAAAAATTTATCTAAACTTAGGTGTTCTCAACACAAGTCCAGTTTTACCAGATCAGCATTGGATAATTAAAAAATGCTATTGGCAAATTTATGTGAAGCTTTCTCCATTACATTACCCTCACTCATCTCTAAGTTCTGCTGGAGCTCAGTCAGGTCCAGAATCAGCACAAGAATTGCTGGGATTGACATGAAGGCTAGTTAAAAAGAAATGAAAGAGGGAAAGAAAAGCAGAAAACCTTATTGCTGTATTTATAACCCCTCCCCAGGTTCCATGCCAACTTCAACTGGGCCCCTAGAAAAAAGTTATTTTTCAAATTGGGAAAATGCCTTTTCATAGGGAAGAATATCCCTATACAGTCTTCTTGCAGAATTTATGAAAAAAAAAATCCAAAAGAAGAGCAAATAAAACTTGAGGAGTGTGGCTGAAAGGGGGACTGTACTGCTGGTGATGGATGTTTAGGTACCATACTCCTTTCCTGAGTGCAGCTCCATAATGGGTGTTAACAGGGCAGCTTTAAACACTAAGGAGTGCATTTGCAGTGTAATGTGCAGAGATCTGTCTGGACAAATTCCCATTAACACTAATGTGCTCTGCATGCTTAAATCCCTAAACACCACCAGGAAAATTTAGTTTCAAAAGCGTCCATTACGTTTGGGTGTTGAATTCTTTTGAAACAGTTGTTAGTTTGTTAAACACTGATTGCTCTCACATTAGGCAGACAAAACTTTTCATTTAGTTTAGACAGTTGTTAATCAGAAGATATATTTTTGCAAGAAGTTCACATACTAAATGAAATGTTTAAAATTATTCTTTAGAGCTGACATTGATTAACATCTTCAGAATGCTTCATCTAAAGATCTACTCATAAATACCAGAAACTTTAAATCTGTGGTATACCTACAAATTTTGTTCACAAAGGGCATTGCTCACTTGCTTACAAGCACAGTAGGGACATCATACATAATTTTTTTCACAATTCTTTCTATCATTAGGATAAAGACAAAATGAATATGTGCATACTTGTCATGGTTTGGGTTTTTTCCTTCTTCTAGACAGGCATCTAAAGCACTTATAAGAATGAAGGAATCTCACACTCAAGATGTGAATGCATATAAAAGCAGGTAGTAAAAGGAGGGAAAATGGAAGCAACAGGTAAGATTGGTTATGATTATAACAAAGTTCTGAGTGACAACAGCGCAAGTATTAAAACATAAAGTATGAAAACAAGTTGGCCCCCACCTTTCCTACTGCCCAATATAAGTCAAAATAGACAAATCATGAGATGCTAAAGGAAATGTCTGTGCATGAAAGGTATCATCTAATTTTATTGTGAAAAGGCACACACCATTGACCCAGGCTTCCTGCTAATTCCATTTGTTAAGGAAAGCAAAGCAGACTTATCTGGGTATTTGCTGGAGAGGGGAGATGAGTGATAGAAATATGTATTTTACAGAGGAAACTGATATGAAATGTCACATACAATCAGCAGGTGAGTTTGGATTTATAGATATATACTCTGGCTGGGATTTATGAGTGGACATGCACACATGAAGCCCACTACATTTACAACAATTTTCTTGTTCTTTTCAGTGGCTTTCTGAAGTGGAAGCTTGCCATTACACACAAACATTTAATCCTTCAAAAAGCCCAGTTCCTTCTCACGAGACAATAAAGTACTTCCCCTTGTAACAGCAGGTAAGCACTGAAGGCATCCTTAAAAATCTAACCCCAGTGTGTGAAAGAAACTGAATAATCTTTAAACTACACACAAGGCCACTTTGTCCCTGGTACCAGAACATTGTAAAATGTCTGATTAGTCCTTACAACAGTGCTAACACCTCCATAGCACATAAAAGACGACTTTTAATTTACAAAGGGCTTCTCTGGTTGTCCTGATTTTTGCCTTTAATTAGACTGTAATACCTAGCTCCATTTGGCTGTTAACCAACATATGAGGTATAGGCTTAGTGTACAAGGTAGATTTGTGAGGCTTTTTTAAAAGCAATACTGTAATATTTTGAATAGATTTTTAATACACACTATCTCATGGATTATTTAACTCTCTAATGAGGTAGAAAGAAATATTAAAGACAATATTTTAAATGTCAGGTAAATGACTCAGTTTAAGGAAAAAAAGAGGGCTTTTCTGTTGATTTTCTTGCAATGGTTCCAACAACTGCCTGGATTTTGGAAATGATTTTGTGATGCTTAGATTTTATATTGGTGCAATAATTGTGCGCAGTAGGGTACTGCACCTAGCCATGAAATTCATTTAAAAATGAAAAAAGAGACATGATGAAAAATACAGAAAAGTCAGCTGCCCCAAAGGAATTATAAATAATTTTTAAAATGAGAGTGTTTCTGTGGCAACATGGACTTTACCAAGTCAAAACTTGCAATACTGGTAAGCTGTGCCCCAATGACAGGTAAATATATGTGCCTGAATAAGGAGACCAGTGGAGCTCATAGTCACAGAGTGTCAGAGGAAATCAGAGGAAGTCAGCAATACATGTCTGAGCACTTAATAAAAATCACCATCCAGCTCACAATATGTGACAAAAACCCTAAAATAAGGGGAAATCTGCATTGTGATATGTAAGGGACTCAGCATGTCATTTGAGTTGTGCACTTGCCTTGACTGTCATCCAGTTGAACAGGAAAAAGAAGAGGGGCAGTCCAACAAGTACTTCTTTTGTTTCAGCACATCTTGAAGAGGAAACAAGCTCCCTCGCTGCAATTCTCTTACCAAAGAGAACTTCAAGAAAGCTCTGTATGCATCCCCTTGTAATGAACATAACAAAACACAGGAGCCAGTCAAACTTCTGGAGAAGCTCTACACCACAGGAGAAATAGAAACAACATCTCCATCAAAAGCCACCTGAGTACAAATTTAGCCACAGAAGTAAAATGACCTACCTGTTTTGTAAAAAGTGGATATATTTGCAAAAAAGAATGTCTGCCCTGCAAGTGGAATGAAAAACCCCCACAAATTTATATTCAAAAATTTCAGATGGAATAAATAACAAGGCATTGCATAGTGGGGGATCATGTCCAGCTCTACCTCAGTCACAGCCATCTCCCCTTGCAGTCTGCAGGATTCAAAGGGAAGTTTATGTTCCCAGCAGTGCTCAGCCCCTTTCCCATCAATCCAGGCAGAGCTGTTCCTCTCCAGCTGCAGGCTGACACAGGCTGGGCTAGGGAGGGCACTGAAAACTGAGTGTGCCTGCCCTTACCCTTCAGTGTACTGCCTGCGCAACTCCTCCTGTGCAGCTTTTGTTCCAGAAGTCAAGAAAAAATGTCGGGTTTTAAATAATTGAAAAACACACTTATCTAGTCTAAAAGGACTAATTAAAAATTTAGAAACTCATCATGATCACCTATTCATTTCAAGGGAGAATGCTGGAAAAGAGACAGGAGAGAATTAAACATAAATAAATTAAAATAACAACAAAATCCCTCTTTGAAGTATGATGACTGTGTTTGCAGGTAACACCAGAATTTCAGTACGTGTCATAACTTACAAGGATGAACCTAAAACCTTCTTCATGCCATTACCAGACACAGAATGCATTCTTGTATTAATCTATGCTTTGGTTCCATCTGGAGGTACCTTCAGAGTGGTAAACCTAGATTTAAAGTTCATTGCCAAACTAGTGGGCTCAAGAAGAAAAATGAAAATAATTTCATTGAAAATAAAAATAATTTCATTAAGAGAACACTTCAAATATGAGAGAGTGATAAGAACAGGAGCAATTTCTTCAGACATGAGAGGACTCAGCAAGGCCTAAAAGAAGTACAGAAAGGTAAAGTATGGTAGAGACAAGATTTCTGGGGATTCTGCATTGCCTACATCATTATAGAATAGCTTTAGGTGAAAATAAAAAGGTGAGAAACTTGGTTAATAAGCTTCCTTTTTCATTACACATCACGTTACAGAGGCCACCAATATCAAAACCTAAATATTAAAAGTATATTTCCAAAAGCATTCACAAGGCATCACCAAATACATTGAGTTCTTATTAATGACAGTTATTAATGACAGTTCACACTTAAGAAATAAACAAGTTCTCCAACTGTTGAATACCAGAATAAGAACCAAGTAGAGACAAATCATTCTATTACAAAACTAGTGACTTCTACAGATGATTTGACATTTGTATTTGACATCTGAAGAAAAGCTTTAGAATGGGACATTTGTTATTCATAACTGGGAGTAGTGGGTCAGGCTTTGGCAAGTCAGACGGACCAGCTAAAGACATTCCCAGAAGGCAAAATAAAAAACCTTACTGTCTTAAAAAACAGGTTCTATCAAAAAGGATTTGAGGTTGGTTAAGCTGCAGAAAAGCCCAGAAGACACAAACATATTCTTCAACACATAAGTTATTGTAAAGGGGATACTGTTGATCTTTGGTGGACAGGATGAGCAAAAATGGGTTTGAATTGCTGCAAGAAATAAGAAAACCCTCATCTATATAAAAAGTTAGATACTGGAATACATTTCCAAGGAAGTTGCTATGTCTCTTTCATCATAAGTCTGGAAAATTACTTAAGAAGTTGATGCAAGAGATGAGATAGCTGGCGTTATCTCAGGAAAATCTCAAAACTTCTCTTATTCTCTCTGATTTTATATAGTCTGAATTTAAACAATAAAAATGGTGAGTTGTTTTAGAAATGTCAGTATTCAGCTCACAGGACTAAACCCCTTATAGCCAGTCTGTGCCTATGCTTCTAACCCACTTAGTAAGTCCTGAGGCAAATAACTAGCACCCTCTCTACTTCAATTTACAATGTGATTGTCTCTGAGTAATGGAAATACTTATTCCAAATGGTTTTTACACTTCTTTTCAGAGAGAGGAAGGAACATGGCTACCTACTTTTCTTCCCTAAGACTGCTTTTTTCACAGAGATGTGGTTTTAAACAGGATATAGCTACCTACTTTTACTTTTAAATAAAGGTAGATTGTTAACAGATGTTCTAGAGAAAAGTATCTAACACAGGATGACCCCCTCCTTCTGCCTGGCTGTCAGCTCAGCAAGGCCAGAACAGGAAGAATGGAAGAGCCTTGGCCAAGGCACTCTGTGGGGCAAAATGGACACACAGGTGGCCAGGCATGACTATTCAGAACTAAATGTCTGCCAGTCTCTGTAGAAGAATGAGTGCCGTGAAAATCTCATTCCAATTCACCTGGAACAGAAGTGCCAGCCCTGAGCCAACTTAAAATGAGAATCACACTTCATCTTCCTTGCCTCAGTCGTGTCATGCAGAATCCACTAACCAACTTGCCTTCACACCCCTCTTTCTTCTCTCATGCTTAAAGGTCCTTTTTGGGCTCCCCAGCTGTCCCAAACCATAAAGTCTTTGTAAAAGGAGTAAGTAAAATGAATTTCATGAGGACTCTGTGATTATGACTGAATCATGCAAGCAGCCACACGGCCCAGAATCCAGGGTTTGTCCAATAAAGATATATAAGCCATGAGCTCTCTTTGTCTCTTCCCCATCCTTTTAGATGTGCATGAAGCAGTTTGTGTCATCCGTGAAAGGATTCAGACATTGTTTGCTCTAATGCCCTGACAGTATTCCCTGGGAGACTGGCCTTTTACACTCTTCTCTTCCTCCTCAAGAACTGAAGCCTCATTTCTCATAAGAGAGTTCAAGAGGGCACAAACACTTGGCTCCCGGGTGCCACAGCTCATCATCATACAGTTCTCTGTGGAGACTTAAGGTTAGTTACCACAGCCAAAAAGAAACAAGGAGACATTTCTCTCAGAGCAGTGAAAATCCTCAAGCAAACTGTTTTCTGCAGAAGTTTCTATGTTGTCTCACATTTCATTCAGCTTGCCAACCAGAGCAGAAAGTTTTTAGCAGTTCAATTCAATGTAGTGGTGACATATTAAAGAATTTATTTGATTTTGGTGTTGCTGATATTTTCATTCCATTTTTCATTTACATCTGGACAATGCTGTTAACTCCTTCAGCCAGGGATTTTATTCTTACCATCTAAATAAAAAGACAACAAAAAAATTCTATCTCTTTTTACAGTCTACGCTGTAGTCTAGACTACATCCAGAATTTCTGAAGAGGTTTAAAGGAGGAAGAGGACAAAAAGACCAGAGCTGTTCTCTCTTACTGCTTGTTTTCATTTTTGGGGGTAAGTACTGTGCTTGCTAGGCCCTTACATAAAAAATTACTCACATTCCCCTCTGTAACAGCCATGAGCACTTTTCTCAAGCTAGTTTAAGTCAATATGTACATTAGCCATGGTCTGAGTGTAGTCTCCTGCTGGAGCAATCCTGCCATGCAGTCATTTCTGAATTGCGTGGCTGCTGCAAAACTTCTTAGACAAGGATGCTACCAAATATGCCAAAAATCAGAACAGAAAGCACTGACAGGATTTTTAAGACAGAAAAAATGAACCGAGAAATGAGTATAAAGTCTTCCAAAGTCTCCCTTAGTGAAGGCCAATGTTGATTTATTGCTTTTTTGAGGTTTGATTTGGGTTTTTTTTTTGGACCAGCTAATTTATATTATTAAGTAATCTCCTAATTTATGAAGGAGTCCTTTAAGCTCCCTAGAAACTCCCAGCTTCATGATTTATTTGATAATTACAGAGGGGTGATTTCAATATCCTTATGTTTCTCATTGTTTTGCATGTGGCCATCTGTTACAGCAGAAGAAATTACAAAAATCCTAAAAGATATTATCATTTTCATATCTAGTAAGCCTGATGAGTTTTCTATGAGCAGGATGTATGACACAATGAAAAAGGAAACTGGATTACAGGAAAGAAATAAAAATATGGAGAAAGAGGACAAAGAAAGGTGAGGCTATTTTATGCATGGATATAAAAATGAGGGTAGAAGTGCTATTTTTATTTATGGAGGTTACAGCTCTCCTCTGAACTCATTAGCAATTCATTGCATATCACAGGATTAAAAACAAGGAATGGGCAGATCAGCAAGCCTGAGCAGATAGCCAGATTTCTGACTCCACCAGCCAACATTTGCAGAAGCCTCCTCTTTTGGAAAAGTCCCTGTTCTTTCCTCAGGAAAAAAAACCCCAAAACCTACAACTGTTTTCCTCCCAGGCACTAACTTCCAGGTGTGAACAGGAGGCAGCCCAGAGCCCTCACCTGACTGCACAGAGCCCCTCTGGCTGCCTTGGCTGCAGACCCTGAGCTCTGCCATGCCAAGGGAAGCTGGATAGCTGCAGCCTGCCCTGGGCTCCTGGCATAGGGGATCCCCTCCCATCACTGCAGCTGATGACAGTGGGGGCAGAATGGGAACGGATTGCTCACTGCTGCAAGTACTTTACTTCGAAAAATACTCAGGTGGGCCTTTCTTCATAATTAAAATGATTCAAATTAGAGGTCTGCACCTCACTAATGTTCCCACTAGCATCGAGAGGGCATTTGTCAAAGGCTTCAGTGGGAGCCAAAATTATCCCTTAATGATTTTGCCATTACATGTCTTACCTATTTCGCTATTGCAAATCATAACTCACAGTCAGATCAACAAAATATTACAGCATGGAGGCACAGGAACTCAGGAAGTCTTGGAAATCACCACTCTTGTCTGCCGGAAATGAAATGCCCCTCTCCAGTTTCAGTCTCTGCTGCTGCAGGCCAGATTGTGTTACAGGACATGCTGTTAAACCAATCACACTGTAAAATACATTAACACCATTCACCCCCAAAATTGGGGTGCTTATGAATTTTAGAGTGACAATGAGACAAAGCAATCAAAGCAGGACCATTCAATATGGAGCTCGTACTCCACCCTCATCTCACCATGTCCTGCTTCAGAGTTCCAGCCCAAATGGTGCTCACACATTCCATTGTGTTTTGCCTCTTACCCACACCCATACCAAGGGCACCAGGGATGTACAGCCCACCCTGAACAGGATCTGTCACAGGCAGGTCAAGCTTTCTCAAGGGAGTAAATCTGCTAGTGCACATTTTATATTTAATTTCTACTTGCTGTTTATTTTGTGACACTGCTGTCACATGCTTTTATGCCAATTGCAAAACTCAAAGAAAGTGTGTTTTGTTGTCCCTTTAACAATAGTGAGGTTGGTGTTCAGAGATTTCTTTTTCAGAAAAGGGAATTGTCCCTCAGAAAAGCTTCAGTCAAGTCCAGGACAAGAAGTAGAAGCTCGTGCTCAAGATTTCAGCTCTCCAGTGTTTGGATAAGATCCCACCTGCATTCTGGAAAAGAGATACATGAAATTTTAATAGATCTCATGGGGTCTCTCCACGTCACTGAAAAACAAGATGCTCAGAGCTTATTACTCTGTGGAGTTTTCCAGGTACAGTTAAATGATTCATCATGTGCCCATTCTGTTAATTAATTACTCAGTGCTATACAAAACCTTTATTATATATTGCTAGATACTTGTTATTAGATGTGATTGCAATATAGCAAAAAAACCCAGCTTCTATTTTTTAAAGTGCAATAAAAACTTGATATACTCAAAAGCTGTGCCTACATGTCTGGAAACCCAGTAAAATATGTATAAATAAATTTAAAAAATAAAATAAAATTTTAAAAAAAGTAAACTTACATGAACAAATGGAAAATTTTGGAAAATTTAATTAAGAACAGGATGAAGATGGATTCTGTACATTTTTCAGGATCAAGTGACCTGGAAAACGACAGAGAAAACTTTGAGTGGATAAAAATGTGTTTATTTGGAGAACAAATGAGAAAAATATAAAGTTTAATAACAAATGTAAGTAATTAAAAATGGAAAAGGAATCTCAAAATAGATTTTAAAAGAGGAAATTGGGAATTATATACTAAGTCATATTTGACACTTTATACACAGACACAATTTTCCCCTTATTAGTGCATGTTCTTTCCTCTTCTACAGTCACCCAGCTGCTGCTTTGTCTCAGACATGATCATTGCCTTTTCCACTTCTGGTCAGTAGTGTCTGCATGGCAGTGGCCTGTATTTGAGATGAAATACCTGCAAAAGATAGGAGATATTCCTGGTTCAGAGAGGCAGCAGTCTAAATCCTTAACCCAATAAAGACACTCTTTTCAGAAGAAAAAGGACAGGTCAGTGAGGAAGGGTACTCACAGCCAAAGCTACAGGACTTTATTTTGTAGAGGCATTACAGACCTTCCCCTGCCTGTTGTGAATAACTCTTTCAAGGATGGACCTCATGCATGTCAGTAAACCCCTTCCTCCCTCAGGTAACCTTGTCTTTGGTCTAGCATCATGTTTCCACAGGAAAAGTTTTTCATGTTTTCATCTTTGTGCCATTCTGGTATTTCTTGGAGTGGTTCCCACACCAATTCAAGAATCTCTGAATTTTGCCTGAGATCCTGAAAATTCTGGACTCCAAACTGTAGCTCTGAAAGCAAGAGCATCAGCTCCTATTTCTTTCTCACAGCTACAGAGCAATGTTACCCACTTCAGTTTTCCCTAATTCTGGCAGAGCAGGGCACCACGAGTCACTCACTACACTCTCTTGCCAACTACTGTTTCAAAGCACGAATCTCCATAAGGGGAAATTAAATATTTCTATAAACTCACCCTTCAAGAGCCAGGAGGATTGTGTCACTGAGTGTGACATGACACAGTGAAAGAATCCCCATAATAATCACTGTGGAGCAATCAGAGAATTTAAGCTATTCTAGACCTGTCACTAGTTCTGTTTCTGAGACAGGCGAGTACATTTGTGACATCTGGGGCCTGTTACTGCTGCCACTGAAGTCAAAGGCAAACTCTCCACTGGCTTGCACAGGCACAGAGCTGATATTATATTAGAGAGCAGAGCCGGAGTAGCAGAGTGAGGATCTTCCTCAGGAGGATAGCTGTGCTCAGCTGAACTACTGCTCTTCTCCAGTGATTCTGCAAGGTAACTTCTAGGGGTTCATAAAATAGAGAGACAAGCAGTAAGAGGATCAAGAGCCACTCTTGTTGTGAGAGGGACCAAATTAATTTTTCCTGATTAATTTACTTTCCCTTGTTCCCCTAAATAAATAAATAAACAACACAACAGCGGAACAAGACAGGCTTAGTCTAGAGTTTAACTAATTAACACTACTAATTAGTGTTTAATGGCAATGATAATTATAATCATATCCCTCTGAGCCTATTGAGGCTGCCACATCAGATGGATTGAAATCTTCTCCATCCCTCTATAAATTTAAATCAATATCACTTCAAACCTGACAGGGTCATTTCATGAAAAGTGATTAGAGAGTCACCTTTATTTTCTGTGTTAAACTGAGAAATTCAAAAGTCTCTTTAAGTGGTGGGAGAAGAAAGGATAAAGCATCACTTTGAGTTAATGAAATCAGTAATGGAAGCTCCTCTTTCCCACATAGGCATCACTCTTTAGGTTTTCATATGAGTCAATCCCAAAGCCAAAATTCACAGGCTCTGTGCCACTTGCCCAATATGTACAACAGAATAACTTAGGTTAGGAAGGACCTTTGTAGTCCAACCCATCATTGGGTATCCAGGCCAGTTTATGCATGGCTTTCTTGAGCCAGGGCTTGAATATGTCCACCCTTTGGCTACATGTTCCAAAGTGTGATCACCTTCATGGCAAAAAATCTTTGTCCTTATATCAAACAGGAACCTCACTGCAGCTTGCATTGCTCAGTGAGGAGAGGCCTCAGACATCCCCCATAGCTCAAGGTGTGGATGGCAGCACCCTCTCAGTGGAGTCCCCATCTGGGCTGAGTCCTCTTCAGCTGGTGCTGGATCATGGCCCTTGGCACACTGACACTACCACTGGACAGTTTTAAGCAGAATTTCTGGGCCGTTCTACAGCCCTCCTGCCAAGTGCTGCTCTAAGCAGTACCTCTGTGCTGGCTGCAGGCTGGAGCTGGGCTCCTCCCCAGCCTTTGGAGCAGCACACGGCTTCCCCTGCACAGCTGTCAGCTGGAGGCAAGGGCTGCAGCAGCTCCTAACCAAGAGACAGCCGGCAGAAGCTCTCTGCTAGAGCTGACAGAAGCAAAAGCCTCTGGAAGCTAAACCTCACCATCAGCAGTGAGCCAGGCATTCCCAGCCAATGCAGATATCAGATGTTCCCTGAAGCTCTGTCCAAGAGAAGGTTGGAAGCCTGGAAAGAGCTGCCTTTCCTGCTACCCACCTCTGCTAGCTCCTTCAAGCCCCAAACCCCCATGGACAGATGATGTGCTTGCTCTTGAAAGGTCAATGCAGTCTCTGGGAAGGATCACAAAAAATACACAAATGTAAAGTAGATGGAATAAAACTCTTCTAGGTTTACTGGCAAAATATAATCAGAGGGGGCCAATACAGAGTCTGGGAAGTTTCTGAATTGTGCTGGTTAATATCCAGGCTCAGCACCCAGCTAAGACAACCACAGAGGACACAGGATATTAAGCAGACAAGAAATTCTGCTGAGGAATGGCAGAAGAACATTGCAGCAATTCCCTCTGTTTTACACAAGGCCACACCTGACCTTTGCATGAGAACAAGGAAGAAATGTAGGGTAGATATGGAGCAGCTAAACCCTGATATAAGCATGGAATGGTGCTATGATAGATATTCAGATATAGGGCACGGCTTTACACACATAACAAACATACACAGCAAATACTCTTAGGAGCATTATAATAATGAAAACAGCATGCATGAACAAAATAATCCAAGTATTCCAGAGGTCAGCACTGAGAGTTATTAGGACAGTTATGTTTCCAATGCCAAAAGCAGAAGCTCACTACAGCTCAGTCTCATAGTGGCTTCTGCTGTTTTCATTAGCACTAAACATTCAGAGGAATCTCATTCAGAGGAAGAGACAATTACCTGGGGAATGCAAGCTTTTGATCTATCTTAGCCAGCCGTTCCACCTTATTGTGATTTTTTGTGCTTTCCTCTTTAGAATAACCACTCTTACTAAAGAAAAAAACTTCCTGAAGTTCAAGCCTCTCATTTTGTAAGAAAGATTGTCAGTTCAAAAAACTTATGAGGGGCAGGGATTTGGTCCTGTTCCCTGATCACCACCCTCTCTCCATGTCTCCAACTGGGAATATATCTTTCCTATATGTTATGCCAAGTCCAGGAGGAAATCAAATATACATTCCTACTGGTGACTAAAGCTCTGATCCTACCATTAGTTAAACACAAGCTTAATTTTATGCATGTGAGTCATCCCATCAACATCCCCATATGCCAGAGACTTTGTGGGCTTGATGCCCAAAAATGAAACCGAAATGAATGAATTCCATTTCTGTGTTGAAGAGCCAGGGTTGGAAATCCTGAGAACTGAGATACTGGAACATAAATCCACAGTATAACATGGGCCAAGGAAGTAAACACTTAAAAAAAAAAAAGAAAATAAAAAAGAAAAAGATTAGCTAATTCCTTAGTCTGAAAAAAAAAACCCTTACAAGAGTTGGTGTTATTAATTAAGAAGTTTCATTCTTGTTACCCAACATTCAGTGCTTCTCCAACAAAAACATGGCAAAATGCCTCATTTTAAAGAGCACATGCCAGACTTTGGATTTAGCTCTGCCTGCTTTTGGCCACCATAGCACCATAAATTTGCTACATCTTTCATTCTGCCCCCACATGTTAATATTGTGTCGAAACTCAACAACTCCTTTCTTTTCCACACAGGCAAAACAAAAAAACTTCAGCAATTCATAGTACCAATGAAACCCCCTAGGACATTCTTGAATTTGAAAACTCTTTGAAACATTAACTAAATAATTAGAACTAAATATAAGTAATTGATACACTAATGAATTATTAATATGAGTACTGTGTATGCTGTGTAAAATGGCTGCAGCACTTTAGTAATGAAATGGCTCATTACAACAAAGGCAACTGTTTGCTCTGTTGCAGGACAATGTGCCAGAATAAGGGTTGTAGTGTAAAAGAAGAGAATAGAAGAATATTTAACAGCTCAGAGTGAAACCTCAGCTCTTACATTGCTGGCCATGTCCAAAAGCAACGGGCCCAGAATCTCTCTGCATTGGCATTTCTGCCACCTGTTACAAGACAAATGTATTGGGAGACTTGTACTCAAAAGCAGACATGACTTATTACTTCAGAGTTCACTTTGAATCTTACACTATTAACAGAATGAATCTTCTTCAGTCCTTTCACAAAGTATTTTATAGACTCATCTTTTCCTGTGTACTAAACCATTTTTTAAATACGCATTAAAGCATATTTCCTGTAAGCCCCATATATGCTTAACATTTAATATCAGGTGTTGTACAAAGAGTCATTGTTGGAAGTGAGCAAGTAATTTCTTCACAAATATCAACATTTTGCATTTCTGAACTATCCAAGGCTTCCCTCCTTCTCCAGACAGTTTGTATATACACTGTTCATGGGCTATGACAACGGGGGATTACTCTCATTTGAACTTACATAGCAAAACCTGCTTAATTCTGTTTCTCCTATTAAGCAGATTAGTTGAGAAAAAGATATATATCTATATATACACACACATACATTATTTGATTTTACAAGGGGAATTTTTAATACCAAAATATGAATTTAAAATTTAGAGTGTGCAAATATTTACCCCTCTCTCACAATGTTCTAGGCAGAAAACTTATCCGTGACAATATTCATCTCCTGTAAACACTGGCAAAGCAATTTCAGAATTGTTATTTCATTGCATATTCACTAGCTGTTGCTGGAGGTATTTTGTTCAGCTCTAATTAGCACAGTTAATAAGATCAATATTTTCATTACTGAATGCTGCAGTAAGGCAAAACCTGCTTAAAAACCTACACTTACAAAATCCCAAGAAATATATTTATTGTGAAATCCTACTCATCTATTTCAAAAGCAAAAAGCCCTAAAAATTGGAGGGAAAACACTTTTGGTGTTTGTCATTTTCCTGAGGATAGAAATTAAAATTGAAATATCCATATTAGTTATAGGTGATTTTAAAGGCAAAAGGACTCTTTGTTCTAATTGGATTTCTTGCTACTATTTTCTCAAGTCCAATGGCTTTTTTGGGAGAAATAAGCACTGCAGTTTGATTCACTTGCACAGACCTTGGTGTTGACACCATCACTTTCCTTGTACTCTCGCCTGACTTCAAAAAAAACCCAACAACAAAAACCCAGAAACATGAAAGAAAAGCAGAGGCCTTAAAATCGAGCAGCAGTGTTTAAAATTCGGCTTCAACTCTGGCAAATAGAGATTGAAGGAAATGCAAACAGTCCAGCTGCAGCAGCCAAAATGAGTGCTAGCTCTGAGGAAAGAGCACAGCCCTCAGCACCCCTGCCCTAAGAATGGAAGCACTGGGCCCTGGGGTTCCTCCATCTGCAGAGAGCATCCTTCTGTGCCACAGAACACACAACAGCCTCAGCCTTCTCTGGAGCTTGTGACAGCTACCACAGCACCGAGAAAAAGGGAATTCAAAGGTCAGATACTCTGTTTCTCAGATCTCTGGGCTTTGTTTTTTAGCACTCTTCATGTCTAACGATAATGGGTCAGAACAGGATCCTGACTCTGTAACTCTTTTGGTTTTTTCCCTGAAATTTCTTCTTTTTTTAAAGAGAAAATCTCAAATTTGTACTTGGAAAGCATTCTTCCATCCTTTCACTGAACTAAATAAAAGAATTGGCAATTCACTGAGACTCTACCTCTGTGGAGATGTCACTCAGGAAATTGTGAATGTAAACTACCATAAAATATTTCCATGCTCATGTTGAGTAATTATTTTAAAAACTATTCCTGCAGGAAAATATGATCACATATCAAATGGATACTGTATAATTAAGCAGCAAGACACACCAGGGAACAGAATATAGGTTTAGGTGCTTTATTAAGCACCAGGCTGAAGGCAGGGATGGTCAAAGCAGAAAGACGTGCATTGTATGGCACTGCTTGTAACATGAAGCTCTTCCCTGGGGTAACACATCCTGCACCTGCTGAGGTTTTGCCACCCACTGTGTCTATTCAAATTGGTTTTCTTCCTTCCTATGCCCATCTCTTCTACTCAACTGTTTTTACTTCCACCCCACCTAACCTGCTAAACTTGTAATTTACACCATTTTAACTGTTAAGATATCTACAAGGCAAAACCACAAAGGACAAGAAAAATTTGGTATAATACTTCTAGGAAAGGCAAGAGAAAATGCTGATGAGACACGCTGGGCAGCTCTGCATGCATATTCAGTTTGCTATTAGCAGTATGAGCTCTCATAAAAAACCTGGGTTTTTTAAGATGACAATTACAGTAGCAAGGCCAACTTGATCTACTGTCAAAAAATGAAACACTTAATTTAAGAAATGGAGAAAAGCTATTTAATAGGGGGAACATAAAGAGAAGCCATTTGGGAACTTATCTGATCCCTAAGCTTCACATACTCATTTTCTAACAGACACAAATGCAGGCAGTAGCTTTAGAATTATAGGAGCTAGTACATGTGGTGCTTACACACTCAAATGAGAAAATATTTGAATGGGACTGCTGTTTCTGCACTAGCAAAGAGCTGGGAGAACAGATTGTCAGAAAACCTAAAACCAAACATCCACATAAAGAGGGTCTCCAGTGGACATTAGATCAAGCCAAAGTCATCCCATTCATATACTGATTCTTCACTCTCACTTGATTGAAAAATCAATTACATTCTTATCTGCAAGGACAGGGGTTAAAAATTAATAAATATTTGATTCCTTGCCTGGACATATCCCTCTGGCAGGATGCACTGTTTCTCAATATGACAGCAGAAATGAACAGCATTTCCAGAGATAGCCTCTTCATTTTTTATTTTCATGAAACAAGGCTGGATTTTGGTAATGAACAAAGACATTCATCATTAAACTCAATCCTTTGAAAATGTGTGCCAGGGGTCCTGGGAATCCATCACTTACTGATGCTACCCAGGGAATTCTCATACACTGCACGTCTGTGGCCAGTTCAGATTAAGACAAAGGAGAACACTGGGTCATCCTATCTAGGAATCTCAATCCAAAGACTACTCAGAATAACTCAAGTTTATATGGCAACATTTCCCATTTTCATTATGTCACACAACAGATTTAGAGACTGTTGTACTCCATTGTCTGCTCTCTTCACTGTCTCTGTCACTAGAATGAGACACCCAAAGGTAATGCCAAGTGCAGGCTGAGGAAGATAGTAATACAGTGAACTTCTTCATGCTTTATAAGTTAATTTGCCAGGCACTTCAGCGTGTTCTTACAGGCTGCTTCAGCTGGAAAGGAGAACAAAAGTTATTGGCCATTCTAATCAGAGGGCCAACATCCCTTCCCCAGCCCCAGTTCCTTACTGGGAACACCTTTGTGCCACAGGCTGTCCAAATCACAGAGCAGGAAAAGGCCCAAGGTAACACATGATGGCAATCATTTAACACTGTTTGTGAGACCTTCTGAAAATACAATATTTATGGATGTCCATGTTTATATACACATGCATGCATACATACAAATGCATATTTCCATACCAGAAAGCCACAAATTCCTTGATATCCTCAGCTGAGGACAAACCATGTACAGTGCTGATAGAGGAGACGACTCTGCCAATGGACAGAGAGGGAAAGTGAGTGCAAAATAAGGCTTTCTTGTGCGGGTCTGAAGGAGACAATCACTGCTGTGGAGTAGTCTGGAGACTGTAGCTGCGGCTAAAAGGCAAATAGCATCAATCTCTTCCCACAGCATTGCCTCTCAGGGTCTTATTAAGCATGTTTTGCAAAGAAAAGCTGGAATTTATCCTATGTACATAAAACCCACTGCAACTCTATTCCAAATCTTTGGCTACAGAAAGCAAAACCAGAATTATGTTCTTATGCTCTTAAAGATACTAAACAAAACCCTCAAAAAATCAAAACCAGAAACCCAAACCATTCAGAAACAACTGCCGGGAATTCTGTCTTTATTTGTTTGTTTGATGGTGGTCTGTGCCTAATAGACAATGCATCCTCCTAAACCATTCAATTAAATCAGACCAAACAAAGAAGCAAAATCCATCCATCTCACTCCACCCCCATTCACAGGAAAACTTTGATCTGTCATGCTGACAATAAAACCAAAAAAACACCCGACCAAAACATTCCTATCACTCCACTGCGTTACTCAGACTCTGCTAGTTAAACTCCACTCAAGTAATCAGTTACCATTTATTGGTTCAGTTATCTCCTGCTCTCTGCAATCAAACAAGAAACTAAAATAATGCACCTCACGAGCAGCAATGCAAACACACTTGGGCAGGGACTGTGCTATTTGAAGGTCAAGTAAAACAGCATTTGAAGTCAAGTGGCAGTCAAAACCCTGCCTTTTTGGGTTGCCATTGCAGAGGTTTGTGCTCACCATTACACTGAAATACAACCAGACTTCCTCTGGAATTTCTGCTCATTTACACCAGAGTAAATCAGCAAAGGTTTTGGATTATAGGAATTAAGTTAATTGGTGACTGAGCTTAGTCACATCACAGAGGGATACCTGTGCAGTGTTTAATCAGAGAGAGCTTAGCTCTTTATGTATAAATTCTAGATCTTCTGTGATACAATTTTCTGTTCTGCCAGTGAATCATGGCTTAAAGTTTGCTTAATTCTACCACAGCATGTATTTCATGTAATGGTCTCCCCTGCAGACAAAATTCCTACCCAAAGTACTAGGCTATTTCAGAAAGAAACCACTCTTATTTGCCTGAATTGGTTGGTATGGTACTTAAATAGCCACATTCACCTAGTGATTTCTCTAAATAAATGCTTGTTTTCAAATGTTTTAAACCATTTTTGGTTCTGTCAAAGTTAGAAAAAGTTTAGGTGAGTACAGAACACATACGATTTAGAACACACTCATATCAATCACAAATTCAAATTGGGAGCATGTAAAGCAACAGGCACATTAAAGTCTGGACCACCAATTTCTATTCCTAGGCCTATGAGTAATACTTGAGTTAGGCACAGAGACGTCTAAGTGAGGGAAAAAAAAAAAAAAAAGAAAGAAACAACAAAAGGGCAGATAGACTATGTAAATCCTCAGATGGTTTTGACATTTAAGTGTATCAGTTTTCAGATAAGCCATGGACTTTGGATGACATGTGATAGAAGGAGAGAACTCAGCAATGGAAGGGAAGAATTAGCAGTGCATTAAGCAGCTCTGTTCCAGTCTGATGGAACTGTGTGTTTTTAAAGGCCACCTGGCATATCAGGCATATCCCTTTTCAGGCTGTACACATTACGGGGCTGCAGACCTCAGACAGATCTCTGCAGTTTTTAGCCATTTGGGGATGAAAGACTGAAGTGTCTCAAATCTCTCTCTTCTCCTCCACCATGACCCATGGAGCAGACCCTAGCTGAAAGTTAGATTTTGTAAAAGGCCTGCTCACTGCTGGCTAAAATCCTTCACTACATTTTACCCTAAATGATGTTTAAAGCGCTCTGAGTTAGTTTCGGGCTCTGAGGCCATCAGGGCATGTTTAAAGCACGCTACAGAAGCCCATGGAAGCAGTTCACTGATCACTGGAGCAAGACCAGTGGATGTGCCATTCCAGCTGGGTGGCACAGCAGGTGAGGGGCAGTGGGTCCTGAACCCTCCCTGTGGGACAGGGCCTGGCCTGTGCTGTGCAGGGGGACCCAGGGAGCTGCTGTGTCCTGGGCACTCCTGTCCCTGTGTCCCCCTGGCACTGGGGAGCACCACGGGCTGTGTCTGAGGGCTTCCTGCAATTAGGGTATTTAACAATCTCACTGTTTGGGCACAAACATGAATTACATGGCCTCACATGCCCTGGGCACAAAGTGAAATAGCTCAGGTGACCCTCACACATTACACAGCCCTGCCTGATGCCACAGAGAGAGCTGACAGGCTTCACCTCAACAGGAGCCAGGCCTGATAGTTCCAAAAGCAGGTCCCTGCACTCTGACCTTTCTCCTTGCACTGGGAAAATTCAAATCTGTTATTTCATGGGGAAAGAAAGTTCTTACCCACCTTTTCTCTTACATCACAGGCCTTTGAGCCAGCTGTTCTAGAGCGAGGTGTCTCTGTTCAGGACAGGCGAATGCACTGGAGGATCTTTGGAGCTCCCTTCCAGCCCAAGCCAGTCTGTGATTGCCTCAGCATCCAGCCCTCAAGTCAGCTGTGCAAAATCAGACATGAAAAGAATTTATCGAGTTTGCTAATGACACTGACCTGGTTTTCCTTCTGACCTTTTCTTTATTTTCCACTGACTGCCTTCCTTCATAGCTCTTAATGACATTTAGAACCAGATTTTTAATTAATGTGCCTAAGAAGTAGATAGTCAGTTAGGATTTAAACAAATACTTCATAGGCTAGGCATATCAGCTCAACTGATGAGGCAGCCATATAAATGTTTTTGAAAATCAGCCAGACATCTGCAGCTCAGAGCACCTAATGACCTTAAAAAATAATCTAATTTTCAAATTCTAGATATTCTAAAAAGCTTTTGTTTTTCACGATGTATGTCATGCAGATATACAGAGAGAATATTTTTCAGTCTCTTTCAAGCAAGAATAAAAAACATTGAAAAAAATACAAACCCCAATCCTTTGAGCCTCATAAACTTTCAAGGGAAATTAACTGTCCTGTAATCCTGCTGGTAGAAAATGAGTGTGAGTTGCAAGCAGTATTCCAAAGCACAGTAGCAAAAGTAATTGGCTTCCCCCTCCATCCCAAAGTCCTTGACCTTTTGCTCCTCATTAGGGACATAAAACATGGGGAAAACAGTTACATTTGTCATATTTCTTGTAAAATTATACAAGTAGAAATTGAAACAGTTTGGAGTCAATAAAGTGAATTTGAAAAGCTGCCTGTAGGAAATTGCTAAGAATAGAATTCTTCAAATCCCCTTGAAGTGATTCTAGCAGTAGTTATGCCACGTGCATTTGTATGATGCACTTCAAAGTATTAAAACTTTAACAGAGTGAAATTATAAACAAAGCTGTAAAATTTAAAGATGCTAAGACATCTGCTACTGTTCTGGTATTTAAACCACAGATCCTGGTGAAATAAAAGCAATCATACAAATACCTGAATTTAGAGACTTTCTGATCCCTGCTTTTCTCCATATAATTAATTACTGGCATTAAAGGGTCTCATTGAGAGAACAGCAGAATTGAAACATACTGTAATCCACATTGTTGCTCCTTCTGACTTCAGTGGTACATTTAATTTAAACCCCAGACCCCATAAAGCAGAATATCACCCCAGGTAGATTCTACTACTATTGACAAAGGTTTGTAACTTTCTGCTGAGACATAACAATTGCCTGAACTTCAAGCCCTAGGACTTAAAAAGTAAATAACTTTAGGCAACATCTGACAGCATATTTCAAGCACAAATACTAATGTGTACATTAATAGAGGCACTAATGTTGCCTCAGACAGAAGCATAAGGAAGCAATATTGATAATAATTTAATTAAATAGGGCACATTAAAATAACTGATGTATCAGCACAGAAATGTTGTGTTTCCAAAATTGCAGTAGAACATCTCTTGATGAGAATATTCATGCTGTGAACCAACACTGAAAGAAATGCAGTAGTTGCTGTAAAGGAGGAGGAGAGAGAGCTCCAGTCAAGGGTATAAGATTAATTGCCACTTCAGCATATCACTCCTGAGTAATTTGCAATAGTCAGTCAGCTTCTCAGTCTTCAGAAGTAAAAGCAATAAGGCAAGCAAAAATAATTGAACCTGCAGGTTTTTTGCATGCCTACTAGTTCTACATATAAAGTTGTTCTATACTGTATATCTATATATATAGTGTATGTATACGTGTATAAATAACATATCTAGTTTTCTAGAAATACCAGCTGTACAAATATTACTTTAATTGCAATGAAGGATGACACAAAGATCCCCAGCAGAGTATGTGGGACACAAATAGCCCACCCTGCTAGGTACCTGTGTGCTAATGAAAAGATAAATTCCCAGCAGTACCACCTCATGCAAAGTATCATATTTAGGAACCCTACAGAAAATATCTAAGCCCAGTTTTTACCTGTATACAATGTATAGCATTAAGATAGTCAAACTTATTTTTCTTTCATTCTTTTAGTATATTTTCTATGTGTTGCTCCATAATTTCAGTGTAGAAAATATCTGTACTCTTGTGTTATGTTTCTTCATAACATGTACTATTTCTCTCCCTTGCCCACTGACATAAGTAAAATAACTCAGATAATCAATTAGCAGCATAAATTTTCTCTTTAAAAGTCCAACATATTTGACATTTCACAAGTAAATTGCTGTAATATTCCATTTATTATCATGTTTAATTAGCAGACACATTTGCTAATTATGATTTAGGCATAGAACCTGAGAAACAGAAATATAATTCCATTGTTCTCTGATTCACACATGAAGCAATCTATTTATTTACTACAACAACAAAAAAAATTTAATCCTTAGAGCCAAAATCTGGCTTGTGAAGACTTGCCTCCACTTCTTAGAGGAGCAAATAGAAACCAACAGAAAGACCTCTTAAAAGACCTATTAAAGACCTATTTACAAAAATGTTTGTTGAACAAACTTTGATATCCAGATACATAACTAGTTTTGTAAATCTGCAAGTTTCAATGTACAGAAATTTTTCCAGAATACCTCCTGACATTTTGGAATTTATCTATTTATTCCCTACCAACCTGCTTATTTAACAACTTAATTTAATTATTATGAAACAGTGAGTTTGCACATCAAAGGTTAATTGAGAGTTCCACAATTTTTTTTTTTCAATATCCCATGCTGAAATACACAGAGAAAGCTGTCTTGTGCAGCCATTTTCAAATACCAATGTATAAATCCCTTTTTCCCAAGCAGGAGTGTCCGTAGGAGCTGCTGTGGTGTGGCCAGGGCTCCAGGCTCCTGGAGACTGCGGTTACAGACCTCCAGCATAGCCACATTCTTCTTGTCTAGCCTTGTAATATTTTTGCCAGGTACTCTGTGCATTAAGTTGTTCCATTTCAATTGCCCTCAGGGTTTCTTCCTCACTAACCAATGATGGGGAGCTCGATGCATCATTACTTTAACATAAAACAATGTGATAAAGCTGTAGGATTCTCTAGTAAAAAAAAGGAACTGCTTTCTGGTTCTGCTCTTAATAAATTAGTTCTGTAAATATTCAGTTGTACATCAGCAAGGCCTTTGTATTTAGAATGGTATTTAGGAGAAATATTTTACTGGGCTCAACCAATTTCTATAAAACAAAGGATAATTTCAAACAGTTTACCTGTACACACAAAGAAAATATGGAGAGAGGGTGAAGAGATGAACTTGCTTCACACAAAAAACACAGAACACTGCATATTCATAAATGTCAATAATAGGTTTGTTTTCTTTTAATGGCCTAATTAAACTGAAACAACATAGGAGACCTTTGGGGGCTACAGTGATTATCGCTTACCAAACCTAGGCTTATTTATAGATGCAGAGGTGGTGTTCTGCTGTTCATTCTGTAAGACCCTTATCTGAGGCCTCAGAATGGCTTAGGAATCATTTCGCAGTCACCTAAACAGAGCTGAGGCAATTCAGAGAAAACTGCCAGGCTGTAGACAAATCTCATTCTGTCTACACTCCTATTGACTCAGTTCCCAAACTTGCATTTCTCTGTGTTTTGCATATTCTTTGTTTAAAGTTTTAAATTACCACATTCAGGTTTTCCTCTCCCAGCAATCTCAGTAGGGAGAGACCATCTTAAAATATGTTTTACTGGTAGTCCTTTTCCTCTTTGGTGCTGCATGTTGGGATAGCAGTTTGGGTGTCTCCTGTTAACTTAAGCTATATGCCATATACCTTCATATTTTTGAACTTCTGCTAGCATCCTCCAGCAGTTTCCTTACTGACTCCTGTGCATCCCTGCCTATGACTTTCTGTCTGAAGTTTAGAGATTAGGAGCCCCCAAATGCTCTTAAAGATATAAGTGATAGGGTTTAGAACAGTCCCTGCTATTGTCAAATCCTACCACCAATCTAGAGCTGAATATCAGAAGGTCATGGCACTGACATCTTAAACAAAACCTCATTTTTTTATCACATTGAGTTCAGCAAGATTCTGGATATACAGTGCATCCAACAACAGAAACAGAATATTAATTCCTGCTTCTTGGCAAAAAGGGTGATGCTTCTCATATTAAATTACGCTGCCTCCCAAAAATGCTTGGTTTATAACACATTTGATTTCTTCCAAAGACTTGAGCCCTTATCTATGCCTGAGAAAGAAAAATAGTTATTTAAGTAGTGGAAAGGAATGATTATCAAGTATATTAATAAGATAGTGATAATCTACCTCTTCATGCCCCATGTTCAGAGTGGAGCCGTGCTATGTTCTGTGGTTCAGTGGATTGGGAATCCTGGCTGCGTGTTTCATGTGCCACATCTCTCTGGAGAAGTCAGCATTCTAAACTCCCTTTTACACAGTGTACCAGGATCTGTGCAAGGACAAAAACATGGCTTAATATTTCAGCAATTGTACAGAAAAATTATGATGCTATAAGGTCGCACTCATGCGTAAAGGGGCTGATCTGGTCCCAGGAAAATCAATAAAGTTTTGTTATTGACTTTGCTTGGAGCAGCATTGATCTCTAAAAGCAAAAATTGCATTGAATTAGGTTAGTAAATTACTGTTCCCACGACCAAGTTAAAAGACAAATGAGTAGTTAAGTGAGAGTCTGGTTACAATATCACATCACAGGGCTTCCTGGTTATTTTCTTGTGGAATTCAGACAGCAGAATTTCAAAGAAAATATTCTCCAATCAGCACACACGGGAGTTTTATACATATATATATATATAAAAAATTACAAGTAGAAGACTGTAAATCTGTCTCACACCAAAAGGAACCTAAAAATCAAAGACATCCTGTTAGAAGGCTGAATGAAGATCTGCTGATTCCTTGACTGAGAGTTTCACACAGTTCTGAATAAATACATTAGAAAATACATTCTGTCAGGACTGAGTATTTAATTTAAATATGTTTTCAAAAATTCAGACTATATCTTGATTAATGAAGCATTGCAGAAAATCTCTGTGGGAAAATGCCATGTTAAAACGAAGAGGTTTTTAATACAGACTTTGAAAACTTTTCGAAGTGGATATCCACACAGGCCTTAAGATTTGCATGATCCACTTATATGCACAGATTAGAAACGATGGCATTCCCTTTTTGCAGGGGTCTCACAGGTCTGCTCCCAGTGATTACATGGCACAGCCAGGCAGCTCAGAATGAAATACTCCACAGAAAAAAATGACCTCCAATGCAATAGGTTATGTACCACAGAAGACAGCCTAGAAATATTTAAAATGTTGACTACAAAGAAAAGCATATTTATTTTTATTTGCTGTCTCATTCTAAGGACAGAAGCACCTTCATTGCTAAAGATACTGATTCTGCATTACTCAAATATACATAGATATATGAATAGCTAATAACACATAGTAATACAAGCAAATTAATTTATTCCTGTGTTTATGAAATTCCTCCTATAGTGAAACCATTGGTAAGAAAGCACTTGGCCAATAAGAGCTCTTCAGTGGATCAATCCTTAATGATGGAAACTAGGCTAACACTTTTAAATTCTGTTTGCATATGACCTTATTTTCTTTCTCCCCTTTCCTTAAATGGAATATTACCATTTTTTTTCTCCAAAAAACCTACTTGAGTGCTACAGAGGAGACAAGCCAGTGCAAAGCACTTAAATTCCTAAACAAGCAGCCAGACTCAATGTAAAACTGACCTTTTTGATTTGAGAACTTTTTTTGAAAATTCAAAATGACACACATAAAATCTTTATTGTCAGCAGCAAAGCAGTTCAGAGCTAGTTCTGTAATCCCAGTGTGGGACCTAAAGTGCACACAGGAAGCTGGATTCAATTTTTCACTTAATTCCAGAAGTTACCCATTATCCTTCCTTACTAAGTAAAAGGGTTACTTTTCCTTGGCAAGCTCCTAGGTATGCAGGGCTAAAATTGGGTTTCAGTCACAAAAGACCTGTCAGTAGACATTAAATTATCTAATTACTACTAAACATGTTATTGAACAAGTAATATTTAAAGTAGGAATGACACGAATCAAAATCCATTCTTAAAATAGCCCTAAGAGATACACGTACACCAATAGAGCTCCAGCATTCTGCCTCTGTCTCATCCACAGTGTCCAGTGTGAGTCACAACTGAGACTTGTGAAATGAGACATTCTCAATACTTTTGGCTTAATAGGAGATGTGGTGGGAAGCAATGCAGGGAAAATAAAGCCATCCAATCAAGATTCTAGTTTGTAAAAGACAACAATTTCAGCTCACGGGGGTTTTATTCATCAATAACAATTGCAGTGAGACCCAACACAGAAAGTAGATCTTTAATATCAATAACACAAAATGCTACCTTGCTAATGAAGACATACGGGTTTATTGATTAGTTGTGCAGGAATGTTTATGTTGGTTTTGCTTCTGATTGCTCATATATGGATGAGCTCTTCAGTTTTACTGCATCTGCAAGCAATGACTTGTAGGAATGGTAGTAAGGGCTTTATTATAGGCTGTTTCCCCCCTCCCATCCCTCTTACAGCCTACATTTCCCCCAGCTGGGTTGTGCTATGCTTGGTGTGCACTAAGCACAGGATCACGTTCAGCCTCTGGAAATCCAGCTCACCTGAATCCTGTGTGGGTTTAGGAAACACTGCCCAGACTCTGCTGGCATTTTACTGCCAGAGACCTGGGCTGCTGCACCCACAGACACTAACACAGCCATGGGCACCAGCAAGATGCCAGGAGAATGCAAACCCTTCAAATCCCACAGAGGTGCTCAAAAGCATTCCATCAGGACAGCCCCTGGGAGGATGTTATCCACAGACATTTGCCTGTCCCTGTTATGGCCAGACTACCCTGCCCCAAAAGCCTGCAGCTGAGGAGTGCTCACAGCAGCTTCTCAGAGAGCAAGCTGCACAATCTCAGGCTCTTGGAATAGGGAGGAGTGCATGATCTTCAAAGAACATGAATGAAATGAGGTTTAATATACACATTTCTTCTAAAACTGCTTTGATTTTTCTTTTTTTTTGCTCAGTTTCTTATATTGATATGGACCAGATGCAAAGTTCACAGCCTGATCCAGCTCTAAACCTCTGAAGTTTCAGAGGTGTGTAGATTCAGCATTTGGTTTTGTCTGACTTCTAGAAGAAAATATAGGAGAGATTTTCTTCGATTAAGACCAGCTGCTTCTGCTATGACTGTCAATGGCAAATTTAGACTTTTGTACTTTTAGAGATGGAAAAACTCATAAAAATTACTTTTGCTTAAGAGTTAATTCTTAACTTTTTTCTTACTGAGATCCACAGACGAAAGGAGAGGTAACAATTTTTAATTACAGTATGTTTTCTTGCTTGTTGGACACTTCTAATTTTACTGTCTGTGGGGTATCTGGGAACCAACAAGGGAGAACATCCTACATTCCTAACCAAAACCAAAAATACCTAGGGCTCAGTGCAAAACTTCATCATAGAAAACATACAGCTTTTTTCAGCATATAAGCATAGTTTTTTCTGCCTTTATTTTAAAGCATGTGTCCTTCTCCACAAGGATGCACAGAACTACTCTAGGAAAATATGGCCTGCCCATTGCTCACTGCTGCTGCCTACATCAGGACTTCAGAGCAAACAGGACATTTCAGCCATTTCCAGATGACTCCAAAGAAAATAAGAAAAAGAAAGTTAGCTTTTAACCCACCATTCGATGCACAGGACATTTTGCACATTTTAGGGCCTTGTAAACGAGTGTAAAACTTTTATCCCTGACTCGTAGAGACATGCACTATGTTTACAACACACATATTTATCATCAGTTACTTTTCAGATATCAGTCATATTTCAAGCTCACAAGATTTACCTTTGCAGTAGAAAATATATCTGAGTGAGAATTAGCAGTGGGAAAACACCTGAAACTCTGATCTCCTTTCTTTTAAAAATGTCAGAAATTAAATATTTGCACTGATATCAATGAGGCACTAAATCTGTAACTAATTCCATATGTGTGAAAGCTTTAAGGATTAAAAGTGTAGAAGGATGCTGTACAATAAATCATAAACGTAGCAAATTCTGCAAGGTTGCTGATGTGAGCCGCTCCAGGCAATCAGGATATGAAAATTAAATCAATTTATGGGAGGAAAAATCATATTTACCCTCCAAGTATTAATTATTTCTAGTACAGTAGCACCTGGATGATTCAATCCCTTTATTCATGCAACTATACACATATAAAGAAGAGGAAGGTTCTAGACCCAAGGTCTAGACCTTTTGGCTTAGTTTTTAAATGCTAAAAAAACTGAGTCTGTAGCGGCGCATTTTCTGTCTTTTTATTTATTGTTAATATTAATTGTTTCTGTAATGGTTTAGTCCGTGTTCCCCTATCCCTTTCTCCCAGGTGGTTTCCCCCTGCACTTGTTTGTGCAGCAGCTGTGCCTGTCAATCTCTGGGAAGGACTCTCCCCTGCGTCTGGAAGGATCATGGGAAGTCAGTCCCGGATTGGAGCAGGCTGGAAAATCCCCCACCCCTCGTTTCCCATTCGCTGTCTGTGTGCCATCCCCTTTCTCCTGATTGGTTTTCCCTCTTGTGTCCGCCCCCTTCTCCTGGTCCCTTATAAGCACTCACCCCTCCCCTCTTGTTCAGACTTTTGTGGCCTCGCCTGCACGCTGAGCAGGTGACAATAAACTCCACCTTGCCATGAAGTCTCCTTTTCCTCCTCCGTGGTAGCCTCACCGACAGCTCTCGTGTGGCTCTGACCCACCGGGGGGTGGTGGCCGGTCCGCCTGCTCCTGCCTAACCGAGTCTGAAACGATTCCCAGCCAGGGCAGCCGGGACTAGCTGGAAGCCACTTTCCAGCAGGCACAGGAATCATTTCATGAGTCAACCCTCAGTTTACTGGGCACATGGTCACAGAGGAGAGTGATTTGTACATCAATTTCTAATTAAAGCTCTGTACAAGTGGGCTCAAATCTAGGGTTATTTCAGCTAGATCAGGTTGGACCTATTTTCCATAATGAAAGTGAGAAAATTTTATACAGATAATTGCTGCAATAAGATTACATCTGTTTGTATAACTTACAACTTTTATTTATATTTAGCTCTTCAAAATGACTAGCATGATGAAATGAAGTAACAGAGAAAATGGTCCAATGGTTCATTTGTCTCCTGTTAAGTCTTCTTTCTATGAGCAGCAGAATTAGGTTTGATACCCACTGGTTCCCATGTGACTTTCACTGGCAAAACCTTTAAGTGATAAATTAAATTTCATCCATCTAGCTGTTGTTTACAGATTTATCTTGCTCTGGAACAGACCTACAGCAGTGGAGACTCCATGCCAGTGGAGGTGTATTGAAAACAAAAAAATAGACTGCTACAGACAGCAGATCAGACATGTTGTTAGCCAGCCATGAGGTAAAAAAATACAAATTCCAAGTTCCATAGAAAGCTCTGGTATCCTGGCACAGAGAGGTCAGCAGAGTAGGCCTCTCCACAAAAAAGGCCAATGAATTTCTTGAGCTGTCTTCTGGCATGCTTCAGCCCTGTGAATCAAATAACTGAGGAAGGCTCATAAAAGTGAGTAAACAAACATAAAAGGGTGGCCCTGAGTGCTATTGTGTTTCAGAGCTGGCTCATTGCTCTTGTTAAAGGGCTGCTACAGACATATACAAAGAATCATATGAATAATGCTGGAGCCATCTACCTACAGCACAGAAACGTGATCTTTTCTGTTCCAATGTGTCAGAAATTTGTCAGAACTGGAAAAAAGTTTACCCTTGCCTACAAAGGCCATGATCTCACGCTCAGTGCCTTTTTTGATACAGGGCTGGGAGGTGAAAAAAGCCCAAAAATTTATTCAGCCCTTGCTGGCTTAATAACTTTAACATACTATTTCTGATGAAGATGAAAAAATCAGACTTGTAAAAACTGATCATAAAAAAAAGAAAAAATAAGCTTTAACTAACAAAGGAGGAAAGGAAACTATGGGAGGCAGCTTAATGCCTCAACATCGGGTAACAATACAGAAG
Source organism: Acrocephalus scirpaceus scirpaceus (assembly GCA_910950805.1). Lineage (NCBI taxonomy): Eukaryota > Metazoa > Chordata > Aves > Passeriformes > Sylviidae > Acrocephalus > Acrocephalus scirpaceus. The sequence continues at coordinate 18,711,810 of OU383781.1, forward strand.
TCTGAAGCCTTTAACTTATTAATTTGAAAGGGTTTGGCTCCAACTCTTTATTTTGGCTTTTCATTTTTGTTTGTTTGTTTTTCCCTCCCAAAGGAAATCTGGACTGTAGATGATTACTTTGAAAACAAAGCAGTACAAAACCGTGGCAGAGAGACTCTTCAAAGAGATAATTTGAGGAGTATAACATGCTTTAAATTAACACTCACTTGCAACAGTGACGGGCCTCGGGGTTTGGTGACACAGCCTCACATTAATTACTCACTAACGGAATGGGATTGCCTGCAATACAACACAAGGATAAATATTAGGATAAGTAGTTTCAAGAGGTTAGGCTAAAAGAAAGCCCTTTTTTGAAAACGTTGGGAAGTCTGGGGAGGTTAAATACAAAGTTGAAACTAATACACATGTACACAATGCCCTTTTCTAATTAGCATGAACCTCTGGCTAGGGATCTGCTCAAAGAAGAGCACTAGAGATAAGACAGCTGTTAATGTCCACAACTGAATAGCAGAGATTTTTTATCTATTAAGAAATTAAATACTACATTCAAAGTACAACATAAGTTGATTACTAATTTAGAGTACAAGAAGATCGGCTAAATTTTCCTAGAACTGTAAACTGATTTCAAGTTAATCTCTGGGGGGATTGAACCTGAACTCATGAACCACTGCTGATCAAACAGGATCTTTGTAGACCATGAACTCCCTGTTCAACCTTTCGTGGAAGTTTGATGATTTAGAAAATGTTCAATAAGATCTGCTGTGAGCCAGAACTGTGTTACTTGGGAGAGCTCTCGTGAGAGCTTGGGTGATCCTGCTGGAGCACTGCTAACCACTTACACATTAGGGGCACACCTACAGAGCACTGCATCCTAACCACTTACACATTAGGGGCATACCTACAGAGCATTGGATCCTAACCCCCTCCACGTTAGGGGCACACCTACAGAGCACTGCTAACCACTTACACATTAGGGGCACACCTACAGGGCATTGGATTCTCCAGAAGTCATTTCAATTCAGCAGAAGCAGCAGCAGGATTTCAAATTCACTCTGATCCAGACGGAGAAATGAAGCTATTTTCCCTTTAGCTACTGTCTCAACCTCTGACAAGCCACGGCTTAATTATGTTATCACCTTTGGTAATGTGCCTAGTCAAACCTGTCTTACACTATTGTGTGTTTTTAATAAACTCATTACAGTTATACAGGAGGAAAATAGATTTTTCTGTGATCAGGATCTCTGCTTTACAGCAGAATGGAAATCAGTCAGAATTGGGATGCCAGGGGCCTTCCCCTAATCTACCTCCTGGAAATTCCTCAGCTGGGGAAAAGCTCTTTCACTATTTAAATTGCAGTTGCCTACTAAAATTTACATCTAAAAGTGTCACCTTTTATCTTAGTTTTCTAGTTGAATGTTTTGGAAGGCAGATAAAACAATGCATGCTCCTATGGACTAAGAAGTGAAATTGAAGTTTGGGTTGGAGGGAAAGGACTCATGCTATTATCTGTGGCTTGAAAAACATATAAAACCACAGCTCAAGAAAAACACCATGGTAGTTCCACATCGTGTTTCAGCTGTTCTTTTTGCTGAGGCCATCACTCTTGTTCATTTTTGTTTTTTCTGCTGTCTCAGGGTAGACTAGTCCTAACTTGTACAAACCGCTATGAAATTCCAAATCTGGCACTTGCTCTCTGTGAGATCAGGGGTGGGGTGAAGTGGTGCTAAGCCAACTTTGCCAGAGAATGGAAACATGAAACATTTCACACTCTTACCCATCCTAGATTTCAAATACAAGAGAAGGAGAAGTGGCAGGCACCAAAGAGTTGAAAAGCATCCTCTTCAAGGCAGCAGCTGCTTGCTCTGAAAAATACAAGTGGCCGCTCCCTGGGGTCACCTGGGAATGCCAAGGACAATTCTGGAAAAAACCAACCAAATAAATAAATAATTCCCAGAAAAATGGAAGTCTGCCTCCCAAAGGATATTTTCTTCTGCCAAACTAAGAAGGTGTTTAGGAACATGGACAAAAATAAACATTCCTTCCCTGTAGAGGTGGAGTGTTCGGACTTCTATGGATTTTTAGAATTAGTTCAAGGAAAAATTAGCAGAGTGTTCCAAACACTCCAGGTGACCTGTGCCAAACGGAGCAGCTGGCATTAATAGAGTAAATTAGATGATTATATTAAAGATGAATGGCACAGCTTTACAAAAATAAATATCTAACACTGTTTAGAATTCAAATCAGCTCCAGTAGGAGCAGTCCTAACGGATACAAATGAACACAGAATTAAAGTGTAGCAATGAAAATCAGAGTCTCCATTTACTTTCCCACCATGACCAGGATTCAGACTTTGTGAGTGTATAACAAATCTGATGTGATTTTTTTAGGTTTTACAAAAAGAAGTCCCCATCACTGTGGCATTTTAAGCACCTACCAGCATCTTTTCACCTGGGAAAGATTGTACTGAGATCAGAATAAAGGTTATAGTTTGATCTTACTGGAAACCAGTATTCCAGTTTTCAAATTATTATTATAAATAATATAAATGATAAATTATTATTCCAAATTGTTTCAAATTATTATTCCAAATTCCTTCTATAAAAAGACCTTGATGCTTTGCTCTATGGTAAAATGAAAGCAAAATGTTGGGGGCTTGGGGAGTGGAAAAGTGAACAGATTTTCTCAGAACTGGAAATATCCCAGTGCTTATAATATTTGGCCTAGACAGAGTTTCTTTTTCTGAAGTAAATACCTGAAGCTGCATCTTCACATCCCTGTGAGAATGTCTCAGCCTGTGCTACTGGCCATTCTGAGCACTAATCACTCTCCTGCTCCAAAGAGTGTCTAAACTTGGACCAAAAGGACAATGTTTTTCTACAAAATATTCAAATCTTTAAGTGGAGCGGGGGAACAAAACTTCCTGGGAAATGCTTCAACAAGTCCTAGTTGTGGACCTGCAGCCTTTCTGTCAAGGAGTGTTTGTGTTGGTAGTAATAGGATTACCTGCATCATTAAAGGTTGCAGGAGCTCTCCCTTGGCAGGTGCAGTAAACAAAGAAAATGATTTTCAGACAATTTGGTTCATAACAGAAAGGATTAACTACAGCTGCAATGAGGCTGAGCTGCGCAGATCATGGTGATCAACATCAGCTCCAAAAAACATAACATGCTGCATTTGAGGGGTGCAGCACTGTGGGACAATGATGCATGGAAGCAGCTTGCTCAGGTTCTGAAAAGGAGAGAAGGCAGCATCACATTCTTTCCTTCCCCATCGAAGGACACTTAGGGAAAGCAAGCATTCCAGTGTGCTCTCAGTGCATCACAGTGCAGTCTAACCAAGGCAGTTTCACACGGGGTCACACTTCTGCTGAGCACTGCTGCTGCAGCAGCACCCAGCTGAAACCCATGAAAAGCCCCAGGACACTGAAAAACCAAAGCCAAAATCAGGAGATCTGGCTCACTGTTATGGAAGAGGCTGTGGGAAAGAAAAATGATTAATTCCTGGCTAATGGAAGGCATTACTTTTAATTCATTCTTAATCCTGAGGCTTCAGTTTGGGGTGAATTACCCTTCTACCCTCAGTCTGAGGAACTTTTTTTTTCCAGTGCACAAAATGTGCCTCTTACCTAAATCTATTTAATATCCCAATTCTAAAAAGCCTTCCTCTTACCATCAGTCCTATTAAAATCAGTAGTTATTCAATTAAGTGAATATGATGACCCAAAGAACCAAGCCTGGTCCAAGATCTAAAAGGAAAAATTTTGCCTAAAGCTCCTGACTATCCAAGATTGATCTTCTTGTAAGATAGCAGTTGTACTTAGGCAATTGGCCAAAGGCCAAACTAATAAATCTAATCTTGAACATATATATATGTACACATATATATATATATCTACACATATATTTTTCAGAGTTGTTTATTCAGGTATTCATTATATTTGAAACAATGCCAGTATCAACACGGAGCAGTAACTAAGGACATGATCCTGCACAGATCTGAGGATAGTTATAAACTTTGCAAAGTCCATCTGAAAAGAAGAAATGGGGATTAACCGTACTGAATACAAGTCTGGATTTGTACTTACAAAACTAGGTCAGGCTGCCACACAAATCCATCAGAAGAGGAGTAAGCCTTGTACAGAACTCTAGGGTAGAATTCTCTATTATTTCAGGTACTTTTGTCTGCAGAAGAGCTTACTCACAGACTAATGCTGAAGCATCCAAGCAGCCTGGCCAGGTGGTGATAAGAAGTACACTGGGGAAGCCTCCTTTGCTCACACAGCACCCAAGACACCTGCAGAGCTGATGTGCTGCAAGCCTGCAGTCCAGAATATCCCTCATTGTTACTCTGAACAGCTCACACACAATAACAGCCTGAGCCTTGCACTTCCCTTCTGTTCCCTCCTTCACATGCGTTTGTACCAGCCAACGTCTTTCACAGGGAATTTGCCTGCAGCAGGATCCATGGAATACAACAGTGTGCAGATGCACGCTGCCTTTTTTCTTACTGATCCTCTCCTTGTGCACACATTTGAAGACGTGCCATGGAGTTATTCCTCTGTGCACAGTTAAGTGCAAGAACAGTATTTCCTGTGCTGTCCCTGCCAGGGAAGCACACATGCAAAGCTGTCAACAGGACAGGCAACAACAACTCTGTATGAATTAAAGGAAATGTAAGAGGTGCCTTATAAAAGCTACTAACAACTAATAATGACAGTACTTAAGGCAGCCCTGTGGCCCAAGGTACCTCACAGAACACTTTGCATCAGGTGAATGGGAAGCTTTAAAGCCTGTGCTTTAAATGCTTTGATATTGGAATTCCAATCACTGCTCGCCAAAATAAGGCAGCAGTGTCCATCTAGCTCAAAGTGACCATCACAAAATCATTCTGGACCATACCTTCCTAACCGAATTCTCTTGCTGAGAGAAGGATTGAGCAAGATTAGGCTCCCTTTCCAAATTTTTCAGTGATTCTTGCATTTCAGGGGTAGATTTTCTATCAGATCCTATTAGAACCCAAATGGCAGTCTTTTTTCAGTTAAAAAACCCTGATACTTTAACAAATAAAAATAGTCTGAACCAAAAGATCTTGGAATTAGAAGTCTAATTTAATTTTTGTGGATCAGGTGATTAAAGAAAATTATTCAGCATAAACAACACTGGATTAAAAACAAAACAAGCTTACTAACAATTACTTCTATTTTTCACTTTATTCCATGCCCCATCTGCTTCTGATGACTTCATTTCTACCTCTCAAGATCTGGAGAGATCAGCATTTATTAAAAGAATCTATACCAGTTCAAGATTCCGAGACCTAATGCTATGGTATAAAAATATAGACAAATTGAATTCCCATTGGTAATGGCAATTACACAACTGAATTGTTGTATATTTATAGAAGTAGGCTCCAGAAAGTCCCAGCTGCAGCAATACTGACAGCAGCCAAGATGGCCTTTATAAGAAACTGGGAGCTGTTGCCTTTCGCTTGTTGGTTCCAAGTCTGCCAGCCCTGTCCTGGGGGTACAGCAGCCACCTGCTTCCAAAGGGTTCTGAGGAACAGCACACAGTTCTAGGTAAATGAGAAACATTTATGCAACCCCATTTTTAGCTTTACTGCTTGTGGCACAGATTACTCTCCAAACTAAAATGACACAAGACAGACAGTAATTAATCCACTGTACTTAAGTGCCTTTCCACAGTGTCTATGCTGGCTACTTCCAGAAAAGGGAAATGGATCACGCCTCTTACATGTCCTTTTCTACAAATTCATTTGAACTGGGCTCAGGGTGGGATAATCCAAGTATGGACTCTATGCCTTGTTTATCAAGAGTATCCTTTATTTTTGGATGCTGCAAAAATGTAATGGCTGCTCCACCCACGAGGAGGAAGCTGGCATTTTATCCTTAGGGACTCTGTATCTCATTTCAGTGAATATACCTGCTCTACAGCCTCTCACTGAGTCCTGTTCAGATACTCTCTGTTTACTGTCTTCCTTAACCTAGAATACTGAAAACACACAAATGTCCTTTGGGGAAGGATTAATACTTTTCCTATTTTCTCACTTTTTTATCTCCACCTTAGTCCATTTATCCATGCTAAGGCCACAGCACATATAGAATGGGCTATTCCTAGCAGTGTTGCTGTTACTGCACTCACAGTGCAAAAATACTATAAACCACACCTGCACCAGGAGACTGGGGGTGCTGCACAACCAGCCTGTTCAGAGAGGAACCCCAAATCCCAATGGGGAATTAATAAACTCTCGCAGGTTTGCAGAATTATTATACCAGGACCTGGACAAGACATGTAGCTGGTTACTCTGGATTCTTCTATTAGCTTGCCAAGAAGACAGAACAAAAGGATGGCAAACTTGCATTAACATACTGTAGCATGCAGCACAACAGAGCAGCTGTATTTAACACCCTGTAAAACTCACTCCAGAGCCCTGCCTTTAAGAAAGAAATGGAAAAAAAAGAAGTGGGTGCCCTTTGGCCTTTGAAGCATGTTCTCTTCCTTACACAATAACTATGACTGATTCATACATCACAATAGTATATCTTGCCAGCTCAGGGCTTGGCTTAAGCCTTGTTTAAGTTTTTAATAACATACTTAATATTAGCATCCAGGTGTAAGCAACAGCAAGTAGAAGCTGGCATGGTATTTCTGCTCCTGCATGCATTTTAGGGATTCCTGAGATTAGCACTGTATTGTTCCTAGACCAAACAGCCAAACTCAATAGCACTAGGTTTGATTATTCTCATGAATTCTGCTCTTTCTAATCTTCTTCAGTGCTCTCAACTTCCATTTAATAAATCATTTTAGACAGGCTCAGCCTTCATGCTCACATAAACTTTATGGAGCAACACATAAAGCAGGCAAAATTTCAGGTTCAGCATGAGTTTTTTCCTGAACTATGACTGGCTTTCAAATGAAAATGTCTTTACCATACCTAAACTACATTTTTTTCATGCTAGAGTTCCAAAGCTTGTTCTTGCTCACAAAGGAGCTAATGTGCCTCACTCTTTACCTTGTAAGATCAGCAGATCCAGGAGACCTCAGGTTCTGCTTGCAGAAGGAATGTGGCAATATCTGCATCTTTGCCCAAAGGCAACACTGGAGTGTCTCAATCAGATTAATGGAGTCATAATTTCCTTTAAATAAGGATTTCCAGACATTTCTTGCCTAATTGAGAGATCTGCAGCTTCACATTTCAGTCACCTTTTCCAAACATCTCCACAGTGACTCTGCCTGTTGCTCTCTTGGAAAGGAAATGCTCAAGATTAGTCTGGGCTCCCAGTTTTGTCATGGAGACTGAACCTTGTGGGAGGAGGTGAGAGGTGGATGGGTATCTCCCCACTTCCCCATTTTATTAGCATGGTAAGCTTACAGGTATTGAACTGGGCAACAACACAACTTTTTAATCCTGACCTTGTACATAGAGTGTGATTGTTGGGGACTTGGTCACTCTAGAGAATGTCACTGACCCTGAGGACAATCAGCATTTTAGCAGACTACACTGTAGGGCATTTCAAATAATTAAATAGTTTAAAGGAATGTGATTTTCAGTTGACTGAAAAAGACAGCAAGTTGTATATTTTACAAGCATCAGAAAAAAAGAGGCTTGTTCTTACTTCAGAAAGAGGCACTAAAATAGACCAAGGTGAATATAAACTAGAACAATTTATCATGGCCATTCAGATTTAATTTCTGTAAAGAAGAAAACACAAATAGCTAAACTTCAGGGTCATAAAATTGCCTTGAAATATCAATAACAATTAACATTTACATTCATCTCATTACTTATTGGAATGCATGCTTCCTAAAGCCATAATCAGAAGGTAAACAAACAAACAAAAATCATCATTGTAAACAACCATGAAATGTGAGAGTTTGCCTTCCTTCTAATCCAAGCTTAAGTGATGCTAATGTCTATCCTATTCCTGCTTCAGCCCTAACAAAGCATAAATAAACAATCAATTGTAGTCAAAAAGTGGGAGAAAAAATTACTTTTAACTTTAGTCAGAAATATTGTATTTTAAAAATACTTTTTCCCATGCTTCCTTCATACAAAGACAACAGCACACAGCTCAGAGGATTATTGTATTTAGTAACTGGCATCCAGGAGACTTTATTTGTGTAAAACAGGGTTTTTTTCTAATTAAATTATAATTTTAATATCTTTGATGATTTCCACAGTGTTCATGTCTATCCCACTTTAATTCAATTTTCAGATTCTGAGGATAAATTAATTAATTCCAGAAAATATATTATGATATGCTCACCACAAGCAAGCAAGCAGTACCTATCATGATATCCATTAAGAAGTAAATATTAACTGGGGAGAAAGGTGCTGGACACAAAGAATGGACTGTTCCTCTGCTTCTACCACAACCTGCACAGTGTGGGTATTCATCAGCATGCTGAAAGTCCCAAATTAGGTTTTATTTTGGGTAGTAGTTTGAATCTCGATGATGTTCATGTTCATTCCATTTCTCTCATGATACAAAACCAAACATTGTCCATCAGAGGAGAAATTTAAGGTGTGATGCCAGGAAATTCACAAAACCTTGTTGCACAAGTGTGGGTATAGGACTACAGAAAATAATTTTAACCCAAAATTTTAAAGGTACTAGCTTCAGCCAGTCCTAACTGGTCACCTAACACATTTTGAGGATATAAACCCTCAAACTATTCCTTCATTTTCTCATCTACAAAATGATAAAAATATTTACTTATCCTTTGGGGTCATGCCTGATAACCTGGGCATGTAAGAATATAAGATTATTCAAAGGTTTGACTGTAGTCTCTGCCTCAGGAAAATTAGCTGGCATTTTGTGTAGAATGAATATTAATGAGACAGTAAGCATTGCCTGACATCACACAGGGGCACAAGTTTTACCCCAAAGACTAAAAACTGAGCATGATTTAGCTGTATCACCATCCTACAAATGCCAGGCAGTGACTGGAGCTTCTCTTTAGCAACTAGCATTTGAAGTTGACCTGAAGTTAGGAAAGACAGAGTCTTTTGGAGTGTGAGAAGTCAGGAGCTGAGAATATTCTGCATTTACCACTCTGTGTATGGGCAAAACCCCAGCAAATTGTAACAAGAGAGAAACTGTCTCATCCCAGCCTCACGTGCCTCAGAAGCCCCTTTCCCAAAGGCTGTGGGATCTGTCTAAGGCCTATTTGCTCATTGGTCTCAAGTGTTGGATAATGTATAGCAATTTTATTCTGGCTCAGTACAGTTTTGTATGGTAGGGTTTTTTTAAAGTCTCATCTGGTATGTGTCGAAGTGCAGAGAACCAGAATTCCTTGGAAAGAAGGGCTGATCAGGCTAAGGTTTCACACTAGAAAGAACACTGATATTTCAAAATTATTTTCATCCTACTTTGTTATAAAAAATGAAATCATTCAAAGACATTCCAAGGAATATGTTCCTGAATAGCAAATTATTCCTGAGGGCAAAGAAGGAATCCTCATTTGAGTACTCACATATCTAAGAAGGTCCACAACTAAATAGTTATAGAAGGAAGCCTCGGTCTGTCCCTTTCACATTTAAATAAATTGTAGTAACCCAAAAAGCTCCAGAAGAAACGGCTCTTCCCCCATACCATGCTGGTCAAGGGACTCACCTGACATGTAGAGGTGAAAGGTAATTTTTTTCCACATTAAAAATGAAGATTTGGAGAAAGGAATTTCACAACACCACTTGAAAGAATATCTTGATTTATCAGATATTCTAGAGTTATATCTATTACTAGATATCTAAATATCTAGTTAAATATCTATTACTAGAGTTTTCTCTCTTATTTTGGACATTGAAAACTTTTTGTTTTGAATATTTCCTCCAATCAAACATGTCCCCATGAAAAGTTGCAAGTTTGGGGGTTAGTTGTTCTTGAGTTTGGGTATATCTTTGTATTTTTCTTTTAACGGAAAAGCTGTGAAACCCTACATTCATTAATGTTCTTAAAACACATTAAATATGAGTAATTTCTGTAATCCTTTTTCTTCACTTTTCTAGGAGTTATGCAATGTCCAATGTTCAGGGAAGAATTCTTGTGGTCTTGAGTGAGTATTCAGGCATGAACTCTATTGTTCACACAGTCTATACATTTGCTCTAGAGAGCAAGCCTGGAAATATTTCATTATAATACTGCACATGCAATTATGTGGTGGGAACATGATAACACAAAACTGGCAAACAGCCAAAAAATCTTTCTGAGTCAAAAATTTAAAAATTATTAAGATATGAGATCCACACTGTTAAGTTAAACATCTTGCTTTCCCTCCCCCAGTTAGGTCCCATCATGCACTGTTCCCTCACTCTCTCCTTAGTCTAAGTCATTTAAAATCCTTAGTATCAGAGAGCAGAAACTCCATCATTTTACCCTGGTAGCTGACTACATTCCTGAAATTTAGAGTATCAACTTTGTGAAGACAACAGTACCTAAAAAACCTGAAGATAGATACACAGTGAACAAGATTAATAAAATCAGCATTCCAATGGAGAACTCCCTTCCTTCTGCCTTTGCACTATGAAGTGGAAGAGTTCCAGAAACTCAGGATGTAAAAGGGATGGACATTATAGAACAACATCCCTGTATTATTACCAACACTGCACCTGTCTCGTGTCAGTGAAGGTTTACTCCTGAAGGAGCACGTGTGCCCTAAAGAGTGGTTTGTAAAGACAACTTCGTCCTAAAATCCAAGCACTTACATTCCCAAGCTTGGTCCTTTGCTAACTTGGGGCCTTGCCCAAAGACCACTGAGCTCTCAGAAAGGTTCAGCTGGTTGACTTCAGAGGGCTTTGGATCAGAAGATCCTGGCACATCAACAGCTCTTGAAAGGGAACTGAAGAAGTCTGTCTAATACCACCATAAAAAATAAAAAAAGAAGAACAGAATAGGACAAAAAGGGGAGAAAGGTATTCCAGAGGTATATAGGTGCTCTTTAAATATCTGATGGACTAAAAAACATGTGAGGGATGGATAACACAGACTTTCAGAAAAGTTTACAGTGACAAGCACAAAGCCATTTGGTTTTCTTTCCCTGTCAACTGCAGACCCACATGTATCCTCAGAAAATGTTACCCTGTTTCATTAAATTTTTGAAGAAAATAAGAATAATTGGGATTCCTATCTCCAATATCCACCCAAATGGGATATAGAGCGTGTGACAACTGTCCTGACCCCTTCATTCTCAGAGATTTTTAGTTTCTCTCTCTGCCAGAAGCCTTCTTCTGGCAGCAGGGAGGTCACAGCGCTGCTCTCAACCCACAAGAAGGCCCTGCATCTGGCCATTTAGACCAGAAAATGATCTCTTCAGCTGTCTCTGAACACTATTTCCCTCAGAAAAATCCACAATAATCTGAAACTTTACCAATACCCACCAAGAAGCACTTCTGACATTCATTCTCTCTTCTATCTCTGAGACAGCAAAAATAAAATGGTCTGTGTTACCCCCAGGACTAAAATTCAAGTTCAGGTTTAAATACAGTCTTTGCTTTTCTGAGCCTCTTTCAGGCCCTTGGCATTACCAGCATGTATTTACTGTGGTGGGTAAACAGAGCAGAGAGCACAGCACATGGGAGTGATTTAAATTGTGTCATTAGCACATGGCAGGGGGCAGGGCTTTGCTTGGATAGTTCACACATACCACACAAATTCTTTAAACAAATAAAGAGCTGTACGGGGAGGGCAGGGGTCCCAAATTTTCCGTGCTCTCCCTCCCTGCTTTGGAGGGCTGGCTTTTTTCCCCACAATGTGATACCCAGTCTGTCAGAAACTCTGCTCACACTGCACACCCTGAGGTGTCACACTACCCACGTTGCAGGAAGGTTTTGGCAATGCACAAGCAGCCCTAGAACCCTACTGTGGGTTCTAGAGAAACATAATGTGCATTCTTAATAGCTGCAGCCACCATTTCACTTGCAATATATTAAGCCTTTGTGCCTATGAATTCTTCACAGAAAGAGGTACTGTGGTGAGCAGAGTCCTGAGTAGAGACTGGAAGCACAGACACCACATTAGGCTGGAGAACACCTTTCCCTTTCTAAAATTTTAATGATGCCTTTTTTGTGTAGTTGCACAATGAAAAGTGGCGCAAAAGAAGTATTTGTCAAAGCACAAGATGACACATCAAGGCATTAATAAATCTGTGTCCTCACCTCTCTCCTGGTGCATAGTACAGGGCAGGCTGCTGTGCTCTGATGCAAGCAGCACTCACCTTACCTGTGACCTTACATTCAAGGACAGAAATGAAACCTAAAGGAGAGGGACAGCACTGAAAGAGGGTGACGTACATGCAGGTGATTTTATACTGTTTAATAAGATATGATTCTTGAGTCAATCTAATTTGTCAGTTTTTTAATATGGTGCTACTCTGCAACACACATCTAATGTGGATTAAAATTAATTCACCTATGTCTTTTAGTCACAGCTTTCTTATAGATAGTAAATAAAATTCCCACTCCTTTGCTTTTAGGAAACCTGAGGCAAAGTTATTCTGGATCAACTTTACTCATCAAAAGACACAAATATTTCTTCATTGAGCTCCCCAACAGCCCCACAGGGTCCAAGACCCATTGATTTCAGTGGTCCTTTTGAAATATCAGATGTGTTATCCTGAAATATTAAACTGTTGTAAAAATTAAAGGTGATGGCTTCATTCAGATCTCTGTCAGGAACAGGATTAAATCCTAGGGACCTGGGAAGGCCAGGTGTGCCTAGAGAAACACAAGGCAAAGCTGATCTAAAACAGTTTGGGTCTTTTGCTCAGTCCCTTTTTCCTTTAAAATCTTTACTGGGCAGACAGCAACAGGACCTGCCTAACAGCAGAAGATGACAACTCCACAAGGATTTGGGGCAGACTCAAAGGAATGTCTAGAATGAATATGTCACCCAAATCCACAGCATGTAAGAATTGATTTACTGTCCCAGCAGCCCATGGAGGAGGAAGAGTTATTGCTCAGACAGGGAACTGGAGCAGAAACAGGAGTGACTTCCTTACAACCCCACAGGAAACACACTCTATTTAAGCAGACTGCAGCATCACATTCCATTGCCAGGTTAATATTACAGGGAGATTAGAAGTTTAGCAGCTCCCACAAGAGTTTGCAGCAGCAGCAGCCTATATACCTTGTTTCCAGAGTTCTGTCCCAGCTGAGAGACAGAGAAGCATAAAGGATCTGAAGGAACTTCCCAAAGATGCAGGCATGGCCAGCTGTCAAAGCCCACCAGAGAAAATGAAGTGTTTTCTAGAGTCTCAACACTACACGTGGAGTTGGAGCGCAAGAGGACTGGGGGGATTCAGAGTTTGGCAGATATGAGGTAGAGAAGGAGAAATTAATGTATCTGAACAGATCTAATTCCTGATGGATTTTTAAAACTGGAATTCAATCCACATTTCTTTACGGAATTAACACCATCCTGAATAGATACACAGACAATAAGTAGATTTTCTTTCAGTATTAAAAGAAGAGAGGTTACCCTCAGCTTTCCATCCTCCTCACCATTCCTACCTCTGTATCTCCAGCCAGTGTCAGTGAGAAGACTTGTCCATTTTTAAAAAATACCACCTGAAAAATCTGGAGAGGAAGGAGTTGAGAACACAATGACAGGAAGAGAATGAAGAGCACAGTGGTGCACTTAAAGACTTACTTGTGATCCCCTAGTGCCACCTTTGGTTGAAGCTCACCAAGTACGAACAAACAAGCTACAATCATTCCCAGGAGAGAATGGAGTTTCATTTGCTTTATGCCATTTGCAGGAAGACAGTTCTCCTGGATTCCTTATCTTTTTTCCAGGAGAAAATCAAATACAGAAATTTTTCTGCTATAGTGACTGAACTATCCTATTCCCATACAAATTCTGAAGTGGCCCCAGAAGTGTTGGCTGGAAGAGGCTCACCTGATTTTTGTGACAACATTTCCATGTAGCATGGGGAAAAGGTAAGCTCCTGGAACCTGCTTTGAGAGCTTCACTCAGTAATGTCTGAAAAAGGAGAAGAAAGGACCATAAAACACTTCTGCTGTTTCAGTGACCAGATATGTCTTGTGGATTTTTCTGTGTTCTAGTCCATCCTACAACCACAAGCCTTTTAGCCTGTTGGGAGGGGTGTGTTAAAAACAGAAGATTGGAAATGAGGATTATAAAATACACTCAGTGCCCTTGCGGCTGGGAGTGACCCTTGTTAATCAATGTGAAGAGCAGTGACCTCCAGCATGGCCAAGTGGAATGGCACCCGTGTGTCCTTGTTGTGGCTCTGTCCATGAGCCCTGCCTGGGCACTGCTCTGGGACCCCCACCCAGCGAGGTGACAGAAATAATTCACTCTCTGAGCTCCAGCCATGGGGCTGGGGCTGTCCCAGCTGCTGGTCCATGCTGACCCTCACAGGGCCAACCCTGAGCATGTAAAATGCTCCAGGAAAGTCGATGGAACAATTTTAGCAGAGTTTCAGCAACTTCCTATTGCCAAGAATTAGGCCCAGGAGCATAACAAAGACAGTGGTTTAAACCCACTAATAAGAGTGTTTTTTACCACCTTGTGCTGTGGTGGCGACTGACTGAAAGCCATTTCAAACACAGGTAGGTGGTCTGCTCCAGGATGCAGAAAACAGAGAGGAGAGGGAATTGAAATGAAAAATTAAAAAATTGATATAGATGTACCTATAGGTGGGACAAATATAGTACATAAAAACATCCAGATATGTGTGTATATATATTTATGCATACTTGTCAACGTACCCATATGGATTCGTACAAATACAAATATATGTACACACATGCCAACACAAGACACAGAGGAGGTGTACGCTATTGTTTCAACAGGATATAAAAGGATATAAAAATAGGATATAAAATTATAAAGCAAGCCAAAAGCTTTCTAGTACACAAAAGTTACCCCTTGAAATACCAAGCAAAACAGTCATCAAGGAGCTCATGGACCTGCCAGCTGCTCTTTCAAAGCTTCAGGTAAACAATTGCTGAAGGAGGTCCTTTAGGCTTCCTTCCCTGCTGAGAATCAAGCAAACCTCAAGTCTAGAAAGCTTCAGTAGTCAAAATGTTCTTCTGTAGTGGAAGTGTTGTGCCACTGAAACAAATGGATTTACTTCACTGCTGGTACAACTGGCTATTTAGGGAGAACTCACTTTTGCAGGGTTATTATCCACCTTGTGTTGCCAGAAACCAATTTGTGGTTTTTTGCAAGAATAGTCATATTGCACCATGAGGTTTTCTGACAGGGTTAAAGAGTCAAGCAACAGCTCCTCATCTTTCTTCTTCTGATCCTCCTCTTAGCATTTTTAATCCCATAGTGAGGAAGAGGAAGTGGAGTAGGAGAAAGAAGCAATTTTTTTGCTGCTAATGTATAGCAGAATGTCATTTGCAGAATGTATTACCTGTAAATTAGCAAAAATGGGGCAGTACTGTTCCAGGTATGCCTTTCCACATCCTGACAGAAACAACTTTGCCACCATTTCAGCTCCTGGAGACTTTTCTTTCCATTCCCAGACTGTTGTCCTTTGCTTTCCCTTCTCTGGAGGCAGCAGTTAAATTGTCACTGGTGCCTCACAACGCTCACATCCCCTCGCTTCCATCTGCTCACATCCTTACACAGCACTTCTGCAAAATGTATCCCAAAGAAGCCTCAGGCTATTTTACTTGGTGCCCTAGTAATGATGTTCTCTTATGTGAGCACTTGAGAAGGATGACAGGTTGACTCTAATCTACTCCATGCAGGTGCCATTTGAATTTTAATTATCCCCAGCTAAAAATTCTACTTTCAGGCCATCCTTCTCTATATTTGAATTTAAGATGACAAATTTCATATGAGGAGATTCATTCCTGGTGACTGTAGACAGCTAATAGAGACGTCTAAGTTAGGATCCTAATCAGCAAAAAGAGCATTTATCCCTCTCCAGAGACTGCAAGCAGGGCTCAGTTAAGGGCCTGAAGCTGACTCAGGAGAGCCCAGGCTGCATTCTCTGCCTCTCATTTGCACAGGAAGAACCCTGCTCAGGAAGAGTTGTCCCCTCAGAAGGAGTTTTTGGGGAAAGTGGAGCTGCAGGACACTGTTGCTGTCAAAGGCACAACATAACAGATGGGATGTCACGCTGTTATGGCCAGTTGTAGAGTGACATCTTTGTCTCACCACCCTCAAGTTTCCACAAATATGGTAACAGAGCAGGGAGTGCAGAGAAGCACAGACCGCAGTGCCAGTAAAGTCCAGGGCAATTCAGATACCATAAAACATCTTATTTCCCTCTCAGCCACAGCCAGCCTGCTCCAAGGCACCCGCACACACTTCAGCCCTGCAAAGTGTGGTCACACTCGGAGTGGAAAGGCAGCTGAAATGCACCATAGTAACTATTCTCTGCTTCATCTGAGGGAAGAATTTAGGAAGTTTTGTTTCTTTTTAACTTAATTTTAAAGGTAATGCTATTTCTGTTACTGATTCCAGCACTCTAGTCAATATTAAGTATCTAGTTGTCACTGCTAGATCCTGTACATGAAATACAAGCAGAGGGGGAGGAAATAATTAAACCAGTTTATAATAACTGATATTTCCCGGCTATAATCTTGGCATCTCTTTAAATCCATTTGTAATTGTTTGCCACCTGTTCCTGAATATGAATAGGCTGTTTCACCCGTGAAGGGTGAGTGCTAAGTTCCTTCCCTGGTTATGAAAGATCCATATCTCACAAAAGGCTGCAAAGCCAGAGCAAGTGGCAAAGATTTGTCTTTTTTTTTTCTCCAAGCAAGTCAAAGAATCATAACCACCCTTCATGTATGAGACAGTCTCTTTGTTCTTCTTTATTGCATTTCTTCTAAATTAAGCTTTTTAAAAAGGAACTGAACCCTGGCAGCAGATAGTAAACAGAAGGCTGGCAACTGGATAATTAGTACTTTGGGGCTTGTTGGATAAGCCAAAAACAATTTAAAAAAATTTTAAATATTGTGTTGCCAACATTATTTGGGTTTTTCTTTGGGGCATATTTTCACCACAGTGAATAACAAAAAATAATACTGAAGGAAATGTTTTGTTTGATAAGCCATTATTGTTTCATTTGGCACCATATTTATCATTTAATTTTCAAAAAAACTAAATTTTAATCCAACATTCTATTTCAGTGACTTGGTCTACATAGGAGATAATGAGAAATGGAGCAAAGCTTTGAAAGCAATGTGAATATCAAAGGATGTCAGAACACTGGCACAATCATGGAAGGAGAAATAAGCACAGGTGTAGAAGCAGAAAGGGACAGTAGTGCAGAAAGTCAGAAACACAGAACACCTTTCACGCCTGAGTCTGATTGATTCTTCCTGCCCTGACTCTCTGGGCAGCACCACAGTGACCCAGCACAGAGCAGCCCCACCAGCTCCCAGGAGCTCACGCAGAGATGCTGGCAGGATACCCAGTCCCAGTCCAGGATAGAGCCCCGTTCCATCCCCACAGTGCACTGGGAATTCCCAGCACAAATACTCTCAGATGACAGTGCAGACAACTCCCTGCACAATCACAGCTCTCTGAAAAGAACTACATGGAAATTCTACCCCTGCAATAAAAATCAAAGCAGACATTGAATTGTACTTACCAGACACTTTTGACTTTGCATTCTAGCTAATAATCCATTTCTGCCAGAAGTATTTTGAACATGTCAAACATCTAAGAGCTGCAAGACACTTAAATTTATTTTGCCACTTTAAAAGGTCTCCTCCTCTTCACCAACATCTCAGTTACAGCCTTTCTCTCCCTAAGCTGCATTGGCCCCAAATGCTGAACCCAAAAGATTGAGTGCTGGGTTTAAAAATCAATATTATGTCACTCTGCAGAGCCAGAAATGGGAACCTTTCCCTCTAGTGATTAAATGTTGCCAGGTTCCCAATGGGTTTCAGTGCGTATGTTTCCAACCCTGAAGGTTTCAGGATTTTGAAAAGTGACATTTTAACTATTCTTACAGGAAATGCATATTTCTCATACAAACAGCTTTTAAAACCTCGGGGAGCATATCCTGAAAGGATATTCACGGCTTTTACAGCACAACAAAGTGGTTACTGTTAATTGCACTATCAGTTGTACACATCACCCAGGTCACCTGCTCCCTTCAGCTGGCAGAGATGGGCACTGGCATCGAAAGCGATCCCGCGTGATTTCCTTGCAGTGCTTCACAGACACATAAGTGTTCCCATAAAACATTAAGGTATTTCTCAAACAGTTTATTTCCCAAATAGTCTATTGATGTAGCAGTGGAATGTAAATTCTTTTGCCAGTAACAACCCTGAAAAGAGCATCAGCAAATCTGTAACCTGTATTTCCCTACTATTATTTCATCTTCAGTTTTTATTTTGTCATTAGTAACTTCGGAAAGCTTTTACACTTTAGGTGAAGTACCTTTGTCTAATTCTTGCTCATAAGTAGTTTTGGCATTTAATAACAGGAGTAGAAAAACAGATAAAATTTTCAATTATTAGAAAGACATACTAAAAAAGAAAATATTAGAAAAATATTTTACTACCTCTTATGCTCATTACACAGCAGAACATTGGTAGCACAAGCAAACAGCTCTCATCTCAGTACAGTTTTTCCATGTGCAACAGAATAAAACTTAGTTTCCTGTAGTAAAATAATTTTCTTTATTAAAGGGTTGTGTCCTTTACTGCTGCCAAAAAAAAAATCAAATAGCTGAATTTTTTCTGCTCTCTTATCCCTGAGCAATAATTTGTGTTTCTTTCCTCTACCTAGCTACTGGTTTCCAAATTCTAAACCACTGTTACAACTAAATGGAATTCAAACATGCATTACTACAAATAAAATAAAAATGTTTTGCTATAAATCTCTTTCATCTGCCTTCAGCTTCAAAGGACTTGGAGTTGGACTGGTTTTACCCTCAGTTCCCAGAAGTAATTGAGATCTATAAGTGCCCTTCAATTCCTATAATGCATTTATATTAAAATTATACTAGATCTCAGGTTGCTCTGTGGAAATGTATTAGAGCTGATATAACAAACATCAGCCCAGGCAGTAACACAATATATCCATTTTTGTTGCTCGCTGCTGCATCCAGCAAAAATGAGAAAATTATAACCATAAAAGTCAGATATAACAACATTTCAAATTTCTTAATTTAAGCAATTTTTATGCTTCTACCTACTATTATTATTATTGTAATTAAATATTTGTCTCATCTAGATATTAAGGTTGATTTTTTTTCCTTTTTGTCTGAACCAACTCAGATTGTTAGGCTGAGCTAGTTTTCTATTCATAGTTTCCAAAGCAGGGAAAAAAAAAAAAAAAAGCAAAGAACTCAAACCTTTGCAAGATATTTTGGAATTTTTCCCAATTCGTCAAGGATTTCCTCAAGATAAATCTTCGGCCCTTTCAAAACAGAGAATAAGTGTAGGATTTGTATGTATGAATGTATATATCACACATAGAATGTGAATTTCTGAGTTTCTGTGCCAATATTATTTCAAAAGCCTGCTGAGATTTCTGGGGAGAAAGAAAAAGATTTGCATCATAATTTTTGTATTTATTTCATTTCTTTATTTCAACATGAATTATACATAACAATTAAGGATTGCTGAACTCCTATTTTTATGGAACTCTCAATCTCTAATAAAAACTAGTCACTCTAGATGCTCAATGTCAAAGCTCCCTGTTTATCTCAGCAAACTGTATTGGAAATGATCACAGGAAAAGGTAATTATTATTTTTACTTTCTTAAAATTATAAAGAGGAACGTGTTATTTCCTATGAAATAAAAATCTTGTAAGCAATTTTATTAGTAAAAAGCCACCAAAAATGTAAGCATGGGTGTGAAACAAGGTGTTTGACATTTACATTCTTCTCTGCAGAATGGATTTCTGAGTAGAATATTTTTCAAAGTTGCACCAGATATCAGTGATATGAGATCCTAGAGCTGTAGGTTACCATGCTTTTACAGAATGAAAATTATTGTTATCTGTATGTACTGGGAAGAATTAAAAGTCTCAATTTACTTCAGGCACTGCTTGCCAGGCTGCCTGCAAAGTGTAATATTTTTTAGGTGACACATTTTAAGCTTGTGGGTTTGAAGAAACACATACCTCAGGCAAACAGGCACATAAAGTAGAGCACGCCTTGCCATCTCATTAGAGGGCTGTACTTCTGAATCCAAACACGTCTTCCTTCTGTCATGCCTCTTCTCAGGATAAATATCCACATTCCAGTCATAATGAGACAAACAATTCTTAAATGTGATTTTATTCAAATCAAAGATGCTCCACATCGAATTTCCAGCTAACAAGCAGCACTTTTTTATGAGAATGTTTGATTCTTCAAGAGCCATCTGAGATATGACTGTGGTGAAAAAATCACAGGAGAAGAGTTTTTGTTAGTATATAAATACAATAATTATGAGTTAACTATACCTAACTTTCTTCCAAGCATTTCCAGCTAAGTTTTACTGAAAGAAGCAAATAAAGATGTAGAGCTGAAAATTTCTTCTGCAGTCTTGTCAGGACTTGGCATTTCTATTTTTCTCCTTACCATTTATGAACAAAATTACATTTGTGAAAAATAATGAATCAATTTAACACTCAACATCCGAGTTCTGCAGATGGAATTCTCTCGGGCACCCTCCCGCCACCACATTGACTGACACTGTGTCCAATGGCACAGAGCAGCCAGTTGGCTGCTTTAATTAGGCACTAAATATCCCTAGATCTGGTTGTGTCAGGATTAGAGGGCTGAGGTTGGACATTCATCCCATCGTGTCACACACACAGCTTGATTTATGTGCCACGCTGCTCAGCTGTCACTGAGCTGTACCTTCACACAGCCCAGCTGGATAAACCCAATTCCATTTCAACATTACCAAGCAAATCCATTCTGGCTGGTTTGTGCACAGCAATGAGAGTCTCAGTTAATATAAGATGCATTTCTTATTATTTCCTAAGAATGCACATTTCTAATTATCTCAGATCATGTTTTCAACACTACTTTACCAAAAGGTCCTTGTCTGGATTGCATCTGTCCCTCATGCATGGCATTACTTTACTTTTGATTTATATTCACATGATTACTGTTATGATTTTATATACACATGTATAAGGCATAAATGTTTTACCAGGATAAACAGCATCATTACATGCTATATTTATTACACGAGACACTTCATAATTGATTGCTAAATGCTACGTAGTTAAATTTTCCTTTCCCTGAACAGAATCATGACGTTCAAATAGAGATTTAAAAATAAAGAGCTGCCACTAATAAATACTGTACAGTACAAAATACTTGTTGCTAGCATCAGCTGCAGTTTACTTTTGTTTAAGGCAGTTAAATTTTGGCTTTTAAAAAATATAAGCAGTTTTAAAGGAAATAACCAATTTTCCAAAGGTTGTTCCCATGCCAGCCATGACAACATTAAGCTGAAAACCTTTCAAAAAGATTTTACAGGAACGTTTTATCATTGAAAAGTAATTTTTGGCTCTTATTGTGATAATCTGGATATCAAACACACGTACACAAACACATCAGCTCACAATGTTCCTACATTAAATTTCAATCATCATCCCCTAAAATCTGTACTTTTTTCAGAACAAGCAATTGTGAAAACACAAAGAATTTAATTGAATTCCAAATTGTAATTTTGCTATCACAACACAAGGTATTTCTAGACACAAGCACAGAAAAGGCTATTTGTGCCTTAATTATTATTAGCATGCAGTAAGATATCACCTGCTGCTTGTAAGTAGGAACCTGTCATAGTTTGTACAATTGCTAAGGTATACACAATAAAGGAATTTACATATGATTCAAGCACTTCCTTTCTAAATTTTTTACTGTACATTCTGTAAATCCCATATTATTGCTTATTAAGGAATGCTGTAGTGTTGCCAGAAGTGGTAGCTGTAATGAAGAATTGTTTATGTAGTGCAGGAAATTAACGTTAAGGTTTTTTAAGAGAATACTCATCACTGGACATGTTTAGCTTGTTGTAATGAATCTGAAGGGTATTCAAACAAAGAAAGGAAAGCGTTTGTTTCATT
This sequence comes from Acrocephalus scirpaceus scirpaceus, assembly GCA_910950805.1. NCBI lineage: Eukaryota > Metazoa > Chordata > Aves > Passeriformes > Sylviidae > Acrocephalus > Acrocephalus scirpaceus. Next base: position 18,733,842 of record OU383781.1, read on the forward strand.
TTGTTTTGGCTTTCTATAAAAAGGGGGGGGGGGGATGAGAGTTACATTAATTACTTGAGATATTTGGTATATAAAATTTATTTTCTGAACTGCTGTGCACTTTTTAAAGTTAATTGTGCCATAAATCAAACCTGTATAATACATTTAAAATGTCTAAATATCCTCTGAGTGCAGACTCTAAAGGAAGTTTTTCAAAATCTATATGCTTAGCCAGATCTATGAATTGATCCCATTACTCTAAAGATTAGAGTTTAGTTAAAAGTGTACTTTTTAGTTTGTCTGCTAGACCTTGTCAGACAAACTAAAAAATATGTTTATTGTACAGATCCCAATTAATGTTTCCCAGATATAAAGTAGGATTAGTTTTACATTGACTGTGCAGATTTTACATCATCATTTGAGTCCTCTTGCTGAAGGTTGTTTTTCAGATGCTTCATCGAATACATCCAGTTCTTACCCCATGGAAAATGGGGGGAAGTGTGGGGAGAGAAAGCAGTGAATGAGAGATGATTTGGAATCAGCCTGCCTGGCATCTGACACAGCTAAACACCCAAGGCTCACCTGTGCAATTAGCCTGATCATGCAGCATGGGAATTTCTAGTTGGACATCCAACCATTCTGAACTATTTAAAATAACTTTCCCTCTTGAGAAGCAGAGATGCAGCCATCAATGTTCTTTCCTTTCAAAGACAAAACTCTGTCCTTGTTTCCTGAATGCTCCCCTTTGAAAGAAGAGGGAATATCCTGTCTGAGACACTCAAACCAATCAATGTCCTAATTAGTTAGGATTCTTTCATTGAAAATGATTTTTTACTTTAGAAATGTCATTTCTTCAAAAATCAAAGCTTCTCTACAGAAATGCATTGCTTTCAAATAATTAAGGTCTGGCACAAATTAACTGGGGCTGTGATTAGCTGAAGGGCTGATGATTGAGGCACTTCCTGAGGATGTGGAAATCCCGGCTCAAACCCAGCCTGCTGGTGCAGACCAGGAATTCAGACCCCACAGTCTCTCATGTCCCCAGCAAACACTTCACCTTTTGCTCTGGAAAGCCAGCCCCTCCTTTATCCAAGGGCACCTCTTTATACAGAGAAATAACAGCAGCAAATGCTGTGGGAGATTCATCCCCGGCCTCTTGTAGGCAACAACAGCTCACTGACTGGGGCAATGCAGCACATGGATATGCAAGGCTGAGACAGCATTCAGCAGCCTGATTAGGGGACTCCAGGGCCATTCCAAACACCTCAGTATGAGCCATCTCTTCTGCAGGTATCACAGAGAGAACTGCAGGCCTGGAAGATGACCTGTGCCCAAATGAGAGACTTTAAGGCATCTCCAATAGCTATGTTTAGTTAGGTGAATCCCTCTCATGTAAATGGCCAAGCCAAAAGCTTGAATGTGCATTGCCAAAGTCCTCTGTGAATAAAAGGAGTTGGCTGAATACCAGCTGCTCTGAATGAGCCTTCTCTTAAAATCTTAGTAGGTCACAGTTAAATTTTAGATAGATTTTTTTAAATGCCAACAATTTTCTGCCATACAAAAACTACCGTATTGTAAGGTCTGAGATAGGTGCTCATGGTGGTCTCCCAGCGTGGCTTTGTATAGACAAGAAGTGAAGTTAATAGCAACTCTCTGTTTCAGCATAAGCTACTAAACTATGTTAAGGTTGTTCTAAGGGGGAAATCAATCCTGTACCCTGTGGGTATGTAAGTTTTGCAGTCTACCCAAAACCGAAATACATTTGGTTTACCAAGTCTGGCTGCATGTGTGCACTAATAATAACTGTGTTTCACTGTCTGACTGGCATCTACACTGTTTTCTCCAGGAGAAAATTACCTAAAACAGCATGTCCTTGAGGACAAAACTGCTGTGAGCTCACTATGGGAATCCTATGGTATAGTTTACTACCATTTGTGTCATTCTATTTAATTTGCTATTTCTTCCTTACACCATGTGGGTAATAATCACAGCAAATTGATTCCCATGAGCTCCCTGGACAATTAAAGCTATTTGGTTATTGCCACCTGCCTGCTGTTTCCATTAATGCAATTTTCAGGACTTTTTTTCCCTTCCTGCTTCTCACCCCAGTAAATTCTTTGCCCAGTCTTGACACATTGCTGTTCTGCAATTAGAGTTTAAAATGCTACGGAAGGCATCTGTCCCTGAATCCAATCAGTCACACTTCCAAATATTGCTTTGTCATATGCAAATTTAGTTTTGAGAATTTATGAAATTCAGTGCTTTTTTTAATACACAGTCTACAGGAAATATACATCTACTGATATACTATTTTTAATCAGATTCTGGGTATCTTGGCTATTATTTCTGTAACCATTTTATGCTCATTATATTTGTGATATTTACTAAATTGCCTGTTATGTTTCAACTTCTCTGTTAAATACATGTGTGAGAGAGGAAAATATGTGCTGTATTTATCTTTGTGCATGTGTGTGTGTGTTTTTCCTGTTTGTCTTTAACCTTTTCTTTCTTGGAACGTTTTGGCTTTGTTCCTCTATTGCTCTAGTTCACTATCAGCCTTCTCAGATCTGCATTCTCAAATAAGCACTTTGCTTTGTGTTGTGATCTCTCTTTCTTTCCAAGATCAAACTGGCCACTGACTTTTGTGGAGAAGGAAGGTAAAAAGCAGGATAAGGTCATGGATCATAGAAGTAAAGATGAAAAAGGGGAAGAATGAAATGAAAGGTCTCGGTCCCAGTTCTGTTCAGGAAAATTGAAGTTGTGATTTATACAGCAGCTAAGAACAAGAGGGAGTCTGAAACTGATTTCAGCCTTTAAAAATGCAGTCAAATGGAACTAGGTTTCCTCATTAACCTCCTTTAACTGCTACAGTCAGATCACAGAATCACAGAATATTCTGAGTTGCAAGGCACACACAAGGACTATCAAGCCCAACTCTTAAGTGAGCCTGATGCTTTTGATAGTCATAGCCAGGGTTCTTCACACTAAATCACCCAGGTTAAGAGGTTGCAGTGGGATATACACATTGCAAGAATCATCCTTGCATCATTCTGATCATCACAAATAGCTGATCAACTTACAGACAAGCCCTGATGGACTCATTAACTTGTCACTGCACAAATACCAGCTTATAGTGTTCTTCACATTGCAGGTGGCAATGAAAAAAGGAAAAACTATGAAAAATAGCCTTGATTTTACCCATTGCTATTACTCTTTTTTCAGTCAGTCAAGTTTGTACATGAAGATATTTAGATACACAGCCTAAGCACAAATGTAGATCTGAGTTAGCAACTTACAAACTGAATATGAATGTAGGAAACAAATTGGATCAGCAACAGAGAAAACAGACATCAAGTGAATTCCAGCTTTGTTCCCCAACAAACATGGTAGAAACAGGGTGAGCAAAAGATGCAGCAGAAGTCATCAAAAAAGCCCTAATTTAGGAACCTGATTTTTAAAAATTTCCTCTGATTATCTAATATTCCACTAGATCTTAAACACCAGGGTAGAATTTCCAGTCTTTGCAGATCATTTAAAAGCTTAAGGGATTATTAAACCAGTCGTTTAAAATGACATTTTCACTGTACAAATATTTGTCTATTAAATAAGCTGTATGGCACAGGACCTGATCAGCCTTGGCAGTATTACAGGTTCTTCATACACTGCAAAGCCCACTGTTTCCTCATAAAGCTGTCAAGTCTCAGTTTAATGAAACATATATAAACTCAATGATGTTAGCCATGTCTTGGCAAGTTAATTCATTTTGTTTTTCTCCTGTTGAGTTTCCCCTATTAGGACTTTTATCAATTTATCATTCTAGGAGCACCACAGCAGATCTCTTGCTGGCACTGGAATACAAAATTGAAGAATAAGTTTAATTTTCAAACAGTCAAAATATTTATATATATAAAAATACCTCTTGATTGACCATTAATATATTAATTCACAGACAATGAAAAATTAGGGAGCTTTAGTAAGGACTGTCTCTAAATTGACCCTAAACCTCTTCTTGAGACTTCCTACTGTCCTGTTAATTGTTCCCTGCCCTATGCTACTTCGTTTGTAATTACAGCCAAGGGATTTCACTTCACATTCACTTCACAGTGTCAGGGCCTTAATGATTCAGAAGATAAGAACAGATTCCACGGAATGGTTTCAGTTGGAAAAGACCTCTAAGATCACTGAGTCCAAGTATTCCCCCAGCACTGCCAAGTCCACCACTAAACCACATCCCCAAGTGCCACATCCACACATCTTTGAAACTCCTCCAGGAATGGCAGCCTGACCACAGCCCTGGGCAGATTGTTCCAGTGCCTGACAACTCTTCCTGTGAAGACATTTCCCCTAATACCCAACATAAACCTCCCCTGGCACAACTTGAGTCCTATCTCTTGTCACCTCGGAGGAGACCAACCCCCCTCCTCTACACCTGCTCATATTTGCAGGAAACAGGAATTGAAGCAACCAAGTTTGATCATTTGAAAAATATAAATACACAATGTTTTCAAGTGTACAATGAAAACCTGAAAATTTGTCCACTGAATTTATGATGAATGCATTAAATTTCCTTGAAGATTCTGAACAGACACATTAAAATATCTGAGGTAAACAATCAGTCTATTCCCAGAAAAATTTTTAAGAGAAGTGAAAATCCAAAAACAACCCAATGCATTTATTCTGTCAAGTTATTTACCCAGTTCCACTTACAAGTCTAGCTCAGTTTAATTATCTCCACAGAGAGTTTTGAACTGAAGAGAGAAATTTTGTCCAAAAAGGAGTTTGAATGTAATCACACTGGGGCTTTTTTTTGGTTGTTTTTTGTTTGGGGGTTGGGGGCATTGGGTTTTCATTTGTTTGTTTGTTTTCTCTGTTGACCCATATGAGCAAATGACAACTACTCTACACAGAACAAAAAAGAAGACAGGGAAAGGGAGACATAATGGGACAGCCTGTGTGCTCCAGTGCTGCAGGTCTCAGGGACGAGGGCTATAACCAGCAGTGAGGTTCAGAGAGAAAGCTGCTAGAACTGATCTTATTTTTCTGCCTGAAGCATGACTGAGTGAAGGAAAAAAAAAATCAGAGTTAGCAATAAACCTTCCCTCATTTTCCATTACCCTTCAGGAGATTACTTTGATGGGAATTAGAAAGCCCCCTGCAGGAAACTCTTTAGTTCTTGTTAAGTCTTTGCACAGCATGTTTGTTGCAATGGAAAGCTTGTGTTTGATGCTGTTCATCACTGTTGCTGCTGATTTTCTGAGGTTAGGAGACATCAGTCTGTTTGCACCCCTTTTGAGAGCTGCCAACGTGAAGATTTCACATGAGTTCCAAGCTTCTGGCTGCTGTGTTACAGCACATCCCCTTAGGCAAGCCTTCATGCCAGGCTGAACAAGTTTCACATATCAAATGCACATTTAAGGATCTTCAGTAGGTGAAACTGCTCTTCCTCAAAGTGGTAGCATGTGCTTGTGCTAACATTGGTCTAATTGCATTTCTAGATTGTGTTTGAAAATCACCAATGAAATCTTTTCCTCTTTTGGACCTGCTGTTATGACAACTATTACAGCATCTGCACCCAAAGGGGAATTCTTGCCCTCCAACAGAGGCAGGATAGGTTTGTGCATTGTTGTTTATTTGGGTTTTTTATTATTTCCAGGGTCTATTAATTCCAGCGGGTACTCCTGTTACACAGAATAATAATTTGCTATATAATACAGTGCTTCACTAAAAATTGACATGCACTTCACATTTTCTTCTCCTCTTTTATTTAATGGTGCATCAGGGTTTTGTTCCTCTAAAATTTGCTGAGGTATAAGCATAAACCAAGAATGCACTCTGCAATTCCCCTGTCTTTTTCAGTAAATCATACTTTCTCCTGCTGGAGCCTTACCTGTGTTTACCTTTTAGTTCTTCCCTCCAACCTTTCCTGTGTGGAGTCAACTGAGTTTTGTTCCCTGACCTCTTCTCCATTTGCTCTTTCATGATAAGGGTGTTCAAGCAAAATGAGTCTCTCGAAGACTGTCATTACAAAACCAACCTTTGCCTCTTTGCTACTTTTACTTCCTTTCACACTTCTGAAAATTACAGAGAGCTGGTAAAGTAAAAATCACTTTTATCACTTATCAGAGGTTAAAAAAAATGCACACTTAATAAGGCTTCACCACCTCCCTTGGTTTCCTATTTCTCTCTCTTTACCCGAGCTGTCTTTGTATTAAGTGCAAAACTGCTCTAAAGCTGCCCTTTATGTCTACCATAACATAGATCCTATTATGTGTACGCACAAGGGCAAAACTTCAGTGAGTCTGGATCTCTCCCCTTCCTGTCAGGGTCTGCTCTGCTGTTGTTACCAAATTTGGTAGCTTATCATTGTACACAAAGGTACAGGAGTGACTTCCAGCTGGGAGAGGCTTAGCACATCTCCTCCTGGCACAGGCAGAGGAAGGCTTTTCTTTAGCACACCTTTATGAGGGCTTTGCCTGCCAGGCCCCAGAATCCTGGCTGCACATGGAGTTAATTAGGGCCGTGACATCTGTACCGTGTCCAGCCACTGTCCTGACAGAAACACGTGACCAAAATCCACTAAACATCACCAGTACCTTTGGCTCCCATGCCAAGGAAAGTCTGGCTTTCCTCATGGCTAGTGGCAGATTTCCCTATCCCTTAACCTTTCCTGTGGATGAATTCATACAACATACCCTGTTAACACATCAGCTTTCATCTCTCTGCTCACAGGCGCAGCAATTTCTCTTTTAGCAGCTGTGAATTCAGCACCTCTTTGATCCACAGTCATCCTTAGCACCTAAATGTTAAGTGGCATTAAGAGTTTGAGTCAAAAGCATCAGTCTTCAGTGGTTTTGTGACAGGCATGTCTCAGGTGTCCTTTTTTTTTTTCTGCAGAGGATTTTTCCTTCATGGTTTCCTCTTCCTGCTTGTTCTGATCAGCTGGAAAAAAACAAACCAGGACGTGATTTATTATGTAGGTGCAGGTTACTGTGATTCACCAGATCTATTTATCTGATCAGTCCTTTCTATGTAAGCCTGGGAAATAAAAGCATTTGTGATCAGACAGGTATTACCACCATTATTTATATTAACACAAATAAAATGCTACACGCAACACCACAGACCCCCCATGGACACACACTGATTTCACACACATTTTCCACACATTTCTATTGGCTCTGCTTGAGACCACATATTAAAACCCACCAATCTTCCCAGCAGACTGATGAAAGCCTCAGTAAAAACAGCTGCATTTCACATGTGGTTTAACTTAATGTCTCATCCTGAATGTTTAACTCTAGCTGGTAATGCTACTTTTTAATACTCACAGTCATCTTTATCTTCACATTAGAAGCAAGGCATTCAGCCTTGAAAAGCACAGGAGAATACAATGAGGCTGGAAGCACTTCATTTCTGGAGTGTCCAAAATCACTTTTTTTATTGCAAGGAACATAAAGAGAAATTCATGTTTGATAACCTGTGAGCACATAAACCAGTTGCATAGCACTGTTAAACAGTGTAAACAAACACTGATCTGTCCACACACTATTTCTTTTCAATAAAAATGAAGCATTACTAAAAGTAGCACTGCATGTGTTTTTCAGCTTGAGTCTAGTATTAAAAAAAAAAAAAGTAGAATGCATCTCTCCTCCTGGTTGAGCCTGAAGAAAAAAAGTTACAAAACTATTTACTAGAAACTGGAACATGCCTAAAAACCAACAGACATAGGTAAGTTAGAGAGTCCCTTGGGTGGGTAACATGAATTTAGAATTTCATTTTTTACCCTTGAACCTGGGATAAAGATCAGTAATAAACCTACACAAGCAAGCCCACAGTCAGCCATATGTCTGTCCCTCCTGCATGAATGACTGTCCCAGATACAGATTTCAATGCTACCTCTCTTTTGTTCCTAGAAATACACTTCAAGCCAGCGAAGCCTTCTCTGCAGGTGATTTCAAGCTGTGCCAGAATCCCATGGCTTGAAAGGTAACAACTTAGTGATGGCACAGGTTTCTGTATATGGCAATACATGACACACTTTGGCTTGGCCTTCACTTTAAGTAAATCAATGAGATCAGAGGAAAGGTATCACCTTCTTCAACATGCTAGTTGTTAAGGCTGTATGACACTGCTGAATAGGTTCTTGGGACTATCCATCCTTTTCCAAAAACAGTGGCAAAAGTCCCTGTGACTGCATGATTGACTGCAGTTTCTTCAGCTCTGAGACTATAAGAACTTGAAGCACTTCACAGAAAGCCCTCCTACTCTGTATTTAGGAGGAGGAATAGAAACCATCAGATTCCTTTCCTGATTCCTGCTATTTTCTCTTCAATCTGAAGTGACAGGCCTTATCACTTGAGACATTCACTTTGCAGGGAGCACTATGTGCCCATTACATCCAATGCATAAGAGCCCTTCATTTCAAGATGCTGCAAAATGTTTTTTCCTTAATATTGCAAAGAAAAACAGTAAACTATAAATGTCTGGACAGATGAGAGGACTGTAGAATAATAGCATAAGAAAGCACTTTCCAAAGTTACAAAGCCAGCAGAAGGTAGTGACAACCAGCTCACAGCACTCATGTCAAAGACACTCCACAAAGCAGAGCCCAGCTCAGACAACTAACAAAAATATGTTTGATTGCACATCTCTCTATGGCAAATATAACACTGGCACCCATTATTACTGGAGGTTTTCTATCCTGGTGTTTGTAGATAGTCACCCATCTTACAGGAGTGGTTCACAAATCCTAAGTAAAGACAGAAGCAGCTCCAAAGTAATCATTGTACAAACTGATATCAACAGTAAGCAGATGGCAAGAGCACAGAGAAAGCCTCATTTTGAACTTTTCTACTACAGCCACACTGAGTAGGGAGTGATGCCTATTCACTGAGGTTTGGTTCTTTCCCCTTTCTCATCAACTGCTGTGAGCCATACCAGCAAAACCCATTTGCTGGGGCATGCCTTGCACCTCCTGGAAAAGCCTGGCTCTGCAGGGATCCAGAGAGCCTCTTGCAGAGCATCCTGAGCCACTCACACCTCTTGTGCCACTTGAGGAAGTAGGATTCCTCATTCATTTTCACTCATGCCCTTGTCATGCCACAGGCAGCAGCGGCCACACGTGTCCCAGTGACTGTCCATCTGCAAAAGTGTTCAGGCATGGAAGCAGGGAAGGGCAGGAGAATTGGATAGTGTTCTCCCAGGACACTTCCTGAGCTCCTGAAGTCACAGCTAGGCAATTTCTTGGTTAAGTGCCAACTGCCTTTGGTAGACTCAAAGGTTTTTTATTTCATTAATTTGCCTAATTGTTTTTGAATGTGCTGCAATTAATAAAGTGAATGGACAACAGGACTGGCAAAAGGTCACTGCTGACAACTGCCCCAATCCTTGGTGGGCAAAAGGAAAGAATTTAAGAATATTTTTCTCTCTGTCCCTGCTCCCCATGTGGAAGAATGGATTAGGTCAGGCTCACTGCATCTTCTCTCTTCCTGTGAAGGTGCATAATAACTAAAGGCAACCAACCTTAAAGCCCAGGACAAGGCCATGTCTGATTCTCAGCTGGTGCATACTTATGCATACTAAAACTAACTCCTGTGGAATTATACAAGGATTGAACCACCCTCATCCCAAGGTCAGAGTTGACAGCCAGTACCATCAAACCATGAAACTCAATTCCCTGGAAACCAAAAATAGGACAGATCACGCCTTAAACTGTCAAAATTTACTTTACTGCTGTTTCAACAAGAAAAAAATAAAAACCCAAACAAAAAAGTGGCAAAGAACAAAGGAGAAAAAGAAAGAAGTGATGTGACTAAGTGTTCCCAATGGACCTCTGCAAGCAAAAGAAGAAAGGCAAAAAGAGCGAGAGGTCACCAAAGTGCATGTGATTAACATAATCAGTGTAAGAGTGGTGTCAGCAAATTAAAAATAGAGTCCATAACCCCCAGAAAATATGCTCAGGGCAATAATAGCAGGAGGAAGCACAAAGTATGAGATGTGGGATTTCGAATGAAGCCGAGGCAACACGACTTCAAGTAACTGGAGAATGTGTGCAAACAAGGTGTGGACAAATCCTTCAGCTGGGGTTCAGTCATTAGTAGTCAAACTAAGCATTTAACAGATATTTATATATGCAGAGATAAATTCTAAGGACATTCAAAGTCCCTCCCTCTCCCATCACCATTCCTGCACACTTCCAGTGACAACAGCACTCATCCATGGACATGATTGTTCCAGGGAACTCTTGAAGGACAGGGGCTAAATTCCCACTTCAATGGGAGCATGGCTGGATCCTCTCAATCCTTCAGTCATTCAGTGAAGCAAAGCTTTGGGATAAAGAGTAATTCCAGGCTTGGAAATAAGGCAATTTTTTTACCAGCATACAGGAGCATGCAGGTATATCACGTGAAGTAATGGTTACCATTCAAAACATTTGCAATCAAGCAGGATTTTTGACTGAGTTATTTTCCTCTCTTACCTGTTTCTACCTACCTGCCATTGAGCTATCTGAGGAACACTCTACTATATTCTGGGTTTTTTCAAAGTCTTCAAAACATTTACTTTGTATACTAGAGTAACTTTAATATTTTAAAATTCTATTAACCTCTATTATATTACATAATAATTACATTATACTGTAAAACATGTTTCCATTTTTTGAAAAGAATCTTTGAAAATTACCAAAAACAAATTCTTCAGAAAAAATTGACCTCTGCAGAAATCAATTGCAAAGACAAATTCTGAGGATGGTATGTGAAACAGCCTTATCTCTGGTGCCATTCTCCCTCATCCTTCCTAGGGCAGCAAATCAAAAATCTTTGTGCAAGAAGAAAACAAGTTATCAGATGCCTTCAAGGGACTGTTAAAGATCAAGGGTCACTGAGAAAGGACAGTTTCAGGCAACTTCGTATTTTCCAAAAGGGAGTAGGAAAATTTTTGCATCCAACAGGGAAGGAGAATCAGAGCATTTTGATTTGGTTTCCTTGAACTTCAGCTGTGGGACTGACTCCACCTGCACACCCTCTGAGTGTTGGTTCAGGAGCCCCACTGAGCTCAGGGCTGAGCCCCAGTTCCTGCCTGCTCTTGAATTCAGGAATAGATCCATTAAATTTGGATCCATCACGTGCCAGGCCCTGCCAGAGCAAAGATGGATCAAGCTGAGGAGCCTGAATTGCTGTCTGATCCCTGGATTTTAGGAGCTGCATGGTAGGATGGCTGTGTGGGATGTAAAATCACCTCTGAAGGCTGTTGGCTTGGTTTACCATATTAAAAATAAATTAAATTAGCAGCTCAATAAACCCAGTTGTAAGCTGCAGTTGTTAAACAATTCTTGCCACAGGGGTAGCAGCCTCAGGGAAACCCAGCCAAGCAGTGCTTCAGCACTCCTCACTGAATCCTTGGCACCCAGGAAACAGGGGAGGTATTCCCTTCCCAAGGAATGCCACTTCCCTCTACCCACTTTACTCCATAAGAGGGGCAGAGAAAACTGCTCTCATTCTCTCCAAGTCTGTCAACCCCCTAAAACTTCACCTCTACATTTTCAGGTCTTTCCTATTCAAAATGTAGTTTCTTAATATTGGAGGAGTGCTACTTATGATTTTTATTGTTTTTACCTGAAAGTCATCTTTTCCCTTCAGTCGTAGAGAAAGGTTTAAAAGATTTGTATTCCATCTTGTAATATATCCCTAACCTGTTTACAAACCACAAAAAGGAAAACCCAAACATGCAACCTTGAACCACAGAATTTTGGATTTTTGAATTTTCCAGTATGGGGAAATAAGCCAGTCCTTGTTCCAGTCTCAGAGGCGAAGTACAGGAGACAAAGATTTAAAAGAGAGGCTGGTTCCTGTATTCTCCTGACTTTTGGACCAAAGAGGATGTGTCCTGTTCTGCCAGTGCCAGGAGGGGAGCCCTGCCTGGCCCAGCTCCCTGCCTGCTCCCAGCTGGGGATGAGCTGCTTCCTCCCATCTCCCTGCACAGCAAAGACAACCAACAACTCCCTCCCACTTTGCATATTCCAATCTAGCATTTCAAACAGAGCCCTGTGCTTTTTATCCTAAAGTGGTACTTGTTAAAGGAGCTGTGACCACTCAGGCTATTTCCTCTGAGGATGATAACGCTGCTACAGAAGCTTCATTATTATGCTAATGGAGCACAGGCTGAGCAGCTTTCATAACTGCCACATTAAATCATCTACCAAGGGGAGGCCTCGAGAGCCATTTACATTGCACTGGATGCATATTAATGAAGCCAGGAGCAGCAGAATTGTTTTTGAAGCAAATAGTCAGGTAAGATGGAAAAAAAAAAAAAAAAAGAAAGACACGATATTGAATATTGGAAAAACTGGAGATGGGTAAACTTCACAAAGGCTCAGTGTTGATGCTTGGTTCTGCTGTCTGTAGTTAGGAGTGATCAGCAGAACCAAGCAGAGACCTGCAGCAGCCAGGCTGTGATGGAGGTGTCTGTGACAGGCTGCAATGGCTCCACAGTGTCCCTGCTGTACAGCACAGCCTCACTCCCACACAAACACACAGAAGAGCTCTTCTTTCCTCCTCCTGTCCTCCTCGTGCCCTGCCTCCCTCCCTCTTGCCCCAGGACACCCACTTGTGTTGCACCTAAAGCAGATAATACTGACACAAAATGAGATAAATACCTAAAACGTGCCTTCAGAGGAATTCAGACACATCCATCAAGACCAAGGACATAAAAGCAAACAAGTGACATTTGGAGTGATCTTGGGCTGACAGCTGAATATAGATACACTTTTCCCAAAAGATGAACCACGGGGAAGTCACCACAGATGAAGGGGGATGATACAGACAGGTTGGGTGGAAGAAAGAGCAGGAGTGATAATCACGGCAGCTCACCTGCCCAGACAGTGTCACCCTGCTTTATTTCACATTTGCTCTAGAAAATGTCTGTTGTCAAGAGGGAGTTTAAGGGCAGAGCAGCGTCATTATTGACAGGAACTGGGAGCTTTTCCCACTCATATGAGAAAATTGCATAAAGGAGAGAGCTCTGTGGAAAATGAGGATGATGTTGGCATTGTTATTGAAGCAAAGTCAGGACCTTTTTATCAGATCACAGGTTTGTTTAGACAGATAGGCATATTTTTAAATGATTTATAGGTGAATATTAGTGCACTGTGAAAGGAAACACACTTTAGAAACCTGGCATCCCAGGAAATGTTTTATTTTATGATTCAAGCCATGCACTCTCTTCCACCACCATGTTCTGTAATATCAACAATCCACTTCCCTATCTTGCTCCTGCTACTCTCCTCCCTGGACATCCACCCTCCAGACCCAAACAATGCTTGACAGCAATCCTTCACGTCCTCAGGACATCACCTTCTACTGCTCTCTCCTTCTCCACACCTCCTGGCTTCAAAGGGATCCGATAAGAGAAAGCCAATGTTTACAAAAGCGATAATTCACCTGGAGCCAGTGAGGAATGACTTTTCTTTGGGGTTCAGAAGCATTTATCCACAGTCTCATTTGAAACCCAGAAACATATCATCATTAAAATACATAATTTCATTATGAATGAAGAGACTTTTTGCACACTATCACTGCAAATGCTATGGTTAGCCTTGCACATTATACACGTACCAAAGTTTGGCAAAAAAGTCAGTAATAACCTTCCAAGTAAGCCTTTGCAAGCCTTTACCTGCCATAAAAAGACCAGAACTAGAATCAGGAAGGTTTTCAGTAGTTTTTTCCATCTTACGAGAAGAGAATGACTGGGGACAGCGTGGGCCTTCAGAATAATGACCGCAGCCAAAGGGAAAAGCTCTGTACCAACGCAGTGCTGAAGGAAAGCAGACACTGCTGCAAGATGGCTTAGCCCATCTTCCTCTGCCTAAAGAAATTATTCTCCACTTCAGCCTTTAATTGACTTTTTAAGATCCACAAATTGACTTTTGAAGCAATTCCCAAGTCTTGTTTTCCACATTTAAAAATGTTTCCTGCCCCATTGATTTTTTTGACAACACCTCACTAAAAAATGGATGTTCATGTTCTCATGATAACTGCTCTTCCTACTGAAAGCAGCAAATTTTGTTTGCCATTTTTGAGACTTTTTCTTCAAACACTGCCTCTTCTATCTCAGTTGTGTTGCCAGCAGTAAAGGGAACTATATCAGCAGATAAGCTGGCACACATAAAAGTTACAATGCCCACCATTCATGTCTCTTCACATATTCCAAAATACCTAACTTTAGAGACAATCTAGTATATACTGTCCTTGAAAGGGAAAGAAAATATTTATGAGTGTCTTGCAATTCAATAAGTAATATTAATCTGATAATAGATTGTTGCAGTGTGTTTTTATCTAATGATTTAAGTGTAGTTTTCCTTCTGTTTTGTAAAAGCTTATTTAATAGTTCATTCCATGTTTCCCCCTATTCCTTTCCCCACTTGGTATAGTCCCTGCCCCTGGAAATCCCCTTGAGTTGTTTACCCCGAATCTGTTATATGTCAATCATGTGTTGCTCCCCTAAATCCTCCACCCCTCAGTTTTCATTTGATGTTGTATATACCACCCCTTTCCTGTGATTAGGTTTTCCTCATGTGACCACTCCTTCTGTCTGTACCTGAAAACCCTTCACGCAGCCCCTGCTCCGGGCTTCTCCTGGGGCTGTGTGAGAGGACCCCAATAAACGTCATCTCATAGCGCCCCAAGGAAGGCTCCCTCTCCTTCCTTCGCCGTAGCCGCCCCTCCTCTGCCCATGCAGCAATGCACTTACCCACCAGGTGGGTCCTGCCGGTCCTCCTGCAGACCCTACCGAGGCTGTGACCGTTCCCCGCCAGGGCAGCCGGGCCCAGCTGGGAGGCCGCTGGTTAGCGGGCAGGGGAACACGCGTCAATAGATAAATGACAGAACAACGTAACACGATTACAGAAATACTACCATAAAAACAAAATATAATGGATATATATATATAAAAAGAGATTTTTGAACTTCTAAAATGTACCAGCAAAACAAAAAATGTTTTGAGTGGCTGCCAAAGAGCTTAGTTTAGCAAATGGGTAAAATATATAACATTTTCAGTATCTAATCACAAATCAAGTGCATGGTTTGATTTGCTTGCACACCTCAAGCCCATTTTTGCCCAATTAGCTGTTTAGCTTCAAAAGCTTTGGGATACAGACTGATTTCCTGTATCTGTTTATGTAGCATCTCTCAACAGCACCACAGGGCTCACTCCTTAATGAGGTCTTTGCATAGGGCTATGCTGCCATTATTGCTGCTGTTAAAGACCATTTGAGGGATGTGCATGGAGCCAGGTGAGAAGCACAGGATAGCAGTGGATGCTTGCATACCTTGCATGTATTATGAGTGATAATTCCACTCCGGGTTAATTTACTTTCATTATCTAAGCAAGGCAAGTATGTGTTAGAAATGTGTTTGTTTGGAAGTCCCACAAAGGTGGCTGGTTTGTGTTGCAAGCAAATTAATGAAACTTAACCTTTTAAATAGGAACAGATGGTGGAAGAAACAGAAATTCCATTAGCTAATAAGATAAAAAGTGTACTCAACAAGGTAAAGTTCATAGTCAAGAATCTAGTCTTGTACACACACAGAGATCAGGAGATATGTGAGAGCTCTGCATGGTTTTGATTTGTACCAAAGCCCCACAAGTCTTCATTCCTAATCTCTGAAAGCCTGACATTAAATTAAACTTGTATATGTGGTTTTGCTGAGGACAGGATGAGGATAGAACTGCTCTGTGTATTTGCTAAATATTATCAACAGAGGCGACATTTTCCAGTGCTGATACCCACAGATTCCACTTCATTGCTCGTCTGTGAATCACAAGCTCCTAAACCACTGTCTGTCTATTCCAGTTTAAGCACAATTTTATCCAGACCATTTAATCCAGTTAGATCCCTGTATTGTGCTGGGTTTGCCCTGTTTCATGCCAATGTCTGCTTTAGAAATGGTTTATTCTCTTTCACTTCCCCAGAGCTGTTCTGCACCCTATTACTGTCTGTTTCTGAAGGGATTTTTCTAGAAGGTTCTGAAAACCTTCTGCTGTCACAGCAGAGTTGCTCTCTCAAGCACCACAGGCACTGGGGTTGACTCTGATATCTGGAATGTCATTCGGGGTCTCAGGAAGGCTTCAGGCTGCCCTCCAGGGATGGAAGGGATGCAGCAGTGCACCACATGTGCCTGTGGGACCAGCACTGCTACTGCCCCATCAAACTGGGCACAGAAGGGCAAGACAGCATCTGACTCTGCAGGTAAGGCTGAGCCATGGCTGGGTCCTGCTTCTCCTTCATGAGGCTACACAAAACCAGAAAGATTAAAATGCTCTCTGAAAACAGCTTCTGATTCTCAAATAGATTAATCACTTCATGGTTAGGAAAATTTTTAAAAAAGAACTCTTTCCTTCATTTCAGAATAACTGCCTAATCTTTCCTACAGTGTAGATGACAGTTTTGGGGCTCCAACCTCCACAAGAGTTCCTGGTTTGGAAATCAGCCATCCTTACTTCTCTCTGGCAAGCAATGTCATGGAGGAGAGGATAAACCTTCTCCTTCAGGCTGGGGACATCAGCCACCAGAAGGCACCAGTGACACCAGATAGAGACCCTTCAGAGCTGAAAATCTGCAAGCTGCTCTCCTCTGACAGGCTGCTAGGAATGCCACAGGCAGGCAGACAGCCTAGGAGAGGGAATTTGCTCCCCTCCTTTCTTTCTTATCATCTGTAGCTCAAAGCCATCAACTAGACGTGTTGAGAGAAATATATAGCCTGTGTTTGCCTTAAAATACACTTCTCACAACTCTACAGTTAGTTACTTCTAGTCAGAACATTTTTTAAAATGATGTCATTTAAGTTGTATATGTTTCCATATATTGATAATTAATCATCAAATTATCTGGCACGTACACTGTCATATAGAAGCTGAGGTAACACATTTACAATGTTCACAGAAATATCTCTGTTTCTTAATGGACAGAGAAAACACATACCCAGTTTATAGGAATATGCACATGTCTAACACTTCCCAATTTTGAAAAGAGAGTTAATTCTTTGCAGGGACAGCTTAATACAATAGACCTGGAGTGCACAGACTTGGACCTCTGCCAGCACCTGTCTGCTCAGGAATTTCATCCACTTTAATAAGCTGCTGCTCTCTGGATCTCTATTAACCAGACAAGCTGGTGCAATTGTAGAGAAGTCAAAAACAAGAGAGAGAAGATTTCACAGATTCTCCATCTTTAGGCCTTCTGTAAGCATGACACATACAAATAGAACCCAATATTGTAGGTGACATCCTTAAAATTATGAATTACTGTGAGGCAATGAGAAGCTGGTAGAGAAACCTCAGCATGAGGCCACAGAACAAATGTTATTTTTCATGGCTTACTTCAATCATTGTCATCAGAAGTCGGCATCTCTACCGAGCCCCTCACCGATCCCACGGCTCGAGCGGAGCCCGGCTCTGCCAGGCCTGCAAGCTGCTCCAGGAATTAACCCCAGCTCCAAGCAGACAGAAGGGTTCACCAGCATGAACCTCATTACAGGATGGAAGAGCACATTTACACAATGACAATATAACCACCAGAACAGAGATACATCAGAATGCCTGAACAGCACGTTAAACCATGAGAACTCAATGTTTGCACTGTAAGAGTCCCACGGGATTTAAAAGGAATGGAACCAATAGACTCCTAAAGAATTCGCAGTAAAAATCCCACAGTGTTTTCTAGGCAATTGTATTCTTCCCACATATTAGCCAACTTTACTAAAGAAATCCATAGCAGGGGAAAAACTTTGCAGTAAATTACTTCTGCTTATAAGTGTAAACCAGATATTCCTACTAAATGCCATTTGACTGCTCACATGAACTTTTATTTTTTAATCATGGCATAAATTGCTGATACCCTGCACTGTAAAACAGCCTGGCTTTTACTGCAGTCATTATCTGTCTAGTCTGTTGGGACTGGATGCTTTTAGGATGGGATGTTCAGTGGAGTTTTATCCATAGACAACCACAAAGCATAAAAGACAGCTGAAAATGGGAAGCACTATGGTAAGGCAGGCAAATAAGCACCAAGGCTAAACAGGAATGTAACCAGAAAACCACCCAAACAAAGAGGGCAAGACAAAATATTTAAAGATTTTATATCTCAGTATGTCACCATTCAATAGATCTATTCATAGCCCAAATTCTAATTATCTTCTGTGATGCTTAATACAAACTGGGTATTGAAAAGGCAAAAGACATCCATGACACTACATGAAACACAAATTTGTAATTCACACAATATAAACTGTTTTTCAATTACTAGTCCACTTCAGATCTTGGCCCAGAATTTACACCTATATCCTAAGGAGATGAATATGAAAATTCAGTCTGAGGAAGGAATTGAGCACTAAAATTTCAAGTCAACACAAATAAAAGTTAACATTAGTTTTTAAGTAACTGACTGTGTCCCTTGTGATGGAAACCAGGGGCAAACATCTTTGCAGGCAGTGCTGACCCCCACTCTCAGACTACTAAAAGTATTAAGATTCTAAAAAGACAAGGAACAGAAGCCCTTAAATAGAGGTGAACTTTTGTAAATAAGAGCAGTATATTAATTCTCTCTTATGGCTTTATCACTATTCTTGATATAAACAAACTGGGTTTTCTTCACCTTTTTTCCCCTCTCTTTCCAAGTGTTAGAGGTGCAGCAATACGTCTCCTGCCAATGGAACAACTCTTAAATAGACAGAAAAATCGCGAGCTTCCCAATTATCTCCTTTTGGTTGATCTTTGGACTGTTTCCCATTAAATACACCTCTGTCAAAATTAACACACCACAGCCATGCAATTCCCACCCTCATCCCATGGAGGCCCATCACATCAGATTATCACACTCACTGACAGGACATAACCTGATTCACATTGCCGATCTTCACTGGTAGCCTGAGGCCAGGGTAAAATAAATTGCATCAGTGTTATTGTGGGATCAATTGATTGCAGGGTCTAATATGACTAAAGTCCAGGAGAATTTGTGAATGCTCCAGACACAGGGCAATTCTTTGAAATCAATGATTGCTAGAAAGGCTCAATAACTAGGGGCTTTAGGCTATTAAAGCCAGCTGGTCATTAAGTCCACACAAATTGTTATAGCTTTTATAACCTTTTCTTATCTAGACAAAACAATTAAACATTTTAATTACATTACACGGATGACAGAAGATAATTGGAGTTATCAGGAAATTATGTAGTCCTGTTAATGTGAGTTACTATGTCATTTCCATTGCTTACAAATGTACTTGCCATCTAGATAAAGTAAAACCAGCTTTCAATTAGGTCCATATTCAAACCACAAAGATTGAAGAACACAAAATAAGTAACCCAAAGCTGCATGAATTATCATATTAAGCTGGTATTGCATAATTTTGAAGTATTGTTCTGGAATCAAGATATAGTGATGGAGACTGAGTTGTAAAAGCACAGTTGTCACCTGTGGAAATAAATTACTTTTCATACCTACTCCTATTTTAAAATTGCAAAGTACATAGAATACAAAAATTATACACTTATATAGCTTCTGCGAACAATCCTGCACCTTTTACTTAAAAAATAAATAGTGCCATCAATAGAGGACAACCTGCCAAAAGTTCCTCCTTGTATTACCTCAAAGTCTTGGTCCCTTTAGGTCTGTTCTGGGTATGTGGGTCTTCCAAAGCTCCTAATTCCACAATACCAGGTTTGTCCCATGTTTCAGAACATCAGTTCTTCACTGGCCTTGGGCCATCATAGTGAGATTTGCAAAGGATTACAGCTATGTCCAAGTGGGGAGCTTTCACACCATGACTTCAGCTTTTTTAAATATGAAGAGAATGTGTAGGAATGTCTCCTTCATTTTTTGCTGCCAATCTTTTCTTGCATAAATTGCTAGGGCTGAACAGCAGGCACAACAGCAGTTGCATTAGTTCCCAGGGAATTCCTGGTCATGATGTGCCAGCCTGCTGGACTTTGAAGATTTACTGTTTTGCACTTGAGGGAAACGTATAAGAAAATATTTACAAGTGCTCATTAAGGCTAAATTGTGTCCTTATCCTGTACAGGTACCCTGGGAATTAAGAAAATTCTATAACGAGAATGGATGTGAGGCTGTCACACTTATGCAGGAATAGTCACTTGGACAAGGGAAAGATGAAGAACTAAACTACAAATACAGTAAAGGGCAAATTTTAGTAAAAAGTGAAATATTAATCACCTTTATTATGGACACAGTCATACTGGGATGTATAAACAAAAATATATTCTGAAAATTTTATGTCAACTAGTCTTTTCCCACCTCCAGCCCTAGTGAGGCTGCAACTGCAGTACTATGCCCAGATTTTGTTCTTATACTTGAAGCAGGTTGCAGAACAGAGGCAGCACAGGATTAAAAATGCAACAACATTTATGTCCTACCATGTCTAGATGATTCACAGGGAAAGACCAGCCTGCAAAAGATGTATGCAGAGAACAGGATTCCAGTTATCCTTTACAGATACATATGAGTCTGCCATGTCTGCAGCAGGAAAAGCTGCAGTGAGGAGCCTCAGGTTGAACTAAAACATGGGAAGAGATCACACAGAGACTGTGAGGAATGGCAGGGACAGCTGACCCTGCTGTGCAAACAGGGACAGTCACATGGGATTCACCCACAGGACTGAATATGATATTTCTCTAACAGTGTCCTCACTGTGTTGCCAGGAACTGAAAGCCTACATGACGATGTTTCTCAAAGAAGGAAATGAATGAAAAATCTGCATGGCTGTGTAATGGAGGCTAAAAGTCAGAATGGGCCAAGAGCTGCAGCTCCATCCTAACCAACACACCACAGCCTAAATCATGGCCACTCCTGATTTATCAAGACTTTTACTGCACTGAACAAAAAATCAGGTCCCCTAGCTGGGGACTTGACCTTCTCACAGGCTTTGTATATAAGCAGAGGTGGATCTGTAATACACAATTTGGGGTTACTTATAGGAAAGGAATAAAAGACACTGCTTTGAATTTGCATGAACTGGAAGAGCCAGGAGATTCTGAATCTGATTCAAGTTTATGAGGTCAGGTCTTGCAAGCAAAAAAGGATTTGTGAGTCTCTGCTTGCAGATCACACAGGTGAGGTTGCACATTTCAGGACATAAATAATGGCATATAAACCTTACAAAATAAAACTTGGCATTCCTGAATTTTTTGATGGGGATGGATTCAAATTAAACCTGTAAGATTTCACTTGTAGGTGTTTTCATTGTAACCGGTTTATTTTGGTATAGCTTGGATTCTTAATCTAAATCTGTCTGAAGTCTATACATTGTCTACCCATACAGAGGAATTATTTGGTTTGTCTCAGGGACAGGGCTATTGAAGATGATATGTGCTCCCTTACACAAAACACAAAAGATTTTATATTTTTCTATATTATCCAGTCATTGATCCAATCTTTTCCAAAGTTTGGCATTTTACACAGACCACACATTTAAGTTTGTTTCCATTGACTTTCTTGACATTTGTACTCACATAAAACAGCCAGAATTAGACTCAAAGGGCTTCATCTATTTTCCTAGATAACACAGCAGTCTGTCCCTAAATGTAACAGATCTATCTATGACAGCAGCATGAATTCAACTGTCCTGATATCCCAAATTTCTTCCTGTCAGAAGGGCACACATGCAGCCAGTTGCAATATTACATGCCAAGAAAATCCAGTTATTCCTTGGGATGCAATTCACAGAAGAACCATAATCCCTGAACTGATATTCTGCTCAAAGAAGAGCTAGGAAAACCAAAGAATTTGGTTACAGCTCCACACAGTCTCAGACGGTTCCTTGCAAAAATAGGAAGCTGCTCATAAGGCAGATACTAACTAAATCTTCATAGCAAAGCTGCTCCTGTGGAAAAAAAATCTCATGTCAGTCCCAGAGTTCTACATTTACCTTAATATGCCAGCCTCAGCCTACTCATAGCAAGCACTGCCTGTGTGTCCAGCATCACTTGACCATGATCATTTCCTCATTTGCTTTTTCAGCTCTTTTCCCCCAGGATGTACCATCTGTAAAAGTTTCCAGTGTTTTTTCACAAGGTCTCTGTGCATATGTGGCCTTGGGGAGAAATCCACCATATTAAACAACTGCAAATAGTTCTCCTGATCTACGTGACAAGCTATACTGGATAAAATGGTGCTGTAAGAGAAGAATTATTTGAATGTGAAAATGGTTATAGCTCACACGGGAAAGCAGGAAAGAAGACAATGGCCACAGCATCACTGATGATATTGAGAAAGTGGAAAATATTATAATTATTTCCTTACCATGACCCTCTTTTCTAAAATGAGCCATTAAGAATATCTGATACAGACACCTAAGCAGAAAAGAAAATATCCAGTTTCCTTTCCTTTCTTTTTAACTTTTTTGTGTCCATATTCTGTTTTGGGAGGGAGATTACATGTGGCCTCATACAACTATCCAGCTTTACTAAGAATGAGATTTTCAAGAAGACTCAATATGCTTCCATCATGCCAGACCCAGTTTAATTTCTACTTAATTTAATGAAGAAACTCAGAACACATTCACTGAATATTTTATGAAGCTGACTATACTGCATGTTGGAAGGTCAAGTCCAACGTACATCAAGAGCCCATAGAAGTGCAGGCCAAGAACTGTGTCTTGATCTTAGACAGGTTTTTTTCCACTCACAAGGAGAAACATCCTATATGTAAAGCCTCTGCAGAGAGAACTGCTTAAATATATGGTGACAAATCTTTCATGAAGATGAAGATGAAATAGGGCTATCAGTAGAGCAGCTATGATGATGACAAAAATCAAATCAGCAGTTTTTGCTATTTTAAAAATTATTGAAAATACCAGCTTTCAGAGTGGTATTTTTCATTTTTGGTTTTATGATGCATCTAAGGGAAATATGTGCTTCATATGAATTCATGGTTATTACAACACTGCTGCAACACTTTAGTGTGTGTCAGCATTTTCATGGTGAACATTGGAGTACTGGGTCTGTAACCTGTCCATAAAAATCTGCCCAAAGCAGGAACCTGACATAAAAGCTAACATAGGTGCGTTATTCTAAACTGGGTGGGATAAAACATTTTAACCTTAGATAAATTAAAAATTACTGATTAATGATTAGATTAATGATAACTGGATTTGGTCACTTTCTTTAATCAGATTGAATACCTAACCCAGGGTGCTAAATCAACCATTTATAGTATCATCCTAACCTTCTAATACTGAGATGTCTTCAGACCTCCTTATTATATAAACAGGGTGTCTCAATTGTTTAGGAAAGGTAGTTTTGGAGTTCTCTATCTTCCTCAGTTGCCTCTTAGGTATATTTCCAGGACATACACTTTTCATGCAGAGACATTACTGTTTCCACATTTTAAATGGGACTTCCAGCTCAGAAACATGCCAAAGGTCAGAAAGTGTGTCAGAATGAAAAATCAGCCTTCTACCCTAAATCCTTAGCCTTCACATTCTGATCTCTTCATCAGAGAGAATTTGCACAGATCTTTTATTTTTTCTTAAGATGTCTCAGTTTTAAATCTCTCACAATAGCAACTATCACTTCTATAATAACTGGACTAGAAGTCAATTCATAAAAAGTATTCTGAGATCATCCCTCCCTCATAATGCATATCCTTTCAGCAACAAAATTACAAATCTTATATGGAGATTATTCTAAGCCCACATCTTTTGGATGACTCTGAGCTCCAGTGATTGTGCTGTGAACCTAGACTGAGTGTTGATATGCACTGAATATATTTATGTTTTTGTCTGGGAGGGACTGTGTATCTTAATGATGATAAAAGCAGTTAGAAAAACAGCTTGCCTCCTCATTCCACAGTTTATAGCTTTGAAAGGAAAAATACGATATCCTATGCAATTTGCAAAGCGCACAACTGAAATTTGAAAAAGTATAGGATTATTCTAGCAATGAAGAGCTGCAAGTACAATGCTGGATAAGTGAGACTGGAAGGAAAAGGGAAAAACAACACCACAAAAAGCATTAATTTCAATAAAAGTAGATGGTCTTTGAAATCTAACAAGTCACAATCTTGAAGGCAACCCCACACTAAAAGAGGGCTGTGAAGTCATTTTCTGGGGGCCAGCTCAGGGTTATTTTTAAAAGTCAAATGTGTGCAGTCTAGGCTGTGGGACTGGTTTGACACTGCCCATTTTGATAATGCAAAAGAGAAAGCTTTAACAATAACACATCGCCCATAATAATGATGTTGTTATAGAAAGCTTTAGAATATGCAACAACATATAAAATACACTTATGTGTCTTGTTTTAAAAAAATCTAAGCAAAGTATATTATTTGGGCTCTAAGCGGGTAATTCCATAGAGCTGCAGTCTCCAAGATAACAACTTAAGCATTTGGCTCCCCTTTGTGTCTTCACAGCAGTTCTTATTTGTTTGCTTTATGTATTAAAGCATCACTTCAGTATAATGAAGTACCACATCATATTCAATATCCACAGTACAGAAATGAAACATCCTTATTGCTAATCACTTTATAAAGTGGGAAAAGTCTCCTAATTTCCTTTATCTTTCAAACAACAGAAATTTCATATTTTAAATTAGAGTAGGCAATGGGTATTAACAGTCTGACAGAGAGAAACATGAAGATCCCTCTCCAAATCCACATTCTGCATTTATATATTAGCTTCTAACATTACAGGAAAATTACTACACAGTGTGCTATAACAAAGAAATATATTTTGTATACAACAATTATAAACTCAGATTCCATTCACCTTGATTCAGCATTTAAGCAGGATGAGAAATTGAGGCTTAATTAGAAAGGGGCATCATGGGACAAGACACAGAGAGCCCCAGTCAGACCCCGAGAACAGCTGATTCATAGATTTATTTCCTCAGTAGAAGGGGGTGTTTCTGGATCATTTATCATGTGAGAGGCTCAGGACACTGCAGTTTAAAAGAGCCAAATTAATCAGTGTACTGACAGCTCTTTCTAACAAGAGTTTCCTCACTTAAGTAAGTTCATTTCCTGCTATTAAAACCTAATTTTAGTTTGAAGCTAAACCTCAGACTTCTGTGGCAGGCCACTGTAGAACAACCCATCAGTACTGTATTTCCAGCCCATAAACTTGAAACAAATTTCCAAAAGGAAGTGCTCTGGGGTTCAGGGAAAGGCCCTGGAGAAGGAAGGGGAGCACACCATAAGCATAGGACACCTTTACAGCAGCATTCTGCACCTTTGGAAAACATTCCAATCCCATTCAGGTCCTGTATGCCTCAGAACCTACATGAAAAATCTAAGGGGTGCACCAGGGGTGCATATATGCAGATATATTTATCCTTAAGTTATTTCTACACATTAAAGAATTGTTACACTTCCTTTTTTTTTTAGTTTTACTTTGTATACTTTTATTTGCTTTCTGAAAAACTAATGCTCATTTTCTAAGATTTTCATGATAGTGGAATATCATAAAAATCAAGGAATATCCTGGGGTCTCTTTCATGACACTCAGACAGAATTAGGAAAAGAACATCTACTTTCTAGAGTGTCGTTGAGTGCATTTTCATGCAAATTAAGTTGCCAGTTTCTGTTCTTCTACAAAATCTCTGTTTTGGGAAACCAGACATTGTTTCTGAGGGCTTTCTGCCCTGAGCCCTCAAAGCATGAAGCAGCAGGAGTGGAAGGAAGTCTGCCTTTGATCATTAACAAAGCTCAGCTCTGATGGATGCCTTGGGCTCACAGCTTTCTCACCAGGCTTGCCCCAGTACCGCCTGACACATTATCTCCTGTTAAATCACTCCAATTTGCAACAGGACATTCATCTTCCCTGCCTGCCTGACACCCCTGTGTGCACCAGGCCCCGGTGAACATTTGCACTGCACCAATGCCACGGAAACATGAGATTCCAGAGAGCTCAGGAACCACTTCAAAGTGGCTACACTGAGAAAACTTCTGCAGTCTCCTCGTCCCTGAAGGCTTTCACTGCCGTGCTGCCCTCCAGCAGCCTGGTCTGATAGGTCCTGGTTTGGAATAAGCTGGTGTGATCCCACTCTTCAGCATGAAAGGTTACAAATACCATATTTCTTTTAGTAGAAATAGTCCATGGGCCTCTGCAAAGCTGTCCAAGTCAGAATGTTTCAGATAAAAACATCTGAAGATCCATGGCAAAAATTATTTTATCCAATATTTACATTATCGTGCCAAACCGTTACCATGCTTGGGTAAGGCTGACTGAAGTGGGGTATGAGAGAAACACACCCTGACACAAACTGTGATTCTCTGTCAGAGTCAATACCCCGTGTGAAGCAGGGGAAAAGCTTTTCTGTGCCCTCACAGGATACAACAAATGGAAGCAATTCCACAGAGGCTCTACAGAATTGTCTCTGTACTGAACCACTGCAGCAGCCACGCCCAGCTCTTGTATGCAGGATCTGAGGCTCTGTACAAACTGAACTCATATAAAACAAATTTTAAATCTTGTCTTTGCCTAGGTTCCTTGGCTCACTGAGATTTGAACATTTTATGTATCCATCCAGGTAACCTGTTCTGACAGAAATAGCACTGCTATATTTTAACATTAGGGATTTGAAAGTGTAATTCCTTAAAAAACAATCATTCAACCTATTGTTTTCACACACATTCACTCTCCAGTGTAAACTCTTAATGATCCATAACTGGGAAGTGTTTACCTTACTTTTACAAAGCTGAGAGCAGACCTAAGGTGCAGAGTGACCAAACACTGTAAAAAGAGGCATCATGTAAGGGCAGCTGAAGCAAGTTATTCAAATTGCCTACTGGTTCAATTTCCCCCATGAAAGTCATTGAAATCTATTTGTAAGAGAACAAGAGATTTAAAATAAGCTGACAGAGAACAAACTCTGCTGGGAGACCATCCTCACTGGAAGTTTGAGGTCTTTTCCACTCCAAAGCATCTCTCAGTCTCAAAGAGCACTGCAACCCACACAGTTGGGTTGTTCTTTCTAAGAACATTTAAGAAAACCCAGACATTTAACATTTACCTGCCAGCCAAATGGACCTCCAAGGTGCTGTGTCTCTGAATGACTTTACCCTGAGTATGTGCCATATTGAAGGAATCCTAACTTAAATGGTTTTCAAGGTAACTTCACACACAGAGGAAGTCACACCAACCCTGGGAAAATGATACTGTTTCTGGATTTGTTGGCTTGAGTTTTAATTTTGTTAGAAGGCTAATGTAGAAAGGGTTAGAATATAAGCCCTAAATCAGATGCACTGGGGAGGAAATTGCCTCTAGGAAGTGGCAGAATACGCTCAGCAGGCCAGAGAAATGAAGCTTTAGCTTTTAGCTCTATCTGCCTATATAAGACCTGGATTCAGTATTACATCCCAGTTTGACAAAACACCTCAGCACAGGCTTAAAGCTACACCTGTGCATAACTTCCACTGAAGACAAGACAGATTTTTTTAAGATGCCAATCACTAGAGAAGCTAAAGGTTTTTAGCCCAAATATCCCAATTCTTACCTGCAGACAGCAGGACTCCTGAAAGTGAGAACAGCTTTCTGCAGCACACCCCACTGTTTAAGGAAAACAGCTATTACAATTTTCAAACCCTGAAGTTAGGCATTTAAATCCCAAGCCAGGTACATAAATAATAAAGCTGTGTGACTTTCTGACGTGCTGAGTTCCCACTGATTTTAATGAGGGCAGTACCTGTTCAGATCCTCTTGAAAGCAAGACTGTTTAGACACCCAGGTATGAATAAAGAATCTTGACTTGGAGATGGAAACAGAGCAGTTTTATAAGAGCCAGTTGCAGCTTTTATCACTCCTTTTACACAGCTGATTAGGGAGTCTGGCCCTGAGTGATTATCAACCAGCATGTACCACAGGAAGAGCTGCACTTTTATTTGCAGTGGGATGTACCCAAGGTAAAGGCAGGCTGCCATCTGCCCCTTGGTGGTTAAAACATTTACTATTTAAACAGTTTCTTCACTAACAGCCCCATGTACACTGGGATCTCCTAAAAAGATGGCAAGGAAGCTACAGCATCACAAAGAAATTTCGTAGCTTCAGACTCCTCAGACATGGCAGGAGCAAGACATTGTTTGTAATGCATCTTTTAGAACACATCTCACACATACCAGCTTGGTTTAGATGTTTTCTCCATCACAGGAAAGGTAAGAGCCTGAAATCCAGAAATAGTCAAGCTACTACACACTTTAGCCAGCAAATTTCAGCAAGTCATTGCCAGCTGACCCTCCACTTGTATTTCTGAGGCGGAAGGTTGAAGCCATCCACGACCTGCATGAAACCCTGGTTTTGTCAACCCCTTGAAGCTGTGCAGGTGCAACACTCCAGCTCTGAAGAACTAATCCCTACATTGGTCACCACCCTCCAGTACTTTCTTTGTCAATATATTCAGTGGTGGAGGCAAAACACTGTTCAGTGCTTTGGGAGAGATTCTTTTGCAGTGTCTGGGGTAGAGCTGATGGGAGAGAGAGCTGCTTCTTGGTGCTCACACGATTAAAATAATGCATGTGGCACAATCCATCATCCATGGTAGACATTAAGCACTCTCTAATATCAATTACCAATTAAGAGCTGACAAACCAATTTTTCTGATTAGCAGACCAGTAAAATTACAGTCTGCTGGGAAGGAAGAATCTCACCTCCTTTGCTAGACTTACTCAATGAGCCTATTCTCAAATAAATAGAAGGAAATTCAGCTGTTTGAGAGAAGCCTCTAAAAACCTGGAGAAAAGAATTCTCCATGTGATTTTCAGATATTTGCAGATATTTTACTTTAATTTACAAGTTCATCACATTTCCCAGTGCCACATTGCATTTATTAGTGTAAACAACATGGTGGGTAAGATCCCAGCAAATCAACAGGGAAGCAAACAATTCACATTGCTGGCAGACTTCGTATACCTGCTCATTACTTTCAGCAAACTGCTCATAAGGACATAGCTTTTTCCAGAAACTGTTTATTTAAGTGCTTAATGGATATTCTTGTCACACTAGGCAAAGAAAAGTCACATCAAAACCTCTGACACATCATTTGATGCTATTTTATATTTTAAGAAATTTGGCACACATCACATTACAGTGCAATGCATTATTAAGTGTCATTGCAGGGTATGAGATAATCGATCAGAAAGATCCTTTGGGAGCAAATGAAATTGAATAACTGACATTTCAGCATGAACAGAAGTGTAGGGTCGACTGAAGAAGTTTCCATATGAGGAAAAAAACTGTTCAAAGAAGCTTAATTATTTCTATTTCTGCTTTTTCTCTTCATAAATATTCCTAGTAGTGTTGCATTTAGGTCTTAAATCCAGGGCCCTTCCTCTGCTCAGTGCCTGGATTTCCCACTATCTACATGGTGAGTCCTGGAAAGCCACAAAATACAAAGAAATTCCCTGTAAAGAATCTGATCAGGTTACTCAGACCATTTGGCCTTGTGCTTGCATTCATTCTATGAAATGGAATGCTAGGAAATGCTATGAAAGCCAGGAACAGAGGGGATTAGGGAATCTCTTTGGGTCGCTCATTCACTGCCCACCCCCTTCCCCTCTCCCTGTGTCCTGGGGCAGGCTCCTTTCCCAGATCAGTCTCTGTGCACTCAAACAAAATGCAGACTGATGAAGAATGCTGCAGTAACTGAAACCCCCTTCGGAGAAAAAATACAGGAAAAAAAGAAAGTGAAAATAAAGACAAATTGCTGCTTATCTGAAACAATACAAGCCCATTCTGATGGGTATAAATAGTAGTCGGAAAAATGACTTTTGTGACCCAGTATATCAAATCCAGCATTTCTGTTCAGCATAGGCTTGGCTGCCTTAGTCCAGGCTGGGAGAAGGACATGTCTGTCACAAAAGTAATGGCTCAATGCTCTACATTGAAATAATTTATGAACACCGAGAGGGTTAGACTCTGCAACTAAGGTTCAGGAAAAGTCACATTATAATATGTTTTATAACTTCTTTAATTCTTTCATTTCTTTAGCTATGAATGCCTCCTTTTGGTCATTTTTCATGTATTTCACAAGCCTGCACATCTAATCCCTGGACAAAATATCCATATCAAAGAGGCAGCTCTTGCACAAGAGCAGCCAAAGCAGCACCTGCACCCTTGGGTAGAGACATATGGTACATTGTATGAAAACAAAATGCATACATACAAACACAAACGCCCAGCGAATTTACCACATATTTAAAATATGTCCCTAGCAGAAATTCTCCGCAGCATTTCTCCAGAATGCCCTCTGTCTCACATCTCAGAAGGCAGCTTGCTGGATGATAAAAACCACATTTTAATAGGTGCCATTTAATTCAGTACTGTGTAAGCAATGACACGACCTCTGCTTCACAGACAGGAAAGGGATTTTTGAAACCAACTAACCTTAATTACTTTCAATTTACTAAACACATAAGCTAGCAGTAGGATGTTTAAAACTGTCAAACTTAACAGCTCTCCTTTAATTATCTTCAACTAAATAGTCAACTAAGGAGATATCTTCAGAAGGAAATAAATGAGTTAGGCTTATAAATCCCATAGTAGCATGAGTAGGACGTCCATTCCATGTAGCAGCTGCTGAAAACTATAACCTCAGATGTTGCATTTACCTGGCTGAGCACACAGGGGTGAGGTCAGAAAGGATCTGGAGTAAATGAGCAGAAGGGCCAAGGAGCAAGCCAGTCAGAGAAGCAAATGCCCACTGCAGTGCAGGTAATGCTTCTCTAGGGACACCTTGTTCTGGCAGGGGGCTGTGATAACTGCATGGCTTTGGTCACAGTGTCTGGGCCTTGCTGGACAGTTTCTAAAACTGGAATTTCCCTTGGGAAGCAAATAGCACCATTAAGTTTCCTAACAAAAGAAGTACCCTGTGCCAATTAGACACTACACACTGGTTTTCTCCTTTGGTCTTTCTCTTAGCATCATGTGAGGAAAATCAAAGGCTTTGCTCCCATTGGGAAAGAGTAGAGAACTGCAAGCAATGGGACCATTCAAGAGTTCTATTTAATATGTTCATGTCCTAAGGCACAATTATGTTAAGCTGTGTATTTATCAGAAAGTCTGTGTACTAATATAGTAACACAGGCCATCTTCCTAAAGACACTTTAGCCTTCTGAGTATTTCAAGCCACACCCAGTCCTCCATCCATATTCCTACCTACCATTCAGCATCAGCCAGAATTTGGGCAGAAGAGAGAATACAGACCAGTGCTCTTCAGAACTGCCACAAAAATCAGGTGCATGAGAACTCCTGAGCAGCAAGTGGTGCAGTGCATTGGGCAGGGAGCTGCATCTTGCTTACACACATCTACAGGAATTCACAATTTCTAATAAGGTCCTATTTTCCAGGTTCTCAGTTCCATCCCAAAGACACACAGTTCTCTTAAAGAGCCAGAGCAAAGGAGAAATTCAAGTCAAGCTCTGAGGCTGTGGTCACACTATGTAACCTGTCTGAAGATTTTCCTGTACAGTTCAAAGGGCATAAAGGGGAGCTTGATTCTTTGAAGTACAGCTCCCCATGGTGTTTCTTCTCATAAAGAGCAAAACATATGCCATAAAACTTTATGATCAAACTTACAGGAATCTGGCTACGAGCCTCAGAGTGCAAGGAAACTAATTAGCTCAAACCATCCCCCCAGTCCCCCTGTTACTTCCCATCCAAACAGCAGCAAACCCAACAGAAGTTAAAAAGCTTAATAAAAGTACAGCCAGACCACAAGACACCCGTTTCTCTTTATGCAGGTTTTTTCTTCCTAAAACAAGACACTAAAAGAGCAAGGAAACAGGCCTTAGTCAAATTGCATATCTTCCTAATGCATGGGAAATAACCAGTGATCTATAGGGGAAAAGGAACCGATTCCAGTCTGGCCCAGGTATCAGTAACGTGGTATTTTTATATCTACCTGTATGTACAGTTAGAGGAAGTGCAGTATTTCAGTGCTATTATGCAGGGTATTCAGAAACATTACTTAGATTTAACGAGAAAAGGAAAAAGGTCAGTAGCAATGCGAGCAATCAGCCTGGCCAAGGGAAAACAGGATGCCTGCTCATGGCTATCAAGATATTTACATGAGTATGTGAAAAACACTGTGGGGTCAGGAATTGCAAAAATAACTGATTTCAACAAGAGATGTTACAGCAACACCCCGGTGTAAAGTGCTTTGCTGAGAAAGTTTGGAGCTGATGAAGGCAGGCACCAATCCAATGATCTGCCTGCCCAAACTGCAGTATTAAGTTATGATAACGCTGACATTTCCACAGGGTGAGGAACACAAAGTTAAACAGATTGGCTGGATTCTCTCACCTGAGGATGTATGTCACTGTACTGCCTGAAAACGTAAATTCTCCTCACTGTAAGCACAGAGCAGGGTACTCTGGCTGCCTGTGCAGAGACTATGGCCCACTAGGCAGCAGAGGAGGCAGTTTCAGGAACTGTAGCTAAGTTAAACACGGAATTTCAGTATTTACTGTTTTGGTGGGAGCAGAACAGTGACTAACAATCATTCCATTTTTTCCCCCAATCATATTTTCCCAAGCCACTTCCTGTCTTACTTTGCATTGCGTGGAAGATCTGACAAGGCCATTCATTGTAGCTTTAAATGCATTTCTGCAAAATGTGACACCTACAAAAATTAACTCCTGTATCACTCGATAGCTTCACTTCTGTTCCAGCACTGTGCCATGAGTTTTCCCCTATATGAAGATCCCTCACATGCCATAGCTAACTATGTGTGTTCCCTCTAGTCTCCAAGAACTGTGGCAGAAGTGAGTTTGTCACTTCAGCCCCAAGGTTCCCAGCCATAACCCAGAGCCCTGTGGATGGGTCCTTTTCCATGGGATCCTCACAGGATCCTGATCTCAGAGCACTTTTCTACACCAACAAGAACAAACTTAAGAAGTTGCACTTGAACATGCTCTAGCACAGTCAAGCTTTGTCCAGGCTCCTAATCTTGGGAGACAGCTGTCCTAATGAAAGGAGGAAGGAAATGATGACTAAGGACAGCTGCTGAGAGACCCATGGACAAACCATACCCTACCACCTTTCAGTTGCAGAAAGCTTTCTGTTTTCTCTGGACAGTCACATCAAAAGAAGAAGAGTCATCAGATCAGCTCAGGTAATACAGGAACCCAAAATGCCTCTGTGTATGACCTGATGGTCATGAATAAGATGTCACTAGATGCTATGAAATTCCTCAGTAATGAGATAAAGAGGTGGCAGGGACAACCCACCATAATGTGCTTTGTTCTCTGCAGTGATGAGAGCTTTTAAATCACTTTATAGAGGGATCAAACCCTGATCCCACTGTGTTGCGGTGTGCTTTTATCTAATGATTTAAGTGTAGTTTTCCTTCTGTTTTGTAAAAGCTTATTTAATGGTTCATTCCATGTTTCCCCCTGTTCCCTTCCCCACTTGGTATAGTCCCCGCCCCTGGAAATCCCCTTGAGTTGTTTACCCCGAGTCTGTGTATGTCAATCATGTGTTGCTCCCCTCCCAGACCTTGCCAGTCTCAGGGAGGCCTCTCCTCCTTCTAGAAAGCTCAGAGAGGCTCAGTCCCTGATTGGGGCAAGTCTGGGAAATCCCCCACCCCTCAGTTTTCATTTGGTATTGTATGTACCACCCCTTTTATGTTATTGGGCTTTCCTTGTGTGACCACTCCTTCTGTCTGTACCCTAAAACCCCTTACACGGCGGCAGTTCCGGGCTTTCGCTGGGCTGTGCCTGGGGGACCTGAATAAACGTCACCCCATGGCGCCTCAGGGAAGGCTCCTTCTCCTTCCTTCGCCATAGCCGCCCCTCCACCGCCCGTGCAGCAATGCACTTACCCACCGGGTGGGTCCTGCCGGTCCCCCTGCAGACCCTACCGAGGCTGTGACCGTTCCCCGCCAGGGCAGCCGGGCCCAGCTGGGAGGCTGCTGGTTAGCGGGCAGGGGAACACGCGTCACCACTGCTCAGTTCAAAAACCCAAGCTTGTCCATGGAAATCCACATTTTGCATTGTATTCAATTTTATACATAACTGAAGTCACAGAAACCCCTGTGATGACTTTAATTAGCAAGGATTATTTACACGAATGTTTGTGGGTTCAAGACCTGAGAGCACAAACATCCACATCCTCTTACAGTCATTTCAACTTTTTATATCATTTGTGGGCAAGTACTGCACTGTGATTTGAATTTGCATAATAAAAGCATTTGCCTTTTAAAGCATATATTAATGCTTAGAAGGAAAAGTGAATGTTATAATATAATTCAAGATAGCTAGACACAGTTCCATTATTTTAATTTACATTTTATAGGGTTTTTGCTTTGGTAAAGAAGCATATGTTATAACTAATCACAGTTCTAATTACTGCCTGATTCTATCTTTTATTACTGCTAAAATTTCTATTAAGGGAATGAAAGAAACTAATAGGATCACTAAAAGATCAATAGGAAATATTGCTTACATAGAAGTTGCAATGTATAAACTTCAACTCAACAGACAGGATCAAAAGAATTCCTTGGAAACAGAGGATTATGAATTCATTCTACTTAGGAAAGAACAAAAACTGATTTAAAGGCTATCCACAAGAAGAATTCTTTTTAATTTCACTCCTCTGGGAGCAATAGGCAAATAAAAACCACAACAAAATTATGATTAACTTTCCACCTCCGCACTTCTAATACTCTTTGTACGGAGTCTGAGTATCTTTAAAGGGTATCATTAGGATCTGGAATGTACCTGACATTTGTGAATATAAACATAGGGATGTGACTTGCTTACAATCATACAATCATAGCCTTATAAGCCAGATTCTTATTCTTAAAATGGTGCTTAGGTAGATCTTGCTGACTATCCAGTCTATCTAAACCCTCTTCTTCACTTAGTTTTGGCAGAAAAAAAATTCTTATACTTCAAGTCACTACTCTGCCCAAAGTGGCTAACCCAGAATGAAATTTATACTTAAAAATATTAACCATATTATCATATGACAATACCTACTTTGATGGACTTTCTTACTTTGGCTGCCAGAGTGAAAAGTAAAGGTGTACAGACATATCAGAGGTGAAATTAGAGCATGATAACTTCTCTGTCTTCTTGTTCATTAATAATTTTGATGCCTTTTAAAACTCCAGTGTCTCAGAAAGAATAAGGAGAAAGATGCAGGAAATGCACTTTAAAGCACAGTTCACGTAGATGCAGAACCTGGTCCATGACAGCAAGAAAAACAGTGACAATGCAGATGCCCAGACCTAAAACCACAAAACTTCTAGATCTGTTCAGACCATTAGTTTTACCCCAAAATATCTCTATTTCTCTTATCTGGTTATGCAGTGAACTCTGCTTTGTTCTCTTTCTTTAAAAGTTGGAAAAACTAATTATGTCCACAGAGAGGCAGCTCAGGTCCAAACGACGTTTTCAAGGTGAAGCAGTGTCACATGAGCACTGTCTGCTTCCAATGGAGGTCAACTGAACCCAAAAGGTGTCAGCAGTGATGCTGTAGGTCTGTGTACAGCCCATTTACAGGCTCTTCCTGGGAGTCAGGGCACTGATAAACAGCATAGAGAAGCATGTGATCACACCAAAATAACTGGAGTCCTCCAGGGGTTATATTGCCTGTTGTGGCTGCAGTGGCACCTGCATTTCTGAGCAATCCTATGAACTACAACACTGCAAGGAGGAGAGGAAGAAACTCCAGGGCCCTCCAGGACCTTGGATTAAATGTGAAGGCAGCCCTGAAGTCCCAGAGCTTCATTGGATGTCTTTTATTTGAGCTTTCTCACAACCTGAACTTGAGTGTACAGATCTTGAAAAAGAAGCAGACAAAACCCCAAAAAACTACTCAATACACATATCAGTGGACTCAGTTCAAGTACATAATGGTGAAATGGACTGAGACAGAAGCAGAGTTAGCAGCAATTTAAACAGAAGCCCTTTTGCTTCTGCTACAAAGAATGTGACAATTCTGCTACTTTTAAAGACAGGATTTAAAGGGATGCTGCAAGCTAGTACACATATTTTATAAAAATGCAACCAAATTGGGGTGATAGCCAACAGAAAACTGTTGTTGAGTGGTTAAAAATTGATATTAGAGTGAACTTTCTCTACTAGATATTGTAAGTCTGTTAATATTTTCCATTTCCTACAAGGAATTATGAAAACAAAGGTCTTCCTGCTTGAAGAAGGATTAATACTCCAAGTCAAACATATCCCGTGTTCTCAAATTATATGGCTTAGTAAGCTAATAAAGAATATTTTAGAAAAACAAGTCATATCCATAAACAACCTGTATACAGCAGGTGACTTCTAAATCAGAACATCCCCAAAAGCATACACAATAAACTTCCTAAGACCACAGAAAGGAAAATAACATTGTTCTAAGTAAGATCCTTGCTTGGAAACAAGGCACCACCAGGTGTGAGTGCAATTCACTGCCCCCAAACCATTTGTTACCCTTGGTTATGCTGTTTCTATACAGAACCTTCTCCTCTTGACACTGCCCCTTTTTTTAAGGACCAAGCAAATTATTGGCTTCTGTTTGCAACACTGAGACATCTGTTTTCTTCGTTTGTCACAGTATCTTTTTTCTGCTCAGGAATCATTTGCCTGAAACCATGACAAGATCTGGTATCAATCAAACTAGTGGATTAATTTACTCCAGTAATAATTACAAGGCATTTTGGGGAGGGTGGAGGAGAACAAGAGGGGGATGGGCTCAATATCATGCAGCTTTTCAGGCAACACCCTGCTCTTCTGGTACAGCGATCTTCACCTAATGTTTCATCATTGTCTAAACTTTATTTCTATAACTATTGTTTTTTTAGCAACAAAGAGTGCATATATGTGTGAATGAATGCAGAATGATGACAAGGATTGCACTTCAGCCTCTTTCTGTCTCCTGGCATTTGCAGGAGCACCTTGCCAGTCTCTTAATAGCTATAAATAACACACCAAAGGCACTATTTAACAATATTTTCTCCTCTTTTCTTGGTTTTGTGCCACATTCAGATTACCCAGGGATTTCTACTGATGCAATGACTTCCATGCACTGGCAATCTCTCTGCCCTTCCCTCTTTCCTCATCCCACCATTAACTTCACACTGAAGTCCACAGATTCAAATATGGCACCAAACACTGCGCTGCCATGAACTGGGACCAGTTACAGATGTTGCCCTGCAGAAGGAAGCTTCAGGCTGTGTTTCCATTTGTTCAACAAAAAGCTATACAAGATTGCTGAGGTTAAAAGTGGACATGGCACATTCCACAAGTCATCTACATTAATGGCAGCAACAAGAGTTCTTATTTCTGAGGGATGCTCATGCACGGGTAGCTACTTTTAGGGCTTGTTTTGGGGGGCTTTTAAGTTTATGGGAATTGCAGGGACAATCTTTTTCTATGAGGATGATTCAATATAGTGGGCAAGGTATTTTAAGTACATAAATTCTGCATGTGGACCCTGGATGTTTTACATGGTTTCAATGATCCACACTGTAATAGCTTAAACAAAGACAATCACATGGGCTTAATAAAGTCAGTGGTAATAAAAAAGAAAAGCTTGACTTTAAGAGGAAAATATTTACACTGGAAGCAATAATTATATAGTACTTTTCATCCCCAGAAGTGCTTTTCAAGTGTCATCTGGTGGTTTGCTTGAAAGACTGAGAGCCAGGATTGGATTTCTTCTCCCCATTGCCACCAGCTTGCTGTGTGGCCTAGGACTCATTGCTTAGTGTTGGATTTTCAGCAGTTCCAGGCACCCACCCATCCCATAGGGTGGCACTGAAAAAACCAGACCAGCAATGCTCTTGGGCCTCATTTTTCCCACCTGTAAAATGAGATTAGTTACTCTATTTTGCAAGGCTGTCATGCACATTAATCATTATTTGTAGGTTTTCTGGAGATCCTCACATCAAAGAGCACTACAATAACCTGGCTTAATTTATAGCATTGTAAGATGATCCCCAAGCCAAGAACTGAAGTTGCTCCCTGAAGTGGAGCAGAGCTGGTTTTAAGTGTAGGAAGTAGCCAGTGGGATAACAGTGCAGGAATGGTGTTTCCCAGTCATTAGCAATGCTCATACCCTCCCAGCTCCATTGCATTAGCTCCTGGGAGCCACTGTGGGAAGCATGAAGGAAATGTAACCCCTTTCTCTGTTCCTCTCACTTGCCACCTCCAGCCTCCATCCCTCTGATCCCCACACAACAGCAGCAGTGGGTCAGGCAGCTGCTGGCTGTGAGCACCCTGTGTTGTTCTCTTTTGGAATTACCCTGTTTGCTTCTCTGGTGTCAGACCAGCTCCTGGAGCCACCTCTTTACCATTTGTGAGTACCCTGGGAGCTGGCCTGTTCCCCTGCACTCAGAATATGAAGCACTTGAGAGCTCCCCAAGGCAGCAGCCTTGAGATATTATCAAATATAAATGCATTCAGGTGAAATCCTTCTCAGCTGGACAAGTGCCCCTTTCCTCCTTGCCTTGCAGCAGGAGCTGAGGCTCCACTGAGTGTGCAGTACCTGACACCTATCCCAACATGGATAACTGCAGGAATGCTGAGAGGGCTTCTCACTCCTCAAAAAAGCAAGAAGGAACACCCCAGTTCATCAGAGCTGAGAGAGGATACAGCAAGCTGAACAGCTGCCATATGCACTGCAGATCTGCCAGAGAGATCATTTGCTGAGAAACTGCAGCTTCATTTCTTCAGGACCTCACAAATACAGAGTTTTAGAAAAAAAAAAAAAAACAATAATTTTGAAAGGTCAATACGTTCTACAAGGTAAGAAAGGGGCTAGATCTAACTCTCCAGCACAGACTCCTTAAAAAACCTCTGCTCCACAATACAGCAGACTAGGAAGAGGACAGTGTGAAAAAGTAATCTAATTAAAATGCAACTCACACATGAGGGCTGCTGGAATGCGTGGGATCAATTTTCATTGTCATCACTACAGCAGGGCCAGAGAACCTCAAATGCTTTT
Organism: Acrocephalus scirpaceus scirpaceus; assembly: GCA_910950805.1. Classification (NCBI taxonomy): domain Eukaryota; kingdom Metazoa; phylum Chordata; class Aves; order Passeriformes; family Sylviidae; genus Acrocephalus; species Acrocephalus scirpaceus. The sequence goes on from OU383781.1 coordinate 18,772,763, forward strand.
TATCAGATTCTCCAGCTTACATAAGAATTAGGTTCCAAAACCATCTCTCCTAATACCTCTATCCTTCCAGGAAATTTGGCTTCTAATTATGGACTCTGGCACAGCAAAATCCCTATTCAGTATTGAGAAAGTTTCTACTGGATCTTGGTTTTCTGTTCTTCCTCCAGGCATAGAAAGGCACCTGATTTGTTTAGGCTATTTAATCAACTTCCAACCACTATGTTCTTCTAAGTTCTAATTCCTTATTTCCTCTACTCTAATGTTCAAACAATTAATTCCTACGTGTCTAAATTGCCTAACTATCTATCCTGAGCTTTTATCCCATTTAAGTTCTTGGTTAGTACCCAAGTTGAGTTCCTTCTTGCCCTGAGCAATTGGTAAATCCTCTCACACCCAGCCTCCCAACATTGCAGCCTGCTCGTTTCACTTGGCAGGAAAAGCTTCTGAGATTAGCTTCTAGTGCCTGACCTACATTTCTGGAGAACTTTGGAGTGGAGAATTGGTTTCTACAGCAATTCCTGGGGATATTCAGTAATCTTTTTCACGACGGTTTAATAGCCACATATACACCTCTCTATTATTCTTATGTCTATAAGTTCTTGATTCCTCAAAAAACCCCTGCCATGTTAAATATCCCAGTTATTTAGCACAAGATCTTCTGTATACAACAAAATGTATTTGAAACCACAATGACTTGAAATGACTTTAATAAAAGGGATACTCAAGGCTTATGAGGCTTTGATTTTCATTTTCACTAAGGCCTTTACTTACTCTGGTGGAATCAAAAGAGAGTAAATGGAATACAGGCATGCCTTACACCCACTTTAAAAAGCCATTATACAAACAAGAGGAGTCCCCCCGTCTGGTAAAAAGAGAAGTTGAACCATTTACCACATTATGACAAGCACGCCTGCCTTTTCTCCAGCAATGAAAGTCTATTACTGTGCCTCACCAGAACCTCAGCAAGGCAGTGAAATTGCTGTAGACATGATGAAAAGCTCATCTTAGGGTATACACCATCACGTATACTTCTCCCTCAGAATTTGTCTCTTGCAAACCCATGAGCAATTTCCCCTCACCTAGTTTCCGATCATCCTTCATGGAAGTTAACTTGAAAAAGTCTTTTCTTCTGGGAGAGCTTGTTTCTTGCTGTTACACCTGCTGTTTCAGTTTGTGGGACATTAATGTGTTGTTAAAAAACATCAGCAGTGAGGGAGTTGGTGTGACAGACATAATTGGTAAAAACTTAAAATGCAGTATTGCCCACAGGCGAGAGGTATTGTTTAAATTATACACATAAACGTCCATCACTTTTTTTGTGGGCAGACAAAGTAAGGGACTCAGTCTTTGAGAAGTGCCATAAATCATTTCTAGTAGCCACAATAAATGGGCATTTACAAATGAACATTTTTATAAGATCATTTATATACACAATCTAGACTATGCTCCTTATATTTGCATTCAAGTTCACCAATGAATCACTATGAAAACTGGCTGTTTATTGACTGGCAGCTTTAGGAAAAGATTCCTTTCTGTTTCATATCTCTGAGTTTTTTAAGGGGAACTTTGCTTAAAGAATGCAAATTAACAGTGATATTAATATTCTTAAAAATATTTTTTAACAGAAGAGCCATTTTAACAGGTACAGCCTGAAATCCCAGAGGACAATATCACCTGTGCATTTCAAATTTCAGTGTGACCTTACAATGTTATCCTATTCCCACATGACCAATGACGTTCACTTCTAGGAATTTCCTGTTCCCAAGGGATGGTTATTCATCTCTGAAAAGTGCTCACCATATGGTGGCACAATCCAGTTAACACTGGAGTGTTGCATTCTTTCCACCACGACACATCAATGCAGCCTGAGATTGCAGGGTTGCTGGTTTTTAAAGTCCAACAGACAAATCCTCTCTCTACTTCTTGAACTTTGCACCCATGAGACCTCCTCACCCAGGTCCTCCTGGTGAAGAACCAGACCCTCCTGTCTGAAGCAGGAAGACCATGACTTCTTGCCCACAACATGGAATTTACTCCCTCATGGATCAGTCTTGTTCTGCTCCTTCCTGCTGCAAAGGCACAAGGGAAGGGCTGGCTTCCTTTCCCACTGCCATTCTACATCCCCTAACTGCAGTGGAATTACGCAGAAATGATACTAAGCTGCAGAAAGGAGAGAACAAAGCCCTAAAATTTCACCTCCTCCTGACCACAAAGATGTTCAAAAATTGCATTTCCTTCCATCCCTTTGAATCATAATTCAGTTGCCTTGTTAATGTCAGGAAGATCATATTTAAACTCTTTCTTTACCAGCTCAATGCCCAGCTGGGAGGTGAAAGGCTGTGATCAATGTAGTAACCATACAATAGATGAGTTTCAAGCACTACACATTAGGCTTTATGGATTTCTTTAAAGCGTGCTTTAAAAAAAAATAACAAGGAAAGAAATTAAAAGACCCATCCTACCATTTCAGCTTTCACAATCCGTTATACAATCCTCATTTTTCAGAGCTAGGAGAGAATAAAACCCCCAGCCTTTCAGACCTTGGAAAGAGGTGAGTGCATTAAACAGCTGGGCTAATAAATGTCATACTGTCCCTCCATTTTCCCTAAAGGCTGTGCTCAGTTCTCAAACACAACAGGGAACTGAAATTATCTCTAAAGCAAATAAATTCAAACTTTGGGGGGATTCAAGAACAGATCAGAGCAAGATGGATCCTGACAGGAGGATTTACTTAGCCAAGTTGTTTTATTATCTGTTTAACAGCTTTGAATTTCTCTTTGAATTTCAAAATACAACACATCACTGAAGAAATGTTAGGAGCAAAGATAGAGGCTACATGAATTTTTTTTTTTTTACAAAATTCCTCAGAACATGTATTATTTAGAGACTTAAAAAAACTGGCTCAGGTACCCCAATTTCCTTTGCAAGCGCCCCCATATTTGCATTAGCTGCTGCAGTGCAAACAGAATCTCATGATTGGTATGAGATTGGCATATGCCGGGATTTTATACATATAAAAGTGTGCGTGGATAAAATACTGGCTTATTAAAGCTTCTTTAAGTATTAGTAAGGCCTTTTAGCTATTCAAGCCATAGTTGAGAGTATAATTCTGGGACAACACATGTGAAGGTAAAATGAAGAAAATACCTAGAAAAAGAAAACCCCAAAGTATGGCAGTTGAATTAAATTGACACCCAAGATATATAAGTGGTATCAGAAACAAAAATCAGTGTGGGGGTAAATTTGATGCTACTTTGACAATCCAGTTCTGTACACTGAAACACAGTATTAAAGAGCAGTTGCATGCTTTACCTTTTTCCTAATTCCTTTATAAAAGAGAAAAGTCTGCAAGTACCAAGTCTACATTTTTTTCAGTTTAATCTATCACAGGATGTCCATATCACACTGAGGATCTCCCAAAATGCAGCACACTCAAGAGGTATTTCATGATTTTCCCAAACATTCACAGAACCTCTGTGCCAGAACAATGCATTTGGTATTATTTCTGACTGTCAGCACAATGAACAGGTTACTTTTGGTCACAGTTAATGGCTGGAGACCCACACCCTGTACCAAATCAGCAGTTCTGGAGTTCTATATGTGAGGAGAGTAAAAATGGAGCAGTAGCAACTGTATAAAACATATATCCCCTCCCATGCCATTACATATTCATGTACACAGAAACAAACTGAATTCACAAGGAGATGCAGGTTTTTTTCACTCACTGGAAGGACTATACAGCCATGGAAGGGGAAAAGTGGCTCTGCTCATTTTAATTTAATCCTGCTGCTGCTGAAATAACAGGAGCTGTTTCAAGACAGCTCAGTCTGAACCCCATTGTAATCGGTCTCAGCCTTTCAAAAGGAAGAATTGAGCCATCTACAAAAGGAGAAAGAGAAAAAATCCCATCTCAGAAAGCTCTGTAGTGGATGTAGTTTCAGCAAACTGCCTGCAGCTGCCGAGTGAGCCTGCCACACATTGCTGCTTTGAGCAGCCAGCAGCCTGTGCTGAAAGAATACTGATTTAGGGCCTGAGCCTCAAAAGAGCTGTACAAATTCAGCTGCCAGGGTTCAGTTTGTAGATAATGCATAGTATGTCAATGTGAAGCAACCACTTAAGAGGCAGAACTAAATGACAATGTTAAGTACTCAGGTAAAAGAATATGCAGCAATAATAAAATGCTCAAGAGCCTTCTGCAAATTCACTGGAGTTTCTCTGATTTCAGTGGCCTTTTCAATGAGCCTCAAGACCACAAGTTATTAAAATACAGAACTTAATCAAGTAATTCTGCTTTTTTGCTGATTTAATTTGCTTTATCCCCTCCATTTCTAGATAATGAGGAACCAAGTGTTATAAGCCCCATTACTTTGCTATTAAAAAGAAATCTAAGCCTTACATTTTGTTCCTAAAGAAGCAAGGCTCTGAAGACACAACCCCCAGTGCCACTTCTGTTGATTGACCTAAATATCTTACTTTTCAGGTCTTTGGTCAGGCAAATTGGTTTCTGTACTTTCCTCTGTGATAAGGCCCTCACAGAGATGCCCTTGGTCACACAGTCCCTGTACATGGTATTCTCTAACCATCCCCATGTGCTTGTGCAGGGTCATTAGAAAATTGAGAGGACCAGTACCAAGTTTAGTTACTTCTTGATTTATCTGGATATACCTGGATTTGCACTGAAACACTGTTTATGTGAAACACAATTATATTAAAATCATTGCCTACCCAGTATGCTATATTTTTTCCAAACTGCATCATCCATACAGATATATTTCATATACCAAATGTACTGAAAGAGACTTTCAACTCTTTTGACAGTGAGAACATATCAGATTTCATTCTATGCCATCTTCATTATCAAAAAGTAACTGAGGCATACAGTGAGATAATATAAAACCTGTTCTTGAGGAGTTTCTACATGTTCTCTCTTCTATTCCTCCTTTAGGCAGTATTTTCTTTGGGCACAGACACTATCTCACCCTACATATCTACCAGACTGGAGCTGTGTTCTCAGTAGCATAGGCATAGATCTCCACGTAATAAAACAATAGTAATGTAATGAAATAAGAACAAAGATTGTGATTCACAATGCCGACTTCATTTGCAAATACAACATCCAGTTAACCAGTGAGACCAGTACGTCAGTGAGATTTTGTGCAGGGCAGATTTAGTTTCCACAGCATCCACATCCATGTTAGAAAAGTAAAGGTGGTGGACATCATGTCATCACAGCGATGGGCAGAGTGTAAACACTCAGAGCAGAGCAGAGTAATTCAGAACTGGGACCAGGAAAGGAGTTGACTTCAGTTGTTAAAATATGCTTCAGAAATATTATAATACACAGAGAAAAGCCTTACATCTTCTGGAAGGACTGGTATACTGGAGTTTCCTCAGACTCACAGTAAATAATCCTGTACCAACGCTAACCCAGTCAGCAACATGGCACTTTTCTTCTATTTGTTTCTGTCCTGCTCTCTCATCTCAGGCTCAGATCTCATCCACCTCATACAACCTGGCCCTTTCTGTGCTGCATTGTTCTCTCTGCTGGCCCAGGTCTGTACATCCACAGCCTTTCTCAGGTGGTATTGATGAATTTTTCTGATGCAAGTATGAACTGCTCTGAAAGCAGCAAGGGTGGAGCTGTCACTGTGTGTCCTTGTGTGTTTAAAGCCCTCAAAGAGAACAACCAGTTCCTTTAGCAAAATGTTCTTGCAGATAACATAGACTGGAATTTACCAGAGACACCTCTCCCCTTCTAAGCCCTTCAAATATGACAAAGATGTAATGGTACCTGAGATCCCCAACAAAGAGACACATTCAATATCAACAATGGTTACACTTATAACTCTGTGGTGAAATTCCTGGTGGTACAAGAAAGGCCCGTTTCCAAAGCCATTAACTGTGTCAAACTCACAAGATCTGTTTCTATCTGAAGAAGACTGCAACACAATGAATTAATGCCAAAATTCCTTTTTTGATACCTCTGCAATATTAGTAGGGGACCCACAAGATTGCTGATATCCAAATATTTCAACCTCTCCTTGAACTTTCAGTCCTTTGTTCTCCCAGCTTCTGGCAATAATAACCACTTGCAAGATTCACTGGTAGGAACAGTCATTGATTTTGAAAATATGAGTGATCAAAGATCTATGCTTTTCTAAATGGAAATTTCTTAAGCAGACAGGTACATCAAACCAACAAATTCAAAAGCTTGGTAAACCTTTTTTGCCTTAATGAAAAGCCAAGAAAGTTAGCAATGGATTCTGTCCATCATGTAAATTAACACAATTTTCTAAGGCTATTAGATAACATGAATTTTACTAACAAAAAGGGGTGAACACAAATCATGCATTTTGAGAGATACTGCTATGCATCAATGGCACATAATTCAATGTTATGATGGATTGCTGGTTTTCATACTAATTTCAAGACTTTTGAATCAGTAAAGTAATATAGTTGGTCAACATAATACATTTCATAAATCAGAACTTGATAGATTAATCCATGTGGATCTATAAATCACATTAGGGTATTCCCTCCCAAGAAGTTCAGCAATTCCCTCCCATTGCTCTCTACCTATTTTTCTTCATAGATTTGAAAACAAAACATTATGAGCTTAGATCTCCAAATGATGTGTTAGCCCTCCAGGGCCATTCTAGACAGCACTGCAAGATCACAAGAGTAAGGATCACAAGTGTGCAGAGCAGGAGAACATTGCAAGTTCTCTCATAAACTCACAGAGACTGGAACAAGTTGAAATATTAAAGAAGTTCATATACCCTTAAAAGTGCAGAAGTTCCTCTGTAGCCATCAGCTCTCAAACCCTAAGCAGTGAAGTCACTGTCAGCAACAGCCTTCCTACAGATTTGTAAAGAATTACTTATTTCTTCCACCTCTCAAATTTACCTGTTTCTTAAAGAGGATTTTGTCTTCAATATTTTTCTGTAGAAGAAAAACAAAATGCAATTAATTTACTCTCTACCAACAAGCTCTGTGAGCAGAGTTATGGTGAAGTGTGACCCATGGCCTTGCTCTATTATTTGTAAAACACAAGACAAAAAATAAACACGTGTTGAAGAACTTTGAACAGAGCCAAGGACGCTGGCAGAAAAATGAAAGGTTTTGCGTGCATCTACCCCTGGAAGACACTCTCAGGCCATGTGTAAGGGACACTGGGCCTGGCAGAGATCAGATTAATTACAGCTGTTGGAATGTGACTTGCAGCCACTCAGCAGGAACTGACAGAAGCCTTAACTAAGCCTATTGGTATGGTTCTAGTCTTCATTTCTCCATTTTAAAACTGACAAGAAAAAAATCAACAGTCCTGAATTTCCTTGGGTATTTAATAGGCTCCTGGTTGACAGCAGCACCCCAAACTATCCCTGTTTAACTCCAACAGGCTCTGCAACAGTTCTGTGAAACTTTCTGAAGTCTGTGTCACAGGTTCCCACAAACCCCATCAAATTCTACCCCTTGAAGAAAAAAACCAACACTATATTTCACAGGACATCTTCACCAGCATATTTCTTTACCTTAAAGACCTAAGAAACATTTATGCTGACTTGTATCCTTTAAAGATAACTCCAGGTTACTGACTGTGCTGATTGCAGGTAACAGACACTGACTTTCTGTGAGACTTGAGTTGTGCTGGATATTTGAGGAAATTATTTTGGGTCTTAGAAGCTTTATATTGCTGTGATCATTGTGGAGAAAAGAATTGATCAAATATCCTTAAAAATTGAATATAGTAACTTTCCAGACAAGTTCTGTAAGACTTAATTTGAGAGGCTCTGTGCCTTGGTAATTCTTATGTAAAACTATTAGATCCTGAAGGCCTAATATTGAAAGACAATATCACTCTATTAAATATCTTTATTCTTTAAATTCTTGCCTAACAGTGACCAACAGTAAGACTCACTGGGATTTTTATGGCATTTTTATTAGTGGATATTAATATACATATCCTGTTATACAGCTTGTCCCTCCCAGTCTCCTTTAAGTGTCAAGTTTTGAACACTTCCACATGTGGCATGAGATGATATTCAGAACAATAGAAATGAAAAGGAGGCCATACTTTTCAGGTGAGGAAAAGAAGGTTGGGAATGGCAGCAAAACAATTCCCCACACATACTCGTAAATCCAGGCTTAATATTCAAGCAAGCTTTCACTGGCCTCATTTAATTCAAACTGGAATCCTTTATAATTACAGAAGAATTTCCTTGAGACTTCTTACATGGCCCTATTTTTAGAGTGCACATGAGCCATTCTGGCAAACAATTTTTCACTCTTGAAGTGCTGTCATGAGGCCTCACTGATCTCCAAGATATGAGTTACAATGCAGGTGGCAGCCTGGGGAAATCCTGCTTTTATTTGGAACATCCAAAAGCTCTGATCCCTCCCTCCCTTTATGCCCTTGTGAGCTAAACAGATTTGCTTTGTTCACCTGTTCTTGAAACAAGTAGCTCCTAATCAAGCAAAGCAAAGCAAAAAATGAAGAAGAAAAAATAATAAAAGAGTATCATTTACCTTTGCTGTTGTCTTTAATTAAATGTATTCCACTCTGGTGCTGCCACTTAGGCTGAACCTTTTGCTATGCAAATTTCAAGGCTAACTTCTAGTCATAGCACAAGTGTACACTTGAGAACGAGTTGGCATTTTTTCAGTGCTACTTGTGTTTAAGTGCACTCTCAGGTGTTTATGTTATCCTTCACAATGGCCTCTTCCCTTTCCAATTAGAATAATTACAGAACTGACAGGAAAAAGATGTTTGGTTTCTTTCTATGCACAATAGATCATCTAAAACTGCATTTCATTCTGAAAATCAATCCCCCTAATTTCCTGCTCCAGGCAGCCTCAGCACCTGTATTAGTCTGGTCTTTTTTTTTTAATAGACATTCCTAATGTTGCCACCAGCTCCAGTCCCTGCACCCTCAGAAGATCATCATCCCTGCTGGTGCAGTTCTATACAGCAGGGCACTTCAGGGCCTGCATCTTGACAGATTTAAAGGACAGAGGGAATTGCTGTCTTTACAGATCACCCAAAAATAAAAGCACTTCGTGCTTGTGCCAAGAATTGAGATCAGTTCCAAATCATCCTGGAGGGTTTTAGACTGCTCTGAACCAGCAGAAAATATGACCATCAATCTCTCTCCTTGCACAGTGTTATACAAGTCCATTCATAATGCTCTGCCCATTCACTCTGTCATTAATATGAGCAGAATTTCTGTCTATTGTTACTATTCAGTAAAGAAGAGTTCCCTGAACAGATTTCATATCCAGGGAGGCAAAAGTTCAGGAACACTGTAGCTTTACCTACCACCCAGTGAATTTAACATACTTAAATCTGGCTTTGGACAGGAGCTAAGAGGATAATGAATGACAGAGACTTGAAAGAAAAAAAAAAAGTTTAAAATTGGTTCATTCCTGCAGATATTCTCCTAGTACTGGTAAGGATGAGGTAAAAGTGGAAGTTTCCATTCTGTCTCCAAACTGTGCCTCTTGCACAAACATGGCTGAGGGTGCCATTGTAAACAGGAGTCAGGACTGTATTGCTGGATCTGTTCTAATTATTCAGTGGTTATAGAAAGTAATTCAAATTTTCTTGAAGACTTTATTTGTGAAGGACATCCACCTGCTAGAAACCACAAGTTGTTTATATGTGTACAACAGTTTCTTCAGTGCAGCAAATCACACCTAATTTCGTGATCTTTGCATTCCCTGTTTCAACCTTATAGTTGACTCACACTGACATCCTTAAAGAACAGCACATTAACAAAGTTTACCTTATGAAATAACAACGAAAAATGCATAACAAAGCACACAAATTACAATTGCTTTGGTAAATGATTTTCCCTGAAAAGAGAAAGTAGAAAAAATGCAAAACAGACCAGGATCATTTTTCTCTCTTCAAGACTGCTGGAAAATGCCATTTTGATCAACTTAAGAATTATCCACATATTCACCCAGGATTTGCATTGGACTAAAGATTCTGAGTTAAAAAAAAAAAAATTACATCACTGACAGAAGATATAGAAGATGCAGCAGTCCAACATTTTGGTCAATAGGTTGGTGTTCATCCAAGTTCAACTCTAATTTTTACCTAAATAGAGAAGATCTGAAAATTTTCCTTCCATTCAGTAGAAAGAAAAAAATAGAACTTTAACTTACTACCTCCCTCATAAGTGCTCCTAACAGAACTTGAACGAAAAAGACACTGCATCCATCATATCTTTTCATCTTACTCCCAGTAGATTCAGAAATGTTTCCCATGTATTACAGGAAGGCTGCACATATCACACTCTTTCCCATAACAGCAGCAAAGCCTGGATTTCACTGCAAATTGTGATATGTTCAAAATGGAGCCCAGAACTTTCTACTGCACAGTTCCAGTTTGCAGCACTCTGAAGTCATGTGTGTGTAAAGGGACAGATGAGGCAATAAAGTCTCTGAAGGATTAATGAAACTGAACTGTGTCAAAAATACTGCATCCTGGTAAAGCTTTTCCAGCACCTGATTGTCATTCCCTGTCGCAGTTCCAAAAGTCCCAACTGTGGCCCAATGCAGAGCCAGGAGAGTATGTTGCACCCCATTTGGTGCTCTGCCTGTCCCACAGTGCACTATAGACATGTCCCCCTACTTGGTTTTGGCACAGAAATTCATGTCCCCATAAAATAAAATGGCAAAAGATGTAGAGGCTGCTGAGTCCCTATTGACATCAGGGCTAAGGGAAGGATTTAGAGCATAATATCGCAAGTGTTTGAAGCAATGTAACTGAGACTCTGTCAGGTAATGAAACTCAGGAAAATCCTCAGCACATAAAAATTGCTTTCACAAACATCCAAGCCCACTAAATAAAATAAAAATCTGAAATGAAACAAGATATTCTGGAATGACCTTGAGAGCTGCAATCTCCCACTCTGTCAGATAGCTGGAGCGGCAAACCACAGAAACATGATCTACATGTGCAAACTGTCCCCCGCTACAGACAAAGACTTTCAGCAGCAGGGTCCCCAAAAGAGGCAACATGAGCCTTCTTCTGTCAAACCCCCCATTATGCTAAAATACAAGCTAAAAGCCAAAGGAAACCATGCAGTACATGACAAGCAGGAAATGCTGCAGGAAGGGATCTTGACCTGATGAATCTTTCAAGATTCAAAAGGACATTAGACTCATACCAAAGCTGGGTATTAGTAATCCTAAAGAAGTCAGAATCTCCATTTAACTGGAGCACTGTTCTACTGCTTGTACTGCTCTGATGAATTCAGCTCTGGTTATGCTTTGACTGAGCCACTTTTTCTCTGCTTTTCCCCCTACAGCAACAATTTTTCCACTATCCAGAGGTACTATTAGTGCCTTTAATTCTGTTGGGAAAATTTCTGTACTGAGCACACACAAACTCTGTTAACAGCTTAAGGACTTTTCAGTTTTCAAGTAGGATTAAAATATGACCTGTAATTTGCCTGTGATCTTCTGCAGACATTCAAACAGATGTGAAAAGAGTACAAACATCCCAGAAAATCAGAACCAAAGCATATCCACTGTTTTGCTGATATGGATTTCGTAAGCAAAGCATAGGAGAATAACTGAGTTTCAGACCTGGTAATCAAAAATTTTAAGTAATGCCTAAATCTGAGGGCTCTTGAGTTGTCCATATAACACAAGCCAATATACGTGCCCATATAACACTTACTCAAGCCTCTATACTGTCCATGAAACCATGCTATCCAGGCAAGCTTGAAAACATTTGGTGACAAACACCTTCTCCCTCCCAACAAATAGAGTTATTTAAATTAGCAGAGCTAGCCCTAATTCTTGCTGTATTATCTGTACAAGTAGAAAAGCAGTTTTACAAATCCAGAATAAAGCAAAAGTGACACCTTGAGCTTACATCACAAGGATCACCATGACCAGTATCTCTGTGTGTGAAGAAAGTTATGGTTGATCTCCTTTCAGAATTAAAGCATAGTAAAATTGCTGTAAGACAACAACTTAATCCATCACTATTATATGTCCCAATGGTTTTAAAAGAGCAGAAGATGGATTATGATCTCAATTATACCAGGCATAGTAACTTGGTTGCTTTTGCTTCAACTGATAGGATTGTTTTGATGCTCTGTCAATACAACTCCAGAGTTACACCACTGACTTGTGTAGGATTATCACTAGTACATGCTTGAAACAAGATGAGACATGGTACATTTCTAGATGGTTTTATCCTCTGTATGCATAGTTCTGCATCTAAATTCACTGCAAGAGTGTGTCCTTTAAAGCTGATAGCTCTTTTATTTGAAATTTGTGACATGAAGCTGCTTTACTTGCAATTGGTCATTATTCTTAATATACATGCAAACAGAAGTTCTAATAGTTTCACACATCAGATCATGAATGCATATGAGCAGCAGTATGGATTTCCAGAACGGAAATAGGAATTACAGAATTATAACTGAGCACAAGAAGCTCTCACAGAGGAGAATAATCTCTATGTATTTGCTGCAGCTGTTTTGTTAACCTATGTCTATCCATCACTTTCAAGACGACTGAAATAAGCAGATCATCTACTTCATGGCAGTAATGACTTTAATGGCACAAATTACCTAAAATCTCAGAAGTTATCTGAACTTTTTTTAATGGTAATACTTCTCCTTTCTTTACTTTCTATTATGTCAAAGAAACCTAACAGGAATCTCAGAAAGTCTCTTTGCTCCACACAGTGTGCCTCTCCATGGGCTGAGGTGCAGGTTCCAGTCTGACTGGGTAACTGATTATCAGCTCCTGGTGGCTGCTGTACACTAACTTCTCTTGACCACACATTCCAACCTATTAAAAGTATTGTTACACCATAAGAACCAAAAATCATTCTCATTTTCCAGACCAAGGTTCATCAAGCCCACACTGTCTTCAAGTCTCTCACAATGGATTATAAAAGTAAAGCATAAACTTAACATGTTCTCCTAGTTTTGTCTGCAAACATTTGAGACTTTCTAAACTGGCTACCATCTTTAATTTACTTCTTTAAAGACCTAAGGATGAACTTATTATTCCCTTATGTTTTTTGGTTTTAGCATTAACATCATTATAATTGAAGATTTTCAGTGAATTTTGACCTGGAGTCAGGAGATGACCTGAGAATCAAATTCATTGTGGATGCACTCACAGATCCCACTTGTAGCTTAAAAACACAAGGGTCAGTCATCTGCCTCTCTGGGCAATGGAAAAGGAAAATAACTCTCAGAGACAGACTCAGAATAGTAAGTTTAGCTTCTGTTCCAAGTTCTCCTGTGGAATTAACCGTTTTAGGGTCCTTGGAGAAAAATAGGAACAGTGTGCAAGAATCCCTTTCTGAAGAAGCCACTTTTCCATCATTCTCTGTCCCAAAACAAAACAAGGTAACCCTCCTTTTTAAAGAAATGTCTGATACTTTTCAAACCACATTCATGATCTTCTCCTGATTGCATCAATCTGACAATTCAAGATCTCTTGATTTATTCTGCTTGTATACAACCTATCTTAGCTTTTGTCTTTTCTCATTCTGAGTTCTCTTCTTCTTGTGAAAAACTGATAAACTGTAACAGTGTTCAACAATTGTCTGTAAATAAAATTCCATGTTTTATCACTTCCCTGTAAAGTACTCAGAGTGCAGGATTATATCCTCCAGGACAGTGGCCTTCCTAAAGAATCTTCCCGGAGGTTACAGATACTGGTTTATAGCTAAGAGAACTTCTCCTAAAACATGATACAGAGTACAATGTACAAATCACAACATATTAAGGGCAATATTTTTTCCTTCGGTGGCATGTATGTACTGCTGTGCCAAAACTTCAAGTCAGAAATTAAAGAATAAGCTAAAAAATTTACAAAAAGCAGCTTCATTTTCTAATGAAAATGCTATGAAACACACAACCTAGAAAGCCTCAAGAAAATCCTGGAAGTAGTTCAGACTCTTTTTGCGAAACATCAACTTTCAAAAACTTTTAATGTTTCAAAGGGGTCGTTTTTCTTTCTTCCTTCTTCTCAAAGACACACAGAAAAGACACGAGAATACTCTGTTGGGAAGCCTACCCTGTCAAACCCTCATCACCTGTACAATAGCTTCTTGACATGAATTACCTGACACCTCGTACAACTGCAAAAAATTGTGGCATTTTAGTCACTGGGAAAAAAATCATTTAATTTTAAACTGGAAAGAAGAGAAGGCAACAAAAGAAATCATGATTACCAATTTTTCTGATAGGTCATGAGTAAAGTAGCAAGTGAGGGGAGAAGGTTCACATCCAGCTCCAGGGTCCCAGCACAGGACCCAAGGCCAGGCTGGATGAGGCTCTGAGCAACCTGGTCACTGGGAGATGTCTCTGCCCATGGCAGGGCGTGGAACTCGATGAACTTTAAAGTCCCTTCCAATCAAATCCATTCTATGATTTTTTCTTTTTTCCAGTTATGTCCTATGAAGTTCCAGAGAAGATAATGGGTCTTCTCTACAGATGGGGTTTGTCACTACAGCTTTTTGAGCCAAAGGCAGTGGTGGGCAGGTGAAGGCTGAGGGCAATCTGCCACAAGAACCCTGCTAGAGACAGACGGAAGAATTACCAACCCCTGGAAAAGAGTTTTTATTTCTTTCACTCTCCTATCACAGTTTTTTGGGTTTTTTCAATGCAGCCAGCAAGGATTTCACACCAACAGTGACACATATCCTGCTTTTTCACTGTATGTGTCCCATCAGTCCACCTACAGTTACAAAACACCATTCCCAACAGTCCTGAAAGGCCATACCTACATCACAACTCTAATATTCTCACTTTCCCATTTGACTAATTTTCTGTTCATTGAAAAAGGTATTGCATGCTCATGGGTAGACAGCAGAGAACAGACCCTTCTCATGCTATTGTGAACCTGGAGTAGCTGAAATGTATTCACTGTACTTAGTCCAAATTACTCTCTAATCAGGATGGCTGTATTCCTCTAGAATTAAATCAGAAAGAGAAGAAAAAAGAAAATACACTTATGCTGCAAAGGTACAATCTTTCACCCAATTGCTGTGGAAGTGAGACCAAAAGGGGCATTCTTGAGACATATTCCATACTCAACAGGATTCCCAACTTGATCCCTGAAGTAAGGCCCCCTTAAAACCACCAGCTTATTGACTCACACATTAAGCAATTCAGCACTGTTTTCATACACAACAGGATATCTCCCTTTCCCTATTCTACCAGATCCTTTGTTGAAAAAAGGGTGCAGAATAAACTTCAACACCAAAACCTTTAAGCTCCCAGCACTTTGACATGAGATTGACAGTAAAGAGAGAAAAGAAGTTGCTAAGAGATGAATTTCTCAGCTATTTAACTGCCAAATATTTGATACCCCAGGATTAACTTCATACTACTGACAGGCTCCTTTTCCCCCAAAACTGCTGCCCTGCAGAATATTTCTGTCATAAAATATGAATGCAGGTAAAACTCCTGCTGCCAAACATTTGTGGGAAAAAACAATAGTAGAAAAGTAGCACTGAATTCTCTGATTTTAAGTCCCTGATTTACATGTCTTCAGTTTTGCTGTCAGCGCTTGTCCTGTAGCTGTAAGCCACTCTGCTTTCTGAAATTTTAGCCACTAAATCCCTAAAATTCATATTCTGAGTAAAGAAAGTGGAACAGAAGATGAATTTCAGTAATAAAAACTTCTGCTAACTGCAATTATTTTTCTGGTATACAGTGCCACTCCTAACAAGAAGCCAAAAATTGATGTTTTACTAAACCTCCATACATCTGCCATTCTGGGACCAGTGAGAGCAGACACAGGGCCCTACAACTGCACAGAAGTCTTACAACTTCCTTGAGCTGTGACCAAAATTCACATCATATAGCAAGAGATTGGCTTGTTTCAGTTACCATCAGCAAATGCCTTAGGAACTGCTTATGGGCCACTGTGGTCATAAACCAGATACTGAAAACCACTTGTCTGAAATTATGTGTCATTTTTCTGTGTTGCTAGGAAGCTTACAACAAGTTTCTCCAGCAGTTAAATTATTTCCTGTATTGAACTCTAGTGCCCAGTTTCTGGCACAGAAAACAGCAAAAAATATGTTCAATGCTGCAAAGACACAGCCAATCAGTTCTGCAACTGCAAGCAATTTCCTCTATACAATATACCTCTAGAGTAGAAAAAAATCAGGACAATCAATGAGTTCCTCTAGTTGTCACCCGTGGAAGTGTTGCCTTGTGAGGGCTGACCTGAAACAGAGGCTAGGCAAAACTAAAGAGTAAAATTAGGATTTATTAAAAGGTTCCCAAAATCTACCCTGGGCATTACAGAAGCCTACACAAGGCTGCACCCAGGGTGGTCTGCAAGTGGTGGCAAAGATGGCCACACCGAGTCACGAGATTTTACCATTTTATAGGTCTAGGTCCATCTGCATACCGGGGTCCAACTGTCCAACCACAGCTCCAGGCCATGAGGTCTCATCCTTCCCGTCCCACCCCTCAGTCCATCGTTGTTTGCGTTCCTGGCCTGAAAGTTGTCCTTGGTCTTCTATCAGAAATGGATTTGTTTTGTCTACCTGCTCCGTAGAGGGAGCACAGTACAGTTCCTAATACGAGGCAGCACACACAGAATTTGAAAATATAAAAGCTAAGGCATCAGAAGGAGATGTGTAAACACATAGAAAAGGTAGGAAGAAAATTTGGTCCCATTTCTGCCACAGGTGAGATCTTGGAGAACAGAAGACCATTGAAAAACATTTCAAGTTTGTGGAGGTTTTTGTTTCTTAAAGATGTTTCTCACTCATTTACTTGACATTGTGTTCACCTAAGCTAATTTAAAGTGTCTCTTTCCTTTGTCCCCTTAATTACACATCACATTTGTACATGGGAATGTTCAGTCTTATGAAATGTAAGAGGTTTCTCTTCTGTGCCTGCACAGAAAGCAGCATCCTCACCGTACTGAGGACAGAAAAGAGTAAAACAAATCCAAACAAAAACTTCATGAAATAGGAAACAACTGTGCTGCATGGAGAATCCAGTAAAAGAGAAAGCATGAGCAGCAAGGTTTTCTTAAAATCTTCACTTATGTTGCTATAATATTTAAATATTGAGCATAAGTTGAATGACAGAATCCTGGTCTATAGCTAGGACGGCTGAAACCATTCTATATCAAAACTTCAACTTCAACAAGGTCTTTAAAAATCCCAGTTTTAACTGTAAAAATGAGATTTTGTAACACTTGAGAGTATCAACATATTTTAATGATTAACAGAACATGTTTTCCTTTCCCTCCATAATTTTCCTGTGTTCATTTTTTAAAGTATGTGTGTCAAACATTCAGCTTGTCAGATTATATGATAATAAATGGCATACAATAACTGCACAGCACTCAAATTTCATCAAATCTTGGCCAGCAGAACTAAAAACATCTAAACAAAGGGAACATCAAGCAGATCACAAGCAGAAGCTACTTGGGATAACCTTTGAAAACAATTGTGCACTACTAATTTTTACCAGCTGTGAATCCACAGGGAAGGAGCAATAATTGTGGGAATTAAAATATACAGAAAAGCAACAAAACTCATGCAAGATTTTTTGTATCCTCATGGAATCATTCAGAAAATATGAGAAGGTGCTGAGCTTCCTGTCTACATTTTCTCAGATTCAGTGCCCAGATCACATATAAATACATCAGTGTGCAATTGTTACAGGCATAAATACAGCTTTTTTTGACTGTGCTGGGGCTTAAGTAGTAAAATATGAAGTATTGAAGTTAACGTGATATGAGAATACAGAAAAACACACTTTTTAAAATGTTTATACCAACAGTGAAATAGTAAATATACCCGTGAGCTCCTTTTGCCAAAGTACTTTCAGTTGCCAGCGTAATTCAGCAATTTATCTGGGCTGCCTCATGGAAACATAACACAATAAGTGCATGTGAAAGTTTTCCCTAAGTATTTATGTTTATAAAATTAAAATTTGAATTTGTGTGGTTCTCCCAGGAACAGTGTTTCTAGATACTGGTTTGTCTGTGTCCTTTAGCAATAACCAACAGTTCTTGGGTGCATTTCCCAGCAGTATGGGAGCAGGTTCTACAGGCTTTCCTTTCAACAGGGAGGTGGCTACACCAGCTGACTGTGATAAAAATCCCCTTCCTTCCCTCTCAGGAACTGCTCTACATGATGCTTACTTCTACTGGACATGTCCTGAGGCTTTATCTTCATCAGTGATATTGAGAGGAGCTGACAGACACTGCTATTGTCTCTATACTCTATTACAATCCTCCTTGGACTGAAGAGGCCAACCATTTTACTAAAAACTAATGGCACTTGAGAGTCTAATTCCTGTATGCATTTGCATAAGCTAGATCTATGAAAGCACCAAGGCACAGAAAAAAATCTGTAGAAGAAATCAATTTTTGCACTCTTCTACACCAACAAATGCAAAAAATAAAATATTTGAGTAAGTATAGTAACGCTTACCAAGTCTCCCTCTTCCTCAACAATAATTATCCATTTTCTTCACAAACCCACTACTTTACAAAATTCATGTGATAAATGTTATCTTCTTTCAAAATTACAGGTGTAGCAAGCATCTGTCTTAAACAATCTGTCTTTACTTTTAATTTGTACTATAATTATAACTTGACTAACAGAGCAGAGCATAACAAACAAACCATTACAAAATGGTTTCCCTCTAACTTAAAAAGTACTAATGTGAAGTGCTGCTGATTCAACACAGGAATGTTTTGCCTAATGACCACTTTGCCTCTGCTTTCTTTGTAAAATTGCAGGGTTTATAATTAATTATAAAATAAACATGATAGATATGTCCAAAAAATAAAGGAAGAACCCACAATACTGGAATTTATAAGTGATAGACAATGAAGTTTATCCTAAAGTTCTCAGTTCTTTGAATCTAATGCTCATAAAAATATGCGGGTTTCTCAATTTTCCATTGCAATGTATTAGTTAGAATTGTCTCAGGTGTTTTCAGATTGAATTAACTGGAAACCAAAGATATACAATAGATGAAAGGGACTGAAATCAAACCCACCAGAGATCTTTATGTTGTGAGCACAATCACTCACAAGTTCCATGGAAGACCACTGAACACTTCCAGCCACAAAAACCCAACTAAGCAGAAGAGATCAGCTCTCATTTTCTCTGCCAGCATCCACGGACTGTGTGAGATCCCCAGGAAACATGAAGAGCTCAGCAGCCCTACAGGGTGATGGAGATGCAGCTGACAGGCACTTTTCACACAGTTTCTGGAAGACAAAGTGACTCGTGGCTGTCCCCAGTCAGCAGGAAAACACTGGATTAGAGGCCATTTCCTCTCCAACCAAGATGAATTCCAGCCCCTGACATTTGCTCTGCCTCTGGCGTTTGCTCTGGTCAGACTCTGATGCTTGTAATTAATAAAACTAATTTCTTCACAGTTAGCATCCAGCCCTGCACCAGTGAACAGCAGGAAGCACAATGAGATGCCTTCTGTTTTCACATGACAGGACTCAGGTGAGACATTCTTTTCTAATGACAGAACACAAGTTTACTCTTTTTTCTCCTTTTCTTGTGAAAGACAGTCCTTTTTTCTAAGCCATCCTAGGAAAAAAAATCTCCAGCTTAAAGGACTATTTCAGTCTTTCTACAGAGCATCTGCTCAGGAAGGAGGAAAACATGAGACTACAGGCAAAAGTAGTTTCAGTAAATAAGGATAATTTAATAAGTGAAAACCTGTGCATGCTTAGAACACCAAGTGAACCAAGTACCAAGATGGAGAATGGATGTTCAAAGCCAGTTGAAAAAAAAAAGGAATCAGTTAAACAGGGCCCACAGACAGCACTCAAGAATAATTTTTTTTCAGATCCCACAAACAAACAGTTATTTGTAGGGGACCATAACAAACCTGTTCACTGCATTTTATCAGGACAGTCTTAGCAAAGAGGTGGACTGCAAGCAAAAATTGTTGCCTGTATCACAAAGCACAGAAGTCAAACAATACAAAGAAATTTCCAATAATATTTGAAAATTAAATATATATATGTAAACATACATGAATATGGAAGTTGGGAATCTTGGATGGATTGAAGAAAGAACTACAGTTATCATATAACTCATTCAGCAATGCCAATACCAATCATTCCTGCTGTCAGCTTTGACAAAACTCACCCTGCAGATGAATATCAGGCAATTTATCAAAGAAGTGTCCATCAGACAATCATTATGATGGGGTCAGAAATTTCTCTGCAAACCATCATTATCACTTAGTGTATCAGTCAGCAACCTGAATGCTGTCTGAAGTATCAGCCACTGATAATGTGGTATGTATGGCAGGGCCTTCAACAGCAAGCCATGGCGATAGCTTTGAGTCATCAACTATTTCGTATTTCCTTTTGCTCTCCAAATATTTATGTACTTTTACATTCCCAAGCACTCAGAAGAACCATTGCTAATAGCAGATAGACAGCACCATTTATGTAAATTTGTTACAACAACACAGAAAATGGAAATAGGAGCTAAAATAATCAGGATCAACATTTATATGCATAGTTAGGAACAAATTGTGGAATGAATGTTTAATTCCATGTTCTTCCACTGTGGCATTAATCAGTGAACTGATGGTAGTTAAGAAATTGCCTCTGCCCATCACTGAGCACTTCTGCTTTTGAAGCAAAAAATGAACTTTTCCTTTCCTGGCAGCACTAGTAGACCCTGTCACGCCCATAATGGCTCCTACTGTTTGCTTAGACATTTGATGTGGAAATTCCTGCAGATCAGACCAGATAGGAAGAGATTTGAATTGAATTACCAGAGTGGGGGCAGGTAAAAACTGCCCCACTTCTTGATGTAAAAGCTTGGAGTAAAGGAGTGGATACAACATTTATAGACAGACTACACAAGGAACTCAAGCACACACACTTCATCCTTCAATTGGAAAAATATATTAAATATATTTTAAAAGGAACAAGTGCAATCAAGTTGATCTGCCCAATTTGGTGTATATAAATTTCTCTTAGTAGTTAAAGAAGGTAAATACCATTTTCTTCTTTTTTACAGATGGAGAAATGGCAAGCATGTCACTTGCAAAATAACACACAAGGTCTTAGGAGTACCTGGAAGAAAAATGAGTGGGACTTTCTGGTCTCCTTCAAATTAATAGGAATCTCACGGACTTAAACAGGTCCAACTTTCTCCTGAGAACATATGAATCTTACATTCAGGCCACTATGATGTTGTAACGTTACACAAAATAATTTTCCAGTGAGCTGCTAGCTTTATGTAACCAACCATGCAAAGAAAGAAGATTAAAAATTGAATTAATACTCAAGTTTTAATCATACCAGCAGTCGCTACTGTCACATAACAGCAGCAGCACAAAGGGTGAGAGGAGGCAGAGCTGTAACTGGCAAACAAAAGGCAAAAACTGTCTTTCTTATTCATAAGTAGATTAGTGAAAAATAAACCACTTAAACACCCAAAGCCTGCTTTATGAAGTCGAGCATTTATTTACATAAATGTTAGATGGCTGCTGGTATGAATTCTTTTCATCTGGGTTATTTAAATGTGAGGATCTCTAGCATGAAGGGCAAACCACCAGGGCAGAAGTGCTGTGAGGCTCTGCCTTTAAACCAATATACAACTTACTGACTGGGGATTCACTGAATGCTCAGGTGAATCTGGCAAAACTGAAGTTGTAAGAGACAGGTGACAAAGAGTTCAGTGTCACACACTATTCATGGTCCTTCTGATACAAAACTTCACAGAAAAACATGGCTTCAGTCCATCCAATAAAACAATGTAATCTGAGGTATTCTATAAGGGAAAAAGACTTTTCATTCAACAGAAATTACTTTAATTTTGCAGTCACTTTAAAACAGAATATTTCCAGCCTTGATATCGGTCACAGTGAAAACTATAGATCCTAACTTAAGTGTTTTAGAATTGCCTTGTGCATACAGAAATGTTTGTAACTTGACCACTTAAAATATTTGCCTCACTGGAAACACAACCAAGGACCTTCCTTTCAGGGAATGTCAGAAATGATCTGAACCTGCAGGTCAATGTTTCTGAGCATGGGAAACAGCACATTCCTTAGTGACTTGTGAGAAAAGGAGGGAAATGAGAGATAGATCTTAAGTGGGAAGGAAAATAGACTTTATTTCTGCAGGTGATGCCAAAGAAAGGAATAAAAAAATACTTTATCAATACTTTTTTTACCAGAGAAGGGAACTATTTTTTTTCATTAAGTGAAAGTGATAACAAGCTGTCTCATGGAAGGTGTTTGGGCAACCATATTCACACTGAGCAACCTCAAAGAGCCTGGGAGACCTGGGGAAATGAAAAGGCAGCAATTCCAGTCCCACTCAACGCACACAGACTTGTCTGAGTCTCTTTCAGCTGTTCCACAGTTTTAACCTGTGTAGTCAGTGCCCATACACAGCCACACCAGCACCAGGGGAAGGAAGAAAGGGAGGTGAAACACTCTTCTGGAAGCTGAAAAAAAGTCTTGGTGGTTGCACGTGCCTCAGCCTCTAGATCAGACTAAATATGCTACACTCTTCTATCCTATGGTGCTACCTCAAGTGAGATGTGACACAGCTGTAAAGAACAAAGAAACCTGACTCCCGGAGTGGGAAGTGAGAGCACTTTAGTTTTCTTTCCAGCCCCTTGATTTCAGTTTCTATTCCAACGACTTTTACCATAAAAGAAAGTCTCTGCCAAAAGCCACTTCTGGTAGAAGAGTTTTAACCATTCATGAAAATCCAATAGAGCAGGTTCTACACAATTCCTTCCTGTTCTTCCAAGCCACAAGATTTCATTTTTATAATTTTGGTAAGATTGCATTTATACAGTGAGGAATTTGGGTTTTTACCTCATCATATTATCATGTAGATCTTCTCCATAATCCAGCCATGCCAGATATAGAATGCCCTTCATGTGTTATATAGCAGCAATTGACAGGAATCTGAATCTTTCTTTACTGGAAACTAACTTGGGAGTTAATTTTATCACAACTTTCCTTCACACAGACACAATGCAAAGTAGGAGCAAACAACATCAAGTCAGAATTTGGCCCACTGCATTCAGAAACTGGAAGACTGTTAACAATTTTCACAAATCTAAATTACCTGTAAATAAGAATGACTTGTCAGGAATTTGTGATTATTCTCATTAGAGGTAAAAGTACAAGGCTCAAGAGCAGATGTCATCCCTGTGCAGGAATTAAAATGAATCATGCATAGCAAAGATTCATTCATGATTTTTTTGAGCTTGACTGATATGAGCACATGGTGATCACTATTACAATGAACTGAACCCAAACTCAAAGTCTGGGAGAACTTAGTGATGAAAGGAGTACAGATATTGAACATACAATACAATACAAATGGGAAATCACACAAGAGGTTGCTTGTTTACAAGAAAACTGCAGTGGAGGTAAAACATTAAGTGCTCTATTATTTAAATACCAAATTTTTATTCAACAAACCCCACTATGCCACTGACTGTCCAATGATTTTTTCCCTTGGTTTTTTTTGTATCTACACTCTATGATTCTTTAGCGTTGACAAGGGAAACATTAAATTAATGATAAATTTCAGTAACCCAATGAAATTAAAAAAATATATTTAGAGTCATTAACGTTAGTTTATTCCAAATCACTGCTTCATATTGTTTAAAGACACTTCTGAGAAATAACTAAATTCTCAGTACTTCTCTGTGAGGAAATGAAGTCTTCAAAAAATAGGCATTAAATCATTACCTACGCTTAAAAAATACAATAAATCAACTTAATGAAACATTAGGCATAAAGTTCTCACATATTTAGGCCCCAACCTATGCAGTATCCATTAACTTGGTGCAGCAGACTGGGTCTGCCACCAACACTGGAAATATTCTCCTGTATTTAGTGATTCAGACTGGGAGGTATTTGTTAAGTTAAACTCTACTGTTAATTTCATGCCAGAAACACATTTTCAACAATATATGGGTCCAGCCAAGATTAAGTGTTATCAAAGATGAGAAGTAAGAATAAAGGAGACTTAGAAGAAAGAGAATTTGTCCTTGAGATGGGGAAGGATTCCAGAGGTGCTCTGATTTTTCATTCTCTGCACTCCCATTTCCAGAGGCCAACTGCAGCCTGATCAAAGGCTCACAGAGGCTCCCGTGATCTCATTCAGCCTTTTTAAGTCAGGGTTCAGACAAGCACCTATTAATACACAGTTAGGGAAAAAAAAAAAATAAAGGAGCAGTCACATCCTTCTCAGTTAATTAGGTCATGATTATTCAACTTCACACAAGAAAAATCTTATTGCAGCAAAGAGAGTTTTCTATTAACTTCCTCCATTCCCTCCTAGCCGTGCATTCAAGCTGTATGCAAATTGATTGTATTCCTCAATGTCATCGGCTGTTACACACAGGAAAGCAGGCAGGACTAAAAGATGTCTGTGATTAGACTATCTAGAAGAATCATTTATACCACACCAGCCTTCACACTAGAAGGTGAATGCCTGACACTGTTTGCCTTGGGTTGGAAAGGATATTATTCAATGTTTGTCCATTATACAGATTTTTTCTGATGCTTTTTCTGAGGCATCAAAGATAAACTAAAAAGACCAGTGGTCTAATAAAACAAAACAGTTTACATTTTCTTTTAGGAATGGAGAGAAATCATTTTGCTCTTCATCGTACTATTTCAGTCAAGAAGCCAACTCTCATTTCTCTTTCCAGTTATATCTATAAATCCTGCTCTTAGCTCTTTGGATTCAAAATGAGAAATGCTTTCAAGCAGTGTTTTCACACTGGCCCAGTTTTCAAACACTTGGGGGGGGCTAATCTAACCTTAGAAATGAACAAAGGAGCTTTGCAACTGGTCACTTCCAACAGAAGAGTAACTTTAGCAATTTTGAAAATAATGGATTACCAGAGAACATGCTGAAAGTCTGTCTATGAATACAGTCTGAAACAAAACTTTTTGTATTACCTCATTTTTTAAGATGATTCAAAGCCCTCTAAAGTCAATAGAAAGATCCATATTGATTTTAGGAGGCTTTGAATCATGCCTAAATTTGTTCTTTCATTACACTTCCATCCAACACAGTAAAACAAATCCTACAAATCAATATATTTCGAAAAACACAGCAATACAAGAATGAATTATAAAAAGTTATAACACAGAGCTAACCAGGATTTGTACACATAAGCAACGAAAAAATTACTTCTTCCTGGGGTTAATTTTCTTTTCACAGTTCAAAAAGGTAATCACCTTAAATTACATTGGTCTTGCTAATGCTTTCTTAAGTAATTCTGACATTTAAAGGTAGGAAATTTATGTAGAGCAATTAATGCATGAAATAGTTGCAGCAAAATTAAATCTACTCAACATTTTCCACTTCCTGCAAAAGACAACATTTTGCACATAATTTATTACATGAATAAATATTTTGTCAAAATTGGGAATAAGATTCTTTTCCCATTATCTGTGCAGAAGTTTTGCATTTCTTTATAGAGCTATTTGCAAGGAGTAATGATCTGGGCTTCAATAATCCTTTGGTGGTACTTGTCATATGCCTCAGGGCAGGTGAGTTTGGATGCAGCTGTCTGGGCTGAGTTCACTCAATCTCATTTTGGAGATAAGTAGATGCTCTTTCATGGACTTTTTTTCTGAGGGAAAGCTATATGTAGATACATTGTGTGATCCACAGCCTAGATGCCTTCTCTGTGTCATATTTTTCATAGTTTTGTTTCTTTAAACATTAAAGTTATTTCTTGAAAACAGAATATTGCCCAAATGGGGAACAATAAAAAAACCAAAACCCTTGGAGATATAAATGCAAAACATCAGCAGGAAAGTCAAGCAGGAACCCAGACCATTTCGAAAATAGAGGTTACCTTTAATTTGCAATCCTTACAATTTTTGCAAGCCATTAGGTCAAAGCAGTGCATTTTATCTCCTCTACAACTGCTCAAATAGCTGTCCCTCTTCTTGCACACCCTTTCCCATTTTAAAGCATTTCTGGTGCTTGGCTTTTCTGCCAAACTATGGCTCTGCCTATGGGACAAAATCCAAACGGACAGATCATCCAAGAAAGAAACCATTGGCAGGAAGTTCTGATACTCTTGAACTACTGAAATAGTGTAGAAATAAACACTACCCAAATTGTAGTTATTACATGAAAACATGTCATAAGAAATTGTCCTCTTAAGCCACCACTCAGGACATGTTGATTCTTGAGGTACAAGAGCTATTCTGAAAAGCAATCAAAATCATAGGACACAAAATGAAATAAAACGGCATAGAAAATAACAAGCTGAACTTGAGAAACATTAATAAAATATCACTTCTTTAATAAACATGTCATGCAGAGCTTTGATGATCACACTGCAGTGGCCTTTTCCTAACAGTTCCTTCATTAACATTGGAGTTATTGAGGAAGGAAGAAAGTGCTTTGTTTACACTGACTTTTTAACTGGCATTTAGCAGTGTTTAACTTTCCAGTACCCAAGGAGATCTACAGGAGAGCTGGAGAGGGACTTTTGACAAAGGCAGGAAGTAATAGGACAAGGGGAAATTGCTTTAAACCAAGAGTCAATTTTGATTCAATATAAGGAAGAAATTCCTCACTATGAGGGTGGTGAGGCCCTGGCACAGCTTGTCCAGAAAAGAATGAAACAAGTGGCGTCATCCCTGGAAGTGTTCAAGGTCAGGTCAGACATGGCATGGAGCAACCTGGTCTAGTGGAAAATATCTCTGGCAATGGCAGGGGATTGGAAAAGAGGAACTTTGAGGTGCCTTCCTACTCAAACCATTCTATGATTCCATGAAAATTGGTTTTGACAGCCTCAATACACACACACATGTGTTCTCAAACTTGTCTAAACTCCACATCTAAAATCCAGAAACAATTTCCCAAGAACAATCTCAATATGGCAGAAGCAAAGCTCTTAACAAGAATGTATAGTTAGCTATACATTTTGTTTAATTTACCACGCAATGACACAGCCTGGTCTTTTCCACATATATTAATAATCATTACAGCTGGCACGCAGATGAATGTTTTCTTAACCTGATATCACTCCACATGGAAAGACAAAACGTGTTACTTTAGTAAACTACAGTGTTGGTTATCAAGAGGTGGTTATTCCTAAGACAAATTTTTGTACCTTACTGAGTTTGAGAACACTGTGATAAGGAAGCTCTGAAGAGTTTATCATTTAGATAATATTTGTTTTATTCTTAGTCCAGAGATAAGCTGAAGTGTAACAAAATTAACACTTAATGCAATTTGATTAACATCATGATGATAACTACTTTGTATGATATTTTTGTAATGAGACACCATTAATTTAGTTGCAGATTCTTGAAGGAAGAGATGGAATAAATTTCTAGGTGACTCTGCTCCTATCATGGAAGGACATACTTGTTGGGACTGTAAATGTCATGGATCCCTACTTGCTCTAACACTCTATCCTACTTTTGGGAGAGTCTCTTTTGAAGAGCCCCTTCTCCGATAAGCTACCAAAGAGGAAACCCCAAAGTTTCGGCACTACTAGACCAAGCCCAGCCTCAGCAATGCTACAATTCTACAATCCCCTACAATTTCTACAATACTTCAAAATTAATTTAGAAATCCACCCTGTGGGAGCTCTCAGTGTTTAAATAGTTGAAGTGCCAAAAACCAGCATTCTCAAAAGGAACAAGATACAATGTTTAAAGCAAATAATATAGAACAGTAAAGCAAAAGCTACATCCACACATATAACCAGGAAGCTCGCCCCCCTCCAAGACAGCAGTAACATCTTAACTAGAACCAGGCAACAGAAGTTCATCACCATCTGCTTGGTCTTTGTTTCCAGGCCCAGCTACACAATTCTCATGGATACTCCCTGATCCCATCCACATTGCACTTCCCAGTTCTTCCTATTGATTCACTCCAAACCCCTCACACACAAACCTGTTTTACCACATCCAGTAACGTCATTGCTCATCATGCTCCAGAAAGAAACAAACCCTCAGTTATTTCTTTATTACTTCAGGAGCAGTTATCGACAACTGCAATGCATCTCAGGGATGACTTTTTGAGCAAGTGCAGTGTTTTAAAGCTGGAAATTTATGGATAGCAATGAATGCTGTACAACACTATTGTAATTGTTTTCCTATATGCTAAATAATCATAGGAAAATGACAGGGGGAGGAGAGTCACATAAAATATCTTTCCAAGAATAGCCACCTTTTCTTTCCCCACACAGCATATTGTTATCCACTAACCACTCTCTCCTTCTGCAGGATGCAGTTTGATAAGGATTCTATTGTTGAATCTGCTCCTAAAAAAGCCTACTAGAAGTGAGAAGTATTTATTACTCCCACAGGTGTATACAAAATAGATATATATTTATTTTTGCTATCTTCCAAATCTGCACAAGCTCTTGTGGCTCCTTCCCATTAAAATCTTTTACTTTGCAAAATTAATAGTGAAGACATTTTAGCATACCTCTTTGATATGAGTAAATTTAACTTCTTTACACAATTATATCCTAGTTTAAAAATGATTTGCCCATGTATAGCCCTGACACAAACTGTAAAGTCATTCAACTTTATAGCTAAACTATGAGACTGGTATGCAGGCAATTATTCCTAAACTGATCTATATTGGGCTTGTGTAGCAAAGTCCAAAAAGCAAATTTAATTGCATATAATGGTTAGGAGATAAATGTTGAGAGTGAAGCAAAAAAAGAAAAAGGAAAATAATTTTAAAACCCGAGTAAATAGCATCATTGCACATGTGTTCAAAAATTACCTCTGGAAGGGTGAATTAAAAATTTGACTGTGAAAAATGAAGAACCATAAACACAGCAATGGAGCAGGTGTTGCAAGTTTATTAGGAAATCTCCTAAATGCTTCCATAAAAATTCAGTAACCTATTGTATGTAAGACAACAAAATTATATTTCATGGAGAGCTGTACTCTTGCCATTTAATTATTGGACAGTACTGCAGTCTTCTCAGAGCAGCCTTCAGACCTCAGGTTATAATAACCAGACAAGAATGAGGAATTCCCTCTCCACTGTATTTAAGAGATTTCACCATAGTAAAAAGAAATTAGAAAGCATGGTATTTTCATGAAAAACAGTTTTCAATTGTTATCAATCAAATTTCAATTTGGATACCTTTGTATCCAAATAATGTTGCATTCATATTCACAGTATTGCAGCGTTGTTACTTAGACTAAGTAAAATAAACACAGCATCAGAACTTAATTGGATATAGAAAATTGGAAAGTTCCACAACACAGTTGCTGAATAAGTAGAAATGCATAAAATGAAGGGCACAGTTGTTTTCTGAAAGGCACTGTAATAACAGACAGTGCTTGAAAAGGACATGGAAGGGTCGCTGAGCTCAGGACAACGTGAGCCCAGGGCCGTGCTCACTTGGCAATCCCACCCCAATGCAACATCATTAGCACCAGCTCACAGTGACAGCCAAGGAGAGCTCTCCTTGCTAAAGCACTGCTTCAACAAAGGACTGTTTATACGTTTTGATTGAAGACAACCAGTAAAAACAAGAGTTAAAAGATGCTCTTTACCTAAAATCAAGGTGAAGGTTTAAGCACTTTTTGATTGCTGAAGTTGCTCTTTGGGTATTGACATGCATCATTTCAGACAGGCTTTAAAAAAATCATAAACCTTGTTCTGTGTGTTCTACTTTGTATTTTATGGCAGTTATATATATGTACCATGAACACTGCATCCCATATTCTGCACAGAAATGGGCATAACAAAAGGAAACTAAAGTCTGGCTTATTTGGTTACATGAGAAGATAAAAGGAGAAGAGAACAGTAAGAATCAAGAATCACTTGTCAATGCATTGATGTGGGCTAAGATGTGAACTTAGGCAAGACACTGTGGTTCAGAAGAACATCAAAACTTTTGTGCTCGCTGTGTCAAATGCCCTCCACCTCTTTATTAAAGTTACAGAACTACTTTTGAGTTTTGAAAGTGAAACTTTATTCTACATTACTTTTAGAACAAATTTTCTGGAAAAAATAGAAACGTTTGAAAAGGCTCTACTTCTGGACTGATATTTCCTTTTGACTAGTTTTCTACTGCAGAGTCTTCTTGGGTGACAATAGACGCTTCACAAGCCACACAAAAATCCTCCTAATCCAAGACCCTCAGAACTGTGAGACTATCTCATTGCTGCTCCCAGCCAAGCCCTGTTGGCCTCCCTCATTCTGCAGTAATTCCTGGGAAAAACAAAGTCCTTTTCCCTCCTGTTGAGTCTACTTGTTCCAGTTTACAGCAACCAGAACAAGGCAAGCAGCCAGCCCATCCTTCACTGCTCATCTACAGGCCAGGAAGGGAGCATGACCCAACTGGCTCTCACATATGTGGAACTTCAATGGAATACAAACACAGCAAGAGATCCTTGGAGTGAACATGTTGTATATTGTTGCAGCAGCCCTCTTGTTCGAGGGTAGAAATGAGCCAAGACAGACTTCTTGTTTATCACAGCATGAAAAGGGTCCTGGTTAATTCCTCTTTACAGCTCAGCCATCCTGACTCCAACCATCCACTGACTCTGGCTGCAGCAAGCTCCTACTGTAGTTCTAACTTGCAGTCTCTGACTGCTGGTTATTTCCTGCTAAACTCTGACTGCAGGGATCAGTGTGCAGACTGTGACTGCAGGGATCAATTTGCAGACTGTGACTGCAGGGATCAGTGTGCAGCCTCCCACTGCAGGCTTTTACCCAGCTAGACTGTGACTGCAGGTTCCAACACCAGGCTCTGACTGCAAACCCAGACTGACCTCACAGCAGTGAGCATCCTCTCATTCAATCTTCCTCAAGGTTCCTCCTCCTTCATGATCCTCACCAGCTAACCCACTCCCTTGTATCACACTTACCTTTATTGGATAGAGCTGTGGCTCATTAGGAGTGAGTTTGTATTGGGTAATTAACACAGCTGTTACTTAGGGGCCAGGTCACCTGTATTCCCTTATCCTGCAGTATATGTGGCCTCTATAAAGGAATGCTTTATGAAGTGGAGGACATGAGACAGCTTTAGAAACAGATTTTCCTGATACAAAGTCTGTGTTAGTGGCAAGCTTAATAAATATCACAGCCAGGAAATAGTTTCTAGTCCCATATATAAGAAACCCTACTGACAGTTTTCAAAGCTAGCTACAAAACGTGGGCACCCTGTCCACATTTCCCAGAATCACAGCACAGAACAGTGGGGTTGGGAAGGGACTTCCAGAAACCATCTTGTAAAACTATAGCTCAAGCAGGGTCAGCTGCAGCAAGTTTCTCAGTTATGTTTTGAATATCTCCCGAAATGGACTCTCCACAGCCTCTCAGGCCAACCTGTCTCATGTTCAATCACCATTCCAGTAAAAAGGGGGATGTTTTATGTTCAGACTGAGTTTCCTGTCTGAAATTCTGTTTGTGGGCTTCTGTTTTTGCCTATTGGCTCTGACCTTGTCCTTGTTGTGCACCACTGAGCACAGTTCAGCTCCATCTCCCACACATCCTTCCATCAGATATCTGTAAAAAATTATGATATTCCCTCCTGAACCCTCTCTTTTCTAGGCTAACCCATGTCAGCTGTCTCAGCTTCTTCACATATGAGAAGTTTTTAGCCACTTGGACTTACAAAAGGACATTTGGGAAAAAAAAATAATAATCTGGTTTGGAGACCATTCATTTTGGGTAATGCAATTGAAAACATTTTGTGCTTTTCATCACAAGAACAGCTGTACAATATTTGCTGCCTCAATTCCTTCAGTGCTCCAATTAAAGATTGCATAGATCCTGCGGTGGAATGTGTGGAAATGGGAAATGCTAGGAATATAAAAGATTACCAATCCCCTTTAATTTATGCTTTCAAATGCTTAACACAGGGCTATAATTGCAATTTTAATCACATGTGTTCTGTGTGTGCATTGAATACCGAGGTCTCCATGTGTCAACTAGCACCCAGTAAAGCTGCAGGGATTTTTTCTAGTTTAATGTATTCATGTTCACATGTAAAAAGATCCATTTTAAAGGCTTTGGAAAAAAAAAAGTGACAGCTTCAACTATAACTGTCAAAAAAAAAAAGAAAAGTGGATATAAAATTCCAGCTTGCCTCTAATGGCAGGGTAGTTTTTTGTTTTGCCTTCAAACGTTTCAAAAACAACCTGCTCAAGGTGGGTGGCAAACTTCTATTTTATGCCCTATGGATAAGTGTCACAAGTGATGCCACCAGATTAGCTAAGCAGGTCTGCTGGGAAGAGCTGAAAGTGAATGCAAATAACACCAGGTCTTTGAGAGAGTTTTATTCTGGATTTCATGTCTGGTTTATTCTGTTGCTTTTAGTAGGAACAAGACTTACTTTACACAGCAATTTTTTTTTTGTTTCGTGAAGTCTTATTATGAGTGTTTAAAACCTTCAAATACCTGATGTGTTCTGCGCTTCTTGTTTCAATATCAAACATATTTTGTTTTATTGCAGTGGCGGCAATTTAAATAAAAACCGTTATTTAAATAAAATAGAAGCAATCTCAGGGTAAAACAACCCTGTCTTTCTGGGACAAGGGTTGCAGAGGCTGATCCTAAGCTGTTTCCAAACTGACACTTCCACACTTGCAGTGGAAACATTGAGCTGAATACATCCATAACCTTGAAAGTGTCTCACTGAAGTTTAGGCTTAAAATACCAGCATCCAAAATGGATACAAGTATTGTGAGGAATTAAGTTATGATTAGTTGGAGAAGGTCATTAGCATTTTGCCATTAACCTCCCCCTTTCCTAAAATATACACAACAGCCTCACATATAAATAACATAAACCAGTCTTAAAGGTAAGGACAGAGTGAGGATTAAGATTCACCCCAGCCATGGCAACAAAATTTCACTGAAGATAATGAAAGTGGAAGATTGCAAATCCATTTGGGAGATCAGAATCTCATCCAGTATTTCCTGGCAAGTTTTATCTTGCAGCCCAAAATGAATAAAGAATTAAGAATTAAATCAGCAGTATAAAAACCATTTAAAATAAATCACATATTGAAAAAATTTAATCATTAAAATGGAAAAACTATTATTTTAAGACATCAATAATTTATCTAGCAATATTTTCCTGCAAGTATTAACCATGAATATTTAATGTGTACATGTGAGCAGTTTATAAACAGAAACAAAAATGAAAATGTTTAAACGGTCCTGGATATGCTGCTATAGAGAACCAAATTGAATCATATCATCAAGCCAATAGTAAATTCAACAGCTAGAAGCCTACTCTTTATGAAACTGCACTCCAGCTAGTAGAGCTTGTAAGTGCATTTTTGTTCAAGTGCATAGTTGTATCTATGGAAAATATTTTGCAGTCGTATTTTTTCAATTTAATTTCTTTTGGAAATATTTTGAGAGCTCTCTTCTCCCCACACAAGAGAAAGAGAAAAATTATTAGCTCACATTTTCAATCCAAAATAAACTGCTTCAACAAAATTCTGTTTTACAAAAGCATACCAGAGGCCTTTTTTCCATCCCAACAGGCGATGTCATTATCCATCCCCCCGGGCAGTGCCACCAGGCAGCAATAAAAGTATAACTGGATCAGCTAAGCTGACATTTCATTTAAAATCATTTGGAAGTACCTACACAAGGTGCTTCTCACACAGGGAATCCTCAGAGGAGCTGTGAGCTGTATCAGAAATGATCCCACCATCTTCCTGCCTGCTCCTGGAAAATCTACACTGGAATCAACTCAGAACAAGTCAACTGTGATTAGCTTTATCCAGCCCATTTCATGTCACAATAGCAGCCACATCTAGTTCTTCATTAAAATCTGCTTTCAGCACCTCTATTCCCTGAAGCTCCTTTGCTTCTGCCCACCATTGCCTCCCTGCTGGTCACACTCAGCTCCTCTCCTGTCTCATGCAAGGACTGATCATTTCTGGTGGCTCTTTACTGGCAGCCTTGCCTATCTTGGCTCCAACTTGTAATTCTCATGTGTTCCTCCCTTCCTTCCCCTCAAGGGAATGGAAAATCTCAACCAACCCAGCGTAAATTATTAGTTACATATAATTCTCCACTGCTGAATTTGATGGCATTTTTATCATTAGACTATCAAAAGAAACTTGAGCAAAACCTTTATCTGAGTATTATAGCATATCAGTCTTTACATTCCTTTAACCATAACCATAGAGCTAAAGAGACAAGTTTCTTTATACAACTTCACAGTCTTAAATTTTCTGTTCCTTTTAGCTCATGTCCACTCAATGTCAGTCCCTCATTCCTCAGCAACGTGGCAATGCCAGGGGACTCTCTCCACTCAGGATCTGAGGGGTTTCATTAACTTTACTGCTCTGACAACTGGCTCACATGCTCACACTGGATTTCAAGATGACTCCTGAAGTGCTGTCAGCAGACAATCCAGTGCCAAAAATCATTTGGCCCACAAAACCTCTCTCAGTCACCAGGAGCAGGAAGGAAGCAATTTGCAGAGGATGGCTTCCCAAGAGATAAAGTGAGAGTTATCTATGTCATTGCTCTCTACACCACTCTTCCTGAGTGGAGGATTATGCACTCCTTCAAACACAGCTGCAAATACCCAGGTTAGGAAAGACAAAGGATGTCTCAGATGGTGCTGATGGAGGACTGGCAGCTCAAGGGACAACTGTGTTGAAGCCAGGAGGATTATGGGCTGTCTTTGGGAAGAGGGAGGGTAAAGGGGAGATGTATCTATGGTATCCTGGCAGCTGAACTTCCCACAACCTCTACATCATGCTGGGGGATGTGATTGGGAGCTTGTGTCTCAAATGCTCAGACAGTTCAGCTCAAAGAGAGATTTCTTTCATGTTGCTATTATATTGCTAGAAAGATTGAAGTTATTTCTTTGTTCCCCTGCCTTTTCATCTGGAGTTTAGTTTCATTTCTGATTTCGGGTAAACAAGACTCACGCTCACAGGATGTGCACAAATGTGTCTGTGCTTGTCTTTTGGTGTATCTGTTCAAGCCTTCTATCTCCTCTCTAAGTTTTGAGCAGACTATTTCATTCCAATAAACACCAGAGGCATCAACTGTGAGACACAAGTATTCAATGAATCAGGCTTCATGAACTCTTCTGCTCTCAAAATGACTGATTTCGCTTTGGTTTGGGGTGAATGCTAGACAGGATCTTATTTTACCAGTACTGTTTTCACTGACCTTGTCATACCCATCAAGAAAACATGGTGCCACATTCTTGAGAGCAGACAGGGGAGAGAGAAAAGAAGCTCTCAGCTCTTCATTTTATTGAAAGCTCAGAAGCAGCAAAAATATCCAGAAGAACACAGTTATGTATGTATCCATTTGGAAAGTGGAACGATCTTGGGATACATTACCAATTTATCACATGGATAGATTAGATTGAGTTTCTTACAAAATCTGTATTCATTCTACTAATCAACTAAAAATACATGGTAACCCCTCTGGATTCTAGGACAGAATTTTAAATTAAAGATTGCATTAGCTGGCCAGCTCATTTTGGTAGTCAAGAAAAGCCAAAAGATGGTGACCAAGAGTCCTTGTTTCACAAAGGGAATACCTAGCCTGGGGAAAACATCTATCCTTGGAAAGTTGATCACACGTAACTATAGACTATGAGGGCAGAAAAGAGCATCTGTAACAAAGTACGGAACTGTATGCTTCCTTCATTCTGTACCAACCCTCAAACACTGAATACAGAACACCTTTCAAAAAGACAACCTCTCTTGATCCCAAAACATTATTTCTGTTCAAACTATTTGTCTATAAGGCAATTCAGAGAGAGAGATATTTAGAAACACACAGTGTTTCTGCAGAACACTGAAGACAGAAGGTGCTCAATTTTCACCTGGCTCTCACAGTGAATATGACAAACCATGATGCTGCAGTTCTCATGACTTTAAAATCACACAGGATTTTAACTTTGTCACACACAGAGGAACTCCCAAGTTTTAACACAGAGCTCGACAAACATTGTCAAATATAAGCCAGTGGGCTGCTTTGTTCTAGTCACTTGTAATTTTGCATCAGACAAGAAATACTAAATAGATGAAGAAAAACCAACGTGTAAATTTATTGGAAAAACAAATTTCCCCAAACAAAGCATAACAGTGGAATGAAACTTGGGGTTTTACCTTGTGCAAGAAACTGTTTTGTCCAGCTCTGGTTAAACCAAACAAATTGTACCTCCCCATTGCCATATACACATAAATTAAGAAAAGAAATTACAATTTCTCACTGTTTTGAATTCAACAGTTTTTCAGAGCTGATCTCAGCAGAGCAGGAGGGAGACAACTAAACCGTGCAACAAATGTAAGGCTGCACAAAACAAATATATTGCATTTCCCACTGCATTGCTCTCTGTATGTAATATTACTTTAATTGCTTTCATCCCTACTTTCTACCTATATTTACAGCTCCAGCATGTATTTTTACCTTTCACATTTCAAATATTTCTTCATTAATACTTCATTTACATATTCATAGTACTTGACTTTTCAGACTGTTCCAAAATGATCTCCCTGTCCCATGCTGTCACCTCTCCTTAAAAAAATGAATTTCATTTGAAATGTTACAACCGAGGAAAATTAGAAGAGAAAAATGAGAATTTGTAGACACAGCAGTCTCTTCCAACCCTATACAATGCTGTGATTCTATTTTAAAGCTTTAATACTGGATGTTATTTTATTACTCTATCACATAAACACTAATGAATATTTACCTTAATTCAGGGCAAGTTTGGTTGATTAGATAATACCCACTCACAACTCTGACAGAGTTTAAGGTAAATTTTCAACATGCAATTTGCTGGCTTAAGAGGCATACCCTATAGCTCTTGCTAACTGGAAAAAATTGCTTTATTTCTGAAGATAAAATCCAATATGTTTTCAACATTAGGCACAGTTAATCAGATTCTGTAATCCACCTGTCAGTTTATGTAGGTCATTGCAGTTGTACTGCTGTCAATGAAGCTATGTTATAATTATTCAGATTAATATATCACATGTATTTTAATGTATTTATTATTATTAACCATAACAATTTAAGATAGCCCCATCTCCATAGTTTTGTTGGATTTTTAAGATCACAGAAGTAATATTACTGATGGAAAATCAGAATAATTATTTTAAAAAATGTTAAAGTTGCATCCTAGTTTTGAAGAAACTACATAATTTTTAATGTTTGAATAACTTTTGCCTAAATTAGAATTACTCTGGGGTTTTGTGCTTCTCTAAATTTTCCTTACAGTCTTCCAGTGACAAAGCAATTCAATTCACATGAAGTTTGAATCCAATTAAAATATATTTACAAAGCTATGCACTCACCTTCTAATAAAGAAAAGCTGTCTTTTTTTAATATATTTTTTACGGTGCAAATAAATGAGTCTAAAATTTGTCTTTGTTGCCTGGCAATGACAAAGTTCATGCACATGAAATGGGAGTAATTAGAATTAAAATCCCTCTTACAGTGCTTTAAAACACATTTATAAACTTCTTTTAACGATTTTTCTCCTGAAATTTGATTTCAGGCAACTGCGAGTCCTGCTTTTCAGTATTTTCTTATGAGTTACCATGCACTAATGTTAGGAAGAAAATATTTTCCCAAAGACAGTTAATTCCAGCTTTGAACAAGGGCAGAAATTTAGCAAAGGGAGGTGAAAATTGTGCTTCAGCTTCCTCCTTGCCCACCTTCGGTGCCGCGGCACACCCGTGTGTGGGCCTGATATTTCTGAGCCTGAGAGAATTTTTTAGCTTGCTAACAATTGCTAGCGCTTTCCTAAAGGAAATCTTCTCAACAAGCTTCTTTCTCAAAACAAACTTGTGTAAATAACTACCTTTTCTCGTAACAACTTTCCCCAGCTAGTGTTTTTCTGTTTCTGTAGTTTATCCAATGGAATTTGAGAGGTGTCGTTCCTATGCACCAATCAAGTTCCTTTTGTATTGTAACATCTTATAAACGGTAAGAAGAATTAGAAAAATAAAGCCTTCTGATTTCTTTGCCTTCTGAGAATTATTCTGGAGTCAATCGTCTTTATTTCATGTTAAACAGCAACGCCCGTGCATTTCCCATGGTGGGTCCCTCTGCCCAGCCCTCTCTCGACGCTGGGCTGTGTCCCCAGCACCACGGACTCTGGCCTCAGCAGGTTCTCAACTCTGGAGGATCCTCCCGAGGCACACGGGGAGCTCTCCTCAGCCAGCACAGCCTTGAGCTGCCCTCCTGCTTCTGTCCTCTTTCAGTCCCTGCCTGTCTCCAGCTCTTTTGGCTTCCTCTTAAGTGAAATTCACCTTTAGGCAGAAACTCCATCTCTTTGTTCAGCTTCAGGAAAGCTTTTCACAACCAGAAAGATCGCTGTGTGCGGCAGGATGTGCCAAGGCTGTATTTGTCTGCCACATGTGGTGTATCTGACCTTCATCTCGAGTGAAACTCTCAGTTCACAGATATAATCCTTTCCCACTGCTAACAATAATCACAAAGTGCCCCTTCCCAGCAGGTCAACATGTGAAACAGAGGCAAAATAACTGGACAGCTGCATAAAGGAGTCCACAGAGGCATAAGGATGTCAGGAGAACTTGATGTGTGGAAAGCCCCCGAACGGCAATGCCAGAACCTGGAAGTGTGTTGGAATCCCAGCTCCACACAGAAACAGCCAGGCGGGCTGTGCTGGCCAGGGGCTCCTGACAGGAACAGGTACTGCTCCATGGTGACCAATGTGGCAGCTGGGGAAACTTGGGAGCAAAAGCCCAGTGAGCTGCAGTAATTTGGATTTACTGAAGGCACACAGGAGCACAAAAATAGGGACACAGACCTGAACACACTGGCTTTGGTCATCCTGTTCACTGACTGGTTTCTGTAAGGTTTTCTGCATCCCCCACTGTCAGTTCTTCTCATGTATTTATTTAACTCACAGCACATCTGACAAAGTCTTTTGCTGATGTTCTGCACCACAGTCAAATTAAACTTCCTTCCTGGTTTACTGCAGACACAGTGGTTTGTTCTGTGTGAAAGAATAACCCTTATACAATGTATTGTAGAGCTACAGTATATGAGTCTAAAAACATACTTCCTTTCCTGGCTGATCTTACCTAGATATTATTATTGTTGTTGTTACTATTAGTAGTTTATGCAAGGGAACCTTCCTCCTACCTTAAAGTCTCTACAAAACAGCCTCTGTTTTTGCTTCAGGAGAGTACCCTCACATAAAGGTACTGTGTGCCAGCATAATTGCATCCCCCTTGTTACGACCCGTTCAAAGTGAACTAAGTTCGTATTTAGTTTCTTAGAGTACAAAGGAGGCCAAAAATGCTGTTTAACCAAAATCAGTATACTTTATTCAATATCAATGTACCCGCCAAAGCTGATATACTTTATTCAATGTACCCACCAAAAATGATATGCAATAACAAGAGAAAGAAATGGGAGAGAGAAAGCTATATAGATAAAAGCAAAAGAGAAAAGAGAGATAGGACAGATAGGATATAATTACCACAGAGAGAGACGAAGTCCTCACAGCAGTCCAATAGGTCCGCCTTCACAAATCCTCGTAGCGTGCAGCTAATAGATTTGTCTTCGCAGAACCCTCGTGGAGCTGATAGATCTTCGCCTTCACAGAGAGAGACAAAGTCCTCGCAGCAATCCAATAGGTCCGCCTTCGCAAATCCTCGTAGTGCGCCGCTAATAGATTTGTCTTTGCAGAACCCTCGTGGAGCTGATAGATCTTCGTCTTCCATGGGGAGGTCCTCAAAAGGGGTCTCTTCTGAGGCAGAATATATAGTTCTCCAGAGTGGGGGAGAAATCTCATGAGTCTAGGCCCAATGCACAAGGAGAGGGGGGAGAAGTCCCGTGATGGAGTCCAGGCCCATGCACAATGCGAGGGAGGGGGAGAACAGAGCAAGCTGTCCTGCTACACCTCAGGCACAGGTGGTACAGAATGCAGGGGCAGTGTAGCGTGCTGCGACTGCCGTTGTTTCAGCAGGATGTATGTCCGGGAACTCTGTTCCCAAGCAAACACACCTGGGCAGGAATGGCAATTCTGGTAGCAGTTACATCAGCTCTTGGTTTCCCTCTCGTCCCCCCCAAAGTCTCCACGACGAAAAGCGTGAGACAAAATTGAGGGTCTTCGGGCCGACTCTCACACCCCTCCTGAACAAAAAAAAAGACAATTAAATCAAGAGGAAGATTTCCCTCCCCTGGTACAGCTGTAGCCCCACAAGGGAGTTTGCAACACTATTCTGAGGGCTGTGAATGCTTTCTCTCCTCAACCAGCACACAAAGATATTCTACAGTATAAACCAGCCTGCAAAGTTGGGATCTTGCTTGTAGTGAAGAAAAGTTCCTCTACCTAGCTCTTAATAGTGTTATTTCCTTATAATAAACTGATATGGCTGAGCAAACCTTTAGTAAATGTTACAAATGTACCTAATATCTCTGTAAACTCCTGCTTGTCTTCTGGTTTTTTCTCATTAATAATTTCTCGTGTTGTTGCTTCTCCTTCCCTCTGTTCCCAAGCCCTCTTTTACAGACTGTTATGTTGTTTTACAAGACTTAGCCATCATTCCCAAGACTCAATCCATTTTCACATCAGCTACACTAATTGGCAACAGACCTGACACATTTCTTGATTACAAGTTAAAACTCTCAGAAGAAAGCTCTAAACCTTTTAAAAAAGAAAAGGAAAAATGCAGTAAAGAAAATGTCCTCAATTAAATACCCTTTAAATGGAATTCTCTGAGAAGCAAAAGAAGAGGGAAACCAAATTGTGAAAGACCACCCTGTTGTAGTGTTATTTAAATCCCTGGGGGGTTTATTTAAGAATCTGAGTGTTCTGGACTATAGTCTCAAAGTACTTCAAGCTTTTAAAGACATATTTGTTCTATTGCCATGTAAATAGTTTCTCTCTTCAGATAACTTCAAAGCAATACAATATTAGTTCTGTTGATAAAGATGTTGATGTTTAAATGTTTTCACAAGTTATGATAAATCTGTATCACACAAGGTAGGTATATTTTCTTTGTTGATTTGTAACTCAAAATTAGCAGGGAAAAATACATGAGGAACCACAAATTTGTAAATTTGGTATTCATATATAAATGTAGCAGTACTTTGTATTGATGTAAAACCCAAATGAAGCTGGCTCTTTCTGCAGCTGACAGACAATAGTATTGCTTTAGGAATGGTACCTGGATGGGCCATCATTTTGATCATGTTATTATCAAATTTTTAAAAATTACCAAAATTTTGTATTGTGTTATAAAGTAAAACCAGCTAAAAGAAAAGAAAATGAAACATTTAAATTTGGAAGTTGACTTTAGTCACCTTATGCTAGCATGCCTTGTGGAGGTATTTTTGTGGAGATTTTGCTTCCCAAAATATTTCATGTTTTATTCCAATTAGCAATAAACATGGTAGGGTTTGGTTTATATTTTTTTATTGCTGTTGTTTGTGGGGTGCAGGGTAGGGTGTGAATTACAAAAAGCCACACCAGGAGGGAAAAAAAAATTAACTGATTCACCTAAAAAAAAAAAACACCTTATTTTTGATGAGTTTTACATCAGGTCTCTTTAAGCTGTAAATGAGTGTGAATCCTGTCTATTACATCATGTTCCCATCTGAGCATCCAGACCAAGGAGTTGGCACTTGTGGATATCCCAAGAGCTGGCCCAAGGTCCAAGCTGTGTGACCCTGGGGCAGTTCCATCCCTAGACATACTGTAGGATTCTCTATGTTTGATCTAGTCTCAAATTGAGAAGTTAATTCTTCAATTTACATCGAATTTAAATCTGTCTCATGCATCTAAAGGCAGTGCTCATGTTAGCATTTTGCAAACTCGGAGCCACTGATATATTAGTTATCTGGCTAGACAGTTTATTTAAATATTTTCACTCTATTCCAGAGCAGGGAAGTAGCCAGAGGCAATACCACAGACAGGGACTAAAGCAAGATTGGGTTTGCTGGACATGTCAGCCTGACTTCTCTTGCAAAGGCAGTGCAGTACAAATGCTCCCTTTTAACAAGCAAACATACAATGTTAGGCCTGTGTAAAACAGCTGTGAACATCTGCAGCTGGACAGGAGCTGTTTGGTAGCAGCACTGCCACAGCAGGGGCTTGGCTGCTGTCAGGGAGGGAGAGGAGGTAATAGGAAATACACTTCTGACTCTTTTCTTTGCAGCAAAGAACCCTTCCCTGAACTGCACCCAGGGAAGATTGAAATGTTCCTTAAAAGAAAAGCAAAGAGAATCTGCAGCACCACATGCTAAGAAATTGTAAGATTTCTCCTTGAAGAGAATTCACTGCCTGGACAATCTACAACAGCACAGATAGTTTGAAACATGACAAAAATAATGACATATACATTTTTCCCTCCCCCAAATTGGAAGATACCACACACACATAAAGATGAGAAACATGTTCTAATATTGAAAAGTAAATGATGTGAACAAAGAAATCAAATTGCATGAGCAAATACATTGAAATGAGCAGAAAATGGCTCAGTTAACACCTCTCCTTCCCGCTCTTTTAACTGCCCCAATCCCTCAAGCCTGTCCTCTGTACTGCAAGAAAAGTATCAGTTTAAACAATACTGAAAGTACCCTCTTAACAAGATTTTCTGAAGTAATGCAGAAACAAATATAGTAAAGAGGAACCTTGTTACACTTCAGAAACAAATTTACTAAAGACAGGCTACAAATCAGTTTCTACATCAGGAAAGGTATGATATTCTGACAGTTTCTCCATTAGGATAGGTGGTATCTTTTCATTAATTCTACCTAGAAATTACAGGGCAGGTTTTTCACCAATACAATGAAATTTCTTGAAAAATAGATACTTCTTTGGTAATATTCTTTAATGCACAGCTTCCTACTCTAACTTAAACCTGAACATGTTCTTCCATGACTCAGGAAATAGAGGGCATGAGTTGGATAGATATATAGATCTGGCCACAAAGTAGTTATTCAATCTGTTCTCTCTGGTAACCAGCAACAGGACCCAAGCACATGGCACAAAGCTGAGGCAGGAGAGATTTTGGCTGGATATCAGGACATGGTTTTTCACCCAGAGGGTGGTTGGCCACTGGGACAGGCTCCCCAGGGAAGTGGTGACAGCACCAAGCCCAACAGAGTCCAAGAAATGTTTGGACAATGCTCTCAAGCACATGGAGTGACTCTTGGGGATGGTCTTGTGCAGGGCTAGGAGCTGGATTTTGATGATTCTTGGAGTCCCTTCCAACTGAGCATATTCTATAATTCTGTTTCCCATAGCAATAAAGTGGAAGTTAAAAGTCAACAAAGGAGTAACAGAGAAGCCAGATCCCTGCTCAAACTTGCATTCCCTGAGCAGAATTATTCTCCCTCTCAAGCTGAACATATACTCCTACAGAGAGTGAGGGGTATAACAATAGAGGCACTGTGATTTCTGTGATGAGGAGCCTGCCTCTTGAGGAGGGAGCAGATATTTTGTGTTCAAGGGGACACATTCCTGTTGTTCACACCTCTGGTGGAGACAGCTTTGCCACAGCTCCAGTTTGCCAGGAGCTTGGTTTGATGGAGTGCTTTCAGTTTTCTTTTGATAATCTGCCCCCTTGACAACAGAATGGGGGCATGGAGAGAGGAGAATGGCCTTATTATTTATTATTTCTGTCATCATCATACTTGGAGACCCTTCAGAAAACAGCTCTTATCTCACTCAGTGGTGCAAACAACAAAACAAAAAGGAGCATTTCCCAAAAGGATCCAAATTCAAGAACTATTTATGCACATTTTCTGTATGCTGTAAAATCTCTTTTTCTTTTCCATCATTTTAGTACAGACTTCATTTCTTCCATCAAGCAGGACCCTAAGAGGCAGGTGCTTAGACATACTCAGCACACCAGTATCCTGTGGCTGACATCATGGACTCCCAGCAGGTCTCAGGACCATCACACAGCTGGTCCCAGAACACATTACAGCACAAAAGCTGGCAATATTGAGGAACAACTACAAAAAATCCTAAAAACACTACTAGAAAAGTAGTGGAAATGTAGTAGAGTAGAAATGCAGCAAATTCTTTCCAAAAATTTCATAAACCTTCAATTTAATTTTGAATCCTACCAATTTAGGTAAGAAAGTACCAAAGAAACATTTGAACACTAATACAGAGATGCTTTCCATTGGGTTCTGTTGCCCTTTTTTTCCCCAGATATATATAATATATATATATATACATACAATCAGAAAGAGTCATAAATGCTGCTCTGTGTTAATAAGAATTCTGCCATTTGGATGCAATTCTATATTTCCTAAATCTGCAAAATTAACCAGTAACCTCAAGAGACAGTCTGGTTTGGGGGCATTGACAGCCCAGCAGAAATCATGCAATCCTGTGT
Source organism: Acrocephalus scirpaceus scirpaceus (assembly GCA_910950805.1). Classification (NCBI taxonomy): domain Eukaryota; kingdom Metazoa; phylum Chordata; class Aves; order Passeriformes; family Sylviidae; genus Acrocephalus; species Acrocephalus scirpaceus. The sequence goes on from OU383781.1 coordinate 18,817,101, forward strand.
CACTAGCCAGTTTTATAGTGGTCTGGTTCACATTTGTTGATGCTTTCCCTCTGCTTCTATATCACTGGGGATGTAGAAGTGCAAAAATGGGAACAAAAAATAAAAAGCAGGGAAATTTTTTTGAATGTGAAATGTTGGTTCACATTAGGTTTGAACTGGGGCATGAGGGACTGGGTATGGTGTTATTTCATCCAAGGCACTGAATTTTATTTTATGTAGGGAGGAAAGAAATGTTTGAAACTAATTATTAGTATGTTTTCCTTTTTATACCTGCTCAGATTGTTAATCAGGAACTGTATCATGAGGATTTTCTAGCTCTTGTTTTAGTGAAAACTCAGTCATGAGTACTTTTCCTTGACAAATTTGGAAATGAGATATTACAGAGGTCTTGGGTTTGGCTTAGGTTTGTTCAAATTGAAGTTACTTGAACAATTCTTACCAGCTTCTACCGAGATTATTATTCCTATGTTGGACACCACAGAAAACTATCACTCATACATGAATTTTAAACACTGATGTTTATCAACATTCCATTCAATTATGTCATATATCCACTTGTTTCTGCTTTTTAAAACCTCCATTTATAGTTCTGCAACAGAACTGAAGAGAATTCTGGGCTTTTGTTATGATTATCCCAGATGGCTGATGTAAACCTGGAGATACAATCTCATTTGCCAAAAAATTCTTTAAGAGTTTTCCATACAGATATCAGGCAAATGGTACTAATCCTTCCAGTGCTCTTTGTGTGTGTCAGGCAGCATCCAAACAGTAGCTCAAGGAATGTGCCAATTTACTCGGGAAGGAAAAAGGAACCCTGATGAAACAAGAGCCTGAACCAGGCAGGACAAAAGAGAAAGAGTGACCTCTCCTGGCACCGTGGAAAACCTAAAGCTGTTTCCTATCAGAAACAGGAGGGACTGGAAAGAAGTGAGTTAGATTTGAACAAGTAAAATTTTTTTTTCAAATGTAAACACTGTTCATCTCCCAGGGAAATTCAAATCCTCACCTGAGTTTAGGAGTTCCATAACAATGAACAGGCAATGAGATAGATGACAGTTTGGTAAAGTTTAATGAGGATAATTATTAATAAAAACCAGCTAACATGCCTGAAAAAGCTTTCTGTTGGGCTTTGTGTGATCATTTGGCCTAATTATTTTTGATGTTTTGCCCATCAAATAACGAATGTGCAGCTTGTGAAATGTCAGATATAATTAGAATAAATAAAGCTGTAGCATGAACATCCAAAAAGCCTCCAATACCTATTAGCAAAAACTCCTCTTAGGAGCCATTTACACAGCACCAGCAGCAGCATTTCACAGGTAGGAGAGCTGGCACAGAGCTAACAGACAAATTTTGAAGTCAAACAGAAGTTCTTGAGAGATTACAGACAAGTAATAGTGCTCTGTGCTCTGTTAATGGTATCCATTTAGGGATCTTAGATGAGTGCCCTAATTTCACGGGGGTTCAGTGATAAAACAGGACCATACAAACAAGATTTTTTAATTTCTCTTATCATCTCCCACAGAGTAACATATGTGACATCTCTGCTAAGTTAAATAATGATTTCCTGAAACACTGTTGGAGTCAGTGAAAGGTACAGAATATATGTATGCAATACAGGATACTGAACTCACTACCTCAATCAGCCTTGCTCTGTTTTCTGCACTGCTGTGGGGTTACTACTCCAAGGCTCACAGGTGCTTAGAGTACTCCCCTTCTTTCCTCTCTTCAGAAATGTTCAGGACAGCATCTCTTTCCAGTGAGGCAGAAATTGTTTGCTCCTTTGCCTCACCACCTGACCAGCTTTGCTTTTAATTAACCAATTACCCCACTTGTGTTCCTGCCATCAACCAGTACTTGTTTGGAAGAGCACAGAAAGGCCAGGTTAAAGAAATAAGCATTTCCATCATGTAACACTGTTTTTAACCTGAAATGGGAACATCTGGGAATTTAGATCAAACAAAATATCCAAGATATTTTTGATCTAGTCAAACTCAAGTAAGGAGATGTGTGAAAAACACTATGATGTCAAAAATCCTGGAGCTATTTAAAAATAAAATACCTGAGGTTCAACCACAGAATTCTCCACTGAATACCAGGCTCTGAGAGCTAGACAAGAACATAACAGTGAGAACTTAACAATGGAAGAAGCTGTGCAGCTTGGATTTGAATCCTTTCCATCACAAATCCCAGTGCTTACAGATAGATTTTTAATTCAGCTCAAGAAACACCTTTTTCTTCCTTCTTCCAATGCCAGGCAAAGATACATGCACATACATTATTATGGTAATGCCACTTTTGAAGAAGCCATGGCTACTGTTCAACCTCCACAGTTCCAATCAGCCTCTTATCCATCCTGTTTTGTTCTGCAGGAAATACCTTTCATACTTATTTTGAATATTTCATACTTATTTTGAACATACGAGTTTTGAATATTTCTCCAATGATCCCTCAGTATTCAGGGGAAAAATTCTCTTCCCCTGTTCAGCTTGGTCAGCAGGTTCAGAACTGTGTTTCCCAGAAGCTCCTGTTGGTGAGCACCCTGCAGCACCCACCTTGCACTAACGTGCAGAATTTCTGAGGTGCAGAAATTAAACTCCTGCCTGGAGTCCAACCAATGAAATCTCAGTCACTCAGGACAATATTTCTGGACTCTTCAAGAACACCAGTAGAAGAAAAGCTGCTACTCTGGCTAGACAGGAAGTCAGAGAATATTGCCAAAAGAAGTAAGAAATCAGACTGTCTGAAACACTAATGGATGCACTCAGATTCCTGCCATTATGGATAGGAATCTTGCAGTCAGAATTGTATCTGGGACCAGTGAGCCTGACTCTTAACGGGAATGGGGAAGAGGGGCCAAGAAGAAACAAGGAAAAGATGGAACTTTTCCATTAGAGAAAAATACTCAACTCTTGCCACCAGAAAAAATATTATGAAACAAAATGCCAGAAATCTTTACAACATTATCCTGTCACATCATAAAACACAGAGTAAATCACAAAGACTCTGACGCCTTCTGTCTGCAACTGTATCCTGAACCAGCTACAATATTTTATCATATATATTCTAAGGTGCTGCTAGGAATCAAAAATTGTTATAACATCCAACCTAAACAAGATGCAGCAATTTGCCTTCATTCAAAAATTGTTTTGAAAATTATAGAAACCAGCCATAGAAGACAAGAGGTACAGATTGATATTGCCGCCATCAGCAAGAACAACAGATAAACCACAAGAAAGCAAATAAATTGTATTAAAAGCAATCAATCAAATGCAAAATCATATAAAACAAGCATATTACTCTCACGCTGCCAAATACAGCCTGTCAAGCACAGAAAGTTCTAATGCAGGGGTCTGTGCTGAAACCAGCTGTGATTCCTGACTCTGAGATCCAGCAGAGATGGAAGATCATCCCTATCATTTGCAGTTGCCAGAACAAACGTTAAGCCAAGAGAAATGAAGAATGTCCAATAACCAGGGCTTATCCAATTTTCCTATTTCTGGAATTTGCAAAGATCTGGTGACATTCTGTTCACCTTTGTTTCTTCTCTGTAAATAAAGGGAGCTTTTTAAAGTAGCAGTGACTATTTGGCATTGGTTTGCACTGCCAGTTTAGTCTTCTGTATCTCTTTAGTTACAGAAAATCAACATGTCAATATAAAATAAGGTCATGTTCTTACGTTATTCTTGCCATTCTATGCTGAGTATTCAGAAATAAGCATTCAGGGGTTAAAGTCAACTGCTATTTAGCAAGTGTGTAACTGCATAGGAGAAAGATGTCTCTTTAGCACAAAATAAATGCTTCTCCCAAAAAAACAATGCTAGTCAATGTTCCCATGAAAAAGCCACTGTAGGGAATGATCTGAATGAGCCAATCCACCTTACAGAATATCCTACATTTTAAGTCCATGTCAGAGAGAAGCAGCTGCTTTCCCAAAATAGTTAAAATCATGCTCTGGCACTGCTGCCTCTTCCAAATGTTTCTGTGATTTTTTCTGTTTTTGACCTGAGTGATGGAATAATTTTCGGTGAAGCTGTTGGAGTAAATTTCAGCCCTCCCTTGTTTGTCTTTAAAAACTGCAAGCTTTAAAACATGCACACACTTTCCAATCAGATCTTTTGAAGAATGCTATTTTGTTTCTTTGTGGGATTTTTTAATCCCAGCAAGGAATAAAATAGGCAACAGATTTTTAGTACATTTTATCAAAGTAGGAATGAAAGAGCTAGAGAATTATCTGTGATATATCATAATACTTTTCTGAGATAATTACAAAAAAATTTCCAGGCATCCAGGTAATTTCAGGTTCCCTAAATGCATACAGATGGTTGTCTGAGCTACTGCACTTTGAATTTCAAGGAGAACAGCCTCTGTTTGCCCCCAACTTCTGCTCTGTTCACAGCATATATTAGATATCAAATTTAAGATCCTTCTTTCTTTAATAAAATGACACAGACAGTCCAATCCACCAAAATTCTGCACTTAATGGCCTCTTAAGGTATTCAGTGTTTTACATAAATTGATCAGGTGTATGTGAGGTGATTCCCACTGCAAAAACTCTCTGGCAATTTGAAAAATGTACAGCAATGAGAAACTTTTCATTTAGCAGCCAAGAAAAGATCATTTTATCATCAGCCTTATCGGTCCCTGCAGCAACTGAGAGCAAAGAAAGGTAGACTCTCATCACACCTTTAGGCTGGGCTACAAATGAGTAACACAACCTAGAACCTGAGTAACACTTTCCTAAAAACAACATCCCTTCAGGATTTAGAGGGCACCCATTATCCACTGCAGATGGGAAAGAAATGATCATTACTTGGATGATCATCACCAGAAACGTGGAGCACAGAGCTTGGCTGCTGTGCCAGCATGGTCCTAACAAGGATATTCAAAGATGTGGAAATGCCACAGTCTGGGGGGAAAGTTTGGGGTTATGATCCTCATGCTGGAGGGATATTTACAGAAATAAACTTAGAAGTCAGTGGTGCTCAGACATGAGGGATCGCCTAATTCAGTAAGAAACTCTCTTCACAGCATTTTGCTAAGAATGCAAAGTGGTTCTGCAGACCACAGCCAGCATGAGGATTTCTGACCACTCCAGGTGCTGAGAGGAGTGGCAGGACCATGATGAAGTTTCATCAGTCAGGGTAATTGGGTCTTCTCCCTGCCTGACTTCCTCCCTGGATCTTCCACAAAACCAGAGGGGAGCTACCAAGATTCAGAATCCACTTACTCTCAAAACATTAATCTATTTCATTAATGTTTAATTAATTTCATAATGAAACTCCCAGAGTATGGATACATTTTCTGTGAGAAAAAAAAGTTACAATACAGATTTTCTTTTTTTGCTGTAGCAGCAGGGCAGAGAAACTCCAGCCTATGTGGAATTGTCTGGATTGTCAGACCATGCTCTCTCAATTCAGATGGAAAAACCCATTTCTACTGTGTGCTGCATTCTGGTGCCTCCTCCCAGGGCTAGCTTACTCCAGCCCCTGGAAAGGGCAGGTCTCATCCTGCTGCACTCCACACCTTATCTACTCACCCCTAAGGCATGACTGTGGATGTTTGGTGGGTGGTAAGTGGCTAAGTTCATTAGTGGTTACAAAATATGTTGTGATCCCCAGCTGGAAGGATCTGTGTAACTGCAAAATAATGTATTCTTTGCTTTGGCAATAGGACTCCTATTTTGAATCTGGCAGTGAATAATTGGCAATTGCTTGGCCGAAGATAGACAGCCAAAAATAATAGTCACAAATGCCAAAAGAAAACCAGAGCAAAAGAACTGATTATTTAATCACAAAAACTATTTTCATATAATGAATAAAATATTTAAATAAAATATATGATGGAAAAGATACACATTTGAAGGCATCCATGATATGAGCTTTGGTCATAATGAAATAGATGTGAGGAATTACAAACATTCTACTTTATTTGTTGAGCTGCAATCATCTTTATTTTGCTCTGTTCATGTTGTGCTGTGCAAGTGCCCTCCAAACAAGGTCAGGCAACTGCATATAGTGGAAGATGCCCCTCACTTCCCCAGCCCAGGTTCTCAGCTTGGTTTAGACAGATGAAACTTCACTTTAACTGTCATGAATTTATGTCTAAATCATTCATTTGTCATCTAATCTAACTTTTATGAGGAATCACTTTAAAAATTGAAATAATTCTCTTGTAACTTGAATTTTTATGAAAGATTAATGTGGTTAAGAAAAAAAAGTTCAAAAGATAGACTGACTCAGAACTATCTGCTTAAGATTATATAGAAATCCAATCAGTTGCATTCTCTGCTCAGACTGAATCTGTACCACGTTTCCCAATAACTTCCTAAGAAGGTTTTATTTAATCAAGAACGAGTTCCATGGAGCCCCAAAGGTCACAGTTTAGAAGGATTATTTGACCTAGACTTTGTATAAAGCAGATGGCTCTGCTTTATGGCAATTAGTAAGCAGGAACTGTGGTATCTGGTTATATCTTCTGATTCTCTGTTTATATGAAGTTATGTGAAACTGGAACCTCTTTGAAAGTCAAGCTGTGTGGAAACCATTTAAGACTATTTCATTTCTAATTACAGGCCTGATAAAGCCATTTTCATGCAAGAGTAGGATCAATGCAGAGACTGTCAAACTTGTGAACATCCATCCATTGGTAAGTGTTCTGACTCCTTCAAAGGCTATCAGAAAGATAACCTTGACAGGGGGAATGGGGATCTCACTTTAAAGAAAATGTAAACACTATCTACAAAGTTTAAGTCAATCTTTCCCTGTAGCTTCAGAGTGGCAACAAACGTGCATATTTATTAGCAAAAACAGAGTTAGAAAATACTAATTTTTTACTCCCTTTCATTTCCCTTTCACCCACATTTTCCATTGCCTGAAACAGGAAACTCAACTGAACTCTTGCTGGGTTCCCACATTAGATGGAAGATGGGCTGGTTTGCCAGGGTAGTCACAAACAGAAATGGGCATTTTTCTTCCCCTGACCTCTGGGCACGTGTGGTCAGCCCTGCCACAAGTGGCTTAAGCTGCCTCTACTCCAAAGGAGTGAAGTGCTGGAATGTCACTGGGCCTGAGCTGATGCTGTCTGGACTTGGTGCAGGTTTTGTTAGTCCAGGCCCAGCGCAAGGCTGCTCTCACAGTCCTGTGCTAATGGAGCTGCCCAGCTCCCACACCAGAGGGTTTCAGAACTGCAGGGCTCTGAACACAGGAGAAAGAGGTGCACAGGTGTCTTTGGCTGATGATGCAAAAATGTCCTGGACCAAACTGCCAGTGCTCTGAGCACAGGACCTTCCACTCCTCATCTCTGCTGCTCACAGCCCGCTGCACTCTCATGAACTTTAGGAACCAGTGAGACAGCAATGCTACTGCTGTGCACAGTGGGAAGCCTTCCTTGCAATAGGAAAAAAAGAAAAAAAAATCTATGTTTTCATATTTCAAATCTTAGTCTTCCGCTCCAGAAGAAAACAAAAACCACAAAAGCGTTAACTGCAATTTAGTGAGAGTTATGTATGAAGTAAGTGGGAGGCCTTACAAACGAAAATTGCCTTTACTCACATGGACATGCTTTATGTAGAATTCAGACATTTTCAAGCCATCAGTTATGTTTCAAAATCTAAAGAGACAAATATTTTTCAACTCAATCATTGATTTAGTCCTTGCACAGTTGTGTGCTTTAGAATTGATTGCAGAAAAGAGGGTGCAATACAGACAATAAATTGACTTTTGTAAAAATCACAAACACACCAAAAAGAGAACACAAAACACAAGTTTTAAATCTGAAAATGTTATGGGAAAAAGCAGCTGCAGAACTACTACTGTAATAGAGAAAAACAATTAGATTATTTTATCCTTGTGGTACCTGAAACAATTTTAAGAAAAATATAAAAAATTCAACCCTATAAACGTTTCCACTGGACTAGAACTGTCCAGTATGGTGAGGAGTTTGCACAGCCCTAGGCAAAGTGGTTTCCTCATTTAAGGATGGAGATGTGCCCAAAAGAAAATCTGAGTAGCCCAGAACTGGTTTTACCACTGGTGCAGTAGAACTGCTGACATCTCTTAGGCAGTTGGTGAGACTGGTCTAAAATTCAGAAATTTCAGATTTAAAAAAACTGACAAACATGACTTTACAAAATACTGGAGATTATCATTCCTGTTGCCTCTTGGGGCTAGCTTCTACTACCTTCACAGACACGCAGAAATATTTTCCTGCTTGTGGAGTTTCACCCATTTTGCTGTATCTGATTCTGAGTTTACTGGGAGGTCAGTGGGACATTCCTCTGCAAAAGCAGCAAGGAGTTTTTTATCAGGTCCTATGAGACAAGTGCAGCACCAAGGGAACCCTTTGAACACCATCAGGGAATGTTAACTATAAATGTCATTAGGATGCACAGATGAAGTGTAAATATCCTGAATAGATGGTTTCATGATAGAGCGAGAGAAAGGTATCAATAATAAATGATGAGCAAAAGAGGTCCAGGACAATTTGTAGCATACAGAGAATGTAAATACTTCTACAGTGTAATCAATAAAACTTATTCCTAACACATACTAAAGCCAGAAGACAGCTTTGAACGGTGTTGATGGAATAAAGAAACAGAAATGCAGTTATTCTGATCACAATCCATAGTAAGACTAAAATGGATGGTGCTGATTAGCAATTTCACCTAAATTTCTTGCAAAGTATATCAAAGTTCCAAACCAAACCTAGAAATTACATCTGATCTTCCTGTATTTCTGTATGTTCTTATTTCCACGACATCACAGAAGACTTGGGCACAGACACAACTGAAATTGGTTGAGTCTCCCTAGCTGAACGTTACCATCCACATCTGAGTCATACCAGGAAGGCAAGTGGGCTCTTAACCCAACATCTTTACTAAGAGAAACAACTTTTAAGAGAACATCTTATGATCATTTGATCTACCACAGCCTGTTTCACAACTGGGAGTAGGCTAAAAGCACATGGGAAGAGGAATTATTTGAACTAACCTGTTGGTATCACCTTGTTAAAATATAATAACAAACATTTTTCACCTTCTGACTAAAAGTTGAGTCAAAGTGAATCTTGCTTCGTTTTCTTCCAAATGAGCTAATCTCATTTATAATTAGTTAATTATTGATTTCGCCATTTGTTTCTCATATGCAACTCTCTCCTTCAGAGCTGTTCCTCCTGGATTAGCACATCACTTTCTGCTGGTTTAAGGAGTTTCTTCAATTACTCTCAACAGGAGGAAAGGTGACACTTCCTTTGCACAATGTGTAGCAATGAAAGTGCAAAAATAGCTGTCCTCTCTATCACAATGTTCCCAATGATCAAAAAACAGAACCCATATTAAATAGAACACAAAAACTTAGTCTGTCAATCTAAGAGTGCAACTAGGCAGTAATCAAAAATTAAGTTTTGGGATGAGAGAAAAAGAGAAAGAAGGAAATAACACCTGGTTGGCTCAGAGTGAAGGTGGCTGCAATACTCCCCTGGTGTGGGGTTTAAACATCTGCAGTTCATCACCTTTGAACACAGAGTTACACACATGCACTCTGTCCCTTCCCTGCTCATCTGGAGCTGTTTAAAGAAAGAAGACTTTGTCAGATTTTGAAAAGTACCTGAAGATGGAGACTGTTTTTGTAAGACCGAGATGGGAATCAGCCCTCTCTAACTGCACATCCAGTCCAACGTGGAGGTAACTAAAGAACTTCACATGCTTGTCATCTGTGCCTCTAGCACATGGAGAATGCACACTGACTCCACAAATTGCTGTCTGCCAGCAGCTGAACACATGGCAGCAGCTTAAATACATGGCAGCTCTTTCTTGCTCCCTGGGCACTCCCACCACAGTCCTGGTGCCCCAAGGCAGCAATGCCACTGGTAGGAAAAAAATACTCGGACGTTTAAGGGCTTACAGGCTCAGGAACAAATCTGGACAGAGACTAAACAACTTTGATCAGGGATTTTAGAAAACAGGGAGGTTTAAAGTGAAAATTGCAATCAACATACAGTTCTGAGCTGAATACTTCCCTTCTCCCAACACTGCCTTGCTGAGTGTTGGAGACAAGGCTCGAGGATTCCTTGGGCAGCATGTAAGTTAACACCACACTTACTGCAACCCAGCACACAACTTGATTGTGGAATGTCCCATTGCTGAGAGTCAGGCCATCTTGAATAAAAAAGGGGCAAAAAATGACAACATGCTCATAAATAGAAAGAGCAAAGAAATCCAAAAGACACCAAAGGTCTCCATTCTCATTCCAAAGGTTGTTATACTTAAGTCTACCTCAGTAAAACCAACTAAATATGCATCCCTAAGACTTAAGGTGAGGACACAGATCAAGATGCTCAGCTGCTGAAAATAAGTGGTCAAATATAGTGAGAGTTCCATGACATACAGCAGGGCAGCACTTGCCTTTATACCTTTTATAATAAGTAAATCTGATCAATAAATAGTGTATATTGGAAAAAAGCAACCAAGATTAAGTCTACTTCATGAATAAGTTTTCATTTCTAAAACAGGCAGATACGTTTTTACAGGAGTAGGTTAAAAAATGGGCTCATTCAAACTATATTTTAGTTTTCCTTCACAAAGATTGTGCACATGCTTTAATTCTATTTCTTTGAAGAATTATACCATAAGGTTGGAAGAGATTGGAAATTTTTAACACTATTTTAGGATAAACTGCACTCTCCATTTTACATGGCACTGCCACAATGGAGAGGTCTTCCAGCATATCTGTCCACATAAAAATTCTTGAATTCTGATGCTAAAACTGAGCCTTTAGCAGTGTTTTCAGGTGCTGTCTCTGAGTTTCAATTGCCAGTGTGATAGCCTGGTAAAAAAATAAAGTCCATTTCTGCTGGCATAAGCCTCTCTGCATGTAATGAAAAATAAAAGATCCAGAGTCCCTGACACAGCTTCAATAATACTTAATTCTGGATTACTGAATCCAGTTAATAGCTTTAAACTATTTCCCTTAAACATGTTAAAACACATACTGCATTATTTTACAAAGACCAATTCATCTAAATGCTAAAGATTTTCACCCAATTAAAACAAAATGTTCCTTAGCTTCAACTTTCCAATGCAGACTATGCACAGCTGATATGTAAGAACAAGTGACAGATTGCTCATAGTTTCTATTTTTTCCAAGCTATTTCCTTCACCTTCTCCTGAGCCAAATTTTTATTGGCTAAAATTAATGGACCCTAAAATGAACCCATCTTATTTAGCAACAAATACTTCATGGCAATTTCAAAAACAAGTAAGATGCTAACTTCCCAGCACAGTTTATGTAAAAATGTGGATTTTCACCTTTTGTTTCAGTTTGACATTCATGCTCAATATCAATTTTCTTTTACCTTAGTTGTTTTATTATCAGTAGGAACTATACATTAAAAACCTCTGCATGTACAGAATTCCTTCTCTGAGTTTCTGAGCTGACACTAAATAAGATGTGACATCAAACCTTACACAGTTTCTCTTTCCATGGTGAATGCAGTCAGAAAAATGCACTCGAAGTAGAATAAGCTTTGAGGGAAATGTCAGCCAAAAGACTCTCTTATTTGAGACTTCAGACACCTCTTCTCATGCCAAAAATGTGGATGCTAGAAGGGTCAGGAAGCAAGGAGTCATTATTCAAGCAATTCTATGTCCATTACTTATCACTCTCAGTACATCTTGAAGAACTGCCTCCATAAGTACTTTTTTTGACACTAGAGATGGCCCTAAACACTTTGATGAACACTAAGGAATTCATCTATCAAAATACATGGCAAATGAATCAACATCACCCTGTTATCTATGATAAAAAAGCTAAAACCATCTCTGTATATAAATTTTAGAAAAGGAAGGGAGGCCACAAAACAGAGAAGAGAAACCCTAGAAATAAAAATTAACTCTTTTCCCAAGCCTTAAATCAGCTTTGAAAAGTGTCATTTGTCCAATTAACAGAGTTTAATTTTTTTTATTCATTTTCATGCACACCTGGGCTCTGTCAAGGATCATCAAGACAAGTATCAAAATGCCTTGAAAATATTGTATCCTACTTGATTGGGAACAGAACCTAAAAGAAAAACCTCCGATTTCTCTACCTAGGTCTGTAACTTCAGAGCAAGATTTTTCCATGGGATAAGAATTCAACTGGACACAAGAATCTCAACCAAGATTTTCCAAGTCTTTTGATGTTTCTCCAAAGTTAATTGTTCTGAATTTTTCCAAGTATTCATGCAATAGAAATGTAATAGTATTACTTCATGTTTTGCAAAAACAATTGAAATCAGGGTTTAACAGACAATTCATGGTAACTGAACAGAAAAGAGGGATAATAAATTAATTGGAAATAAAATAAAATAATAATTGAAAACTGTTCCAATATTCTAGATTGATTTTATGCCTTATTAATAATTAACAGCAAAAGTGCTAGTTAGCTTTAGTGTAAGGAAGAGTAAATGAAAACTGATTCAGTGAAAATGCCTCAAAATCACCTGTATTTCTTCCCATAGGAATTTTACTGTCTCTCATCATAACACTGACTCAGCCCAAATTTCTGTAGACTTACTAATATCTGACAGAACATAGCCTGAGGTGATACAAGAGCAGACTGAGAGGAATTCTCTGCAGCTCTATCCCCACAAGACCATTTCCAAAAGGCAAACAATATTTCCCTTGTTCCAATGAACCTATTCATTTTGGGGAGATGGCGTGTGAACCCTGAGAGCATGAGACACAGCCAGTTCCCACTCCCACCTATGTTCTGCACTCTACAGTTGGAATTCTGGAAACTTAGATTTTAGGATTTTAGCATATAGTAATAGATATGGGCCAAGATGGAGACTTTAGAGTGACAGTTGTTCTTTTTTTCACCTTCTTCATGGGTTTGGGTGGTTTTCTGTAAGTGGTTCATAAAGTCCACATTGCAGATTTCAAATAGTTATTGGGTTTAAAGTAAAAATATTTTAGGTGGCATTTCATAATTGGATGGATTGTCTTTGAAAAGACCTTGTAGAGATAGAGAGGCACTCCATCTTACATTCATTTTCTAACTTGCTAGTTAGAGCTCACAATTCATGAGACTGTAATACAGATAAGAGTTAATAAACACCGAGTCCAAACACGAAACTGTGACTCCTGTGTATTAATCCCAACCTTGGCAGAAAAGCTGTCACACTCCAGGACCGAGACTTGTCCTGCCAGGCATCTCTGCACAAAGAATGCTTCCCCACACTGCCCAGATCCAACAGGAGAAAGGAATTTCTCATGGGTCTTTGGGCAATTCAACAAGGAGCTGACATTCCCTCTCTGGTTATCAGCGGCCCAAGGTTAGAACAGCCTCCCAAGGAGCACAGCAGTGCTCTCTCAGGAGCTGCAGGGAATTCAGGAATTGGTCAGTGAGCTGAACAAGGACAGAGCACAGGAATGCTCAGTGCCCACTGGCACAGCTGCTTCCTCAGCACCACTGCTGCTCTGCCTCAGGCTGATCTCAAGTACAAAACCTTTCACAGTGGAGAGTGAAAAAACTGCAAGGACAACAGTGATCTGACCACACTCCTGTTACTTGCTCCAGCTCCTCTCCACCCATCAGCAGAATCTGTACCAGTTCTCCTTCTGGCTTTACCCTTTGCCTTTCCCAGTGCAGGCTCCTTGTTCCCTGCCTCCAGCACTACCAGCAGTCCCGGGGGAGACAGGGCCACGGGCTCACAAACACTGATTGATGATACACCTCCTAAGGAAGCAGGAGCAAGTAATAAAGATGGCCTTAAGATGTGATTTATGTGTGTTTGGCAATTCAGATGCATACTCACACTGCAGACTAGCTAGAGACAGGGGCAGGGAGAGTGGATGCTGGTTATCTAGCCAAAAAGCTCTGGCTCAAAGCCAAGAACTGGTTAGTAAGCTCAAGTCAGAGGGAGTAGGATACAGAGCAAATGCAGCATCAGAGCACAGTGCAGAGATAGATTTCATTGTATCTTGTGCTTGTTGAAATTAAAATGTAAAATGTTTTCAACTAACTTGGGGGAAAAAAAGGAATAAATAAAAGCAGAAATCACTTAGAATTTAAAAAGTACCACTTCTGAGAAAATATTTTGGAAATTGACCTAGAAAACACAGGACATAACTTAGAAAATATTAACAAGACTCTGAACTCACAAACAAGATGAAAGAGGCCAAAGTCTTTGTGTTTTTGCCATAAAGGGAGGATGAACCTGAACTTGGATTCAGACAGACAAAGGTAAATTCTGCAAAGACTCAAGTAATGAAATAGTAGGGCACCACACATCACTCCTTGATTGAGGTATGGCATCTTATACACCCCTGTAAAACACAGTCCCAAAACCAGGAGTTCTATTCCTGGTTTCCTGTTTGGTTTTCTAGGTAAAAACATTTAAGAATGTGATTAAGAGCTCCAGCTGCTTTAAGTGTTAGGGGGGGTTTTTGAGTAAGCAAGCAGTCCCAGAAAATATGCCAATTTTTTAATAAGACATTTGCCACCAATGATATCTGATCAAGCACTGAAAAAAACTTTTCCTATTTATTTATCCTCATTCTGGATACACAAGGGCTCAATTTCCTTGGCCCTTGCAGCAAAGAAGTTTTCCTAGCAAGAACAGAATTATAATGATTAATTAATGCTCAACAACACTTGCAAATAACTTGTTATTTGTAAATATAAGAACTTTCCCTCAGTTATGGTTCTTGAAACATTAGCACAATCCTGCCCAAAAGGAGATTTGCACTGTCTGTGTGGTGTGTGCAATCAAAAGAGCTTGAACCTCAGAAATGGCAAACCCAAAAACTGCTCACAGCTGAGCTACTGATTCTGAGGGAGAGCTGTTCAGTGAATAATGACTAAACCAGACAAACCTGCAAGGGATTCATGGAGCAGGAAGTTGTGTCAAAGACATTGCCAAATTATGCATGCAGTGAAGTGTCATCTTTGTTGCAGTAATGTTTGCAAATCACGAGACTGGAGAATACCTGAGCCTTTAATTCTCCCTTAGAGAATGAAGAAAAAATTGTACAGCTCTGAATTTCCACATCACAAATGATAATTACAAAAGGACTAGAACTAACATGATTTGGGTGGGGTTTTTTTAATTTTTTTTGTTTGTTTGGGGTTTTTGTTTGGTTGGTTTTGGTGGTTTTGGTTTGTTTTGTTTTTTTTACTGGCAATATGAGACTATAGTGCCTGGAAAACAGCACTGTCCAATCCCATGTTTTAACATATTGTACAAAACTGTTATGGAACTGTTTTTACCAACACTATTTATACTTGCCCATGCTCTGCTCTTCTCCTCCAGGCTGGGGTTCAAAATCACTGTCTTTTTCAGTTTGTCTTGTATATCCAAACCAACAGGAATTAAAATAAAATTAAATTAAATTAAATTAAAAAAAAAAAAAAAGAAGAAAAAAAAAAAAGGAGGGAAGGAGGGAGAGAAATCCACTTGGGGAATGAAGACACTTTAGCCTCTGCACAGATGCAACTCCTCCTTTTCAGCAGCAGCAAATGCACCTGACTGCTAGCATTATCTAGACCTCTTTGGATATAATAAGAGATATTCAAAGCCCCCAAGAACCCAAAAGATAGTAACCATACCAAGACACCACCTACACAAAACCTCAAAAATATGAGCCAAAAATATTTCTGCTCATCATTTTTACATCTAAAATGTGACCAGACCACTGGAGAGGTTTGTGCAAATGCACATTCAGTGTCCAGGGGACCAGGCTCTATCCACTTCAACAGCAGCAAAATGTCCAATGGACACCTCCCCCACATCTGATGACAAACAAAAGTCTGATGTTTTTATATGGAAATACAAAACAGGTTACATGTTGGACTTATTTTTGTTGAACTCCCGGTTTACTGTGTGGTCCAATATGAAATCCTCATTCCTGTGAAATAACTGTTTTCTGATCCCTCTCCAGAAAGAAACCCAGAGAAACATTTTCATGGCTAGAAGGAATTACCAAAAGATTTCATCATGTCTAAATTTATGCACATATGTAAGACAAAGGATCACTTAAATCAACCCCTTCATTCATCTAAATTTTGTTGTGCCCAGCAGAAATGGTATTTTCCCTATCTGAAAGTAGTGTCACACAAACAGTTTAGCCTTGGCTAAATTGAGAAAACCCATGTTTTAACTACATTTTGATATAACACATATGCCTAAACATTCTTGTTTGCTTTTCATTTTTCAGTGTAAGAGTTTTTAGCATTTCTCCGTTCTCAGCTGTGTATGATCCAGCCAAAGCCAGTCAGTCACATCTGATTTGGTTGTATCTCCAAGGCAGTGGTTCCTTATTTAGTTTAGTCTGAGTGCTATCCCAGACAAGATTTATTTATGTCAATATTTAACTTCACAAAAATTTTTATCTGTTAGCCCTTTGCTTTAGGTGGAGTTACTCCTGGGTTTTTAATGTGACATAGTCAGAGGAGAATGAGGCTTAACGCCTTTACAATTAGCTGGAAGACTGTACTAAACCCACTTGGGAACAGTTTCAATGAAAGTGCAGTAAATGCATGACTTATCATGTTGGGAGAAGCACTGTATTTTGAAGGAAGCAGTGTAAGGGTAACTCATGAGAGCAGTTCTTATTAATTGCAAGTTTTGTGTGGCTTGGATTTATTAAAGTTCTGAATCTATTGCCAGTTGCTGCCATATGTGGTCTATAATTTGTGAAACACAAATTCCCAAAGTATGTTTCCCAAAGACATTCCCTCTAATCATTTGCAAATTTAACAACTTTAGCACAAAGAGATGCTTCCTAATCGGGACCAGTAACCTGGCCACTGGCAAAACCAGTATAGAGACAACAAATTATAAAAACATAAATACATCTATCTATAAAAGCAGTAAAACTGATCAGGTAGATATAGTCAGATTTTTTTCAACTGTTCCACACCCCTCTGCTCAGGATTTTTGGATGCAGTCTGAGTGTTCTGCTTGGACAGAGGAAGTGCTTCCTAACAGAGCAATTGTCACCAGAAATGAGATGAGCAGCTCTGAGGAGCTCCCAGGGAAGGCAGTAATAGCTGCCCACATGTCAGCAACAACACCCTGAGACATTCCAACACAAGGGCAGGAAATAAACACCTGCTGTGATGCAATTCAGAAACACTTCATAGAGCAGAAAATTATTGCAGGGATGATGGGCTAATAGTTCACCAGCAGCACAGTCCCAGGTAGCATTAATGCTGGGAAATTCCTCATGCCAGCAGGGATACCCACACTGATGACGGCCTGCTGCATGAAGCCCACACAGCTCAGGCACAGTTCTAGGGAAAAGCTGAGTGAAATTGCACACAGAGAAGGCTACACCCTTCTGGCTTAGCCACATTCACTGTTTTGAAATGAGAAGAATAGACTATATCAGTTGGAAGGGACCCGTGATGGTTGTTTGTCTAGTTGCCTAACCAAGAGAGAGCTCTGTAGTGAGAGCACTGTCCAAATGCCTCCGAAACACTGACAGGCTTGGGGCACTCATCACCTCTCCAGGAAGCCTTTTCCAGAGCTTGATCTCCCTGGCAGTAAAGAAACTTTTCCTAACGCCAAGTGTAAACCTCTCCTGGTGCAGCTTTGAACCATTCCCATGTGCCCTGTCACTGGGTTCCTGGGAGAACTACCTTTTCCATGGAGCTGACTTCACTTCTTTGATCTCAGCTGTCTCAAGCATGGAAAGCAAGGGACGGCTTCTTTTCATAGCTGCTCTCTCCAACACAAGAGATTGCATAGAACAGTGATGAGGGATGTGGTGCACAAACAGTTTCTGCCTGGCTCTGAAGGAGAGCTCCCACCCACCTCAGAGCCACAAGGCTCTGAGAAGATGAAGGATCAAGTTTTGTAGCATTGACTGCACACAGCTCAGTGTAGATTCCCTTTGGTACTTCCAAATGAGCAATTTTCAAACTTTCCTTCTGAAAATGTTGGTTTACTTCTTTGTTCATTATGTGACCTGATGCTGTTAACCAAAAGCCAGTTGTTTTCCTCACCTTTCAGTCAAAAGTAGCTTTATTTGTTCTTCTAAAACTTCATTCTACTACAGGGGTAGTAGTAGAATAGTAGAATACATACTGCTACATTCACACATGAATCTTTACAAGATCTAAGTCAGTCTATTCCCTTCATGATATGAAATTTTACTTAATTGACTGAAATTTAACCAACTGCATTTTGTCTTTTCCAATTAAACCTTTTTTTTTCATTGATGGTAATATTTTGTTACAGCACAGGGTCTTCCGTACTAGAATTAATATTTCATAGCAAGAGATATTAAAAACAAAGTGAATTTACTCTTCTCCTTCATAATAAAGCAGCTCTTTCCCCTAGTACAAGCTAAAGAATTTTTAACACAGGAGTTCTCATTACAGGACAGTGAAAGAAAATGTAAATGAAATGTATCACTTCAGGGTTTCAGAGCATTTATGAAATCATGCAGCCACCTCTGCCATGTGTGTCTCTGACAACATTTCTCCTAAGTGTACTTCAGCACTCTTCAGACAAGGTTACACAGCACCTCCTAACGCTGCTCAGCAGGTGAAAGGCTTTATTCTATTGCCTTATATGACTCAGCTCTGAGGTTTCTCTGAGCTTTCATGGCCTGGTAGTGACCTCACTTTTGTTACAGGGCTATGGTTTACAGTCTCAGAAATATTATTGCACCCCAGATTCTGGCCCCATTTAGGTTTCTTTCTAAAGACAAGGAAGTTTGTGCCCAGACTATGCATAAACCTCAGCAATAACACAAAAGTTCTTTCCTAAAAAAATGTTGGGAAAGCATTCTCAGTAAATGGAAAACATTATCCTTTTAAAGGGATTTTTTTAAAGGTTTCTCAGCCTCCTGCACTGTAAATGTCCATTGAAAGGAAATGCAGAGAAATTTCTCAAATACTTAATATCAGGCCTCCCCAATGGCCAAAATCAAAACAGCACAAACATAACCAATAACAAATTAAATTAACACCATTTATGGTGAATAATTAAAGAAATAATACCTCTATAACTTACTGCTGAAAGATTAAATTCCCATTACTCCTGCAGAGACTTCTGCACAGCACATCAACAACAATGCCACTGAAGGACCCAGGGAAAAGATGTGGGGAATGCCAGGTGGCAGTGACAGCAGCACCCAGCAAACCCTGCAGGCAGCACAGCTCTGCAAGTGCTTTCCCTGAGCCCTGCACTCCCTTCACCGTGAGCAGAGCTCAGGAACTCCAGCTGTTCCAGGAGGAATCCCCAGAATGTAAATTCCCCACAATCATATATTATTAACAGACACCTGTAACCCTGCAAAAAGATGGCAAAGCACTACATGGGTGTAATATTTACGGTCAAGCTTCAAATCTTTTACTTCCTCTAAGGTGTTTCTTCCTCAATATATACAGTTCAGCATGTTCTTCACTACATCAGGTGGTTCCTTTTTTGATTCTGAATTATTATGAACTCCTACATCTGCATCATGTTGCAGAGCAAATTGAAAAATGCCTTTGTTTTACTAAGAGGTATGTGAAGCATTTCTACATGAGCAGTAAATCCTTTGCCCACATTTTCTAGGTGCCTTTTTTGTACGTACCCACAAGCATACATATTTCTTGGTGAGCTTGCAAAATTATAAACTGAAAAGTGTTTCTTTGAAGGGAAATTTACATTTTCTTTGTACTAAGCAAAAATAGATATGTTGATCCAGTAATATCCATAGAAAAAAAAGTAAAACTGTTAACACCAAATATGTTGAAGCTATGTCTAGGGGGAAATGAAGAGGCAGAGAAGTCCAGATTACTCTGGACAAGGGCATGTTTGATCTGCATGTGAAAGAAGCACTTCACAACCTTCACACCACTTGCTCACGCTGATGGACAGGACATTTAGACTTTGAGTTGGACCTGAAGGAATTTAGTTAACTAAATGCACCCCCTTGCCTCAGAGATGAAAGCCACTTCTCCTACCACATGACTCTCTCTGTCTTTCTTGTGCTGCTGTCAGAAATTTCAATACTCTGTGTCAGAGAGGCAAATTTGCATCAATTGGACAGGCTGGGAAAAAAAGTGTCAAAGTTTTCTAATTTAAATTAATAAATAAATAAACAACACCATAAAATTCACCTACACACTTGTGAAATGGTCAGGCTGCTTTTATAACCTCCACAGAGGCTGCTTTGACTAACACTGAAATACTTTTCCAATATTCTAGACACCCAAATAGACTGTACTCAAAAGTCACTGAGGTTCTCATTGCTGTGCCTTCTAAAGCTCTCTGTTCAGACTGTGAACAGGAATCTTGAGGAAAAATGTAGGTAAAAATCCAAAGTCCTGGCAATCACCTGACATCAACTCTCTTTGTGCTAATTTTAATATTTGCCTTTGACTTCAGCTCTAACAGTAGCATCTAGAAAATTACCGTGAGCCTTGCTGTACCTGATGGAGTAGAAAGAGCCATTTCCTCAGAAAGTTTAGGATCTTAAGAGACAAAAGTAGTGAAATTAAACGTGGTTATGTGTCACATTCAGGACTTTGAATGCTAAAGACCTGAGTTCTAGTCCTGTTCTAGCCTTATTCATGAGCCCAGACTACCTTTCTCCATTTGGAAAACCAGAAGCCTTTCTTATTGGCACTTCAGCCTTAAATGTAGTGCCAAAAATCATAGTAATTTTTAGTGACTGATTTGCAAAAAACTGATGTTATACATAATTAAAACAGGAAAATCAGCTTTTTATTTCTAACATACACAAATATTTTTTTCCAGAAAAATCACAATCCATGCTTAGACAAGTATCCTAGTACATGTATAGCTCTGTTTTAGACTCTTTGTGCAATAGCAAGTTAAGCAGTGGCTCCAGGTTATCACTAACCAATTTTTCCTAATTTAGCAAAGAAGAAGTGAATGTGGCTAAGCAGAGAAGTCCAGCCTTAAGCCCACAGCATTTCATGCTGGCATCAGTTACACAATGTGGAAATAGCAAAGGGTACATGAAATCTTGTGTCCTTGAATTACAGTTGTCACTATAATGATTCTGGCAGAGCAACAGAATGCAATTGTTGACTCATTCCAGTACTGCTCTGTTGACTTCAGGCTCAGTAATGTAACATAAAACTGGTCTCTACTGGTGGTATTGGCTATTACATGTTGCCCAACTGACTCTCACAGAGTGCTGATTTTGTTGCTCTTGCTGAGATGTTTTAGTGGAGATTCCAAGAAGAGCTGAAATCTCACAGAATTTCAATTATGTTTCTCTATAGCCAGGTTCCCTATAAATATTTCCAAAAGTATTGCCAATAAAAGAGTATTTCTAAAATACTCTTAAAAGAATGTGGTTTGGTTTTTTTTCCACACAGATTAGATATGTGGCATTCCAGATACTGGAAACATGCGTGTATTTTATTACTATTTCCTATGCAGCAGTGAAAAAGTAAATTTGTAAAAAGCTAATCAAATATATGACATTTACTACTCATCACCACTTCTTTGAGATTCTGCATTTGGTGAAGGCAACAAGAGTAAGGTTCTACAGTAAAATGAAGGGGGACATCAGCCTTCCAGGAAAATATTCCATATAATGTAAAATAATTGCATGAGAAGGGGTGTGTTTCATGGATATATGTCCCTCTCTGGTTTGAGTTTGCAGCCTTGTGGACAGAGATTGCATTGTTTAGATAACTACAGCCAGCAGTTGCCTTCCAAGCCCCCCTCACACTGACTCTGACCTGCAGCCAGAGGTCCAAAAACACATCTCCAGAAACTGTATTGTCAGGGCATTAACTTCAGCATCACTCTCCTTATCCATAGGGTCAGAGGTCTGTTTCTTTTATTTGGGAGCAACCAGCATGTTGGGGTGATAATCCATAGTAAAGCTCTCTTAATTAGAAGATGTAATGGAGAAAGAGAGAGATGTCAAATAAACCAGAGAGCAGCACAGCAGAGCTGGGCTGAGGCTGCTGGATTACAGGGCTGCCTCTTCCCCTCAGGACGAGTGGGCTCTCCCACTACAGCACAAAAAGGATTTGCAAACAATTGTTTCTCTTAATCAGGTTCAAAGATCCTTTCTTACCTTTCTCTCCTGCCTATTTTTTCCCTTATATGAATTTTTTCTTAACAAATACTTAAATGAATGTATTGCCTAAAAATTCAGTGATTTGCATGCCGAGTGGAGAAAATAAATTTTTGAAACTATATTAATCTTTTTCATATCACTTTAAAGCATTTCTTATGTACTCCTTTATATTTCTGTTTTAAATGGCTCAACAGGGGAGCAGAATCATGAGTCAGTGGGCCAAGCATATCACAAATACTGGAAAAAACAGGTTTGACATATTTTAACATCTATATATATGCCACACGGGGTTTGTTTGAAAAAAATAAAATTCTTCTTTTGAGAAACTTCATATCTCAAATTGTATTACTAAGGTCTAGAAGACTCCTTTTTCAAAGGAAGTAGTTAAAAAATTTAGTCAACTCTCCCATACTAAATGTGGATAAATAATATAATTTTTTTACAAGCAGCTAGAGCTGCCAAATTTATAATATAGAACTACAAAATTGAGGTTTATTATTGAAAATGCTATCCAACTCTAATATGGACTAATTTAAAGAGGAAACTTATCTTTACACTTTCTTATGTAGAAGATAAGGCAGAAGTTTTGAAGGTCCTTGACATACATTTAATGTGTGGTATTCAAAACAACAAATCTGTGCACTCTTTTTTGATATAAACTATCACATGTTCTCTCACTGTACCCAGAGAATTCAGCACTTCTACTTACTCAGGTATGGGATTTTCATTTATGTTTTGACACCAGAAATTTTCAGTGTAACCTCTTTAGACTTATGACAGCAACCATCAACAGGCAATGCAGACAGAGCTGTCTGGCCCACAAAAATCAATCAGAAAGAATATCCAGGTCTTTTTTCGACCTTTGAAAGTTTTAGATTTCAAATTGCACTTAGTTTAATTGATCCTTCTGACTGGCCCCATACCTGGATGGAGCTAAGCCAGAAGAACTGCTACTGTGGCAGCCAAGCAACAACATTCTACATGCTTACAGTAAAATATAATATTCTTAAGTTTCTTCTGCTCCAGTTGTGTGGACATCAAGGATTGTGGACTGCAAAACCATCCCAACTGAGGTGATTTTTTTTCATTGACTCCAGAGGCCTTTAACTCAAACCCTAATCTATTAATTCAAACCACACACGTGACCCCTGCCCTCCAGGAAATTGAACTCATAAGATAATGTCAAGAAAAACCCCAAGCAAACCAAATCCCCCAAAAAACCAATAACAAAGAAAAACAAAAAAAACAACCAACCAGCAAAACACAACAACAAAGACCCCAATCCAATCCAACCCTGAAATACCAATTCCAGTGCTTGAATTTGGAATTGGGACTGTTGCTCCCAACAGAAGTTCAGTTTCAGCAAGAGCTATGATGTAATATGGTCTACTGCCCCAAGACTTTTGTTGTAGTTCCTCTGGGAGGAGATATCAAACTTGACTGACATTTTCTGTTTTGTTGGATTAGCTAATGATAATGAATTTAGTGTAGAAAGATTCAATTTAAACATTCAGGGTGCTGATGAAGCTAAATCAAACAAGCTACACAAACAGAGAGTCATTTCATTTAACTCTAACCCTGCCCAGAGCACACCCCAGTGGTTCATGAAGTCTGTTATTTATTGATCATGGAGAATAACCAAAACCAGTCATTTTCAATTTTACCTCTTATAAAACTTGAACATGAGACTACTAAACTGTGTGGGTCCAAATCAATCTAAGCACATTTCAGGGGAACAGGCACCTGCCAAATTCAGTCACTCTGTACACAGAGGTTTTAGGTCACTGCAATTAGCTGAAGACACTTCTAATTGCTTAAATCCAAAAGCACTCAGAACTTCCAATCATACAAAAAATACATATAGAACACACAAAAATGCCTTCATTTGACCTCAAAAACATAAAACTAATACCAAAACTCTCTTTGTAATTTCCTATTACAATAAACTTTCTAGCAAGCTATATATAAGGAAAGTGCCCGGCAACTACTTCATTCAATGAATTCAGCATACATGGAAATAATACCAGGTAACGGATACAACAGGAGCATATAGAGTATTCCCCTTCAGATATTGCTGCTTTTCAGCAAATAATATGTGAAATTATAATGAAGGACAAGCACTGGAAGGTCACAAAAGCTTGTGTTTTAGTACAAGACTAATCTACACAGGTTAGGTTGACATACATACATATATGTGTATATATATATATATATATATTTGGTCAGATTTACCAGCTTTGAATCTTCACAGTTCAAGCACCTCACAGGTCAGGTGAGCAGCAGTTTGCTCTGGCTGGCTTGGTGCCTCATCAGACAAACACCTAACCTGTCACCAGGGCACCCATCTAATGCAAAACCCCAGCTAAAAAACAGCAGCTAAAGCTTTACTGAGAAACAATTTGGTAGATCTGACCAAGTCTGGTATTTTACTGATCCAGTGTCAGTCTGTTTCTGGAGTAAGAACCAGTCAGTATTACATTTCACAAATTAAAAAGTTTGCCACAATTGTTTAAAAAGGTAATGCAAAAAATATGTATTTCCTATCTATTTTAGGTCTTCAGCTGACTTCTGCAATCAGTGTTACTGACCTCAGACCAACACTGGCTTATCTCAGCTGAAAATCTGGCTCACAAAGTGATGTCTGAAACAGATTCTGAGAATGAGGTTCATTGTTCTTGCTCTGGAACATAGAAAGGCTATCTCATTTCCAAGAATAGCAGCCTCCAGCCTCAAACACATTAACTGGGAAATTTCTGGCCACACAGTTCTGGTAACTGCACACACCTGGGATGTTGTCATTTTGGGTGGATGATGTATTCATTGAATTATGTAACGTGCAGATCAGCGGATTTTTGAAAAGTAAAAACATATCAATCTGCTCTGTACAGTAACTTTGATAAAAAAGAAGAAATTAGAAAAGAGGTATAAATAAGAGGCTGGCACAAGAAACAGAGCATCTCGCAGTGGACAACACAGAGCTCACCACTTCTTTTAGTTCATCTAAGAGACCAAGAGATGACAATCACAGTGCAAAAAAAATCCTGACCCTTAGAGTTCTTTAATCCAGTAGAAAGTCATAATGGGGAAACAAATGGCTGAAAGAAGCAGCCAGATAAATTTCATTTTTAAGATTAACACAAATAAACAGTTTCAGCGGGAAATTAGATGCTACCAAGAAATCCTCCACCATTTGATGTTTTCTACTATGACTGGATGGTTTTTTGAGAGGTATATTTCAGACAAAATTTATATTGTAGGTCATAAATGGATAAAATCAACCAGTGTGCAGCACAATGCTCTTGCAGAGCCTTAAAATAACCCCTAAAAATCTATTAATTTTGCTGGCCAAGCAGACAGAAAGGCCTCAGAGTACACACAAACACAGTGCTTGCATGGTGGGGTGAAGCAGGCTTTGATCTGACCTATGGACAGAGAGATGTCTCAGACTTGCAGCTGCAGAAACCAGAAATACCATGAAGGAAAGCCACAAAATCCCAACAAATATTTATACAGGCAGCTCTTGATTTACACATTCCCCAGAAGCACTTGTCACAAAATGAATGACCTGAAATCAGGTTAGAAATCAAATAATTCTGAGTTCAGTTTATTAATTAGAAGCACCAAGAGAAGCAGCTATTAGCAGGACTACTGCTGAACAGGAAGGAGCACTGCACAAAACACCTCTCCTGTACCACTGCAGGCTAGTTTTACCTGCTTGTCTTTGGGCTATTAAATAATAAACATTACAAGAAGGTACAATTCCACTTCTCTTTCATCAGAGCCATCAGCGGAACATATTTATCACCCAAAGTGCCTTCATTCCTTAATTTAATGCTTATTCAACTCTGACAATAGCTGGAAGAGAGCATGCATTTGAAAGAACAGACTCAAACTATGCTGCATTTCAAAATGAAACTTGTCCTGCCCTCAAACATTCATCTCATTTATCTTGATAAAGCATCCATCTCTATTTATCTTAGAGGATTCATAATTATTGTCTGATCTGGATTAATTTAAAGGGAAAGAGGTTACAAATGAGGTTAACTGTGATAAGGCAAATCAATCTTTTGACGTTGTGGTAACGCAATCTTCATTAAGAAATAAGACATCCCCTTTTATGCTCTTGTGCCTCCCTTTTTCTCTTTAAACATGGGAGCCTTGGTGCCATGTTCTACCTTGATTTCCCTGCCCCTCAGACTGTTACAGCTCTCACTGTGGGGATTCTCTGCAATGGGCTCAGGGTGAGGGTAGAGTTGGAGGTATGAAGGCTGAATTGTCCCACTCTCTAAATGAAGTGTGAGTTATAATAGCAACCTCTACTCTACTGCTTTGAATTAAAAGAGGGAGGCAACTCCCACATCAGTGGAGTCTGTGTCACAAGCCCTCCACTGAAAACAGCACACACAGGTAGGTGAGGAAGCAAAAGAAGAGGGAAGTCATTTAGAGGGGATGAAGGCTCATCTCCTGGCATATCCTCAAGTCTAGGGAGTGAAACACAATTTCCCTTCCAGAGAAGTCTGCTAGTGACACTCAGCACTCTAGAGAGTGCACAGATCTGCAGGTCAGCACTACCTGGACAAGAGGGAAAATCCTGTTAACAAACCAATTGAACTGGCTGCACTGGACAGCTGCAAACAAACCATTGTCCTAAAAAGGTAAAATCAACAAAAAAATGAACAATAGACTCAAAGCAAAAGTCCATATCAACAGATGCTGCCAGTCACATTCTTGCTATCATTAACAGGAAA
The DNA here is from genome assembly GCA_910950805.1 of Acrocephalus scirpaceus scirpaceus. Lineage (NCBI taxonomy): Eukaryota > Metazoa > Chordata > Aves > Passeriformes > Sylviidae > Acrocephalus > Acrocephalus scirpaceus. The sequence continues at coordinate 18,843,891 of OU383781.1, forward strand.
TTAAGAGTTAGGAACTGATCAATAACTGGGAAAAAATGGTTAATCCTCTTGATGCATTTTCACTTTATAATAATAATTTTGGTAGCAATAGTAAAAGTTATCATGAGAATGAAGATTATTCAGCTGCTCAGGTACAAAGATCTGTCTGGCTAGGAGAAGCTTTAAGAGCAGAGAGTCTCTTGATGTCTAAGCCTTGAATAATGTTACCTGTATTTTTAATAACTCCTCACTCATTCTTCTATGTCACAGAACATTTGAGGAGATTCTTGAAAATAATAAGTACTCAGGTGTGGAATGGGGTAGGCAGGAAAAAAAAAACAACAGAGAGCAAGGAGAAAGGAAGACAGTTGTGTTCAGACTAAGTTGGATCATATAGCAGCGAACACACTATAGGCAAACAACCTTTAACTCTGTTTAACTCAAGAGGCAGCACCAGCTCTTATCCTCGTGGGTTTGATCCCAATTATATGACCTATGGCATATAGGAACTTTCCTTTTTGCCTAATAACTTAAAGGTAATAAGGTGAAACTAATCAATGGAACCACAAAGCCATATGGTACTGTGGTCCTGGATGGTAAGTTTATACTCTGAGAGTTTGCAAATTAGCTGTGAAAATAAAATTTAAAAAAAAAAAAAACCCACCACAATTAAAAATAGATCTAGCAGAGATAAAAGCCTTGGAACACATTGTAAAAATTACATACCCCCAGACCCATTAAAGTGAAAGAGAAGAAAATGACAATGTGACTGGCTAGCAACTTTATCAAATTCAGTAAAAGGTCCATTTCTTTCTTAATCCAAACAAGGGTCTGCAATCACGAGCACCCCACAATGTCATATGTTATCTAGAAAGCCATACTGTGTCACCAGCTGATAAACATCATCAGGAGTCCAGTTTCCATCTCAAGGGAAACTTCTGGGACTATCTCTGGTTCATGACTGGGTCAGGTCACTAAAAGTTTTCGCTGACCTGAACCTGATCCAAACCAAAGAATTGAAATTCCTGACCTGCTCACCCCAAGGAACAATTCTAATGAAAAACTGATACGGAATCATACAGTAGAGCAAGAGCATGACTGGAGAGCAGCATCTGTCTGAGACAACTTCAGAAGAGCACCTGTCTCTTTTTATCAGGAGATCCCTGTATCACCATGGTATGGACTTGAAATGAGTCTTGTTGTTGGGAAGCTATTCTGCTCATTTTATTGAGCTAGTCTAACAAAAGAATGTGAAACTGAACTGCATGTTCTGGGCATTCATGGTAATTTATTTGTTAAACCTCACTTCCTTAGTATTGTTCCTTGAAATCAGTTCTTAAAGCAACCTGAAACCACTTACAAAACAGTGCTATTATTTTTCATTAAAATAGAGTGATCAAATTAAATTTCTGGCAAATTTTAGCTCTCTGTAATATAGATCTCCTAAGGCAGTCCTGCAATTTGGCATGTTGGCTGCTGCAACAGCTCTGTACTGGCAGTAAGAACTTACTGAAATGCACTTTAATCTCAGAGAGACTTAGACACTGCACCAAAACCTGTAAATAGTAGTCAATTTTAAAAATAGCACAGAAAAATGACTCCAGGTGAAACAACACTGGAGCATCCATAAATAATTCTCTCATTGTTGTACTGAAGAGGCTTCAAATATGATTATGAGTAACATTTCTGTAGATTTTATCCCAAACTAGGAGACAAGTAGGTGGGGGATGGAGGGAGAGGAAAAAGTTTTTGTTTACTTGTTTAAATTCTGACTTGTATATATATTATCATATATATATATATCATTATATATTCTATATAGTCTTATCGTGTTATATTATCATATTATATTATTATCATTTTATAATTATATTATTATATCTATTCTGACATAGCTCAAGTCTATACAGAACATGAAAGTGCTACAGAATTAATCTCTGCTGGTACCCTGTGGCACACCTCGACTCCTGCAGCAATATGCAATTTACAGAACGAGAAAATTTCTAAAGTATTTAAGAAAGTGCCTGAGTGGCAAAGCCCAGTGGTGAGCAGAGAGCTGGGCAGCCCTGAGCAGACAAGAAGCACACTGGGTACAAGGGTGGGAGCCTGAGAGAGGCAAGGAAGTGCTGGACAGACCAAAGCAGCTCAGCTAAAGTCCTTTGCTTCTCCCCAGGAGGCAGCACAGAGCACACACCGTCCTGAGCCTGAGCTGCAACAACTGCCACACATCACAAATGCTTGGAAATAACAATTCTGTCCTCCTCTCTGCAGCTTCAAGACACATCCCCATTTCATCATGAGTTTCAGCCAGCCACTGCATACTAAATAAAATATTAATAACCTAACTACATAACTAGATAAAGCAGGAGTTGAACAATGGAGGTTGGACCAGGTGATCCACAGTGGTTCCTTCCAACCTTACACAATCTGTGGTTCCATGATCCACCTTCATTGATGAACTTGATGCAAAACTGTAAAATTACTGACAACACAAATGTAACGTGACATAAATGTATGAAATATATAAAATTCATAATGTGGTTTTATGCAAAATCCAGTATTTAATGTTACATAAGGTTTTTTCTGTTTTTTAAAGTGCATTCTCCCTATGACACAGATTAAGGAAGGCAGGGAGCAGTCACTCCCAAGAGGTTTATTTAAACACTTACTTGGTGACAGCATGCAAGACCCCCACTGCTTTACAAGTACAACTTCAGCTGTGCCATGGTAAGAATTATCACCCTGCATCAGCAAGATTTGTTGAAATTTGTCATCCTTTGCTTTTATCAATCCTTTGTCATGTGATCTCCAGTTAAATTTGAGCTTTTCCTGTTAAATATTGCTCTCCTTTCAGTTTAGAAGTTTGTCTGTGTTCCTTAATTGGCCATATCTAAGCTGCTTCTTCCCAGGAACCATCCCAATAACTGATTAGAATTGCCTTTCAAGTAGCTTGAGAATATGTATTTATGACTGTGATCATTTTCTTAGGTCTGCCATACCAGGAAGAGTGAAACAACATCTCTAGGATGTAATAATTAATAATTTGTGAACAATTTAACATAGCATTCCTTAGGGAAAGTCCAAAAATGTAAGCATTAATTAAATGTAAGCATTAATTAAATGTAGCAGTAATATTTTTACTTAGTGCAAAGGCATGTGAGCAGCCTAAAACTTAGCATGGCTGTTTAGCATATGCATGACATGTAAGTATAAAACAATACATAAAATTCTCTCACTCATTACTTGATATCAAAATACTTTTACTGGCTCTTCAACAGACACAGTCCTCAAAAATTCATCATTGTGTGATGAATCTGAGTCCCACTTTTATTTCCAGCACCAATTCGGTGTTAATTTGCTCATAGTTTAATCCACCATCCACATCCAGAACCATATTATTTCTCATGAAGTTAATTCATTCTGGGGTTTATTTCACTGAAAGTTTTAAGAGCAGCCCACCTACCTATAACACATATAATTTCTGGGGAACAGTTTCAGATTTGAAGTTATACAAAGAATGGCTCAAAAGATGTTACTACAAAGAGCACGGTGCAGATTGCATTTATCTGCATGGCATTTTCAGCCTGGAATTTTGGAGGGCTTTGGAAGGTTCAAGCAGTGAAGTCTGAGTGAAGTCTGCATTTTAGACTACAAAAGCAGACAGAAAACTGCAGCACAAAGCTATAAAGAAAACTAGAAAGGAATTATTTTTTTCAATGTGCTATAGAGGGAAAAAAACCACAGCCAAATTTTCCTCGGTCTAGGTGTTAGGGTAGATTTTGGAAGAGGAAGAAAATTGGATAACACACTGTCAAGGCTTGGCAAATGAAAGGAAGAGAACAGTTATAGCCATAATAGAAGTGAAAGCAATGGAATGGTGAAAAGAAAAGAAAGTTCTTACAGTATCAACCATTTTTTCTATTTTAGTAGTTAGGAAGTAATTAGCAAAACTGTAAACTCAAGAATGTCAAGAGATTACAGCTTTGTAGGAAGAGTGAAGTAATTTAGGTCCTCATCCGGGCTCTGACCTTCAGTTATCCTGTACTTTAATTGTCCTTGTGAACAGTTCTGCAGTGGCAGCGCTGTGCTGTGGTTTGTGGTATTACTGCTTGAGAAAGCCTCCAAGATTCTCAGGAGAAGGAGAAAAAAAAATTGAAATGGAAAAAACCCAACACAAATATTGTGAGACTACAGGAGGGGGAGCCAATCTAATAAACAACAACAACAACAACAATAATAATAATAAAAACCCCACACAACCAACCCCCCCTAAAAAATCTCATATGTGTCTATTGTTACTTCTGGCCACCAACTTATATTGACATAGATTTGTAGCACACTGCCTTGGGAAACAGTTCTTGAGGCTATCTCTGCTTTTTCTGGCAAATAAATTTAGAGAGTTTGCATTTACTGCTATAACTAACAGCCAGGAAAACAGCAACTGACTTTATAAAGCAAAGATTTTATTTCATACGTTTTAATGATATTTTAAAAATATATCAAAGAGGCAGAAAAAATAACTGCTTTCAGTTTAAATTCTTGTTGCACTTGATGCAACTGCTAGATACAGGTCTCAATGAAAGAATACCAGTGGAATGAAAATGCTTCTTGAACTAAAATTCTTCTAGAAAAATGTATACTATTATAGAATTCAGCTCCCCCATCAAAAAGATGATGAATGACACCCTGAATAACAAAATCAAGTATGTTTATTTGGCCACTTAGTTCAGTGGACACATGACAAATTCTGCTTGTCCTCCCTGGAAAACACTGCCAATATTTTAAATCCCAGATTCTTTCTGTCAGAATATCCTCTGCTTCATAAAACATGACTGCAATAATTAGAAAAACATCTGTGGCAATCTCTTCAGACTGAGGGATTCATCCCCTGAATTCACTGACTTGACTGGCTGCTGATTATTATGTTAAGAGTAGTTAAATAAACTTTGATTTAAAATACCACTCCCATTCAAACACTGGACTGATGCTCAGCAGTGCAGGGCAATGATCTTTAAAATCAAGTTTAAGGTTTGATGACAATTACCTCTTATGCTGCTTTTTTTCATAAGAACTAAAAAAAAAAAGTTTAAGGTGAAATATTTTTACCTTCTAGTCCTTAGGTCTTGGAATTCACCACAGACAGGTAATATACTGGGTAACACTGCAGCACAGTATTAATAGCAGGTATTAAAATCCTTATGAGGCCTCTGCTTTAACCCCTTTATTTTTAATGAATAGCAATTAAAAGATCGTGAGAGCACATGAGAAATACCTGCTCATAACCCCTCTGGAGGCAGAAGGAATCAGACTCAAGGTTTACTTGGAAGCTTCACGTGGCAGGATGAAATTCATGAGTATGAATCATTTAAATGTTTATTTACAATACGTCAGGATACCACCTCCCTTTCCTTTAAAGCAATGGGGAAATGTCTCACCTCTCTCAGTTCCAGCTGCACAACTCACTTGTGGAAAGAAGCAGTCATTTGTGCTCTACCCTGACCCGTTCCATGATTTCTCCAATGCACCCCTTGCTCTATTGCTTTACTCTTACAAAGTCCAAATCCACACCTGAACTCAGGAACAATTACTAGGGAATTAACAGGATAGGTTTACCCTTGCATCCCAAACTCTCTACCTACAAATCTTACTTCTTGCAGTTACAGTCCTCATCAAAAGCTATGGAACACCTGGAAAACAAAAGCTGCCCCTTACCTCCATCCCAATATGCAGATACACCAAGTTCTTCTGTCCCAGAACTTTTCCTTGAACAGTTCAGCACATCACTAATTGAAAGTAAATAAAGGTTTTAATGATTCAAGCCTGTATAAACCTTTTCCAATTCAAAAGCTAGAAGTCTCTTAAGGATAAAAAACACTTGCATAAAATCACTGCAGCAGAGCACAATCAATCCCTCTATCTCCATTTGTTTGCTTTAGCACTTTACAAGGTTCCCTCAATTCTCAGGTCCAGATCAATCATTTGTTAAAGAAAGAAATGAACAGGCTTGGGTGCCCCAGCAGAATACTGATACGAAAGAGTGTCAGCTCATTTTAACTGAGGACAAGAACCAACTTAGACATTTTATTTTTTTTCTCTTCTCATCCTTGGTAGAAGACTTAGAAAATCTATAATCAATGTGAACATGACTGAAGAAAAAAGATGTTTCCTACCAACTCATTTATGCTTCTTATGTGGTTTTTATTGAATATTTCTGCTTTGAATGAATTTGTTGTATTGTCATATGCAGTTGACAACATGGTTTTCTTTTAACCTATCTTCAGCATTATTGGTTGAACATTTATTCAATACTACACCACTGTAAACCTTCTGATTTAGCTTAACCAGGTCAAGGAATGCATGAGGGACATAGGAGTTCATCACAAGCAAAGGACTTAAGGAAAAAAAATATTAAGAAGAGCAACTTACTTGGATTACAGTTGCTTTTAGTGCTGAGACTAAAGCACAAGCATACTATGAGTTACAAGAGCTGTAAATAAGCACAGGTCTTTCACCACTACAGTAAGGGGAGAAAATGTTATTCCCATGATTAAACATCTTAATTGCTTTCATTTACATTAATTTCCTTTATGCTAAAGACCTCACTTTGACATCTGCACCCAGAAACACCCCAGTGCCATCAGTGACTCTCCAGCAGTCACAAAACGCTGCTTTCAGCCACATTTACAGATCAGCTACAAAAAACATGCACAAGGAAAAAGCACTATAAATAGAGCTGGGAGCCTGATGGTGGGGTCAAATACTATCTGACTGGTACTGTGTGAAAGGGGTTTTCACTCTGCAACTGATAACAGGAATTATCTAGGAAATGGTGCAATGCACACTGAAAGTCACTGAAATTACATCCAGGGGCAATGCTTAAAACAAAGCTTTACTGGTATCACTCTGCTCTTTCTGGCACACATTGCTTAATGCCTTATCTCCATTCACTCCTTGCCACTACAATTTATTGCCCCAGTCAAAGGTAACAAAATACCTTGGCTTTCCACTGGAATTTAATGAATGTTTCTGCAGCCTTTCCCAATGAAGCTACATGGAAGTTTCACTGGAACACTCATTGATATGCACTAATTCTCTCCCACATTACAAAGACAAGTCATATGCATTTGGAGGAAAATGTGCTATTTTCAGACATGCCAAGTGACTGACTGTGATTCCATTTGAAGACACCAGAATGACATAAGAAATATGACTTCTACCAGTTAACAAATCCCCCCAGGTCCTGGTTTCCCAGCAAATGTTCTTTTCCTGATCATAGAGGATGATAGTTTAACCTTCTCTGAAAAAAACAGCCAAAGGAAACAGGCAGGGGGTATCATACAGACAAGTTCCTTGCCTACTTCCACCAACATTCTTATTCCTGTCTCTACAGCAGTGAGGGCTAACAGAGTGCTGTTATTCAGGAGCTGCATCTCTGAGCCTCATCTCTGTAAAGTGACATCTGTGCTCTACAGAGATATCTTTACTTTTGCTCAGTCTTCTCCCAGGCAGACTGTGCAGCAGCTCACACACAGAGGTGACTCAGCCCCACCCCAGTTCTCTGCCCTCACATGCTGAATGTGACCTGGCTCAGCTGCTCAGCATCCATAAGGAACATTCCAGGTAAAATCTTGTCCTGTATACAATGCATACATGCAGAGCACATTGCAAGTTTCTGACATGCTAAATACTACTTAATTGGTGTTCACTGTTTAAGTAGCCTAATGTTTCATTCTAGGTATGAGGTTAGAGTCTTCTTAATAGGTTCTTCCTACAATAACTAAATTTAGCTTTATTTTGTATCAGGATGTAGCAGGTGCAGGAAAAATACAGCCTCAGACCACTTTAAGCTGTTTCCCATAGCCTGACCTTCCTTTTCTTTCTTCCTCCTTGCTTTTTCCAATCTCATCCAATTTTTCTGACAGCTCTGTACCACTTTCTTAAGATTATTTAAAAAAGAATAAAGATATTAAAAGTGTTAAATTGTAAATGTGGAAAAAATTTAGAATTATAATTTGTTCTATGCACACACACAGAGAGCCAGTACATGTACATCAAAAGTGTGTGACAAATGGAAAGAGAACTGGCTCTGGGGCCTCAGCATGAGCAATAAACAGCTGCAAGGGCTTTCCACCTCACTGAGCTCCTGGTGCTGAAGCTAATACCTCCTGGCTGAGTTATGGGCACAAGATGGGCTGAACTTGTGTCTCATCCAAAGAAAACCAAAAGCCAACCCCTGCACTAGAAGGCACAGCTTCTGAGCCATGACAGCAGTCCTTGGGAGTTAAGGTTTCTGCCCCTTTGAATTTAAGGTTGAATGACACAATTTCCAAATCTCTATTCATCACAACTACACCTGTGCATTGCCAGCAGTGCATGACACAGATTTACAGAACTCCCACAAATGTGCATTTTTGATCATTCATAGCCTTTTTCCCCGCTTCCTCAAACTTAAGCACAGGGAATCCAAACTTCTGGGTGGAAAAAACCCCACATGAACTCAAAGCATTTGAAGTGTTCCTAGCAGTTTAGCAGTTTTATTTTTTTTTTTTAAAGGCAAGGCTTAACGAGGATTGAATGAGTGATATGGAAACATTTTCATCACTGAAATTTTGTAGCTGGGGCAAGAGGACAGATTGAAGCTATTGGAAAGTACATATGCACATTATGTGTATGTATACACACGTGTATACTGGATTTTTCTGTGCTATCACTGTATCCACAGATTACACTTTAGCTCATTTATGAGTAAGTTCTGGCCACCAATGACTAATGGAATGAAATTAATGCACTTTGAATCTGGAGAGTTCTGTAGAGGAAGTGCGTTGCCATGCTCTTGGGGCTTTCAGAAACAGCTTCAGTGCATCAAAGCCTCTGCAGCCCTTTTTGTCCAAAATTATGGTTTCTCTGTTGAAATGAAGATCAGTAGCTCTTTAGAATAGATGTTTTCTTATGCAAAGAGAAACCAAGGCATTATCCAGCCACCTGCTTTTGTTAAATAAATGGATATGTAGGCTCAAAAACTGGTATGAGCTCTGAACCCTCTGTATCTCAAAAATGTCGTTTTATCCCAAGTGTTGCTGCTACATGTCCTGAAGGTCACAGTCTCAAAGCCAAGAAACAAGGACAACTTTCATGATTGAATGTTTTCCAGCCAGCTTTACAAGCAGTGCATTTGTGCCTCAGTGCAGCTTTACTGGACATTATCCAGGCAAGTCAGTTCTTTCTCCAAGGTTACAGGTAATAACAAGGAACTACCTATAAATCAGCCAAACAATCTTTAAGAAATTTAAAGCAAAAAAATTGATGAGTTCTATCAGCAGTGATCTTATTGGTTCAGGTAATACCCTTTTCCCAGACTCCTTATTTCCTGTCATGAGAAAAGCACTGTATATTCAGTGTATAACAACTGGGGCTGCTACACTGCCCTTTCCTTTTCCATTTCCACAGAGGCTTACAAGATGAATGAGAAAAAAAAAAAAAAAAAAAAAAAAAAAAAAGAAAAAACAAACAAACAGAAACAGTAGAGCTAGCAAATTAAACATGAACAAGTCAAACACATTCAGTATATTCCTCTCTTACTGTCAGGCAAAGCTACTGAAAATCTGGCAGCTGATTTTCACAGCCAAATTATAATGAATAATAATAATAAAAAAGCCTTTATCCTGCTAATGGACATTAATTGATGGGATAGCTAATTTAGTGGAAATTATTAACCTATAAAAGTGTGCAGAGAAGCAAGACCAAACTTAGCCTAGCTAAAAAGCAGTAGCAGTGTTAAGTTTTTTAGATTATTCTAGTGTGAGAGTGTATTCACATTTGCCTGTTTAGGAATAATCACTTTTGCTTGTAACCTAGACTGTACTGACAAAGATAAGCTTAATTCTCTGTGTTTCAACATTAGTTTAGATTTTCATTCACTATAAACATTTTTTATTTGACTTAACAACACTATACAACAATTAAACTGCATTTATCAGACTTCCAAGCAAAGACAAGCTTAGATACTCAAATCTAGAAAAGTGGAGTTGAAATGGGAAACTTTAATTTATCTTATTAAATAATATATGCATCTGTGCTAAGGTGGAGAGAGGCAAGATAAAGGGCTCCATACACAACCTTAACAGAAGAAAAACAGTTGCTCACTCCTTGAAACAAATTGCCTTGACAAATAATAACAAAGCTACAAAGCTTAAAACCACCAATGGAAGTCAGGGAATTTTGAAACCCAAAGCTTTCCTAGTCTTCACTCCACATTTCCCTTTCATGAATATTCTCACCATTTCTCTCTGCTCCTGTCAGCAGCCAGTTTCAGTGCTCTGCAGTAACAAGAGCTCTGTTAATTGTCCTCCAGTGCCTGCCTGTTCAGCATTGCTGCCCCTTGATTGGTGCCCCCCGGTGTTGTACCCTTGAAGCAATTAGCCAGTCTGCTAATTTCACTTTCCTCTGAGGAGTGTGTTTTATGGAGGAGAATCACTTAATCCTACCACACAAGATGTTACAGCTTTGCTACATCCCAAACCAGCATCACCAGCTGCTCCACCAGTTCTGTGCTGCTCTATGTGAAGAGATATTAAGAGCTGGTATAAAGTGCTGCCAAAGCAATTTGGACCAAGCCCAGTTTTCAGGCCTTAACATTTCCTGCAAATATCTCCTCTTCCTGAAAATCTAAAAGTCCAGATTTGGGGCTGCTCTAACTTCTGCCTTGCTACAGAGAACTGCATGTGCTGCTTGGAAACTGGAGTGGCTAGACCCAAAAAGGGATGTGGATGACAGCGCCAGATATGGTGGGAGAATTGACCAGGATACCACTTCTCCCATGGACTCAAGTTCTGAATACCCTGAGGTGTTAAGAGAAAAGAGGGATTAACTGCACCTTCCTATTCTTTGGTCTATCACCACCCCACTCATAATATATCTTATTCTTTCTCCAAGAGGACATCAAACACACAGAACACCAACACACTGGAAGGCTGCCCTTTTCAGTCTGTTCTGCAGCATTCAGGCCCAGGATATCAGATTACTCACCCCAAGACTACTTCTGTTCAGGAGGAGTTTTTCCCACTCATTCTTTAAACCACAAACCTCATAAGCTCCCTACAATTTCCTGCAGCCTCTGCAGTACTGTAATTGGAAAATACACCTCAGAAACAGTTCTGGGACTCAAGTGTCAAGTCTTGGTGTGGAAGCATTATGTCATTAACACACCACTGCATTGAACCACTGCCACTGACTGGAGCAATAACCAATTGCACAACTTTCAGTTGCAACTCCAAACTGACTGGAATTGCTGCCTTTCCTTTAACCTGGTTATTTACTTAAGATGGACAGCCTTTTCCTTGTGTTTCATTTAAATTCTCTGAGCTAATCCCAGTGTCTTGGATAATCAAGCCTTTACCTGAGTCACATATTCTAGTCCACATTCTGAAAACAACAATAGTGCATCAGGACAGCAATTAATGCTGCACATTTGGTAAATACCTACCCCCTCCTTCCTCTCTACCCATTGAATACAAACACACACGCTCCATAAAAGCACAGATTTAGAAAAAGAAGCATATTTTACTTTTAATTAAACCAGTGAAACGATGGGTAACTAAGAGGGGAAAAAATTCCAAGAGGCTGAAAGAATTAAGCAATCTACCTAACGAAAAAGGACACCATAAATTGCCACAGTGTGGCAGCTACAGGACAGTGACACACTACACAAAAGCTCTTCCAATGAGCCAGACTCAAGCTCTTCTGAAAATGCACAGAGCACACAGTCGGGTATTGCAGCTCAGGCAATAACCTTTAAAGACAACTTACACTCTAAACCAATACATTTCAGATGTATTATTGGATAAGTCTAATTGATTTTTTTTCTTTTACAGGACAGCTCCATGAAGTTTGGGGTGATTTTCTGCTTCTTATCATGACTGATTTGCTATGTAAATCCAGGTTGAAATTTTGCAAGGAGATGTTTGCTCCTAATCTGGTGTTTCCCCTCAGTAAGTGCCAATTCATCAAAACTGAAGTGAGCAGATACATACCAGCTGAAAATACATAACACACACTCCTTCCATTGATATTGCAGCCACAGATTAAAGACTAGTCCAGCCAAATTACATGCATGTGAGAAAGCCATTTAAATTCAATTTTTCCTACTTAAAATATCTAAAAGAAAATTACTGACTCCTTCATTAGCAAGTTTCTTAACTATGCTAATGAGCATAACTACATAAAAGATTTAGGTAAATGTTAAAAATTAGCCATGTATTTTAATGCACTGTATCATAGATTTCAGAGCGAATCAAATACTCCCATGAGACAGGGAAGTGACACATTCCTTGTTTTACTACACTCCTGGTTAACAATTTAATATACTGAGTATAACATAACACTTAGAGCTAGAGCTTTCAGACCAATATTAACACACTTTTCCAGAACTTAAAAAAAGTATTGCCAGTAACAAGCCAGGAAACTGAGTCCTTTGTCAGTAATGTCTCTACATATCCTATAGAAAAAAATCCAGTCTTTTAACTGAAATATTTTATTACTGCAGTTGGTACAGATCCATTTCAAATACCAAAAGTACAAGAGAGTGTTTAAATGAGCATCTTTAGAAGGATGAGTCTCTGCAATGAATAAGGCCCCATCTAGATCCCCACAACAAATAAACTGCTATAACTGTCAAGCACAACAAATGAAGTGATGTGCCTCATGGAACTGCTTTGCACTGCCCCAAAAGTGAGATCAACAACACAACTGCTGAAACCATACTCCACTACAAGTTTAGGAGATCTCCAGACATAAGGAATAACTCAGAGAAGAAATAGAAACACACAAAGAAAGAGAAAGAAAAACAAATAATCTGAGTTTCTGAGCATATGACCTTAGCCAAACCTGCAACAGAATCACAGAAACACCAACAAGTTTGATTTAAATTCCACTGGAGTTAATGGATTAGCTCCCCTTGGCTTCAATAGTCTCTAATCTGGGACTGAATTTTCTGCTCCCCAAGGTTTGTGTCATCCCAAAGCACTAATTTTGAGAACACCTTGTCCAAGACCCATGAGCTAGACAAGTTAAACCAAAAGTACAGTTCTAAGACAGTAGGAATTCATGCTCTGGGTTTCACAAGTCATCTCCTTGTGTAACTTATCACATAACATAAGCCACATCTAGAAAAGTCTGAAAAAGGCCTCACAGAATTTCAAACTCCTTCCAACCATGTTTTTCAGCTGATGCCACTGTATTTTGCAAAAAGTGATTGAAAGTGCCCAGGCATAGACATTTCCATACACCACCTCAGGCAACAGCAGCTGGTGAGCATTTCAGTCACACTGCTGATTTCTATTTAAAAAAATCTGACAGCAAAGGGGTTTGTTATACATTTATTTAATCAATCAGTAGTGGGCATTCAGATACTGAAGCTGTCAAACAGAAGACATAAATAGAAGTGTAACTGCACTTCATTATAAGGTCTCATCAGACTTATTGATGCTATTTGAATGAGTGAATGCACTTCCTTCAGTATCCTGGTAACAGCAGCTCGAAAACATAGTCTTTAATTTGAGATAAGCTTTTCCCACACAGAAAAGATTTCACCTTGGAAGAAGGCAATGAACTTAAAAATAGATTCTGCCATACTGTTTAAGAAAGGTACAGTAAGTGCTTAGGTGTTTACAGCATTTGAAAGTCTGGATGCTATTCCAGTTACAGTATCTCCATCACAATGGCAGACTCATCCTCACCCTGAAAGCTCTGTCTGGGATTGCTCAATGTGTTCAGTAGATCCAATCCAACTACACAGACAGTGATACATTTTGAGGATTTAGCAGCAACTCTGGAAAAAAAAATCTGAAGTGGTCTGGAATTTTCTGTAGAAATGGGGAACAAAGCAACACGGACCTCCTTATGCATCTGAAGGAGATCCCTTTACTGCAGAAATCACCCCCTTTTAATACCTTTAGTCTCCACCAGACATAACTAAAACCAAACCGAGGCCTAACAGAACTTAACAGAAGAAGGGCACCCATTGGCTGGCTCAGCTGGAGTGCTGCTGTCCACTCATCCTATCACCCAATCAGCTTCCCGCTCATGCGCTGCCCATGCATCCTATTACCCAATCAGCTTCCTGTTCATACATTGTCCACGCATCCTATCACCCAATCAGCTTCCTGCTGATACACTGTCCACACATCCTATCACCCAATCAGCTTCCTGCTGATACACTGTCCACACATCCTATCACCCAATCAGCTTCTTGTTCATACGCTGCCCACACATTCCTCCAGCCAATCACAATCTCACTCCCGGCTGTCACTCAACTGTCTCTCCTCACTCCCAGCCTGCTCCTGCTGTTCCCACAGGGCCTTCTGGTGAGCATAAGTTTCAACAACAAATATAACTCCATATTCCACAACTTTCCACACATAACAGGGTTTTATTACTTCCTTCAAACCCAAATTAAAAAATAGAGTTAAATTATTTTTAATCATCATGCAGTATTTTATTTAATAAATTGATATAAATACCAAATTAAATTCTCTGCCAATGAATTAAATTGAAACAAATGAAAATGCTTTGATGAAGAAAAGTTGGATAAGTCATGCAGGGCAAATATTTATACTGAAAAATTAAAAGCAAGCGAGAGATTTTGGTGAGCTATTAAAGATTTAATTAATTGTCTAGTCAAAAAGCATACAATACTAAAACCATATGTAATTCTGAAAAAAAATAAGGAAAAGGAAAATGTAAAAGTCAGTAACATTTTCATTAAAAACAAATCCTTCCCATATAAACAGAATTAAACATTAACAACTAAACCACTCAACACAATATTTCCATCTGCACCAGTTGTCCTGATGCAAGCGTTGAGAGTCTTGTCTCACTCCCTATATGAAAAAAGAAAAAAAAAATTAACAAAACTAATGTAATTCTTGAGTGCTGCATATCTAATTCAGATAAGAATTGGTCTTTAAATGCCTAGGGATAGGTCTCATTTTGGAGATAGTTGTTTTCAAATGGAACTTCTTGGCCTTGAGGAGCTGGCACAAGTTGAGCTTGTCAAATGCTCCAGCAGGAGATGTGGCTCCTTCCTCCATTCACTGTCTCTGGAGCTCATTTCTTCAAAAATGAGAATACCAGAGTTATAATACATCCCTACCCATTGTCCCTATATCAGCTCACAGAGGCAAAGTTACAAGATAGAGGCAGTCTCCTAGATCACACAGCTTCTATAATGACAAGGAAGGGTCTTTAAAACGGCAGGGGGTTTCGGTGCTTATATAAACACTGTTCCTTAATACCCACAATCTGTTGGCACTGATCAAAAACTTGATTAGATACAAATACTGTTACCATAAAGTTAAGGATGATGCAAATAAAAATAAAAGTGAGATGTCCTTCAAACTATTTCTATTTCTACTACTGAACTTTTCTTGCTGGATTTCTCCACCAGTGGTTTAAAATCTCAATACGTTAACATTCTTGAGGAGGGAGGACATCTCCTAAGAAAACTGCATTTATCAAACTAATGGCAGACCATTTTCAAGTTTAATGCATATCTCTCTATGCTTGTTAAAATAATTACCTGGTCTTCTTATCACTTAATTGATCATTTACTCCTCAACAGGAATATAAAGTGTTATGAGAGCCAACACTAAGAAAAATCTCAGAAGATAACCCATCTTTTTCTCATGCCTTAAACTGCTCTCTGAGCAAAATAGATCAGAACACCAGTATTAAAGGAACAGTTTTTGCTACCTCTCTCTATTGAGAGATTTCTTGTGCGTTGTTCTTTAGCAGCAACTACCCACATCATAGAGTGATTCAGTAAGACAACTTCTAGTGGTTTTTGTACTAAACACCTTTTGTTTAGCACAAATACTCTGCTGTGGTCACAAGTGAAGCATTAGACTTAATCCAAAGTGATACACAAAAAGAATGAAGGAGCTGAACTACAAGCTTTGCTTTTTCATCCTTTATAGCTTCATTTCTGACCTCTGTTCACTGGAGAGAAGACCCATGTTAGAAGGAAGTGACTGAAAGGATGAACTGCCAAGGCACAAACAGAATCCAAAGGCAGCAGCCCCTAGCTCTCCTCAGGAAGAGCAGAGCACAGCCAGAAGGAGAGATGTGCTGTATGTGGGTATGTAGGTATGTGGGGCTCTTCAGATCAGCTGTCAACTCGGGCATGCTGCCAGGAGCTCCATCTCAACACTTGAGATGTGTGACAAAAAACCAATAGTAACTGGATAGGGCTAAGCCAGGCAAGGCTCCTGAGCTGTACGTGCACACCTGAGATGCTCACCAAGTTGGTCTTGTAGTCCTCTGCTCAAATACCCAGGCAGGGGGACGAAGATGTCATCATTTAACTCGTGCTAATTATTTCTAACTTTTCTGTCTCTTGAATATAGACAATCCACTCTCTGTTTCAGAGGGAGGTGATCATAAAACAAGCACAATTTAGCACAGAAATACATCTAT
Organism: Acrocephalus scirpaceus scirpaceus; assembly: GCA_910950805.1. Taxonomy (NCBI): domain Eukaryota; kingdom Metazoa; phylum Chordata; class Aves; order Passeriformes; family Sylviidae; genus Acrocephalus; species Acrocephalus scirpaceus. The sequence continues at coordinate 18,860,340 of OU383781.1, forward strand.
ATGTATTGTGTGTATATGTATGTTGCTTTTGGGGTTTGTTTTGTTGGGGATTTTTGTTCTTTTCAATGTCTTACAAAAAGAAAGGGGAACACCAGTCCCTTCATTAGCTATTGGAAATGATCCATAACAGCCATGAACTGTCGAAAAGCTAATCCCCTCAAAAAACTACCAGATTTAGTAAGACCTGATTTGGGGCAGTTGGCCTTGGCTGTCCACAGTTCAGTGGTAATTCTCTCTGTGCTCACAGGCTTTGTAACACAAAACTGCACAGTTTGATCTATAATCCTCATTTCTGCCTTCCATATATCCTCTATATTCTCATCTTCCATGTATCTTCATCCATCCTCTACTAGCAAAATAACTGCCTGTAAGAGATCTGCCTCTTTTTGCAGATGAAAAACTGCCTAAATCACACTCTTGTTCTCAGCATTTTATTTCAGGATACAGAACTCAAAATAAAAAGCTTTTATGCCTACCACATCTGGAGCATGAGCAGAGGAGGAAACCAATGGTAATACTGGGAAATTCCCTTTCCAGATCTCTTGGAATAAAACTCCTATGTTCCCACTGAATCAGCTACTATAAATGAGCCATCCCTCCACTCCTGACTGTAATTCTCTGGCAGGTTGCTGTACCCATTGAAAAATATGCAGATTACTATCTTTTCTTTGAACAAAATGTCCTGGACTGGAAATTCATCCCTTCACTTACGTACAACAGAAGCATGTTCAAAGGGAAACACCACCTGTTCTTAGCAGATGGTAAATTAGCATTGAAAAGGATCACCTGTACTGGAAACTCCGTTCTCTAATTCTACCACCAAGAGGAAAATCACAATAAAAACTGTCTGATTTAGCACTTTTACTCCAGGAGCAAGCCTGCAGTGCACACTACTACTTGTCCATTCTCTTACACTGATGCCCATTCATCAAATTTCCAAGAACTGTGCCAATTTTGCAGCATGGCAAAACGAGCTTGGATGTAAGCCACTGCATTTACACGTATTAATGACCTTTGCTGAGGAACTTCAGTACCTGATACACTAACCCACTTCAGGATTCCTTTATAAATACCTGTAGTTATTTTTCTTGTCATTTCTTTTCCTTTGTTCTTTCAAGGAAACTTCCAGATATCAAAATTGAGATTGATGCAATCGCTGCTCTCATGCTTGATCTTCATCTGTAATGCCATCTGACAGTCATGAATGCAACAAAAATTGAAAGTAACCGTGAACAATGTAAACATCATCAATCTTTAATGAGGTCTTAATATGTGAAGCTTGTACTTCTCTGTGAGTCAGAGACCAAACAGTTTTCCAGCAATCTCCATCCCACAGTGAGTTACAATACTCCAAATTTTTATCATTGCTATCAAAGCTGCAAGAAAGAAGGAAAGATTCTTCTGCACTTAAGGTACTTTTACCTTATTAAAAGGCTTTCTAATGTGAAAAAACTCACACAGTCACTCTTGCAGCAGCTGCATTACCATTATTTTCACCACTCCAAGCACAAAATGAGATTATGAAGGAGGTTCAAGAGCTGGATTTAAATCCAATTCTGCAGCTTCTGAACGTGTGTTAATGTAATACTGCAGGATTTAAAGGTACAAACCTCAATATCTTAATCTATGGCTTCTTCAAACATCTGGGTCATTGGCAATGTCACTGGTGCTTTTATTCTAACTAAATCAAAGGGGTAATCAGTAATATAATCCCTGACCAGTTAGTTGCCTGCAAGTCACCAAATATACACTTACAGCAATGAATCTGTCTTGCTATGGAAGGCCTTGGTAGAGCAGCTTGTATTAACCCCTTCAAAATAAGGAATACACTTAAAAGCAGAAGATGATGTTTTCAGGTCTATCTGAATGACTTTGTAAGAACAAGGACTAGAGATCAGAAACAGAAGCCAGCCTGAAACTACCATAATAAACACCTGCCAAGACTGCACTTCGTAAAGGCAGAGAATTCTTAAAAAAATCAAATATGATTGCACATCTGATTCCAGCACTGGTATGAAGGGCTGAGCCTGGCCTTGCCAAAATGCAGCAGCCACGGCTGAAATGCCAGCTGTGGCTATAAAACAGCCTTGTGCTTGCCACCTGCAGGCTCCCTGCCAGCTGAACATCTCCCAGGTATAAACCCTGCACTTGGGTTCACTCTACAGAGCATTCACTCTATAGTGAGCAGGCAGCAGGAACAGAGCTCTCTGCTTAGAGAAGTTCTTCCTGCCTTGCCTTGATAATATCCTTTTAACAAAGAATACTTCTGCATTATTTTTGAGTAGAGGGAGCTTTGATACTTTATCACCAGTATCACTGGGTTCTACATCCAGAGACAGGCACAGAGTGGAGAAAAGCCCATCAGTTCAATTATAATTGAGCTGTGGGACTGACTATAATATGAATCACTCAACCACCTCAGACCTGGCGTTTCGTGCAAATATTCTAAAAGAAGCAAGCACACCATACCAATGCAAGAAAAGCTGAACTTCCTAATGTCAGCTAAACCACAAAACCCTGTTCATTTCTGTGAACACAATAAAAAGGTCCCTCCTTGACCTATCTCAAAAGCACATCAAGTATGTTTCAAAGAGTAAGCAAGTACTTCTAGTTCCTTCCTCCCTTTTACTGCATCTGGTTTTCATCCACTACTCTGCTCCAGAGCCTGAGAAAAAGAACAGTCAGGCAGCCCTCACTGCTCATGTAATTCTCTATCATCTTTTCCCTCACTCTCCTTCCCTGTCTTTGCTCTATCACCACTTTTGGAGGACCTGCTCTCAGCTGCTGTCTGACCCCTAACCAGCTCTATTAACTACTTCAAGACTCCGTAGAAGTGGAAGGAACAGGCCAGAAACAGCAACAGCTCCACCAGGGTAATACAGCTGTGCCATGGCCCTGTGGTTGAGCAGTGATGGACAACACCAGGAGCTCAGCCTGTCCTTGCCCTGTACAGGAACAGGTAACTGGGAAAGCAGCAGCAACAGACACATCTTCATTTCTGTTTCAATCCATTCTGATTTCTGTGTTCCACTTCAGGGTCTTGGCAAAGGCTGCCTCACTGAGCATATTATTTAAAGAAAGATTGAGTACACTGCCATATAAATAGTGCTATCGTGTTTTATGCTCTTATCTCAATTTTATATCAGCCTAGACTCTGTTTTTTATGGTCTCTATGGTACAATGAGGTGCCTATAGACACATTCATGTCTTTCCCACGTGAAGCTGAAATTGATTCAATACTGCATTTGTACAAATTGTACTTTCTGGTATGGATTATTTTGCATTAGTCCACATTATATCTCACCAACAAGATTTCATTGTGGTTATTTTTAACATTCCCAATGAAACTGAGGTAGAGGTAACACCTTAGAATTCATATTGTATAAGGGACTCACACTAATATGGTTTTCAAGGCTTCACATCCCCATGCCCTCTCATGAGACTGAAATGATATTAGCAATTACAATTTACATAATTGATCATTTTAATACTCTTTTATCAAAATGGCATTAATCTAAAATCTGAAAGATTCCAACCCATAATATTTTATACAAATCTCTGCACTGCCATGGTCTCTCCCAAAAACCAGGTGAGATAAGGTTAGAAATGCCAAAATGCTCTGAGTGCCCAAAATAATAGAAATTAAATGACAAAACTACCACTAGTAGAAGGAGGGAAACAAACTAAACCTCACTTTTTCAGTTTGGTCTATTAAGAAACATGAAAATTAACTACAACAGAGTGATACATAAAAACTACAAAATTATGCAAGTGGTCCTATAGCAACATCCTTAGTACAGTCCCGATACAGCAGTTGTTAATTGTTGTTCCCATCATTTATCACCTTTTAACACTGCAGGTACCAATGAACTGCTTGGATTGAAGACTGTGATTCCATTCCTACAGAATTGAAGTGGTCTTCCTGAATGTTTTTTGTCTTCTTTTCCTTCGCTTTATGGCAAAGGTCATCAAACCCTTGATGCTAAAATTTCTGCACAGATCACTGATCTTCCCATTAAAAACTTCAAATTTAAGCCACATGCATCCTTTTCTTTCATGAAGCAAGACTGAGAGGGCTGGAAATTAAAATTTCAATATTCCACTTATTTTAACGTTAATAACAAGGTTTAGGCATAATATAATCTCTCCTATCTACCTTTGATTGGTTTCATATGATACAAATCAAACAGAACTCAATAAAAAATCTCTTGCCAATTCAGTATGCCCCTTTTACCTACTAACTGAGCACATTGATGCAGCTAAATGTTGAAGTAAGAAATTGTTCAATATTTGAACAATCTGAAGATACCAATCCAGGAAGAAATCCTATAATGACAGGCAACATTTTTTTGAGAGAGATTGATCACTCTTCTGTTCAAATTGCTAGCATTTTATTAAGAACTGTTTTAACAATGGACTTGCAAAGCCAGAACCAGAACTTGAAATGCATTGTATCCTTTACTTTCTTAAGAGAAAATCCTGGAAGTTTTGCCTTTTGCAAAGTTGGTCTAGAGAAACTTTTCAGTGTGTGCTTCACAGTCATTGCTAATGAACCATTCCTTCCAGCTCAATTCTTACAAAAGAGCTATTCAGGAGACACAAAACTCTGCCAGTTCCTTCCACTGGCACACCTTGAGAGTTTGGGGTTTTTATTTTCAGAGAAAAATAAAATCATTTAATCACTATATGTTATCAGAGACTAATTGTGGATAGTAGCTTTCCTTTCCACTTCTGAAGGACATTAAGGGAAACACACCTTCCCCAGCTGACAACTGTGGTCAGCCAGGCACCAAGTGAGAGGAGAAATTTATCTTCCTAAAGGCACTAAAGTAAATGGAAAATTAAAGTCAACATTAAATGCGTGGCATGTTAGAGAAAATGAAAGGCCTTCCTGATTCTCTTTTTCAAAGAATTGCAGAAGTTGAAAGGATCTCTGGAGAACATTCATTTTAACCAACTCTTGTGCTCAGATCATGGAATGTTAAGGGCTTGAGATGGGCCTTGGAGTTCATCCAATCCCAACGCCCTGCCATGGGCAGGGACAGCTCCCACTATCCCAGGATACTCAAGGCCTTACCCAACCCAGCCTTGAACACTTCAGTGTTGGGGCATCCACAACTTCCCTGGGCAACCTGTCCCAGTGTCTCACCACCCTCATGGTAAAGAATTTCGTCCTGCAACTCATTTTCCCTTAGCAGCTACCTCGTGCTGACTGCTGAACATTGACCCCTTACCTCTGTTCAGCCCTACATCTGCCATCCTCTGAACTGTCTCTATTGTCTTTCTCTAATAGTCTGAATACAGAAGATTACAAAGCTGCATTCATTTTCTCTCAATGTGAGCAAATTTAATTTCCTTCCTGCATAACCCAGCACTCACCTATGAATGAAATATGTCTATAGAGAACAGGAGATTTCAGTTTAGACTGCTTATGTCCACCCACTACCAGAAGTGATGAGAAGTACAACCTGTACATCTATACTCTGTCACACAGATCATTTCATCTTTAGACATTTCTGTATTGTAATTTTCATCTCCAAAATCCTCCTTATCAGCCTGCCCAATATTTCAAATAAAAGATTTCTTGTATTAAAGTCATGCAAATTTAAAAAAAAAAAAAAAAAAAGAAAAGAAAAATGTGGGGGGAGTTATCCCAATAGGTCTCTTTTGTGTAGCATAATGCAAGTGTAACTCTGGAATGCCTTCCACCTACTCCATCACAGGTTTGAGTGGCAGCTGCTCCAGTAAAACAATAGCAGCTATGCAGATGCTGATGCCAGACAATGGCTTGACACCGATGAACCACAGATCAGCACAGTTACATTGTGCTCAAAATCTGATTGAAGTGGTAATATTGGAATGACAGTTGGAATGCTTTTATCTCCCTTTCTTACAGTGTTTCTACATAACTTTACCTAAGCTGAAACTGACTGACCATCCTATAGTGTTGTAATAAAAAAGGGGGGGGTTGCACAATGGCTTTCCTTGCATCGTAAATCTCTTCAATGTAGATTTTCAAACACACACACACACTCCTCCCAAGTGGGCCTCTTTATTCAAACCAGTGTTTAAATGCCTTCTATTACTTACTTTTCTGAGACCCCAGAAGGCAGCAGTACTTTCAGATCATGGACTTGACTGGGCAGAAACACATGCATTTAGAGAAAAGAAAACCTAGCAAGACCTGTTACACCTCTAAATCTCTGTATTATCATTAATTGAGTCTCTTAAGACTAAAACTTTAAAGGCATCTGTCTGTATGTGTACATATATTTATTGTTCCAAGTAGCAAAGAAATTCTGCATCCACTATATAAACAACCAGCATTCAACAGCAAGAGACCACTAAACACTAAAAGAATTCTTAAATATGTAGGCTTATCTACCATGTTCCTGTTGAATTTAGAGCTGATTAGAGTTATCTGTTTATGTTTTCAAAGAAAATCTAATCTGGAATACTGAGCTTCACAAGTCTTAAATGCCACTTAATAATTATAATTATGGTGAAAAATCAACCAAAGACACAGTGGTTTGACTTTCCTGAAGAACCCTGTATTTTGGTGGAAAAAGTCTTTCTTCTAATTTCTCAAATTCAAGAATTCTTATTTAGTATGTCCATGTAATGTTTTTTCCTTTATTTTGCTTTTTTAAGGTCAAATAATTAGCTCTTTCTCCAGCCTTGAAAGTGGTTGTTGTTTTGGGGTTTTTTAACACAGCAGTTCCATTCTGCCTACTCAGTAAGAATAGGGCTTTGAATTTATGACCTTCAAAAAACCTGGCACAAATTAAACCATACAGCTTTCCCTGATAAAGGTAATTAAAGAGAGGGACCTATATGCTCAAAGGAATTGAGATCCTAAGCTATCACCTAAACTAAAGGAATTTTAAAAATAGGTAGGATTTAGCAATTCTGGGCCCACTTATCCTTTTAATCACTGATGAAGGTAAAAGAAATGAAGTTATTTACCTGATAATTGACATCAGCCAGTGCTAGAATTACGATTCAGGTCTCCTGCATTCCTTCTAAACATACTGCATTTCAATACTACTTTTTCCTCTCATTTTTTAAAAAATATATACAGACTAAAACAGTTGAAGAAACCTGTAGCCATGTTCTGTTTGATACATGAAGATCCCCAGAAGGATAAATTATGATATACATACTATATGACATTGTATAAGGCTGCACCGTGATTTTTAAAGCTGGAGCTAGCGGGGAGACACAGCTTGGCTGGGTCCTGTTAGAGCTACTATGAGCTAACTATTAGGCCAATAAAAATCTAAGCCTCAAACATAACTTTTGGTTGCCTCAGAAATCCCAGGTTCATTTACCATCAGATCTGACTGCAGGTTCCACTTACTCAGTATTTACTGAACAATTTACCTGGGTTTGATACTGAAAAAAATTGCAGAAAAGAGACTGTGGGGGGAAGGTTTAGTTATTGGTGCTATTTTTCATTCCTACCTTTTAGAAAAAACCCCAAGAACTATTCCCAGGAACTTTTAAGGGTACATACTGTAAAAGAAAAAGGCAAGCAAGCAGCTGTGAAGTGCTTGCTTTACAAGCTTGTAAAATTATTGCAAATATTTCAATGACCTGGAAAACAAAACTTTTACTGGTATGGACATTTCTAACAGCAGCAAAACCAACACTGCTCTCTGGGTTTGGAAGAAGCAATCTGGTACCACACCAGGCTCTGTTCCCCACACCACAAGACTGAGCTTCATGTGTTATGTCCTTTCACATACGTTTGGAATGCACCATATGGCAAAAACAGCTTAGTTGTGGAGCTGGACTGCCCTCTTCTTCTCACAGACACATTTTTCTCTTCTTTTTCCCTGTTATTTGTGGAAAGACATTACAATCCTCACACTACTGCATTCCTCACAGCAAGAATTCTGTCTGCTTGCAAATGTCAACCAGTCTGTTAGCACAAAGAGGAAAAATGCAATACCATCAGACTGGTTAAATAAATAAATGCCTTTGCCACAATTCTAAGTCATCCATTCCATGTGAAACTGCAGAGACCATCCTTCTGCTTGATTTATGATACCCCATTAGCCACAGAATTACTTAGTAAAATCAGTTTGGCTTGATGTAAAATTCTGTCTCTTCACCAGGAGAAAAAAATAATGTAAGCCCCACAAAAAGAAGACATTAATTTAGGAATAGTTGAGCTATCATTGACTTATCAAAATAAAGCTAGAGACATAAATCAATTCCACCGCCTGGACAAAGATAAATCAATAAAGCTCAGAAAGACATTATCGATTCTGTAGCCATCACTCAAAGGCTCTTCATTTGATTCCTTAGCCATCTGTTTAATTGAAATGATAATTCTGATAACTTCTGGTGCGCCCTCAGCATGTTGACTTTGATACAATGTTATTCAATCAAATACAGATGGCTATGACCTCCTGTCAGTGAGAACCCTAAATGTGTTATCCACATGGATTAGCTTGGATAGATGCATTTTGTTTTAAACAAGATGCTTTTGTCTTAACTTTTTCTTACATGACCCTGAGCAGGTGAGTCTTTTGCTCAAACCATCCTCTAGTTCCAGCTAATTTCACCCCTTCAACTCATCAGTAGCTGAAGACCAAACCAAACAGTTAAAAAGAGTGTTTGGCATGCATCCTTCAAACACCCTTCCTATCTTAATTTCTGCACAGGGAATCATTTGTTTGTATCTTCTCCTTGGGTTGTACCTATTCAGCATAAAGACAGAGGCACAGAAGCTGTACAGACATTTTGGTGGTTTTATGGATTTGTTACCCCAAATCTAACAGAATGAAAAATACTGTTCATCTGCAAGCTAAGATGGTGGTGCATTAGGATGTGCGCATTAAATCTGTAAACCTAAGAAAAGGCACTACAAAAATTATGTAGTGACTCCACAGCGAGAATCTATAACCAGTATTAAATTATTTCCTCACTTTGGAGAGGCTCCTTGTCAAGTACTGAGTAAAGACTCAGGTTCTTTTCTATGACAACATACAAGGGAGATATTTTCTGCTTTGCTCAAAAAGCAAGACAGTGCACTATAGAATCTTATTCCTCCATCACTAAGCAAAATGCACTCTACTGCACTGCAGGAAGAAAGCAGCAGCATATTGTATACCCTTCTTCTGGTGCTATAATTACACAGCAGAACAAAAATGCACATCAGAATCTGAGGGCATCGGCTGAAAATTTTTAAGCTGTCAAATGCATTTGGCACAAGCTTTCCCCACCAGTTAACTTCCTCCTAAACTAGAAGAGCTCCAAGGCATAAAATAATACACACCATAATTAAGACAGAAAGGTCAAAATTTGCAATTCTGCTACTTTGTTTTTATACTGTAAGTACAGAATAGAAATCAGGGTTGCACTAGCCTGAAAACCAGAGAAAATATATATATATTAAATTTAAAGGAGTTAAAATCATAATACTCATGCTACATTCATGTATTACACCAGCACAGGGAAATTATCTAAAGCAACACTAAGTTCTAGATTAATGTAATATATATAAAAACAGAGTATTTGACAGTGTAAATGGTGTCCTATTTCCATATAAAGGATCTAACCCAAGGGAAAAACTAGAGTATTGAATGTCCAGCTATAATCTGCTGTGTAGCACAAAGTTGTACCCTGGCAGACCCTTCAAAAAGGACTGGAATTTGTGCACTGTCCTTGTTACAGTGCAGCAGAACTAAGTGGGGAACGTTTTTCAAATATAGACATTTGCTCAAAGAAATGACTTCTCAGCATGAAGACAGACACTGTGGTGAGTGTGGAAGCAGCTGCCTTCCCTTCACCAGGAGGACTCATCTCAGAAAGCACTTAGATCTGCCTTCAACGGGTCAGTGCCTGCCTGAGCAGGCTTGGAGAGAACATCCTGGAACTCTCCTGTGCTTCAGATTCTCCATGAAGCATGCCAGCACCTGCTGTCTGTCAAACAATGAATTCCTTGTATCTGGACTGAGAAACCCAGAAAACTGTGAAGCAGAAAGCTGTATGGAGCGAGGGGAATTGTGGATCTCTCTTCAGGGGGCAAGAAAACATTTTTGACCAAAAGTCAACTTCAGACTTTTATTTGGTGATAGGATTGTCATTCCCGCTCAGGAGGACATTATAGTGAAATTACAGCCCTGCCTTCTCCCAGATCATTGCTGTGGACAATATAGGAAACATGAAGGAAAAAAACCATGGACACCTTGGGCCTTCCACTTCCATCAGAGCAGTAAATTTGCTCCAAGATAACGAGCTCATTACACAGCTTCTCCCTTTCCATACCCATCAAAAAGTCAGAAGGTACCAAACTTCCAAACTTTCACAATATTCCTTAGAAGAGAACTGAAAGAGGATTTGTTTGTTCCCTGTAGGAAAAGGGCACTAGCCTATTGGCAGGAGTTTTAGCCTGCACTGGAGCCAGCTATTATATACTGTTGAACTAATCTCACTTTCTTACAGCACTGTCCACTGTAGAGCCCCATGTCAGCACAAATGGGAAATTATACTTTCTGCAACGATCCTAGATTTTAACAGCATTTCCTAGCAGCAGCAAATAGAGCTAGAGAAGAATTTGCTTAGAGAAGCAGGGACTGAAAAAACCTGCACATTTTTTCACCTCCATTTTCAGTATGTGACAACATTTCAGTATATAATGCTGGCCCAGCACACCAATAAATTTTGTAGCTAGAGGGTAGGTGATAACTTAGTACCATACAACAAACTATTTGCAATACAGCTACTTCTTATTAACATCAATTAATGTGCTATTTACAACAAGCAATACACTTTAACTTATAGAGCTAAAATAACTAAAACAAGTCATGTAGGAGGGTTGTTTTTAACAAAGAAAATATCTCCGAGGAATTTTTAATTTCACTCCTAATTTATGTGTCTATCATGATGAAAAAACTTGAAAGAAGTTATTCCTCCATATATGAAGCCTATCAGCTGTCTATTACGGCTACAGTTTATGATTTTTAATACTGCTATAGTTCATCAGGGAATAAAGTGTCTCAAAAATGGGAAGGGGACAGAGAACACTACATAATCAGTATTCTAAGTAAGTACCATTGTGTTAAATGGCCTCCTCACTCTCTTTGGTATAGAAAATTGAATTTGAAAAGCAAATACAGAGGCAGAGAGTAGCAAAAAATTGTTCTGCCTAGAATACAGAATGCAATCATATCCAATTAAAGTCAATAAATATCATTTGCTCATACAAGCCTAGGAAGGAAGAATTTGTACAACAAACATTTTGATAAATAATTTTTCATATAAATTTACCTTTTTCTTTAGCTATTGATTACCATTACAGAGCAGAAAATATTGACGTGTGCATGAAACCATAACGAGCTAAAATCAAGTTTCAGATAGAGTATCTCTGGCTTGTCTCCGTGCTTAGAATTAAACAGAAGTGCTCTGGTTCTGCAATAGAGTCTGTAACCAGCTCTACCATAGAGCTGTCAAGGTTGACTAACCATCCAAGACATCATTCTCGTGTAATCTCCCTGAGAAGCTGTGACAGTGCAGAGATGCCAGTCTGTGAAGGGGATTTACCTCCAGCCAGGTTCTGCTGATTACCAGGCTTCTGGGCCACCCTGGCTTCACATACAAGAAAACAAAATCCGAGTAGAAACTTTAAATCACACCAGCTCATTGGCAGAGATTGAGGGATCAAGTTTTCTTACTGCCAAAGTCCTGAGCTTTACTCCAGTTTCCCCCTTTGCACCAGTGCCTGGGGGCTGTTCATCCTCCCAGGATGAAGGGCCTGACAATTCAAAATTAATTTTAAATGGTACATTATAACCTTATCTTCTTTGTACAGACAATCCAGATTCTCTGCCAATTCATCTGGGGAAAAGAGACCATCTTTTCATTTGTTATTAAGAGTAAGTTCACTACAAAATACTTTGAGACTGCTAAACCAAAAATTAGTACATTTATACAAGTTCTAAGAATTAAAAAAAAAACCCTACTGATACGTTGAGAATAAATTTTAATAAAGATCTCATAAAAATCATTCTCATGTCTGATTGAAGAGGCATTATGAAAATTCATCCAAGAATGTTGTTTCAAAGCAAAGTAATATTTTAACTGTGAAAAAACCTCTCATTTTCTAATTCATGTGACCAGATGAACAGCTAAAAAGTCTAGCACCAAGCTAGACTTTATAGGCTAGGAAAAAAAAACCAAACACACAAAAAATAATATAAAAACAACAGAGTTAAAAAACACAGAAGACATTACAGAAGCAGTGACTTTTAGAGGAGAACACTACTGTACTGTTTAAGGCAAATGCGGTCAAAACTTGGTTTGAAAACATTCTGATTCTGTCAGTCTGATCCTTTCTATGAAGGACAATACTCTCCAGCCCTACGCATGAGTCCTTCTCCTCTTTCCAGCAGGCCTGGTGAAGGAATTAGTAAAGGATTTTTGGCACCCTTTTGGAAAGGGTGCTATCAGAACAACAGAGGCCCGCAGTTAATTTCATGGATGAACTAAAGCACAACATGCTCTCATCCTACACCTCCCCCAAAGAAACATTCCACCCTGACAAATATTTTGGCTGAGCCAAATAATATTCCTCCTGGATTATCCCATGCTGGTTTTACAGTAACAGAGGAAGCTGAGGTATTAGCTAGCAGAGCTGGAAATCATAGAAACAGAGTGGCTGGGGCTGGAAGAGACCTTTAGTACAATCCCCCTGCAATGAGCAGGGACATCTTCAGCTAGGTCAGATTGGTCAGAGACAAGTGACTCCTTTCTGTTGAAGACACAGATACTGAAGTTCCACCCTATCACATCGGTAAAGAATTGCTGGGGAGATTTGTGCTGTTTTTCTAAGCAGACCTATCCCTCCAGCTGCCTGATGAGTCTATTTGGCAGGTCACAACATTTAAATAAATTCTTGGTGGTTTAATCTGTGCTCCACAGTGAACTTTCAGAGATGCAGTAACCAAGGGATAACCCCAGGCGTTCACAAACCCTTGGATAGTTTACCATTCTACTTAAATTAAATATTCATTTATTCAAGTCTTAAGCTTTAGGAAAGTTCTTATTAACAAGTGCAAACAATGCAAGTACAAAATTATACTAAGAAGTACTGAAAGTACTGATAAGATGGGAGCATTTTAAGCTCTGTATCCCATTTAAATATGACCATTTTATGACCAAACTCAGGGGTTTAGTTCTGTCTTGGAGAATAGGTTCAGTATAGTTCACCTAGGTAAGGCAAATGTCTGCCAATACAAAAATATGAGCTTTCAGGAACACATTAATTTCACTGATGTGTATGGAATTACAGATTTGTAGGAATGCTTGAATTTCAGGCTGATATAATTGCAGGATGGGAAGGAATATCTTATAAATACTCTAAAAAAAATCATTGTTAATTACAAGTTTTACTTACTAATTCAGAAAATATGGATAATGTTGTACACCTCAGGTGATCAGACACACTGCATCCTACAGCAAAAGACAAACGAGGAATTGCTGTGGGCTTAATACCCTGCACTGGCACACAGAGCCTGGCTCAGTTCCTGCAGTACAACAGACCTCTGACAGGTTACTGAATCTCACAGCAGGAGAGTAATTGGGGAATTGGCTTGCTAGAAAACAATTCCCTCGGTGGGGGAGGCAGGTGGAATAGTATAATTTAGCCCTTCTTTTGCTCTATTAAGACAGAACTGAGTTCATTGCAAAATTGTGCAAAGTCCAGACAGACCTGTGGGCCACTCTACAGCCCAAGGCTTTGCACTTGGGTTCACGGGGAAGATGGAAGTTTAAGTAATGTCTGATTTGAGCCTTGAAACTTGAGCTTAGCTTGTGTCACATCTTAATTACCAAATTCTGCACTCTTCTGGCTCTCCCTTTCCCATTACCAGCATCCCACCTTGATACTGAGACAAAGACTTGTTTCAACAAAGCAATGAGAAAACACCAGGAGAAACCTTCTGTAATCAGTCACTGTGCCTTTAAAGTCTGGTGTCTCTCCAAGGGCCCTCACTCAGATGCCACAAGAGAACAAATAAAAAAAGATGCTCAACTTCTTGGTAGCATTATAAAATTTTAATTCTGAAGAACACTGTAAATATAGACACAGTAGGTGTAATTAGGATGAGCCTATGTAGGATTTTCCAACTGAACAAGTCAAATCCTTTGGCTCCTGTACAAACTATATACAATTTAATGAGAGCTATGCTGGGCTGCATTAATTATCAGAGGGTACAAAACATGGTACAAGAAGGTTTGCTACGTGACTTTTAAGCCTCAACATCTGAGACTTCTCAGAAACATAAGGCCTCCCATTGAGTTCTTTTACAACTGTTTATTCAACAACAACAGTCTTTTGGGATTCAAAAAGTGGTTTTAGGACTGAGTTTTAAATTTTTGGCCCCTTTACAAGATTATTTCCCACAATGTCACTTCATCTCTGAGAATCACAGCTTTCAGTGAGGATATCAAAATTCAACTCAAGAGTTTTTGTCTAATCCTTTGTCAAATACTAATTAAAGTACTCTTGATCCCCATACCTCTCATACTTAGGATTATGCTGTCCTTACCCATAAATAGATGAGGCTGACCAAATCATGCTTCCTAAAGCTCTCCAGACCTCTTCAGGAAGAACCCTGATCTAAAACAGGCCAGACACAGATGGTAGAAGGGACATTGGCTTTAAAACTCAGTGCCTCCTGAGGGAATACACAGGTTCCTAAGTGCCCAGATTTTCAATTAGTTAGCTGCCCAACATCAAGTACATTTATTGTAAGCAGTGAATAAGCAGCATAAAACATAGTAATCAAATATATCTTATGCCTCAATACAATTTCAAGGACAAGCCTAGCAAAGGACATACAAATGTGACATGTGAAAGTTCCTCCTTGGAAAGTAAAGTCCTGGAAGTAGGAAACTGCACAGAAAGCTGTTGTGTGGTTTGTTTGTGGGGTAGTTCAGGGTTTGGAGGTTTAAATTCTTTTAGAAAATTTGTAAGGGATGCAGAATCAAACATGCCAGAAAACCCACCTTACAGGGAAATTTTCTCCTCTTTCTAGGTAAATAAAAATACAAAGTTGGTTCATCCTCTTGAAGAAGCCTCATAACTTTGCAAGTGAAGAACTTATGCTTGGAGAACCCCAAACAATTTCCCAGAAAACAAAAGCTGAATGTGCACATGTGACACTGGCTCATCTCTTCTAACGTTTTCTTTATTTCCATAATTACACACCATTTTTCAAATAACACAACATGATCTGTGCCTTTCTATATCCTTAGATAAGAGCATAGTGTCTACTGCTGGGTACTATGCTGCTTATTCGAGCCAAACAGAATTCATTAGAGCTGTTTAAACATGGAGACCAGTTTTCACCTACAGCTTACACAAAACAAAAAGGGTGAAATTTGCAGCCTTTTGTCACCTCCCTAATTTTGAAGACAAATTAACTGCATTTTAAATGAAGGTGGCTCTGCTGCTAGCTGGAAAACAATCTTACTCTGTGATTGTTAATTAAATTATTAAAATAAATACCTTAAAGAAAGAGAGATCTTATACAAAGAATTTAACTTATTAAAAATATTCTGGACTATTATCATAATGTAAATGATATAAAAATACAGGGTTTGGAAAAAATTACAAGATGTGGCATCTTAATTTCTATAAAATCAATATCCTGTTATTCTCTCTATTGTTTAATCTTGCCTGGTCTTAGTGTTTGATAGTGTAATAAGCAACATAGCATTTTCAGAGCTAGTGAAATTTGTGGAATTTTCTTTTTCTCAATTTGAGGCAAGGCACAACACCTGTGTACTGGAAGGGTCCTGGGAAGCAGGCAATGACACAGGACTGCACTGCCAAGGACATCCTAGGGAGAGTTCAGACAGAACAGAGAGGCTGTGCCAGTCAGGGATGCCTGGCAGGGCTGCCCATAATTCCATGGTCATTATGTTCTGCAGCAGCCCCCAGCACCTTTTGCCTGTAGTCCTGGTTATTAAAAAGAGGCCCTGAAGTGAATGGTAACTGTGATTCTTTCCATTTCCCATTCCAGGAACATGCAACTGAAGAATTAGAGAGCCTTAATACCATCACAAGCCTGTTCACCTCAGCATGCCTGGGCTTCTGCAGGGCCTGGTCCTTCTCTCCCTTTCTACCTCCTCTTATTTCCTTCTAATGCTCCAATCACTGCTCCCTCATTCCCACCAGAACACTTAATGGTCCCCTTTTCCCCAGCTCAGCCCCACCTTTTGTTTTTTTCCACATAACCTTGACAAAGACCAGAGCCTTCAGGGGCATCTGCCTACCTCTCTGAAAGGACAGGACAGAAGGAAATATGTCATGCATAATAAAACATTCAAATTTGCTTTTCATAACTGTCTCTTTGTTATTCTTGTTTCAACCCATTTGCAATTGATATATGTGAAATATTTAAATCAAGATGTTTACGGAAACAAATACAAAACCAAAATCCTTCCATAATACAGAAATCAGTGCAAGATGAATTTCTGCAAATAAACTTAGCATGTGGCCTCCTCACATTACAACATCTGGAAAAAAAGCTCTTTTCTAAGCTCTTCTGAATGTCCTGATCATTATTAAATATGCCCCTTCCTCTCACCATGCCCCCTTTCCCAGTCCTTAAAAATTCTATTTGCTAGATTTTCCTTTTCTTTGGTCTGACAAACATTAGTCAAGGTGGATTATACATTACTTTATTCCCATCTTTTTTAAGAGACTTTCCTGCTGGCACTTGACTGATGTAATAATGTTGTTGGTCTTAAAGCTTTAAGCCTCTAGAAAATACTGTAAAAAGAAACATCAACTTTCAAAAAGTTGTATTTAATTTAAAAAAAAAAAAAAGGAAAGAACAGACTATCTGAAGGGCTAACTTGAATGCTGAGATACAACCCATCCTCTGAGAAGCTTCAAAGCTGCTGTCAATCAAACAAGAGAAGGCAGAATGGAAAAAACCCATCTAGAATGTTAATGAAAACATATCTACTGCAATGAGAAAATATGGCAACCACAATTATTGTCCAACTCTGGAAGGAACAAGTTTTCTCATGCTCACACTCCTGAGGATTAAGGTGCTAATGGGCTTGTCTGTGAAGTGCAGTCACTGCTGTACCCTGCTAAAGCGGCAATGCCTTTCTCTTGGATTTGCAGTTATTAGCACTTAGCAGTAAATGGCCCAGGTGGTTAATCTTTGCCTTTCATTATGGTCTGTGTGATGTGACAAGCAGGAATGTTATCATAATTTAAAGACAACAAAGATTATGTGAATGATAGGGTCTTTGAAGGGCCTTGAGAAACCTCTTTATAAAGAAAAAACTTCCAAAGGCTCCTAAAATCTGCTCCACCTATAGAGCCATCACTCAAGCTGGTAAGATATGTCATCCTGTACTTATAAAGAGCTTTAGATGAGTTATAAGTAACAAAGAAACTATACATTGATTATCCTTCGGTTTATAAGTTACGAAGGATGATTTTCTGTGTCAGTCCAAGAACTCTAGCCAGCTGTTAGAAACAGGGCAATCCAAATCTTTAGTTCTCACTCTTTAGAGCTTTAAACTCTATTAAAAATAAACACACAGTGATTAGAAAGTAACTCAAAATGCTTCAAACCACTCTCATTGTCATGTGCTAGTCAATTGAATTAAGCTCAGTTTTGAGTTCACTTTTGCTGTTTTACCCTGGAACAATATTATTGCCCATGGGGTTGGCTCTGGTCAGCAAGTTGGGGAACCAGTCACTTACAGAACCACACACTGAATTGGGGCTGTCTCTCATTTGCACTGAGAGCACTCAAAAGTACAGATCCAAACTGACAAAAGGTAACTCAATATTCTTAACTCTACCAAATCAGGCAATTTCTCCCCAGGGAAAAAATATAAAACAGCCACTTGATGTCTAAAGCATTACTGCTAAATCTGGCAATTTTTGGAACATGAGTAATTCCAGAGAACAAAGAAGAAAACAGAAAGAGAGGAAGAAAGCAACCAAAAAAGTTTTGGAAGGCAAACAAATGGAGAATGAGCAAATAAAAATTTGATGGAGGTTGACATGATCCCGCAGCAAAATAATGGAAAAGCTTCTATTAGATACATTTTAAAATTAAGTAAAGATTAATAATGACAGCCAACACAGCTTTATAGCCCCCTTTCTTGGTCAGGCCTGCCTTTTCTCCATGAGAACACAACATGGACAATAATTTAACTATATATAAAAAAACCGTAGCTACCCTAAAGTGCTTTACAACTTTCAGATAAAATTAGTGGGGCATGTAATGCTAATTTCTACTAAAGCTACAATATAATCAAATTCACTTATTTCTGAAAATATGTCAGGGATTAAGGGGAAGTTAACCTAACAAAGAAAAAAACAACTAATTAGTAATACACCATCCCGTAAGTGTTTTTAGTCAGTTAAATCTGAGTCCTTCACTAATCCATCTGAACAACTCCCCCACTGTCATACACTGAGTAGTCTTGACTCAATTCTTTCTTTTCCCAGTCAAAATTTGTCAACTTTGTCTTATTACTAGGAGGTCTTTCAGCAGTGTCTATGAGTCCACCTCCATTTGTTACTTTGGGAACTTTCTTTTCACATCTTACCATGCTGAGATTGATCTATGACTGATGAAAAGGAAAGTCTTTTGAAATTTCAGTGATTTTTTTTCATTCTGTTTAAAAGGCATCACTCCACATCAAATGTGTGTAACACAGTATTCCCACATTCTCCCATATGTTTTTATAATTAGCCTACTCTACCAGAATGAGCAAAATATATTGCAGGTTTTCAGCTGCTTAAGAATCTGCTGTCATCAGAAATTAGGCTATCCTCTGAATACCTCATTTTTGCCAGGCAATAGTACTTATAAATTAAAATTGAAACTGTATTTAAGATCTGATGAGACTTCTATTTGGTTCTTCCACTGAGAGTTTTATTTTCTAAATTTCCCCTACTCTTTTCAGCACTTCATTCAGAGTTTAATCAAGGAAATTTGGTAGAAGGCATCAGCCTTCTTCAGTGTCCAAAATTAATATTGCTACTGCTTAGTATGAACCCACACAGGACACATTTACAGCTTGTGAAGTACAGGTCCACCAGTCCTGTGAAATCACCACAGGGTGAGCCCTTTCAAGAAAACATTATGTCCTCTCCTGTATTAACTTAATAAATATGACACTAAAACAATAAGAAGGTTTTACCTTACCATGAGAAATCTGATAAATTCCACGTTTCTCATTAATCAGAAGATATGGAAAAGTATTCAATAACATGGATAAAAATCTGATACCAGATGGTTCTCAAAGCACAAAAAAATGAAGGATGAGAGCTGAAGTGAGACAAATTTTCCCAGAAGTAAAGCATTTCTTTTCAAATTAGCAGTTGGGAGAACTAGGCACTGGAACCATTTCCTAGTGATGAGGGGGAATCTTTACTATTTCAAGTCTGTAGAAAGAGAAGGGAGAAGCCTGGAAAATGTTCTAGAAAGAGAAGGGAGAAGCCTGGAAAATGTTCCGTCCATTACACTCCACCACAACTCCATCACCTACCTCTGCTTATGCCTTAAATAAAATGGATGTCTAGTGATGACTTTATACAATGCTACTCTCTATCATGTTCATGGTGGAACTTTGAGAACCAAGATTTACAGATTTCTCTAAAATACTGAGACAAAAACTGTTTGACAGCCAAGCTAAGGTTGCAGGTAGGTTCTGTTATGAGCTTTTAACCAAAGTTCTGTCATGATGGAGAAAAGAAAAAACATCAAATATACTTTTTTGTCTTCTGAATAATTACAAATTGATTTGGGGCCCAGATCAGAATTATTCTTACTCCACTGCTTTTGAATCAGAATTCATTTAAAATATTCCAAATGAACACTGGGAAAGCAGGGTTAAAGAGGGCAGAAGAAAAACTTTTGGCAAGTTCCCATTGCTTTTAGGGTGATGAAACAATCATCTGGATGACAAACGTGCACATGTATCACTACTCCCCTACAATAGGTCAGGCTCTTCAGTTGCTCCTGTTATCTTCACCTTTATCTGTGATCCACATAAAATCACTTTGGAATACAGAAAAATCCAGATGAAAATGATGCTCCTGGTTTTTCACATCAGGGATAGAACTGACCCTTTTATAAAACTTTTTCTTGTAATCAGAATTTGACTATTCTTTATCATATACTAATATCAGCCAAAATAGAATTTTCCTAGTGCCACTAAAACACACCTGTGGTTCTGTCAAGATTTCCACTGTAGAGGCAATCACTGGAGTTTATATCTCAGTTCTTTTCCAGTCACATGGGGTTACAGTTGAAATAAAATTTGTCAGCCCACATGCAAGTTCTGTGGTTAAAAAAGGGGGCAAGAGGAGAAGGGAAGGGAGAGGAAGGCAGGGTAGGAAAAAAAAGGTGGGGATCGAATTACCTGGTCAAAATATTTTCTTGCTGTAGAGCCCTGAAAATCTTTTTCAGGGAGTTGCAGTTATGACAAGACATGTTATGACAAAACTCCAATTTTCAGCAGTTCTCAGAGTTCAGCACAGATGTACCTTCTGCACTTTAAAAACTAACAAATATTAAACAGCAACAGGTCCAAAACCAGACTCTGGGTTCTGATATTCCTGACATGCAGACACATGTGTGTGACTGTATCTCAAATCCTGCAGCAAGAACCTGCCAGACCACCACAACCCTAACAGGTCAAATCTGGAAATAAGAACCCAAATATTCGAAGATGTGGAAAAAAAAAAAAAATCTAAGCTCATTGGTAGAATAAATGTTTGTCTTTATAGAGACATGCAGCAGAACACCCTTATCATTAAACCTGTTATTCCATCACATAACAAATTTAGCCTAATTGAGAATTCCTTTGATACTAGGAATTGTTCTATATGGAAACAATTAAGCTACTAGCTGGAGTAATTTAAGGCAGTCCTGAGACTAATCTCAGCAGCATCAAGGACTACAAGACTGTTCTTGCTCAAAAGTACATTAAGTCTATTTGACATATTTGAAAGTTTAGCCTATAAACAACTTTTATATGCACCAAGAATCTCCAAGAAGAAAAGAGTTAATTATTTTTGCCCAAGTCCCTATACTGATAACTGTGTTTTATTAGTAGTAATAGACCACAATCATTCGTGACCTGTCCAAACAGCTTTTTAACTGAAAGGAAGAATGTTAGATGAGACACAAAGCTGCTCTACTGACTTCTGAATCTTTGCTTTCCTCTTGCAGCTTCCAGAATCTATAGAAAATGCATGGAATGGACTGGGGAAAAGACCATTTTAATGAATACCATATTTAGTTTGTTTTTTTCCTCCAGTACTTAAGCAGATAAATTATGAGAGTTCTCACAGACAGGAAGGTATTTTACCCATAAAAGCATCAAAATTGCTCATATTTTACCTGGAAAACAGAGAGTTCAGCATGAATTAAAATATAATTTGGAATTAGTCGAGCCTTTTACTGGCTTTGAAAATTGCCTAAATAATTAGATACCATCTAGCAAGTAAATAATGGATTAAAAGTACTGCTTGTTTCCATCTTTTATGAAAGCACAATTATGATGGATCCACTTCTATCAGTTTTCTCGCTCTCACCTCTAACACTCAAATATTTATTATGCCAGCTCACGTTTTCAGCAGCACAGTTCCCTTCAGCCTGTCTCTGATGCTCAGACTCGAGCTCACTGTCTCAGAGAAGGCAGGAATGAGCAATCAATCTGAGAATCGCAGTGCAGTTAATTCTCACACCAGCCTCTCTGTGTCTGTGCTTAAAGGGTCGGATGAACTCCTGGGCCTGTAAACATTTTGGCATCTCCAGATACAAGTGAACTTTGGTCCAAAAATAACATCCTTCCCCAAGCTTTTGGACACTACTCTGTGAGGTCAAGTTGCCAACTCCTAAATAAATACATTGGCAATCCAAAGCTACAAAGAGAAAGAAGAAAAGAAATAACATTTCAATCTTGAAGAGGGAGCTGGGCTCTAATTGCCACCCAGCTATTAAGTGATCTTGGTGCCAGATCGTGTGGTATCCATATGTTTTCCCACAGTAAAGACAGCTCAGTAATGCCAAACTTCTTTTCAAAAAGTGCTTTGAGAACTACTGATGAAAAAGGCAATATAAAAGCAAAATGTTTGTTATTATTACAATTATTTGAAAGTAAATATGGTCCCTTAAGATATATTTGTTCCTGTTCAGAAATTTTAAATTGCGGTCTACTGCCAAATCTATGCCACCTGGGTTTTGTTTTGTTTATTAAGAGGAGGTATAAGAAGATTTAAAATAAGACATTTTCCACAATAAATGACAGGCACAGTATTGTGCCTGATTCATAAAGACCTCAATTTCTGACACTTCTAGGTAACATTAAGGAGGCTTGGCACAAGAAGGAACTACCTTTAACAAAGTGAAGCTGTTGGTCAGAAAACAGAGTATTTGCTTTCATTGCTGGAAGTCATGCTCATAGCTCTCTTTCAACTAAAGTCCTATTGCAGCAGAACACCCTCCTCCAAAACACCAACATCCCACTGGAGTGCTGGGAACTCTTCCCAATGGCTCCAAAGAGCAGCCAGTAATCACTTGTGTGAGTTAAGCAGTGAGTACTTTTTAATGGGAAGATTATCCCTCTTGGACCAATTATTAGCACCATCTCACACAAGAACCCATTTACAAAACCTTCTGCCTCTCCCAGAGAGCTGACAAAACCAATCACTGTTTTAGGGGCCCTAAATCAAGATGGGGGGCCTGGTTTACAAATGTGTTCAAAGCTTCCAAAACAAAGATTATTTGATAGTTTTTCTTTATAGATTTTGATCATGCGTGAGCATTTCTGCAATAAAAAGAGGTGTTTTAAATATATGCTACCAGTCAGGTTCTTTTCCTTTGCTGTCCTAATGCGGCTGTAGTTTAACACAAGTCGGTTTGGGAGCCTAGTTCCAATCATCTTTGCTTCAGAGAAATCTAGGAAAAATTATAATTTTTCAAAGTCAAAAGTGCTATACAGATTTGGAATTACTAAGATGAGAATCCAGACAGTTTGTTTATATAAGATCAAAGAGGATGAGGTGAACACAATTCCAGCATGGAAATACAGAGAAAGTCTGAAAGGAAATAAAGAAGCAGCAACAAAACTGATGATTCCCAACTTCAGGAAATAAGATGTAAGGAAGGACTGAAAAAAAATCTAAAAGCTGAAGTGAAGAAATCCAACATCTCAGTTCAACAATACTTTGTGAAATAACCAGAGAATTTAGCATAGCTGGATTGTTTAGACAGCAAATCTATTGTTCAGTGCTAAATTCAGGGTAATTTAATCCCCAAACCGAACATGACTCTATTATAACAGCTGATGCATTTCAATTAACTCATTCATTTTTCTCCCTGAACAATTGTTCACAGGAAAGTGAAGATGTTGGTATCCCCCCAGCATACCTCTGTGTTTTATGCAGTAAATAAAGTGGGTGAATTATTCATAGATGATCCTTAGAAATCTCATTTCTACAAAACCTCCTTATTCTCTAAATTATGATTTCTTAGAATATATCAAAAAGCATAGCCACTAATTCAAGATCTTCTTAAACCACATAAGCATATGGAGTAATGAGCATGAAAATTTTAATTTAATCATCTCAGCAGGAAAATAATCTTAATTCCAAATGAGATTCCAAAAGGTCTTTCATTCATTTTCACAAGTATTTTCCTGCTAAGGGAAGAGACTTTGTTCCTGGAGAATTTTTCATCTAAATGCCCCCCTTCCTACGTTCTCTTCACAGATTAATAGTTATTAAAAGGAACAAAAAATTGGGGCATTTAGCAAAACAGCAGCTAATGACAGATAAAGCAAGGCCACATTTAACTTAAAAGAATGGCCATGGAGATACTGCCCGGAGACAATAAAATGACTGTTCCACTCTGAGTCAAATCTTAAGGTTTCTATTATGCAATGAAACTTTGTCAAAACAGGAATTTGTGTGGCCTCATGAACACGGACGGCTGCGAGTCTGCTCTGCCCAGCTCTTGGCAAGGTCTCTGTGCACAGAACAGTGACGTTACTCTGGCTGTCCCACATCCGAGGACAATCCCCTACCAACAAGTTGTAAAGTGTGAGTCAGTCTCTCCCTACAAAACATGAATAAAAGGGAATTAAGCTGAAATGGAAATATCTCCATAAGATTTCTTCTGCTGTAAGAACCATGATTACATCTTAGTTCTTTACACAGAATACAAAGAAATTTCTATAGTTTTTACACAGAAAAAAGAAGGCAAAACCATGGTAAAATGGCACCACACTCAAAATGGTCCAGAAGTTTATGTATTCCCTTGGGATTGGTAAAGCATGAACACTTTGAAAGGGAAGAACACACAGGGTGTGATGTCCTCAGGGATCAGTTCTTGCTTATACCACATTAAGAGGAAAAATCTTGCTTATGCACAAGGACTGCAGTGCTGAATTATGGAGTTTATTTTTTACTTATTTTGAAGTAAAGCCTTCAGCTGTGCTTCAGCCAAGACTTGCATGTGTGTTTCTGTATTGGAAGGAGGAGGGAGAACAAGAAAAGAAGCAAGCAAGCACTGAGATGAGAGTCAGGCAGCAAAATATGTCTACCTGCATTTTTGTACTGATGCCATTTTTTCAAGGGTTAATCTTAGCAGCTCCCAGGATAACTGTCTCATTTTTGTGGTCTGAATAACTCTCTAGCTACCTCAATAATTGCAGTCAATCCATTACGAAACCAGAAATATCAGATAAGAAATTGCATTTTTAAAATGGATTATCACAGAGAATGTTAGGGGAAAATGCCAAATAAATGCCCTTATAATTGTTGCAAGCCCCTACTTTTAATTCTTTGTACCATTATGTGAATCCCTTATCTCTATAAAGACAGTGACTACCCATGGCTGTTGCATCTCCAGCTTTCCTAAAAAGACAACCCAAACCTTTCAAAATTAATTCAAAAGGAAATGTGATTCTGGACACACCTGGTGATCCAGGCCAAAGCGATATAAAAGTGAGGAGTCTCCACATCAACTTCCACATTATATAATGTGGGCTTTCTTAGTGGGTGATTCTTTCAAGTGCTGTTAAGACTGCACAGTCACTAGAAGAACTTGGGCTGGAGAGTTGGCTGCAGGTCACCTTCCTGCCACACTGCCCTGTAAAGACGGCCCAGCACACTAAGAGAACTTTCCTCTTTATTTCTCCTGCACAAAATGCTTAAAAAGACATCCCTTTAACAGGAAAGCCTTCCATGAGAATGCACAGGCATACACAAAATTGCGGCTGAAGGAATAATACCTAAGATCCTGCTGCTTCTCACCTTCTCTAACAATAGTCCTAAGTGATATTTCCTAGGACAAGTTATAGATAGCCCATGTGACCTTTGGACCTTGGCACAACACCTTACAACCGTGAAACTGGCTGTTTCACAGTCCCACTTCCAGTACAGAGATAGGTGACACATTTCATACGTGTCACTCACACTCATCCTCCATCATTCCTCTCATGCCTGAAGGCAGAACTATAGCTCTCTTACCCATTGCTCGTGTATGTGTCCCATCTCT
Organism: Acrocephalus scirpaceus scirpaceus; assembly: GCA_910950805.1. Classification (NCBI taxonomy): domain Eukaryota; kingdom Metazoa; phylum Chordata; class Aves; order Passeriformes; family Sylviidae; genus Acrocephalus; species Acrocephalus scirpaceus. Next base: position 18,885,905 of record OU383781.1, read on the forward strand.
TCAGAACACTTTTGTTCCCATCAAACTTCAAGGAACTTAGCAAGTCTTTGAACTCTTCCCACTGCTTTTCCACCCCTTCAGCAGAGCAGAAAAAACATACTGTGTTCCACAAGTTATAAACAGATTCATAAGAGAACTCTTGACTTGATGTGGTAGAAGTGCTCAGAGTTAGTAGCTTTTTTTTCTTGCAGAAGAAACACACCCTTCCCTAAGCTCCCTCAGTGAGACTCTGCCTAATGTACAATCATTTTTCGGGAAAAAAAATTGGGTGTTTTCATTTTAGTTGTTACTTTATGGTTCTTAGCAACTCATTTAACTTCTGAATTGCAAACACCTCACTTCTTTCACAGGAGAAGCTTCCCAAAGCTGTTTTGTGATCACTTGTGTGAGCAATCAGCAGCACAACATGCTGCTGTAAATCCAGGGCTAGAGCTTTGAGTTCATCTAAAATAACAAATAAAACAGAACTAGAGGATACGGCAATAACAAAATCCACAGGCATGATTACTGCCTGTTTCCAGTGTGAGGGACAGACAGAAGATACAAAACCCAGCATAAACACAGAGCTACGGCTGTCTCTGTCCCATACTGGTGCCCTCTTCCCATGCTAAAGCTTTACTCATATCCACAGAAATTAAAAAACAAATCTGTGTTCCATATGGTTTAGAGGTCTCCATATCTAAGGATTTAGCCTAGTTATGGAACAATCTACCATTGCATTTCAACTGAGGGGAAGCAATACTATCACTGTAGCAGAAATAACACCTCCATCCTGCAACCCAAAAATGGGCATTCCAAAGCTGGTATTGCACTCCAAGAGATGGGGAGGAGAGCAAAGGTAACAGTGGAAATGAGCACATTCATGAAGTTTCTGCTGATTTCTTTAGGAAGAGCTGGAATACCAGCCACAGTACTTCATGAATTTTCTCCTACCGAAAGGACTTGTTTTGTCGAGTTTGGGTTGACTGGGTCACTTTCAGTTTGCGGTTTGGGAGGATTTTTCAGAAAGCAGTATTCTCATGGTTGTTTCATATTCTGTTTTCTGGGAAATAATCTAATAAAAACATGCTGGATATCTGGTTAAAACAGCGCACTCAGCCATTTGCAAACACAGATCATTGCTGAAAAAGTCCAGGTGCAAATATTATTAATGGCACAAACACCCATCAGAGTTCCCATTTCGCCAATGATTAGAGGCAGATCTTGAGTGTGGATGGGGAGGATTTTGTTCTCTGAATAAAAATAGAGGTTATTTCTAAATAACACAGAATGAAATGAAAACTAAAGAGATGAAGTGTTGAAATCTACAGAGCAGTAATTCTAGCTTTAGTCACTGACTTGTGACTTGCAATCACAGCAGTTATTGGGAACAAAGCCATATTTTTGGATTCAAATATTTTCTAATCATGCTGCAGCTACATTGATCCCCGTAGAAAGGGGTGTGTGAGCACATGGGAAAGAAGAGTCCCAATCCTTGAGACAGCTGCCTTATAAATCAGAATGACTTCTGAAGTGCTTTTTGAATGCACATAAAACTGACACTTGTGTGAAAACAAGGGCACATTCTTATTAGAGGGGAAACACTAGCACCAAGAAAAAGACAAAATCAAAGAAAAAAAAAACACTACAACTTTTTGCATTGGTCTAACACTTTAATTGAGGGGCTAGAGTAGATTTTAATTAACTTTTCTTGCCATAATCTTTTTTTGCTTTTGGTACATATTTCTTTTCTAAGTTCTAAATAGGAAAAAAAAGACCGAAAATAGCAGAGTATTCCTACCCCATTTAAGAGCAGTTCCATCCACTTCTGGAAAATGAAGTGATTTGCGAAGTTAACAGAAAGGGTGACTAATGCTCAACACCTAAGAGCCCAGTGCCTCAGGGAACTGTCCATCTGTAATTGCTACCATAACACATTCCTCCGTGGGTAAGGGCATGAGAAACAGCAGCAATTCCCTTTCAGTTAAGTACTACACGACCAGAAAATAGCAATTTTTAAAAAAAAAAATTGTTACATTTTATTAAAATGCACATTCTTACTTTATTTTATATGGCTTAGATTGTAAAAAGGGTTGCTCAGAAATAAATCCTGTGGTTTGTATTTGTAGAATCTCTAAACAAGCAGAATCTCTAAACAAGCAGAATCTCTAAAGCAGAATTAGATAATTTTAAGTAACTAAGAATCAGGTTTCAGAGACATTATGGGTAGACCCTACTGCCTCATGACAGCAGTTGATGTCTTGAAGGGGTATCTAACTTAAGTTAGATATCTAGAGTCAGGAGTGTGAAACACTGAACTTCCAAAAAGCCTGTTTGTCGGCTCTTTTTCAGGTGACTACTTATTTTGAAAATCTGTCCCCAGATTACTGAAACTCCAGGTCCATTTAGAAACAAATGGAGCATGATTCTTAGGAAGCTAAGCAGGTTTTTCATTCAATTGTTAAACCAAGGCTTGAACCATTATTCATGCTCTTCCAATCCTGTGGGCATTCATGCACTATTTCTTTATGGGTCTGCTTCAACAGTACAAGCATTTTGAAGTGCAAGCATTCTTTCAAATCTAAGCATTTAAAATTTCATACAGGACTAAATAACTGAAAAATCTGCATTTAAATACAGAAAGTGCAGTATTTCTTTTTAAACTCAAAAAAACTTAAATGTCTTTTTAAAAGTGTTTTTTAGTCCCTTTTACCAGAGGGTCAAGTGTAAATCTGGAACAATTCACTGGTATAGACTAATTTTGCTTCTACAACTGTGTTATAGCATACTTTGCTGATTAAATTGTAATAATAAATTACAATAAGCAATTCCTTTCTGATACTGGCAATCCCAAACATGAGTTAGCTGAAATCTTACTACACATTTAAAGTCACTTTCCACTGTTTAGCTTTTTAAAATGGATGATAAGCAGAAAAAATGTAACTTGTGTTTTACATGATTCAAAATGCAGGAGGAAGGGAAAGAAAGAAGAAAACAGGTGAATTGTTCTATCTGTGGATAATTACTTTGAAAACACTCATATCCTAAATGTGCAAATACTTCTCCTGGTACTCAGTTTGGTCTCTAGGAGGACAGCGAAGAGGCACCACACCTCCCCCAGTAAATTCACTATATCACTAGGACTCTCAGCTTGCTGATCTCTAGGAAGGGTTGCTCTTGGCTATGTTGCTGCCACGAGGCTACACATCATTGTGTTAAGCTCTTTAATACAATTTCTGGCAACAGGACTCCAGGAGATCAATAGTGCTGCTTCCTAGGCTCTAAACCTGCTTTTAGTGATTTACTGTATCATCAATGGCCAATAAACCAAAATGCTGACGTGTCATCTCTTCCATATGAGATTTGTCTCTGTTTTCCTTTCACCCTGTTGAGGAAAAAGTTTTATGAATGGAAAACATGCATTGTAAGTAATTCAACCTGTCAGTCTCAAAGCAGATAAGGAACAAAAAGGACACTCCTTCCATAAGAAATGTATACCCCTAACATTAAGAACTCCAAACACTAACAGGCATGGGTGTAACTCAATACCCCACTGCCCTTCCTATCAGTCCCACCTTCTAACTGGGCGGTGATCATGGGCCATATTATTCTGTGTGTACAAGTATGAGAAATAAAACCAAAGAAATTAATAATACAAAAAATACGTACACTATATTGTCTTAGAATTTAGGCTCACTTTTGCATTTATACCATAGCATAGAAGTATGATAATTTTTTTATATTAATTTTAGGAAGCGCAAAACATCACATGATGTATTTTGTAAAAAAAAAAATGAAAGTTTTCTTTCTATGTAGTCATACATTTCTGGATTATTTTAACAGAATTCAGTTGAGAGAATGTAAAGACTGTGTGACATGAAAATACTTTTGGAACATAAAGCTCCCTGCAGAATTTAACCTAATCAACTAACCAGGCAAGAATCTAACAAACAGGTTTGCTTTTAAAAAGCAATGATGGGAAGTGTGGAAAGAAGTCATTTTCTACCATTCCTGTTCTGTCTGCAGTGCTATTCTGCAGAGGGGGAGTGACAATCAAGCCTGATGACACTTTATGTGACAGCACCTAAGCCCAGTGAAGACTTCAGAATACCTGTATGACCTGTTTATTCCTTACAAGTATTTATCCAATAATAGATGACAAGCTTTTAACAATGTGGTAATAACATATCCACTTCTTCTAATGAGGATGCACTTTGCTCTGACAAGGGGCAATTGTAAAGCTTGTTTTGGTGCCGGTGGCAGCTGCCCGGTATTAACAATCTTTCATCTTGTCTTATTTTGATTATCACAAAATCACTTTGGAAAAGGTTTATATATAACATAAACAACAAACAGTCCTGGCAGGAAAACAAGTATCCCTGCAGAAACATGAGTGGGTATAACAGAATCACTCCATAAATAAAAGGTAGATGAGGTCTGTGTTTCTTGTATTTTTTTTTTTCATAAGGCTGGAGTTTTGTTTGTTTAAATGACACAGGGGGTGAGGAGAAACAGAATATCACTCTGAAAGACAATAAAAGTAAGAAAGTAAGCCAAATGTCCTGACTGTACCTGCAGCTGCTGGAGGATTTCACTCAGAGAAGCTGAGATAATGTGTTGTATCTTGGACAAGCTTGCACCAGTTTGCTTTGTGTCTACTAAAAAAAGATTTTTCATTCCTACAGCACATTTCTGCCTTTCCTTTCTGTCTTTGCAGGCTTTTCTGCAGAGACTGCAAGAAATAATGAATGTTCCCCCAAGTTTTCTGGAAATGGGGAAGTTACTTATCCCTACTTATAGAGTAAGTTAAACACTTCCCCTTAATCTTAAACAAAAACTAAGGATTGAATTTTTCCACAATGGTAAGCTCTGGCTTTATTCTGCTCCCACTGGAGAAGTTTATTTTCATTGTATTTACACAAGGCTCAGTATAAATAAATACCTTTAAAATCCAGCCCCCTGATTAGGATAGACATGAAAAGAAATGTGGAAAATGGAAGTAATCTACGGAAGCAATACATGTGAATCAATAATGCCAACCAGTATTTATGGATCTCATTACCTCAACATGTGCTTTTTAGGATCATTTTAAATTACTATTAAAAATAGCCATAGGTACATTTAAAATTAATATTTTAGAGTTCAAATGGTCTGCATTTGCCAGTGCAGATATGCATTTGTTATATAGCTCTATTAACTAAAGGAACAAAAGGTATTGGGGAATATAATAGCGTTCTGCGGAAGAAGAGATGTCTACAGGAAAATGATTCAATTATTCTAAATCAATTATTACAGGAACAGCTACATAGCTCTATATCAATCTCCTTGTGTGTTTCTAATTCTTTTGTCTGCTACCTGTGGATATTTAATTGGAAATAATGTAGAAAAATATATCCCACTAAGAACAACATTGAAATAGTTTGGATCATTTTTCTTGCTCTAACTTCTCTTTGTGAGACATGCATGAGGGACAAGTCAAAGCCATCACTTTGTGCAAGCAGCAGCAGTCAGCAACAAGTTTTAAACACAGATCCAGGCTCCTCTGTGTGGGACAGCTGGATTGGCCACAGACATCATCACCCTCTGGAAGAAACCTGCACTAAGCATAGCACTAGAGCTCTATGTCCAACAAATTTGACAGCCATTATTTGATCAAGAGCCTTCAAAAAAACAGCAAACCCTTTCCAAAAGGAAAGCAGACTGTTCAATCCTGTCAGCAAGAGAAGTAAGGGCATTTTTCTTTAGCAGAATAGATGCAGACCATATGATTAAGAGGCATAAGAGACACCTCAGACATCAGAGTGTTTCTGCCTCTGAAGTCAGCTTTGCAGGTTCCTGTCAGACCCACCAGCCACAGGGACATAACATGTTAATACAAAGTCTGTACTGAGAGAAACGAGATCCTATTGTATCTGAAAAGCATCTGCTAACAGACCACAAGAAGAAGAGCACAACAGTAAGCACTTCCTCTTTCTTTTATCAGAAGAGATTGTCTCCATGCTTCTCCCTGACCCTCCACTTCTCTGGAAGCATCAAAGGAGTTATGAAATTAATTACAGAGGCAGCTGCTTCTTGGCTGAGAACATACCAAGGTCCTGCTCTACATACCAGCCATATATAGCATATGGGATGGGGAAAAGAAAAAGAAGGGAAAAAAAGCTTCATAGAGCAGCAGCTCCTCCACTTCCCATTTCTCTAAAGAGATCAAATTTTATTCCTGTTGGTCCTTTTGTCAGTCTCAAGGGGTGAAAAAGAAGCCTTGATATATCTCTGGCAGGCCTCATGATGAAAATGCTCCGTGAAATCCCTCTCAGATTTAGGGCATGCCCAGAGGGCTGTGCAGCAGAAGTTACAAGTGTTTAAGAAAAGAAACAGGGAAAGAAAAAGGGAAAATAAGACAAGGAAAAGGAATCACTAAGGAGACAAAAGAGCAGTTGAAACAAAGATATTATTCATTAGCATGCTATGCTGGAAAATCTCAATCTTTCTCTGATGTCCTGAGGTAAGAACAAAAAGATCTTAGGTTGCATCATTAATGTAACTGGTAACAGGGAAAAAAAACTTGTGAGAAGGGAGAGAACGACACACCAATATGTCTCAGTCAAGCTGTGTCAATTCAAAAAATGTTAGAAATTACTAGTTGTCTCTAACAGAACATTTCTAGTGGTCTCATTGCCTTCTAAAGGGGCAGCTGACACTTCAAAACTAGTATCACCAATGGAATCAACAGAGTTGCAATGAAAGAGACTGGTTTTGGATGGAGAGCCTGGCATTTCTGATATTAATGGAGTCTTGATATTTTCCAGCCTGTAGTCTCCAGTGCCCTGGTGAGCTTAACACTGAGCTGTTGCCACGTTTGCTGGCATTGATGGCTATATCCAGTACACACACTTTCAGCCTATTTATTTTAATTTATGCTACAACACTTATTCTCAGAAAAACAAATTTAACAACTTTATTCGCACCACACGGAAGAAATGCAAACTTCCATGAATCTAAAAAATACCATTCTGGTGTTCATATTAATGAAGTTATGAAATATTTCATTAGCACATCCTGGAGTATGAATAATTTCTCACAGAATTTCACTTGGCAGCCTCCTCCTCTCATGTGGCCCATCAAGATAGTGCACTATCTTTTAGCTTCTAGAAAACGGGACTTGCAAAGGATGATTGAAATGCCAGAGCTGTTTATTCCAGAGGAGAGGGTGAAGGGGCTGTGTGACAATAACCTCCAAGTGTGCAAAGGACTGGTGAACAGAAGGGAATGTGCTGCTTCCCCTGTGTTTTGTGTATGAAACAGTAAGGAAAAGGATTACACATAAGGCAAAGATTTCTAAACACAAGGACAGAACACCACATTGCTTCAGAGGTTTATGTAGTCTCCATCATGGGTAATCTTTAAAGACAGCTTAGACAAACAACTGAAGCAGTGCACAGTTCAGTAGGAGCCTCCTTGGACTGCATTGTTTTGTAAGTTCCCATCTTTTCATCAATATTCCCATAGAATTCATACAAGTTTGTCAGATATGGCAAAAAGTAGCACTAATGAATTTATATTTAATGGATTACATAGCATGAAGAAGTTGGAAATGCAAAAAACAGAGAAATGCAGCCTTGTAAAGGTACAGAATCCCTCTGTGCTGGGCAAGATCAGGAGACTGCATTTCCAGGTACACAAATATATTCTTCAAAGTGTATGATTGCAGTGTTGTTCTCCCATTCTAGGCCATCACTAAAATAGGAATTGCAGTCACTTCTCATTCAAACCAGTTGGTTAACACAATCTGATTTTTAGTGGGGGCAGAGAAAAAGCCACAAAGGCTGCTTCTGAGAGAGGCTCCTCAAGACTTCTAGTATGTCCAGCAGAGCCACTCCCTAAAGGCTCTAAAGACGGACATATCGGCTGGCCCAATTAGAAAACTGGTAACACCTCTATAACATACTTAAGAACAAAAAAGTCCGTGGGAAGCTTCGGGGGTGGCCTGCCAAGCCCCTTCCCGGCAGCACTGCCATGCCACACCACCATGACCATCTTGGCACCAGGGGTGGCCCCGTGGGCAGCACTGGGGGCAGCTCTGAGGCCAGGAGCAGCCAGTGCCAAGAGTGGCCTCGTGGCTGCCACCATCCCAGTCCAGGAGCAGCCACGTGGCTGAGACCACGCGGCTGAGATCGGGGCAGCCAGGGCAGCATCACACAGCCATGGCTGTCTCAGCATGGCTCACAATGAACTTAGTTTGTTTAGCCACTTTTAGCCAGCCATGCTGCAGACAGAAGGACAAAAACAGCGGCAGCAGCTTTTCTTTTTTCGGCACACCACGTGAAGAAAAGGCACAGAGTGAGCTGGCAGCCAGGACAGCTTGCAAAGTGATGGCAGGGACCACAAGATCAGCAGCAAGAGGGCACAGGGATTCCCTGACTGCAGAGCCTGGGCAAGGTCAACCTTTCAGTATTGCAGAACTCTATCAAAACTGCTTCAGTTGATAATGCTTGAGAACCAATGAACCTACAAACACCAATTCTGTCCCCAGTCAGAAAAAGTGAAAGATGAAGACACATGAGGAGAGCAACATGGTGACACTAAGGTTGGTGCAAAGGAGGGAGGGGGAGGAGGAAGAGGAGGTGGTCTGAGCGTCAGAGCTGAGATTCTTCTGCGAGCTGTGGTGGGGACTATAATACATCTGTTTCCCTGTAATTCATGAAGTGCATGGTGGGGATGTAGCACTCACCCACAGCCCATGAGAAGAAGGTACTCATGCTGGAGCATGTGGATGCTGAAAAGCTGTGGTCTGGTGAGAGGCTTGAACAGAGAGAAAGAGAACACTTACTTTCAGAGATAGAGGAAGAGGACCTTTGCTTTTATACTAGAACAGCTCATCCTTAAAAACAAAACCCCATTAACTAAAGGCCCATGAAAAAGCAGTTGTGGGAAAACTGCTTTGCCCATGGGAGGGACTTTCACATTGCAGTAGGTTCTGGGCGGACTGCTACTTGTGAAAATCAGGACCACGTTGGAAAAGTTCACAGAAAATGGTCTCCCATGGAAAAGACCTCATGACATAGCAAAAGAGACTCCTTTCCATAAGTGAACTGAAGAAAGATTTTTAGAAGTGGAAAACTTACTAAAAACACCATCTTTTGTCTCCCTGCGTTGTTGGTGGGAAGGAAAGAGGGGCTGGGAGGCAGGGAAGGAAGGTGTTCTAAAGGTTCTTTTAATTCTGTTAATAAGATTTTCTTTATACCTTTCAAGTTTTGAGCCCGTTTTGCTCTTAAAGTGTTTATTCCTAATCCTTACCTCAACTCATGAATCCCAATAAACTATTTTCTTTCCCCTTCCTCTGCTTAACTATAGCAGAAGCAAACGAGTGAATGATTTTCGTGAGTGCGCTGGCGTTTTGCCAGCACAAACCCCCGACAACTTCCCATACATATTACACATCCATCACCAGCTTCTCCACTGGCTCATCATGGCCTGATTCAGGCGGTGGACAAAAACCCTTTAGTGTTACTGTACTGATACCCAAAACATGGCACTGCACAGGAGGTGACAGTATGGCTCATTTTTCTTCAAAGTATCTGTTATTGCAGAGTTACAAAACTCTTAGTTTTAGGTTAGATACACCTCTTAGATATGTGTGCATAACCACAGTCCTTATTTCCCTTTTGAATCAGTCTAGGTTTGTATTCATTCCCCTATAAAACTTCATTTAACAAGGGGTGGGGGGAGAAAAGTTTGTATGCAAATTAAAACATTTCTAAGATGACTTTCTTCTCTTCAGCCCAAGAATGAGTGGAGAATCCAGTCAGTTCCAGCCCACATCTTTATTTGATACTACCATCTTGTTTAACCCAAGTTATTGGAAAGAAATCCAAACTGGAGCATAAAGGCTTACCATATGTTCATCATTTTACGAATAAACTGTACAAACAATTGAAATTGACACCACATATCCTACCTGTTAGAAGCAGAAAAATGATCTTTTTACTATTTGGAGTCCCTAATAAAGCCAAATACCAGAAGCATCCAATGGGACAGAAAGGCGTCATCCTGCTGTGTCTTTTCTTCTCTCCTCTGGTTATGAATTTTTAATGTGTAACCTCCATTTAATTATCACCTTTGTCTCCTCTGCATAAGGGAATGTCAAGAACAGCTTTTATTACTCCAAGTTTACTTCCTTCTTGATAAGCTCTTAGCCAAGAGGCAAAGCAACAATCTGAGTTTGACTTCCCTTCTTCACCCCAGACTAATAGTACTATAACTACAGCCAGGTCCAAACCTCTATTAAAATTAAATCTACCCCTGTGCCCAGTAAGTGCCTCTAGCAGAACAAAATAAATCTAGGTAACTATGAATAATGATATCATGCCGCAAGAATATTGAAAATACCTGTCAGTCCACAAGAACAAGTGGTCTCTCTTTTGAACCCAATTCATATATAGTCTATAGCCACAAGGATTTTTTTTGGCTCCCCTTCAAACCTACTTCAGCAGCAAAACAGACTATAATATTTCTGCACCCTGAAAGGCATTTTGAAGTCTTTTTTTAACCTTCAAACCACAGTTCAGAGACCTAACTCATTTCCTATAGCTTGGCAAGCCTGAGATGCCCCACGCACTGAGCCCAACAAACACTCAGAGCTGCTGTGGCTGTGGCATCCATCCTTCTACCCTCCCTGCTATCAGAAGCAGCACCTCTGTGTATGGGCAGAGGAGAACCCTGACCACATCCACACTGCTCTCACTGATGGGTTGTTAACAGTCAGGAGTATCTCAGCTTCACAGGGAAAATGCTACAAGTGAGAGGGAAAATGAGCTTTCCAACATCACCCAACAGCTCCTGAATCAAATGAAATCTTTTCCACTGCTACAACAGAGTTGATGTGAAATAGCTCAAATATCTATAACTGCAAAGTTTATTCTAACTAGAAAATTCACTATAAAGCCAGTCATGACTTATAAGATATTTTATGGCATGGCATTGTAATAGTTTTTACTATGGTGCTCATATAAATATATATGGAGAGAAAGTTCAGCTCATTTTTTTGCACTTAAAATGTGCCTTACTAGTAAGTTTCCACTCCAAGATGTGGAATGTTCATTTTCCTGGAAAACATGAGGTTAATTCAGCTCTAGAACAGAACACAAAAAAAGAGGAGAAAACAGAAGAGGAAAACAGCCTTCTGTCACACGCAATTGCATGATGTGAATAAGTGAGATCTGGGTTACTTAAAACAGCACAGTACTGCCAAGTTTGACGCATCCACAAATCATGAGCCAGATCCCTAGGAACTCCAAACACAGCTTAAGAACCATGAATTTTACAAAATTAAAATAGTGTGGATTTCCTGTTATTTCCCTATGTGTATTTAAGCCATCGGGATCACATTTCAAGCAAGCTACACTTCCCTTATGCCACTCTTGGCTAAAAGAAGGTTTCTCTTTTATTTTACTTTCACACAGAAAGTGAGATGTTTCTGCATCACTCTAAGGGCTGGTGCCATGGTGCAGATGTGTTTAAGAAGTGGAGGCTTGCTTAGGAACCTCTGCTTGGGCTTGGACCATGTGACTCACCTCTGCTGTTTTCAAAAAACCCAAAATAATGAAAAAAGACATGATCATTGAGGGAGTAAATCCTTACAAGATTAATCAAGCCTTTTGTTCCTCTGCTGGTCATTGTGTTCAAGCATAAGCTTTAATTGTGTGAGATTACTGCAGTATTATGGGTAGAACTGGTGAAATAAACAACTATGCCAGAGATACAACAGAGGTTTTGTAGAGTCCTCAGATGACTGGTACCAGCTAAGTCCTACAAAACTCACTCTATCTTGTATCATAATAGGTTTCCTGGGAAAGATGTTACAAAGATCCCCAGAGGAAAACATGTGTGCGTCTGCTCTGCTGATACCTCTTTGTTCCATGCACTCACACATGTGTAGTTAAATGGCAAAGAAAAGGTTAAGAAACAGCATAACTAAACTCCCCACAATTATTTCCATGAAACTCAATTTTTCTTATTTAGTAAGAAAATAAACTCTTAATCAAAATCAGCATGCCTGTGCTTTTAATTACATCCCCTAACTGTGAGAAGAGCAATTTAGCATCATGCAATACAATATTAGACTGACCTTCAGAACCAAAATTATATTAAAATGTTATCAATTTTCAAAGACTAATTAAAGAGCACCAAGAAGGTGCTCCTTCGTCTGTAAATAAATCTTCTTGCCTCTCAAAGTGGGCTGGTGATTCCCAAGGTGGACAGACTTCATCCCCTCACTCAGCTCTGAGTCTCTGCATTTGTCCCCTGCCCTTGCCTTGGCCCTGCCTGCTCCACTCCCACCAATGGGCCCCACTCTGAGCTCCTGCAGGTTCCTTTGCTCACAGCCTTTCCTCCTCTCTCCAGCAACAGCTCCAGAGAAATCCACACAGGCAGCCCTGCTACTCCTGTCCCGGAGCAGCAGACACAGAATATACACAGAAAATCACCAGTGAGGCACCAGACCCCATGTGCTCCTGTCACTTTTATCAGTACATGTCACACCACAAAGCTGATGGGAATTAACAGCTGGTTCTGCTGGTTCCTTAGGGACAGGGAACTGTCACCCTACCTGTGTCACTCAGAACAATGGACTTTGGGATACTTAGGGGACATGGCATGGGACAGAGTGCCTTATTGTCACAAAGGAAGGACATGGTATTGTATCTTTATTATAGGGGAAAATCCAATGCATAAAAGCTAAATCCAAGAACTTACACATTTCATGTGTAATTCACCTAAATCCAAAAGCCCATGCATTTCAATACCTAAAGCTCACCAGTGACTCGTAAAGCTGTACAAGAACCAGCCTGAATCAGAATCGGTGCTGATACTTGCATCAGGAGCTCCAACCCATTTCTGAATCTGTTTCTAACATCTCCCAAATAATGACATCAGCTGTGTGGGACATCACACTTTTCTCAACATCTTGAGACCTCATTTCTATAATGAAATTATCAAGAAATTACATATCTACTGAGAGAGTGCCTTCTTCATCAGCAAAGTGCTGATTAGAATTTTTAATTGATTAAACACTTGCAGTTGACTACGGTACTTCAATCCAGCCTTCAGAGATGATTCTTGGTTAAATCAGACATATTCTATATTCTTTCAAAATACAACCAGGTATAATGTATTCCCTGACAGCTCAAAAGAAACAAATGCAGTCACTAAGCAATGGCTAGAACAGAGAGGTAGCTAAAATATTTTGTGATGGAGAAAATTATTGGATTTCTCCAGGGCAGTTCCATCCCCTAAAGTCATTATCACATACGGACATTCTTGTAACGTTGAGTGCCTGGTGCTTTCATATTCTGTGAGGACTTTATTTAACTGACAACTACAAAAATAAACTATATCACCACCAACCTGGATACCTGGCTTTGAATTCTGTCTTTCTTTTTCCCAGACCTGTTACAAGAGACTCTGAAGGAGGTATCAACAGGCATGATGAGAGAGCACAGCTCAGAGAAAGTACCTCTTGAAGAGGTGCTGGCATTTCTGCTGTGTCAGACCACACCAAATTAAACCCATCATCCCTTCAAAGCTGTACCCCAAGGAACAGGCACCTTGCATCCAGCAGATGGGCCAGGACTGCACACAGCCAAGAGACATTGTTATGTGCATTAAATGTTTGTTGAGGGCAAGGTCCTAACCTAATTCATTATCCTCAAGATAATGAATTAGCTATCAAGGATGCTCTGTCCATGTGCAAAAGATATGATGTAGGCCTGTAACAGCTTAGCTTTTAAAAACCAAACCTCATGGCATCTATGAGAAGCAAAGGAGAGGCTAAATCCATTATGGCAGCTAAGCCCTGTGAAGACACACTTCTAATAACATCCTCATTCCCCTTAAGCTGCCAGAAGCCAGGTGTATTTGAGGAACACAGAAAAACTTCCAAAGCCAGATCCACTAAGTCCAGAGAACAGTAACATAAAAACACTCAGTGAATAAATTCAGTATCGTCTGAAGAAATATAAATAAGGTATCTCTTTTTTTCTGAAGAGATTTATTTTCACTTTATCTAAGTAGAATTGAGCAAAATCCCTTCTTTTCATCAGTTATTTCAGTCCATTTGCACCAGACATTCTAAAGCAGGCAGATATAATCACACAAGTAAAATGTGAGGAGTCCACATCAAGGAAAATACAATTTTCCCATCTACTTATTGGAAGTTAGGGTCACACACTGATGGCTTGATTTTGCACCCAGACAAAACCAACTGCTTTAACCCATGTAAACTGCTCCACAAACCAAGGAAGTCGGACATTTCTCCATTTCTCATCATCTTTTTTCCCCTCTCTCTCTCTTTAGTGAAGACTTCAGGTGTTTATTTTCCTCTTCCTCGACTTTCCATTTGTTTAATTCCTCTAATTCCTTCACTTGGATTATGGTAACTGTATTGTGTTAAGAGAATCCAAATACAAGACTCATAAGACCATTCCTCTTGTATGGACTTGATGTCTGCATACCTGAATACTCTCCAGCTGCTGAATTGTTCAAAGGATTTGTGACAGTAGGCAGGGTTCTGTGTGTGCCTAGAACCATTAGGAAAAAACCCCAATATATTATTTACAAACAAAGCAGCCATGTTTTTCCTCAGAATTATCAGGATTCTTCTAATGGAAGTGCTGAGGTTGACTAAATTAGCACAATTTATCAAACGGCAGTGTTACAAACATGAAAGCTTTCCAGGCACTATATTTAGGCTCAACAAGAATCAGACTGCGATTAGCAAGTCACCAAACCTCATCACAGTGGAAATACTGATTGTACTCCATTCCAGATGTTACTAATGTTTTCTGCTGCCAGTCAAGCCAAAGCTATTCTCTGCAGACACTCATATCAGCTAACATGATATGGCTGCAGATGTTCCAAAACATCTGTTGGTTTTAAAAAAAGTAACTTCATGAAAATTACAAATATTTGTCACCTTACTATTAAACAACTCTTGGCTATAGAACAACTATATAATAGTTATATATATATAACAACTATTATATATAATACATAATTATATATAATAATAGAATTATATAACTATTTATATAAAAGTTTTTTATATATATAAAAACTCTCTCCACTGTGTGTTCTTGTGGTCAGTGACCAGTTATGCTGCATGGGAAGTTAACCCAAAAAATAATTACAGGATTTGCAGCAAGTAAAACAAATTTCAGATAGTCACAAATCTATACATCCAGCCTATTGTTAGATATAATAGTAAAAGGGATGGCCAAGGAACCAGAAAATACATTTGCTGAATCTTTGGAACTTCCAAATCACAGAAAAGGAGACCCAAGGCAGCTTTCTTTACTGCTTGATTACTGACTGATTACTCTTCCTCTCTACAAAACATGTTGTAGCTTTCAACTGGCAGGGCTGAAATTCCTTGTTTGGACTCAAGATGCAAGACTGACCTGCTTAGCATGGTCTCCAGTGCCTTTGGCTTGCCCTGAACACTTCAGGAGCAGACTTTCTAGCCAGGACCTGCAGTCTGGTAGAAACTCTGTTCAGACTGTTCTCCCTTCCCCATATCACTAGATGGGGAGGAAATCATGGAACAACCCACATGTGGAAGAGATTAATTGCATTATTAAAAAAAAAAAAAGAGAACACACAGAAGAGTTGCATCTTTGGCTGGCAGAAACTAATGTAATTCCATTAACTATGTATTTTACCCCCTAGGAGATCCATAACTCTAAAAACTTTCACCAAATAATACCTCACCACAGACAGTGACATTGTTCACAGATGCCCGTTGTCCTAGGTTACAATGTAAGTTGTGCCCAAAGTATGTATTCTATCCCCATCTCCATGAGCTGTTGAAACCAGGCAGGGCAGTGTTTCCCTTAACTTCTGTTAATGGGCCCAACAATGCCTTGCCACATGGACTCAGGCTATCAAGGACCCACTGCATGACTCATAGAATGAGATCATCCCCATTGTGAGATACTCCGCCCAGGGGGAGGAGCCAAGCATTCCCACCTGCATATAATCCAGGGTTTGGGACAGCACAGGCAGCTTTTACCCACTGGACTCCCAGAGGACAAGAGCTACCAGACATTTCTACAGGAATCACTGCTTTGACAAGACCATTTCATCTGGACTGCTACTACTACCCTAATGGGGTGTCAGGTTGTATTCTGATTCTGTCAGTGGTGGGTTTTTTGTACTATTACTTCTTTTTTCTTTACTTTCTTTTATTTCTTTTCTTTTCCTCTTATTAAATTGTGTTTCTGACTTGGAGTCTTTTACTGGTTTTGCTTTCAAACCAGCACACCTGTCACTGTTTTTAATAAGAAGGCAGCAAAAAGCAGAGCTGGCAACACTGAGGGACTGAATGGGATTTTTCTTTAAAAAATGAAAAATACTGAGCTCTAACTTCAAAAAAAATCTTTTTATTGATAGAAGTTGGAAGATGGGATGTAGGCTGAAATTTATCCCTACGCTAGCACTATATGGGATAGTGGTATTTGCCTGGGTGCTTTCAGGTATGTAATTTAAGAATCCCTGCTTCACTGTGCACTCAAGTGGGAAAGGCAGGTGCTCCTGGAGACCAAGGCAGAACAGCTGAATTTTTTCTGAAGGGACAGGAGTTCTGGAGACTTCCTTTGCTTTGTCCAGCATTCTGAGAGCACAACCTCCATGCGTAATGAACAAACAACACCTGTCCTCTACCTCTTATTCCAAGACTCCTAAAGAAAGAAAACCAACTGACTAGCTGCACCAAGAACCCTGCCACTTTCAAGCACTCTAAGGAGTCCCACAAGGGGTACCAATACTGGGATACTGAAAAGTAACACACTGCAATTAGCAAAGGCTTAAATACCTTTACCTATCTCTACTGCAGCTTTTTCCAAGCCTCATATGCTATGATATTTGCCTATGTTTTGAAGATGGGCTTTGATATCAATAGCGAGGTAAAACACAAAATGTTATCACTAATCACCATTATTTATTTCTTATAGGCAGAAATTTGAGAATAGCTGCTAGCATGTAATTTTTAGGCTTTAATGCAGAATTGCAGTTCAACCTAGGTGTTTAATACATGAAAGATAACAGGATCCAGGAAGGAAGAACTTAGGCCACAAGTTACTGTCTACAGCAGGTAGAAGAAAAGGTATCAAGTCACCCTCTCACCTCAGGCAGAAGACAGGCAGATTCCTTTACCACTTTGGCAGAGCACAATGGAAGAATAGAGGCATAAAATGAACTGGAGTTTCCTTGTTAGGTTAAAAGTACAAAAATTCACAAACACAGAATTTTAACTTTGGTGTTAAAAAAGAGTTTGGCTGAAAGTCTCCCAATAATTAAGATTGCTAGCCATCCACCTATAACCCATTTTAGGCTTAGTACACTCTTCCCCATCCATTTGATCATGTTGGTCAGGCAGTACATGTTTGAACACAGACAATATTTTCTTCTCAATGAAGCAATGAAGACACAGCAGAATTCATGTTGGACATCAGCCAGAGAAATTAGCAGGATGAGGTACTAGTGTTTTGTGAAATGAAGACAAGAGGTATCTTATTTCTCTCCAAGACTATTGCATGTCAGTCTAAAAACTTACAGAATTAGGGTTTAGCAGTAGAGCAATCCAAATGAAACACACGATGCAGCTGCTTTTGTGATTTCACTTCTTGGCCAGAAGCTTTTTTTGCAAAATCAGCCATTTCTTGATAATTAAAAATCTTCAGCTAGTCATAGCAATATATTAGATAATCCAGGTGCTTGACATTCCTACAGGACTTTTTCTAAACCTTAGCAAAATACAATAAACACTTTTTTCTACCAGAACCCACTGCAGATCTGTCTCCTAAAAGGAACTTATTATTACTAGAGCTTAAGTTTGTCAGCAGCTGCATATTAAAAAATGCCTGTGTTAGAGACAAAATGTTTTCCATTTCTTTTTCCCATCTGCACTGAAAGTGGAGGCTCTGCCAGTGGAGTAGAAGTCACTGACTGGATGTGGTCTCCTCAGTCTTTGTGGCTAGACCAGGGGAATGCACAAGCTGTTTTGACAAGTTCCATGCTAAAAGAAGGATTTAGCTTGTATATATTAGGTATTTTATTTGCAGATAGAGGTGACAGGTAGTAAGCTGCCCTCTCTTTCCAATACTTTTCTGATTTAAGCTTTTCGTGTGAAGGAACCAATGTATGTGTTGTGCATGTTCCCTGTGTTTGTCCATGTCAGGCAGAAAGATATGCTGTGAACCACATTTCCTAGGAACCTGCAGGTTTCATGGTCCTTTCTATACCTCTCTCTTTTTCTCACTCGCCTTTTTCTCTTCCTTTCATTTCTAGCCCACTCCCAATCTATCCCCACCCCCATCCTGTTTTGCCTTTGTGCTGGCATGAACAAGTTTAAGAAGGAAGAGCTCACTTGCATCCTTACAGCAAACCAGCCATAATCAGACAGTGTTGCAATAGCACCAGAAATCCCCTGAAGCCAAACTTAGTTCAGCTCAGTGACCCAGAGCACGCTCCCCACAGGCAGGAGTGACTGCCTATGGCAGCTGCAGCACTCAGGCAGGCAGCACACCTGGGGTGGAAGGAGGAGCCCATGGAAGGAGCCCATGCATTCCCACAAAGAGAATAAGAATAAGAAAGGTTACCATAAGGGTTGCCACGCTCACTCTGGTGACACCAACCCCTGCCAGTCTTGCACCCTTCCTATCCACATCCTCAGTTTGCTCCCAAAAGTACTTCTGCCAAAACTCTCCTGAGTACATACACTCTGCACTTCTTTCTGTCACAAATTCGGGCTTCAAAAATTAAACAGATTCAATCCTACTTCAAGAATTAAAACCCTTCCAGTGGGGTTCTCTCATTTTTGTTTGTCTTTATACTACCATGCACACTTCTGAGTTGTCTGCAACATAATTAGGGGAAATTAATGCTAAATAGACTGCCAAGTTCCCATGTCATTAACAGAAAATGTGTATTGCTTAAAGCAAAAGAGAGCTGGGGGCCAAGGGTGGGAGCAGACTGACATACCTACTCTGAAAAATCCTTTGCCTCCTTTTGCTTACCTGCCAGAGCTGAACTGTTGGGCCTTTGTGTTTCCTGTTGTATTTGATGATTTCCCTAACACCGAAAGCACTCAAAGGAATGTAACTCATCAGGGCTGTTTCAGGTGTTATTTAGGTCATCAGCTATTTAAAGGAAATCAGAGGAGCACGAGGCCCTAAACTGAGGTCTTGCAAGGTAAGAAATTTTCAGTTCTCTCTTAAATAACAGTAATGTCAAAGGACTTAGAACTCTTATTGCTCAAGTCAAGTGGGAGTTTCAACACTGAATTTTCTGAGAACATACCAAGCTCCTAGGAAGTAGTTAATTAACATCTCTCAGGAAATCTGAAGATTTCCCCTCTCATGAATTCTAACAGAAGTTTGTTGAATGATTCTCAGATTTCATGTCTGCATATCCAGTCTTTGGCAAGACTAGATCTACACTGCCATTGCTTTTCTTTTTTGGCCAGACATTAGTCTTTGTAAGCCTGGGAGAACTGTGCTTAGGAGTAAATATTGTGAGACTAGCAAATTCTCTGAAGAGAAAGCTTCATTGAATAACTAGAAACAGCATTTTGTACCATAGCTTTGTTTTCATAAATTAAGAAACAGGGTTTGGAAACCTGAATCAGAAGTGTTTGAACTTGGATTTTCCCACCTCTCTTTCAGTCCCAGGCAATATTCTTGCCTGGTTTATGTTTTCTTTGGGTAAAACACTGGCCCAACTGATCTCAGTGGGAGCATTGCCATTTATTTCAGCAAGGCCAGCACTTCCTTTCCAGTCTCTTGGAAGCTTCTGTGAGGTATGTGCAAGCTTGCCTCGAACAGCAATTATCTATACTTCTCTCTTTCTGTAAATCATTGTGACTTCCCAGCAGTATTGAAACTGCAAGTGTTTCTGCTTTGTGTCTCTCTTTAAGCTGTAATAATTAATTACCAACTGATACAGGGTTGCAGGAAACTCTCCTGAACTTCTGATGATGTTGAAGATATGCTTTTAAACAGCACTAAACAAACCATTGAGTCCTTCCAACAGCCACGTCAACTTGAAAACAGCCTTTTTTCCAGACCACATGAAAAATAGAGAAGATTCCTTCCCACCCATGGTCAACTACTGTTTTTCACAGCAGCAAAGGTCTTTGAAAGGGAGCAGCTGGGTGAGAGACTCCAAGGCCACTGAGCACAAGCAGCCACACCAGAGACTTTGGGAGGGAGGCTCCACACACACAAACCCATGGAACCAGTCTCCATTTCCAGGGAATCAAAAGCCTGTTTTGCTGATCAAACTTGGAAAATAGAAAAGCTTGAGACTGAAATGGATTAAAGTTGTGAACATGGCTGGTTCAGCACACCTAACAAGGCAAAAGTTGATGTTGTTACAATCTACCACAAAGGTGACTCATAGTGGAAAATACTTGTTCTATCCAAGTGTCCAAAGCATTGGGATAGTTGTGTCACATCCCACTTATTTAGGTAGCAGGAAAATGAAAAAAGCCTACAATCACTGCTGTTGAGTCCTGGTATCTACTGTGTCATCATTCAAAAGCACTTTTATCAGAATTCATCCTTTAATTCAGTCACCCCAAAATCACTGAGCTTCCAATTTTGTTTGTTTCATCCTCAACCACAATGACCATCTATTCTCACTTCCAAATCATAGTATTTTTGTAGCAAGTGATTTCTTCCCCACTGAAAAGGGGAATACACAGCCCCTTATTTTTACAAGCAATTACCTTATTCAGTGGCATTTTCATAGGGTGCAATTAACAATTAAAAATTCAGCATTATTTAAAAAAAGGAATTGAAATAAAATAGTCTTGTTTTGCAACTTTTCTCTGTCTCTTCACACTGGTCATCAGGCCTGATGCTTTAGTCTTAAAATTTACAGTTTGAGGTGATCTCTGAACTGTCAGGTTCAGTTTACTTCCTGCTTCTTGAATAGGTACACATGATGCAAGAGTATGTTAATACTTTTTAAAACTTCTCTCCCAGCTAGAGCTTACTAAATCCAAGGAGACTACAGCAAGTGTACAAAATAAAATTGGTGTTTTACATCTAACTCCATGCAGAGAATGTGAGTCTTAGGTAAAATGAGCCTACACTCTGGTGAGATTGGTGGGAATTTTGCCTCAAATATTTACTCCCTGAATTTTCATTTCTACTCCAAAAAAGTAGCTTTCATGTAACATCCACTTCCTCCGTACCACAGGCACTTCTACCACCCAGGCAAAGGCTGCAGAAGATATCCAGAGCTCTCTCCCCCATCCACACATTTTCTGCAAGTTTCTAGTTCTTAAGTCTACATTATATTGTAAAGAAAAAACGTGAGATGCTCACAAGCTCAAATTCTGAAATACAGTCTTTGAAATACTCTAGGAAAATAATAATTTTTGTGTTGATATATTCCAAATATCATTTAAATTCCAAGCACAAGTAGTGGCTGTGGGAGAAATTCTTTAGTATTGGAAAGCAGTCATTTTTTCTGAAAAGCCACAGAAAATGACACATCCATATGATACATATATGTGTGATGTGAATGCATGCTTTTTCACAGGTTTGAAGCAGCATACACTGAAGTGTCACCGAATACAATATTCCCTATCACTGACTGTAAATATCATATAACAGCTTTTCAAACTCTGTCTGGACAAAACTCTGGAGAATTAACTGCACAAAACAATCCTGCTTTGGCACATGTGTTCAAACGATCCTTCGTAGTCCCTTTCCATCTGTAATTTCTAGGATTTTGCAACTGTTTGGGGATTCTAGATTCATAAATTCCTTGGCCAAATTGGCAACAGGCAGCAGCAATTCCCCACCCTTAAATCAACTGCAGACCACAGACTCCTCCGGGAAAAGTCCAGAGGAATTAGTGTACCTGAGAACTAAAGCTATAAGAGAATAAGGTGAAGAGTCCATATCTTCAGATACCTCCCATATCCCTCCAGTGACGTCAGCACAGCCCCTTTTCCCTGCATCTGGGAGAAATCCTGATCCGTGCAGAACTGGAGTGGACTTGCAGCAGGCGGCAGCCCCGGGCTGGGCAGCCTGAGTGGGGCACGAGCAGTGGGCCTTTTCCCTTGGAAATTTAACTCGGCCCCCCAGGTTCCTGGTGTCAGTTTGTGGCAGGCGATTGGCACTCCAAGGACAGCCAGGCTTCCAACTTGGGGCACCTTGCAAAGGCGCGAAGCCTGCTGACCGCCGCCTCGAGGGGGGAAGCAATCCCTGGCTGCAGAGAGACGGGAGACCGCCGGGAGGGGTGGGGCGGGAAACCCCCTGTTTCCCCAACCCTGTCAATCCTGCTCCCCACTATCCTCCTGCCTGACCCTAGCCTTAGGGTTACTGCCTGTGTGTGTCAGGGCTTCTGGTACTGTCCTGCACTAGGGTTGCTGCCTGCACCTGCCCTGAGGGATACAGGGGTGTTGTGTGGGGTGCTGTGAGGGCTGGTACACCTGTCCTCTAATTTGTGTCCTAGCATGTACCCCTCATTTTCACTGCATGCTTGCTGACCCTTGAGTCCTTTACCTCTCAAGCCATCCCTCAGTGGATGTCTCTGTCAAGTCCCTCTACTGAACCCTACTTCTTTAAAACCCTACACCTTGCAACCAGGAGATGTTCTTGGGACAGGGATCCCAGGGTGGGCCAGGCATCCCCCAGTGCACCATAACCCTGTGGGTCTCCAAACCTAACTCAAAAATCCTTCCCTGTGTCTCCCGACCTGGCACCTTCCTTTCATCCCATCTGTGGTTTGCAGCCCTCCACTTATCTCTTGGATGTCCAGGGATGTGAATCCATGTTGGGTGTGAAGGAAGGCTGTCTTGCCATCTGGGAATTTCCTGCTGTCACCAGGCTGTTTTCTCTTAGTCAGCTACAATAAAGAAAACCAAACATCAATGTGTGATCTTAACAGATCTGATGGCCGGCCAGTGAGGGGGTCTCAGTGTAACATGAGTGGACCACCTAAAATACACAAACAGTAATAGATGCTTAGAGTTGCACCAGAAACACCCCTAGCCTAACCATACAAACATACAAATTTTAAAAAAGAAAACTCAAAAAAATTCCACCAAAAATCCATTTCTCATCACCCATTGCCAAACTACCAAATGTAACTTAAAAAATCCCATGTGCAATCCCCTCAAAAATCCTCCAAAATATATACCCAGAACCCCCCAAACTTAAAAAGATCTGTCTCTAACCACATAAAAAACAAAAATCACGTGTCTATTGAGCTATATAAATTCATTAACCTAACACATCAAAACCATGAAAGTTCACATCCTTAGACAACACTAATATGCCATAAATGCTAATACCATCACTACATACAAAATCAAAACCTATTTCTATTACTGGCATAACAAATCATAAATTTTAACTGTAATAAAACCTAAAAGAACCTAATTAAAAATAAAATTTAAAAACTCCATGATAACGAACCCAAAATCCTAAACATTCCAAACAAACTTCCTCCAAAACAAATATTTTACGTTCCAAAAACCTCAAACATTTAAAATAACCACTACAAAATGCCCTCTACCCATCATGCCACCAATATCACATAAAACAAATAAATTAGTGTCTTTATACACTGCACCCATATCAGAAATCTAAGTGTCCCTAAAATCTTTAAAATAACTACAAATTAACCCAATAAAAACTCTAATCTTATTAATAAAAAACCCCAAAACAAACACAAACTAACAAACTCCACCATACAACCAACTACCAGCAAACAAACCACACTACACTCTTTTCAATAACATCATAAAAATGGAACAAAAATTAAAACCAGCCATATAGAATACTACACAAGAAACCACAAAAATTAGTACAAAGGTATCTCAAACAAACTTACTAAATTCAAAACTGTACAACTGACTCTAAACATAGTTAAAAAAATAACCAAAACTCTATCTCTACACTGACTCAAAAATAATAACCAATACTCTATAAAATTCATTAAAAACCCAAATTAATTAACAATATGAAAAAATCTAAAGTACTAAAAATAGACATCACTATCCCCAAAAACTACCTAAAAATCCACCATATCAACAACCACATTCTGAAAAATAAAACTAATAAAAAACATCAAAACAACAAATCAAGCTACAAAAATAAAAACACGACAAATAAACTTAAATTAACAACACCAAAAAAATTATTCCTAACTCAATAAACTCATAATGCCTCAAACCATCAAAACAAAAATGCCACCAATAAATACACACAAAACCAAAAGATCAATTTAGCCATAAACAATATCTTCGAAATTATCCATAACTATAAAATATATGCTGCAATCAAACAAGCCAAATAAATAAATCCCTATAAAATAATAAACAATAATCCAATTATAAATATTAGGAAACCCTAACAGATTAAGTATACCACACTACCTCAAACCCACCAAAACAAACACTACAAACACCATGATAAAAACCACCACTAAATAAATGAAAACCTCCCCTATAGCTCACATTACAGCCCATTACACCATCGTAAACCTTATAAAACATATCCTTTTAAAATGTACTACCCCACAAAAAAATCCTCAACAACAAAAACAATCTGATCAACACATAAACTAAGAAACATAACATTAAATAAACAGACCATATCCCTTATCATGCACCATCTATAAACAAAATAAAACTACAAAGTTACTAAAAACCACCTTAAAATCACTAAACAGAAAAAAACTTTAAAAAAACCCAAACTGCATTTAACAAAACACCCAAACCTCCACCAGCCAGGCTGGCCCTAGGCAATTTGAATGCTCACATACAATAAAGAAAAACCCAATAACACATATCCAAAGTCTATGAAAAAAGCTACTTAAATTAATTCTACCTCAAATACAGACAAACCCATTCATAAAGTTATCTGCACTCAAAACCTTAATTACACACAATAAATAATACCAAAAAAATAAAACACTATATACCACCAAACAATGTAATATTGAATAAAAGCCACATATAAATATCACTATCTTTTAAATAGCACTGCCACTCTCTACATTTAACTGTATCTATATATAAATGTATGCATAGTTAAAACATATTAATTTAAGCATTAAGCTGACAAACCGAAATAAAATATGAAATGTCCTAAAATGAGAAATATTATTATATACACTATATACAATATATTACAATATATATTATATATTATATATAATATTTATTATGTATAATATACTACATTATATAGAGTATAACAATATATAATATATATAACATATAATAGATAACATAATATATATTATATAATGATATATATTATTATATAATATTGTATACTAAAAATAATAACTTACAACATATTATACATAAAATATGGAAAATAACTAATACATATTAGATAAAAATACATATTGTATCTATTATATTTTATACTATATTTTTATGTTATATAATAATACAACATCCATTATTTTCTCCCCAATTCTCTCTTAAATATATCACCAGGGGTTTGGATTCAGCATGTCACTCAGAGCTTCAACACAAATGCTTTGACTTTCCTAGAACAAAAGCACTTCACAAAAAAGGGAAGTTGTGTTTCTGTAATATAAACTCAGACACAGTTATTGTGCTGCTCTGATACATTAATTGACCATTATTAACGAAATACTTATCTAACTTCACTGAAGAATTCAATTTTTTTACGACAACCTTTATGCCAATAAAAGCTGTGCTTTCGGAGATACAAAGGAAATTAAGACATTCAACAGAAGTCATTACAGATTTATGATCATCCTTAAGGTTAACTCTTTGCTGTGTAGACTTCTGCTCATCTGACAAAAGGGGCATTAGAAAGGAAAATTCAGCCCCTTTATGCAGAAGGTTTTCCCCAGCCCTAATGCCCAAGAGGAGAAGTTTAACATTGCTTACAGGAGACCATTTCGGAGAGAGAATGGGACAAATAAGGAGTATAACAATCTCCTCACAACAGGTCCCACATTAACACATGCTGTATGTCAGGGACAAAAAGCGCTTCTGTAGGGTCCACAGTTGCAGCAGGCTCTCCCCAAATCCCCTGCTTGGGGCTTTGTACCTAACTCCACTCACGTTATTACGTCATGAGCAGAAACTTCATCCCCAAGTATTTTACTCCGTCTCCTCAGGGCTTCATTACTTTAGGGTCTAGAGCATATGCCATCAATTATATTGGAGCAAGCCAGCAGCGAGCACAACCACCTCCAAGTAACTTCTCTTCATAGTTGCTTGCACAACAGCCTCTGGAACCAAGCTAAGCAAAGCCTGTACCAGGTTTTAGAGGGCCTTTGGATTAGGAAGAGGAAGAACTATCAGTTTCATTAATCACCAGCAGTAAGTTTGGTTCATTTTGACTCAAATCCATTTCACACATTCCCTCTTCAGTCTAGCTACACAATAAAAAATGTAAAACTATAGAGGCTGACAGATCAAGTCAGTCTAAAACACAGTAGATGCCCACAGAACAGTACAGAAAAATGGAAAGCATGCATTGGAATATCCTCTAACACTCACAGAAATTTGTGCAGTAAGGACGCTCTAGTCTGAGGCACTTCCCTTGCTTTTGGTTTTTCTTGAGAGGATTTCTTTCATGAATGATATTAGCTTCCTTTTTAAATCATATAAGTTTTTTCATAGTGACTTAATCTTTCAGTAGGGAAGGCCAAAGTTTAACATCACGTCATGGGAATAACTCACACTGTTTGCTTTGAACTTCTCACTTCAGTTATATAAGTTCCTGTTAGTATCAGCTACTCAATTTAAGTCACAGCACAGAAACTGATCTATTCAGGCATACTGAAGCTATAGAAAACTGACTTCTGCTCCTTAGTTAAAGAAAAGCCAAACCATACATACAAACTGGGTGCCTACACAAAATCAAACAGGCAGGAGACACTTGTGATATGGAAAATCACGTATGGAAATAAAATTAAATTATATCACACAGTACATGCCCTTGGCACATGGGTGTAGGCAGTAAAACACTAGAGTATAAAGGATGCAGGCAAGTTGTTTCCTTTTCCTACTACAATTTAATGCCGTAAAATAAAATTAAAGGTACTTTGCCATTGCTTTAAAACCAAGGAGAGAAACAAACAATAAGATTAGCTTAAGAATCATCTTTAGAACTAATGTATCATTTAAACACATCTGTAGTATTCTATATGTCAAGCATTAAGAGGGAACAGATTTTGAGTCAAACTTAAATCCACCAAGATGATAAAAATCTGTTTCAGAAGCCCACAGTTTGTTGCTTAGAATGGTGACATA
Organism: Acrocephalus scirpaceus scirpaceus; assembly: GCA_910950805.1. Lineage (NCBI taxonomy): Eukaryota > Metazoa > Chordata > Aves > Passeriformes > Sylviidae > Acrocephalus > Acrocephalus scirpaceus. The sequence continues at coordinate 18,913,203 of OU383781.1, forward strand.
AAGGTATCCTACACATTTATCCATCAGATCTTAGTGTTTTTCCTGGAACTTCAATAAAAAAGCCTGAGACAGTGAACAAAGTTAGAACATAACCAGAAAAAATGTGTAAATGCAGGATCTCTTAGCCAGCCCACCATGCAATGCAGCCCACCTCATAAATTATAGTTTAATAATACTTTTGTATATGATAATATGGGTTATTGGTCATGGGGTATTAACACAATGATGCCTGCAAATGGGAATTTTACGATCTCTTAAAATGCACTTGTCACTTCACTTGGTCCAATTCATTGTTCCTTGCTGTTCTGGATAATTATGGGTGCTGACTTATATTAGGCAAAATTACAATTGATGTGAGCAAGGATTTTGATCAAAATTAGTCTGTTATATTGTTCCGTTTTATTTCATATAAATTGATGCTAGAGTTATCTAAAAGGAAAAGGCAGCCCAAACAACAAACCAACCCCAAAACTAAACCTGTTCCCATTCCTGGTCCCAAGGAATTCACATCAGCAGCAACGTTTTTAGTCACTGTCAATGAGTTTTGGGTTGAGCCTTTATACATGCACCTGCTACTGAGCAATGCTAACAGACACAAGTAAAGGAGCCAAACTTTTATTCAAGGATGTTCTCCTTAAATCTGAGGTCCCTGCTTACTTAAGATATCTACTGGTATGAAGTCATTACACAAATACTGTGAGATTGCAGTAGCCTGCACCAGCTTGAGTTAGAGCCTAGGTGTTCTAAAACTTACTGTTCAGTGTGGAACCCTGCTTGGCCCTAATTTGCCATTAGATTTGGCTTTGGAGTTGAGAGCACGTGTCCCCCACCATCCCACTCCCTTTGCAACCCAAGCATCATTTGTTGGAGGTAACACATGCACTGCATGTGGCTCAAGCTGCTAGCCAGCAGGAAGATGAATGTATTTACTTACACTCCCTCAAAAGTTATCTTCTAGAATCTGTTTTTCATGTGGCTTGGTAGTCTTCCAAGTGCAAAGGATTAAATCACCAGGAAGTGCTATCTTCCCATTTTCAATTCCCTTTTAAAATGTGGGGTTTTGTGATGCCTTCAGATACCAGTAGTGATGCTTGGCAACATTACATATTGCTGTTTAATTGCCTTAAAAACTATTTCCCTGGTAGTATCATTAATAATACCAAGTCTAAATTGGATTAAGCACTACACTGCTATAAAGTTAATTCACTGTGATACTAATGAAATGTCATGTGAGGCTTCCTGTAAATCCAGCTAAACAGTCACTGCCAAGGGTCGTTAAATCAATGGCACATTCAGCTATTCTGCTTAGAAAGTATTGTTCTAATTGCTAGCAGGTGATTTTCATTAATGCAAGCATCTTCCATTTTACTGACTTTTTAGGTCTGATGGCAATAGAGCCTTTTGTAGTTCAATAATGACAATACTTTAGCATTTCTAGGGAAGGAATGAAGCTCACTTGAGAAAGCGGTTGAACAGGAATGGCAAAATTTCAATCAGAATATTCCACTACATATTTATAAAGCACCCAAATAAAAGACCTGCTCCGATGCTTAAGCAGGTCAGCAGGTTTTGGCATGAACATCATCTGAAGCAATGTGAATTGTTACAGATCCACAGCTCCCACAGGAGATTTCCCATTGGCCAGGCAAGTTTGAAAACTCTCAGCCTTCACCTCTCTGCATCAGCTTACTCATGTAGAAAACAGCAATAACACTTCCCTGTTTTTGTGAAGTATTTCTAATTCACTGGGGGAAGGAGTGCAACTGACACTGGAAGTGCTGGACTCAAACACTGCTAAAAATGTTTGCTAAGTGGTTAAAGGTATGCCATGATCTTGACCTGCATATCATATGGGTTTATTTTTCATATTCTGAGAGGAGACTGTCTTTAAATTTAGTTTTGCCCCTGATTTCCACGGGGTTCTTGCTGCTTTCTCTCTTATTTTTCCAAAATTATAAGCATGTGAAAAAACAGCCTTTCCAGAGTATCCTTTGGCTCTGAGCTTTGCTCATAGCAACAATTCAGAATCTGAAGGTCTTTGCTCCAATCTTAAACAGATTCTCAGATTGCAAACAATTGGGGCAGGGGTGAGAAGGAAAACTTCTTACTTAAACAGAGAGAAAAGATAAACAGGAATGTCCAGAGGAACTCAAGACACAAACACCCACACACCAGCTGTTACACTTTTCAGATATATAAGGTAAGAGATGATATCCAATTTACTGTGCAGAAGATAAGTGGGGAAAGGTAGGTTTAAAGATAAAGGTGCAGTGGTTTCACCCATCTGGGAGACTGCTGAACATTACACAACTCCCACTATTAAAGCTACCCCTCAGCAGTCTCAAATAACCTTAATAGCAGGCACTGGGTGATGCAGTTGAAGGGCTTCTTGACAGAGTAACCTTGCATCTGTCCTGAGAACATTGTGCACACCTATAATTTAGCACTGGTTGCTCCAGAAGCTGTGAAACTCTTGTAGCCTTCAGTTCCAGCAGCCTCTTCTGAATGTCAGGAATGGAACACTTCCCAGAATCTCAGCATTGCTTACTCCTGTGCTAGTCTGAACTTCTGGAGCAGGCTCTCTCTGCACAGTACTCTGGGCAAGGCAAGACAGCTCTTAGAGCATAGCCATGCTCTGCTCTTCAGCATCTGCATGAACTTGGGCAGGTCAGAGGTTTATACAGCCCCTTTCCTACCAGCCATAACAAAAACAGCCAAAGTTTGCTGTGGTACAGGGAAAATCATTGCTCATGTATTGCACACAAAAACCTCTGACTTCTGATCTGTGTTCAGCCACATATACCTTCAGATCTAAAGGAAACAATAAATAATGGAGTGTAGAATTTAAGAGTGTACTCATCACCACTTATTTTGATCTATGTATTCTATATTTTTGGTTCTACATTAGATAAAAGGATGCAGTTCAGTCTGAGTATCTTGTGAGGACAAGTGGAAGAAAGCAGGATTTCACCCCATTTCAGTGATACTACACAATCCACATCTCTAAAGCGGAGGCCAACAGGGCTGAAGTCTTACTACCATTAAACTTCAGTTGTAAATGCTCCTTTCTTCTTAACAGCTTTTCCATATAATAATTTTCATCCAGCTCAAGGCAAGAATAGAACCTCATTTCAAAGAAACTCTATTCAGGGTTACTTTCATTAATGACATCACTTTAAATCTTGCTAATCTGGCACATAAAACCATTGCTAAAAATCTCCCTTTTGTCTCCAAGATATTCTTCAGCAATACTTACCCTACTTGGCAGCATTCTATCTCTTCTCTGTGACCCTGCCTGCCCAAAGTACAGGTAATGCAAACAAACTGTAAATCAGACAGATTTACCAGCCAGATCTCATTTCAGCTCTCTCTGGTTTGTAGCCAGATTTCCCAGTGGGGGGTCAGCGCCATTGGACAATGCTTAGGAGCAGGTAAAACATCCCTGAACCGCCTGTGGAGGATTTACAATTAAGAACCAATATTTCACCAGTGAAAACACAACTCTTTTGTTGAACAACAGAACAGAGACCTTGTTTCCTAGCCTCACATCCGCTTGTCAGCTTTCAGGGATACTTTAGTTTTACATGTAATACTTGATTTTTAATATTTTTAGGCATTCCCCCACAAAAATGCAGATTAGCCCAGAACACCATTGTCTGAAATCCTCTCATACTTTTTTTTTATAATACAAGTCCTTCTGTTTAAACATCTGCCCTCTAATTTTTTAAATCAACCAATGAAGGTCACAGGTTTCCTACAGCTGAAGTCCAGTTTGTGTCAAGTACAGCAAAAATGTCTCAGGGACTGCTGTGGCTGTTGTTACAATTACTGCAAGCTCTCTGCTGGCCTGTGGATGTTTAGCTGGTCTCCTGAGCAGCCAGCACAGCCTCTTGTTATAAAGAGGGCAAACTGAATAGCAAGGAAGTCAAGGACACTGTAAAGGAGACTGAAAACAAGTTGCTTGGCACTGATTTTGACACCAATACTTCTGGAAGCAGAGGATTGCTGTAGCACAAATGTAACATCTTTGCCTTAGCTTTCACTTTATGAAGTTGTTAGGTTTAGCTCATGCTTATAATAGACTATGCAAAAGCTGATTCTCTTTATTGATTTGTATACACATATATATGCTCACTCACACTAGGAAAGCTAATTCATAAGATTCTAAGCATTCAATTTCAGCACAGTGCTTTAATCTAAAAGTCCAGATGAGTTTCCTTTTGATAAAACCTATATAATAGCAGTGATGTGCCTATTCTTGCATTCTTTTCACAATGTACATTTAGGTCAGACTTAAAAAGCAGTTAGAGCACTCAGAATAAACACATCTATTTGTGTCCTGTGTTGCCTCTTCTTCGTTTCTCTCTAGTAGTTATTCTTTTATCATGAATGGCTTATCAAACGTCAACTCCATGTTTCTCCAGAAAATTAAAGGCTGTATATCATATAATAAACTACTCCACTGTCTGTTGGCATCATAAACTACAAGGAACCAGTTGTTCAGGATGTCATCCAGCCTCTGACCAGAGGCAAGATGAAAGCTGAACTCTGACCTGAAGGAGTGATTGAGAATATACTGTTTGTCCCTGTCTAAAGAAAACATGAACCACCTCCGCTGGCATCCAGACTTTCTAAATTTAGTTCCATGCTGAAGTCCTGAGATTCATAAAACCTTTCAAAGAGGAGATGACAGTGCTTTGTGTTTTACCCAAGGACAAAGCTTAATCATGTTCCTCCCTAGGGGATCTTATAGCAGCACATTTCTAAAATAATAAAATTCCAGCTGTGTAAATTTGGACAAGAGATAGTCATTCAGAATTTTTGCACATGTAAATGGGATCAGCAACCTAAGTGTGTCAGTTCAGGAACTCAACCTGCTAAAACACAGCGTCACAGTATCTGGCAGTTTACCTTCTGATAATTATGGTGCTCTCTGTATGTGTTTTCAAACGCTGACCTTCCATGCATACATTTCACACATTTCTTATGACACAGGAGGAGCTGAAGTTATGAAAACATTCAAGTCAAAACTGAAAGCTTGGTGCTGCTGCTGCAAATGACTGGCAATACCTGCCAGTCTGTGCTGGGCTTTGACAATTTCCAAATGCCCTACCAAGAGGATGAAAATGTGGCATGTCATCTAAAACAGAAATTCTTGGCAGTCTCTCTTCCCTGATCTTCTTCATTTTCCCTCCATGCCAGGAATTAGGCAGTGTGGTGCTCTCCACCCCAAATGTCACTACCTTTGCAGAGGGGAGCCTGCAATCATTCTACACCAAAGCTTGTCCTCTTAGCACCTGCCTCTGATCTGTTTCTTGCACCTCCATCTCTGAAATGACTGGTGTTAACTTTTATCTCAGGATCCACTGCTGTAAAATGCAGAGCTCAAGTCAGAGATGGAAGCTTAATGTAGTTGTTGCATTTCCCCCCACACAGACATGGTCTAAGTCAATGGTGAAACTGCAAGACTTCAGAGTTCAGGAGCTTAATATTTATTCATCTGCCCCACCCCAGCTTGCATATGGGGCTTCAGCCCTTGTAAAGGGAAGCCTGAACTCTCTTCAAAAATCCTTTGAACACACAATTTTAGAGGGCATCTTCTCTGTGAGGCAGTCTATGTGAAGCTTCCCAAAGCTGACAAAAGAAATTTCATTGATGTTTTTTCTTCTCAATAGAGCCCAGCATTTTCAGTTCAACACAGAAACTAGGAAATGTGTATATAAAAAAATCTGAACTACACAAATTTTAAGGCATTAAGCCCATTATAACTGAGTATTAATGCTTTCTTTCCCTTCTCCCTTACTGCCTGTTAATTTGAGTGCATACTGCTGACAGTGTAATGTCACCATGGGCAGCACTGACTCACAGCAGTGTCACAGTAAAACCCCTACAAAACACACACCTTTCTGCACGTTTATGCCACAAGGACTAACACTGTGTGGCCCTGTGTGACTGCAGGAGTCAGTCAATATGTGTGATCTTGAAGCAGTAGAGTTTCCAACTATCTAATGTTATAAACCAACCAAATGGCCCAAGGTCAAAATCACATCACTCAAACGGAGGTTAAAGAGTCCCGACTAAATTCTTTGAGCTGACCACCAATCATGCTTCATTTCACATCCTTCTCAGGAATCATTATCTATTTCTTCAAGTGCAGCATAAAATCTGCTGCATTCAGTGCCTAGTTTTTATTCTTAGACCTTATTTATCAAGTCTGTAAACCAAGTTTCATAAGCACTCCTCTCTTTTACAAAAGGAACCAAAAAAACAAGGGCTTATCTTCTTCCCCATAAAACATTAAGTACCTATGTACCTTACTAATTTAAAACAGATTATTATTATTTTTTTTAATCACAGCAATAAAAGATGCTCTTGCCAGACTTAAGTTTGTGTTTGGAACTCCAAAATTAGTCTGGTGAACACTTAAAAGATATTTCTGATAGAATTGGCCATTTCAGTGATATGACACTGTATGTAGGGAACTACTTTGTTGCCTAGCAATTCCCAGCTGCTTCACCATTAAGGTTTTAAACATCATTTCTGTTTGACAAGCTCAGCAAAATCCACAAGCAACAAAACCGAGTCAGTTCAAAGTGACTTACACTGTGAAATGTTTCTAGTTTCCCACATATCTGCAGAATTACAATATTTTTCTTTCTCTCCTTACAGTTTTAATTACAACACTAAACTGTTCTATAAAAAACAAACGACAACAAATAAACAAAAAATCGGATTATGTGCTTCACAGCTTATTGTAATGCAATTGCACTTAGGTGACAGGAGCTGATATTCCCTCTGGTAATAGTTTAACCATAATAGGGAAAGAATGTGTGCATATTTAATTTACTGACTTGGAGGCTACTGACTGAATCAGAACTGCGGTATTGACCAGGCACCATTTGCTAATTCCAGGCTTCAGCACTGACACCACAACCCTGCACACCACAGAGCTGACTGCTCTGTAAGGCAACAGAGCTTAAATAACTGGGGTACTAAACCCCACAGATCACAGCACACACCTCCAGTGCAAGCTCAAAAGACCAACACCTTCCCATCTCCCTGTTTTCACCCTGATGTCCTAATCCTCATGCTAGCACTGTCTTAATTATTTCATGACACAGCTTGTATCCAGTGCAAACTCCATATCCACCACACTTCACTTCCCCTGTGTGGCTTAAAAGAACAGCAGATGTGGCATAAAGCCACAAAGGAAAAGAAAAAAATATTAAGAAAGCAGGGGTTTAGAATCCAAGTTACTGCTTCCCATCAGTAAAGTAACACCATTTGCAGTCAATTTTAGTTTTCTCCTTTTTGCCTCCTGTGTGGGGTGAGTGACAATGTTGTACCAGCACAGAATGTGCAGATTGATAAATAAAGGAATGAGAAGAATTTCATCTTATGATGTAAGGTGGTCGGAGCTAACTGTCCAAAACTGATGGATGACTTCCTGATGAAAGATACAGCTCCCTAGTTCAAGCAGTATGTTCATTTATAAATGTGCACTAAGTTTTCATAAAAACTCACTAATGGGAGATACATGATCAAGAAAACAAGGTTAGAGCAGGGCAAACATTTGCAGTGATCAATTCATCTGGCATTGTTAGCCACTTCTGTGCAAGCAGTCTCCCTCTTTAAACACAGACTGACCCACTTCATGTTAAAACAGCATTTTAGTTTCCTGAGTTCTCATGCATGGGTTGCTGTGTTACCACATGCAAGTTATCTAACCAGTACTGCTCTTTTGTACGTGACATACAACTGGTTAGATAATTTGTTCTCTGGATCTGTATGACATTTGTGCATGACCGTTCCCATAGACAAGAAATAAAACGCTACCAAAAAAAAAAAAAACATCCAAGGAAAGAAGTGATCCTCATGCTAGTATATATTCACAAATACATCTCTGAAGAAAGTGCATATTTGTGCATCAAAAACATGGATGCACCTTAGAGTAAGGTAATCATCTTCCTCTTACATGCCCATGTCAGAGGAAAACACTGTTCTGCAGCCACAGCCAAACACCACAGATGCTCTAGAGCCGCAGTGACTGTGACTGAAAAACCACGTATGGGTAGCACCCAAACCAAATCCATGATATTTACAAGCAGGTCCCAAAACGTACACAGCAGTAAAGAAGGTAATATTGCTCTGAAAAGTCCTTACCATGCCAGACAGGCAGCAAGAGGGAGGAGTTTTGAGCAAGAGACCTCAAATAGCTCAATCTCCTGCAATCCCTTAAAATGCCTGATTAAAATATTTCCATCACCTTCAAATTCCCATTCCCTTCTAAAAAGTTAACTAAACCAAACAAATGGAGACCAAGGCTATACTGACATCATAGATTCAATTAGAAAATAAATATTTTTAATTAAGAGGAAATTGCTTTCAGACAAAATGAAGGGGGAATGACGAAAGGAGAGGAGGAGAAAGAAGAGGAAAGAGGAAAGATGCCCTAATAGCTCTCCTGTATTGAGAACCTATATCCTCACAAACAGATTTCCTGCTCTTCAAGAAAGAGCTCTTTTGATTCATTTAATTAGCAACAAAGCATGAATATGACCACAATATTTTTAATCTTATATGTCCCTGCCATAATTACAAACCCACCAGGTTGACAGGCCTTAGCAAGAAGGATATTGAAAGGATGGGAAAAAAGCCTTCATATTTTATTGCTTTCACTCTAGTACATTATAGTAAATTGCAGCCAAGTACTATTTGTAAAAACTTCACAGCAGAAACCAAGAATATCTTTTTATGCCTCAATTTATCTTTATACCCACAAAATAATTCCTATTTAGGACGTTTCTATGACTTCCAACAATTCTAGTGTTTGTCCCAGGCATCATATCACATCACTTACAGGTCTTCTATTAAGCTTTTGACACTTTTGTGCTAACCTCCAACAATGGTGATAACCCTACAAATCTCTAATATTTAGCTGTACTATTAGCAACTTTTAAAGAAAGGATTAACTTTGGGTAATCATGGTAGGAAATAAAAATCTATTTTTACCTGTAGAGAAAATAAGAAATTCCAATAAAAAGCATTTAGGTTCCCCAATAGCTGTTCAATATACAAGGTTGCAAACTGCATCTGCTTATCTTGTAACTTATCAGTTCTGGTGGGCCACTGCCCCTTGTAGAGGCTCATGGCTGCTCTACAAAGTGAGAGTCACACCTGAGGGTGTGAGCTATTCCCGACCTTTCACAGCTGACATGAGAGCAGAGTTGTCTCTCATCTCTTAAGTCACACACAAAATCTCCTATAGAAGCATACACATATATTATACCTATTTTCTCAGCATGAAAACATTCCTTAAAAAGTCATTTTCTTACTCTAGTAAGTTAGTATTCCATATTTTGCTAGCAAAACCTTGATGACCAAAATTTTATAGAGGCAGAGCTCTCCTGTGGCAGTGGATGAGGCCTGCCATACTTCTGTATTCTTTACTACAGCCTTTTACGCAGTAAACCAGACTTGGACCATTTCTGTGTCTTATGTCAATAGAAACATACACTATCCATAAATACGTGTATCCATAAATTTGGTGTCCTAGCCTTTAGCCTATGGAGAACAGCTAAATAGCTTTCAACAGTACTAAAAAAGAATTAGCTGAAATTTCTTTTGCTTCTGGTTTTAGTCATACCAGACTGTGCCCTAGAGTAGCAGGTCACAATGAGAAGTTCATTCATTGGTATTCAAAAGCCACCAAGGAAGACTCTTTTTTTCTGGCCTTTCTAAACATACAACAGGAAAGGAAAGAGATATCAATGCTTACCAGAAGGAGAGAAACAAACTTATTCTACTATTTCCTTTATCTTTATTCCACTGGCATCACAGCAGTTCCAACACGGCTCTTGAAATTCCCCTTCTTAGTGTTCCCCTAGTACCCTGTGGCCAGCAGGAGGAAGGTGGCATTCAAGGGTGGGATGGGTGAGAATCATCCTCATTAAATGCAAAGCCAGCAATTAGAGGTAATAAGGCACCAAACAGCAGTAATTAGCAATAATAGCAAGCACCTTGTTTCTACCCTAGCTGTATCTTTAGCCACAACCACCTCCTGTGGGGAGAATTGAGAACAAGCATCTGAGGGGCTGGGATTGAGGATTTAACAGTAACGCTACTAAAGCAAATGCTGCAAATCTTATCACCCTCTTCCCTCACATTTGTAGAAAGCAACCAAACAATCTATTTATTGATAAATTAGACACAGATGTGGAAAGACCCCTGGCAGCCAGAATCCCACTGCTTGCTTTTCCTGAGATTCCAGGGACACCTCACCGCCCCCTTAAGATCTAACTTTTGTTCCATCTGGTTCCTTGAGGCCAGGTCCTCAGCACCATAAATCATTCCAAGCTCCGGTGAATTCCTTGTAAAACCACCATGAACAGAGAAAACAGCCTTTTTTACCTCTCCTTGCAATCCCAAGTGTTTGTTTCCTTTTCATCCAGCAGTTGTGCTGCTGAATGCTAATGAGATGAGAGGTGATTCATTCCCAATCAACCATCTCCAGAATAATTAGCATGAGCATCTAACCTTCACTCCCCCTGCTATTTCAGGTACTACACGTCCTCTGCTATCCATAGATACTGGGATACTGTGTGGAGTATTTCAGCTGTGTCCCAGCTGTAATTATTTCCTCAAGTATTCAAGGCATTTTGAAGAATCACAACCACCCCTTAGTGTTCTGATGGAAATGAAGTTGTTATTTTTCTATGTAATTATTTCATCATATTTATAACTTAAACCATCTCTAAGAACAAAAGGTACACCGCAAAAGCAAAGCTTCATTTCACCAGGTGCTCTCCTGACAGTTTGAGAAAAGCTATTTAGGAAAAAATAAGACAGAAAAAAAACCCCTTTTCTTTTAACATCACTGCTCTGACAACCACAAAGGCTGCCTGACATTCTTGATAGCTCTATTTATGATGTTACATTATCCTGCAACTGTGAGGAATGCTGTTTCTACTAACCAGGCTTAGGTCTAAATAGAGCTGTGAGACAACCTCTCTCTTTCCAGCCATGTGACCTCCTGGAGTGTGAACAAAAAGGGCATCAGCAATTACTGAATGGTTGCAAAGATGGAAAGAGTTAGTGTCCCACTTGGTCCCCCACCTGGGGCCCAGTGTGTCTCAGGGAACCCCAGACTGAGAAGTTCCCCTGATGGGGAAACAGCAAATCTGTCACCCAGCTGTGAACAACTGCAACATACACCACATGAAGAAAGCCATTTCAGCAGCTTGGATCCCTTCTTTTATATTACTTCAAGTAGAGGAGGTCTTGGACATCCATGATGGATTGTGGCCTCTGGAACTTTAAGACAAAAAAAAAAGGCAGTAGATTCCAGAACAAGAGAACCAGAGCTTGTAAAACCCCAGGTGGCCAGCTATCTGCAGTTACCAGATTTGCTCTCTCTTTTAGGCTTTTTTTCCCCCCCTCACCCCTATCAAATCACAAAATCATGCAAAGAAACTTTAGAAGGAGGTTCAGATTTTCTCAGTGCCCACATTCACACATGTTTCTTAACCTCTCAAAAAACAGAGATAAACCTGGATGGAGTTCCATCCTACAAACAGTACAATAATATTTGGTGTTTATAAAGGACTTGTCATAAATAAAATATTTATAAATGACATCACAACCATTATCACCATTTTACAAATGGAACAAATGAGTTGAGGGACTTCCTCATAGCCAGGGGAGCTGGAACCAGATATTCCATGTTCCTACTTGATCATGTTGCCAAATGAATCCCAGCAGAGATAACCTTTTTGTTAGTCTCTAGGGTATAAGAAGTTCTGTTAGGAAGTAAGCTGGATAAATAGAGCAAGTGAAAAGGACTAGGATTTTAAATTCTCTAAGGACTGTGAACTGGGATTTTTGGCCACATTCTTTAACTGGTTTTAATCAATTTGCTGGGGGTTTTAGCCCAACTTCTTAATAAAAAATAGACAGAACTGGTCTGATTGTGTTCTCTCTTCCCTCAAATATTCTTTGAGTTTACTAGTCAATTTTAACCAAATATAGAAAAGGTGTGGAATTTCAAAGGTAACTGTATTTCCATAGATCTTAAGGCTGGTCCCAGACAGGGCAGAGCTGGAACCAGATTAGTCCTGTCACACAAAGACCCTGACAGATATGACAGCAGACAGAACTTACAGGAGAAAGATGACAAAAACATTTTAATATCCATTTTGATGTTCATTTGTTAATTTATCTTCAATTTCCTCTTGTCACTGTATGCGCGAGTTGACATTTCAGAGTACTGGACAATTTGAACATTGAGAGCCTTTCTAAAAGTGCAGCAGGTTCTCAGTTCAGAGCTATGTTTCCAAGCTCATTGAAATTCATGTAGATGTGTAGCAGTAAAAATAACAGCTTTTAACAGCTATTAACTGGGTTTCTGGATGATTATTATTATTATTATTAAACAGCTTGTTCATCAAATTAATTAATTGATCAGATCAGAAATTTCCAAATAAATGAACTTTAAAAACTTTTACTGTTTGGTAGTTACAAGATAACTTACTGCCAAATTTTCACAATTTTTATTCCATTACATTCAGAACTTCAGTGACTAAGCCTCCAGTGTATTATAAACCCTCGGTCTTAGTTTGACCAAGAATTTCCAAAATTAACCCAGAAAGCCAACAGTGTCCTGGGCTGTATCATAAGCAATGTGGCCAGCAAGGCAAGGGAGGGGATTCTCCCCCTCTGCTCTTCCCTTGTGAGACCCCGCCTGCAGTGCTGCATCCCAGCATTTAAAAGAAGGACTACTGACCTGCTGGAGCAGATCCAGAGGAGGCCACAGAGATGACTCAGAGAGCTGGGGCACCTCTGCAATGGAGATAGGCTGAGAGAGATGGCATTGTTCAGCCTGGAGAAGGCTCCAGGGAGGCCTTAGAGCAGCTTCCAGTACCCAAAGGGTTCTACAAGAGAGAAGAAGAGGACTTCTGACAAGGGCATGTAGTGACAGGACAAGACAGAATGGATCCACCTGACAGAGAACAGGTTTAGATCAGATATAAGGAAGAACTTCACCACCCTGTGATGGTGGTGAGGCCCTGGCACAGGCTGCCCAGAAAAGCTCTGGCTGCCCCATCCCTGGAAGTGTCCAAGGCCAGGTTGGACAGGGCTTGGAGCAACCTGGGATGGTGGAAGATGACACTGCGCATGAAAAGCAGTTGGAACAAGATGATCTTTAAGGTCCCTTCCTACCCAAACCATTTAACAATTCTGTGATTTCTGTGGAAATCTTGTGAAGCAGTAAATTTTTAGTTTCAAAAGCCAAAGACACTCTAACACCATCATCTGAGGCTGAGGCTGTGTGCTGTGCTATATTTTGCAACACTGGTACAGGTAAGCTCTTTGCTGTTTAGACAGTTGAGATCTCTTGGGAGTTCTGATAACAAGGTGAAAAGTGGAATATAGATGCAATGGTGTGTTCACACACTGAGCGGTAAAAACATGGTTTGTAGAAAGCACATTTTGCTGGCTCTTTCTTCTGGAGTGAAGTCACAGACATTTTCTTTGTCTGGTGACTACTATTCCAGAGGAAGTGCCAGAAAATGAGTTGTTCAGTGACATCTCAGCTATGCCAGACAAATAGCTTGAAAATTCACTCCAGGAATTGATCCTCTATTGACAAGGGAATTAACTGTACTATACAATGGGATAGATTCTGCTCACTCTTATTTTGGATTAACACCACTGTTACTGAGATAAAAATATGACCCCAAGGGCCATTTCCCTCTCTCCTTCTCATGATGCATTTTCTAGCAACAGAGCCATAAGGTTATGAATACAGTGACATATTTGAAAGAGGAGCTCCTAGAGACAATGAAGAAAGTTCTTATTCAAACACATGGGTCTTTACTAAAAACAGACAAGGAGAAATTACTGTCAAGCCATTTGCTTTATAATGTGCTCCATTGTCTCTCAGAAATAAAGACTCCATTTTTCCACACACTTCCACGTGCAATTTAGCCATTATCATATTGTAGTTGTTGGAATGTCAATTTAAGAATCTAAATTTCTTATTTTTCAATTTCTGTTAATCACAGAGAAACAAAATTTCTGTCTCTTGCTCAGTTTCTCTTTCCCTTTTATTTCCATTTGTTCAATTTCACCATAACTCCAGTTTTTTGTCTCAGTCCCTAGAAGTTCCCTGTTTCTGAAGATTATCTTGTCCTGCCATCTAGCGAGCCCTGTGCAGGATAACACACTCCTCACTGAGCCTAGAGACAGCTTTAGAGCTAAAACACGGGGTGGGGGGGGGGAGAGGCGGGGGAGCGCACTTGAAAACCTTTTTCTCCTATATACATTTTCTTTCCCAAAACCTACAGATAAGAGGCTCCATCATGTTGCAGATTAATGTATCTTTTCCCTAAACAGTTAACCTGTTACTGTAATTTACTGTTTGATGTCAAAGAGGTTTAACAGGTTCCATCTCGTGATAGGCAGTAATTTAAGCGTTACCCACCAATGTATTATAGGACATGTTTTGATGCAGGTATAAGTGTCTCCTTTCAATAGAAATGTTCCTGGGATGGGGAACTGGGGAGAAAGATTATGTTGTGCCAAGGTAATGAAACTGTCAGGATGATGTTTTGGTACGTACCTGGCTGCATCAATATTAACAAGAAAAGCTTTTTCTGTTTGAGGATAAAAATTATTTCCTGCAACCAGCTGAACTTCCCTTTGGTTAATAATTTCAGTCTCATTTGGACTGGGTGGCCACTGGTTTTAATGTGTTAGGTGACTGTGCTATACACATAACCCACTAACAAGTATTTCTTGACATGCTTACTGTCAGATCCAGAGCCCACTGCAGTCAATGAAAAGACTTTCAATGGCTTTAATCTGGCTTTAGTCCAAGTCCTTATTCACTAAAGAATTCTTAATGGAAAACTAAAAGATGCAAGTAAAAAAAAAAAAAAAAAAAAAAAAAAAAAAAAAAAAAAAAAAACCAACCAATCAGGCCTCAAAAGGGGAGAGCATTTTTCAACCAAAGTGCTACTCAGGTATGTGTTAGGATTAGACTGGAATTAAACTCCTATGAATAAGATCATCACTCACAGGAAGCAGGGTCAGCACACAGCTTAAACAAATACTAACAGGGTGAAATACCCAGTTAGTGCTACTATTGCAGAAACCTTCTTCAAATAACACAAAGTATCTAAGAAAACAACACGGGGGAAAAAAAACTATACTCGAAGGATCTCATATTTTCTACCCCCTAGAACTGAATTAACTTGCATAGAATGTGCATAGCCTTGGTCAAGATTAGAAATTTCATTCTTCTCTTTGTGTGGGACTTTCAGAAACGCAACAGGCAATGTTTGACTGTACATATTCTGCCCCTCTGCCAACAAAAAAAAAAGAAAAAAAAAAAAAGAAAAGCAGTAAATTCATCACTTCAATCTTTCATTATTACTATTTGTTTGGATGATAGGTGGAAAACAAACAATACTATCAAATCAAAAGATTTAGTCATTTCAGAGTTGCATTGCCAACTTAGCATAATGCCTTTGGGGTCTGCCATAAAAAATTTGTTCACTTGAAAGTATTTTCTGCCTTGAAAAAGATTTTATGAACAAAATCAGATTTTCACTTGCTGCAAGTGGCATAAAGGTTTTTATCTACATGGATATATATTTTCCCGAGTCCTAAGAGACACGATGTAAAATGTATAGTTGAAATGTACTACTAAGCTACTTCCATAAATGTAATATCCTTAAACTGACTGCCACAGTTCAGTGCAGTGCAAAAACATAAACCAGAAGTAAACATCCATTTCCACGGCAGAAAAGTGTCTTACATTGCACCTATTGCAAGCCATTCAGAAAAGCAAGTTTAATCTGAAATCACCTTCTGTGTAATCGTGCTCTTTGTAATAAAGCAACATACAACAGGAGTAAAAATTACTTTGTGGAAATGACAGCTACAGCCAGTAATAAATGGGGCTCTTTTCTTTCTCCAGTTTGAGTTTATGAATTTCAACATCATGTTCTTTCACAATGACATCCAAGACAGACTCCACTGAAAATTTTCCTGCATCAAGGAGTTCTGGTTCATTCAAAGCACAAATGCTGTTCTAAAAAACCTGAGCTTCCTATGATCATATCCTAGACATACTTGTCTACCCGTCTCTCCACTAGCAAGTGCTGAACTTATTGTTAGTTTACAATTTGACAAAAAGGTTGGAATCCAAATGATGTTAATTTCTTAAAGCTACACCAAGCCCAACTGGAGTGAGGAGAGAGAAGAGGTTTAGCATTCTGGAGAGAAAAAACTGCAAAAGGAATCTTAGCCTGCTATTAGATATCAGCTACTCCACCCCATGCAGGGTATAATTCTCCCATGCAGGTCATAAATCTCAAGAAAATCAAGTCTCATCAGCTGGGCTGTTGACATGAACTGTTTTGCCTGCGCTCTTGCTTGTTGTGTTAACAACTCTTTCACACTTTGGACGTGCCAGCTTATTCCATGGCAACGCTTGGGGTGCAGCTGCGTGAACCACACACACAGGCACTGGGGCATGCTGGGATGCTGTGTGCAAACCCCAGGCAAGACCTGAATCAAGCACTAACTACTGCTATTACTACTACTACTACTTCAGGAGCAATTACTTGTAGTAGATGGCACATCTATCCACAGAAAATCTCTGAGCCCCATCAGCCAACAGCTGTGCCTTAAGACACTACATTTGATTCTGGGGAGTAGATGGAGCACAATGGGAACAGATGCAAGCAGGATCTTTCCAGAAACAAATTTCTGCTTGCTCCAAGTGTAACGTATTAAACACAGAACTTTGCAGCAAAACTAAACCAAGACTTTCCTGAACCTCCAAAACAAGGATTTTTCCTCCTAATTTATTAATTGCCACAGAGGTTGGACATGGATGTCAGAGAGACCACCTCAAATACAGATACTGTCAGATAGTGCTTTTGCCTGTCAAGGCAAAATTTCATCTTTTCAAATGTGGCATTTAATTAATAAGTTTAGTATTCAGGCATTTATTAGTGTACTGAGGATTTGCTTAGTTTCCATGCATTTGCAGAAGAGTCTCAGATCTAGTCAGATATGTATATTTTCCAGGTGTTTAATTTCTAGGATTTAGCCATTTATTTCTTCAAGTTTAAGGAATTCAAGGGAAATTCCAGCTTTACCAAATTCACCAAGGAAACATCCTCACACTTCAAACTATCAAATAAAAAGAGTAGTGTCTTGATAGGAAAAATAAATCTAGTTGAAAAAGATTTTGCATTTAGGCAAATTTCCAAGCATATTTTATAATAGGAAATCAATAAATGTGAAAAAGTCTATTTTGGAAAAGAATTCCCTCATCAGGTAGAAATAAAGATGTATTCGTTTTACCATTCTCCCTTCACTTTCTTGCAGAGGGCAAGAGAGAAACATTTGTCTCCTGTCTTCTTTGAAGTTTAACATCACATAAGGTCAGGATCATGCTAAGGTGAAATTTGGCATAAATAGTGCAACATATCAATCATTTTCTCAAAATCACATTACATTTTCTCTGTTTTTTCTCTAATTCACTATTCATATCAAGAAGTCAAAATATATGGAGGCTATGCTTAAGGGCACTGTCACAAATTACATAAGTTCTGTTGCAGACATATTTTTATTGATTTTATACTTCCTTTTATGTGTATATATATGTGTGTGCGTATGTATGTATGTATGTATACACACACATATATACTCTTTCAAATGAGCTAGAAAATGTTCAGTAATTCTATAGTCGGGACCAAATAGCATGATTACATAGGCATAAAAATTCTATTCCAACTTCTGTTTTCTACCATTGTCAACATTACTAACAACAGCAAAAGACCTTCTGAAACTCTCTGGTCCACACTCATATCTTCATACCTGTCTGCTGACAAGTGGCACAGAGCATATAAAACTTAGCCAGGGATTCTTGGCAGGTTAATTAGAAGCAGCTAGATTGATTTCAGGACAATATGACAGAAATCAAGGCATGTACAGAGGTATCAGAAATTACTGTGTCTGGCATACTGGTGAATAAAGAAAAATCTGTGCAAACCACGATATTTTTAGAAGGGGGGAACAGGAAGAAAAAAACTATCTGAATTTTAACCAAGCACAAATGATGGGTTCTATTTCTTCCCCCACTCAGAACACGAGACTGGTCAGAGCTGATACCAGAGAGCAAAGAAGGAACCTTCTTCCTTACAAGCCCTGTAGAAGGAGGGCACAGCTACAGTCCCGGTATCCTTCCAAAAGAGATGCCAGAAATCCTGCCCTGACCCAGCTGCATCTGTGCTGAGTGTGGCTGTGGTCTTCAGATGAGCACCCGGCTTATGTTGAACAACATTTTAGCCTGGGGATTTCATTGTGGTTTCACAATCTGCCCCAAAGATGAGAGGATGCTTCTAAAAGATGTTTGGATGTTTTGCTACCAGATTGTTCAGATGAAAGAGCTCCTTTGTGCAGTGCTGAAACTGCTGTGGGTATTAAAATTTTCTGAAAATGCTGTTGTAATAATTCCAGCTTGCTGGTACCAGGAACTTCTGCCTTGTAGAGATCAAGGCACTGCTGATTGGTGATACAATGTCTTTAAAGAAAACCCACTTCACTGAGTTCAGAATCAAGCCTTCACTGTCCAGGCAGCCCCAGTTCTACATTTCAGAGATGGGATACTCTGTACCTTGCCTCTGGCAAATTTTTGAAGTTTTTTTTTTTTTTCTTTTTTTGCCAAAAGGTTAAAAAAAACTCAAAACAAAACAAAACAAAATAAACAATGACAAAAGCACACAACATAGAAAAACCTGTTGGATATTTCAGTCCAGTAAGTGGCTGAAAAACCCTCCATCACTTGACAAAGGCACAAGACAGAGTGTGGAATCCATCCCCAGAGCAGAAGGAGCTGCTGACACAGCACATGAAGTCATTGCTGCCTAAAGAGATCCTGTCTAGACTCCCACTGAGAAGCTGAGAGAGCTCCAGCTCTTTCTGATTGCTCATAGCAGGAATGTAAATCAGGGTGGTTCAAGAAAGGCAAATGAAGCCAGCTGCATATCAGACCAACATAGAGATCACACTCAACATTTGCTCTCCTGTCCTCACCCAGTACTGTGAAACACTCCACAATATTGTGCTCTCAGATTGTCTCCTGGCTACACTCCTTCCCAGGCAGGCAATTTGGCAATACAGTGTGAACTTTACCTAGGAACTGGAATTTAAATAAGACACAACCATACTATAAGTCCAATGAAGGAAGTATCATGATGGATCTGAGCCTGTAGCTCCCCTAGGATTACATTAGGTCAGTGTCTTTGCAGGTCTTTCAATGCACAAAGCAGGGAAAGGAGTGCAGTGGATTGTAAAACAATTTTTTACAGGTCAACATATTGATACTTCAAATCAGGAGCTTCTATGCAGTGGGAGATTTTACCCAAGCAACTGCACATATCAGGAAATGTAAACATTGAGCACTTATCCTTTCTATTCCACCAAGACACCATAGCTTCTGTGCCTTCACTCTGCATTCCTGAGAATGCAGTAAATCCTGAGCAGCCAGTAATAGATTCCTAACTTCACTGCCTACAAGCTGGACAGCAGCACAAGCGAGGTGATTCTTCCCTTTTCCTCTGCTCTCATGAGACCTCACCCTGCAGCATCCAGTTCTGGGCTCCTCAGCACAGGAAATACATGGACCTGTTAGAGCAGGTCCAGAGGAGGCCACAAATATGACCAGAGGGCTGGAGCACCTCTGCTGTGAAAACAGGCTGAGGGAGCTGGGGCTATTCAGCCTGCAGAAGACAAGGCTCTGGGGAGACCTCCTTGCAGACTTCAGGGGGCTTACAAGAAAGATGAGGGAACAATTTTTTAGCAGGGTCTGTTGCAACGGGACAAAGGGTAATGCTTTTAAACTAAAAGAGGAGGATTCAGACTAAGTATAAGGAAGTTTTTTACAATGAGTATGGAACATTGTAACACACAGAGAGGTGCCAGATGCCCCATTCTGGAAACATTCAAGGCCACGCTGAATGAAGCTCTGAGCCATCTAACCTGGCTGAAGGTGTCCCTGCTCATTGCAGGACGGTTGGGCTAAATGGCTTTTAAAGAACCCTTCCAACCCAAACCATTCGATGATTCTAGCTTAGGATTCTATTAGGCTTTTCACGTGTGCTTGATTATTCTCTAACATATAATCTACAAAAGCAGTTTGAATGCTGGCAAGCAGGCACAAAAATGCTCCATGGGTTGAGACAAAGAAGACAAAGACTAAGAGTGGGCTGAAGGGAACAGCAGGAGTGTTCATGCAGTGTTCACTTACTCAGAACATGCCATAACAGATGACTGTGCTGAAGCCAGATGTTTCTTGACAAACAAAACAAACATCTTCATCAGACTGGCCTTCCATGTGATTTCCACATAGATTTTCACATTTCTTTCCTTTTCTTTTTTCTCAAAAATAAAGCTTAACAAGATGCCAAAACCCCTTTGACTTCACAACAAAGTGAAGTCCATCAGAGCTTTAAGTGTACTACTGTACACGACAATTGAACAAAATAGCAGAGTCTTCCATTAAAATGCAAATTGCAATGTCTCTGCTGGCCCATGAAGCACTGAGAGGATTTCCTGAACCATGTCCATGTTCAAGTATGTTTTCAAATATGTGAGCTTGCAACTACTACTTCAGGAACTAAAGCCACAGTCATGAGCTCTGAGTAAACAGTTTGATCAGCAACTTGGAAGAACAATAAGCTGAGAGAGAACCCTGAACAGCCATGACACTCCATGCAGGGAAATTGATGGGGTTTCAGCTGAGCCAAACAGTTGGCAGCTTCTCTGTTAAACAGTTTAGCTTCAAACAATCAAAACCAGAGTCCCAAAAGAAAACAGAACTGTGCAAGTTCTGCTTTACTGTGTTATTTTGGAAGCCAACATTATAATTTTAATAGTGCTGTTGAGGAAAGAAGATAAGAAATCTTAAAGCTATAAAATATGGTATTTCTCATGTTTGTTGCAGTGCAACACCTGCTCAAATGGGACACTACTGGTAAGGGTTTTTAAAAAGACAGGGACATCAGGCCCTTCTGATCTCATCACTTGCAAGCCACTACGCACACTGTGCATTCTCCACTGGTTGTATCTTTAGCTTTGTTTTGTTTGAAATTCTTATGTTACACATTATCTATAGCCTTAGACAGCTTCTTGGCCCAGGCTCTGAGACTTTTGGACGGTCAGGGCAGAGCAGTAGAGCTCTCTATGATTTCATGACAGACCACAATAAACACTGCATGGCTCCCTGCTGGTTCTGTTTACACACTCTCTTAAAAATGCGTAACAGCTCCCGTCTGCTGTGCTGCCGAAGGTGTGGCTGGTGTCATCCCACAGAGGCCAGGAATCCCAGCTGGGACCTCTGAAGTGCTCTTTCTCATGCTGGCAGAGACTGTCACAACTGGAACTGCAGCAGTACCATACAGGATTACAAAATATGTGTTTTGTGGAGGATTATTCAAATATAATTCCAAATTAAAAACAGGGTGAAAGCCTGGATCCATTGAGATTGCTGAAGGTTTTTGTCAGACTCTGAGAATGGCCACACTTTCACAGACAGCATTACTTTAATTCACCAATGCAAAAGGATATCTATTCTACAGGGATTCAATACCATGGAAGATTTAAGACAGCAATAGATTTGAAAATCCAGTATAGCAATGTCTCACATCTTACCTGGTCTGGAAACATGTTGCTGGGTTGATTATTGGCATAGCCACACCCTTTAGGCTAAGACTGGGCTCCTCACAGAACTGCTAATGACAGCAGAAATGGCCCCTCACCCATAATGAAAACAACAAAATGCCAGAATACTGTGACAGAAAAATACCCCTGCAGCATGGACGAGAAAGTGTAGCAAATGTCATTCAGAGTCATTCAGATGAGCAACAGGAATGAGAAATAAGTTATATCTGAGAATGCTCAGGAACTGTGCTGCTGTAATAACTCTGCTGGGAGGAACTTGGAAGGAACCAGCTGCTACTCTGCTCTACTGATGGATGGGCAGTTCAACTGACAGCCATTCCCCAAAGGATGGTGGCTGTCCATTGTCCCCCATCCTACACAGCCAGCCAGGCTTCCCACTGTGGCCACTTCTAGCAGTGGGTTGTGCTGACCCGGACAATTGTCCAGCAGGGAGCAGAGTGAGAAGGATCAATCAACATGGAGAAAGGAAGAATCAGGGCAAACATTAATAAAAATTAGCTGCTGAAAGAGAGAGCTGTAGCCAGACAAAACCAGCCCAAAAGCACACACTGCTGAAAAAGCACAAGGAGGTTTGGCTCTGCCAGAAAGGGCTCTGTGTCTGAACAGCCTGGAACAAACACCACACTGTGCCAGGGGCAAGGGAACCACCACGGAACAAGATATTTCAGTTAACACTAAACAACCTTCCACTTGCCTTAAAAGGTTTATTTGATAGTTCATAGATATAGACTGCTGCTCAGTTAATGTCACACAGGTTTGCATTTCTAGCACTGCCACAGCTATTAAAGACAGAGCTAATCAAAAGATGAAAAAGATCATTCTTGTGACAGGTTTTGATTCTCTAAATTTTTGTGAAGTTCACTTGTAACCAGAAAAAGGAAAAGCCCATTTAAACATGAAAACTTGGCTGTTTGATTCAGAAAACATGAAGAGGTGTCTGATTGAATTCGTTGTCTTTCTGATTTCATTCTTACAATCACACCTGAGCTGATAGTAATTTTTATGGAAGATCAGACCTTAAGAACCTGCTAAAAGTGACTTGAGGGGGGTGGAGGGATCAATACAACTGGGATGCTTTTACAGGAATGAAAGCACATCTAGAGATCCCCAAAGTGATGGGGGCCCATTCTGCTGCATTGGTGCACCAACAAACACAAACCCCAGGTGAAAGGGTCCCAGCCCAGCTTGGCTAGAGCAGGGCAAGGGGGAAGAAAAATTAAAGCCCAAAATAATGGCAAGAAAATGGGATTTGCTTGAGGTTGTAGGACTAAAAAAAGCAAAATTCCTATCCTGTTTTCCACACACATGCTTGCAGGAAGCTGGTTGAATATACCTAGAATGAAATCCAGGTAAAAACAAAAATATTATTAAAAATGATACTTTTTCACCTTCAAAGAGATACAAAACCAGACAACATGCTAATTCTCACATATTGTTATATTACCTCTCTGCCCTTTGAAACAACATACTAAAATATTTCACAAGTTTTAATGCCTTGCAGGGTGTTCAAATTCTAACAGATTTCTCTGAGAGGCCATATTAATGACTGAAGAGCATGGAAGATTTACTACTTATTGCCTTGCTTCGTGTTCTAAGAATTAATTGAGTGGGGGTGTCTTGCCCATTTTCAAATGTTCCTTTTCTGATTTATGGTATTTGCCTCCCTTGTTTCAGGAGGTCTTTTGAATATGGGATCTCATCAACTTTGTGTGTTCAAAGCTGTAATTCTAATCAAACTTTCATAAAGGTAGATGTTAACTTTTACACTAGCTATAAACTAAAACATGAGAAAAAATAGATTTAAAAAAAAAAGAGATGAAACTATAAGAAGAAAGAGCACCTCAAGCATTTCTGGAGGATGTGCCCATTCCCACACTTGGCTTCTCCTCATTTGACACCTTTCTCCATGCAGTAAGAACAACTGCTTATTCCAGCCAGTTCTTCTTTGTGCAGTTTCTTTTCTTTCCTTTTTTTTTTTTTTTTAAATGTGGCTGACAGCTCAGAATTCAAAGCAGAGCCATTCCTGGTAAAGTGGAACTCAGACTTCAAAGGAAGAATCACCAAAAGATTACAACCTGGTCAAGCAGTGGAGTTATCAGAAATCTTCTGTAAACTTGAAAGATGCTTACAGGCCACATACAGCTTGTATTTAAAAACAAACAAACAAAAAAGCAAACAGTATTTTCTTCAAAACAGAATAAAAGGTAAAAAACACAGGCAGGGATTTTCTTAGTCACTGGGTCTCCTGAAGCAATGCTATCATCTGCAGGTCTGGGAACTTCACTGATGAAAATTAATCACTCTTTCACTTTGAGACTTGTTTGTTTTGTTGTGGGGTTGTTTGGTTTGGGGTGGGGGTTTTTTGTTAGCAGAAATGTTGTCAATACTTACAGTTAGGACCTCCAACCACTTCCCATACTTCAATTTCATTTTCACATTAGTTTCTGAATCTCATTGAGGAATATTTTCTGCTCTTGTTCTGACACATTTGCATTGTTTAATGTATCCAGACTGAGTTTGGTCCTTACTGCATCATTTAAAAACTCCCCCTTGGAGGCTGACAGACAGCACTGACTTGCTTTTGCACTCCTCTCATCCACTGGCTTCATGTTGAAGCATTCTTCAGAAACATTTTTTTTCTGGGTACTTCCACCAAATGTGTACTTCTTCACATAAGTCTCACAAAAGAATTCCATTAAATATTGTCTACAGATGTGTCAGAAACTCCCAAAAATGCTGCATGAATGGACCACAGATCCATTGCATGAATCAGGAATTTCTCTGAAAGGCCCAGTTTTTACTCTTACAATTCAGTCTCCCAATGCTACAGAAACCCCAACATATTTTTCCCTGTCTGAATCGAGTTCAATGTGACTGGTACTTGTTCAGCCTCTGTAAAACACAGTGAAGAAACAACCAGGTGAACCAACTGGTCTGTGAGTAATTTCCAGTTTTTCAGCCCACCTGATGGCATTGCTCAGACTATGGCGCTTACCCAGAGCAACCACCTCTTGTGTCAGCCCAACAGCTGGAAGACATGAGAATGGAGTCATAAAAAAAAAAAAAAAAAGAAGTTGGAAATGCCTTGAAAAGTAATAATGAAACATCAATATCCTTCATTTCTTTGATTGTTGTATTTCACTTGAAAGCAAGTCTTTATGGAGTCCATCTCCTCAGCACACAAGGATCAGCAGGCCTGAAGTTAAAAAGGGGAAAATAATTGAGTCTACTGCATACTGGGATAGCACTTCCACTAAGGATGACAGTATGTCATCTGCTCTCTAGATGACTGTGTATATCTTGTTGTGTTGAAAACTTTAATCAGAATACTTTATTTTTTAATAATATTTGCACTCATTTTTAGTAATATTTCCTCTTATTTTGTGCACTTTTCTGGGCCCTACGGAAAGTGTTACTGGGCATGATATACCCTTGAGATTTGTGTTTAGATATGACCAGCCACCCTTTTCATGGCCAAGGGACTGCAGAAAGGCCACTTTGGGAATTGGGGTGCATTAGACAGACTTGCAACATCCGCAGTCACCAACTTCCAGGTCAGCCTCCAGCAGATGGCATCGAGTCAGCAGTGGGCAGAGCCAGAATAATCAGTCCATGCTCCCCACAGAAATCTCCAGGTACTTCCAATTCCTATGATACTACACCTGGGATTTCAAGCTCTTACCTCCCCAGAATAGTGGGAAATAAATGAGACATTCTTGTCCAGTAACCTGCCCACTGGCAGGGGTAGGAGAGGTGAGAACAGCCCAACTTTCACGGCCGATATTCAGGTGCAGTCAAGCACTCGGTAGGAACCAGATACAGAATCCTGAAAGCACTCCATCAAATGGGAACAACACAGAGAGAAGCAAGGAAATAGAAGCTTTTAAACATTATTTGCTTTTCCCAAGGACTATAGAGGTTTGTAATAAAGTCCTCTTGAACCATGCTACCCCCCAGGCAGGTTACAACTCAAAGAAGTATCAATCTTGACAGGTTGACTAAAACCCACTTGTGTTTAGAGGCTAGTTTGGCAAGGAAAAAAAAAAATGGCAACTTAGTCTTCTAAACCCTGCAAGAAATGTTTCAGATGTAAACAATATTTTTTCCTGAGGGAGTCCTGGAAAAACATTGCTCTTAACAGTAGAAAGTTTTTCTATTTCAGCTTCAGAATGGTTCTTGGCTCCAAAATTATTCTAAATTCCTTCCAGGGATGGACATTTACAGAGCAGAAGGATTGGATGTAATTAGTGCTGATGTAACACCTTGGTTATTAAAAGATCCAGCAACTGACCCATGCTGCTGTTTCTTGACAAGTATGGATTAACTACAGCACACAGCATTTTGTCCCCTATCTCACACATGAATTTTAGACCCCCAAGTTATGTCCGAAGCTCTGGCATAATCCATCATGAAACTCATCCATCAGATACAAATTGTTGGTCATCTCCAGTAAAACAAATCTGCTTTAAAACAAGTATTTTCTTTTTTGCCTGCATCAGTCTTTGTGCAGAAAGGAAAATGTGAGAGTAATTGCAAGCCTTGGAAGATCAAACAGAAATATATTTTACAGTAACTTCCAGAATGTACAAGCTTCGATGAAATAAAGAATCAGCCTGGGGCCTGTCTAAAAATACAAGCTAAGTCATCTCTGTCCCCCTGGCGTACTCATGAAGTCAAATTTATTAGCTGAAGGTTGGAATTTTAAAGGCTGCAAGAGAAGTCCCTTACAATGACCCTCCAGAAGACAGATGCACTGAGGCTTTTGAACATCTTAGTGGCAGTCTGGTGTAAAGGCGTTTTTAAGCTGCTTCTTCTGACAGACAGTACAAGCGGGCCAGGATAAAAGCCCACTCTCCGCTAGGGGAAAACTCTTTGAATTTACTTCAACAAAATTAGGAAATCTAGCCTGGTTTTTGGGGTTTTTTTCCTTTTCTTTTTAAATATCTTCATGGACAACTATGAGTTGTTTCACTATTTATGGGAATGTGCATATAAACTGAATAAATCAGTTGACCAAAACTTCAGTGGCTCTTCAGAAAGTCAGGTCCATAATCAGTTTTCACCAGGGGAGAGGGATGACAAAAAAAAAAAAATCACCACCTGAAAACTTTCCAGATACTTAAAGAGTATTAGAAAATACTCTTTAAGAAAAAAATCTTCTTCCTTCTGCAATTTTCTCAACAGGGATCCAATTCTTTTTTAAGAAATTACTCTGCTCTGGTGACACAGCAGGCACAACTTTCAGATGGATTTGAATCCTCCTTATTTTTAATGACTCATTAGCAATATGCATTCCTCCACATCAACTTGTCCCTGTGGCCACTAAGCCAAAATGTAAATGTTAAGGTCGGTCATATTTACATGTCACCACTTATGCTAATCACAATCACCGTACCTCACTCTTTAAGGGATGCTATCAATCATCTTGAGTATGATTAAGCAATAAAGTGAGCAAACAGCTCACAAGGTGATCTCCCTTACTCCTCAGCCAATTAATGCTGTGGTATACACCATCTGTTTGGAGAAATGCTTCCTATTGAGTATTCCATGCCTCCCCTCAACACACAAAGAAGTAAACATGAATAGCACCATTTTATCATTATTCTTGATAGCACAGACATGCACCTCCAGCAAGCTGCAGTTCCCTGAGTGTGTGTTTTCCCAGATGTAGTCCAGATGCCTCCTAAATGCATATGGCAGGAAATTCTTAGCAATCTTTTCTGTTTCCCGTATATTATTGGTTTATAATTGCTGCTATCCATCATAATTTTTTTTAGCTACTGACTACTGCCCTGCTCTGCAGGTGTGTAGAAGAAACACAGGTCTAGCACATGAGCTACTTTTACATCTCTCTTGGTGGAGAGAAGAATAGCCAGTCCATAGCCAGTCTTTAGTGTTAGTTTAAAGGAAGCCTTTCTGGCAAAATCTAAGATAAACAAGTTTAACATAATATTGCACAGAGACCAGAAGAGAAATTCATAGTACTCAACAGACAATGAGGCTGTTTTCCTGATAACTGTATAATTTGACTGTTGTTTGGCTGGAATTGTGCTATCCAAAGCTTGTACCCAGTGCCTGCCAGGGAATAACTGCACAGCATAAAGCTACTGCACAGATACACATCCCAGCTCCACGAGAGCACACTTGTCTGTGGTACAGCACACAGACTTCATTTCTGCTCCCAGCAGCAGGCTGGGAGCATCTGTGTCAACATGGTGCTGTGCTCTGACTAATTAGCCTGGCTCTAGGGCTGACTCAAGGATCCTCAGCAGATACTGGAGAATGATACCTGTCTCCAGAGAGAACTAGGCTGGCTTGTTCTTATGGCTGCAAGGGGCAGGGAGGAAGAGAAGAAGGGCAGAGATACTGTACAGGGACACCCTGAATGTAGAGTCCTGGAGAGCGAGGCTGAGAGCATTGGGATTGGGAAACACAAAGGTAGAGTTTACTGATAACCCACCACAGCTTCTGGAGAAGGAGGGTTGTGTGCTGAGTTGGATGTTCCCATGTACACTGAATGTTGTCCTAATTTACCTTGGGCCCATCTGCTTTTAAGTGACTGTTCTGACCCTGTAGTTACCAACATTGCTTTTTCTTGTAGCACACAGTACAGACACATCATGGAAGTTATAACATGATCAGCCTTGAGCCACTGATGTCCTTAGGTTATTCTATGACCTGCAACGTTTCCCATTATTTCTACTGAGCTTTGCCCTGAATTAGTAAAATCAATGCATTTCTTGTGCTTGGAACCTGAAAAAACATCACAGGTAACAATATTACTATGGTCTCCTCTGGAATGTTTCACTAAATAAAAGTTAGAACTTGTAAATATGGATTATGGGGCAGTTGTTCCAGTTTTAACTGATCAAAAAAAGTGTGAAAGTCTCACCAGGTCATTCTCAAATTCTCAGTAACTGAAGCTGCTAAACACAACAGGCCAGCCCCACTAAAACATGACAGAGAAATATTCAGAAAATAATAGGCAAGAATACACAGTAAGAAGTCCACTTCTCTCTGACTTTCTATTTTGTATAAAATCCTAAACTGGATCCAGTAGATAGTTCTGGCTTACTGTCTCCAAGAAAAAAAAGTAGATGATAAGGGTTTGGAGTGTTGAAGTTTATACCTCTTTTCCCCATCACGTATCTCTAAGTTTAGCAGCCTATTGACTTGAAATTTTGTCTATACCCCTTACAAATCCTCCTCAGGCAACAGATTGGATAAAAACTGAGTGAGGACCCAGGACCATTACCAACGTTGCCAGAACCTTTAACCTTGCATGACCACAAAGGTTTGGATGACTAGTGAAGATGTATAGATTATTTATCAGTGCCTCTAACATCTTCCTACCCCCACCATCAGATCAGCAAAGACAAGCACTAAGCACTGATTTTTTTCTAATCTATTTCAGCTACTTATAGACACATCAGAAAGTCACAGAAGGTACAGCAATACGTTTCTTAAGTTGCAAAGAAATCTCTGAGTTTATTAAAATGAAATTCCTATCCTTTCTACTTAGAAGTGTATTGAGAACTGCACCAAAACAAATCACCTTCACTACCACATCTCAAGTGTGACCTCTACAGCACTCCCATAATTCAAGCAATGCATCTCCCTGGAGCACAGTTTTGTTTACCATATTTATTCTGAGCCAAGATCAGATATTTGTTGGTCACCAGCTCCAGCTCCTGTGTGAAATGATGAAATCCTACTTCATATCCTCACTATGCAGAGTTTAGTAAAATAGCATGGAGTTTTATATGTACCCCATTTTTGCCTGGAGTATTTTGAAGACTACTAATCCAGAAAAATTAATATGAAAAAATCAACTCACTCCATAGAAAATCAAGCCCTCAAAACTTCACAGAGTCCTCAACAGAAACACTGAACATCTTAATCTGTCTCCAACTAGTGCAGATGTGAATGTCTGTACTCGTGCACAGGGTGAAGAGGAAACAGTTTTGTTTCACAAAGCTCTTGGCAGAACACAGATGGTAAATTCACGTAATAGATTAATGGAACTTTTAGGAATATATTTCAAAAATCATTTTCTTGAAAGAGAATTCTTACAGTTTGGATTTATTTGCACACTACAGTTTGCTTTAAAAATGTAACAACCTCTACAGCTCTGCTGCCTACCAGAACAGTACCTGCAGAAAATAGGCCTTTATGAATGACCATTGTCAAAGTTTATGTTTTTAGTGATATTGATTGGTTTCAGCAATCAGATAGGATGGCTTCAGTACTCAAAAAATGATCATTTATTCTGGCAAAACAATGCTCATGAATTATAAAGAGAAATAAATGTGCATTGATTGCAAATCTTTATGTATTGTGGATGTGTTTTGTTACAGTGAGTTTGCTCCATGTTGAGTTAACACAGCAGCATTCTCCCTTTGGGGATCAGAGAGTAAGAATGACTTAAATCCTGCTCTTACCATGCCTAAAAGATAATGAAGCCAACCAGTAGTCCCTCACCAGCACATATCCCTTGCCCTTGCTGGGTTATACCGTCACACAGGACCTGCTGCATGACAGCAGTCCAAGAAAGCTCTACCCTCCTCTTTTGCCCCATGCTGAACTCTGTTACATCAGTTAAAAAAAAAAAAAAATTAAAAATCACTATCAATAAGAAGCATCTTTGTCTATAGATTCACATACTCTTTTAAGGTGCCCTCAAAAAAAGCAGATTTACTCAACAGCTGCCTATTTCTGTCCCTAACAACCTCATTTCTCATCCCAGCAAAAGCATTTGTGCAGCACCATGGCAGAACAGATTATGTAGCAGATGGAGAATAAAATCTAACCAGTCAAAAATAGCACTTAATTTTAACTCAGACTAGTTTCCAGTAGTAAATTCCAGCTAAGACTTCGTAAGAAGTGACAGCCTCAGTCTTCCAGCCAAAACATACAACGACAACATAGGCAGTTCTTACCAGCATTTCCCATGAGGTAAGGCTGTCTAAGGGAAAGCAGTAGACAAGGAATAGAGAAAAAAGCCATGCTGGTTCTCACTGTTCATTAGAGTGGTCCCAGTCCCCTCTGCTGAAATCCAAGTAATCTCCCTAAAGCTGTACAGAAGAGATCACTTCCAGCTCCATGCTCTGAGGATGCTGCATCTCATGACCTGGGAGGTTTACAGTGTCTAATCTAAGGGAACAGATTTCAGTGCCAGATTAAGAGCTTACACCTCTCAAGCTGTTCCTTAGACTTCCAAAGTTATTTCAGAAAATGTGAATATATGAGGATACCGCAAGCTCTGAAGGGTCAGCAGCCATGTGCCATAGCTGGGCTCTCAACCCAGGCCACAAAATAACATTAGAACTATGCTTGCACATCCATCCAAGTTAATACACACAGAACAGAGACAATACATGCCCTTAAAAACCTCTCTGGACAGTCCCAGAAGAAAAGCCAGCTTCTTCAGAGGGCAATTCAAAGCACTACTAGATTTGCCCTGCCGCACTGGAGTCACTTAGAAGTTTCCTTCAAGCCTTTCTCTGCTGTCTTTCTCATCTCCTTAATTGCTCAGCAATGTTCTCCTGGTCATGCCACTGTAATGTTTGCCAGCCTTGTTGTGAATGTCCTTATCTTTTGAGGCCTTTATTTAATCTTTACATTCCCTCAGTCTCTTTTCCTCTTTATTGCTCTTTGGAACAGTCTATCTGCCTGCCCAATCTCCCATCTATCA
Source organism: Acrocephalus scirpaceus scirpaceus (assembly GCA_910950805.1). Classification (NCBI taxonomy): domain Eukaryota; kingdom Metazoa; phylum Chordata; class Aves; order Passeriformes; family Sylviidae; genus Acrocephalus; species Acrocephalus scirpaceus. The sequence continues at coordinate 18,944,656 of OU383781.1, forward strand.
GCTCACACATTCTTTAATTCAGCTGCACATTTTCTCATCATTCATCAGTCCATTTACATATTCTTCTATCCGTCCTCACGTTCTCCCTCTCTCTTCTTCTCACTTGCTGTTCTGTCACCTCTCTCATTTTTATGGAGCTCTCCTGCCTGTCTCCTGTGGGCCCTGCAGGCCTGGCTCTCCCCCAGTACCAAACAGTGTGTCATTGTATACCATCCTGCACTCAAAATTGCCATGAAACATTTCACAGCTCATCAGACCTTCAGACCCAAGTATGTTTTATACATTCAGTGGTCCTGATTCTGATTTCATTCACTTCACAGTAAATTAAGTCAATGCTAGTGGGAATATACAGGTGTAAAATTAGTTTAAGTAAGATGAAAAAGAACTCATATTTTCTACCAATAACGTAACTATTAAAGGGCTTAAAAGGAAGTTAGATAAGTCAAAATCCAGCAACTGATCTTTTGAGGAGACTGAAAGACCCTGGAATATTGGAGAGCTGTTGTTTTCTTAGCCGAAGTGTGACAAAGAAACACTCCCCGAGCTCATGTTATTTAGTCCCAGAGATTGTAATACAAAGGAATATGTCTTTCTGAGTACAAAAGGCATGAGAAAGAAACACTAAAATGGGAACAAAATCCAGTACAAATACAATTGACTCCACAGAGGTCCATCTCAAGGTTCACATGCAAGCACCCTAAGTAGTGGAACTAACAGGCAGAAACAGAGCTTGTAACAATCAGGAAAATCCATGGAAACAACAGAAAAACAAAAGCAACATGTACAACTTCAGTTATCTGTACAGACCTTGCTCTGTTCCAGGCAAGCCATGGAAATGTGGGCAGATTCTCCCAACATACACAGGTAAGAGCTCTTGCAATGCAGCTGACAGACTAGACATCCACAAGATACAAAGGACCAGACGAAGATTCAGTTTGGTGCTAAGGAATCAGATCTGAAATGGGCCCATCTAATGGTCTTCAACAAAGAGATAGCCACTGAATTTCATTATAACCAATAAAATTAATCAGGGACAAGAATATTCACTGGAAAGGTGCAAAGAAAAGAGAGGTTCTGTGTGCCACCCTCAGACAGAAGGAGGAAGAAAGATCTTTTGAGGGAGATGCTAGAGGTGTAGCTGGAGTGAGAAAGGGACAATCATCAGACAAAGGGGACTGATAACAAATTAAAATCCAAGGAGGAAGAGAATGCAGAGAAGAATGCATTGAAGAGAATGCCAATATCCAGAGAATAACAACACAGGAGAAGAAATGAGAGATGAAAAGCCAGAACACAGTCTTACTCTAAGAATGATCAAGGAATAATACAAGAGAAAGGCACTGAGAAGCCATTAAGTTCTATCTCCCAAGTGTAGAAAAGAAAAAAAACTCAAACTACCAAGAAACAAAAAACTGCTCATTAAAAAAAACATAAAAATGCCACATGCTTATGCAAAATATTAGATAGGCCCAAGCCAACACTACACAACCACTTATCATCAGGTTAAGAAAAGAGACATGAAAGGGCATTACAGATTAAACTCCAAACACAGACCACAACATTATGCAGAAATTCTGTCTCGTTTTATTAATCTCAACAGTTTCACTTAATTAAGCAGAGTTTGATGAGGCAAAAGAATGAAATTCAAGTGATTCTTTCACAAAGAATGGAGAAAGGAAAGCCATCAATACCAGGAACACTAAATGCGGAAGATCAAGATCTGACAGAAAACACTCAAGAAGATAGCCATTATCACAAAAGAAGAAGTAACACGATTTTGCTTTTCCAAATAGCTACCACATCTTGGAGAGCTTGAAATGCAGTTAAGTGGAACCCAGTGGAGGCCACAGAGCGGAAGAGAGGGCAGTGGAGGTTACTTGAACCCAGGAATATGCATCTTAACTGACATAGAATCATGTTCAGCAAATGTTTTAGAGGTAATGGAATGCAGATTTAAAGATTATGGAAGAATTAAGGGGCAAATGAGTTCAAAGAGACCTCATTGACCCTGCCATTCATTCCTAACTTCTGAAATACTTCCAGCATATGATGAAAGCAGCAACATAGGCTTTGCCATAGCCTTATTTATTAACTAATTATTTAAGGCCACAATCTTAATGAGAACTACACAAACAGCATTGAGAACATATTGTCATTCACCAAGTAAAGTCACAGAAAACTATTTTTGTGGCTTATTTCCCCTATCCAAACTCCTATAGTATTATGATGATGTGTTAATGGCTTAAAAGTACCTGTAGCAAGTTGGTACAAGGCTCAGCTTTCTCTGATAATCAGCAGCTTGAATGAGCCCATAATGATGCTTTCCATTCAGTTCTGCACCTGTGCCCTCTCCAGAACGTTCATATGGTTTTGATCTCATTGCCCTCTCCAGAGGAGACTACCCACAGTGTGCAGAGATGGGGAAGATGGGGAAGAAGGGGTTTAACATGCAATTTGCATTTCCAAGTGGGAGTTTTCTGGGCTGAACGTTTCCTAAGCCTGCACTTGTCTAATGCAGTTCAACATTTGAATAACAGAAATGAATGGGTTTTGAACTGACTGAAACCACTTGGAAGGAAAATAATACTAAACAAACCCAACTAATCCCAAAACTCTATATATCAATTCATACTTCTGTTCAACGAGCAAAAGTGTTTAACAAAGCAAAGCTGAGGCTGGCTAAGGGACAGTAGCAATATGAATATTAAAAATATTGCAATTTCATCAATTACCATTTATTTTTACTGAGGAACATTCATGTTCTGATTATGCTATGGAATAAACAAAAATAACAGTATTGCATTGATGGGCATAACCACAGACATGAACAGGTTTCTAAAGACAGATGAGAACAGCCAGTGCTACCCACATTCACCTCTCCAATGCAGCTCTTCCCTACCCAGTGCCAGACAGGGCTGCACAAGGGCCTTTGGAGTCCCTTCTCCCTCAGCAGCTCAGCACACTCAGCACAACAGCAACTGAGCCATGGCCTTGGGACTTCTGAGTGAAAAAGCTACAGCACAAAGCAAAAAAGCTCAAACTCAAACAGGGAGCAAAGAAATGCACACTGAAAGAAATGGAGAAACAATTAATAAACTATCTGAGAGACCAAGGGGAACTACTAGAGGCTTTTGCAGTCCACAAAACAACTGAAATGAGTTAAACTAAGCATAGAAGCAAGGATCTATCTTCTGCCACTATGACAGAACTGGGAAGGATTGGGGAGTGAGGAGTTTATTTAAACTCTTTGGTTTACATCCTGATTGACATGGATATTATAAATTTTGTGTATTTATACATTATCATGGCCTATGTTGTAACAGGACTTGTTTGCTGTTAGCTAAAGCCTTTGAGAAGAGATTATGACGAAAGGTTCTGGTTTGTAAAACTTTTACGAACTTGGGGTCATGTCACTTCTCTTTAAACAGGAAAGATGTCTGCAAGCCTCCTCCATAAAGTCCAGGGCATTTAATTTTTTTGCATAAATTCTGTAATTGATGTCTTATTTTAAATGTTCTTCTCTGTTGTATTTCATGGCAGAGGCTGGGGCGGGGGGACACTTTCCTAGAATTATGTTTGAATTTCTACTGCTGCACATGACTGATGAAATAACAGAGATGAAAGGAGTGTATGGAAATTTTGACTAATGAGGAGAACATGAAATGTAATTAGACTCTGGAAATACCTTAAAGCAACAAGCCTATATATTACCCTGTGCTCTTTCCTGGTTACACACAGATTTTATACAGGATTCACCACTGCATTACCTAAGCATTTAAATGCATCATTTCCACAGCAATTTGTGGGGCACATCTCACTTTACTTGTACAAAGTAAAGTCCATACACACCTTGGACATGGAAGCATTCTAAAAACAGAGTCTGGGCAGTGTTTCTGAAGAGAAATACAAATTGTTCCATTGGGTCCCAGCAGGACACCCTCTCAGTTGTAAGCCTCTGCATGGCTTACAACTCCTCTCTGCAATAGACACAGGTACGTGTCTTGAGACACTCAGCAAGCACAAATCAAGGCCAGAAATAAACCTCCAACAGATTTAATTAGAGGCTGGTGTTTAAACTCTCATTTCCCTATTGTCTTCCTGACCGATGGCTGAAATTAGGCATGGACAAAAAGAGCTTGAAACTGGTTTCAGGTGATAATTAACAAACTCTCACTCTGCCATCTCTCTGCATGGCTAAGGAGGCATTTCAGCAACATAAATCTATCCAGCTCTCAGGCTCTGCTTATCGTAACTTCTTTAATGCTACTCAAATCACCTCGGGAAGAAGGCATATTTTTAAAAAAAAAAAAAAAAAAAAGCACATAGGTATTTTCTGAGAGCTGCATCTTTTGTGCATGACCAAAAGAATTTGGTCTCCTACAAATCAATGCAGCAGTTTAAAATAAATGTTTGTGTTATTAAATTCATATATAAGGCTAAAACTTCTGGACTGGAATTCTAAATTTTAACCTGAAGTGGTACACTACTATTTACTGTATTTCTGAGATCTCATTTTCAGTGGTTGTTAACAAACTCAGAGTTGTTAACAAACTCGGTTTTTGTTCTCTCTAAAAGTCAGACCTCTCAAGTGCCAGAACATCTTGGCTAGCAAAGGTCTCTGCTACTTTCTACATCTACATCCAAGAACATCAGTACTAAATTTCACATTCCTACTCACACAAGGCACTTCTGACATGACTATCAGCATGACAAACTAGCCAAGGAGTAATTTAACAATTCTCTGGAAAGAAGCAAAACTTTCAGAAGTTTTTGCTCACATTTCTGGTAGAGATTTAATGGAATAGCTAGAAATTTCTCACCAAGACAGAAGATTCTTCAGGAGAATCAGTAAAAATTGTTAGACTGTTTGAGAGGGACAAGCAGCTTCTCACTCCATTGCTTCACTCTCTTAAATGACTTCCAAAATTTTTCTCATAGTGACTGTTCTTTTAGGCTATCAAAATTTGCATCTCTGTCACTGGAAGAGAGCACAGCACTGTCCACCCTGGGCTGCCATGATTAGACATCAAACTTCCACGTCTGGACACTTGTGCTGTAACACTGAATTCTTACCACACCACCCAAGAATACAGAGCCAAAATTATACAAAAATATTAAGCATGCAGACAGTGACAGAGAGCAGTCACAATGTGGGTATAATACAACACCAGTTGGTCTCTATGAGCATTTTTTTCATTTGTTCTATGGCAAAGTTTGTATTTTTGTCACTCCACTCCCTTTACAGACTTGGGGATGGCATGCCAGTTGTACACAACTTCCAGCTGCCACAGCCCTAACCAGGGGTGCTGCATGTCAGACTTTAGAATTAAATATGCAGAATGCAGAGAACAGTCACAATACCTCCTTTATGATGCTAAGGAAAACATAAAAATGAAATTAAAAAGCCTCCATCTAAAGTAAAAATAGCAGTCACTGCCATAGAGACTGTATGAGGCAAAATGAGAACTACATTTCAGCAAAACTGCACATGGTCCTGTAGCCAGACAAGAAAATCCTTCTCCTTTGCTCAGTGGGATATTTAACTTTATAGCTGTACTTCTTATTTTTAGATAGTTCTTTGAATGTATAGCTTCTGACTTCCCTAATATCTTTTGTATGTAGTAAGTTTTTGTAATAAGTATAATAGATAAATTCATGTAGATTTAAGCTACTAATAAGAAGCTACCCAAGAATGTCTCCAAGATTCCAAAGTTCCTAAACACATTTACAACTGTAACGACAAAGCAGAGCAAGAAGATAGCCCATCCATCAAGGGTGGACCCTCACTTCACAGCTCCTCAACATCCGATACCGATCTTAGTAGAGATCCTGGACGATCAGATCACCCCTCCCAAGATGAATTTCAGAAAAAACTATCAAGCAACCTCTTCATGCAGACAAGACTCTTTTAGAAACACAGCATATCTAGACTTTCAATAGACTTAGCCTTAAAGTAAAAAAACTGTATAAAACCCACAGGCTGAAACATAGCAGTGTGGCAGAATTCGGAGGGTACCTTTGTACCGCCACTCTGTCCACCCAACTCTCGATCAAATGTTGTTTCCTTTTTATTGTAGCTTTTATTTCAGTGTTAAAATTGTGTTTAATAAATTTTGTTATTTTATTTTGAATTAGCCTCTAACCATTTATAACAGTTTTGATATTTTTTTAAACTTTTTTGTTAAGAGCTGCACTGTCATAAATCACTCTAGTTTTGGAGGTCTTAAAAAATGTAACAGTTATGACTGTAATATTCATAAATACTTTTATTATCCCTTCTAGGCTTTGTGGAATGCCTTAACATTCACGTCTCTGACTTGGCACAATAACCACCATGTCTTGGGGCATGTGCAAGCGCACACACACACACAGAGCCCCTCTCACTGCAGTCTGTTTAATCAAGCAGAGCCTGTGCACACTCCTGGTGTGCAGCAAGTGCCATCAGTGCTACGGTGTGACACAGGGCAGGAAGGGACTCTCGGCCTCATTTCTCACAGGGGAGAGCCAGAATTGCTAGAGATGGATCCTGTGTGGCTGGCTGGCCCCTCCTACACCTCCGCACAATGTCCCTGCTCCTTCCAGAGAGCGCTGGCACGCTGGGGAGCCCCGCGGGGCGTGCTAATGAGCCTCGGGAAGAGAGAGACATCATCACGCTTCCCATAACGAGTTGGCTGATGATCTTTCAGCTCCACCAGCCGAAGAAATGAATATGAGCCCGAGTGCAGGAGCTGTGATCCACGGCCAAGGAGCCAAGCAGGGGGCTGAGGGAATGACCGCTTGGCTTAAGATGTAGAATGATAATTGATGGGTCTGTTTGTAGCTGTGAAAGAGGATCTGAATCGCTGCAATACGCAGGATTTGCAAGTCATTCTCAGGAGACTGGAACCAAGTCCCTGTAGGAAATTTCGGGGAACACAGTCAAGCGTTGGCTTTCCTCAAATGGCATCTTTTCCACTGGACACATGTAAGCACAGGAATGTGTGTGATACCACTGCAAGGTGAGTCTCTCAGCCCCACATTCTATTAAATGTTAAGGTTCAGACATAAAACGGGCTCATGCCACAAAACCACATCTAGTCCTAATCCTTTCACTGCTACTAAACTAGACATTTCCCTAGTTTTCAATCAAGTTCAGTTGGTTCTAATGAATGCTTTGCAGCTGTGCAAAGTATCTGAAAGAATTAGTGGTTTTGTAAGGATCTCAGATGGAACATTCCACGTGTGGTCCTTTGAGACTGCCACACAGTAAAGGCTGGGAAAGCCAAAACACAAAAGGAAAGTCCACGGAGGGCTATATACATGCTCACACAGGATGCAAGGTGCGTTGGCTGTTTCAAAGCTCAGGGAGGGCAAGGATCAGGTCTAGCAAACAGAGCTAAAATCAGCTGGAGAAAAACCCAAACACTACATACAGCATTTGGAGAAACAACTGAACCGCAGCTACCAAGGACACAATGCACAAATTGAACACCACACACGCACTACCAACATCCAGAAATCATCACCTCTAAATCCAGAGTTGAGGATCTGAGCCTGCATTTGATTGCCACCACAATTTATGAGACAAGTCAGGCCTAGTGCTTTGATTCAGGTCTAATAATACCAATTTAAGTTACTTCTGTGACATCTGAGCACCACAGAACAGAAGTCTTGAGATTATTTATTCTTATGATGTGAGTCAATGGAGTAGAGAAGACTTCTTTGGACTTATGTGTATTACCCCAAAATTAACATTTACCACAGCAAAAAATTAACTGCAAATTCTGTTGAGAAGGCATGAGACTTCTCAGTATACTGAGAATGCTTTTGCAGTATAATACTGATTATATTAAGCCTCCTATGATGCAAACACTGTTAGTACATATAAGACTATCTATAGAAGAATTACATAGAATCAAGGGAATGAAGTATGAGATTAGGGTTCCCAGACTTTGCTGTATTTGCAATTCATGCTGAATATGTTCACTGTCAAGCTGTCATTTTACATTAGGAGTTAATTTTCCTGCTATCGATCCTCTCTCTGTTTATTCTTTTTCTCCTTCTTCAACTGCCAGGGTTCTGGAAAACAGTAACAACCAAAACTATAACAAAGAACTTGAAGTCCCAAACAAATTTTGCACACATTTATTCCATAACCATCAGCCAGCCTGAATTCTACAGCCCCACGCAGATTTCCATTAAAGTTGCCATGCATTTGAATAATGAGTCACTGTTTAAAGAGAAAAGAGGGAAAGAGGCACAGTGCATTCACGTTGAAGAGGAGCTAAAATCAAATACAGATACTTCACAGCATAGGTGTTTGTAATATTGTAGTTGCTGTAAGGAACACACCTTGTTTCTGAAAACAAAATCTAGCAAGGACAGAAATACGGCCCACAAATTAGGTGTTGCATTTTGGTAAGGAATGAATGAAATACCCCATATAAGATAGACCGTTACAGAAACAGAAAAGGATAAAGGATTGTGAGAGGTACAATCCCCCAGGACACTTGAACTACATTTTATGCTCAACAGCAGGATTTGTCAATAGCAATAATCCTGAAAGTGAGAGAGACATATGTAGTCTTTCCATCAACTTTTTCTAACACATTACTCTTTCTATTCTTTTTTTTTTTTTTTTTACTCTCTTTGCATTTCTCCAAGCTGGTTTTGGCTGAGATACAGCATGGGAAAAAGCAGACCAAAGTGTGTTTAAGCCTACGTGTAAGATCTTTCTGGCACACAGTGATGGGACACCCTCTCCTGGAGAAACAGACACACTTCCTCTGCTCCAGCAGTGAAAGAAAAGGAAATTAGTGATATTCCTGGGTTCTGGAAACAAACTACCACAACAAATCTTGATGTAATGACTTATAGTGGGAATGTTTCCCCTTCACATACACAAGATCCTTTTCTGGACTGACAAAGACCTGTTAGATACAGCACCCTTCAGAAAAATCACTCATTCACATTTAAGCAATTAACAGCTATATTAGAATCATAAAGAGAGGAACCTCTAGTTGAAATAAGTCAGGATTTTTTCTCAAACTCAGATCTTCCACAAGGGGGTTCCCACTGGTGGACTGACTCCCTGCATCACAGAATCACAGTATCACAGAATTTCCAGGTTGGAAGAGACCTTCAAGATCATCGAGTCCAATCCATGTTCCAACACCCCAACTAGACCACGGCACCGAGTGCCACATCCAGTCTTTTTTTAAACACATCCAGGGATGGTGACTCCACCACCTCCCCAGACAGGCCATTCCAGTACTTAATCACTCTTTCTGTGAAAAACTTTTTCCTAAGATCTAACCTATACTTCCCTTGATGCAGCTTGAGACTGTGTCCTCTCGTTCTGTCAGTTGCTGCCTGGAGAAAGAGACCAACCCCCAGCTGACTACAACCACCCTTCAAGAAGTTGTAGAGAGTGATAAGGTCTCCCCTGAGTCTCCTTTTCTCCAGGCTGAACAACCACAGCTCCCTCAGCCGTTCCTCACAGGGTTTGTGTTCCCAGCCCCTCACCAGCCTTGTTGCCTCCTCTGGACACTCTCGAGAGTCTCAAAGTCCTTCCTGAACTGAGGGGCCCAGAGCTGGACACAGCACTCGAGGTGGGGCCTCACCAGTGCTGAGTACAGGGGCAGAATGACCTCCCTGCTCCTGCTGGCCACACCATTCCTGATACAGGCCAGGATGCCACTGGCCTTCCCAGCCACCAGGGCACACCAGGGCACACCAGGGCACACTGCTGGCTCATGTTCAGCTGGCTGTCATCAGCACCCCCAGGTCCCTTTCTGCCTGAACACTGTCCAGCCACTCCGTTCCCAGCCTGTAACACTGCAGGGGGTTATTGTGGCCAAAGTGAAGGACTCGGCACTTGGATTTGTTAAACTTCATCCTATTGGATTCTGCCCATCCATCCAACCAATCCAGGTCTCTCTGCAAAGCCCTCCATCCTTCCAACAGATCAACACATGCTCCCAACTTAGTGTCATCTGCAAATTTGCTAATGAAAGACTCAATACCCTCATCCATGTAATCAACAAAAATATCACAAAATACATCACTTTGAACCAGGCAGAATATCACCATTCAGGTGGTTACCTCCTTAAGTTAAAAACTAAAAGATCTCAGATGGAAACAAAGGGTTATCTTGCTTGGCAAAAAGCCCAAGTTCTACACATTTCCTTCACTCACTTCTTTAAGATGTCATAGTTTCACATTGTTATAGATTATGGCAGTTCTCATTAATCCACTCATATTTACTTAGGATGTCATTTGCAAAATTTGTGAGTGGTAAGGCTATGAAACTTTTTAAAGGAGTGCCTCCAAGAGGCAAAATATTAATCAACATGTGGATGAACATGTGGATGAACGAGAAAGCCGTGAATAGAGCAGGAATTTGTGTTGCCAGTGACCAGGCTACAGGTGACAGGGTGGTAAGTTCCTGACTGCCTGTAGCCTTTAAAAATGAAAGAACATTACAGGTACAGGGCTCCCAAATGAGCGGCCTGGCATCTTTACACTGGAAGCAATAGCTCAGACACCACAATGGAACAAACATCTGGGGAATTAATTTTCCCCCCAGAGGTGGCTGGCAGCTCTGCTGTGTGCAGAAAGCAGGACACCTTCTGACCTGGACATTGCTGACTTGGATTTTAATTAGATGCAAAAGAGAATACAAGGAGAGAGAAAATCACAGCTCAGTGTGGTCACTGATGTGAATTTTGAACTTCATTTGACATTGCTAACATTGCTCTCATTTGGAGAGCTTCTAACCACGGTCTCCTGTGCTATGACTAGTTTGTAATAAATTACAAATTATCAAACTGCAGGTACCTCTCTCAGTTTGCAGCCCAATTTAGAAAAAAAATCAGTGGAAGAACAGCAGCAGCACATGGCTCAGGCTATGCCTGATCAAAGGGGAATTATTCCTCACAGCTCTGGGAGCATTCAGTCACTGTTTTACCTCAAGGCAGGAATGAATAGTGAGGATAAGGCACTGAAGCCCCTAGGAAGTCCTCACATCCTTAGAAAGTCTGCAGAGAAAATTTCTAAGATGCATTAAGCACAAAGGTTCACAGTGCCCAAGGCAAACTGGAAAATATTCTTTCCCTCAAGTTACTTAACGCTAAATCATCACCTGCAGGCTCAAGCTGTCATTTCTGAGTCACATCTCACAGTATCAGGAGTTCTCCTCAAATCACTTACTCTCCCCCTCCCCGTCCCAACACACACAGTGGTTTCTCATGCAAGCATTAGCAGAATATGAATTACTTCTAGGAAGGAATGAGACTTCTATTCATATATAACAAACATTAAAGCCCTGATTAAATTCAGCCACAGCCTTCTAGTCACTTCAAACAGTTCTACATTCAATTATAGTTTGGGGTTTATAAATAAAAAGAAAATTCTCAGCATCTCCTGGTGTAAAGGTTAGCCTGAGAATCTGTTGTTTTGTCTATAAACAGTAAGAATGCACCTTCAAGAATCAGAGGCAAGATGCAAATTAAATACAACCACTTTAAAGACACTCCTGTACTGAAGGCTTTATGACATCCAGCTGGCTCTAGGGAAATAGCCACGGTTCTGGTGAGGATCAGGGAGACAAGACCTTTTTTCTTTCACTGTCTAGTCAAAGCACTTTGTCTAGTTCATTTCAGTAAAAGGGTCATCTCTTGCTGTAGACACGCTTGCATTATGGCAGTGGGATCTAATGAGCTGTCAGTCTCATGACTAAAAATACAAACACATTAAAGGTCATGGTCATAAGTAAGGAATTAAAATTATCCTTCTGATCATCAAGTGAGCCAGATTAATAGAGAAGAACCAGAGGAAATCATTATCAGTCTAGGGAACCAGGAAAACCTGAGTTACACACAAGAATTTAATGCAGTCTGTAATGTTTCACATCCAGTATAAAGCCAAAAGTCAGGTTATAGATGTTGGAAGTCCTGCATTGCTGTGTTTGGAGCAGCATGCAATTCATAAATCTACAGAACAGGAAATACCTCCTTAAAGAGAAAGCAATGCAAGCCTCTTAACTGCTGCACCATTAATTAATTACAAACTGGATTCCTGAAGAGAAATCCTTTTAAAATTGTTTAAAAAATGCTAAAGCCAAAGAGCCTTTCAGCAACCCATCATGCAGAGCAACCCTTAACCACAGCCTACAGAATGACAGACCCTGGGTAATGCCTGTCTTACAAAAACACGGGAGAAGGATGGCACACCCTTGGCATCAGCCAACTGCAAATTACCTCTTCTTTCACTGACTCTTCCCAAAACAGAGGATGAAAGGCTTTCCACCGAAGGGAATTGTGCAATGGGAGCACATTCTTTCAGAGTCCATACACACCTGACCAGCAAACAGGACTCAGCAATTGCTCCTAAATGAGTAGACAGACTGTCCATTCAATCAATGGGACCTTTCTGCTGATCTACTTTTAGGAGGAGAGCTAATCTAAGCTTAAGGAAACCTGACTGTTGTGTGTATACACTGATCTAGTGCATTTATGTTTTCAGTTTTGGCAAAACCCACAAGTAAGCATAATAATTTAGCAGCCCCAAAAATTTTAATAATCAGCCAGGTTCATAAAAATCTCTTCAAATAGTACCTCATTTCTGCTGTGCATTTTATCCAGAGGAATCTTGAAGGGGCTTTGAAATATGCAACAAAGCACAGTATAAATTATATAAATTATACTATCATTTCCCTCTCAGATGAGCTCTAGCACCTGTTTGACACTGAGCAGCATCACTGCACAGCAGGCTGCAGCTGGAAGCAGAGCAGTTTTTTATATAGAAACTGCAGGTGGAGTTCAGAGTCAACATAATTACAGTCTGGAATTTCATCAGAATCCTAAGGATAACATTCCTTTCACTGCTTTTTGTGAAAGTCTGTAAAACTTAGATTATTAAAAAGATTTTCCTCCAACCATTCTTATTTTGCATCAACATTTCTTCACTCAACTCTCAATTTCAGTGGTCAGCAAAATCACAAGGGAATTGTGCTCTGGTAGTTTCCCAACAGGTATTGCATGTTGGAATTAGATCAGGATTTTCAATGAGGGTGCAGGGGAGCCCTTCCAAAGTTTGGTTCACATCTGTGAAGGGGCCATGCTCATTACTAATAACACCCACCAGGGAGATGCATGTATCATTTCTTAACACAAATGGCATGCTAACATTTCCAGCAGATTCATCTGAAATTGCTTCTTCTCTTGACATCAAGAAAGCAGAGTGCCATGACAAAAAAATAATTTGGAACTTACCTTCCTGCTCTCCTTAGAGAAACCTCTGTCTTCAGGCCAGCTCTGTGGGAGTATAAGCAGATCCTGGAAATGGTGTTTTACCTGCACAACATTTATGGACAATTGTCTATTGATGGAAAATGACAACAACAAAAAAGGAGGCTCAGGATTTTAGAAGCCTGGTGTCTGTGAATTTCTGTCTTACCTCTGATCAACTTCAGTGTCTTCAGAGCAGTCTTTAGCTTCCCCTAGAGAATCTCTTTCCTCTGCTGGTCATATATTTTCACAAAATCTGTAGAGCTTGGTGACTTCTACATTCCTGACAAATGTTGAAATCCACCCAGGTTCAAAATTTACCAAGGGGACACCTCTCCCCAAACCAGTGCCAGGTGTGATTACAAAAACCTTTCTCTCCTGTGCTAAGATGCTGCCAGTAGACCAGATTCAGTCAAGTACCAGATTAAAGAACCAAAGCTTTGTGCTCTTTTCTCCCACACATCCAACAAATCAGTGATTTACAGAGCTGGCCCACCAGGGTAAGAGCAGTTATTGGCATTCTGTCAGCCTGAGAAAACTCTTCTGAGAAGAGATAGAGAAGACATCTGCTGAGAGTGTTTGATAAGGACACTTCACTCTCTTCCACTGGCAAAGTCATTTTCTGTTCCTAACATCTGAAGGAGGCAACAGCCAAAGCCTTTGCCTATCCGTCCAGATGAACTATACAAATCCCAGAAGTTTTGACAGAAACTGGATTGATAAATGCTGTAACAAGCTTTAAATTTTAGATCAATATTTAACAGGACTGCAATCTCCTCTCGCAGTGAAGTGTTTCTCAATAAAATACTACATTCCATACAGGGAACCTTGCTGGAAAATCACATAAGACAATTTTGAAAATTCACATTTAGGAGGACCTGAGGAAAGAGAACAGTGCACACAGACCAACGTGTTCTATTCAACCCCAATTCTGACTTGACAGATTTGAGATCTGCGGGTAAATAAGAAACAGTGAAAAAAGTTTTATGAGGAAACCCCTATAAGATGTATTTATATGCAGGCACACTACAAATGCACATGAACTCGTAGGCATCATTTAGATTCTAGAAAAGCCAAACTTCGCAACAAGATTAAATAAGAAGTTAAAAATCATAAGTTTATAATATTTCTAAACAGAGTGGATCAGAGATGCAATAAACCCTTCTCAATCCTGTGTCTGGAAAAGAATCCCACACACATAGCAATAGTTTGGAGTTGCCCAAGTGGTCACTGATTTAAGAGAAAAATATATCAGCTCCTTTGGAAAGAGAGAAAATTGTGAGGGGAGGGGATGGGTACAAAGGAAGGTAACAGATTAAGATGATACAGATTTTTCCCCTGAGATGGTTGTTGGCAGGAAGCCAGTTATGAAATCTACATTTGCACATTCCAGTGGGAACCAAGAGAAACCTCAGCCCTGCCAAACTCTGTGGCTTCATTTTGATGGATGAAAAGGCTTTAGATAGCTCACTGTACATGGCTGGAAGACTTGGGAGAAATGCATAGCTTCCAAATACTCAAATTCTTGAGTGGTTTGCCAGAAAGCTACCACTATACATGCCACAAGTAGTGGGAATTAGGGAAGTATTTCCATACAATCAAAGAAAAATAAAGGCTGAGAGAGACTTGGAAGTCACCTCTTCATCTCCTAGTTACAAAATAAAATGAATGTTCAGGGAGGTGTTTGTATGTCCTGTTCCTAAAGACACTGAAAGTCTGTGACTTCACACCTCTCCCACCAGTTCATCCCACCATTCTGCTAGGATTACTCCTACAATTTCTTTATTAAATGCCTAACTTGAGTATTTTTAACTACAACTACTTCTAGCCTGAACCATGAGGAAGAAGAGATTCAAATACTTTTCTTTTTTTCATAGTAACCATATTTGCATTTGATTAAACCCTTCTCCCCTTCCAGATTTCTCTCAGGGGTTTCATTCCAGGTTGTCCAACCATAGTTTTGGGATTTCTCTCTGTTCTAGATGTTCAAAAGAGGACATGGCACTTGAGGCAGGTCCTTCACCAGCCCTGAGGGACATGAAGGATCACTCCATGCATTCTCTAGGGCACACCACTTCCTTAGTGCACCATCCTTTCCTCCCTTGGATCTCCCTCCTGCAGTCCCCAGATGGCAACATCACTTGGGTCTGGTTGTCTCTGACACAGCCCTCAGGAGCATAACCCCATCCAGGCTCTGAGAAACACCCCCCTTCCTCCCTTGACAAGGTTGTTGCTAAATAGTTGTATTTTGTCTTAATTAGTATAGCCTGCAGGGCACTTATTCTTTGAGTTATCCTGAGAGTTATTTCTAATAAATATAAATGAGAGAAACCTTCAAAGGTTGCACCAGGTATTTTAACACCATTTCATACTGGTGAAATAATATGTTTCAATGTGCTCAAGAGCTCCAAGAGGCCAAAGGAATTGTGACTGTTTCTGTGATAAATTGAAAGCTTAAGAGAATGAGGATGAAACATGTTTCATACTCAATCCATATTCATTATTTAAAAGCACACAGGATTGAGAAAACATGACCTGGATTCTGTACTGATGAAACAATGCCATTTAAAAAAGAAACTAGAGCAAATACTACATTTCCTATTCCATAGCAGTAAGTAAATTGCTCATAGTATGTTTAGAGTTAGAAGTGTGCACAATGAACCATTTACTAATCTATCATCTTTCAATCCACAAATTAACCACACAGGAGGATTACAGAACAGTCTGGGCTGAAGGATCCTCAATCCAACTTCATATTCTCAGTGCCACATCCAGAAATATTCAAAGGGATTTCATAACATATTTCAGTTTTGAGCTTGCATGCAAACTGTTGCCTGCACCTGCTGTTACCAGTGGTTAATATTTGACATTCTGTAACTTTCTCATCTCATTCACATACTTTTAATATTTATGTTTTCTGATCAGACAAGTTCCAAGCCCAACATATAACTACTACCCAAATTGCTTCTCAACAGCCAAAGGTGTGTGAAATCTAGATCATATTTATAGGGAAATAAACATTTCTGCAACTGCTGGTGACTGTCAAGTGCGCCAGTGCTGGTTTACTCCCTCTACAGATACATGAGAGAATAAATACAGGAAATTAAAAAAGCATTTGAAGCTGGGGTACAACATCAGCACAGGGCATGAACTCAACCTGCATCCAGAATTTCTGGATGAAGCAAAAGGCTGATTAGGGTGGCATTCCAGTTATTTGGAGGAAATACTTTCTGGGGATTTGCTGGAAGGAGAGGAGATCCTGTCTCCAGGAGGATCCTGGGAAAAGCCCTGGCTTGGACATTTCATGGGACTTTGCTGCTGCTCAGAGCTGCTTACATACACACAGACACACACAGGTTTGCAGGCCCGGGGAGAGGAACGTGTGCCTCGGCCTGATTCACACGGTCACACCCTACGATTCCCTAGCTGCCACAACTTAAACACCACGGACTTTGAAATGTGCTCTTCCAAGCCATTTTCATACATCCAAACTAACGCGCTGATGACCGTAGTTTCCCTGCTGGTCACGTTTTGGGGGATCCGTGCGGGTCCCTGCAGTGAGGCTCCGTCCTGGGCCCGTCCCCAGGAGAGGCAGGGGCAGCCCGGAGTTCTCTCAGGTCCAGCTTCACTCCGTCGTGAATTAGCAACAACTGCTCCCGTTCCCCGCTTTGGGTGCTGCCTCCCGTCGGACCATAGCCGAACCGAGCCGCAGGAGCGCGCAGGACGCGGTCCCGGTCCCCTGATGCTCCAACCTCCGGCATGGCGGAGCTGCTCCTCCTCACCGGGGCATCCTCTGCCCTCCTCCTCCTCCTCAGCCCCGTGCTGCCCGGCTGGCACCTGCAGCCCCGTGTGCGCCCTACAGCCCCGTGTGCCCCTCACAGCCCCCTCACAGCCCCGTGTGCCCCTCACAGCCCCTTCACAGCCCCGTGCTGCCCAGCTGGCACCTGCAGCCCCGTGTGCGCCCTACAGCCCCCTCACAGCCCCGTGTGCCCCTCACAGCCCCGTGTGCCCCTCACAGCCCCGTGTGCCCCTCACAGCCCCCTTACAGCCCCGTGTGCCCCTCGCAGCCCCCTTACAGCCCTGTGTGCCCCTCACAGCCCCGTGTGCCACTCACAGCCCCCTTACAGCCCCGTGTGCCCCTTGCAGCCCCCTTACAGCCCTGTGTGCCACTCACAGCCCCGTGTGCCACTCACAGCCCCCTCACAGTCCTGTGGGCTCCCACAGCCCCTTCACAGTCCCATGTGCCCCTCACAGTCCTGTGTGCCCCTCACAGCCCCTTCACAGCCCTGTGTGCCCCTCACAGCCCCGCATGCCCCTCACAGCCCCCTCCCAGTCCTGTGTGCCCCTCACAGCCCCGTGTGCCCCTCACAGCCCCGTGTGCCCCTCCCAGCCCCCCACAGCCCAGGGTATGAGAGAACCTTACAGGTGGAATTGCAGTATTGAGGATCTCAACCACTTGTAGAAAATTTGACTTTTTGCATCCGATGATCAAGTTGGAAGACAGTAAAGCAATCTATTTCCCCGACAAAAAGCAAGGTGTAACATTTGCTTTGTCACCTGATGTTGGGGAAGTAACAGTGCGACCCCTGATTAAAACTGAAACTATCAATGACGGCCAAGGTCAGCAAACTGCTATTAAAACTGTGTATGCACGGACCAAGCTACTCACAAGGCCACAGGCAGCGTTTTTCAGTGTTGCTCCACAAACATCAGGGGATGGCAGCAGTTAAAAGTGCAAGAGCTACAGAACAGAGCAAACCTGCCGGATTTAACCTGCAGCAGGGAGGTGGTGGCGCAGTGGGAAGGTGCAGAGCCAGAGCTGCAGCAGCCACGGCACATCACGGCTCCAGCAGCTCCAGCTGAGGGCCCAAGGAGCCCACCAAGGCGCTATCAAGGACACAGAAAGGCTGGTTTCCTTCCTGCCATTGGATTCCAGGATTTGCAGGAAGTTTTCTTCCTGGCAAAAGCAGGCAAAGTGAAGGTCTGCATCCCAGCAAGGTGCTTTACAAAAATTAAGGATGACAAGTAGTCAGTCCTTTGTGAAAAGGTGAGATTCAGTCAAATCCAGTGGTTTCACGTGGGTACTGGGACACATGGATCCTGCTGTGACAATTACATTCCATTCTATGCCAATCAGAACAAGCACTGCTAGAAGAAGCCCAGATTCACAATAATGAGCCCCTATATATCTGTGTTTAAGCTGGCTGCCTTCCTCCTTAGAAACACCACTTCAGAGCAGCACTGCCTGCTTCCAGTCCCCTATTAAAAGCAAAAGTATTTTTATCACTCTTCAACAAGATGCAGTGCTCTTTCTTACCAAAGCCCCAATTACTACATCACAGACTCAAGTTACATATTAACAGGTAAAACTCTCCCTAAACCTACTTAACTCTGGGTTCACAGCTAAAGGGTTAGGAACACAGCTGAGAGCACACTAATTGATGACACATGTCATCTTACACCAGTCCTATTACATAGTCATGGAAATAATTTAATCCCCCTTGGAAGAGGTTTAAGCAAAAAGACATGTCTCTGGTGCATGAGATAGGACTCAAGCTTTTATTGTCCACTTGACAGCTAAAAATGACAGTAGCTATTAATCATCCTTCAAGATAAGCCTGAGTTATGCATGTATGAGTGTAGCAGAAAAGCACTGTAGCCTGTTACTTATAAAGGTTTGGTTGTTGAAGTTTTTTTCAAAAGGCACTGCATTGGTCAAAAGCCTGTTATAACTGGTATTGCTAGAGAAGAACATTAAGTATGTGATCAGCTCAAAAAGGAAAATTAAATTAGCAACCAATGGATCAATACTGATTCATCAGGAACCAGGCTTGATTCCATCTGTTACTCACCACTTTTGAGGGCAGACTTTTAAAAAGATGAAACAGTGTTACAGTCATCCCTCTCATCATCTAAATCTGCAGAATCCCTTCTTAGATCACTCTGCTTCTGATGAGAAAATTGTTTGGGCCTATCCAGTAGCTGCAGCTGTGCCTACACAGGTCCAACCAGGAGTAATGCAGCACTCAGTGTGCCCAGTAGCTGGCCCTGGACCCTTTAACCTTCCAGTTACTTTAGTCACTGCTGCATACACCACAGCACTCGCACATACACCCTGCACACACCCCTGCAGCTGCCCTCAGACATTCCTTCTGTGCTGTAGCTGGCCCTTGGTTCTCAGTCTCCTGGTTAGGAACAGCTTCAAACTGCTGCCTGTGTACCTGCTCCAGGAAAGATGGATGCAAGAAGCCACATTTTCTAATTGCTATTTTTCATCTTTTATCCTATGTATCCTGTTTTGCAAGGACCTACAGCAACAAACTTTCCCCTCCCACATCCTCCCATGACCATTCTACAATGGCATCTTAAAGATTGTGTCCTGGGCTGATGTTATGATACTGTATCCCCTATCATCTGCTTTATGCCCACACATGGGTCCTGTAACTTGAAGCTGGAAGCAGGGGGAAGCTGAGGGAATTCCTCAGCGCGCAGTTTGTCTTCAGTTCTCACAGACTCCCCCGGCTCTCTCTGCTGTGCGGCCGGGAGAATTGTGGCTTTGCTTTTAGCTAGCTCTTGTTTATTAGCTGAGGCAAGAAGTTTTCCTGGGACAGTGGCTTCTTCTTCTGGCACTGTTCAGCTCTGCTCTGAAAACCAGACCATCACCGGGAGCCCCACGCCATGGCCCAGCAGGAGGGAGACTTCAGAGACATTGCTCCCAGCCCCAGACCTCAGGAGAAGCAAGCAGGACTGTAAAAATTCCCCAGCATTCTCCACAATGAGAAGGTTTATTATCTAACAATATTTGTTCTTTTTTGTCCATGCCTGCGTGCACTCTGCTTGTTAAATAAACAGGTTTTTTCACTTTCCTGCAAGAAATTCCTTTTGAACCTGTGGAGAAAGGCTGACAAAACCTACCTTTCTTTAGAGGACACCTTCATTTCAGGACATTTCCTCCTAGTTTGTCTCAAACTGAGACAGACTGGCAAACAGATGATTTTTTTTTTTTCTTTTTTACTCTGCTGTAAATACTGTTTTTAGAATGAAAACTGGACTGCTTTACAGTTCGAATGCCATCACTATGCTTTCACCCCTTTTACTTTCAACAGAAGAAAAAAATAATGATGATTTTGGTCAGCAGATCCTAAAGGAATAGCTTAAGGGTAATTCTAAATCACATTTGAAAATGGATCTCCTGGACATTTGGAAACAACAAGCTTAATGGTGTTTGATTTCAGTTTGAAGAAACTTTACGAAGTTCAGATTGTCACATCTCTACTGCTTGAATAAGGTCATAGTACTCACATACAGCATAGCTACATTCATGTGAAAAACGGGGAAAGAACAAAACCACAAGGCAAGCAAACTGAGACCAAACCAGAAAACTGACAGGAGAAAATAATACCCTGTTTTATACTTCCTCATAGAATAGGCTTGGCTCATTTCAAAAATAACTCTGCTGAAAAGCGTAGGGCTGATTTTAGTACACAGGCTAGCAAAGCTGTAGAATACCTGCAGAATACACCTGTGTTCAACAACATGAATGACTCACTTCAAAATAACCACCACAGCTGTCGTCATTCCTTCTTCACCCCGCAAGGGTTTGAGCATCTCACATAGACACCTATTCACTTAAACCACGGGGAAGGAGGCCTCTCTCTCAGACTGCAGGAGGAAATCCATCTGCAGTTCACACCTGGTTTTAACTCCTACTTTCCCAGAGTCGCACGGTGAGAAAAACAAAGCTCCCGCTATCCTGAGCTGCACCGCAGGGAGCCGCCACCCGAGGGCGCCGCAGCCCCGTCTCCCGGGGGATCCTGCTCCCACATCCCTCTGGCACCGGCAATTTCGCCGGTAGAGCCCTTCCCTCCCTTTCTAATACACAAATAATACACGGCAGCTCAAGCCAAGCCGTTTGGCACTCACAGTGTGCAAGGAGCATTTGAAACTAAAGCTGTTACGCCTTCCTAGAAATGGAACAAACAGAAGAGAGGAGTGGGCGGGGAGAGACGGGACATCAGCACTGCGCTGGAAAATGAGCTGGCTTGGGTGAGGAAGCACGGCACAGATTTCATTCACAGTACAAGAACTCAATATGTTTAAACATCATCACAACGGTTTCTGAATACCGTGTTTAGCACACAACAAAACAGCCCACTCCTACATCGGTTTCAAGCCAAGAGCGAGATCTCAAGCAACATTCCTTAAAGCAGCAGCTTTTAGTCCTGCTCTACCACTTGATTTAAACTGTGCAACTGCTCGAGTCAATGTTTCCCAGTTAGTAAAGCTAATTCACCAGTGCACCCCTACAAAAAGGCTATATATCAATTCCATAAATTCCAGTTATTTATTATCAATTAATAAATTCCCACCGATTTCTCTTTTCATTGTCCAGGTAGTTACATATGATACCTTAATACAAATATAAATCCACTTGAAATGACAAATTGAATTATAAATTAGGTCAAACTTTAAAATGTAATGATTAATTGACTTAATAATGCAGTTTGCTTATCACTTTATCTCCACAGCCAAGTCCAAGGTTTGTGAGAATGATCTCAGCTCTGCAGCTCTTTCCTTTAGTACTTCTGGTGGAGAAGTACTAAAGTCTTTCACTGCTGCAGATCCTCTGCATGTGTAGTTTAGAAGAGATTAATGTATCTTAATGAACTGTGCATACACAGAAGAATAATTAGCTTTTGCCCTTTCAAAAAAATTATTTTTACATTAAAGATTTGGTTCTGTCCACCAAGTGACCCTCAAACATACAGGCGGTGAGCAGGTACTGACAACCTGAAACTGTAACTGAAATTTAGTTCCAGATTTCCTTAAATTCCCCAATCCAGGTTTCTTGTCACTGCCCTGACCACAGTGGAGGCAGTTTTGGCTGGAACAGCTATCAGTGCTCTTTATCACACCAGGACAAGGGAGTTGGAGCTACTGGAGAGTCCCCACTGACACCCAAGATGATCAAGGGTCTGGAGCACCTGACACAAGGGCAGAGCTGGGTCAGCTTAGCCCAGAGAAGAAGGCTCAAGGAAATCTCATCAATGGGTATAAATACCTGAAGGAAGTTACAAGAGAGATCTTTACAGTGCTGGCCAGTGACAGGAGGAGAGGCAGTGGGGGCACAAACACAGGAGGTTCCACCTCAACATAAAGGAGGTGGAGTCTCTACCTTTGCTACTTATATTGGGCAAAAGGTCCCCTTCACCTAATTTCTACAGTCAGCTCACCTTTCAGATTCTCTCTTCCTGTTTGCCCTCCAGCACACAAGCAGGGATGATGACAAGCAGATCCAGTCCCTTAGACAGAAAGGTTACCACTCCAACGTGGTACAAAAGCCCCAAATATTCTATCAGGATTTCTAGCTCAGTAGTCCTGAAATGTTTACCTTCTCCTGCCCAGACTGGGGCCCAGGACAGATTAAGTGCAGAAGTTAGAAATGCAACAAGCAGCTTAACAATATCCACCTTGTTCCTGCAAACAGATAAGGAAGTCACAATGAACATAACACACAAATACACAAAGAGACCCCAGAATTTTATTTAAAGTGTTCAAATGCAGCATTGAAAACAGAGAGAGTGGAATGCCAAGAGTCAGAGAACTTATGCTGAGTTATGTTTTCATTGACAAACTAGCACCATTGAATCACAGCTCACAGACTAATTTATTTCTAGAGGTTAAAAAACCTCCATCATTATAAAATTTCTAGGAATTCTATTAAAAATTGGTTCTCAATTTACTACTCCTACAGAGATGAAAGCAGTCTGAAGTTTTCATATCTACTCATTGTTCAAATTACCCATAACAGACAGTTTACTCTTAAGTCTAAACATCCTGATCAAGGGAAAAAAATGTCTAAAAAGTGGCCTCCACAAGTCTTTACAAACTAAACAAGTAAGAAAGATCTACTGTATTATAAATACACACAGTACAATATGTACAACTCTGGTCTTACAAAATAAGAGCTTCCTAGTCCATAAAAATACTAACTCAACTACAAAGTTTTCTCAGTATTTAGTCAAGCTGTCTCAAGTCACCATAGCAAATTCCTAAAATACTGATTTGTTCCATAGCACAACAGCTTGAACGTGTTCACAATGGGAAAGAGCCCAACACTTCACCATAAAACTGATTTCTAGCCCTAATTTCCCACTCAGGTTTAGTGGTACTGTTAGTGTTTGCTATCTATTTTAACGTCACAAGGCCTTTACATGTTTCTAGACTGTGTTTGAACTATTCAAAGTGCTGAAAGTGCGATCAAAGAGTAGAGTTTTGAATCCCTTTTCCAGTACACCCTTCTCTGGCACTGGCAACAATAGCCAAGGGTTCCTAGGTCTGTGAGGTGCAGAAGGCACACGCTCATTTGTACACGCTCAGGGAAGTATTCACACACACATACATGCACTTTGCTTTAAGGACCTGCCCCATAATATTAGAAGGCTTCCTCTGAGTAAAGAAATTCAAAAATTCCTTACAAATGCCATAATGCAGACACCTGGAATTCATCATGACCCTGGCATGAACTGCTTAAAATGACTGTGAGATGGTGGTGGAAAAAGAAGTAGTTTTGGCTTTAAACTTACACTATCCAAGTATTGCTCTGGAACAGAGAAACACAAAGTCTGTGCTCTCTCACTCTATCAAGCAAGGGCCAGGTTACATTCATCCACATGGTTTATCACAACAGTTAACAGCATTTATGAGCCTACACATACACATAACCCTTGGCATTTGTTCTTCTGCTGAAGGCCATCTGCAGCCTGAATGAAAATAAAACAATTTAAAGAATGTTTCAAGCATTATCCTTCTGTACTTACACATAAAAACACAAGAAGAAAACTGAACTGTGCCTCCGTCAGAAAACAGATCACTGACACAAGTTAACACTGCCTTCTTTCCTCCTCCTTTCTCTACAGTGCTTTCCTATGACATGCATCATAGTAGCTTGTACTGTTAAAAATTAAGAACATATCCCTCTTGACAAAGTTGACAAATTTTTCTAGTGGGCACATTGGCTTGCTGGAACGTTTATAATGGTCCTTGCAAAACGAGGTCTGGAATGTGACATCAGCACCATTGTACAGGATGCGGATAAAGTGTTCTTTGGGCCTCTTCCCATCCTGCCACAGCTCAAAAACTAATCTGGCAGCAAATCTGGGAAATCTGGCCTCTGTAATGCCCAAGGCACTAAGAACAGGTGACAAGGTGACATCATGTGCAGAGTAGAGAACAAACACCTCTTCCTTCTTGCCTTCTGCAATACGCTGCAGCCGATTGACAGTCTGGTTGAGGAGAGGATGGGTAGCCAATAGTGCATACAAGAAGTAAAGTTTCTTTTCCTGCCTTTCTCTCTCATCCTCCAACTGGTGTCTCTTGATTACTTTGAAGTGTTCCATACCGATGCAGCCAGCTTTGGTACATGGAAATGAGACATTATGACAGAAATAGCACAAAAGAGAATCTATTGGGTTAGAAGCTCTCAGCTGCCTGGTGGGAATGCCCACAATCTTTGCCATATCCACGTATATTTTCTCCAAATTGCTGTTTTTCACCCGTAAGCTGTACTGCCTGCGCTGCTCCTCTTCTAGGTAGTGGTTTCTCATGGGGCAGTCGCAGCTTCCCGAGCAGAAAATGGTGCTCCACTGGTGCCTCATGTTAATTTTCTTCCAGTCAAAATCTGGCAGAAAGGTGTAGAGCAGCGCCAATGCGCTCTGCAGGGTTCGGCTTTTCCCTGTGGTCTCCAAGTAGAGCTGCTTGGCTGTCCAGTCACCGGGGAGCAGTTTGTGTTTGTTGATATAAATTTCTCGCAGCAGCTGTCCATTTCGCAAATGTTGTACAACCCCTGAAATTTAACAGAAATTAAACACATGATTAGAATCTTTGTGGTTTTGCAAAAATAAAAAAAAGTTACAGCTAGTAGCCTTACTGGTAACTGAACAATTTGTTAAAAGGTTATAAACATACAAAACTGAACTTCACTTATGATGGCTATTAAGAAAACTTTCTGAAACATGAGAAACTTGCTATTCTTCAGCATCTCTCAGATTCTAGGAACTAACCTGAAATACAGAAAAGAAATTGGTTCCATAAAATTTGTTTAAAACTTCAGTGGTTTAATATTAATTCTTTGGACTAAGACACAGACTGAATGGGTGTAACATGACTACAAAAGTAAGGTGTTTTTGAAGACTGCACCTCAGTCAGGTTTTCAGGCAGGCAGAGAATGCTGTGCCCCTGAAAATTTATGCCAGCCAATAAAACCACCAGCAGTCAGGACACAAATACACAGAATGTAAATTAGTGTGTAAACTCACAAAACAATCATGAGGTGAAGCAATTGCATCAAACTTCCTTCTCCATCCTTCTTCAGGGAGTATTTAAATTGCTTGATAATTTATGCTAAAGCTCTGCCTCTATCCAGCTGGAGAGTGTATCTTCTCATGTGCCAAACCTCTACTCCAGAATCCTCTTGCAAAGCAGCAAAGCAATAGGCATGAACCCTTTATGCACCAGAACACCTCTATAAACCTTGCTACAAGCCACAGGAGTGCCCAGATGCCAGCTCAGTGACACAATCCATGTGTTGTTTGCAATCTCAGTGGTGTCCTGCCTTGCTTTCTCCAGGTATCAGTTTGCAGGACTTGGCAGTGGCCAAGGATTCCTTCCAAAGGGATCCCAGCACACACAAGGATTTGATAGGCACCAGATGTCTAAAGCATTTCCATAACACAAACATCAGGTTTGTCTGCTACACCAGCATCTCTTGTAGGGGCCACAGGGTCCCTCTGAATCACAACCCTGTCAGTAACAGAGCATCAGATCTTCAGAAGAGACTGACCACTGCTGTTTGTCACAGGGGTAACAGAGGAATTCTGAGCTGTGAAGCAACATGAAAGAAAAGTGCTCTGACTTGCTACAAAGAAAGTTAAAAGAGATGCCAAGATTGACCAGCTTGTAACAGGATTGTCAAACTATACGACAAAAGTGTGATTTCTACAACTGTTGCCACTTTTATAGTTGAGAGTCTAACACTTTATCCATATCCCAGCATAGCCTAAGATATGACCAACATGGTAAGCTTCCATACAAAAGCATTTTTGTCAATATAAAGAGAATCAGAAGATGCCTTTTCAAGCAGACTGTGTTTAACAGAGCAGAGGACAAGACAGAGCTGCTAGGGGAACTCACCTGTCTGTGTAAGCTCTCCCATTTCACACAGGGAATGACTGGGGAAGTGAGGCAGGCTGCTCAGAGAACCATCCATTTGGGCTGCAGACCCTTTGGACATATGCTTAATGAAGGCTTCAAGCTGAGGATGAGAAGGTTTCCTAGAGAGACAGAAAATCAGAATGTGAACACTTTCAAAAGCGCATGGGAAAGGAGCTCGAGACAGTCAAGCATTCCAAGTATGTCAGCTCAGAAATTTCATGATGTGAGGTTATTTCCCACTGAGACAACATCTGCTCTTACTCAGGACTTTTGCAAGTATGGAAAAGAAATCTAACTACTTACTATCTACCAAAGAACTATAGGGAAACAGATGTCTTGTTAAAATTATGATACCTTTCACTAAGAAATTTAGAACAATTTCTGGGGGTTGCTTTGAATTCAGTCACTAATACTGCTATGAATTAAAATAAAAAAGAAAATATTCTGAAGTACCTCTTCAAGCATTACCTCTTTAACAGCACAACCAAAGGCAGGAACAATCCAAAGGCATTCAAATACAATACTATAAGTAGATAATCTTGAAGAAATTCTCAGATTTTGTAATGTACAATGCTGACCACAATCTCAGCTTTTATTTCTACTTCCTTCAGCCTCAAATCAAATAGCACCTGCAGTCTCAATTATGTGGGACTAGAAAGCAGTACCCAGTGGCCCCATTAAATGTGGAATCTTTGTTTGGGGTACTGCACTTTTATCCAGGAAGAAAGAGGCCAACACTGCTGGACACACACACACACGTAAGATACCCTCACCATGGAAGTACTGAATGCAGCTGGAAAAGATATTCACTAAAATATCCAAGTTAACTCACTGAAACAGAGTTCAAGTCCGTGAAAGAATGCTTAGATGTCCCACATTGCACTGAAAATTTCAAATACACCATGGACTCAGCGCACTGAGTACTGCTGTGCAGAAAGCTACAGGTACAAAAAACCCCACAATGTAACCTAAGGGTAATCTGAACCTTTAAAAAATAAATCTGTGATCATGTTTCTACAGCAGAAATGCATTACATAAGTGGGGACTTCTCTGTTAAATGTCAGCAGTTATCAAAGGTTACACAAGTCACCTCTCTAATTTTGTGCAGAACTAAATCAGAAACTGCTTGGCAACCCAACTTTGCTCCAGGTGGTTCTTGTCTTAATAGGATGTTCAGCTTGAATACAGTTAATATATTTTCATTTTGCTTGAAAAAAATACATAAAATAAATTTTGTCAGGGATTTCTTACAGAAATCTGGGATTTGTGCTCACTGCTCATATTTACATTTATTAGAATGATAAACTATTTTTGATATAAAAACCTCAGGTCTTAAAAAGAAACATGAGTTGCAGGATGCACCAGAGGGAGCAGTAACACCACTAAAGCAGGAATGAGAGTCTGGAATTGAAGTTTACAGGGACAAACACATCCATGCTTACTTAGAAGAGCCAACTGAGAGAAACACACATGAGAGGACCTCTTGCAGAGCTCTGGTCACAGCCTGCATATACAGGAGGGCTCATACAAAACAGTGTCAATAGAAAGGCAGCTCATATACTTTTATAAAACCTGAACTTTCCAGTATTTTATTTCTTTTCAGGAAAAAAAAAATCCTGGCAGGAAAATGTTACAATTATGCCACAACTGCCAGTAAGAAAAAAAATTCAAAATGAGACAAAAAAGCATGATGAGATTAAAAATCAGACTAATTTTTTCATTTTAACTTCAAATTAAAGGAAAACCAGCCAATTTATGATATTCTAAATCCACAGTTTTAACAGGGCAATTGAAGATTAGTATTTGCAAAGCAGAGAAAGGAACAAAGCCTGGTTTATGTTTCTCAAGCAGTGGAGGCTTCCTGTTGTACAATCATACATTAGAAGCTTACTCCAGCTCCAGATGAAAATTTCCAACAGAACATTTTGTACATTGCATTATTTTCACAGCCCAGCAATGACATCTAAAAATGGAATAATTAAGTTGAGAAAATTAAATTACACCCATTAGCTTTTTAAGCCATTTGGCTTTTTAAGCTTATTGCAGAGGTAGCAGGCTGAACCACCAATTTTCTAAATTTTGAACTGTATAAAACTCTACACATGAATAAACTGACAATCAAAATTTTCCTTAAACTCTGTTCACTTAATTAACAAATTCTGCAAATACACGCGAAAGAAAACTAAAAGAACTGCATTTTCCATTCTGCTTCTTTTGCTGCTTTGCTTCCAAAAGACTGAAAGAATTCTAATGGAATCAAATCTGTGCTGATAAAACTGCCAGACATCACTTGTGGGAAGAAAGAAAGGAAAGAAGAAAGAAAAGTATTTATCTGTACTTTGCAAAAGGATTTTTCTGAAAAAAATGGCAGGCAAAATAAATTAACTTTCAAGATAAAATTACAAAAGGGATGATAATGGATGATTTTATATTCCAGTGTATTAATACAGTATATTAATATTAGACATGGAGATGCAAGTTACTTAACTTTGGATTACACTGTATTTAAAGTGAGCACAAGATAAGCCTGCAGAAGTGCATTATGGAATATGACTGTTGGACATCTTTCTGAATAGAAATTCAAAGCTGACTTCTTCTTCTTCAGTAGAGACCCTTGTACAACTGGGCAAACAAACACCTATTTTTCTCAACAGCAAGATTTGCAGCAGCGCTCAGGCTCCCAGCTGACAAAGCAATCCCCCTCCCTCCCCAGGAATTGGCTTTTATTTAGAATATGAATCCTCCTGTTGAATTGGCCAATTTACAGATGCTGCAGGAGATGGAGTATCCAGGCAACACGGCTGAGGCTGCTGGGGCTGCTGGAGCAGGAAGCCAAGGAAATTGTTCAGTTGTACAGTTGAAAAGACTGAATTATCCTTAAAATTTATTTCCATAAGAGTAATCAGAAAATAAAAATTAACTAAAGAGATATCCTTCCGTAATTTTCCTGGCCTTACAATGGCAAGCTACCACATTTGCAAAAGGGAGTATAAAAAATATTTTGTCAGAAAATGGAACAGCTTTTCATTTAAATCCACTAACAATAGCCACACTTCCCAATTTTAACATTTGGTTCCCTCATTTAAAATCTATAAATTTGCCTTTTAATGATTTTATTTGTATACAATAGAATAAATTTTATCTGTAATAGAACAGAGGATGCTTCTTTTCCCTTGAATAATTAATTCAGCTATCTTTTTATTATTTACAATCTAAACACTGGGATAATAGATTCCCAGATTGAATATTCTGGCATTTATTTTAATACACTAGCATTAAAATAGACCAACATTTAAATCCTTAATCAACACATAAAGATCTTATTTGTAAAGATCTTAAAATGCTTTGATATCACCTTTTATTGCTACACTGTAACCAGTGTACATGGAAAGAAATATTGCACAACTATTTGAACTATATTATGTATTTCTGCCAGGAACAGAGCTGGCATCCTTCAATAAAATTTCTTTTTTCCATGAGGAGTTGATAAAAAAACACATGGCAAAAGCTGAGAGGATCAGGCTC
Organism: Acrocephalus scirpaceus scirpaceus; assembly: GCA_910950805.1. Lineage (NCBI taxonomy): Eukaryota > Metazoa > Chordata > Aves > Passeriformes > Sylviidae > Acrocephalus > Acrocephalus scirpaceus. Next base: position 18,974,661 of record OU383781.1, read on the forward strand.
CTCACAAGGAGTTGCAGAGCCCCCAGTGCATCACTCAGTGAGTAAACGTGACCCAACAGGCTTCAGACACACAAACATGATTTTTCTCTATTCATACAACACGAGATTCTGCCTGCAAACTATGCCAAGAGTGAGTCCCTTTCTCTTTACTTAAAATGCAAAAAGCATTTTAGAACTTGAAGCAAAAATAACATGTGTTTTCTGTGAAGTTCAAGTAGGCAAAAAGAAGTATGAGATCAAAGGACTACATTGTGTGCTTTTTAGGAAAAAAAATGAATGGAAAGAGTCACCAAACTCAACAACAGATTAGTGTAGTCTACAAAAGATCCTAAGGCAGTGGTATTAGTGTTGGGGGTTATTTATTCATAAAGTTCTGGCAGCTTGTACATTTTTTTAACAAACTCCACAGTGCTCCCCTGGCAGAGGCTTGGAATGAGAGGATCTGTGAGGTCCCTTCCAGCCCAAAGCACTCCATGGCTCTGGAATTCCATCTACTTCACTGCTGCCTGACTCCCTCAAGTCAGCAGAGGCCTCAGGAGACCTTTCCTTACCTCATCCTGGTCTGGATCCTACTTTGACCTCACTCCAAGTCAAATCCACACCCCCTTTAGCTCACAGTATGATACTTGTCTCATCTCCCACCTCATTTTTGTGGCAGTTTCAAAACATGTGCATATTGAACCTAAAATTTCAGTATTTGTTACTAAGCTTCTTATAATTAACATCGACACCTTTCAAAATGTCTTCGAGTATATGCTAATTAACCCAGCTTACTATCAAATTATAGCAGTCCTCTGAAATCATTTTAGCATCTTCGAAAAAGCATTTCTTCTCTCTCAAACTCAGTGAAGAAACACTGCCTATTTTTTTTTTTTACTTTTGACACTATAAATGTGAGCTACATAAGGAAAAAAATGTGTGGGATTAATTTATTTCCCCCCTAAGCAAACACTACAATGAATAGATTTTCATAACATCATTCAAGTAACTTTCTTGAGGAAAATAGTATGCATTATCAGGTTCCCTTTGGAAATTTGCATCCAGAACAATAAAATGATAACAATAATATTAACTGAAGTTTTAGATGGAAGAAATCTCCAAAGCATTTAATCCATTTGCTTATATTCATTCCACACTTATATGTCACAATCCATAATTCAAAAAACCCAAGCGTGACCTCAAGGCTATTTTGCATATCCATTAGAAGTCCATGGGGCTGTGGCATAATCTGCTTAATTAATGAATTCCATCAGCTGAATGCCAAGTCAAATAAAGAGCAGCCTGCATATGAGCAGCTTGCTTATCTGATGTTAGAAAGCTGAAACAAGCCAGGCTTTCCATCAGACACCTTAACTCAACTGTACAGCAGCAAGAAGCCCTCAGTTCAAAGGCAGTGATTACAGACCCTGTCACACTCCCCATATAAATACATTTACAATCGAGCACCAAATTTACAAAGGAATATAAGCCTGACAGCCAAACACAGCAAATAACTTCCTGATGCTGAAGTAATGAATGTTCCATTCAAAACAATGGCTTAATTCTAGCTTTATTCAGTAAGGTCAGCTTTAACACATCTGGACAGAATGGTGCACAGCCAACTCCTTTAATCTTTCTGCTGCCCTAAATTAGGAGAGGAGATGCTCTTTTACATAAATTTTGTTCTTGAGGAGACAAGGTCTTTCAGTGGCTCTGGGTGGTGAGGGATGTGTCATTTATACAGTGATGCTCTAATGCTTCACAAATCAGTGACAGCCATGGGTATCCCCCCTCTGGCCTCTTCAGAGCCTGACTGTGCCCTCAACTTCTCCACTTGGTCATTCTGTGTCAAAGCCAGACTATTTCCTTGCCTTTTATGGATAGTTTTTCTGACTCCAGGGCCTTCATGTTGTACTCCTTGCCTGAAACTGAAGTAGAAACAGCTATAAAAGCTTTTCTGACAAATGCAAAACTGAGATCTCATGTGGCACACTAATATTGAGAAACACAGCTACTCATCTAACACTGTCACTTGAAGTTAACATCTTTTCAATAAAGCTCACATACATTCTAGCATGACAGATATTAAGATCAAAAGATCACAGCCTGTAGGAACTCCAACAGAAATCTGGATCGTATTTCTCTACATAGTATTTCATGCTGAAAATAATCTCACCCCTCATAGGCAGGTCATTAAAAATGTTATCATAGCTATTAGCAAACTATTCATTTTCCATCTTCTTAGAAAAATTAATTTTTTATTAAAGTATCTCCCACTCCACTCTGTGGCAGAGATAACTGAAGTGTGGTCTCCTCTCTTCAGTCTCAGGAATGCACATCTCATTTCAGGAAGCTGCTCAGTTTGCAGTGGGCACAGAGTGTTTCTGGGGTTAGGTACCTCTCAAGGAAATCCAGCTTCTCCTGAAGGATGTTGGACAGACCCCTGGATGACACCTCCTGACAGAACAGGCATTTTGGTGGAAGCTGAAGTGTGAACACAGAAGAGCAGCAGTCCATGTCCAGCCTCTTGGGCTGCCAGTGCACACCACTGCCTCATACCCAGATTTTCATCCACCAGAACCTCCAAGTCCTCTGCAGGGCTATTCCCAGTGATTCCTCCCAGTCTGTACCCATGGCTGGGATTGCCCTGAGCCAGGTGAACCTTTTGAACTCCTTCACCCTCTGGAGTTTCTCATGAACCCATTTCTCAAGCTGGACACTAATTTCTTGTCAGTGCAAACTTGCTGAGAGTGCACTCAGTTCCACTGTCTATGTCAGCAATGAAGGCACTGAAGAGCACTGGAGCCAGGGCCCTGAGGGACAGCACCTATCATTGGCCTCCATGGACACAGAGCCACTGACCACCTCTGCATCCATTCTTCATCCACTGAACAGTCCACCCTTCCAATCCACATCTCTCCAGTTTGGGGTTAAGGATGCCATGAGGGACCACACTGAAACCCTTCCAGAACTCCAGGTAGATGACACTGGTCAGTCTTCCCCTGACCACCGTCCCAGTCACCCCATCATAGAAGGCCACCAGACTGGTCAGGTATATTTGGCCTGAGTAAAGCTGTGCTGGCTGTCCTGGATCATCTCTTTGTCTTGCACTTGCCTAAAAAATTCTTTCCCTCAAGATCTGCTCCATGACCCTCCCAGGCACTAAGGTGAAATGTACTTTCAGTGTGGCATTAACACTTCCAGCACAACAGAGTAAAGCCATTTATGAATAAAGAAATAATGTTCCTGCTTTTCAGGTGTGGAATTAAAGACAGAGAAGATTCCATGCCATTCTGGAAAAAAGTATTTATGGTCCATCTACACTGCTTTGTGTACCTACTGTGCCTCTTTTCCTGAGTAATGTATGCAGGAACACAACACACAGCCCTCAGCCATTGAAATGTCCACACCTGACACTGCTGTGGGGACAGCAGCATGAAGGGATTGATTTACCCAGAGGTTTTGCTAACATATCTTGGTATTTTTCTTTTAATTTTAAATATTCAGTAGGTTCCTGGTAAGGCTCTGTTGAAAAATCATCATCATCATCATCCTACTTAAAAGCACTTACATGTAATCAAACAAGCCACGGCAAAGGTTGGGAAATTACATCATCACTGGTTTTTCTACTGCTGTACACTATAATTCATCTGTATCAGTGACTAGAATCTGAACAAAAAAGGAAGGTTCTGCCACAAAGAAGAAATTCAGATTATATCTGCAGCTCAAAGTGATTCAGGTGTGAAAACAGTTTTCAGCAACCTACAAAGAAATTATGTTAGACAAAAACACTATACTGAAACAGAAAGGAAAATTATGTTTTAGTGGCAGTTAGACACAAATAACTAACTTGTGACAGATCTAAACAGAGAGAGGCAACTACAGGAAAGGGGTAGTTGTCAAATAGCAAACAGTAGAACCTTCTGTTAACTTGTATTTTAATAGTTAAATGTACAATTCCCATTTTTCCTGATTTTTGACACAAATCATTAAGGGAAAACTCTGATAGCCTATATTTCTGAAGAGTAAAAGAAAAAAATAATATAAAATACAAATATCACTTTTCTTATGGTAGCACTGAACTGCCTGAGAGCTTTTTGTATTCAGATGAAGGGAAGTGTGCTCAGCTGAGGAGATCATCTCAAACAATGTACTTACATTTTCAAAATGTAGAAACTTACCTAAGAGGAATGGCAACCTAAATAGCCAACTAAATAGCTTTTGCTTTTTAAAGAAATACAAAGAACTTACTCTGGTCTGAACTGGTAACATGTAATAGTTCTTGTTTCAAAGAAAATACTGTGCACCACTGATCCAGGGGCTGGTTTTTTAAACCATGGCAATACACAATGGTCAGAAGTCACAATACACTTCAGGCTGCACAAATTGTTTCCTGAAGAGGAAAAAAATGCTTCTGAAGCAAAAAAAGAGCTTAGTAAAGACAAACTCCAAGAATTTTACCTGCTGGGCACCAGCATACAGTCGATGTCAGGTCTCTTTGTCTTGGGAATGGCATACAGAGGATACCTATCGCCGTGTCGAATCAGCACTTGAACTGACACCAGCTTAAAATAATGAGGGGCATGACCTAAAGGGAAGGAAGGGAAAACAAAACAAAATAAAACAAGAGAGAAAAAAAATGTTACCTGCACCCACTTTCTTTTTAAAAAAAAAAAAAAACAGGTCTCATTAGCTTGATAGCTTTGGTATTGCAATGAAAGAAAACACCCCTAGGAAATTACAACTTACCAACCCAAGACAGATTTCACCACAGATTGCAAGACAAGTTATACAAGACTGAGGTTCTTAGCACTCCCCACAGTACATCTGAAGCCCACCAACCACACAAAGCATTGCTCAAGCACTGAATTCTATCAACACAATAAGGCTACTCCACTTTTATAATGCCTCTCTTGTGGTCCCCATCATAATGATGGATTTTGCAGCATGTCTAATCTGGATCTTTTTGATATACTAGTTTGTGATTTATTTGATAACCATTATTTGGATATGCTAACGAAGGACTTCATTCAAACTTGCTGCAGCAGCTGCGGAGAAAAGAATGTAAATATGCCTTCTAGCTGACCATGTCTAATGGCTTGGAATTCCAAAATTAATTACTTCTGTGGGGTTTTATTTCCAGAATTCCAAGTCAACTGTTTAAAATGCAGCTGATGAGTAACAAGAATTACAATTCAAATATTAAATATCTGTACCTCTCCCAACCCTTTCAGTTTTAGACCTATAGCTGACTATTGCTGGACACAGAACAATTTCCAAAAATCAAGAAAATGAGGAGGATATAAAGGGAAGGAAAGAGCAGCAGAATGTTTTGAATGACTTAATATAATTCACTGAACAGCTGGCATTTGCTCCACCTTCTCCAAGCAGCAACAAACTGACAATGCACAGAATCATCATTTCTAATAACAGCACACAGAAACAAGCAATAACCTGAGGTGTGCCCTCCCCAAGCCTACCTTCCATGCTGCGCTCGGCGAAGCTAGGGACGTTGCAGTACACCTGAGCTTCATACACGGGGTCTATGGCAGGAGGCTCCGTCAGCAAGTCAGGCATTATTCTCTTCCGGCTCTTAGGATTCAACCCATCTTCCCTGACAGGGTTTACTGGGATTAAATGCACTGGAAGATACAAAACATACACCACACACCTTCAGGAGACTTTAGGGACATATAGAATTATGACTTTTTTATCATTATTTTTAAGTAATTATACACAAAGACTGTGGTTTCATGAAATGATGTCTCTCAATAGTATACAACAACCTCACTGTGATCTTTTTTCTTGATTTACATAGCCCAGAAGAGCTCTCTGGCTAAGTCAGTGCTTGGCTAAGACTTCAGGAATAGACCTGGATGTAGAACAACTCTGAGTTTTGCACTCCTCTTTAAGCTGCTTTTCCTATCAGTCTCTCAGCATGAATCACATAAAAAGCACCACAATAGGTCTTGGCTGTCTCTCATCATTTTAACTCAAAAACTTGAGTTAAAATTGAAGGACATCAGCAAAAGACACAGCACAGTTATGATGAGAGTAGTACAAACCACTGGGAAAACAAAGTAGTCAAGATTGAAGGACTGGATTATTCATCATTTTCCTCAGTAATCCTTGCCCTTTCCTTGCCACCTTGTCAACCTTAAAGAGTCTGGCTAATCTTTAAAAAAAAAGTCCTTTGACATGTAGATGAAAGTTGAAGCATACCTACATGTAGGGCCAGAGTTGTAATGACCCTGCCTTGGTGTGAGAGCATCAGTTAATTTATGAGTCTTACCACGCTACACTTGTAATAACAAAGGCCTCTATTCTATTCTATTTTCTGGAATTTTAATTAGAAGCTTTAGAGGTGAAAAAGAGGAGGAAAAGTGTTCATATTTTTACACCATTAGTCTTCTATTTTGAGAGGAAAAAAATAAAAGAAGAAAGAAAGAAAAGATGAAACAGAAAATTTCAAAGCAAAACTTTACTAATTCTTCTGTGTCAGTTCCTCAGTTCCATCTTGACTCCCAGTTCCAATTTCAGAGGTGAATTTGTTCCACAATAAATAGTTGGACAGACCAGGAAAACAAACAAAGGCAGCAAACCAAAGCAAAACACACAAAGATTTTAAGAATACACAGCCAGTAATGAACACAGACTCTTAATTCTTACACTACAATACATTATACTTCAAATATTTTTATGTGGTTCCTCTTTGCCAAAACCAGAACCCAAGCGTTTTCCATAGCCTTGCTGGTGCTATTGACAAGGCCACTACCTGCCAAGTGCAATGACTTGAAATTTTTCATTAAGCTGTTTCAGATTTTGCTTTCAGCTGTGTTTGGTGAGAACATTAAACTGTAACTTTGACTTTGGACACTTCAGTTGTGGAGCCCAGCTGCCATTTAAGCTTTTATCTACCAGATTCACTTTTTAGCTCCTTGCTTAGACTCACATTGTTGTGAGACATTGCAAACCCTTGCCCAAGAAATTGGCAGTAATACAGAGCTTTGGCCAGATCTACCAGAGTTTGGGAACTCTGGGCTTTGCAGTACCTTTGTACTTGGGATGTAAACCCCAAACCTGAGAATGTCATACAACAGTGACTGACTCTGCAAATAAACAGCACTACAGACAGCAGCTGTCCACAAATGCACAAATGGCAAATTACAGGTACGTTCTATTGGCCAAGTGTCCAAACCAGAAAAGGTTACAGCAGCAATGCTCAGCTTTCTGCAACAATTCTCTCTAGAGCAATCCATAAACAAACAACACTGCTACTGCTCCCTTAATGTCACAGACACAGAGCTGGCTGAGGTACTCAAGAGCTCATGCAGCTCAAATCAGCTTAGACACAGGAGTGTTTCAGCAGATGGGAAACCATACCCCAATAGCAAACTCCAAGTTAACTCTGATCCTAAATTTTGGTTGGGAGATTTAATAGCAAAATAAAGATCCTAATTTTTTGATCTAAGGCAGTTTTAACCACAAAACCCTAAACAGATCCCATTTTTGTACTGGGACTATTAAGGACAGAAGCCAACAGATGCATACATCAGCTTTTTAAAATCAAGTGCCTGTGATTCCTGAGGCCAAATACCTTGTTTGCAGAAAGCAAGTCTCATTTCTAATCAAACCACATGAATAAATACCACAACTCTGCTAGACAAATTTAAGAATAAGGAAAAGCACTAGATCTTACAGAGAAGCATCTACTCTAAAATATTAAAAATAAAACTGAAGATTAAGAATAACATTGAATACTAAGAATAACATAGAACACTAAGAATAAAATTGAATAATAAAAGTAACATCTGCAGGACTGCCAGAAAAACATGTATATGTTTGCAGTTTAAAAATCAACTTAAAGAGCACTTCTAAAGGAGACTCCTAAGTCAGTACAGCAGCTGTGGGTGCAATTTAAGAACATTTTGTGGACTGGAAATGGACTCAGGGATTAGAAATATCAATAGTTCATGTCATAGCTGGTGAAACTTGACCTTATTGTACAGTGAATATGCTTGCCTTATACAAGGGAGAAGAAAAGACATGATAAGCAGTATCTGCTTTTAACACACTGGAAATAACACGTAGTGGGTGAAAATAATGGCAATCAAACTACCCAGGCAAACACATGGGTCATCTATTTAATGTAGCTAAATAGAAAAAGGAATTACATGAACTGGGCAGTCAGTTCTCTGCAGTCTCCTAAAAATCTCCACCAGGTGCATATACATGAAAATAACAAATATTTCAGAGTTGGGGGAATGGGGCTAGGAGGGATGAGGGGGACAACAGGGAAGAACGACAACACGAGCAAAGAGAGATGAATCTCAGCTGGAGCTGCCTTCCTGTGGCTCAGCAGTCACCCTGAAGAGCCCACCCAGCCACCCTGGTCCTCCTGACCCCTTGTGAAAGCTCCTCAGAAGCTGGAACATTCCTGCAGTTTCAGAGATTTTGGATGAGGATCCCAAGTAACACATCCTCTCTGTATTTCTGGCTGCTGAAACAACTTCCATGCTCTTAGTTGTTTCTCAGCTATCTCCTCCCATTCCCTGGGCATCGTTAGTGCCTCATGTATTTATGATGTTCCCTCCTTTCTCCCTCCCTTCTCATTTCAAGTACTTGGCCTTCCTGCTCCCTTGCTGTGTTCATTTATCCCCTTTCCTACCTCTCCAGTCCTGCTTCACACACCTCATCCTCTCCAGCTCCCTTTGCACAGAAGGCTCACTTTGGTCTTTCATTTTTGTACTCCCTGCACCACACAGAGCAGTTCTCTAATGCCCTTTGAAGAGGAGCTGACTGTCTCTCTGTATCCAAGTATTTCCCTACTGAAAATCCTCCTCTGCAGTGTCAATCTCACCTCTGTCCCCACGTGGGTTTTCTGCTCCTTTTGTAATGGGCAAAACTACAAACAGTATTGAACTGATACAGCTCAGAGAGGAAAGGGAAAAAATAAGTAAAAATAAAATTTTAAAAGCTCCTCACATGAAGCCGAAATTAGTCTTTTTTTTCCATATTCAGTTCTGCTCTTCCAGCTGTAAATCATTACAAGGTCAGAATACTGCTACACAGTTTTCACATTGTTTTTTACAACTTAGCACTATTTTATGCGAATTTCTCTTTTAGTTCACAGTAACATGCACTTGCCTAAAACAGAAGGCTGCCAGTGTGCACATAGTCATACTTAAATCTATGATTAAGAGAGGTTTTGAGCAGGATTTTTCCAGTGCTGTGCCTTTCAAAGCTCATGTTTCACTACAACAGGAATACAACAATGTAAACCAGAAATGGAACAGATGATTTTGATGTGCAGCCAGAGCAGTTAATAAAATAGATCTGAAACATATTTCATCATCTAACTGGAAGCTTTGCCAACACTGAAACCATAAAGAACATGGACATCTTATTACAAAGGTAGCTTGACAACAGGAAGGGAAAGAGAACACATTTTATTTCCCAATATTCATAAACTTATTTTTATAACTAAAGAAGCTACATAAAAACTACTTTGAAACATTAATTTTGAAAAAGTTATAGTGAGGAAAAAAAGTAGTAAATTACAGAAACAATAAAAGGAAAGAGCTCAGTGCAACTCTTCCCAGGGTCTCACCAGGCTGAAATTGTTAGAAACGTGAAGTAAACCTAAATACATGGGCTGGTATCAGACAAAAGTAAGACCTGATGGAACAAACAAACTGCTACCTTGTGAGACAGACAGGCACTGGTCCCACAGTATCACACCTAAATACTGCTGTAGAATCACTCATTCAAGAATTCTTGCAGCCCCAGACTCAGTTTACTTTTCTAAGTCAACACAATTCAAGAGAAATAAAATCCAAATTCTGATACTAAGTTTAATTAAACAAAAAGCTTCCAGGAACCTTTATTTTAAATCACACCACAGAACGTGAAGACCATATTCTAAAATGAAGTCAATAGCTTGACTAATAAACGTGTTTAAGAGCAAACCCAGCAGCATCTCAAACACTATGAGTATGGTTTTATTTCCAGTGTACATTAATTAAGACCTAATTAAAGAGCAAAAAGTTAATTGTCTGACTTCTATACTCCCCCCACCAAGTTCCTGAATGCCACAAAATATAGAAACCCCCTATATATTAGACAAATAGTTTCCAAGCAAGAGAGACAATTGGTCAGAAGTGCTTTCAGTGGAGGGATCATAACTCCTACATAGCAACTAATCCCCTCTGGAAAAATGTCAAGTTTACCAAATCAGCTATTGTGCTCAGAAGCCCAAGCAGGGAGCCAGATACACATTAGAGCTACAAAACTGACATGAATTTGACAGAATTCAGTACAGCAGAAAACCAAACACACAACAAAGTGCAATTAGTGTAGAAAGAACACCAAATGAAACGCTAAATCTCTTCATTATCAGTTTCTCTCCCTCCTGCAGTCCTACTTTCAGCTTTAGATACAGAAGGTAGCAACACTGTTTACCAAGAAGAAACACATTTATCCATGAAAAAGAATCAACAACGTTTACCTAAAATCAGAAAGACAGGCAATAAAAGTGGTTTCCATTGCTGTTTTCCCTTGCAGCGCCAAACAGCCTGAGAAGCAGCAGCACAAGTAGCCATGTTAGTCTCAATTTTCTGACTTAACAGAGAGCTGAAGTTTTCATCTTTTATAACACAGAAGGTTCTTTCAGCCCCATGCAAACATACCATTTAAAACAGTCAAATAGAAATGCAGCCACACAGCAGAAATGAAAAACAGCAACCCCACTGTAAGTAACCTTACGCTGATGGGTAAAGAAAAGCAAACATGCATGTCAGAGAGCACAAAAAGTTATTTATCCACTTCCACCTTTCCCCCCACCCCTTTCTGCTCCTACCAGGGCAGTAACAAGGCTGCCTAGCACAGAGCAGAACACTCAGGCTTCTGAAAGTCTGCTGATGAATGTGGACTTCACAGATTCATGGAATCATTAAGGTTGGAAAAGGTTTCTAAGATCATTGAATCCGATTGTTAACCCAGCATCAGTAAAACCTGGCCCCAAATGCCACACCCACACATTTTTCCTCATGTCCCATCTACAGCTCCCTGGCACAACTTTAGGCAATTGCCTCTTGTTCTGTTGTTTGATACCTGGGAGAAGAGACTGATTGCCACCTGGTTACAACCTCCTTTCTCTCCTTTGGAGAGAGAGACAAGATCCCTCTGAGCCTCCTTTTGTCCAGGTTAAACACCCCAGCTCCCAGCTCTTCTTCTAGTTGCTCTCTCCCTGAAAGAAATGGAAGCTAGAACAGGAGTACTGTACAGAAGAACAACACAAAAGAGGCAGGAGTTCTTGAAAACAGCAATGGTTTCCGTTGGGAAACCCCCAGGTGGGAGGAAAAAGAAGAAGAAACAATCTGGAAAAATCTGAAAACCAGTCGGGAAAAAACAGCTAAGGCACACATGGGCTGAGGAGCACATCGTGCAACACTAAAGGTACACTGGCAGTGGAGAAATGAAGCGACCTGAGCACAGCACTGCCAGAGCTCTGCCATCCTGTGACCCCTGCAAGTCCCAGGTCTGATCCCTGCAAACCCCAGGTGTGGTCCCAGAAAACCCTACCCTCATCCCCGAGCAGCACAGCCCCAAGATCAGTTTTAGAGCTCTGCCTTGGGTTGCAAATGCACATTTGGGTATTAATGAAGTTCAAATGTGCCTGTGTGACACACAACCCACCTTTCTCATTTTCCTCTTTTGTATTGCTAAATAAAGGCTTTGACTGGCTCAGAGGTAAGATCTGCTAAGTATTAGCAGCAAGGGCCTTCATCCATAATGCATAAGGCCACAATCACTAATGTGCTGTATTTGAATGCTGAGTAATCACACAAACAAAAAAAGGCTTATTAACCTCACACTGGTCAAACTATCAAGTACTATTTAAAAAAAAAATTACCATAAAAGTCTTTTGAAAGACTTTCTAAGCCTGTGAACATAAGTTTCTAACTTTAGATTTGGTAATTATATAAAACATAAATGGAGCTACTAAATTTTTACAGTCTTAAATTTTCCCTGGCTTTTAGTTTATTAGAATGTATAGCTTAATTAAACAAAAAAAAGCCAGAAATTTTTGCTTTAAATCAAACTTCTTGCCCTACAGAAGCTGAAGAGGAATTTTTTTCTGTAAGATTTGTCCACATTGAATCTACAAAGAAGTGACAGTCCTCAGTGTCTTCAGTCTCAATCCCTTAACTGATTTTTCACCACAACTCTGCCTCCCCAAGCATTTGCCCTTCCATTTTCTCCGCTCTTGCTGTGTGTCCTGCCTGTTGAGGGGCAGAAGGGGTCCCTCAAGCACAGATGTGTTCATGGGCAGCCTCAGCCCCCTCTCGACTACTGAACAGGCTCCGAGCTTCAAGTGCAGCTAAATTCTCTGAGCACAACTACAAAGGAGGAAAAAAAAAAAAGAGTGAAGGGAGCTATGGGGGAGTTGGGTAACAGAGAGAAGAACAGTGGGGGATGGAGGAGGGTACACACTTCAATTTAACCTGGAATAGCAACAACAAAATGTTCTGCCTTAAACCCCTGAGAAGATAAAGAAGGCTCCTTGGAGTGTAATTTCTGCACAATATTTCAACCTAGCAATTGTGTGCATTCCAAGGTGACCACAGGTGCAACCTTCAGACTGCAGCTGTGGCAGGGCAGCAGAGGTGAGCACTTCCCTCCTTACACACTCAAAATGTTACCTACCCAAACTCTGAAAACAAACACAGATTCATCAGGAACTTCCAAGCTCATGGCATTGACTAAGCAGCCAAAGGGGAGCAAACAGACTACAGATCCCCTCTGAGTTTCCAAACACTCAGCACCAGTGGTGAGTTATGGGCTGACACATGCACACACACATATACCTATTTAACCCGCTCAATTTTGTGTCTGCTGCTGCTGTTTCTCCTTCTGTAAAAGAAATCATAGTAATTTAGAGACTTTTTAAGCAGTCTTACAGCACAATCCTATTGCCAGCAGCCTACATGTCAAGATCTAGGACAAACTTTAAAAAAATATTCACTGAGAGTATTTACACGTAACAAGCAAGTAGCAGATATCATTGAATAAATATTCTTTTCATGGCAGTGTTTCTAATCAAAAGTGCTGAAAAATGCTTGCTACAGCAGCCTTGAATACCTGCATTTCATACTGCAGAGCCATGGCTCTGCTGTGGCCTTCAGCACAGCATATTTTGACACCAGAAATTAAAGCCCACTGGAACGATTCTATCGATCCTATCAAATAAACATCTCCCTTCCTACAGCAAAAAAACCCAATTACTTTGGAAGACCACGAGGAATGCTGCAGCAGACTTGTAAAATAGAACATCATATTTCAAATTCTTACAGAGAAACTTTAACCTGGCAAGAGAAATTGATTAAATTCACATAGCTGGGGAGTTGGGTGGAAGAGGAGGGTGTGTGTCCATTTCAGTGAACTCATCTTTGTTGGGTAAATTTCTGCATTACTTGAGTCAATATTAGAAAAATGCTGCTTTTAAAATCCTGTTAAATGCTATGTTTTTATTTCCTCATGTAGTTCCTCAAACTACATCTTCAGTTTCATAGTGACTATACAGAAGTAGCAGTCCCATTTCCTCCCCCAGTTATTTCTTGTGATTTAATCAAGAAAAGAGGAGGATTTCCCTTTTCTTTTAGCCTTGCAGACTCAGTCACCACAGAGGCTGAAGCATCAGGTCCCTTCCTGCCCTTCTCCATCTGGAGAACTCAGCTACAATTAGTCTCCATCCAAAACATGCTGGAGATGGGAGCAGGGCAGCCAACATAAGGAAACACTCTCCTCCAATCCAAGGAAAATTTGAAATAAAAATGCTGTTTCTCTGTTTAAAGTGTAGGAAATGTAAGCTTTCTGAAGCATCCTGTATATCATAGGTTCACTGACAGAAAATGGGAACTCAGGGAATCTAGGAGGCTGCAGATGCACCTCAGCTAACCCAGGGGAAGTCAGATCTGACTGAGGGAGAATGAGTGTGCACTCTAGAGTATTTAGATTTTTAATGTGCATGTTTTGAAGAAAATCACAGACATTAGATTTAACACTGCTCTCCTGCCATGCACAAGCAAAATGGAAGTCTGCACATACACCTCAGCATGAGCTTTCTCACCACAATCCCTGCTTTCTCCCCAGAACAATCATAATACAATTGCAGCTACAACTTGTAAGTGCATCTTAGTTTTTCTAATCTATCCTAGTCTCATCTTCTTACATGAAATGCAACCAAAAGCTTATTTTTCAGTCTAATGCCATCTGAGTTTTCAGATCCTAAAGTTTTCCACTGCAGATGCAAATGTTCCTATGGACAACTGAGAACTACTATAAATATAGGCTGCTCTCCTCAGATGTTTTTCACAGAGTTGGACAGAAATAGCCAACCCTCCTACCCCTTTCCACAAGTGGGGCAAAGCCTACTTGTCTGCCTATTTTCTGGCTCACAAGCTGAACTTACTTTAAAGGTTTTCGTCATTTTAGGGCAATTGCCCATGGAGCCATAGCCCACAGGGACTCACCCAGGGCCTTATTCCACATCAGAGTCAGGGCAAGAGACCAGATTTCGGTACTTGAGTGTTCATGTTCAAAGGTAAAATAGAACTACACAGAGCCACCATGCCTCACAGCCTATCAGCTTTAAACACCAGTATTGCAGAGAACAGGTTTCTTATTTCCAGCTGCATTAGCTGCAGGGCTAGCAGATTTTTTCACAAGGTCACAATCAGACTAACATGAGCAGAATAAATATGTTAAGAAAATCCTTTTTGCACCAAACACAACATGGCAGGTCTTGTACTCTTGTGTTTGAGACCTAATTTAAGCAGATACATTAAATTATACAATGTGTGCTTGCATTTATTAAGTCCAGATGTGGCTCTGAAAAGAGCTTTATCGTTTTAGGAGTTTCCCTCCGCCCCCCATTGTTTTTCACTGGACAATTCAGAAGGGCATATGGCACTGCCTAAATAGCTTCCAGGATTTTCAGCCTGACAGCAATAACACAGCAATGCTGACTGCAAATCTGAGCCTATTCAAGCTCTAGAGATGACAATCATTTTCCACTTCTCCTCCCAAAGTGAAAAATTACTTGCTGTATTTTATTGTATTTTCCTACTACACTGGAACTCTGCAATGTTCACCATAGAATAGATTTCTATTTTCATCAATTTAATATACTACTTTCTTTAAAATAAATACACATGCACACTAAAACTTTTGTTTTCCCCATTGCTTGGCTCTGCACTCGGTCTAGAGGGAGTGGGGGAGGTTCCTACAAGACACCCAGACAAGCAGAGGGGTTTGCTGCTCTATAAACACAGTGCTCGAGTCACACGGTGCTCGTTCTCCGGGTTGTTCAGTGACCAGATGCAGAAGGAGCCCCAGCAGTGCCTACATGACACAGTTGTGTTGGTGCTGGCCCACCACAGGCTCGCTGGGGCTCCCAAATGAGAAGGGAAACAAACACCATAAACCACCACACTCTGCTGAAGTCCCTCCTGTTGCTGAGAGCTGTCTCATCAGGCTGTGAGAAGACTTCAGCTATACCAAATCAGTGTCCTGAGGGCCACCAAACAAGGCTTAAATACACAAAGACTAAACAGGGGGGGAATTATGGCCTGAGCACATGATTTTATAAATACCATAGATCCAGCCACTGCTACTTATCCAACAAGATTCAGGAGCACTGCAATAACATTTTAAAGCACTGTCCTGCTTCTGTCTACAGAACTGAGCAACAGCTAAATGAATGAATCCAACTGAATTGTCTTGGAAGAGATTTTCAAAACAGCTTCTATCAGCTGTGTTCAGAAATGGTTGGCAACTCTTCCCATTTCCATGGGATTGTCTCAAAATAAAGATCAACTGCTCTGCACTGACATACACTGTACTGAATGTCTCTGCCATCCTTTTCCTGGGGATGGGGACCTTTGCTTCTAGTTTGGGGTTTGTTTGTTTTTGTTTGTTTTTTCTTTTTGTCCTGTATTATTCCCACAAGTACTGGAGTGAGATGCCATGCAGCAGCGATTACAAGACAACCAAAACAAGGACGCTTGGCAGATTTCACACGTGAACTGAACACCAACATAGCAGCCAAGAAGATTCAGCACAGCAGAAGAACACACGGCAAGAAGTATTTTCTCAGGAATATGGGCTACAAATCCTGGGCCTTCAGTGATGCTTTCATCCACAGCAGCTGGGCACGATACAAAAATATATCCCATAAAGCAGAGTTCAAGATAGCTCAAGAGTTGCTCCTGTTCTGCTACCCAGCAATCTGTTGCTGACATGAATTCCCTACAGCTGAAGCTCTATGAGTGCTCCCTGCACACAGGGGAAGCATGCACTGCTCTTTTCTATCATCCTAGATGCCTCTTTTCCTCAGGGCTCTCCCCAGACTCATCCCAAAATACTCAGAATGTCTTTTGGCATTCAAGTCAACTATCATTAGGACGTGTACTAGAACATCCAGCTGTTGAAACAGGAATCCTAAAATATACAGGGAGAACAAAGAAATAAAGGGACTTAAAACCCCACCTTAGCTCTGCCCACCACATCTTCACAACTATTGCTCCCCTGGTGTCAGAACATCAAGGCAGCGGCTTTGGGGCTGTAACAAACTACATCTGCTCACTGGTAAAGCATCTTCTGATCTGCTCCTTCATCTCCTGACCTGCTTCCTGCCTCCCCTGCAGCATCTCTGCCTGCACACCTGGCCAGAGGCAGAGATCAGAGCGCTGCCAGCCCAAAGGCAGGAACACCCACCGTGTGTGCAGCTCAGCACAGCCTCTGAGCAGGCACAGGGCACAAACCGCTTCATATGTTAATGTCATCAGGGAGACACAGCCACTGACATCTGGCACTTCTCTAGAGCAGTGTCCTTGCAAGATAAAAAGCCTTACAAATTCAAATCAATATTTTCACTACTGCATTAAATTAGCACTTTTCTGTTTCACATCTAATCCCAACTGCTTTCTGTCCACAAACTGACCTGCTCAGGGAAGTGATCTCAACACCATATGCCACCGCTTACCCAAGCCAAACCAGCTCACTTGTTTGTCCTTGTCAACACCAGGGCAAGGCACAGAAAGCTGCCACGGACTTGCCAGCAGCAAACCTCAAAATAACATATTTAATACAGTAGAACCTGACAGATTTTTGTGCTGGGGAAGCCTTCCATGACAGTCATTAATCTCAGGAATTCAGAACAGTGCTGTCTGGATCAGAGAACTATTAATATCTTTGGGACTCTTTCTATAAAAGAGCTTAGGGGAAGACAGTGAATCTTATTTCTTGTCTTCATTCAGCATTAATGTGCACAGTTGGTAAACCCAAAATTATACCACGTATGTTTCCAACTCTTTCAATCCAACCATCTCACAAAAGTAATGAAGGAAGATCACTTCCATTTCACTTCATATTTCACTGCAGCAAGTCCACAAAAGCCTCAGTCTTTTAAACACAAACTACTTAGACCCTGCCTCATTTAAAATAAACCACAATGCCATTTAGTATGTACAAGCACTGTTTTTCTCTCCGAGAGTGAGCTTTGAAAAGCTAAAAGGGAACTAATTTTGGGAACAGAGATTACTCTTATTAGAAAAAACAAAAGGCAATAAAAAACTGCCTGTAGGCATTAAAATCTTCAAAATCAGTACAGTTTGAGACACTTTATTAATCACAGAAAATCAACATGCCCAAAACACACAATATATTTTTCAAAAGCCTTCACAGTCAAGTGACAAGACCCTTTGGATTAAGTCTGTCACTGTATCATTTCAGCAATGAGATCCCAGCAAAAGCACAGATAAAAGAACAAAACTGCCCGAAAGACAACTCACAAGAGAAAAATTAAAAGGATTAAGAAGAAACATGAACAACTGTATGAAGCATATTAAGCATCTCTCTTCCAGATATACACAGTGGAACCAGCACATCCATAAAGCCCAATGGTTTTCAACTCAATTTGCAACAGCACAGTGGGGATTAAGGCAAGCACAAAGCAAGCTCAAAGAAACAAACCCATCATCAAACAGGAAGCTGAAGTAGCCCTACATGCTTTTCAGAAACACTTCACATGGCCAAGAAATAGAGAAAGCGCACCTGCATTACACCCAGTGACATTAAGGTAATTTTCCTGGTACTGTCCTGTTGAAACTCTGCTCACTGAACAAGGAGAAAAGGGAAATTTGGGCCAGAACATTCTCTGATGAAGATGCAGAACCCAAATCTCAAACAAGGGACACCAAATTATTAAAGTATGATGAACTCATTTGCAATTAATAGATAACTTTGTCCTAAAAGCTCTGGTCAAAGTAAAGTAAGAGAGATAAAGTTTGAATGATCATGAATTCTCAGAAAACTGCTCAAAAATCAGAGTGGTCAGCAAAAGATTAACAAAAGGCTCCTAGTAAAACAGAGTGGCAAGGCTGTGTTTGCTAACGGCATCCAGGTTTTGTTTTGATGTCATCATCTCTGTAACATGAGAAAAACAAAAGTACCAGGGAAGGCAGCCCTGTGGCAAGGGGATGAGCAGCTGAGAAACTGCTTATGGAAAGAGCAAACCTTCAGGGATTAAAATCCCTGCCCAGTGCCCAGCCAGCCCCAACAGGAACACCCAGCAGGGAGGGCAGAAGCACCCACAGGGAGCTCTGCCTTTGCAAAGCCCAGAGCCCATGTCCCAGAGCACCCTGGCAGTCAGGGCTGGGCCCTGCACTGCAATCTGCTGTCCTGAGAACCCCAAACACGAGCCAGGCTGCAAACCCTGCACAGAGAGGCCTCTCACGATGCTCTTGTGAGAACTGAGGCTTTACCTGTGCAGATTTCACCTGTGGGAGCTTACCCTGACTCACCATTTGCACAGAATGTAACAGCTGCCCCTTGGAAACAACATTCTCCTTTTGCTATTTCTACAAACAAAATAGGGTGAATATCCAAATTTAAAAACAATGTTTCAGTTGTTAAAACACAGTTTAGACCGGTATACAAGTAACATATGGAAAAATCCCAAGAATAATTTTATTGGCTTTAAAAGACAAACATGCCATTCTAAAACACACCTGCAGTAACCTGTAAGGCAGCCTGACTTGGCTTTCAAGAGCTGTGAAAAAGGAAGGGCAGAGAACTGGTTTAATGACAAAATAGAATTTGCTAATAAATAAATAAATCACCTGACCCACCATTACAGAATCAATTGTACAGTAGCCTTCAAATGGGTGCTTTAACACTTCATATAAATTCTGCTAAAATACAGTCCAACTAACCACCATGGATGAAGTCAGAATATACATTTAAATAAGAATTATCAACTTCTGTAGCCTGACAACTAACTTCTGTTGGTCAAATCCTGTCTCAAGAGATTTAACCTGACCTATATCTAAAGCAGCTATTTTGAAAGGATTGCTCTATTTTTGTAGGAGACAGTAAGACTGGCTCACAGTATCATTCTCAAGCATTCATCATGTGTCCTTTCCCTCCAAAGGTTCATTTTGTGTACTGATGCATTATAACACCACTTTTGAAAAAAATCACAAAAAAAGTTATTTAAAATGCCAGTTTTAACAAACATAAAAAGGATTTTTAGAAAAAAAAATCTGTATTTACAGTTGGTTCTCTTCATCTGCTGCTAAAATGTACAGAGCCTTGGATTTATTATTTGTGTGTCATCTTTCCCTTTAATCTTAAATTCAGATTAAATTAGCACTTCTAAAAAAACAAAACCCAGAGAGATTTCTCATGAGAGGAAAATCTGCCATGCTTATAAGCTTGAAGGCAAAATTCACGAAGGGAGATATCTGCTCTCCTTTTCATTTCATATGCTGGTAACACATGACAAAAACCAAGTTCTCTACATCAAGAATTCTAAAGCTGTGGCTTTTTAAATATAGTTACTTGTATAGACCAGCAAAATGCAATACCCACCCAAGCAGCCACTTTCCCAGGGCTGTGGCTCCCAGCAGGGCTGAAGGAAGCCATGGTGAGGATCTCAGGCTAAACCCCAAACATTTCAGTGTTCCACATGATGTCCACGCTGTCCTCATAAAGTAAGAGCTGCTGGCAAAGTTCAAGCCAACAAAATAAAACTCTACAGCTTTTCTGTGTGGAAAATCCCAATTTCTTTTTCCTGTGACTCATCTCTAAACCCAAAACCTCCAGTGCAAAATCAAATGACAGAAAGTAGAGGGAAATTATGACTGGAACAGCAAAATGTTGCTTCCAGACACGCTGATACACCAACACCCAAGCATGACCCATCAAGGCAGAGAAAGTATTTTTTAAAAGCTCCAAAAAACCCATAAAACAGCTCTCCAAACTTTACAAAGGAACAAGCACCCTGCTGGGGCAGTGGCCAACATCCTAAAAAGCAGTGGCAGACACCAAAATTCTTTTTATCAAAAGGCAGGCCTAAGCCACTGATCAAACTATCAAAGTATGAAGGAAAACAAACTCTAAACCAGAAGAGAAGCTCCATGGGCAAGAGCTGCCCAAGAGCCAGGGACTTCAGGAGGACAGTCTGGAATTGGTGCCACAGGGTTATCAAAAGCATCCCTGAAAAAAGGGATGCTATCCCACTATCATTTTAGTCCTCTTCTCTCAACTGTTACTTTCCTTAGACTTTCAGTACATAGAAAAAAAAAAAAACTAAAAAACAAAGTAAACCAAAAGTATTTACTTCATGGAAAAAATTAATTTACATTCTTTTGATTACAGAGTAAAAAAAATCATTGTCAAGCAAATTTTACAGGGTGTACACATGGCATCCTAACAGACAGATTTTAAATTGCCTTTCTGTTTGGTTTATTCAAGGAAACTCACGGATAAATGTTTGAATTATCTTGAGGAAACCCACCTTGAGGCTTCAGCTGCCAGCCACAGATGTTTCTAATGTAATGAAAATCATAATAGCCCAGTAATTGGGTTCTCAGGTACCAATCTTTGGAGGAAAAAGAAAGCCACTCCTCAGGCCTACTTGTAACCTCCTTTTCCTGAGCTGATCTAAGGGCTAACCAATGCAATTAACATTGACAGGGTCCTAAATTCTTCCTTATCTCCTTAGCTGGAGGCTGCAGGACCACAGCTGGATCCTGACACATCCTTTGGATGTAGGTGCACTGCCATCCTCTGTCCCTGAGCTGCAGGAATTGCCCCCAGCCACTGCTTTACCTGCCCTCTGCACTGCTCTAGGCAGGTTACACAGCACAGAGCAGGAAGACCTCAGCCACTGCAACCTCTTCTGGCAAAAAAAGAATGAAGTATCCCTACATATGTTCTCTGTGTTTGTACAGAAGGAAACTGCCCATTTTTAGTCAACAGCATCACAGATGATATTTACAGAGACAAAAATACAGCCCACAGTCTAGCACAGGTAATTTTTCCATTCTGCAGTTTTTCTGACAAAGCAAAACACTGAAAAATTTAGATAAAAACAACATAATTACATTTTACAACAGCCTTAACTGACAAGTCTATCAAAACCAGCTCTCCTTTTGCCTCTAATGCTGAAGTTTTAAATTGTTTTACAACCATGACCATTTACATAAATGAAGAGGAGAAAAATCAAAACACATGTGGAATGATAAACACTATAAGAAAAATACTTCTTCACTCTTTTCTGTAGATCTGGCCCCAAACATAAAACAAGAGGGAAACAATGGCAATTACTAATAAAACTTTAATCTGCCAATCTTGTTTGGTTTGGAAGTCAACCAGTTTCCCTATCCAACGGGTTTCCCAAACAAAAATGTTCCATTGAAATAATTATCCATTAGACACATCAGAGTATTCTTCTAGCTAGCAGTGGAACTTTTTTTTTTTGTTTTAACTTTTAACACTGTCATTTTCCTACACTATTTAAAAATTCAAACATGTACAAAATCCAGTGGCATTTGCCATTCAAGAGAGGTTCCCTCTGTTGCTGATTGCTCCAGGTTCAACTCTGTAAAATGCATTAATAGCCAAACTGAACCTGAGGGCACATCTTTTGCTTCAAAGTCCAGGCCACACAATTATATTAAAGATGCCCAGAACTGTTAAGGCTTGTATGTTTTCAGGAAGTATAAACTCCTTGTTAAAAGTCTTTTATGTGCTTACTAGAAATATTAACCAAACCTCAAAAATTATGAATAGGTATAAGAATATTCTAGTAAATTTTCAGGTGTGTCTCAAATGCACTTCTCCCATCATCCACCAGGTATGTGCAGAAAAAAAAACCAAACTGTGGCATTATTTATCTCAATAAATACACAGAGCTTGAAAACAGCAGGACTTCCTGAAGAAAGTTCCCTTACCCTGCTGCTCCTTGTGAAATTCCCAGGAAAGCAGCCAGCCCCATAGGCAGACAAAGATCATAAACAGATTCTGTGTCTTCCTGTTCAAGGACATAAAGAGCAGAACCAGTCAAGTTCCCCATTGCCCAAAATGTCCAGGACAGAGGACCCTGGCAGGAAGGAGCGTGTCTGACAGGATCCACAGCATCACATCACCTTGAAGAATGACTATTACAGTTTAAAAAGTCTCTAGCTGTGCAGCAATCTGCTTACATGTCTCCTCCCACCCAGCATGAGGAGATGAAGAAGTTGCAGCTGGCATTTGATGCAGCCAGCCAAGCCAGCACATAGCATGTGACAAACATGAATCAACTGCTCCAAGAGGTGCTGCCACACCCCTGGACAGAGTTCTGGGGGCAGCTTCTGGCCTGGATCCAGCCACTGCTCCATGCCCATGCACCAAAACTCTTGGTGGGACAGAACACTTCTAGCTCCCAGAGCTGTTGAGACAGACTTGGGGGAAACTTTCTCCATGGTTTACCCTGTGAGTTGAACTGGGTATCCACATGAGTATCCATGTAAAGCACCAGCCTTGTGGTGGAAACAACACAGGAAAGCAGACTACAGAACTCAGAAACCACAAGAGAAGAGAAAGGGACCAAGAACACCCAAACATCATACTGGGGGACAGAGTTTTCTATCAATCCTGGGGCCCTCCCCAGCCCACCAACACTGAAGATTCTGAGGTCCTGCACTGGTTGTTTTCCCAAGCGTTTTTTCTCTTTGTGTCTAAACTCGAGATGTGACAACTATTAGCTCTGAAACAACTGCCTCTGGAGTTTGTCTTACAAGCAAGGACAGACTTACTAGGGCTGCTGGCATGACACCCATCACCTCCACTTCACTGTGGCTGCAGAGATAACTGCTCCTAAAGCAGTTCCAGGTCCTTCCCAGCACAGTATATTAAAGTAAACCAGCATCCTTTTCTGCTTGGCTGGGTGGCAAACTGCTGCAAGCAATTCCTGAACCCTCACAGCTGAAGCATGAGCCGGACTGTGACCTTGTCAGCCATCCCAGTGTGGGCTGTTTGTAATATTAAGTCAGAAAATCAGCTGAGCTTGGCCTTTACTACTCCCTTTGCTTCAGAGTCAGCTACAACTCACAAGTCTGGCTTCAAATGCCACAGCTCCACATGTGGATAAGAGGGATAATATATCAAGCATTTACAGGAGTTATGCTCTGCTCTAAAGCAGAAGTTTGGAAAAGGAAGGTATGTACCACTTGTATAATTATACATTTAGTGTTACTGTTTTGCTTTTATAAACAAATTTATCACAGAAAGGAACAGACATTTTCAACATTCCATGCTTAGAAAAGCAGGAGCATATTTTAAAATCACCAGCCCTCCTCCACAAAGCTGTGCATTGCTTGCTGACAGAGATTCACAATCTCACAACAGCATAAAACATTCATTTCCACTCCAAATGCTTCAGGAGGTACCTCCCTTCTAACAAAATAAAATAAATCAGTGGCTTGGGCATTTTCCTGAGTCTAAATGTATAAACACTCATTTTCATTCCATGAACATAAATCATATTATCATAGAATCATTTAGGTTGGAAAAGACGTCTAAGATGAACAACAACCATTACCCCAGCACCCTCGGTGTCAGCACTAAACCATGACCCCAAGTGCCACAGCTACATGTCTTTGCAATCCCTCCAGGGATGGTGGCTCCAGCACTGCCCTGAGCAGCCTGTTTCAATGCCAAACCACCCTTTTGGTGAAGACATTTCTCCTAATACCCAATATAAACCTCCCCTAGCACAGCTTGAGATTATTTCCTCTTGTCCTATCACTTGTTACCCAGGAGAAGAGACTGATCCCCCACCTCCTTTTGGTAGTTGTAGAGAGTGATAAAATCCCCATGAGCCCCCTTTTCTCCAGGCTAAACACTCCCAGCTCCTTCAGCCACTCCCCATCAGACCTGTGCTCCAGACCCTGCACCAGCTCCACTGGGGAACTGCTCCAGACCTCAGTATCTGTCTTGCCATGAGGGGCCTGTAGCAGGATTTTACCCCCTGCCTAAGTGGGGGTAAAACAGCTCAGATTTTACCCTATTTGCACATAAGTTGTAAGTGCTGGATGGAGAAGAAGGAGTTCATGCAAATTTTGGTGTTGAAGAATGCTGAGACCAGCCTGACTCACCATTCCCAAAGTTAAACATTCTGAGGATGTGAAAAAACAGTGTGTGCTGACAGAAACAGGCACTGATGGGGATGTGACCAAGTTCCTGATAAAGAAAGCACCAGGTGATAGCACTGGTAACTCACCCGAAGCTGCTGAGCTGCAGGCTTCCCAGCTGGCACAGCCCTCATAGAAGCACAAGGTGATCCAAGAGAGTTTTGGTTTTTTGCTGTGGAAATGGTCTTTACTTCAAGTTTGGACTACATGCTCTACATCCTGAAGCTGGCAGAAGTTAAAGTATCAGGTTGCCTGAATGTCTTGGTTCCCAATGGACTGTATTGCAGTTCTCATTATGTAAAGGTTTCTGTATCACTGTTGGTATTGGCACTGAGCTTCACAGTGGCTGCCTGCTGCAGCTTATGTGCTTTTTAAAGCACCTCTCAAACATCCTTATCTCTAGCAGAAATGTTATGTTCTAATTAAGTAGAAAATAATTTTATCTTTAGATGAAATGTGATTCACTCTCCTAAATGCCTACCTCCTTGTCTCTAAATAAAACTCATTTTAGTTAACAATTCAGTTTCATGTTTCAGCTGCAGCTCCTCTAGGACCTTCACCCCATGCACAATTCATAGCCAACCCTACAACATCAAGGGCAGAGCCATAACGAGCCTAAGGGGCAAAATAAGCTGCAATCAGAGCCCCTGGCTTGTGCCCAGAGGAAGCTGAAAAAGCAATTCAGAGCCACAGGTCCCTTTATTACATGCAGATGAGTTTAAGCACACAAAAATAATAGCAGAAAACCACAAAGTTTCTTTCATCTTCTCCCCCTCCCTTTTTTTAAGACATGTCTGTCATGTGCAAAAGACACATTCTAATTCTAACGTAATCTTTTGGGGTTTGGGGTTTTTTACACTATGCAGAAAAAAGCACAGCCCAGAAGGACTGTGCTCATTAAAACACTATGAAAGCTGACAACAACAACAAAGAACATTATCCTATCCTATGGCTGTGTACTTTTACTTGCCTTCTACCAGCAACTCACTGCATTGCTGTGCATTAGTACAGAGCCCGTTATCCCCAAACGTGGCTTTACCTAGGAAATATTCTCTCCTGAATCAGGTGAGAATGAGCCACAGGGCTGATTATCTCATGTCACCTGCAATGCCCTGCCTCAGCCAGCAGGATGCCAGGGCCCTCTGCACTGAACCTCAATAATTCATCTGAAGCACAACACAATTTATCTGTTCTTAAACACACAAACCACTTGGTTGAACCTGATGAACCAATCCAACTGCGTGAAGTTTCCTGATGTGAGGGTACAAATCAGGAGAAGTTCCAGCACTCAAACCTCTCACAGCACTTTCCTCAATCTCATCTGGTCTGATGCAATGTAAAATAGGAATTGCGGCAGTTTTCACTCCAATGTGGTTTGTATACTTTCATGGAAGGATTCAATCACATTCAATTACTTAACTGCACTATAAAATGCAGATTTTTTTTTTAATAAAATAGCCTGATTTGAACTCTTTAGATTGTACAGATTCCTTCACAGCACACAAAACTATGTTTCTTACCTTTTTGGAAAACAAACAAACAAAAATCCTTACAAACAAACAAAAAAACCCCAAAACAAACCCCAAGTATTTCAATAAAGAAAGAATGCTTACACAACATTGGCCATTTTAAAACACACCTATAGACCACTACATGTGTAAAACAAAACATGAGGACACTTACAGAATTGCAGACTGAGGCTCAAAAAGGCTAATAGGGCTGCCAAGGCCAGCAAGAACAGAAAACGGTTTCGGAAAAGCATTATTATTATTCACTCTGCTTGCTCTTCATGGTTTCATCTTCAGATATCTGTGGCTCCTGCAAACAACAAAACAGTGGCAAATATGTATTTCAGATGTGGAAACATCAGTTACTCTTTAAAGGCAAGCACACAAGGCAATTCGAATTGGCAAGAACAAAATTGAGAAGTTGCCTTCACCCTAACAATAGGATTAACTGTATTTCCACAACAAAACTTTCAGGTAAATAAAAAAGATTTCCATTTTCCATAAAATTAAGCTTGCTCCTGCAAACACAGGGTTAATACTCACATTCAGGGTTAATAATCAATTCTTAAGATAAAAGAGTTAGAAAAGCTGTCAATACCACTACACAGTAAACAAAAAAGTAATAAAGCCTCAGCAGTCGTTACTCATTGCAGAAATAAAAATACAAAAATCCCAAGCCCTCCCCTGAAAACATCCAAACAGTTTTCCTTGCCAAATGACATTCTGAAGAGTACAGAATTTGCTGAAGTGCCCTGTTTTCACAGATGTACGTTTTCCTGTGGAAAACTGCTCTATATAAGGCATGAGAGGGGGTTGCTCTCCCCCCCACATGCCTTTTTTTCTTTTTTAAACAACCAGCTGCTCTTATGTGCAAGAGATGCCTCCTCCTAGCACTGACAGTGTGTTGCAGGAAATTGGTTAGTCTTGAAAGAAAGCTTCTGAGATTCCCAGACCCTTTGAACTGAGTTCTATTTATGACAGAACATTCAAACCTGTTGACAGAAAGTAACTTTTTTCCCCTCCACTGTTTCTTTTTGCCCCAGAACTTATTTCCTCACAGAAAGAGGCCTCTCTTTATTTTTCCTGTTTTTGAGAATGACAAGTCTTACATAGACATATAATTAATACATATTTGCTTACCAAAACTCTTCTGGACTCCAAAAACTAGCCATCTTAACAAGATTTTAATCTCTGAGTGCTGATAAAATCACAGCCTCAAAATTCTGATTTTTTTCTACACTGTCCCCTTCCTCCTCCCAGTTAATTTTCTTACTGGTATTTGAAAAGGTCTCAGGAATCATTGAACTTATTTTATCCACTGGGGTTGGTTTTGAAAAGAGTTGTGTGATTGCATTCACAATAAGTGAAATCCATTATACCCATACATTCTGCAAGACTGAGGTCTTTCCATCTCATTTTATTTGGATAGCTACCTTTACAGCTTTTGGAAATGGTGGAAAGATGGAAAGATCTGGAGATTCTGCAAAGCAGGAAACCAGAGTCATTACAGTATTTTTCCCAAATGCCAACAGCACCATAAATGGCATGTGCAAGCAGTAAAAAAAAATAAAGTAAAAAGAGAGGGAGAGGGAAAGTTGGAAGGAACAATTTTTAACAGTTCCCAATGTTATAAATGGTCAGAGGCCAATTCAAAATAAAATAACAAAATTTATTTAACACAATTTCAACACCGAAATAAAGCCACAATAAAAAGAAACAACATTGATCGAATGCTGGGTGGACAGAGAGGCGGTACAAAAGTACCCTCCGAATTCTGCCACACTGCTATGTTTCAGCCCGTGGGTTTTATACAGTTTTTTTACCCTAAGGCTAAGCCTGTTGAAAGTCTAAATATGCTTTGTTTCTAAAAGAGTCTTGTCTGCATGAAGAGGTTCTTTGATGGTTTTTTCTGAAGTTCATCTTGGGAGGGGTGATCTTGATCGTCCAGGATCTCCACCAAGATCGGTATCTGATGTTGAAGAGCTGTGAAGTGACCAAGATCGGTATCTGATGTTGAAGAGCTGTGAAGTGAGGGTCCACCCTTAATGGCCGGACCATCTTCTGGCTCTGCCTTGTTGTTACAGTTGTAGATGTGTTTGGGAACTTTGGAATCTTGGAGGCATTCTCGGGTAGCTTTTTATTAGTAGCTTAAATCCACACGAATTTATCTATTATACTTATTACACCAATGTCAAAAAATCATAGCTCATCCTGGAACATCCTAGTGAAAGGCAGGCAGAAGCAAAACTGAACTACACCACTGCAACTCAACAAAGCTGTGAAGGATAGAAGGTAAAAGGATTAGTGTATGTCAAACACCAGGAGAGAATAAAGCAGTTCAACCAAACAGATGGGACAACAGAAGGAACCCCAGGAAAATGCAAAAAATAGATTTAGCAGGGAGGAGAAGGTAAAATCTGTTAAACAGCTCTCAGGAACAAGAGGTCTTGTGCACAGTCTACACAGATTAATACTGTTGTTGCATAAAATAAAGCTGCCACAAAAAAAATTAAAGACTGAAAAATAGAAGATCTTACACACTTCATATTAGCAAAATGTTTTCCTGAGTAAGCTTAATGAGCTTTAAGCCTTAATTGCAAGATCAGAAGCTTTAAAACACTGAGTGTGAAAGGCAGCATTCAAGAAATTACAAAGTGGAAAGAATTTTCTTTTGAATACACTTTGGCTTGCTAACAAATTAAAAGTTGCTCTGTTGCGACTTTGAGGAATAGGAAGAGCTCCTGCTGAGAAGCTGTTAATTAAAAGCCTGTCAACACAATTTGCCATCAGCTCCTCCTTGGCAAGAAGCTGCAGGGAATCAGGTGAAGGGATGTGAGACTGAGTCCTGAAGCCTCTGCTCCTCCAGGCTGGCACACAAGCTACTCCCAGGGCACAGCTGCACTTGGCCAGCACGTGTGAAGTGAAAGCAGTACAGTAAGAATTGTGAGCACTCACTGAAGTGAGCATTGGTAAACTAAAAAAGATAAAATGAAGCCTGCAGGGGGGAGAAATAAAAGCAAACCAACCTTATCTTCCCACAAAACTATTCTTGCATGCAGATGAAACAAAACAACAAACCACAGAGCAAAACACATTTGGGGTGTTCAGGACAGTATGACAGAGCAAGAGCACTGCAGAGCATCCACTGCTGACCTGACGTGCAGGCACTGCTGCTCTTTATCTGTTTACCCAAGACAGAGTGCAGGTCCTGGCCCAGCCTCAACATCTGCACACCGTGAATTCCCAAAGGGCAATTCCATCACCAGCCACCAGCACCACCTCCTGGGCTGCAGGAATGGGGCCTGGCTCTGTGGTTCCCAGCCAAGGAAGTACTCGTTGCTTCTAAAGGGGAGTGAGCACCACACCGAGGTGAGACTCAGTGCCAGGAGCAGCAGCTTCTGACATGTGCCCAAAATGCAGTGATTGATGCTCATCCCTGAGACAGGCAGCTTTAGACTGGATATTAGGAAAAAAATCTTCACAGAAAGGGCTGTCAAGCATTGGAACAGGCTGCCCAGGGCAGTGGTGGAGGCCCCATCCCTGGAGGGATTTAACAGAGCTGTGGATGTGGTGCTCAGGGACAGGGTTTGGTGGTGGGTCTGGCAGTGCTGGGGGAACAGCTGGACTTGACCTTTTTCAACCTAAACATTCCCACAATTCTGTTTCTATAAATGCAGTACTTGATAAAGATGACCTGTACAACTCCAAACATTCCAGTCACTCTAATTTTAAATGTGACACACTTAAAAAGTTTAGAAGTTCATAAAAATAGTCCTTAATAAAGCATCCTACATTGAAATGCAGGTAAGTAAAAGGCTAATTCTCAGTCACCTTTTGCAGCATACCTACCTACATACCTATCCACAGAATGTAACTTGTCCTTTTAAACACGATCCAAAATCTCAACTCATCAAAACGTGCCAGAATGACTCACAGCATTCAGAGCACCTCAGCAGTTACCTAACCTCACACAAGTGCTGGTGCAAGGTGTTATTGCACGCTCACACAAAGTTAAAACAGCCTTATGGTTGAAGGCCAGGAGTCAGGAGAAATTAATAACTCCTAGAAATGCTGGGAGAGAGGCAGCCAGCCTGGAGGCCAGGCGAGGCACGAAGCTGGAGCAGAGCAGCTGGCAGCACTAACCTTCATTCTGTTCAGCACTGGGGGGGCACTACCAGCCATAGAAACTCCCCTTGGCAGCACCAGCTCCTCAGCAAACCAGACACAGGGCATCTCTGGACTGCCTAAACTTCTTTTGTTTAAGTCAGGCCCTGAAAATAACTTTACATCAATGCTTTCAAAGCACTTGTGAGAGGAGATGTGACACTAAACCAGCACTGCCAAACTGCTGGGCCAATTGACTGATGCTGTTACATCCTCCAAATCACCAGCAGCCATCTATAATACAAACCTACTCTCCAGCATGAAGCGTAAGCACAGAGTTATACTGACTCACCATGACAGCTTAAATGAATTTACTTGATTAAAACAGCATGTCTCCATAAATAATCAATAGTACTCCTCAAAGTCTGCTTCAATAAAATTACTGTATTTATCTGATGTGCTGCATCAAAATGACATTGTCTACTGAAATGCAAGTGAGCAGAAGTGGTCACAATGAAAAATCCAGCAAAGACAGATGGAAACTTTGTCCCAAAAGGAAGGTAGTGCTCAGTCTGCCCACAACTATCTGCCAAAGACAGAGAAAAGTATATTTTGGAGCAAGCTTATAGAGTATAGGAGGGAGAACAAAAAGCCCACAGACAACAAAAGGTTGATTTGGAGTAACATTCATAGATAGTTTTAGAAAAGGTCACAGAATAACACAGGGACCCCCCCATCAGTCTGATATTTCTACACTGCATAAGAGATTCCAACCATCATTTCTTTTTGATATATCTTCTGCTTTTCATCTACATCTGGAGGCTTATTTTTTCTTCTGAAAATGTTTTTTGTACCCTGTTTTGAAGGCATCTCAAATGAAG
The DNA here is from genome assembly GCA_910950805.1 of Acrocephalus scirpaceus scirpaceus. Taxonomy (NCBI): domain Eukaryota; kingdom Metazoa; phylum Chordata; class Aves; order Passeriformes; family Sylviidae; genus Acrocephalus; species Acrocephalus scirpaceus. The sequence continues at coordinate 19,005,657 of OU383781.1, forward strand.
GTGACAGTTCCTGCTACAATTATAATGAAAAGTTCTACCTTGACTTTTACTTTAACTCATGATGGTCCACCAATCAGTCCCCAGCCATTGGGCAGCAGCCTACTAGGCACATTTTTTATCTACTCACAAGTCCAGCCCCCAGACAACTTCAGACAGTGTGTTCATACTCTTGAATTAGCAACTACAGAAAATAGTTGTGTCAGCAAATGGCACAAGTCAAACCTTTTCTTTGGCACTTCAAGCAATTTGCCTTTTTTTCCCTGCAGGAATGCAAAATAGTGGCTGGGATTTTCTGGTCATGACCAAATCAACCCGTGCTATAAAGAAGAGAGTGGAAATGGGAACACACAGCAGAACCAATTCCCTGGTCAGCATGACCTGCTTAGTTAGTGATGCTTGTAATTGTCACGGTGAGGAAACCCTCACAAAACCCCTGCAGCCACTGTAGCAGCAGCAATTTAAATTGGACATATGACCCCTGCAACACTGAGGGTGCATTTTGCACAGCATCACAAAGTAACACAGCATCTGTGATACTGTTCAGCACAATTCTCCATTTTCCCGTTGGAAAAAAACAAGAAACACACTTTTTTTAAAATAGCATTTAAGAAAAATAGGTCACAACACTTGGTGCAAATAAATGCATTTCTAAAAAGAGAAAAAACAGCTCATCATTGAAAATATTAAATAAAACCTGCTCAGTAGTGTTATTCGTGTTAGCCCACCCACCCCATGAGTAAAGCCGGAAGTCAGTAACCACAGCAAAACTCAACTGAAGGTACAAACAGGTCAACAGCCTCATGAAACAAAAACAAACAAAAAAACACACATACAAAAAACCCAGCCCCACACCTAAGTGAAGATAAAGAAAGCCATGATAAGAAAGGCAATGTTCACCACTCCAGAAGTAAGGCACGGAAACAGCAAGTGCCAACAACAGTCCCTGTCCAATAGAACATGGCTACATGTTAACATGTAAAAACTAATAGTTACTTATAACATACTTTTATTTTTTAACTACTTAACATTTTACCAACAAGTATCTGACTTTAAAAGAAAAACAAGTAAGATGTTGAAGTTTAATATATTTTAGCACATTAAAATGTCCACGTCCAAACTCTTCTTGTCTACTGTTTGCAAGTTTCTTCCTGGCCTGGCCAGCTCTAAAATTCTCCTACTGGCACAGCTGGTGCTGCAAAGTGCAGAAGCTATTACAATGGCCCAGCAGTACTGCCCAGCCTTCCAAGAGAGCAGCATAAGCTCCCACTTCATACAAGCCAAAGGATCAAACAGACCTTACGTGAATAATTCTGCCCCTCTGTACAGCACTCACTTTCCCTGTGCAGCAGATTTACCCTGCATTTAATAATTCAGGACACTGACGAGTGCTGAGCACATCGAAGTGACGAAGGGACCACCAGCCAGGCTGAACATTGACACACCTCAAATATAATCCACTGCTCTCAAAAGACAAGGTTCCCTTGACTCCGAAATTGGAGCTTTTAAACCTCAAGGTGCACAAGTAGATGAACAGGTGAACATTTTAAACGTCTCTTTCTCCTAAGCAGCTTTCAAGTTTGAGCTGGACTCTTGTCAAGTTTTCCACTGGAAATGCTGGAAAAGCCACCTTCAGCTTCAATCCTTCAGAGGGCTGTTCCCTTCTCTTCTGTCCTACTCAGTCACCATTAGGAGCTGCCTTTTTTCAGATGCCAGATGCTAAGAGATGTGAGCAGAACAAGTGTTTGTATAGTTTAGGTTTGCATTTGATTTTGCCAGTCTAAGTCCTTTAGAATGCATTTGTTTTATTGAACTTAGAACCTACCAGTCTATGAATCTCCTGAAAGTGGGCAATAAACACAGTCATGCAGAGACACCTTTGTTCAAGTTTTGTGCATTAATGTTATAGTTAATGCAGTGTAACATTAGAACACTACAAGCTATTCTTTATGAGTTTCACAGCACTGGAAGTTGACTTATTCTGCAGACAGAAATCTCTCAGCTTCTGGAATTTCCTTACACTTACATCAATTTTCTGATGAAATGATGCCCACATTATCTTGAACAAACATAACTGAGTTTAAAAAAAAAGCATGGAAACTGATAAAAAAGCATGAAAAGATCATTAAGTGTTGGATTTTAATTGGTTTTTTTTCACCCTTGCACAGCAAACCATTTAGGTGTGTCAGCTTACCTGCCTGTACTCTGACCACTAATCACCTTGCAAGGAAACACTTCTAAAACCAAATGCTTCCAAAAACTGAAACAAGTACTTTTGGAAGAAATACCGTAACTGTGAGTTGTAAATACCCCTATAAGCACTTGAAAACCAAAACAGGGGGCTTTTTTAAGACCAAGCACAATAATTTCTGTCCTGAAGTCACTAAATGGGATCAATACTGCAGTTTCTACATAATCAATGTTCCTAGAACTATTAATAAGGAAAATATAAGTAAATACATGAACTAATTTAGACATTAAGAAAATCATAGTTTTAAAATACAAGGTACTATAAATATTTGATTCTTTGGGGATGAAGTAATTGCCCTAGAATGCTCTTTTCCTTCTCCATGCTTTCTACTATTCCTAAAATTATCAGTAAATGTGAGAGAAGTTCTCAACAGTTGCAATTCAAATAATGCTTCCACATCCTACACATCCTTTCATTAAAAATAAATAAATAAGCCCACTATAAATTTAGTCTCCTTTTCTCCCAGAACACTTTCCCTTTAGAAACTCAGCTTGGAGACAGCTTGCTGCCTTCATGCCCAGGCTCTGGCAGCACTCTGACAGCAAAGGCATTTTTGCTCCTACCAGCTTCACTGGTCTATTTACACAGAATATCCAGTGCTCCCATCAGCCAGGACACAGGGATGACATGCCCCTGCCTGGAGGAACTTAACAAAAGTCTAAATTAGCTCTGACAGTAAACAAAGAGAAAAAGCAGGGCTGCACATAGGAACAATTATGGAATGTTTATTCCAAGCTGTCTGCATACCCCTTTATGTTCTACTTTCTCACAGATTTAGACATCTGTTTAGACCAGAGGACAAAACAGTGGTCAGCAGCAAAATTCACGCTTGCCAGCTCACACATTCTCTCCCTTTTTTATTCCTACTCTTAGTCACTGATGCTATGTACCACATCACTCTAGGGGCTCAGAGCCCAGGAGGAACCTCTGTGAGTTCTGCTCCACATCATGGCAAACACGCAGGGAAAGCTCCACATGGCAGCCACAGGAAGCTCTGAATCCTTTAGCAGAGGTGTCTGGCACCATCAACGCTGCTCCAAGGCTCAGAGTGCAGCACAGTCCCTGAAGAAGGATGTGGGTTTGAACCCGAAGCCACCTTTTGGACAGAACATGATACAGCATGGACTGCTTCCCTCAAACCACAGAGAAGCTTCACTGCTGTGTTACAGTCTACCAATAAAATCCAATCTATAATAAAACCTGTCAAATTACAAAGCTTTCAACTGAGTTCAAATAACGATGGATCACAAGCTATTCCCCTTTTTTAAAAGTCACATTTCATGGCATGCCCAAATTTTAAGTATCGAAGAGACCACTGCAGTTCTTTTGCTAGCTTAAAACCTCTTCTCTTATTTTCATATTCCTTTTAGGAATTGTTGAAAATCTCCATGCTTTGGCCTTTGGTTTTTCAGCTATGACTTTATAGGCATCATATGGTTTACTCATTTGAACAGCAAGTGTATGAGATCATGAAATATTTCCAGGAGTAGGTGTGTTTAACTTTGGTTTCTTTTGGTCCACGTAAACCCTTAGCTCAAGGGATTCCTCAGTTCAGACAAACTCTTCAGCAAGTGTTTTAGTCTAGCTTTGATTACCTCTTTTTGGTTGGAAATAGGATCAATGTTCTACACTACTATGTAGAATTCTTTAAAAACTTGAAATCACTACCAACCCATCAGTCCAGCACATCACTTTGGAGTTTTAATATCCAGGAAAAAACTTTCACAAGCAAAACTCTGTTATCCACTTCAGGAATGTCCCCATATTCCTACTCCTTTTCCTATGCAATAATAGGTCATACAAGCCTCTGAAATGCAGAGAAAGTAAAAACAAAACCAAAGGAAGTTCTTTTACTTCCTTAAAGGAAACTGAGCAACTCTTTTTTAACACTATTATGAAACTTGAAGTAAACCTTATGATTTTGATGGCTCCGGGCCAGAACTGAATATTAACTGGCAGAAAAACCTTTCTAGAACATAGAGATAATTAAATAATTCTTAAAAAACAGCACCAGAATGTAATTATTTTAAACTTACAATTTTAAAACCATATACCATATGCTCATAACTATAAGCATAGATCCTAATCACCCCTCAATCACAGCCAGTGGCTGATCAGATAACATCACAGCTCCAAAAAGCACGCAAAGGCAAAGCAGTTAACATGCTTGAATTGTTAAATGATTTTTAGGGTTTATTTTTAAGTTTGCAGTTTACTTTTTACAGTTTTAATTGTTGGAACAACTCCATCTCCTGCCCTAACACTCACTCCCCTGTGCACATGTCTCCTCTGAGCAGGAATCTGCCTCCCTCTGCCCCAGTGTCAGGGGTTCTGTCCTGAGGCAAATATCTTCTTCTGGCACTAACTTTGAAAGTAAACATTGCAGGGATGCACTCAAAGCTAGCTGTGATCAACCAGGGAATACAAGTTGAATAAACAGATCAGTGAAGAAAGCTCATAAACACAGAAAAATGCTTATTTTCCCACACTGAGTCAAATTTATCCCATGTAATGTTCAAGATGATGCTAATATTAAGGAGTGTTTTTCACTCAGGTTAGATTTGGATTTGAGAATGTGATTTGAGTTCCCAAATCTGTACTTCTTTTCTTTCCAAATGACCTTATACTGGGTCAGTTTATACCCTACATCCATACTCTGCTGGTGAAGTTACACACCCAAAGTCCTCAGGGGCTCACACAGGTAGATTTGCTCACCATACCCAAACTCAATGGATTTGGGGAGACTTTATCTCTTCAGCCCACTCACCATCCTGCTCTGTATCCCATCTTCACCTTGTCCTTCACCCCTCACCCTCTGGAAAACTGCCAGAATTTGAACCCAGTGCTCCAGCCATTCCCCCACAGCTGTCAGCTCACCCTAAAATGCACCATTTTACATCTGGTGATTTGGCCACTACTGAGAGCTTTCCACACAGTAAAACAGCATTTTACTAAATTAGCTTAATTATAGATGTGAAAAATGGCAATGCAACAACCTGGGAAGCATTTGTGCAAGAGGGATGGAAGGGATGACATCGATTTCATTATCCATCACATTTCTACCCTACCCTATCCTTGTGTAAGCTATATTTTGACTCTCATCCCAAAAGACTTTTCTTCTGCCTATAGCTCTGCATGAGATCTGTTCCACCCTAGTATTATATGTCAGGTCACCCAAAACTTCCATATTCAACCACTTCCACAAAATCTCAAGGATTCAAAATTACAGGGCAGATACACACTTCTGTTGCAAATGGAAAACTTGTGCTTCTCCACACATTCTACTATTACCCATTGCAGCTCATATTGGAGAGGGAAAAAAAAGATTAAACATACTTCATTCAGCAGTTTTGTCATCTTCCTGCAATCTAACCCCAGAATGGTGATTACACAGATGCATTAGCACACAGTCAGCATTTTCTGCTGCCCTTTCCTCCCCACAACTCTTTGCACAACTGCCAACTTGCCTGGCTGCTGGAGAGCTGGATGGGGAATAACACAGGCAACATACTGGGAAAACTGCCATGCTGCTGGCAAAAGGGCATGCCTGGCTTTTCCCTGGATCCTCATGGCAGCAGCACAAGCTAACCACTAGGAACACATCATCTTACAGACAGAGACAGCTGAACACACAGGTGCAGGCAGGAGAGTTACTGCTTCAAAAGGAAAAATAAAAATAGGTTTAGGTAAACAGCGCTGGCATTAAACATCATGTCCCAGCATTTCCTTGGAAAAGCCCTTTGGCTACAGTTTTGTTGCTTTAGTTGCTTAGCTGGTTTCACATTTTATCAGCCCACAGAAGCTCCCCATGAAGGACCCAAAGGCCTTCAGAGAGAGAAACACAAGCCTGTGTTCAGACTCAGGAGCGATCAACCAACATCACCACCAGGGAGGCAGGGAGGGTGAACAAAGCAGGAGAAATACAGAGTGCAGGAAGCAGTGCCAGCATTACTCGGTCCTTTTAAACAAGGATTAAGCACAGAGGGTAGCAACTGTCTGCAGGGTCCCCAGTCAGCCACTGCCAGCATCAGGAGGGCACAGTTCAGCATCTTCCACTACACAACTGTGACATTTATTATTGCAGACACTGACACAAAGCTCTGGTGTCTGTTTTATTATTTTACAAGAGAAACCAAGAATGTGACAATTCTGGGGGGAAACTGACTTCATTCTTGGTTCATGCTAAAGTTTCAGGTGGCTGTAGAAAGTATGAATGGATCAGCTGAAAAACAGCCACTGATTAGTATTTCCAGACAGCCATTCTGAAAGTGTTTACCATGTGGCACAAACAAATAAGCCTAATTATTTCAGCTTCCAAAAATCAGTTACTTTTAAGAAATATGCCAGCTGTCTAGCTTTTCAAAGCCCAGTTTACTTCTCTAATCAATATGAAATAGCCTGTCAATCATGCTCTGAATCCTCTGGCTGTCATCAGAATCACTTAGTGCCTAACCACACATTTACCATCAACCTTTGTAGCCCTCCTGGCAAATGTTTCCATTATCAGCTTGCACAATGCAAAAAAAAATGCTCTTTCTTGCTGCTTAGGATGAACCATTGCATTGATAATTCAGGCATTATCTGTTTTTTTAATAAGAATCATAAATGCCATTTGTCACAGTACACCTTCCCACTCTTCTTCACTGAACAAGAAAATGCCTCACCCAGCTGTAATCAGAGAACATCTAATATTTTCAAGACAAACAAGAACAAGAATTTTGAATTCCAGCCTAAACCAAATGGCACAAAACAAGCCACATGGGCAAACCTCATGTGCTCCTACATTGACATTAGTCAAGACTCATGTATCCTCCTCTACAAATTTTAGACAACAAAATTTCCCAAATTCTTCTGCCCTAAATAGTGTGCAAAGCTAAATGCTTGCTTCAGGGAACTCACTTTGGGATTCACCAAAGTGCGGCCTGATTTTAACAGAATATGAAGCATGTCACAGTCTGTACAGCATTGCTAGTATCGTCCTGGAAAACTGCTGCAGAAACCTTCAGTCGTCATCATCCTTACATAGCTTTATGACCAACTGTTTCCAATTCTGTTTCTGTGTAATTTATGCCATACACTGGCCTGTATTTCCATTCCCTGTTACAGAAAGCATTTTCAAAAGCATTTCAAAGAAAATAAGAAAATATGCATTTTGAAGCACAGTATTTTATCAGTACTGCAATATTTTAATACAAGGCCATTAAAATTACCATGACACTCAAACCCATGCAAGTAAAAATCTTGCATGAAATCTACATTTAAGTCTCCTCCCAAGCATTTGACATTTCTTTCCTTTTTGCTGCAAAGTTTAAGTTTTCTTTTTAAGAAATATAAAGATATATAATTTACCACCCAAGCCAGAGTTTTTTAAGTACACCCTTCTGAATGTGAATCAATGCACTGCTCACTTACTGCCTCCCTCTCCCAGAGAGGCAAGATTAAAGGCTGTCTTCAAACACTTCCCAAATGTGACGCACTGCTGGAGCAGTTTTGACCCAAACTACCCTATTGGACTCTTTGTCCAACATTTGGACCACTGAGGTTCTTTATAAGCAGCTCTTTTCTCACCCTTGAGGCTGCTGTCTGGCAACACTTGTGTGTGTGCTGCTCCAGTGCCTATCTGTGGAGTTGGGCTGTCACAATATTCCTGCACATTGTTGTTAACTATCTGCCAGTAACTCCCCAAACTTTCCTGTATTCCCTGTAACAAACTCCATCTTATTTAATCTTCTCATACCTCCTTCACCAAATGATTCTCTAAAAAGCCAAAGCAATATTAGCTGTGTATTTTGTGCACACTCCCAAGCTCCTTGAGAGAGCACCTTCATCCTTTTGGCAGAGGCAGGCTTGAAGACTCCACCCTCCTGAACAATTAAAGTACCACCACCCCCTCTGTAGCATCTATCATAAACCATAAATCTAAATCATAAAGCATATGTTAGTGGGTGGTTTAACATTTAATTCCTATGCTCATGTGATGTATGCTTGTAAGCAACACATATCTCAGTGGTTTTCCACTTAATTAATTGCCGACATGCTATTGTTGGCCAAGAGACAAAATTATGGGGAAATGACAATAATACGCAACTAGAACTGACCATAAATCCAGATAAAAGCCACACTGATAACCACGTGAATCCAGCATTTTTTGGGCAACAACACACAGATACACTTAAGATACAAAGCCTTTCTATGTAAAAGAATTTTTTTTTCTTTTTAATATTTGCAACTTCATCAGAAAAAGCATCCAAAAAAAATCAACTAAAGTCCAATTTCAAAGGTCTCCTATGAGATTGTGGAAATAAAAAAGACATATGTAAGAAATCTCACAGGACACTTTAGGTTTCATTTGTCTAAGAAGGTTATGGTAAGTGTGTAACATATACACCCCTTTGTAAAACCACTGGAGGAAGAACAATTCATGGGGGACAGTGATTTTGCTCACCACGAAGCATTGCTTTTTCTGTTTCTTCACTCCAAGATGCCCACCTCTAAAACTAGACAGAAAAATAGAAAGCTCTTAGAGAAAATGAAGCTCCCAATCACAAAAATTAAACAATTTAAGTAAATGCTTGCAGCCTAACCCAAGGCACACCTCTACACAGGTGCGACACAGCCTCAGTTACACCAAAGCCATTTTACAGTCTGTTGTTGTCAGACCTCCTCTGCTATCCCTCAATGCTTCCTTAGCCCCAGAACAGGGAGCTTGTCCAGTATGGATTGAATCTTATAAAAAGTAGTATTTCAGCACTACTGAGCTTGCATAACATATTCAAGATACTACAATTAAAAGCCATTAGAGAGAGGAGCATATGTGTTTTAGCCATGTGCACTACTTGTAGTTACCTTTTGGAGAAGATTAAAATTAAGCAGCTTTTGCTTTTCATCTCAGTCACATCCTCCCACTACAAATTCTGTCTGAGCTAATCCTCCTTCTAGAGACTTCAAAACAGGGCATAAGTATTACAGCTACTTACTGCCAAAATGTGCTGGTTTAATATCCCATTACTATTGTAATACTGGCACAATAACTTATTATATGTGACAGCTTTTGCAGTTAGTCAAAGATAGAACCACTTATTCAGTACTGTTTTTTTCACCACATAAAAATATATGTAAAATTTGTAGAAGAGAAAATTTAAGATCTGTACTCAGATGCTCATCTGAGACGATGATGCCAGACAAAATAAAAGGCTTGTAAAGTCATTACACATGCTTTTCTCACCCTGTCATTTCCACTGTCAAAGACTTTATGTAAAGTGATCAGTCCAGAATTTCAGGTTACAGTGTTTACAAGTGCATTGTTTAGCCCTTACCTTCCAGCATTTTAAAACACACTTTCACAGAGTTTTGTTTTTTAAGGGCCACACTCTGTACGAAGGCCAAGACAATGTCCATCTCAGAACACACTTCCAATGAGAAGTCCATGCTTGTCAAAACATTCAGGGTTGTTTCTCAGGACCCATAGCACAGAAATACACTAAAAGAAGTCTGTTCAAGGCCCTAAAAATATCTAGGTTAAGTATGTGCGATGAAAAGGATGCTGTGGGACATGCTAAAGACAAGAGGCATCAGGAAACAGGTGAATTCACGAAGTTAGGTGCACTCCAGCCAACAATGGATGAGACAAGTCCCGGTACCCGGAGCGGCGCGGCAGCCCCGCTCCAGCCCCGCTCCAGCCCCGCTGCCAGCCCCGCTCCAGCCCCGCTCCAGGCGAGGCGGGCACACGCCCCCAGGCTCTGGACGCGGGGACTCGCAGAGGACGAGCCCCTGCCAGCCCCTGCCCTGCAGCGCTCGCACACCCCGAATAACACGGCTCGCACACGGCGGGTCCCGTCCGGGCTGCAGGGCTGACCCGCCCCGAGGCGCCGCGGAGGGGCCGCCGGCCGAGCCCCCGCCCGCCAGGCCGGCCCAGCCGCGGCTCCGCGCCCGCGGCGCTCCCGCCACCCCTCCCGGAGCCGGGCGCGGGCCGCACCCCCGCTGTCCCCGGGCGTCGGCAGCGACCGCCCGCCTGCCCCGCCGAGCCCCCACCGGGCAGCGGAGCACCGCGGGTCCGGCAGAGGCGCGCCGGGACTCCGGCCACAGCGCTCCCCGCCGGCGCGCCCCAGGAGGTGTCCCACCTGCCCGGCGGGGGCCCGGCCCCGCCCGCAGCCGCCCCTCAACTGCCTCGCCGCGCTCGGCGCCTCCTCCCGGACCTGGAGCCGCCGCCGCCGCTGTCTCCTCCCGGGGCCGGAGCTGGAGCCGCCGGAGCCGCCACGCCACGGCCGCGGCTCCGCGCCCGCCGAGCGCCCGGCCCGCCCGAGCGCCGCCCCCCCGGCCACGCCGCCCGCCCACGCCCCCTGCCGGCCGCCGCCGCCACCGCCCGAGCAGCGGGAACGGGACGGGACGGGACGGGACGGGACGGGACGGGACGGGTCGGGGACGGGACGCTCCCACAGCCGATGTGGGACGGGGCGCCCGCTGCCGACCGCCGCATACGCGGCCCGCCCGTCAAGGATCCGGGAAGTGTCAGCCCTCTGAAGCCGCCTTCTTTCGCAGCTACACCTGCGGAGAGCAGCGAGAGGCTCCGGGACCAACAGCGGGCGCCCAGCCCGAGTTCCCCACGTCCCAGTCCTGTTTTTCGACTTCCCGCTGCTTTTAGCTTGCAGCGTTGGAGTGGATGGATGTCAGCTCCCGGAGATGCGGCACGATCGTCTCCCGCAGCTGGGATAGGTGGTTACTGCCACTGACTCCGCTAGCACGCTCTTCTGATATTTGACTCACCAGGAGCACGGCTGGAAGCTGTCACGGTCCTTTGGAAGAAATGCCACGAATTTCAGTACAGAGATATAACGAGCACATTCTCTTGTGCAGCTGATAAAAGTGCATTCATTCCATAACTTGCACAGTACTCACCAGGATTTGCTCCAAACAAAGCAGTTCCCAGCTAACCAGCCTGTCTGTCCTCTCATAAGAGCCAATTCTGCTCCACTAGCAGGAGTGCTTGTTCAATCCTGTAAGCTGATCGCCTTTCAAATACACCAGTTTTTCATGTATCCCTGAACTAGACTCTAAAATCAATTCTGCAGATTTGGAGAATGCCCTAATTTCCTTTCCATACCTACTCTGGCATGTGGATGCAGAGCCTGCATGAATGCTAAGTGATCAAAAGTGATAGGAAAGATGTGTGCTAATGTCTTTACATTACAATTCGATGTTTGTAAAGGTGAAGGTATGGGTGTTAGCGCCTTTGAAAAGGGTCTTAATGTCTCTGCTAACTTCAAAAGGTAGGTTCCTTACCGGGCCCAGACAGCTTGACTCCTGAACAGCCAAGGGTCTGCACGAGTCTGAGCTTCCGAACTTTGGGGTAAAATGACAGGTTCAAGGGGGGGATATGTGGTAAGTGTTTCGGGAAGGCTGTACCTTCCTAGCAGCTCAGCTGACGGGGAAAGGAAGAGAGAAACATGCAGCTGGGAGTTTAGGATAAAAGGAGGCTGTGCCCTAAAACGTCGAAAGAGAAAACCCCGGGGGCGTTTGGCCCGGTGGACTCTCTAGCTTTCTTCGAATGAAGTTGCAGGACTCCTCTGTCTCCTTTATGGACACTGGCTTTTCTTAGAGTGATTGAACGTACAAAAGCAATGCACCGTCACTAAACCTTTGGCACCAGCATCTTTTGTTGTAGTAAGGAGGCACCTCAAAGAATGTCTGTGGTTCTCATACTCCCGTGGTTCCACTTGCAGCCCTGGATACTTCTGCCAGCTTCCAGTTGTGCTGTCACACTGCTCTGCCAGACCAGCAGACACACTTATCTCTGTGGCCTCTACTCGTGGGTCACGGTGACTGGTGATCACAGCCCTGCAAACAGCAGCATGGAGCCAAATTTTCTTTCTTTGATGTTGCACATCTGCAGAGTCAACATACCCAGGAAAAAGTATGGGCATGGTTTCTTAGGTAAACTTGTACTTTTGCATAACTGGTATGATTTCACCTGGAAATATGCTGAGGTTCTCCAGCTTTCTGTTTGGGATAAAATGTAGGAATTAATCTAGTTTAAATCAACAGCCTGCAGAGCAATGTGGAAAGGGGTTGTTCAGCTGCAGATCAGAAGAATGGAGCCTTTACCCACTCCTGCTCTCCAAAAGCCATCCCCAGAGCTGCTCAGCAGCCTGCAAACAACTGCTGCACATCAAATGCAGGCACAGCTGTTCTTCCCTGCTACCAGCATCACATCAGAGCTAATTGATCACAACAATTTTCTTATTTTGTATAAAACTAGTGTCAACCATCTGAAAAAGAATGGCTGGTAGAGGACTATGGGCCCCTAGACATGGACAGTGAGTTCTGACTGCAGTTCACTAGGGCACTTTAGGTCATCTTAGGATAGCAAAATGCCCAACCGTAGCACAAAGAGATCTGGCCTTCCCCTACCCAGAAAGCAGAAGACATACTTTACAGAACAATTATCTCTCTATGGAAACAGTGATTTGCCATGATAGCAAATGTTTGCCAGGCCAGTCGCATTTCCATATCCCTCCAGAACAAAGTGCGGTTCAAAAGGGATTTAGGATTCAGAAACTGTCAATCTGTTCTCCATGGAATAAAAGGGTTTAACTTTCTTCAAAGGATGCTTTTGCTTTGGAAAATAAAATACGCTTGCTTATACACACAAAAGAAATCAACTTCCTTAGAGATAGTCATTATGACATTTATAAAACAAATTACTGTGTACTCCAAAGTTGTTAATATCCCAAAAATTTCTCTGCAGAAACCACATACATGTGGATTTTAAAGACAAAATTAGAGGAGAGGAACTGAATAGTCACAGGGCAGAGCAACTTCAGCTCCTGTCCTTGGGGCAGACTCTGAGTTACTCACAGCCCCACCATATCATCTCACTTTATATTCTGGTCAAATGGATCTACTTTCTGCTATATACACCATCATGCATCAAATGATAGTGCAAATAACATTTAATAGTGTCAAGATTTGCTCTTCTGTCGTTTTAGTAGCTACAAATTAGCTACAAACTATCAAAAGTTTTGTTGCATTAACAGTAGCACTGAGCATGTCTGGATGTTAGAAGTGTATGGTCATTCACTACCAGTAAGGAGCCACGGCTGAGACAATCCACTGTTACATATGGTCAGAGCACTGCAGTGTTCCTCTGGCTGACCTCAATCCCAAGAGGAAAACTGACAACCTGAGTTAGAGATGATAGGTCATGGTGAAATGCAGCCCCACCAGACAGGGTGATGTTGGGGGTTAGAATCTTTGCTTTTGTTTCTTTTCCCTCATGGAATTTGCCCCATAGGTTGCTAGGAAACAATAACTGTTGAAACTACTTAGAAAAAAGGAGTTGCCCTAGGAAGGGTGCAGCTAGCTACTCTCTTATCTGAGATGTTTTTTCTCTGAGGGGTAGATACCATGAGAATAGGACTGGGGAAATGGGGCTGTGTGCAACTCTTATGTCTCTTGCTCTCTGGGCGTCCAGAGGGGAAGGAGGCTGCAGCTGTTGTGGGAAAAATTCAGCACCACTGCAGGGTTCTGTCTTCTGCTTTCTTCTACTGCGAGTGGAGCCCTGCTCGTAAGAGCGGCTGTTGCACTGGACCTGATTAACCACCCTACCTCAGCAAAGAAAGGACCCTTGCCATCTGTTCGGGTGCCTCAGCAGAAACCACCGGGACTCCAGCCCCCTCCCAGAGGGTGAATTTCCCCGCTGTGTGCAGCAGCTGCTGTGGAGGAGCCCAGCTGCTGCTACCCAGCTCTGCAGGGTTTTGCCGCTGACCTGAGGTTCTGCTCCATTATAGCTGCGCACCCCCTGCCTGGCCTGGACGCCCTGCGGTTCCAGCTGCAGCTGAGGAGTTTCTGATACATCTCAGCTACCACTCTGGGACTTTGCTTATCCCTGCCTTCCCAGCTTGCTGCTCCAAGCTCCCTGCTGCAGCCCCTTTGCTATCCAGAGGGACCCTGGCTCCGGCCCCCACTGCGGGTCTGCAGAGGAAACCTCTTCTCCATCCCTTCCTGCCAGCTGCGGCCGCCATTGTCCGAGCGGCCCCGAGCCCGCGCCACAGCACCCCCTGCAGGCGCGGGGGAATCACGGCAGCGCCCTGCCCGGCCGGGAGCCCCCAGTGCCCCTGGCGGCCGTGCCCGGAACTGCACCAACGGGGAAAGGGCTCAAAGCGCAAGAGGAGACTGTTCATTGGGGCTTCTGTTTGTTTGTTCTTGCTACCGTTGTTGTTGTTTGTCTTGTTATACATACACATACTACATATACATACACATTCTAGTAAAGAAATGGTATTTCTTTTCCCGTGTCTTTGCCTCAGAGACCCTTAATTTCAAAATTATAACAATTTGGAGGGAAGGGGGTCATATTTGCCATTCCACAGGAGGTCTTCGCCTTCCTTGGCAGATACCTGTCTTTCAAACCAAGACAGGAGGACAGTTCTAAACTAATTGTTTACTTAGATTTTTCAAGCTCATAGTCAAAATGTTTGTTGTTGTTATTTTGGGAATTATGCATATTCCAACAGTTAGGTGGAATTAGTTAGTTTTTGTCCCTCTCCTTTATTTCTAGTTACCGAGTCATAGCAGCTCCACATCTTTCTGTTTACCAGCTTTGAGTTGGAGATCTTTGGGAGAAGTAAGGGGTTAGTTCATAACTGTCCTGCAGACAAATTCTAACACACATAGTACATAATCAATTAGATTTCACAGCATTTTTCTATTTAATCCAACAGCTAATACTTCTGCAAGAAATGAGAATCAGGGAGTAAGCTCAAAGATTTTACCCAAAATACCAGCTAGATCCCACCTACTGCTTGATAGATAAGTTTACAGCCATCTTTGTGCATAAAGAGAAGTTTGGGGCATTTCTAAGCTGTTGTATCCTTGAACTGTGCGAGAGTATTTTATATGAAGTAATATTTGCATGTGCTTGTTTCACTTCTAGGGTTATTTATTCACTAACAGTTTCAGACCCTCTAAGTCTGTGGGTGGGGGTTTTTCTTCTTTTAGGAACAGAGAAGTTTCGGTGATCTGAAGCCTTCTTTCAGTTGCATTGTTTGACTTGGGCTGAATTTCTCAGCTACACGCCTGGATGCTTCAGGGAGTCCTCACTCTCCATCTAGTAAAAGGTGACATTCTTAGCAAGCACTATTTTCACTTTTCTAATTACTGGCTGAGATGCTTTGTGTTTCAATCCTGCTGCTTTTAACTATATTACAGAAACTGCCAGGTCTGGAAGGAAACCCCTTTGAAAACAGTTATTTATGCCTCTTTTCACCACCACATACCCAAAGCCTGATGTCACCTCTTTCAGCTGCTTAGTGCATGTTCCTGTGTCATTCCAGGTGTCATGTGGTGTATCTGTCCAATGCCTGACAAAGTTACCCCTGATTTTACAGCTTTGAGTGCCTTGGTGACTCATGCATATTTAAGAACTATATTCCTGTAATTTCCTAGGGTGTGAAAATATCATTACCCATTAAATTACCAGACTCTAAGTCTCACTGGATCTTTTGGAATCTTTTAATAATTGTTGATCTGGATATGGTGCCACAGCCACTCACAGAGGTTTCTGTAACTCTTCTGTTGCATTAAAGGAGCTTCTGTTTTCCTTATAGGCTATCTATTATCTTATTCATTAGCATTTCTACATATGTGGCTTTACAGCATTTAAATTATCTCTGCAAGGAGTCACTCAATCCAGCCATCAAAGATGCTATTTTGCAGAATATCATGACCATGTTAAATATTATGTTTTCATCTCTTGCTATCAGGCTTTACTTCCTGATAATATCATCACACTCAGCCTCATCAGTTTCAGCAGTAATCAAGCAATCAGTAATTAAAGTACCTACTAGGAATATTACCACATACCTCGTTATTTTCCTCTTTCACAGGTTGATTAAATCCCAAAAAATAATTACAAATTCTACATTGTTTCTAGGTGAAGAAAGATACAGAAGAATATGCCTTATCTGGCTGTACATGCCAATACTGCCCTTTCTTCTGGATAACATCATAGAAAATCCCATTTATTTTTCAGAGTGAACAGAAGAGTGCTGTTTGCTCATGACCCTGTGTCCTGGAGGATATATTACCCCTTAATTTGGAAAATCACTGATTTATTTGCAGGACTTAAAAAATAAATTAGGACCTCTGAGCAAATGTAATTTGGACAGTCAGTCTGGCCTATTACTTCCTCCTCCTTATTTTTTCCACATCCCACTGCCATGAAGCTGGATGCAGATCAACCACTGGATTAAAATAGAGGCCTCTGATCCCAGCAGGTCTGCGTTTTATCCCAGCAGGAACCACAAAAGCATTGCCAGTGCATGGCAGAATGGCAAAGACCAGTGAAGTCACCCAACAGTGGTGCAGTCAGCTACCTACAAAGTTAGTTTAGCACTCATGGGACAGCAATCACCACATGGCAATGTCGCCCATCACATCTCAGTTGTGATTTAAGTTAACCACAAATTTAAGTTGAAAATTTTGAAAGAGGAACTATGTGGGACCACACTTGGGGAGGAACGTATGCAATAGAAATAGGCTTTTATAAGTACACTAATAAAACACTTACATCGTGCATTTCTGATTTCTCCCCAGCAGAAAACCAAATGCCATTTCCCACTGCAGAGGTTCAGCAGAATCTTCATAGCCCAATTTCTTCAGCATGGACTTACTAGCATGAGACACAGTAGGGGAACCATAGCTCTCATTTTGCCCAGTGTTTCTGGAGAAAAAGCTTAGGTGGCTTCTTTATTTTGGCATAACGCCTTATGACACATCATACTTCAGTTCTGATCAAAGGGCTTCTGTTCATAACTCACATTTCAAAGCAGTTTTAAATGAGATGCTACACTCATTCAAGGGCATAAACAAGTGACTCAAACTCTAGCTTTTGCTACCATCTAAGATCTCTTTTAATGAATATCTGTTGCATTGATAATCAGTAGTTGTATTCATAGACTTTCATCCAGGTGCCTATCTAGGTTTGAACAGCACATATAATGAGAAGTGACAGACAACTTTGGGACAGCCTTAGGCCAAAATTAAATGTTAAGGAACTTTCTCTTAGAAACCCTGCTTTGTCTCTCCAAATAGTAAAGCTATGGGATGGAAACCGACTTGGAGAGAGCACCCTCCTTTGCCTCTCTGATAGGTGCACTATTTGGCCAGCTTACTATTTCACCTATTTAAAGCCTCATTTAGTAATTTTCCACTAGAATTAGCTTCTGAAAAGAAACCCCACAAAGGGTTCAGCATAGTCCTCTGAAACACAGGTCTCTGATTGTCTGAATATGTATCATTGCTTTTATTTGCATTTCAAACAATGCAGATGAAAGTACAAATGCCTAAAAAGGTGGCAGGTGCATAGAAAAGCCTCAAAAACAACCCCTTAAATAACTGCATACATACACAGCTATTCTCCAGTGTCATTTATGATCCCAAACAGCTCCTTCTGTCTCCCTGGAATAAGGCAAGACATTCTTCCAGCACTTAATTGGTTCTAGGGGTAACCAAGTCCAGCTGCTCTGTCTCGCAAAGCAGCACAGCTGCCTTCTCTCAGTCCAGAGGAGCCGAGGAGAGGGGCAAAAATGGAAAGTACCCACCACTTCAAGAGCTCCATTCCCAGGGTCTCACATACCTGACTAGAATCCAGATCAGAATTTTAAACAGATCTTTTAGGAGCAGCAATCAGCTTCCTAGGCAACCAGAGTGGCCACACGGCTGGCTGCTAACATGAAGATAGGTGGAAGGGGAGGGGGTGTGAAAATACATATATATACACACATACATTTTTATATATATATATATATATATATACATATATACATATATATATATATATATATACACAAGATTGCCCTTATACACTTACAGGAGGGTTTCCTAGTTCATAAATATTCTTGCTGCAAGCTGTGATTTTAGTTAAATTCAGACTAAACTTGCCAAAGATGTAGGCAGTAAAGTTATTCCGAGTGACAGTTCTTAGCCCTTCTGTTGCTGGGTGAGTTAGGATCAGATGGTGAGATTGCCAGCAAAACTGGCTTTAGTGTCTGAATGCTTCCTGGCTTCTGAGGAATTCCCAGGAATCTTGCTGGGGAAGAATTCTGAACTTTCTGGCAGTAAAGAGTAAAGTAAAACTAAAGAGTAGTCCATAAAGTTGGGAAAATTTTAAGCACATGATATTATTTCCCTGTTATATTTAGTTCTTAAGTAAACCACTAACTTAAAAAGTAAAATTGAGGAAACCTACCTGGAAAAATAGTCTTCAGCAAGGACAACATCACTTCCAGCTTCCTTATTACCCCATTCTCTGACACACATCAAAAGAGCAAGACATGAAAAGTGGTGCCTGTTTCCTCCTGAGTCATTGTTCTTCCATTAAAATCAATATCGAGGGCATTTGTATGTCCAAGCACACTGCAGTCCAAAATGTGAGGTTGGGAAAAGCCTTGGGATACTTTATGGACACACACACACAGAAGTTGGTGTTGACATACAGGTATTTTTCATTCTGTATTCTTTGTCACCAGAGAGGCAAAGAAGTCATATGGAACAGGAATGTCAGTCTCCTTAGGCTGTAGGCACTAACACTGCTTTGCATCTAAGCCAGCAGGTACAGCTCCATTTGGCATCCAGACCTGCTGCTCCATCAGGAAACAACGTGTACATGAACACAGAAAACATGGGTGGATGTAGAAACAAAGACATTCAAATAAGAATATCAAGTCATTGCTACTTGAAATACGAATAACACTGAATAATTTAGGTATCTGAGTATCTTAGCATTCTATTTCTGCGCACAAATCCATTGGCTGAGAATGCAAGACACATATAGTCTGGAGCCATGTCCTAGTTTAAGTAGAGATAAATAGCACTGCAAGATCCACCCTCCCAAAATTTTAATTCTTCCTGCTTATAATTAACACTGGCTGACATACTGTGAATCAGCAGAAGAGTTATACACACGTACATGCACATCATGCTGTACCAGATGAACTTCCAGTATGAACACATGTAATTGCTCCAAGGCAAGAATAGCAACATACTAAGCAGTTATAAAGCCAGACACTAGAATATAATTTATTTCTAGCTGCATTTGATACTCATGTCAGAATACACCTCACTTTTAGGGTTCAGTTCTTCTGCATTAACATACAGAAGGCACTACCCCGTGTGTAGGAACAAATAAGGAAGTGTGTAGAATGGAGAGATGAATGAGTTGTGGAGTATTTTCTCAGCGTGTCAGAGGAAAAACAGTCAGTCTGGCTAAGCCAGGTTTCTCTGTTTTATACCCACATATGGTGAGGATTTCAAGAATTAATTTCCTCCTCGCTCCTTTAAGGTTTGTCAAAGGAACAAATCCAGTAACCATAAGAGTAGCTCCAGTCTTAGCTTTCAGACAAGGAAGTGAAAAAGCTATATTTTAATACTTGATTCAGCCTGGAGGAACTTGCTGTGAACAGCAGTTACAAGCAGGCAACAGACAGTATTCCCAGAATATCTAAAAAACTGCAATTGTAGCACTGTCTGGTTCCTTTCAGCTTCTCCTGTTCTTATAGATCTTTGCTGAGTACATTCTGTGAAGAAAAGAAAGTCCCCCATTCTACTCGATACCCTTAGGCAGTTAATTCCTAAATCTTCTGGTGCCTTTGGCTGGGGGCAACCGGTGAGGCTGGGCAGCATTGTTAGGGCCCGTTAGCATCCTTAGGACCACAGCACTTATTTCCTCTCCATATGAGCAACATTTCTTGCTTACAGCCATTCACAGAGGTACCTTCCTCAGTGAATTGTGTGGTGTATTAATCAGTCCTTTTAACATACTACAAAGAGCATCCCTGGCTCTCAACTATCAGGTCTTACAAGATTTCCACTATCAGTTCAGACACATGTGAAGCATGGAAAACACAAACAAGAGAGGCAAGGGCCAAGATGTTGAGCTGGGTCAGGAGAACGGCATTTTCTCACAGCTTAAGGTCCAGCATGTGTAATGTGATGGCAGCAAACTTTACCTCACTGGGTCTGATGATGGCTGGAAAAATCCTGTATTTTTAGAGTGCTCTGTAAAATTATAGATGCTAAAAAGGCTGCTTGGAGATTATCCTTGATTGTGTATATCGTGAGGGGAAATGTAATTTTTATACTTTTGGTATACTAAAAACAGTGTAATTTTTTAGGTTAAATGAACAAATATTAGGCCAAATGATGGTCCTAGAGGTAACCTCTATCTTGCTGAATGCAGACTATCAGTATTCAGTGTTAATGAAGAGTGCCTGCCAGTGTAAATCATTTGTCATTATCACTCAGAGGATTCACTTGTTTTTTTCCTTTTCAGGAAAACTGATGTCTTTGTCTTGTTAGTTTTTGCATACAGCTAACCAGCATGTTTCAAGGGCAGGACAAGATCAAGCAAAGATGGGAGGGTATTGAGTCAGGAATGTGAGAGAGACAAATAATGTTGTGCAGTGTGTGATGATAAAAAGAGCCCATTTGATCACAGCCACTGCAGAGAGCAGCTAAATAGCACAAGTCCTTTGGATGAGCATCAGATTGCCCATAATGAAAAGAATTAGCCAAGCAACGGCCCAAATGCTCATTAGCTCAAGTACATGTCTGGAAACAAACATACCCATGTGCATGGAGATGTCAGGAAGGATTAATCCCATAATCTCAAGTGAAGAGTGACCCAGCTGCAGCAGATTGAAGAGCTTCATTTTCAGCTATTGCACAGACAGGGAGAATTTTACTACTACTACTACTACTACTACTACTACCCAGAAAAACCTGCAAGTCCCCTCAAAACTGAATTAGGGAACCCACCTGAGGGATCACAGGTCCTATCTAAGGATCAAGACCTGAGGGATCCACCAAAATACTTCCTTACACATAGCATGGTAAGGAATACATGCCAGGGGCCTTACCAAGCAGACAGGCAAGGCATGAATACTCTCCGTCTGACACTTACACAAAGGTTTACAGACAACCCCCAGAATGGAACCTCCTCTCCATGTCTCTGCTGTGGGAGAATTGGGGATTGGATGTGTATCCCAACACCAAACATCTGTGCACATTGTGAGCTGCAGCTCAAGTGTGGAGAAAATAGAGCAACTTGCCTCTCTCTCACTGACTGTTATTGAAGTGAGCTCTGGCTGCTTCTGCAGCTACAAGAAACCAGAGGCTTGTTTTCTTCACAGCCTTCAAGTGAAGATGGTTTTCTATTTTGAGAATTTCATTACCCTTCCCCACTCCTAATAGTCTGATATTTATTTTCAGAACTTTGAAAGTAATATTAGGCACTGAATTTTGCCTATTTTTTCCCCTCAAAAACTGAAGTTCTAAAATTGAATTTGAACTTGAAACAACATTTAAGTGATTTTTTCCCCCCCCATGCAATGGCAGTCTTAGTAGATTCTGAGAGGTTTTAAAGTAGTCTATATTGGTTGTGCTTATTTTGCAGGCTGATTTCAGACTCACAAAAAGAGTTCTCTCATTCCCCAGTGACCTCACTGGGGTTATTTCAGGTTTACATCAGCATGAATAGGAGGAGGAGAATTAGTCCTTGTAAAAAGCAAGATAGCAATGCAAGCCTCTTGCCCACAGTCAAGTGCAAGTTCTGAATGAAGAAAGCATTCTTACATTTAATATGTATTTGAGTTCTACTGAATTCTGCTAATATTCGGTACATATTTAAAGACTTCTTTTTTTTAATCCTTTAAATGGGCTCAGATATAAAGCAAGCTGCCTCTCATATCCTGCTGTCAGTTTTTACTCCACCTCCCTGCATGAGAAGTAAAACCAAGCCAGTGGGAATTACGGAGATGACCTGGGGTGTCTCAAAAAAACAATCAAGACTTGACACACCAGCTATGCCAGGAGACTCCAGCAAATCCTTTAAAGACTTTATGGCTTTTTAGATGGACCAGGTACAGTTGGGGAAAAGGACAACTAAAACCTGCACAGGGTGTGCTATGAAACTTTAGTATCTCTTTTTCTGTCTGTTTGTATTTATAGAAGTAAAACCACTGTATAAGTGTTGGGTTTATGTGTTAAACCTTCTCTGAGATAGTTTGCATGAGATTGCACTGTTTGTATGTGGGTTTTTTATTTGCTATCTTGCACAACAGGAGCAAATGCTTGTTTCTTAGCAGACTATAAAACAACCTGTTTATCGAAGGGTACTGTCTAATGTTTAGAGGCCCCTATTTACAGTGCATTGTAAGTAAGTTTTCTTTTGGATTTTTCTAATCTGACAGATTAGAAACCCTCTGCAGTGATGAAAATATTTAACTGTAGACTTTTTGTAAACCTTCTGATGTGGTTTAATCTATCCCAGCTGAAACTAGGGCACCTTCAAACTTTTACACTGAATAAACTGTTAACTGTAGCAGTCTTCAGTATTTTAACAGCTTCCTCACTGAAATTGCTAAATAAGCAGTAGCATTGGTAAAAGGCATTAATTTCCCAAAAATCTAGCCCTAGCAGTCTTGGATGTATTGTTTTCCCTCTCAAATGTACATAATTACCCACTCTTACAACAAACGTGCAGTTCATAGTCAGTCAGTATAGGGCTCACTACACATCAGGTCCTTGTGATACTGAATCTCATAATTCAGGCCTTTAATATCTAATTAATCTCAGCACTTGTCACAGCAGACAAAACTGAGTTATGGCCTGTTTTGTCCTCAGCCAATAGATGGGTGGGGTATTAAACCACATGGAGAAGAGAAAGCTAATTTACCACCCTGCATGCTTAAACAAATAAGCTGATTAAAAGAGACTGATTTTTTGTGACTTTCCTACAGCTACTTAAAAAAAAAAAAAAAAAAAAAAAAAAAGACAGTTTTCCTCTCTGGTTTTAAAGTGACATATTTCAGTTCTGAACAAAGGAGGTGGGTAAACAAGTGGCTTTGAGGACAAGAGGAAAGCATTGCTATTCTTTGCAAAGAATGCCCTAAAGCGTGAAAGCAGAACGTGCTCATTGTATCCATGATCTCGCTGTCTCCCTAAGGCACAAAGGGATGGCACAGGGGCTCATACAACTCTGACTGCAGCAAAGTAGCAGCGATCCCAGTGGAGTTCCCATGGAGCTTTCATCAGAAATGGAGATTCATGGTGTGTTTAATCTCATCCCCTAAAGACTTTGCTGTGTGTCAGCCAGCAGTGGTGCATAAAGATTAGAACTGCAGTCTGGCAAACTGGGTCTGAAGTTGCACAGTTTAGTGTAAACCAGCACACGCATACATCCTGCCTCCCCAAAAAAACAAGCAACAACAGAAAAACAACCCAAACTTTGGAGAAATTGAAGAAAGATCACACTTCAACCCACCAAATACAGAGTCTGAATTACAATGTTTCTGCCTTTGCTCATCAAAACATTGTTATTACAGGACAAACTCCTGCAGGAGCTGCAGCCTCTCTGTCACATGTGATTATGTCTGGTTCTTGCCCTCAATGTCAACAGAACACAGGCACAAAGGCATTCATTAGTGAGCTCCCTGGTAAAGCACAGATGAAGCTTCACATAGGAGTGGTATATTGAAGAATTTCTCGCCTGGAGAGAAAGACATTCATTGTCTGACTGCTCTAAAAATCTGAACATGGTCAGGTCAGACAGATCTGCCCACAAGGTTACTGTTTTATCTTTTAAGATTCCAGGTAGTACCTCTGAAAGAGCTGTTCTACAAATTTTCTCTTTAAAAAGGCAGTGTAAAAAAAGACCTCCCTTACTATCTCAGCCTTGTCTCTAATTATTTCATTTTCTCTTTGTGTATTTCACTCTTCTGATATAGGTTACAGCTGAGACATTGTCATGTTAACCTAGAATTTCACAGGATCACCAAACTCCTCCTGCCAATGTCATCTTGCAGAATTTTACCTTCAGGTAATTTGTGAATGGATGCAGAACAGAAATATTACTTAACATCAAGTATGGATTAGTTTGACTGCTTCCTGAAGTTGAAGAAAGCTGTAAGAAAAGGGCTTAATTCAGCCTTTATTCCTGAACATTTTAAATGTCTTTTAACACATTACCCAATCTGGTGTCATACACACTTTTAACTTGAAGGCTTTTCAAGTACAACTGATGGCAAACATGTTTCAGCTCTATAATTGCTTTCTCTTCTTTGTCAAAACCAGTGACAGAACACAAGTCCCAGAGCCAATAATATTGATGTTAAAATGTGCTGTAAAAAAAGGCTTTTTAGGCTAGTGATTCTTGTTACTGTGGCAAGGGATTATTTCAGCATCAGCTAGTTATTCTGGCTGTGAGAATAAATCTCAAAGTTACCTAAGTGTCCACAGGGGACACAACATGTGAAACATGTGAAAGCTCTGCTTTCAGTTTTGCCTCTTACATTTTATCCTTTCATTTTTCTTCACAAGACAAAGTAAAGAGGTAAAGAGGATCATTTAATACTGCCAACTACAAAAATATTTTGTTTTCAGCCCACTGCTGTATTTTAAAGGCCTTTTCAATTATTTCCAGCTGAATTGTGTGAAAATATTTTTAATTTTACGTATTTTGCTTGAAAAACTTCACATTAATGCATGGAATATGAAAAATCATTATTGGAAGGACCTCTTCACTCTAAAAACTTCAGTTTTAGACAATGTTTTCTATTTACAACATAAATTGCATAATCTGAATGATGTTTCCAGAACTTTGTACTCAAAGTAAGCTCCACTGGGAAACTGCTAGTAACCAGTTCTTTTTGTGGACTGCGTCTGTCTTTCCACTGGTGCTCTCACTACAAATGTGAATAAGACACACAAATCTCCCCCACACCTGCTGGTTTCTGGCACATCAAGAGAGAAATCATCAATAATAACTATTGATGCAAAGTCTACCCGGCAGTCTGGCACTACTGGTGTCCCTCAGGGATCAGTGCTGGGATCAGCACTAATGTCTTCATTAATGATTTGGATGATGGGACTGTGCTCTTGCCAGTTTTGCAGATAACACAGCATTGGGAGGAGCTGTCAGCATGCTGGATGGCAGGGCAGCCCATCAGAGGGACCTGAACAGCCTGGGGAAATGGGCTGACAGGAACCTGGGGAGTTAAACAACAAAAGCAAATACAGATTGCTGCATCTGGGATGGAATGACCTCTCACAACACAGACAGGCTGGAGCCAAATCTCTGGGAAGCAGCTCTGCAGAAAAAAACTGGAGATGGACAGGTTCACATCAATCAGCAAGCAGCACCTCCTTGGATCACAGGAGCCCAGGAGGCTTTAGCCTGGGCTGTATTCTTCTGACCACCTGTTGAGAGAAGTGATCATTCCCTCTGTTTGGCACTTGTGAGGCCTCTCTGGGATGTAACACCCAGTATTGGTCTCTCCAGCACAGGACAGATACTCACATTCTGCAGTGAGTTCAGAGAGTAGCCACTAAGACAGTTTAGGGGGCTGAAGAACGTGATGGAAGAGGAGAGGCAGAGAGAAATCGGCCTATTAAGCCTGGAAGAGAAAACACTCACAGGACGACCTTACTGCAGTCTGTGCTTCTCTGATCAGGGAGTACAGGAAAGATGGAGTCAGATTCTTCTTAGAAGTGCACAGCAGTAGGATAAAGGCAACAGGAACAAGAAGGAACATAGGAAAGCAATTAGACAGAAAGAACATTTTCTTACCATGAAAGTACTCAAGTGCCCAGGCAGCTGTGGAATGTCCCTCCCTCTTTGCAGGTGTTTAAGACTCACCTGGACAGATGCCACCACAATCTGATCTCATTAGACTTGCTATTAGCAGGGAGTTGGCCTGGGTGTCCTCTGGAGGTCACAATGAAACCCAAATTAATCTAAGACACTATGATTTTTAGATACAGGAAGAAAAGCTACAGGGAGCTGTTGACAGTTAACCTGCAAATGGCTGGAAAACAACAGCAAGATAAACAATCTAATCACTATGACACTGCTGCCTATCTTTAAAAGGTTTTAAGATTTCAGGATACATTTTAAAGGTAAGAAATACTGAAGATGAAGCGATGAATTGACAACGAGCTAATATTCTATATCAGACTACCCTTGAAATCATTCTAGTATTTTCTTTGATAAGAAATTCCAGGAAGTTTAGACCTGCTGTGATTAAATAGCACTTCAGGTTTTTCAGGCTGACGAAAACATTTAGTGCAATAAGTATAAAGCAGCAAGGGATCTGATTAAACCAAAAAAATGATAAATCGTACCAAAATGAGAAGGCTGAAAATTAGTTCATAGATGGTCTTTTCAAGGTCTGAAATTGGGACTACATCTCTTTAATATTTAATTTTGTCATTATCATTAAAAAGATGCAGCAGGTGGTATTTGTCAGTGTCAAAGGTGGGACATGTTATCAGCATCAGAGAAGACTTAAATATCCTACAGACTGAACTGAAAAATCTTTGGGATGACAGCATAGAAACAGGATGATATTTAATTGCACGGCACACAAAGCCATGTATTTAAGGAATTGCAACCAGCTGAGAATTACTAAGGAAAAAGATGTAGACGTGCTGGCAAATTACTTGCACTCTATCTGGTGTACAACACAACAAGAGGCTGTAATATTTTACTGATTTTTTTGATTCTTCTAGATTTCCTACCAGAGAGCTACCCAAAATATTATACAGCTTTTCAAAACCAGCTTTTCACAACCAGCTTTTCATTTTTTAGAAACCTTTAGGTTTTCCATACAGCAAAAAGAAAAAAAAAAAAAGTATATCTGTGTGTGCACAGAGGAAGAGATGGAAAAAGAGGAGATGGGAAACACTGAAGCACAAATATAATTTTTAGGGTTGGGATTTTCTGTTTGAATAAACAAGCACTAATTCCAGACACATGTCCAAATACCGCTTTTGAAAGCTTTTGGTAACAGCTTGAGTCCCACTAAGGAAGGTACTACTCCAGTTAATGCTCTTGGATGACATCTTGCCAGCTTTTCTTTTGGCAGTTTCATTTCCATGCTAGACCTATCCTAAAGATTTTGCATGCTTGAAGTATTCAGCAAATGTTGTTAGGCTGTGAAAGTCAGAAGCAACAATTTTCTTATATTGAATCATATTAATAAGCTCTCTTATTCTGCTCTGATAGTTTCTTATTTTATTATTATATACATTATTAACTATACTAGCAGCAGGACATAACAAATGCAAAATACTTGTTCAGGAGCACTACTGTTTCCAGCAGGGAATAATTAAGAATGCATGTCAATAACATTTAGGATTCTAATGAATAAAAGATAACTCATGCAGGCAACTCAGAGACCTGCATAATTTTCACCAAGAAGGTTAAAATGCATGATGAGTGCCTAATTCATAGGGAAGCACTTTTGGGTCATATATTTCAGTAGCAGACAGGATGAGATCAAGGTTCATGAAATATACAGGTTTGAAATTTCATCTTTCCTGCAGCAAGCCTTCAGAAGGATGTCAGAAATCTTCTGTGCAATTCACCTGAAAAGCTGAAAATACCTTGGAGAGGTGAAATTTTAGACCTTCAGCACTTAGCAAAGAGAATGTATATCAAAATCAGAAACTTTACCTTTCATTCTTGGGAGCAGTGACTGCATTTCCCCAGCTGGATCTGAGTTGGTAAACAAGTGCTAAGCACAGCTGTGCTTCAATCTCCATAACAGCAGCAAATGAAAGCAGTAAAGAATGTGACCATCAAACTGGCTTTCTTTCAGACTCTCCACCATTTCTCTAATTCTCCTAATTGCCAGATGCAGCTATTTAGTTTTACATCCCAAAACGACCTTGATTTTATTTTTTCTAGAAAAATAGCAAAGGACAAAATGTATTTCTGTGGCTCAGTCCATTTAGACCAGTTCATTTGCTTTAAACTTTGCTGTCTATGGCAAATGTAGGCTGTAGCATTATTGGCTGAATCTTCTTGGATTCCACATCACAAAATTGTAATAGTGTGTTTAGAAATGATTCCTACCTCCTTAGTACTCTTCATTTCAACTGGCATTCTGCAGGCATTTTGAGGGCAGGGGAGAGATGGGGACCGTGGGGAGAGAAAACAACAAAGAAAGGAAGTGCAAGAGCTGTGATTGTACAGAACACAGGCTTTAGACAACCAGGACTCATGAGACAGGCATTGGTACACAGATCCACTTACAGTGCTGCCTTTAAAACAGCAGATCTAAAAATTAGCAGAAATTTCTAACACAAAAAGCCCCAACAGCAGTAGTTTGTTAGTTTGGAATTTTTAGATACCTACCTTTCAGTTGCTTTGATAAAACCAAATGCTGAAGTCCAGTTCATATCTTGATATCACCTCCTCCTTTATGCAACCGAATGGTTTTCCCAAATTAAAAAAAAAAATCTTAAAACTTGAACCAAACCTAGAGAATATAATTGGCTTTGGCTCAGTTAAAACTGCCTCCCTACCAAGCAAGCGACAGCAGCCAGGACTCTGCGTGAGGCACTCTAAGGTTCCCAAACTGGCATTAGGACGTGGGAGGCCCCCAGGCACAGCCAGGTCTCTGCTGCAGGCTGGGACTGTTCAGGGATGGTGTAAGGCACACAGAGGAAATAAAGGGCTTTGTGTTGCCCACTTTATCACCTGTAGAAGAAAAAAAGAAATTTTCTGCCACTTTTTGTCACTTTTGTTCAAAATTATTTTCATCTCATAAATGATTTTAATCTTGCCTGGCAGCTCACTTTGCCTATATCCATGCAGGGACAGCCACTAACTAGTTTTTCTCCTATTCCACGCTGGGGTAAGCTGCAGCAGAGCAGGATTTTAGGCAGCTTTACCCCTGTGCTGTTGCCTAACTTCAATAGACAGGCTGGGTTTGGCCAGGCTGGTTCCTATGATGAATGGGCACAATGAAATCTCTTCTGTCCCTCTGGGTATTTCTTTCCCCAGCAGCAGAGTTCCCTCCCAAAGAACAAGCCCTTTCCCTTAGCCCACTTCCAAGCCATGTGTAAAGTACTTGGTTTTCTTTGTTATAGTCTCACTATCCTGTTCCTTTCTCTTTCAACCCAGTTTCTTCTTCCTGTTACAAGGGAGACTAAATTTCTGTGTCCAATTTTACAAGCTGTATTTTTCTAAAAGATGATAGAGTATTTCATCCATGGGCAGTGATGTGAATATAAGTTGGTTCCAGGGTCTTCCAGGTTTCTAGAGCTGGCTAATGCATTTCTGAACTTTTCAAGCTCTCAAGGATTTACAACAAAACTTAGAAACATTATCAGATTTTATAGATGAGTGGTGTGATGATTTGCCCTCACAAATGAGGAATGGATATAATGCGTCTTAAAAGAAGTTTTTTTTAAGATTTAAATTTCTTTTGATGTGTGACTCTGTTGTTGTATGTGGGTGATCCAGGCTGGTTTTGGACCCCTTTCTCTTCTCCCTTTAATCCTCCCTTCTCTCCTCTTTATTGTTGCCACCAGCCAGCCTGGGCTGTCAGGGCTGCCAGGGACATGTGCAGGGAGGGCTGTACCCGTGCCCCTTGCATGGGGCAGCTGGGAATGGGGAAAGTTTGTTACTGGGCTGGTGTGCTGTGACAACACCTCACCTCCCATCAGGTTGCAAGAAGGTCTCCACCAATGGACTCTTGCAAAGAAGAGTGAACTGGCAGACTCTGGGAGGGACCAGGGATATGTAAGGAAGATGTTTGAATATGTACAATCACTTATGAAAATGTTTTTGGCTGATGCAACACCAGGGGTATAAAAGGTGGAGCCACCATTTTGTAGATGAGCCTCTGGCTGTCGGCCACGTTCCCAACACTGCCCCTTTTGCTTTGTGGATTTTGTATTAGTTCTCAATAAAACTTCTATCACTCATTCCCGCTTGGGGTCTGAGTCATTTATAACATCAGAGCAAATCCTGCATTTAAATGCCAGGAAGTGAGACAAAATAGACCTACAAGCATTAGTTTAAAACCCTCCATTGACAGGTTTGTTTAAAGTCAGTATTCAAGGTACTGCTTGGCCACAGGAGATATAATTAAAATAGTGTTTCTGAGAGGGAAAACAAAACCCTTCAAGTTGATCTCTTAGCCACACTCACTAACTGCAATGATTTAGTCCAGGGAATATGTGATGATACTTTTACATTAGAGCTTTTGAGGGTATTTTTTAAAGAGCAAACATGTGGTGGAGGTATATCAGGCAATTTGACATTGTAATATTGTCTGATCTCCACCAACCAGATTCTGCAACCAACAGCGGGAAGCAGGGCATCAGCTGGCAGCTCTAAATTCATATTCCAAAGGCTGAGGTACATTTTACAAGCCATCTGTGGCCTGCTCTCAAAGGGACAGAAGGCACACAGGACTGCTTTGAATTCTAATGAGTGTATTGGCTTGTCAGTGCCCTCTGCACTGGCACCCTGTTTCCCTTCACACTCAAAGTTATTTGCATTGAAAATACAGCTAAGGATCTGTGCTAAGTCATCACTGTTCAGCTGAGGTGCAGTGGTCTCTGATATCCCAACCATATCCCTGCTACTCTCCTTTTTCCACTCCTTCTCTGAGAAGACAGAGTTTCTTGCTTGGAATTAAGAATCTAATGAGAATGAAGAAAAAGCCTCTTTGCTAAAAATAGAGTTAGAGAAGTGCCAGATAATATTTCTCTAGTTTCTGAGAAATGCTACACAGCACTTACCAGAGGCCAAGTAATAACTTACTTGATTTCTCCATCTTTTCACTGACCAATCTATGGACTCATGTAAGATTTGCCACTCTGACCATTTCCTGGAGATCTTTCAGAGGAAATTGTTACTACTCCTGAAAAATATTCTGCAAATCCCAAACAGGAAGAGGATGACAAGAGAGGAGCTTCACTACAAGCAGAATAATTACATTAGAATTACCATGGCGCAACTGAAGACAGTATTTGGCTCTAAGTCTTTGGTTTCAGGCTGTAAGTCCAAATGTCTTTCTGCAAACGGAAGTTACAGTGCTTTCCAGCAAATTAGGCAACATTCCACGGGGATACTTAGGTTTACTGGAAATGATCTTTTAATTCTTTGTAAATGAAGGACTAAAAATTATGGTCAGGTCAAGAAGGTCTGGGTGCACTTCAGAATGTAGATCAATAGCCAGAAAAATTCAAAACAGACTCCCAGCTAAGTGTCAGTGGAGATTTTCCTCATGAAATGAGTAAAGTGCTGCTCTATTGGCAACCTCATTATTCACTACTTAGCAGATGGACTAATGACTTTAGGCAAATGTGAATATTGAACCTGAAAGGTCTCAGTACCATAAGCAGGAAACGAGCAGAAATGAAAGTTGTGTTGTGTCTTAGTCCCTCAGAGGGCCAGCAGAGCAGAAAACAGGAACTCAGAATTTGAGAAAAATGTCTTCTAGGGCAGAACTGAGAGTAGAGGGGTGGAAAGTGAAGCAGAAAAATCCCTGTAGAGTAGTTTCCTTGTTTACTGTGCCTTTCTTTCCTGAAGAGAGCCCTATGAATGTGACACATTTCTAGCAACGTGCAGGGCTGGATGGGTCACACAGACTCCTACATCCCTGCTACACCACTGGTGAGGAAAAACATGAACCATGGCTTCCTCCATAGGAATGGCAAGCTGAGAAAGGAGAATGGTCTGGGAAGACAGGTGGGAAGTTTGCATGCAACAAACAGATTGGACTTCATCAGCCAATGGTCTCTCTTTTAACAGCCTGAACAGCTACCTAGGCAGAGCTGGGTTATTCTGAGACACAGAGGTTCTGACAGGTCTGAGCAAGTTCAAAGCTTCCCAAAAGAACAGAACAGATTGTTTTGCTGGCCCAAAACCCCTTTGAGCAGCAAAGCCTCAGTGCTGTGATAAAGCTGGTTTGGGGTGGCAATGAGACAAGGCCAATGGAAGAGAAATGGTCAGCAGGGTTTAACAGGAAATGGAAAATGAAAAGGATTCACTTGGGACCTTGGGATAAGCTTGAGAACTGTGAACAGCAGAGTCAACCCGTAAGTTTTCAGACAAGAGCTGTGTCATCAGCAAGCTTTTTGGGGTTTGTAGAAGGCTTTAAATTACTTGAGTAAGATAACTGCTTCTCCTGGAGCTCCATCTCTTTGCTCTTTGACAGTTCTGTGAGGAACAGCTCTCCTCTACCAGCAATGCCCTGAGAGGAGCTGGGGCTTGCTCTATAAGCTGAGAAAAGAAGTGGAGCTAGGAGGAAGGTGTCTGCCCATTTCCTAAAGTACTCTCTCGCCCAGCTGGGGAAATGTCTGGATTGTGCTTATCCCAGTCTCCTTCAGCACAGGAGACAACCTCCCATAACCCTACACTGTCAGCTTCTGTGCTACTACTTTGAACTGTTAAAGTGGTAAATTACTCAGTCTGACAACCTCTACCCCACAGTGGAAGCCACTCTGCTGTGTTTTAACCAAGAGAAACATTTCTCTGGAAAATGAGAAAGTAACCATTTTTGATATGAAAGAGGGTTTTTGTGAGGAAATTTGCTCTAAAGGACAAATACAAAAATGTCCTATTGCACTATAGATATGGATATAAGAGGGGAATGTATTCCCCTTAATTACTTCCTTAATGACACCAATTTGCATAGAGAGTAAGTCAGAAAAGGAAGTGAGAACCAGAATTCTATCCATTTTCCTTATGATTTATCCTCTCTTGAGGTAGGAAACACATTTTCTTTTAGAAGCTGGCAAATCTATGGACAACTACTGGAATTTGAAGTCATCAGACCAGGAAAAGTAAGAAAAGCAATATTTTCTGTGGCCCTCTTAATACACTGTCATTTCATTGTAAAATAAATCTTATTCACCTAGCAAATTTTAACTTCAGTGCTGTAAGCAAAGGTAAACATGAAGAAGAACTTCTAGAACTAAATGATGTGTGGATAGGCTTATGAAGAGTATTGTAAACATAAATTGAAAAATCTATCAGTCAGTGTTTGTAAGAAGTTTTTTCAGCTTCTGACTGGTGAAATTTTTTTCACAAGAGTAAATATTCATCTTCAAAGACAGTAGGTTTTAGGCAATATTTTAAATTGTTCTTGGTTAGTTTGGTCTTTGTTGTTTGGTGGGTTGGTTTTTTTACATGGTTAGGAGGATTCCTTCCGAGGTAGCTGAAGTCTGTGAATGAAAGCCAATTGCCAGCTTCAGAAAAAGGACATAGAAGAAATGAAATTCCTCTGATTTAAAACAAAGACTAGCACCCTGGTCATTCAACTTAGACCTCTGCCACAAATCTCCTTACCAGATCAGAAAGACCTGAGGCGGCAGGTCCAAACACTTTAAATTGTACTCTAATTGTCAAGATGTTGAAGAAATTTTCCTTACCAGTGTAATTTAACAAACCCCCAGACTTGGAGGACAGTGACACTCTACAAGAGCACTCCTCAGGTAGCCTAGTCCACTGTGCCTGAGACAGGTTAAGATGTTGCTGTGCCTTAAGAAAAACATTGAACAGTAAGGAATGTAGTGGCTAAAGAGAAAGCCTGCATAAGGCTCACAAGACTAAATTCTGACTTAATCCAACATAAGCCATGAGAAAGTTACCTGCCCTTCATAAAAATAAAATCCCACAACAGTAAAAAACAGCTTGTTTCCCTAAAAAAGAATTCTACAGATTAGGACTGTTTCTTGCACCTTTATCAACTATAGCAAATTGTCAAGTAAAAGAGTAAAAATAATATCTCAAAACATTCCCTTTCTTGCACATACACACCTCAAGTGAACTGACCAATCATTACAGAGTAACAGCTTATTACTGGCCAATTAAGGATAAACACAAGATGTTTATAAAACTCTATAAAAAGGGATGTGTAAAATAAACCAATAGCTTTTCCACCCCATAAAAAGAGTCTCATCTCTCTAAAACGAGATCAGCAGCGACAAAGGAATACATAAGCAAAACTTAACTAAACAATTCCTTTAATCCTCTGGTAAATCAAAACTGAATTTCTAGTTATACAATCCAGCCTGCCCTGTTGCCTGAAGTTTCATGGGATTCTTTCACATGAACAGTTTATTTCTCTCCCATCATTCAGTGTGAATAAAAATAAAGTTAGACATGTAACATTAACTGACTAGCGAGATAAAGATCTCAATGCCACAACTCAAGCCTTTTATATTTCAAGTCTCGGGAAAAAAAGTGAACAAATAATTTCCATGGCATTAATATAGGCAGAAGGACCTGTTACAACCATCAGCACTGATTCCCAAAAGCAACATCCCTCTGCCAAACACTTACATATTCTCAGACCAACAAGCAAATTACAGGGAAAACTGAAGCAGCTGAAGGCCACTCTGAATTCTGTCTGATTCTGCTTTGTTTGCAAGGGAAAACCCTTGTTGCACTATGTCCCAGAACTGTCTCCAAAAATGTTGATGGGGTTGTCATTTCCCAATATTTTAATGCCATCTGATTTACTGTCATGAGGGCAATGTGTTTCAGATCTTGGGCTTAGTTAAATTTAAAACTGGAAGCACCAGAGTAATAGCTAATTTCGCCAAAGGAAAGCTAGAGTAAATTGTACTTTCTAAAAGTAGTTACTTGTATGATGTGAGAGGGGGAACCTTGCTGTTTGCTCCAACCATATTGAGCAGAGAGTTCAAAAAATAAAGAAGAACTTGCACAGGGAGGAACTCTTCCCAGGCTCCAGGTCCCTTTGGATTGTCTTTCCTTGCATGTAAATTTTAAATTCTTGTTGAAGGTTATGGCATGGAAAAACTGAATGGGACTGGTTTTGTGATGTCCTGAAAACCACAGTGCACTTCACCATTGCTTCATCTGTGTCATTTCCCTTGCACACCGGCTACTGTTCAGCTCTGTTAAAAAAAAAAAAAATCAAGATTCTCACTGCTTCAGTAGCTCTCTGGTCACTTGTTTACAACCATTTTCTGTGTCTTTCTTAAATGCACAAGCAAAATGTACCATGAGGAGGAACAGGGCAACCTTTTGTGCTTTAGGATGTGGTAAGTGCAGAGACACTTGGCATTTTGCAGTGTTTCCTGCTCACCAAAGCTGGCCTGCCCTGCCTCCCTGTGGTTACCGCTGTCCCTGGCATATCACAACGTGTCCTCACAGCTTAGAGGAAATCACCTCCTGCGAGGATTGCCCGAGCAACTCATTCTTTGGACTTGTTCAAGCCTGAAAATATTTTGGAATAAGTCAAAAGATGCTGTGGAGGCTAGGAGCATAATCAGTGGCAAAATAAGCATTTCAGTAATGCTGGAGTTTCTCTAATGCCTCTCTGATTATGAAGAGATATTAAAAATACTACATAAAATAAGAAGCATTGCCGTGTAAATTAGCTGAATTAGCTTGACTAACTAAATTACATTTATTCTAAATTAACATATTAATCTTTCAGAGCGAAGCTTTTCAAAGGAAGCATTAATAAATCTTTTGGCTACAATTGATTAAACTCTTTTTCCAGACTTCCTTTTATAAACACTGGTATATTATGCATGTTTTCTTTCTAGGATAGGTTAAAGGCTGTTTGTTATTAGCCTTTCTCTTTGATTTACATCAAAGGAGAAAAACAAATTACTGGGAATACTGAAGCACTTTGGACACTTGAGAACAATTTTCATTATTGTATATAAACATTCACAATTGATTGCATAAAACAATCAGCTGTATTTAGAACATTTTCAAAGCTCATTATTTCTCTTGGCCCTTGAAACATAGCTCACAAATGGTGATGATCTATGGAGCTGAATTTTCAATGTTTCAATACCATGGATGGCTTTTAATATTTTTAACAGGTCTTGCAAGGGCTGAGCTCAGTCTCACTTCACTGCACCACTAGAGGGCAAAATGTTCTCACAGAACTGCTTAAAAAGAGAGGAAAAAATACATTCAAGCTGTTAATTTTGAAAGTACACAAAGTGTCCTGAAAACAAGAGGATTACAGAAATAGGAAAGAGATATTATAGTCCCCAAAACTTAGACTAAAAAAATTTATATCTTTGGAAACCGTGTGTCTTCTTGAGCCAGCAGTGTGCCCTGGTGTGCCCTGGTGTGCCCTGGTGGCTGGGAAGGCCAAAGGCATCCTGGCCTGGATCAGGAATGGTGTGGCCAGCAGGAGCAGGGAGGTCATTCTGCCCCTGTACTCGGAGCTGGTGAGGCCCCACCTCAAGTGCTGTGTCCAGTTCTGGGCCCCTCAGTTTAGGAAGGACATTGAGTGCTGTGTCCAGCTCTGGCCCCTCAGTTTAGGATGGACATTGAGTGCTGTGTCCAGTTCTGGCCCCTCAGTTCAGGGTGGACATTGAGACACTTGAGCGCATCCAGAGGAGGCAACAAGGCTGGTGAGGGGCTGGGAACACAAACCCTGTGAGGAACGGCTGAGGGAGCTGTGGTTGTTTAGCCTGGAGAAAAGGACACTCAGAGGTGACCTTATCACTCTCTACAACTTCCTCAGAGGTGGTTGTGGTCAGGTTGGGGTCGGTCTCTTTCTCCAGGCAGCAACTGACAGAACAAGAGGACACAGTCTTAAGCTGTGCCAAGGGAAATATAGACTGGATATTAGGAAAAAGTTTTTTAGAGAAAGAGTGATAAAAGTACTGGAATGGTCTGCCTGGGGAGGTGGTAGAGTCAGCATCCCTGGATGTGTTTAAAGAAAGATTGGATATGGTTTAGTTGAGGTGTTGGGGCGTGGGTTGTACTCGATGATCTTGAAGGTCTCTTCCAACCCAGTGATTCTGTGTTCTGGGATTCTTTATCCTGAGATCCTCTGTCTGCATTTTTTAGTTATTCTAGAGTTATCAAACTAGAATTAAATTCTTCTATAACTGCAAATAAATAACAATGCCTTGTGGGATGCATGCCTGTCTCAACTTCAGGAAAATAGTTTTAGTACACTATATTTTGTTCTTTGCTAATGAATTAATGCTCAAAATATCAATAGGCCATTAATAAATAGAGCTTCTACACGCAATTCCTATCTGTTAATGCAGAGTCTAAATCAGATCAGCAGAGATGTAAGGAGATTTTTTTCCCCATTATTAAGTATTTGCTTAAAGGCCACAACAAATGAAGAAAGGGTTTTTCCTCCCTCCACATTCACACATATACAGACCATGAGCATTTGGACAACCTGACTTTCCCCTATCCCTCAGCACCACAGTCTGAGAAGGACTGTCCTCACTTACAGAGACCAATTGCCTTCACTGCTATTCATATTAATGTGTGGCATTTTGGTAGTATCAAAAAGTGAAATGTGAATTCACCTAAATTTTCACCTCAAAGAGTTCTCCCCAGATGAGGATAAGCCAAGAAATACTTACGGATACAACAGAAGTAGTAAGAAATCAGTGAAAATTGGTAACTCAACACATATCACCTGAAAATTTTTCCTCTAGCATGGTTTTAAAGCTTGAGTCCTCCTTGAATAATTTTTTCATTCATTTTCTGTAACCAATATAAAAACAATACAGCAATTTTAGTCATTAGTCTGAATTTCCTTTCTTACACTTTTACTTTCTCTGTGTCCACACATGAAGTTCTACAGAGACTCTGGACATGTAAAAGTAAAATCAGAGCCGCCCATTAAGGGCAATCTTACACCTTTCTCCATCCTAAGTACTGGGGGAAAAAAGACAGAAGGAAAAATTTTAACATAAATAAATGTTTTGCATCTGAAAAAGTGACAGAAGGATCCTCCTCAAAGAAAGTGGCCTGGAACTGATGCAGATGCTCCCTCATGACTTCACCAGGCAGTCAACTTGTGTAAAAAAGGGACTTAGAATGATTGGTTGGAATGAAATTTTGGATATAGCAATATAGGGAGGAGGACTGGATTGAGATGAAGTCCTGTTTAATCCAACTTAGTAAAGTTTTCCATTTAAATTGGTTGCTGTAGTAATGCTAAAGGAAAAATAAACTACATCTGATGTGCTTAACAATAACATATATGTATTTACGTTATTCTTAGCTGATGTGTTTAATCATAAGATATATGCTAGTCCCACAAAAGGGTCAAAGAATTTTTAGAAATTGCAGAACAACAGGCCCTGCCCTGATAAGAAAAAAATGGGATTTCTTTCTCTTTACAAAGCAATGTTGCAAGAATAATTCCCCTACCAGTGCTTTTGTGAGTGGTGTTCTGAGAAAACTGGTCTGAACTGGCTCTCAGTCATTCACATGTCCTACTTTGAGCTTCTCTGGCCATGAGATTGAGCGCATCTTTTAATTAAACACTGGTTTTAATAATTCACGGGCAGATTTCTCAGGAACTGCTGCTACTAAGCTCCTTTCTGCTGTATTACTCATACTT
Source organism: Acrocephalus scirpaceus scirpaceus (assembly GCA_910950805.1). Taxonomy (NCBI): domain Eukaryota; kingdom Metazoa; phylum Chordata; class Aves; order Passeriformes; family Sylviidae; genus Acrocephalus; species Acrocephalus scirpaceus. The sequence continues at coordinate 19,044,078 of OU383781.1, forward strand.
AGATCAGAGAGAGAATTGATGCCCAGCTCCATCAAGACAGGCTGTGCAAACAGGGATGACTTGCACTTTTAGTGGTCCAGCTCTTCACACTAGGAGTGCTGGATGCTGCTTCAACACCACAGAACAGCCACGAACCTAGGTGTCCTCTGTATGTGGGATACTTTCACCAAAATAAAAAATATTATTTTCCAGACACCTCATGAGAAGGACTGCCCTGCTGGGAAGTAGTGCAATACAGAATGGATCTCACCATTGGCACTCATGAGGAACCAGTCACTCCAAGTACAGCAAAAATGCAGCTGCTGCTTCACCTCCTCCTGCAATTACTGATGCCCTACAACACGAGGCATAACTGCTGCCTAATTTGATCTGAGTAAATCTTTAGATGATTTTCTGCTTCCTATATCTGAATCAGAGGAAATAAAGCTGTATAAACATCTGTTTTGCTAGGACTCTCATATCTGAGTGAATATAAAGAGAAAACATTTTGAAAAGTATCATTTTGCTGCTGTAGAAATCCTTGCCTTACCCATATCTTAAGTACAGCATGCAGTTATGGTCTGTGCATCCCAAAGACACAAATTAATTAACAGAAAGTAAATAGAAGGGAAACTAAACAGCACAGAAGGATGAGTGGCAATGTTTCCTAGGTGTGCATAATTCCTAGAGCTACAGTGATCATGTACAGTTTTTACAACCAGTGCCATTGTCCTCTGTTCTTTAACATAGCAGGGAGGATTGTTGGCTACCTTACTTGCTAAAAGGAAAGTGTTCCCACAGGCATAAGATTGGCCTTAACTTTGCTAATTCCTCCCCTTTCTCTGTCCTATTTATGTACTTTCCCCTGTGTAGTGTATCTTCAAGCATGGCCTGAAGGAGCCTGACAGCCTGTGATTGATTCAAACTAGTGTGACTGCTTCACGAAAATTTTATCTTATTAGCTTAAATCAATTAAAAAGAACAGGTTCTAAGGGGGTAATAATATTGGAGTAGAGGGATTTTTTTCCCTAAACCAACAGTGTCCCTTTCATTTGTTTTCAAATAAATTACATTATTTAATATTAATTACTCAGGTAGAAAAAGGATCTGAGAAAAGACTGAGAGCTGAAAAACCACTCCCATGGAAGTCTTACTGAGTGCCACTGATGTGATTTTGAACAGGCTTGCTCTCTCTTTCTCGAGAACATGCATTCTACATGTTTATCTGAAGAAATCTGACTCTGCTTCTTAAAGCTGGGTATAGGAAATGAAAGATTCTCCCACAGAGAAGTGGACTCTGTACAGGTAAGTGAGGTCCAGCTCCAAGACTTTCTCAATGCCTTGTACCTGCAGCACTATCATTTTCTGTCTCTGTTGCACACTGCACCCAAGTGTGTGGCTTTGCACAGAGCTGGCATAAATCCTTACCTGATGAATGGTCTTCACAGAAAGGAATTGTTTTGCTAAGTTTATAACCTTTCCTAAAGACACTTCCATTTTACTTTTAGGAAAAAAAGGGTACAGGAAAGTCTGAGAAGGTCTGATTACTTCTGAAGGTCACATAACAGATTTTCATGATTTAAAGGAGGTGGCTGCAGTAAATTAAAATATCTATAAGGTTTTTAGGGTCTCTACTAAGGAAGCAGGAAAACAAAATTGCGGGAAGTTGCCAAGTGAATTGTCCAGAGACTCTGCAGCCAGGACCAGATTTATAAACACTAGAGGAAATTCTGCTGTCCCTTAGGCAACTGCTCAGCTGCAAGAAGTGAAGTATGAAACCTAATTCCCCTGAGCTTGCAGGGCCCAGGCATCAGTCATATATGGCCTTTTAGAATGTCTGTGCTCCTAACTGGATTTATTTCAGTGACTAAGTTTTTAAGCCCCTCTTCAACAGTACCCAAGTTAATATGCAGAACTGGGAATTATGGGAATTGGCCAAATTCAGCACTGCGAACTTGGCATAGCGTCCAAAGTTAGCAGAGATCTGCAACAGCCGAGAATGTGGCTCACTAACCATTCTCCATTTATTTATGTTATAAAACAGATAGGACAATCTCAGCACCTGGGAATGCTGGAAATCTGCAATGAAAGTTAAGAAGAATCTGGTTTACACACAGAACTTGTTTGCTTCAAAGCTCAAATCTTGGTAGTTGTTTTCACCCACACCATTTATGCCACTGTCTTTATTCTGGAAGGAGACCTGCTGATCAGAGCAAGTGAAAAGAGAACCTGTCCTCAAACATATTTTCTGATTTCTAGCAGAACAGAGGAGGAAACCAGAGTTTAAAAAAACCTCTTAAAAATGTAACTGAAATGATACCATCATCCCATACCTACGTTCTGTCAAGTGTTGCTTTCTTTCCCAATCTGGCCAGCTCATGCCATCACAGCAGCACATTTTGCACCAGAAGTACCTTTGTGATGTAAATAAAACCAGGTATCAGTGAACATAAATTACACCAGAAAGCAGAACTGATGTTATCAAAGCAATTTCAGAGTGCCTTGGGGATCAGTGAAATGTGGATCTATTTTGGTAACACTGAGCACTAACTACACTATTACATTTTCTTGCTGTTGTGGTCAGCAAACAGCACCAGCAAATACACTGCCTGCACTCATCAACAGCACCAACCTGCTCCTTCCTGCATGTTCCTCACAGGACTGAAGGGGAAAAGCACAAGCTGCTCATCTTTGAATGACCAAAATGACTCTTTTTCCTTGCCTCGCTCTTAACTCGGTCCAAGAACTGAGCAAGTTGGGCAGATCTCAGGCTAAGCCAAGGAAGTTTTTAAAAAGCAGTTGCATCTGTCTTAGTTCATGTATCTCTGGTTAAAAACCTGCAGAAACACCATCTTATAAATGCTGGTATTACTCTGATTGAAGGCAAACAATTAATGCAATATTGCTTTAGGTTTTTAGACATTTGAAGGCTTGTGCTGCAAGACATGTTTTGAGTCAGAAGTTGGTCTCTTTTCTTCTTGCTAAAAGATAAGTTTCTCTCTTTTCAGCCACTGCTAAATCTACTTGATATTTGGACTCTATGTGGCATCTGATTATTCTGGTATTAAGTTTACTTTGAGTCAAAATCTCCAGCAAAAGCATGGATAGCACATGAATGAAAGCTTTCTAAGCAGCCATTGTTTGATAAATGACATCTTTGATCCAGATTTGTTTATAACTCACACAAGAGGGTTTCTGTATTTGTTCACTAACATTAGAAATTAACTGTGGAGTTATTAAAAAAACCCAAAAAACTGTTTCCATCTTTACATTAAAAATACTCAGACTAACAGAGGTTGTGTATTTTTTCAAATTTCTTGTAGAGATAGCTCTGTCAGTAATGCTCATGAATATACAAATTCCACTTAACATATGCTCTGCTATCAAAGCCCTGTGAAGTCAGCAGAAGCAAGCCTGAGGACTAAAAAGGCTCCAGGTGGACTTCAGAGAGCACAGTTTTGCAGCCCTTTCAAAGGGACTTTTTCTGAAGCAAGGTTGGCATACAAATGAAACTACTGTTTTTACAGCATCTAAATGTGCACGATGTCTCAAATATCTTAAAATATGCTGTCAAATAACTCCAGCTTGTACACATATTTAGCCATCGGTAGAAACAAGCAGCAACTTTCCAAAGGCCACACTTGCTAGACCCTCAAGATCAGATCTGCTTAGCAGTGGCAGTAGTAGCAATACTGTAATGGGAGTAATTTGATTTTTTTAGTGCATATTTAGTAGCCAGAAGGTACTGTTACAATGCTTTTGTAGCTATCTGCTCAATATGTGCCTTACACACCAGTCTCAGGGGTCTTGATGTTTCTGTTTTACTCACCCCAGTGCTGAGGAGCCTTGCAATATAACATTTTGTGCTTTCACACTGCCTTCCCCAGCATTGCTGATAACACAACTGGCTGGTTCTCATAAAAGGATTTTTAAGAATTTATACAACACATAATTGCATTACTGTTTTTTAAAAGGCTGCAGTTTTCAGCTCCTCCCTTCTGGAAGGCAACATGAAACACTAATAAAGCACATGCTTGTCTGCTTTTGGTCAAATACATCTTTGCTATAACAAATTAGTTTTAGGCCCTTTCTACCACAGGTTGGGCCTGCTTCCAGCTGAAGCTGGGCTCAAAGTGGGTTGATAAATACAGATCAAAGCTTGGCAGAGGGGAACTCAAAAGCAAGACGGAAGGCAAGTCAAACAGCTGAAGGGTGGGGAAAATACATTAGGATTTATTAACATCAGCAAAAGACAATATGTCAGTATCTTTGTGCTGGTGGGCAGTTAAGAGTTCAGGATCAACTACCATATTCAATTCATATTGCTGTAGATTCATTTGCTTTGATGAAAAGCTATAAGTAATTTGATAACTGCCTGAAAAAACACTCTTTCCAGTACAAGTTCTGCTTTGCTTTATCATGAGTTGTCAACACAACAATTCTCCTCAGAGGTATTGCAGGTCAGACAGGGGCAGAACATAAAGGCCAAATCCAAATCCTTCCACATATGAAAAGGAGGGGAAGACTACAGTATGCCTTTAACATTATTTCTGGCCTAAACTAGGACTTCTGAATTCCCATTTTGCAATTTTTTTTAAAAAACCATTTTTTTTTTTCCCATAATCTCTATGTGTTTTTCCTAGATAAGCTCTAAGATATATATATCTCCTGTCAAGAAACATTTCCATCTAACTTCAGAGTGAAATACAAGCTTTACACAAACATGCAATCTAACTCCTAAGGGAACTCACCACACCACAGGGCAATCAAATCCAACCAATCTTAATCTTAACTTCATCCATTTCAGACTGAGAGCACTTTGTCCTTCACCTCTGTGATTTTTCAGCCTATACAACCACTCTTTCTCTCTGCTCCTCTGCTCACAGCAGTGATATTTCAGCCAAGCTTTTCCCAATGCAGATGAAAGCAGTGAGCTTGTTTTGCACTGCTACCAAGGATCTTCCTCTCAAGGATATCAGCAGCTGTTAGTGTTAGCAAATCCAAAGTTCAAACAACTGTCTCCATAGCATTACTGTTCTCCATAAATCTCTCTTTGATCTTGAAATCACACAAGTTAACCAAAACAAGGCCTCTAGCTACCCTTTGCATCGAAGAGCTCTCTGTTTCTCTCAGTTTCACTTATTCTCAGGATTTTCAGCTAAAGAAAACACTTTGATATATAATCTCTCATATTGGTCATGGCTCCATAAAACAAGTTTTGTTTGTGTTAAAAATTGAAAGTCCACTCACTGCTTTCCATGAAAAAATATTTTCTCTCTTAAAAAGAAAACAATGTAAAATTATTTTACCAACAAGAAAAAAATTCAATGAAAGTGAAAATACTCAATGCTAGTAAAAAACCAGCATCTTGGGCTTTAAGCTGTCTGACTTCCTGTCCATTCACTACTTGACATTTTCTCTCTTCCTATTTGAGCTACAGAGGTTTTAACCAGATCCTGCCCAACTTTAGCCAAGCTGGCCTCATTGCATATTCTGGCAATCACTGAGAAATTACTACAGCCTATAAAGTTTTGGGGTTCCCAGCAGAAGAAGTACTAGCAGGGAAAACTGCCTTTTAGAGAAGTGCTGCAGCACAGACTGTAGTAACAAATACACTGTGACTCAAGGCAATGAATGTGTGTGGATAGGAGAGGGAAACCAGCAAGGGTAAGGGGAAAATCTGGAACATACCAATGTTTTATCATTGTCCTGCTGAAAAACCTACCACGTTTGGTACTGCTTTCTCTGAATACATGGCTGAATTAAATCCAGCAGGGCAGTGCAGCAACTGTTCTCATGTTGCTATGCACTTCCTTGAGGAAGGAACTGACTGATGAGTGTGAGAACAGTCTCCAAGCACTCACCTGTCCTACCTACACTCACTTCCAGCCCAAACACTCCCCATGCACAACAGCTGGTGAGCCACAGCATGGCCAGTCAGCAGCCAAGTAGGAGAACAGAAAGATAGGGAGGGAAAAGGTATTAACTCATCTGTCTTATCTTCTTGGAAGTGCAAACTGGTTCTCTGTCTTTAATAGGGTTTTAAATATTTCTTAGGAAAACAGAAACTTGTCACTGAGCCCAGGCCTTATGGATTTTGCTGGTAACAAAAATAGTTTTTCACATTTTTTAAAACATATCTCAACATAACTAATGGCACAGGATTAATCCTCCCCCCTTGGCATTCATATCCACCAGAGATCTACTGACAGTGTATTTATATTCAGTACTGCACTACAGTTTAGCCAAACTCAGACTTAGCTCTTTAGAACTCCTTACTAACTGTGAGAATTATAATATTTGCTTTTAGACTTAAATTTCAAAATATCAGACTGGCAGTTTTAATAATACCACTACAGATGGCTAAGTCTTTGTTCAGGCATACTGGACGCAAATGCATGCCTGCAAAATAAAATTTATCATAACCCAGTTATAAAGCTAGTTTTGGATATTTTGATGAAAATTTGGAGACATATGGGAAGCTCTGACTGTGTAAGTGCCCATAATATGACCCATTTAAAATGCATGTTTTACAAGACTTCATGAGAAGAGCATCAAGCAGTGGAAGGAAGGTAGAAACTGGCTGCCTTTGCTGTGAACCTTCAAGAATAACTCACCAAGCCTTCACCTAAAGCATTTGCACATTTATGGCTTTGGGGTCACCAGATGTGCTTGAACTTCTTCCTTAAAGCTTGCTAGTAGGAATGTTCCAAAAAGGAAAGTAGGAAAAAATACTATGCATTGAGCTATTCTCTTCCAATATAGCCACACATAGATGCTGCTTTTGCAACACACTTCCACTGCAGGCAATAGCTTATGTAAGTTAATACTACAATAAAAACATACATTCATGCAGTTAAGGAACTTCATCATTTGCTGCAGTTTTCTCTGTGGTCTGGATTGTGGCTAGCAAAGAGTTAAAACAAAGAGCATAGACAGAGCTCCAGGCAGTAGAAATCCAGTTTGCACTGCTAATTCATTTGGGGACTCTAAAGGAACTGTTCCATCTTCTGCTCTAATATGTTAAAAGATGGTTGTGTCAGACATAAAACACAATCTGTGCTCTTGCTGTAGGCAGTTCCACTTGCAGGGCTCTGGCAGAAATGTTGTTACAATGGGTCTGCATTTGCTCCAAACCTTTCCTACAACACTGACCAGGCACAGAAAAAAAACAGCTTTCTGGCTTTGCATACTTGTCATAAGCATGGAGAAAGGAACAAACAGGGAAAGAAGCATCAATGCAGAGACAAGAAGGCTTTAATTGGCTCAGCACTTACAGAAATGTGGCCTGTCCCTGCTCTTGTCAGGAGGCTGGAACAGGAGCTCCTGCCAAGCTCTGTACAATCAGTAAGTTTCCACTCCCTAGCTGCATGAGCACACATTTTTGTCTCCAGGAGGAATGTGAGATCATCATGTGAATAGGAGTGGTGCAGAGTCCAAAGGGCTGCAAGGAGGACAGCCACAGATATTGATGAAAACAGCGATTCTAGAGAACTTGGAAACATCCTTTATAGGAAAAGGACTTTGCTTATTAAGATAAATACAAGAAGGGGAACTGCTGTCAATTACAACAGCTCCAGTTCCAGGTCATAGAAGGAGACTTAGCACTGAACCACTTTTCTGAATCCAGCTGATTTTAGCTCAAAGTAAATGCCAAAAAAAGTGGATAAGCAATATGTCAGGTCTGATCTTCACCCTGAATTTTCTGTAAATTTAGAACCTCCTAAAAGCTATCCTCCTCTGTTTTACAATACATGCAGAATCCCTCAGCCTGTAGGTTCCCTACTGTCTGAAATATTTTATCAAAAGCAGTAATATCAATTCCATACAAACCAGTCTTCACCAAGACAGTGAGACCTACATTTTAGCAGTGTCAGTTATCTGCAGCTCTTCAGCTTGAATTCAAGGTTTGTTTAGTATTTCAAAAAACTAACTTCTCCTCAAGGAAATATATATGATACATAACAAGGAAATAGAAACAAATTATGAGCCATATGCATATGATTTGTTCTAGGATGAACTAGAAAATATATACATCTGTCCCCAAATGTTATATTTTTTAAAAAGTCACTTTGAAAGTTATTAAGTATCCTAGGAATGGAAGCTTTACAATTATGACTACCAATATTTGGCTTCACAAACTTTACTGTCTTCTCCCCCATCTGAAAATCTCTGTTCTTGCTTTAATCCCCGCAGTGATTTTTTTTTCCTCGTACTTACAAAAGGAAGAGAGACTGTTATGGTACATTAAATGACTGTAGCAAGGGAAGGGAATTTGTTAGGAAAATCCAGTTATCTGTCTGCAAATTACCTTTAGTGCATTTACTCAGCCCTCAACAGCTCTTAGCTGTGTGCACTCTGGGAGCTCAGTTCTCCACAGCACTGTTCTCATTTTATGTTCACATAACAGACTTAATAAGGCTAAAATACAGATAAGTCTTTTTAGTCCCCTTGTCTCTAAAAACACAGCAGATTAAAGGAGGAAGTTATAACAGAGAATAACAATCTGAACACTTTAAAAAAAATCTCCTTTTACTCACACCAGAGGACAGCACTCTTTTTACACATGTTGGCAATGAGATATCATGTGCTCCAGCTCTCCTGGGTGATACTGGCACTCCCTGATCTGTTTCCAGTCCAAGGATTCTGCTGCCTGGGACCAAAGCACTGCTGAATGAACTTTCTTCCCTCTACCTGATGCTACAGCAAGCAAGCAGGAGCCTGGCTGGTGTCTGTTCCCTGCTTTGCTGCAGAAGCACTGCATCATAGAAGCTGTAACCTCATTTTGCATAGTTTTTCAGTGCTGCAGCACGTGAGAGAGAAAAACATGGCATCTCTCTTCACACTAAGCTTTTCTGGGTGGTGGTAGTGGTGAGGTGCCCTTGGGGAAATGAGAAGACACTGGTATGACCATCTCAAGTTTGGGAAAGAGACCACAAACACAAATCATGCAAGGTTCTTGAGTTCAGAATGGAATAATCTTCAAGTACATCTTCACTATTTACTGCTTTATAGACTGCAATGCAATAAAACTCTTTAATAGCCAGAAAGTTAACACAAAAATAACCAATCCAAGTAAATTTATCTACAAATCCAGACATCTCTGTCTTGATATCTTTCACTCAGCCTTATTCCTGACTGTAATTCTGTACACAAACCTTCTCTTGGGTGTGGAAATACATATGGATCCATCCCTCTCACAGCTGGCTCCGCCTTCTTGCAAAATTATTGTGCAGTATCCAGTGCAATGTAAGAAATCACCATCAACTAGTAGAGTGTTGCCTTTTGGCTCACTTTTCTAACAAGGTTCCTGTAAATCTTCTGAACTACGGCCAGCTGAACACATCTGTTGTTGAGCAGAACACAACCCCCTAAAGAGATACTTCTCTTCTCTGCAAGCCGAAGATTACCAGCTCTTGGAGTCAGAACAACTTACTTCCTAGTTTTGAGGACAAACTCCCTGCCAAAGCACTTCTCAACACTTTCTGATTCAGCACTTTCTTTTCCTCTTAAAGAGCAGTCTCAGCAATGGCACCTCTAACTACTAGAGACATCATTGCTTGAGGCCTAAGAAACATGACTGGGAGCCAAAATATCAACACCACAAAAACAGAGATAAAACCACGGTATTTATCGAGTCTATTAGATTACAAGGAAGTGGAGGAAAAGAGAATATTTGCATGAAACAGCCCAAATAATAAAGGTCAATGGATAAATATTGTAGTCTCACCCTCCATAGAAAACATCATTGTTGACAAAGACACTTAGGAAATAGCACACTTCGGTTCCATTAGAGCCTGGAAGTCACACACTGAAGTTTGTTCAGTTTTATCCAAATTCAAGTATTTCCTTCACACACATGTGCATCACAACGAGCTTTCATTTTGAGTGTTGAGGTCATGCTAGAACAACTGAAAAAAACCACTGGAAAATTAATGAGGTTGAAAAAAACCAAACCACTGTTTTCTGTAAAGACAGTTTGGACATTGATATATTCACTCAAAATCTACACTCTGTGTTCTACAAAAGAAGTTTGAGCACTGCAGTTTTCACCAGCCATGTCTGAATTATATTGCTTATAAACACAACCATTCAGCTGCTCCTCCTAAAGCTAAATTCACACTTCCATTTAAGAAAGGGAAACACTATTGCACTGGAAGAACCCTGCTGTTTATCCTGCTTTTAATTGATGTCTCCATTATCTGATCTCTCAAAAAGGCTACAAAAGCAAACACCACAGTACGTTTGACTCGCCTACTCTCTCCCTACCCAGGCTGATTTATTGATTGCAGTTGAAGATTAGCCAACACTGAAGTGTAACTGATCATATTCTGTGTGAATTAGGTTCCACACAGAGTCTGAGGAGCTGGAAATGTCACATTGTTTGAGGATGGCTCAGTTTTATTCCAACTGAAGTATTTCCTTCATTCACACACACTCTAGTGCATCCCCTCCAATACAGTGAGAGAAGTCACTTGGCCCAAGATCATTAAAGCAAATTAAGTTGAGCCTTTATAGAGACTGCAACCCCAAATTCCAGCTACTGAAGTTCTTGGAAACTGTTGTCAAAATAGGGGATATGCTTATCTGACCTGGGGGAACTTAAGCCTGTCTTTTGATCACCAAATAGTTTTGGTTTGGGGGGTTTACAGACTGCTACCTAATTGCATATTATTAACATCATGGTAAATGCTCCTTTCCAGCATTACACACCAGTACTGTTTAAAAATAAATAAGGAATATCCAACTCCAGCTGTAGTATTCTTTCTTCTGACAAAAATGAGGAAAATGTTGGAGCTATATCTCTACGTATTCTATCTATTTCTTTCCAGAACTAGGCTGAGATTGAAGATAAACTTCCACAACAACCCATTCAGATATAACAAGCAAAAAAAGCTATGTTCCTGAAATGGTATCAGCAGCTGGCAGTGCTGGCAAGTTTTTCATGTATAAAAATTTCAGGATATATTTGCCATCTGATTTTAATTACAGTTCCCCCAGTTAGAAAATATCACTAATAACTACATGCAAGAAGTGCAGAAGAGAACAATTTTCAATATATCCTCACGCCTTCAGTCTTTTCTGTGACTAAGTGACTGGGAAAAAAAAATTGTATCTTGGACTTGGTCTAGGATGGAATTCCTAAAGGCAACTCAGAGAATTAGAAAGCAAAAATCCCATCTGTTCACAGTAAATATAAGTGACATTGAAAGTCTCACTTCTATCATTTAACATATGTTCAGATCTCACGATTCCCACCCCACCCCCCCAAAAATTTAAATGTATCACTGCAATGGGTTTCAGTAACTCTCTTGCATAATATGGAATTATATTGTTTTATATTGTATTATATTACAATATACTAATATAAAAATATTTTATTTATATATATATAGTTCTATATTTATATTATATTGAATTATGGTCTTTGTAAATACCATGGAATTTACCATATAAATGGTAAATATAAAATACCATACTTTTTCTTGTAATGCTCGCCAGTGTATTTTGAACTACTTTTCACACCTGTATTTCAAAGGGGGTTTAAACACTCTGTAAACGAGGGTTCCATCAATATCTTTTTTATAAATGTCAGCCTGATAATTGTAGGGTAGTTGAATTATAACCTAGAAGCCTTGTTTCAGTGTTTTTATAAACAATAGGAAGGCAGTGTTCTTACTGTGATAAATCCTCGGTACTTGTCAAGCTCTGAGAATAATACATTCTTAATTTAAGTTTATGTTTACCAGAAGGAAGCAGCAGACATAATAACCTTAGATCCAACTCACCATTAGCTTACTTTTCTGGAATTAATTGTTGCAGAATGGCAAGAGACTGCTACAAATTCTGACTTTTAAGAAGAAAGCAAATTACTTGAGTACTGTCATTCAGTGCTTGTTCCTTAAAAAAAATAAAATAATAATAATAAAAAAGACCAGAGGTTAAAGCCATTCAAAGAGACTTTTACATATTGTTAAAATGAAAACCTGTCATTTTGTTACCAATATTTATCTCAGAAGCCCTCTATCAATATCCATCCCAGAGATGCAGGGTCTATATATAAACTTGACAATCCCTTGAATGAAGTTGTAATGCCTCCCTCTCCCATCCTCCCTTAGATATCAGAATTGTCCATATCCATTTCTGAGGATTATTTCAACATCCAGAATGATGACTTTCATTATTTGAGTACTCTTATTCTTGACACCATAAAAATCAATAAAAGGCTGTGAAGGACAGAAGGAATGAACAGTAGGAGCTGGGCTCCTACTCCACCTTTATTCCAATGGGGATGTCCCTTCCTTCCTTTGCAGTGACAGATGGGGGTTAGGAAAGATAGTTTGGTTTATAGTAACTGATAGTATCTTTAAAAATAATAATTCAAAACATCTGCTCTAACAGAAGACAGACGTAAGCCTCAAGTTACACAGCAAAGCTCCCCTCAGACTCCACTTCATGGAAAAATACAGTCAAACATCTCAGAATTTCAACACTGTGTTCCATTCTGGATAAAACACAGTGACAGGCAAGGAATCAAACTTCCACTAACCTGAACTCAGGACTTGTAGAATACAGAAAACAAAGTCAGTACTGTACTACACAGCTGGATTTAGGAACATTGAATTCTGTCTGGAGACACTTTAAGCACATAGGTATTGCATAATCTCACACAGACTTGGCTTTGTGAACACATAGACTTCTGCTTGGCACACATTGCAAACTAAAATCAAGATAAGATTCAAATATAACTGGAAGAAAGAATAAAGGGTATATTCTTAGCCAGAAGTTCTTGTATTTTGAGAGATGTAAATTGAAAAGGTCCTTTTTAAAAAGAGAGACAGAAAATTTCATAGTATAATTTAAAATAGAGGGCTTGAAATCTAGGTCTCCATCGACAGTTGGTTATGCAGAACTTCTATTTCATTTATGGGGATAAATACATCATGTTTTATCATGAAAAGATAATAAATTCAATTTCCTCATCACTTCATAGGAAAAAATTAAATATAGTTCTTCCCACCACAGTGACTAACAACTTAACTCCAAATCCAGTCAAAATTTGAGAGATTAGTTTGTCAAAGCCACCACCATCAAATCTCACTCATTTCACATCACAAAAAACACTGCTCCTTCGACAAGGCTGATAAGATCAAAGTCATCCAAGTTGCAATTTCATCAAGGCTAAGGCACACACAGCAGGTTATGAATGAAACTACTTGAGGTTCATTGTGCCTAAACTTACAAAAAATGCACAGAACAGTATTTTCAAAGAACTAGGGAAAAATAACTCACTGTGTTTGATTACAGAACAGGTTAAAAGATAAGTGAGCTTGTGCTTCACAGAAAAGGAAATAACAGCACTGAGAAAGGAAGAGTTACCAGGGCTTTATATCTGAGACTGTGATGTATCTCCAGAACTTACATAAGCCTACTTGTGCTAAATAAATTCCAGAACAAATGGAGATTTCACCTGTTTGACTTGATGCCCTGTCCTAGAGTCATTACCTACTCATCATAATCTTGTTAATTTGTTTTAAAGGTCAAGTAAATCCTTAAAAGTAAAGAGTGCCACGAAGTCTCAAATAAAATAGAGCAACTTGTAAGTGTTCCTTTTTGTTTTGTTAAACACCTTTTACACTCGCATTGCTTATACTGTAAGTAGTTTCTTTACATTTCTTCAAGTGCCTCTTCTAGGCAAAGGAATCACTTCCACAGGCTGCTCAGGGGTAGAAAATCAATTACAATCTGACCCTTTAAAAAACCAAGCCCAAATAAACTTTGTTCCCTCATCATTTCTGGAAGTAAATTAGACTGTCAGAAGAATCTGGAGCATAATAAGACCATAGCCTACAGGAAACATTGAAACTTCATACAGTGAAAGTAAAATTTGAAATAATATTTGCCCCATTAGGATAAAGAAACTGTTAATATTCAACATTCTCCCTTTGTAGCAGCAGTTGATGTAACAGTTTTCCTTCTAGTTATGGATTCTACGCTTCAAAATTGAGGCTCTAACTGAGCTTTGTGTCATACACATAAGATCCAGGAAACAAACTACACTGTGCAGCTGAGCACCAAAACTTCCAGTGAGTTATCTCTTGCAAAAACAAAGTCTCCTGGTAAGATTTCTTTAACTGGTTCATTAGCAATAATGAAGCTTATGTCTCCAATGTACACCTGGGTCAGCAAATTCCTTGTCCAGGTTTAGAAAAGCTAGAGAAGTAACATCTCATCCAGATGGACTTTAATTATTAAACCACATTTATCAAGAGAAAGCAGCAAGGTAGCTGACTCACTACACTGTCAGTGGCCTGAAAACACTTCCATAGCCTCCATGCACATCTAGGATGGTTGGGCTTGCTCTCTTGTCCAAAGCAGGCTGCTCATATGAAACACCAAAGGCCAACACAGCCAAAAGAGCAATGTGTGCTGCTGTGATCCCCCTCTGCACTGAGACCCAGCCCCTCCCAGGAAACAAAACTGCAAGCTGCAGGCAGGAAGCACACTACTGCTAAGCTCCCTGGATTTGCTTTCTCCATATTTGCAAAACCCATGCAGTCACACATTCACCTTTTCTAAATGAGTCACACTTCCTTCTGCCTTTTGATTAAAAGAAAATTAGAAGTTCTGTTTCATTTAGAAGTGAGTAAATTTCTCGAATATTTGAAGTTTTTCACATCAGGAAATTAATCTCTGAGCCATGGGACATGGTTTACACAGCTCTTTCAAAGTAAGCTAAGGACAGAAGCCCTTGCTATGGTGATGGGCTAAAACAGAACTGCACCTTGGATTCACACCTTTCAAAAGAGGGATGCCTCGACAAGGTAACCCACCCATCTTGTCACAATTTGAGACACAACTGGGCATGGGGTGTATACAACACTTGAAATCTTTCATTCTACCCTCCAGATGCTATAGAAAATCACATCACAGACTCTCACTTTTTCTTTTCTACCTGAATTTATTCATGACCCCTGGTGACTCTGCTAATATTGACCTTTAGCTTATGTACTATTTTACTGCTCTGGTCTCCGTAGTTTATTGCTCTGACATTTTTTCAGCAGAAGTCATACCTTTTTTAGCCTTTATTTACCCAGTCTAAACAAAACAAATCTTTTAAGTGTTTTTTGATATGATAAGGCATCTATTTTGCAGATAATTGCTCTTCTGTGCACCTGATTCTCTGAATAAACTGGTTGTAAAAACTGACAGCCTGTCATGCAAAGTGCTGACCATGAGGTCATGAGGACCAACTATGAGGAATTAACTATTTTCTTTACCCTATAGAGTAAGTACCTGCATGTTCCTGGCTGCAAAACCCATATACCACTCTCCCAGTCCTCATGTACCTGGTACTGATATCCCCATACCTTTTTTAAAGATCAGCTGTTTTCTTCTTTCCCTACTTATTATTTTTTCCTGTCCTCTTCTCCTTTATTTTCTGAATATTATGTAAGCTACAGACTTCAGATAAACAAGCAACAAATGTGTATTGCAAATGCTTACAAATGTGTATTACAAAAGTTTTATGTCCTCAAGGAACGGAGGCAGCTCCATTCTCATGCAAAAGAAGACCTACACAAAGTATAAAGACAGTTGTTCATCACACCCAGCTACTCTGCTGGCTTTCTTGGTCAAAAGGTTATCTCCAAATCTGTCACTGATCTGTCCAATGGTTTTGATTAAACATCTGTCTTGTCTCATTCTGCTTCCTTATTTGTGAAATGGAGTTAAAAATATATTCATAAACAGATTGATAGAAGTGTATTAATAAAATCAAGGCACTTTTTAAATCTCTCAGAGTGGTCAGCTTTTGCTATGACAGAATGGTTGTCTTGTACTTTACACCATTGCACAAAATTCACTTCCACCATTTCAAAGGAGCAGTACACACACACTAATTTTGTTCACTTTCAGAATCAGTACACTTTACAAGTTAAAATATTTCTTGTAATATCTTGCTATGATTCCAGATTTGCAACTTAAAATATGCCCAGCTGCTGGCAACAAAAATCCCAAATTCACCATTCATGCTGGTGGTATTTATCACCAGAGTCTGAGTCGCACAAGTCCAAAGGGAAGTTATTTACAGGACAATCTTAATATTTTCGGATTTATATGTCTAAAATTCTTCTCCTTTCATTGAAAAGCTCTGTGAACATACTAGAGGAGAGAAAAAGAATATTATATGAGAATATAACCACCATCTCCCCTGTTTTGTACAGTTTATGGAAACAAGCTAGATAAAATATCAGGAAAATTGTATTTTAAAGGGGGTAAAAAAACCCAAAATCTACTCCCTCCTCCTCTGGCAAAAAAAAAATCTCATATAGATCTCATATAACATGTACTGAAGAAACCCATCCAGTTTCTTTCCAGAGGCTTATTCTGGATCTAAATTTAACCTTTCCACCTTCATTAGCAATAATGAAGCAGCTCAATTTTTCAGTGTCATCAATAAGCATGAGCTCAAATCTCATTTCTAAGCCAGATATATCAGGAGATTAATGCTGGTTGTTTAACAAGCTGTACTTCATCCACTTACAAATGTTGAATCAAATTGCTTTTAAAAATGCCTTCCATGGAACACAGAAAATAATATGAAAAAAAGAAAGCCTTAATCACCCACTCCTCCTTTTCCAAAGCACAAACGTTGTAATTTAAAGTCTAATGTTAGCCTGAGTTCCTTGTGAGAGCAGCTCACTGTTTTCCCTCTTGGAGTAACAGCCTACCCACATTTTGTTGCTGCCAAGTCCTTGGCCTTGCCTCACTTTGTGTACTTGTAACGAGGTCTCACCTGAGCTGCCCCTGCAGTACTGCGGGTTCACAGCTTCCAGGGTTCCAACACAGTACCACCTTCCTTTAGCCATTCCAGTCTGGCATGTATTCCCAACATTTAATCCCCTGGAACATAAAACCTATGATAGTTCTGCAGGCACAGACACTTCGTATCAGTACTAATTCTGGCCCTGACATGGAACAGACGTTAAACCCTGGAAAACTGTGCCTTCCAGTGGGAATATTCCTTCTCCACTCCCACCCCACTCCCTGTGCAGTGCATGATTACTCCATCTTATTCCATCAGAGAGAAATGCAGGAGAATGTCACACATCCTCAGGATAACCCACACCAAGTGCAATTACACAAAATATTACCTTGTGAAATTTAAAGAAAATATGGCATAGTCTCTGACAATTTCTCAGATTGCAAGTGTTGAGTTCCTAGAAATAAAAAATACATAAAGAGGAGAACATGAAGTTAGTGGTCACAGTTTTGTGAATCGTCTACATTCATTCACTCTTCTAGAAGCCCTCAAAGTATTAGAAAGACTAAAGCAAATGAATAAAAATTTAACTTCGTAGGCTTGAATTCTGAGTATTCATAATTTTTTTTTTATTTTCCACATCTTGTCATTCCTGAATACATGTGTTTAAGGAGAATGCCTTAAGACATCTCTGCTTGCTTTTCATGATCTTTGGAGACAAACAAAGCATGGAGAATGGGATGATCATTTAAAGAAGGCATAAAGGAGATCAGGAAAAGGTAGCTCCTAGGAAGAAAACTAAGCAGTACACCTCAGCTGGGCCTCCTCCTGTGCTCTCAGCAATTCCCATAGATTTGCTTACTCGAGGAAGACTGATTTTTTGCATCTCACTACTCAGCAGCTCAGGGCCAGCAAGTTCATAGAAATTGTTGTGCTTCCTGAGGCCTTAAAAGAGAGGCAGGACTCTGCCTCCACTCTCAGGAGCACCACAGGCCGCACCCAGCCTGCTTTATCCACATGGTATTCCCTGAGCCAGGCCCTTAGCTGAGCTCTCAGCTGTCTGCAGCTCCTCAGCCTCAGTGCTCCATTCATCAACAGGAAAGGGGTGGTTGGGTTTTGTTTGCGGTTTCTATTTGGTTTCGTTTGAGTTTTTTCATTCATATAAACTTAAAAAGTTTATTGGACTGAAGGACCCTACCTACCTTTCAAGTCCCCTGGGGATAAAAATTTCCCTTGTCTGCACGAGCATGTAGTGCATGTGTCCATTAGTGCATGATATCCATAAATAAATTTATCCCAAGGCAGGAAAATTTCCTAGAAGGATAAAGAAGTGAATTAAAATTGTTCAGAACCAAAATCCCTAACTAAATAAACCTTGTTTTCCCACTTATTGAAGGAAGAAAACATATAACTATGAGCTTGGTCAGGAAAAGGAATACTGAATATATCATTTAGATAAACAGAGCATCAAAGAATGTTAAATATTTTAAATAGCTTGCTTAGTACAAATACTGTTGTTTTATGAGGGTTAACCTTGGCACCAGCAAAAGATAGCAAGTGCCTGTTTAAAGAACACTATAGGGTAAACAAAACCATGACTACACAGAATCCACGTTTCAGACAGGGAGTTACGGTCCCATTTACTGTACATTTTAAACTTGTGTAATGTGATTATATAAATATCAGAAAAATAAAGGGTCATCATAACCTTATTAAGGAGGATGTGAATCCAACACTGTCATTCTGAAGAGAAAGACAAATGCAATTTTTCGCAACCCAGTTGAAAAAAGGCAGCAGAGGTTCTGTTGCATGGGAAGAATCTATTCTCCCACCTGAGGCTGCTATAAAGGAGCAGGAAAAAAACAGCTGTATTAGGTATTCTAATGTATTCTGTTGGCCTTTTTTACACAGAAAGCTAATGATTAAAGAAAGGGTATGTTCTGTTCAAAGACAACATGAGGAAAAGTTCTGCATATGCTATGTGTATCTTGAGGAAAACTTAGAAAAAAACTGTAACAAAGTCTTCAATTTTTTTTGTTACATTTTCTCCTTATGCCATCTTTGTCTTAGTTACACCAAGCAAAATAGAAAACTAAGCCCAAATCCCATCCAAACAAATTCTATTTAAAATTATTATTTCTAAGGAATCAAGAGGTAAAAAAGACAGAATATTAAGTAGGAGGGTTGTTGCGGCGTGCTTTGTTTTCATATTTTTCTATTAATGTTCATGGATTTGCTGTTTTATTCTATATAAGTTTTATAATGGTTTCTTCCAAGTTCCCCCTATGTTCTTCCCCAGTTGGTACATCTCCCGCCCTGGAAATCCCCTACCTTTGTTCTCCCCAGATACTGTTAAGTGTCAATCATCAGTTGCTCCCCTCCCAGAGCCTGCCAGTCTCAGGAGGCCTCTCCTCTCTTTCCAGAGAGTTCAGAGAGACTCTGCCCTGGATTGGAGCAGGCCTGGGAAATCCCCACCCCTTAAATTTGATTTGCTTTCTGTATGCCTTCCCCTTTACCCTAATTGGTTCCCTGACCCGAAGCCACTCCCTTTCCCCTTCCCTTTTAACCCCCTGCATAGCTCTGTCAGCAGGCCTTTGGTCTGGGCTGCTGCAGAGTGACAATAAACTGCTCTCTGTTGCACCCTCACTGAAGCCTCCCTCTCGCTCTCTCGCCATCGCCTCGCTCACCAGTGCTCCGTCGCCGGACGGCCTTACCCACCGGGGGGGAAGCTGCCGGTCCACCTGCGGCTTTCTAACCGAGGCTGGGACGGTTCCCTGCCAGGGCTGCCGGGTCAGCTGGGAAGCCGTGCCCCAGCAGCTCAGGGAACACGCCTCAGAGGGTTACTCAGGTTTTTGCAATAGAAGTATAGGAAAAAATAGAATGTTACAAAGACTTGTGTGAAAAAGATCTTTTGAAAATGGGACTTCATGCAACTTGGATGCCTTTATTTATGTTCTGCACTCTCAGGTCTGATCCCACAGGGCATCTCCTCTCCACACTTACCCTTATGGATGAGAAGGAAAATACACTCTAAGAATCCATATCCATCAAATATTACGGGATATGCAGTCCAGCCAGAAAGCCCAGCTTAGCAAGGACAATAGAAGTGGTATTAAAGTCAGCTCTCAAGAAAAACTGCAAAATTATTTTGAATCAAGTGCTTCAGACTCCTAATAAAACCAGAAAATATTTCAGTTCAGGCCCTTTAAACATTTCAATGGAATATCTAAATTTTCTATTAAAAGATATATTTTTAAAAATTACAAAGCATCTAGTTATGTAAATAAAATGTTTCAATAGCTCTGCTTATTCTAGTTATTCAATAACTATTCATGAAAATAATCACATTACATTTTTTCATTTGCCACAGTGGAAGCCATGCATGCCAGATGAAGTTAAAAACGCCCAGATTAGGAGTTCATCTGTATCAAGACAGAATAAAGCAGAGCTTGTGTCTGGTATTGAATCTTCTTTGGAGTTTGGATTTGGGACATGTGCTTGCTAGATGGAATCACATGGCCTGCAGAAAACCCATCTTCTGTTCTCTCTTAAGCTCCTGAAGGACTTTGAAAACAGTTGGATCCATGACCTCAGACAAAGTATTTGGCATATGACCATCTTTCATGTAGCACTTAATAAAATTACTGTTGGAGCATCCCAGTACTTTCAAAATAATGTACCTATTTTAATTAACCTGAATATATTTATTCTTTTCCATATGAAACCTTGTGCAAAGCAGCACATGATCCTTTCTCAGTTTTAAATATTAAATTGAATATGTCTCATGCACATATAATACAAGCTTGTGAAAGTCTTGTACATCTTTCCATTTTGGAACAATTATTCCTCATCCATTCACTAGTTTCAACTACATGCTGTGTCGAGTGGCAATGCAGAATCCCAGCTGCAAAATCATTGTCCTACTTTGTCCTACTTTCACTTGTCTCAGTTCAATGTTACAACTTTCTCCCCCATCATGCCCACATCTCACACTTGTCCAAGCCTTCTCACACCCAACCTCCTCCTTAACTCCCACCACACTGGCAAAATCTCACATTGCATTTCCAGCTTGTTTTCCACATGAGCTCACTTGCTCAGAGGAGCATTTCTCATCTAAGAAATAACTTTGAAAATGCAGTCCTGTTTTACTAAAAGTTATTCTGCTATTATTAAATATCTGCTTATATTTTTGTGGGGGTATTTTTTTGTGGATATTTATGAAGATTTTAGCAAGTCATGCATTTGCCTTTATGTGCTTGGATTTTCAAAATATTAATTCTGATGACAATTTTACAAGATGTTAAGTGTTTTCCTGTTTAGCCTTATTTATTTTCCCTTATGATGCCCAAAAGATAGGCTGGAAATAAATCCCCATAGACCAATGTCTATAGAGCAGGTATTTGTTTATTGCAGCGCCAGTGGTGAGGGGGATATCTTCACCTAACTCACCCACCCTTGTCAAGTGCTATGGTATATTTGTACAGTAAGTATTGCTCAGTGTTGCTATATCACTACATCATCATCACATACACAGGAGAACTAATTTACATTGTATGATCTCATGGTTATAAATAGTTTTGCACTGTGCTTGTGCCTCCTCAGTTTGGGGGTCATCAAGGGTCTTTGATGAAGTCTTCCAATGTCTTCTTCACATCTGAACTTTTCAACTTTGTCTTCAGAGCATGTACAGTTATGGTGTTCCTTGGTCTGTCTGGTCTTAACTGGCTTAAATTCTTTGTTTTGCGGCTAATTGGCTTTACATTTGCCAATTTCTCATTAGAACTATACTTATCTATCTCTAAAGCTATCCACCTGGTGAACTTTTTCTTCTTGTCTATTCGGTATTAAGCAACTAGTTAACCATAAATTAGCCATTAAGTTGTATAAAAAGTTATGATTCAGGTTATATAGATATATAAAAAGTCATGTTTTAGGTTATATTGATATAACTCGTGCTACGTAAGCACCTTGTAACTTTAGGTTATATAAGCATCACTATCGTTAAGTTTTTGAGGAAAACCAAGATGAAAGCCACTCAGTGAGCCAGGATACTCCTTTCAGAAACACTCAAAGAGCAGTGTTTAAGTGCTTCTTTAGGGAGATTAATTGCTTCAGGACCTGAGGGGATGACCCAGAATTCTAGAATAAGAGGAAACTAAAGGCCTAAAAAGCACCTTACTAATGCTGCTGTTTCAGAGTGCTGAGGGCACTGGGGCTGTTTTTCACACCCTTTTCCCCACATTTTCTGCACTTGCTGGTTGTGACTTTCCCAGCCCCAGGGGCTGCGGAGTAAAAGGAGTCAGGTTGGAAAGGACCACAGCGGGGCATCTGTCCCACCTCCCTGCTCAGGCGGGGCCACACAGAGCACGGGAGCAGCACGGTGTCCAGGCCGTTCTAGAACACCAGGTCAGGGCCCGCCACACCTGCTGCCCGCACGCGGCGCTCACGCCTCAGGCACGACCCGCCCCACCCGCCCGGCCGACACTCTGAGGCACCGCGTGACGTCCGGCGGCGCAGCCAATGGCGGCCGCTGTTTAACGGGGGGCGAGGAGGTTCGTTGCGTGTTCACGAGGCGGGCCCGGTGCCTGCGCTGACGTCATGCTGCCGCAGCCAATAGCAGCCTGTGTTTGCGGGGGTTATGCATATTAATTTATGCATATTTATTTATGCATATTCATAACCACGCACTTTCGGTGCCGCAGCGGCCGCGGCGAGGGGCGGGCCCGGCCCGGCCCCTTTCCCTCACAGGAAGCCGCGGCCCGTGTGCCTGCGGAGCCCCGCCGGCAGCGGGAGGCGGAGCCGGCCCGCCCCTATTTATGCTGAGCCCTGCCACAAGCGGCGCCGTGAGTGTGGGGCGGAAGCGCCCGGCACCTCCTTCCTCCCGCCCGGGTGTAGGCGACGAGGATGAGCCAAAGAGACACCCTGGTGCATCTCTTTGCCGGCGGGTAGGTGAAGCCCCGAGAACTGCTCCTGCTCTTTCCCGTTCTCCGCCCTGGGCTGCGGGTCTGCCCGCCCCGCTTCCTGTGCCCGCTGCTGGCTGCCTTGGGCGCGGGGGCGGCGGCGGCCTGGAAGGGCTGCCTGGGGACATCTCGGTAGGGCTGTGGGGGCTGTCCCGCTGCTCTGTGCCCGAGGGCCCGCGGGGAGGAGAGCAGGGGCCGCGCTCCGCTTGCCGCCCCGTGCCCTGAGGCCCCTCCGGGCCCGCTGCGCGCAGCCGGGCCCGGGTGTTGCGTTGTGTCACGGGTGGAACGCGGGCCCTTGGGGAGGCGGGGGTGGAGGCTTCCCGGAAAACCAATCCCCTCTCTCTGCTCGCCGTTCCCTTATCTGGGTTTGTCCCTTATCTGGTTTTTCGTGGAGAAGCACGCAGGGCCCACCGTGCGTGGGCTCCCCGCTGTGCGGAGAGGCTGCCGGGACTCGCCTGTCGGCTTCGCGGGCTGGGAATGCCCGGTGGTCACGCTCGTATCCAAGGGCCACTGTGTCCATGCAGTGCATTTTAACGCTCCAGGGTGTGCTGCGCTTCCCTGTGGGGCTTTGGCACGGTCATGCAGCTCTCCAGCCACGAAGGCAGAAGAAACGGGAGGGAAGAATGCACCCAGAAATAAAGATGTAGCCTTAGTTTGGTTTGAGGTAACTTTTGTACCTTCACAGCTACTAGTGAAGTTTCAAAATGTATAGGTTTAGGTTTAAAAATGTATGGGCTGTATTTCTGAAGCCTCTGGTTCTTCCCCCAGCCTAAAAGGGAAAGCTGGGGGTCCTGATGGGCTTGATTGTAGTAGTGTATTAGGGTAGTGTGCACGACTGTTCAGAAGTGAGAGGACACAGCTTGCATCCCATGAGAGAGCTTGAAGCTGTGATTTCCCTTTGTGCTCCTGACTGACAAAAATGAGCTTGCTGCTTCTGGACTGAAGCGTTTGAGGTGGAAGAATAGTAAGTGACTTGGATACCTGTCAGTACTTTCTCTGCTTAAGGCACAGTTTGAAGTATTGTACACCTGTCTAATGCCTGTGGGGTGGCTTTTTCATCCCCTTGATTTCTTGCACCCTGTTTAAGAGGACAGTGGCTGTGCAGCAGGAGGCCCAAGATGTAGTAGTATGTACTATTTTCTTCAGACTTTACATCCTTGTAAGCATTCAGAAAAGCAATAGAAGGAGCTCAAGAAGGATCAGGAGCTGCTGGAGGGGGGTCTAGTAGGGGGCTACAAATATGATGAGGTGTCTGTAGCATCAGTTATGAGAACAGACTGGGGGAGCTGGGCCTGTTTTCTGGTCCAGTCTGGAGAAAAGACTGAGAGGGGATCTCATTAATGCGATGAATATCTCAAAGAGGTGCCAAGAGGATGGTGCCAGACTTTTTCCAGTGGTGCCCAGTGACAAGACAATGAGCAGAGACCATAAACTAAACCACAAGTTTCACCTCAACATGAGGAAGAACTTCTTTATATTGCAGGTGGCAGAGCAGTGGAACAGGCTGCCCAGGGGGGCTGTGGGGTTTCCCTCTGTGGAGACATTCCAAACCCACCTGGACATGTTCCTGTGTTACCTGCTCCAGGTGACCCTACCTTGGCAGGGACATTAGACAACATGCTCTCCGGGTCCCTTCCAGCCCTAAGGATTCTGAGTGGTGCCTGATTGTAGCCCTTCAGCTTGACAGCTCTGCACAGGGAAGATTACTGAGTAGAATTGTGTTATGTGAGAAACAGGTTTATAAACTTGAAACTTGAGGCCCGATGAAGATTGCTCAGCTCAGCTTGCTCATTCCTATTTATTGCAGAGCGGTCTGGTCGATGGGTAGGTGCTGGCCAGCTGGGTCAGGGGTTATGCTGTGAGGAAAAGGCTGAGTGTGAGCCACATGTTTCAGGTAACCTTAGTTCAGCCTAGCTAACACTGTGTACTTGGTCACATTTTGCAGTGAAGAGTTTCTTAGGGTCATCTCATGACTTCGCAAGCATGGTGCACTACAGATCACCTGAGCGATCTTTAGTCTTGAGTGAAACTTAGAGGAAGGAAGCTTTGTAGCTTGCTTTGCCTTTAAGTTGCACCAGAGCCTCTATGGAAACAACATGATTATCTACTGGTGCTTGAACACTTTTAAGTGTTCAAGTTCATTCTTCAGTTCCTGCTTTCTGTAATGAAGCTTTGACAGATGGCATTGCTGGTTTAGTAACATAAGTGGGGCTATCCTGGGATTTCTGTAGCTGTCTAGGCTATATAGATTTTTTTTAAAATATCTTCTATTTTTCCCCCACTTAGTCAAATAGCAACTGTTGTCACTGTAGACATTATGTTGGTAGTATAAACTCAGGTGCTTTTATTCTAAACCAAGGATGCAGTTGAACATTCTTCATTCTTAAATTAAAAAGTCATGTGATTGAAATGTGGGCTGTAGATCAACATTTTTAGTTCAAGTAGTAAGTTATGATTGCTTTTTTAGTTGTTAGACTCATTTTAAAAAGTAGTAGAAAACCTTAATGTTTTGCTTTATAGGAAAGATTAATGTATTTTGGATGTAGTGGCTTACAACCATACAGTGAAAATTCAGGTGTTGGCTACAAAAATAGTGTTCAGGTTTTCATGATTTATTCTCCGTTTCCAGAAAGCTTATGACAGTAATTGTGTATCATATAAACTTGCATGAGTGTTGCTTCCTCAGCAAAAGGAGGGATTTGGGTTAGAAGGTGGACAGCTGCTTTTCTGGGTTCATAGTTGGATAGTCTCAGGTTTGCTTCTTTTCTTCACTCTTGGTGTTTCTTGCAGAAGTTTGGCTGTTTTCCAATTTAATGTGTGAAGAAGTACAGGGAGGAGCTTCTTTATTTGTCTTGGTTATAGAACTGTCTCAAGTTGGTCTGTAATTGTAATCACTCTGACAGAGGTTCTGAGCAAATCCCTACAGTGGCTGAAACGGTTAAGGTGCAGAAAATATATTTAATGTAAGTGAATTCTCAGCAAGATCAGACACTGTTGGAATGTAGGAAGTAAAGGTAAGAGATCCTTGGGCTTTTCTGATTTCAGATGATTGTTAATAATGCATAGCAGGTATTGTGATGATGGGGACTTTTTTATGCCCTTTCAGGAAACAGCCACTTGAGCCATAACTGAGCTCAAGCACTCAGCTCCTCTCAGCCCTAAAATACATTTGTGGCATAACCCTACACATATTTCAGAACAAGTGAGAAGGAGGTTAGTGCCTTTCTGTCCAAACTTGAGACTGCTTTTATATTCATATATGCTTCTGTGTGAAATAAATAGTGTTTGTTTAAAGCTTGTGGTTTGCTCCATGGGGTTAGTAATCGCATGAAAATTGCTGTCAGTACTTGAGAAACTGTGCCACTGGTATTTTTCTCGTATTTTTTCTAGATGCTTTGAGCTGTTTTTACTTAATACAAATGTTACTGTAAATATTGACTTACACTGGCTCCTAATAGAAGCTACAATGTTCATGTTGGTGTTTGTTTTGGATAATGGAACTCAGTGATGCTTGATCCCCGGGTGGTGTTTTTCTTACTTTCACTTGTAAGTTTCTATGTGGCAGCACATCGGGGAACTTTATTTTTGTACTGTTCATTAGACATGGCAAGTTTGATTAGCATTTGTAGTTTATGGATGTGAGCTTAACTTACTCTTTCTAAGTTTCAGCAAAGAAACATGATCGGTGAGTAAAGTAATTAAGGGTTTGTGGCTGCTAGTACTCAAGTTGAACAGTATTATCGCAGGAAAACCCTGAAAATTACAAGGATTAAGGAATGGTGTTTCTGAAAGCTGTACTTGCTAAAGCTGTTCTATACTCTGCAGACTGATACTATACACATAATATCCAAAGCTGCAACTTCTTTGATGTGAAAGTTACTCTGGTTGTAAGACATCTCCATGAAACTGCTGATAGACTTGGGACCTGAATTTGCAGTAACTGATGAAGAGATAAAAAGGTGTTCTGTTTACAAGTGACTTGGATACTTTTTTTTTCGACAGAATTTTGAGCTCAGTTTACTTGCTGTTACTTTTAACAGTGTTTGCATGGAACTTTCATTTTCATACAGGAAAGATAAGTAGCTGGTAAAACACATGAATTAATGTAGATCTAAGATAACAGGGTCAAGGTTTATCTTTAAGTCTTTGAGGCTGTGGTTACAAATACTTTCAAAGGTGAATCTGAAACTAGCACTAGGCAGCCATGGCTTTTGTTTTCATAAAATTCATCATTATCTCAAGGAATTAAAAAAAATATGCACTGACAGTTTTAGTTTGAAGTCAGCCTACACTGGCATTTGGAATATCAGTCTGCTTTAGAGCATTTCTAGGCAGTGCAGTGGCTGAATTTGAGACCATCATCTGTGCTGGAGCTGTCTCTGTTGGTCCTTGCAGGGCTGAAAGGTACCAGTGGAAGATACTTAACTGCTCTGGACAAGGGCAGTGACTCCTTAGCAGTTACCTTAACCCTGCAATAAGAGAACTTTCTCCAGCCATGTCTGGAAGGAGGACCTGGGACTTGAATACCAAACAGGTTTAGTATTTTGCAGCATGTGCATATTTTTTCCTTGGAGTGTCACACAAATAATGCAGGTGTGTCTGAAGAAAATGATTGTCACCTGTTGAACAGTTAGCAGAATTTAAAGCCTAATAGTTCCAGGTTTGTTTCTGTTAAGCCAATGAGATAATGGTCTTCTAAATCACCAGCTGGGATCAAATTAAATGTGTTGTGGGTAGTTGTGGTTTCTTTTGTGGGTTTCTTGTGGTTTATTTTAATAGATGCTTTCTGGAGAAGAAATGTTCTCCTTAGTTTAGGAGAATATTGCCATCTTCCTAGAATTCTTCAGTCCAAGATATGTCAAGTAGACAACTTAATTTTTAGTTTTGTTTTTCTTCTAGGTTTATCATGTTCCTGCAGATGACAGCTACATCTTGTGATGTCCATGTATCTTGTTTCACTGAATGTGATGTCGCTTAAATTGTACAAGAAGGCTCAATTTGACATTCTAGTTTGCTAGCTTGATTGTATTAATAGTAGTGGGATTTTGTCTTCCTTTTTTAAACAATGTGTTTATTTTGTGGATTTACCTACTGATCTCTGCTTTTCTGCCCTTCAAATTACTTGGAGCCTACAGGTGGATTTTCATACCCTTTTATCATCAAGGTGTTTCTGCTGAAAGTCAGCTTTGCAAGCTTTTTTTATACTCACGTGGTAAAGCTGAAGAAGCTTGTAGTAAACATTGATTAGAGGCAAATATCACATTTAGGGTAGATAAGATGAGCAAGTGGTCTTCTGGATAGCATTCACTGGAAACTGCAGTAAGCATTCAGACACAGGAGTGTCTCAGGTCCTGCCATTCTTCAGTTCCCATTTACACTGTGTCAGCAGGACTTGTTTGTTCACGTACTTACTCTAGCAGGTGAAATTCATCTAATCCTGGAGAAAAAGTTACACATTAGTAAATGTTCCTACAAGTCATACTTGTTGGGACCTGGTGCATGCATGACTGGCGAAACTCAAGCCCATAGTGGTTTTAGGTAGTAGAAATTTCTGAAGTCGTTTACAAATTCCCACCTCCATTATCGAGAAGAAATCTCATATTTTTCAAACTGTTAAAAAATAATGTTTTTCTGAACTGTTCCTTGTTCCTAATTTGTGTTAAAGCCCAAACTAAAAGTATTCCCCTTAATTTGAACCAGCGAGGAGGGGAGCAGGAAGGGTGGTAGCAATCTGCTGGCAATTTATAGAGTACTTGTTGTAGGCTGGAGCTGGTGGCTGGCTGTTAATGACATGCCAGGACTCGAGCACAAAAGCATAGCTGTCTCTGATGGTATTCCCAGTAGTGTGTAAAGTAAGCAAGGCTGGAAATACATTTCTAAGTAAAATACACTGTCATTGATGCTGTAACAGAACAGCTGCTATGCTGCTTAGAAGTTGCTTATTTGTACAGAGTGCATATTTTTGGATTGTTTCTCTTTGTTTACCCACAAGCTCTGTTTATTGACAGTTTTTCATAAACAGGTTTTTGTCAAGCCTTGAGGTGTTTATCTTAAAGGTCAAGTGAAGTAGACAAGTCAGGGTAGTTACTGGCTTATGACTTTGTTTAGTAGTTTAATTCAAACTCAGTGGATCTTGTGACTGTTGAGAAAGTTCTGGCTCCTCCACATATCAAGGCATTTCTTTCTCTCCTTCAGTTTCAGATGTTGTCTTGATTATATGGGGCTTTTTGAGGGCTGGGAAAGTGATGTGCTACTTCGACAAAAGTAGAAATCGGGGATTTTGCCAAGTCTCATATTGCAGAATCACACAGCAGAGTAAAACTTCTCAGCTTTCTTCATCTGTAAGAAGAAATTTGAGATCTTGAAGGCTGGAGACAGAGAAGAAGTTCAATTCAAACTATCAATAGTTAGTGGAAAACACTGAAAATATTCTTGGGTTCAGTGGAAGCATCCTGAATTGTTTAAGCAAAGCCTAACCAAAGAAACACAACAGGAAGAAACTGCCAAGGGTGCTGATTATTTGAAATTACTTGAATGGCAGAATGTGGTGTAGGAGAAGGCTCTTAAAGGGAGACAGGTGAATCTGCTGCTTCTTTAGAATGCATGTGAACATGGTGCTGGCTGCTGTTACATCTGCTGGCTGTCACTGACCAATGCCTGCTGTAGACAAAACCAGCAAGCACAGAGTAGCTGTGTACCAGCCCTCTTCCCCAGTAATCCAGTGCTGAGTGAAGGGTGTCTGACCCATCCACCCTGAATGTCTGCTGGAACTGCTGCAGTCAGGCATCCCTTGTGATTTGGGTGTGGTGCAGGGGAGCATGCAGGGCATGAGCTCCAGGTCAGTGTTAATCTTCAACTTTAGAACTTTTTTCTGCTCTGATGTAGCGGGGGGTGAGGGTAATTAAGGGCTCCAAACTCCAAGCCCTGTTCAAGAATGCAGGATGTTTTTAGTCTTCATTTCTTTCCTGCTTTTGTAGCATTTATCTCATTAATATAAATCATATCTTCTGCTTTCTCTTGTGATTGCTGTTGCTTGAAAACAAGTTCTTGTGTAACCTGTCCAAAATCAAATGCAGAAAATTTTTCAAGAGAGTAAGCTCAAGGAGAACAAAAATGGAGGGGTTGCAGGAAAGGAAGTAAGCTCTAAAGCAAACTTCCTTCATTGCCTGCACAGGCATGTTACCATGGAGTGGGGTCTGTTTTGAACTGCAGGAAACACAGACAACTTTCTGTCTCAGAGCTTTAGAGCTTCAGTAGCTTCATGTCAAATTGTTTGGGGAGCTGACCTATCTATGCTTCTCACGTGCTGTTCATGTCTTGAACCTTCAAGTTACAGGCTCTTACTGTTTCCAGCCCTGGCTAAAATAAATATTAGCACATCTACTCTCTTTCTGCAACTCCTAATTTTAAAATAAGTCTATTTGTAACTTACTGTTAGAAGCAAGTAAATTGCTCATTCAGAGCAGGCTGCTCTGATGTCTGTGTCAGGCTGTAACTGCATGTGTGCAGCACACACTGAAAGACTGTCTTTCATCATCCTGTGATAATACTTTTTTCCAGACTGGCAAAGAAACTCGATATCTTTCCTCATTTAAACCTTGAAAGAGAGTAGACTTCAGTCTAATGTTGGAGCTAGGGACAGGCAGGATGCCTTTAGGCTTAGTAATAGGATACCTCTAGGTCACAGGGTTTAAATGGAGTGTTAAGTGAACATCAGACTTCCACTTGGCAGCTCTACTTTCAGTTCACTTCATAGAAACAGATTAGGTTTGTAGGATGCAGTGCTGTATCTTTGGTATTCTCTGTGGTGGAAGAGAATCATCAGACTACCCTCCTATGAAAATTTGTAGGATATCTTGAGTGGTAGCTATTACTCCTAATTTGAACTGAACTTTCCTTTTCATTTTGGAAAACATTTTAAAAAGACTTGAACATGCTTATTAAAGGGTTTGGGGGTGCTTGAGCTTCTAGTGTTAGGAAAATAGCTGATAACTGTCTTGTGAGAATCAAGCACTTCTTCTAGTTACATACATGTTATATTTATTAGGGGAAGCAAATATGGGCCCTTTGACTTCAGTACAAATTGTATTTATGTGTTAGTAGATTTCAAACTGAACTGTAGTTAGCATTGATACCTGAACTGAAATCTAGGTTTGCTTCTTTGGGTTGGAGTTTCTGTTTGTTTGTTTTTTAAAGGAGATAGTGTCCTGACCATAGTTTTAAGAAGGGTGTTTTAGCAATGTTAAGAATACTGAACTCTGAAAAGGTTCAAGAGACTATTTTGGAACTCAGAATTTGTGGATTTCCTATTTTCCCCTCCAAGGCTGCACAGCTAGGAATGTAAATCCCAATAACTGAGTTCTGAGGAAGCCCAAGAAGGCTCTGAGCAGAGCTGTGCAGGGCAGTGTGTTCCTGGCTGCACTGTGCTTGAACAGAACAGCAGGAACTGCTGTCAGCATAAGTTGTGAATGTCTTGCCTTGGTTAGCTCTCAGAAGCAAGAGACAGATTAGGCAAACCCAGCAAGTCTTCACCTGGTCAGCCACATCTTCTGGCTTTGCAGGTTCTGCTCTGCAGTGCCTGGTCTGCCTTGCTGAAGCGGGCAGAGCTTGGGAAGCACTTGGACAATCACTGTTTACATGGTACAATGACCAAAATACAGTTGGGCTTTTGAAGATGTTATTAAATTGCAACACCATAGATTTTACCAGTTTTTACATGTAGTCCTGTGTGCATAGTGCATAAATCTTTTCTGCCCTTAAGAATTTTTGGCACCTTTTTTGTGGTCAGGAGCACACTAAACATTAAAATAAAAAAAGGTGAAATTTACTAAAGAAGTTAAACATTTAAGCTACTGAACTACTTTCCAGAACTGTTTTGAACAGTATGTACTATGCACCTTCACTACATTTTGTCTGTTTAAATTTTCACTTCAAGTTGTGAGGTTTGCAGACTAACAGTTTGCTTGCCTTCAAGGGCAGGTAACTGTCATTGTCACACGTTCCCATTAGTTCTTCATATTTTGCAGTGGGACTGTGTTGACTGTAATGTCATTTCTATGTGAATGTATCCTTCAGTTTGTTTGCAGTTTAAAATGTGATGATCCTGTTTATTTTTGCAGATGTGGAGGTACTGTTGGTGCAATTCTGACATGTCCACTGGAAGTTGTAAAAACACGGCTGCAGTCCTCCTCTGTGACTCTCTACATCTCTGAAGTTCATCTCAACACTGTGAATGGTGCTACTGTCAACCGAGTAACCAGAGTTTCTCCTGGACCTCTCCATTGTCTGAAGTGAGTGTACCTGGTATAAGGGTTTGGGTTCATTCTGGGGAGGGAGGAGGTCAAAATCCATATAAAAGATTCAGACACTTATGTCTGTCATGATGCTACCAGGAAACAACTTTCCATATTTTCCAAATTTTGCCTTTTAACTGTGGTTCTAATTTTTTGAATATCCTTCATGCTTGAGCTTGTATGTTGAAGTAACCAGAGCATGTATACCTTGTACACCTGGCAGCTCCAAACTGCATCCCCAAAATTCACTGGCAACAGTGTAACACTTAAGTGTCAGACTCCTTTTTTCATCCTGCAAAAGCCTTAGTATAAGACTTTAGTTAACTGTTTTGTGTCTAAATCATAGAAGTTACTGAATATGGAGGTAATTAAAATTAACTCAGTCTCTTGTCTCTTTCAACTTTCACCACCCATACAGTTTTTTGCCTTTGAAGATCTTCTAGTGGTCATGTGACTAGTAACATTCTTTTAGAGCTAGTAAGAAATAGGTAAGGCCAGCTTTTGCAGTGGTCTGAGATGTGTTGTTCATGTAGTGCCTCACTGAATGGAGGCTGCCTTTCCTCTCTCCCTATTTGCAGTGCTTGTGTAGTTCAGGAGCCAGCAGGAAGGTTGTAAGGCTGCTGTTAAACTGCTTGTATGGCCCCCAGGAAGGGTTCACTTCACCCTGGGGGACTCAAGCTAGCCAGTAGTTAAGGGGAGGGGAGGTACCTTCAGTATTTGGGGATGAGAGGAGGTTTCCTACAGGAAGGACCTGCTGCTGCTTCTTGCATTAGAAAGTTGGTTGAGTCTTGACAACTTCTATCTTCTGTTCTCAATTAATTACTAAGAATTAGTTTGTAGAGAGCCCCTTTTGGTAGATGAGGGGTAGGGTTTAAACTTAATCTGGTTAGAGGATAGGATTTGCTTAAATGGAGGTTGTCCCCAAATAATTCCTTGAATGGAAGATCGTTGTTATCATGAAAGTTTGGGTTCAGAGCCTTTTCATGAGGGTCTGATGGGTGAGCATGTTTGATGAACATGTCTGATGATGAACAGGTATGTGGGAAGGAAAGGTTTGTATTGTGACCAGCAAGGAGATCTGTGTGACTTAGTGGCTTCTCTTGATGGAAGTAGAGTGCTTCAGCTTCTTTCTGAATGTTTGGTTATGAATTTATTTCCATTTAGAAATGTGTATCAATGAATAGCAGGTTGAATAGATGTGATTTAGTTATGCTTCTCTGCTAGAAGCTGCTATGCTTTAAATGCATCCCTAAAACTGAAGATAACTTGGTATTCCCTGGAAGCAAATTCATACTGAGGCGGAGGTAGCCCATGATGAACTTTATTGGTAGGGCTTGTTTGTTTTGTTAGTTTGTCTTTAACAATTGCTCTCTTACACATGCTGTTTATCTGTAATACAAGAATATGTCTCTTCTGCTGCTTTTGTTCTTTGCTTAGATGTGTTTTCTTTCAGGCCATTATCAAAGGGCTGAGATGCAAAGCCTGGGTTTCAAGTTCTTCAAATACAGTAAATATTAAAAAATCCCAAGTGACATGGCAATGGACTGTGATAATAAAAATACACAGGTGCAGGACATAATTACTCTTGATTAAGGTACTAGAGCTGTTTAGTGGGGAAGTAAAACTGGATTCCTTTGTCACTGTCATGTCCTTACTGTCATTAGATATTTTTTGACTCAGTTGTCAGATTTTGTCATAGCAAATTCGGTGCAGTGCTCAGGGCTCACATTACTCAAAGTAGAATGATTTAAGCAAATTATGCCAGAATTTCAGTGAACTGACTGCTGTAGAATCACTTCTGCATCTTAAGCATCAGTGAAGGTGACTTCAAAGGCATCTCTGTCAGGAAACAAACTCAATAAAACAGGTGACTATTCTCTGGCAACAAAAACAAATTCTTTTTTTTTTTTTATATCTGTGTTGCGTGTCATATTACATTTTCTCATCATGAGAAAATTGTTCATCTTACACAATTTAAACCTGAGGTCTTGCTAATGGAAGTCTCACCAGCCTCCCACTGCAGGCTCTCCATGTGACATAAGAAAGTCAGTGGAGGCTGTATGGAGCACTTGTCCTGCTCTTCCAACCACAGATTTGCCCTTAACTGCTTTCAATAAACAAGTGCAGGCCCTGGGATCTACTCTTTAATGCAAAAAGTTTGTGTCTTATTTTCAGTGCAGCCTCTGGCACTGCTCCAGCTGGTGTCTGTGAATGCAGAAGAGCATCAGTAACTACCTCCATTATAATCCTGTCTATTGCAACCTCTCTTTAGCTCTGTGCTGCTCTGTCAAACTGTGGGACTGTAGATCCAAAAGAAGCAAACAGACCTGGTACACTTCATTTCTAGGTTTCAAAGACACTGAGATTCCTGCTGTTTTGAATACATGTATAGCTCTATGTACATATCTACATGTGTAACGGGTGATGTGGTGGTAGTGATTTTTAAGTAGTGGTTTAAATGGATACAGGTTATGTTAATTAGGTTCAGCACTGGAAGGCATAAAAATGCTTTCAGGATGACAGACAGGTCCAAATAATTTGTATTTCCAAGGTGTCTTTGAGTATGTGTTCAGTATTTCAATTACTGCTGTGGAGCAATGCTGCCCACAGAGTGAAATGATAGCTGATTGTATGGACAAAAAGGCTGGGATGTTGCTGGACACATTATATGTCAGTATTCCTAAATAACAGTGGTAACTGCAGAACCACTGGTTTATTTTTGCTTAGTGAAAGCAAAGGTAAATTTTCAGTTTGATTTAGCAGCAGAGCCATGGTGAACCAGCTACAGGAAGTCAGAATAGGCTTGGAATCCCCTTCAGTGGTATAGATTGCTTTCACTTGTTTGTTCTGATAGTAAATTCCAAAGAAAATGGCCATTTATACAAGGGTAGTTTGCTTTATTGAGTAATTGACTTGTCATTAACCTGCATAGCTCTTTGAAGAAGAAATATACAGAACTATTCGTGTGCATTGGCCAATGTTCCTAAATCAGTAAGCACAGGGTTCTGTTTTGTAGCATCTGGGAATGTAGTTAATTCTTAACTTTAAATCTGGTTCTAAAGTAATTGCTAGAGCAATTTCCAGTAATGAAATGCAAGTAGTCCTTGTTTCTCCTCCCATGTCCTACCATACTTTTTAAAATACCAATGTGATTAGCATCTAGATTGTGAGGCAGACTGATTTCACTAGAAGTGAATATTAATGCATAGTCTCTAACTGTGCCAGGGTACCTTGCTCCATAAGGGTCTTCAGCTCTTCCTAAAATCCACAACTATGTGGGATCTGTATTGCAAAACTGAAGGACTAATAATGCCTTATTTGAAGTCTCAACTTGCTGCTTGTATCCATGCTTCCCTGTAAATTCCACAAATGCAGAAGGTTACACCCTGCTGCCACCCAAGCAATCTTTCCTGAGCTGTGTTTATAGTAGACATGGTACAGGAGATGTGAGGACTCTGCTGTGGCTGTGACTCTGCATGGGTTACACTCCTGTCTCAGTTACTATCAGTGAATTACCTCGCATGGATAGGTGGGGATTGTCTTCCCTGGAATGAGTCAAAAGCCAAAGAACCACTGTGTCCACAGCCCAGCAGCAGTGCTTGGTTGGGAGCACAGAGGCAGCAGCTCAGCATTGACAGGAGGAAATCCCTGCCAGCCTCTAGAAAGGGTCACTTCTCACACTGAAGTTTTCAACTTTCTTTTGCTATAGTCAAAATAATCACCTTAAAGAATGTCTTAAAGAATAAAGCTGAGAATGGGCTTCTAGTTGAATACTTAGTGGATTTCAGTGTTTTATGGGTATGAGGAAGGCAGGACAAATAGGAAAGCAGCCTCACAGATAAAAACCTCTGCCGTGAAACTTAGTGTCCTGTTGGGAGTGGTGTGGAATCACACTGGGGTAGCACATGCAAAGCCATGTTGAGGTCTCCCCCTTTTTGAGAGGAGGAGATAATAAATTGCCAAAGGTGTCCCTGGCTGGGTCTCACAGTCAGTACAGAAATATCTTCCAGAGTGGCTCTCAGACAGCAATGACTGAGTGAAACTGGACTTCTGAAGTCCCTCTCCTCTCTTGCCATTTGCTCCCTGGCCCTCCCACTCCAAATTAAGTTCACAAACATTGGGAGCTGGTGGGTGATGAAAGGAATGTAGCATAGAATAAATTTGCCTCCTGAACAATCTACAACCTATATGAATGGGAACATTTCCATGCCTGGTATTTTCTCCCTGATTCAAGGACACTTTTAACTTCCTAACAGACGATTCTGTCCATGTATGTGTTCCTATATATAAGTTAAGTCTGTACTGAGATATCAAGTCTTACTTCTGCATTTAGTTTACGGTTTTCATGGTATGTTGAGCAATAATGTAATTTTTTGATGCTGATTCTAGGAAATGACTATTTTTTTTTGTGGTCAGTGCTGTATTATTGTCAGTTACTATGAAAGTTTTTCACATGATGTAGTTTTGGTGGTTAGTACATTCCTTAATTTTGCTCTGAGTGTTACAGTATTGTCTTTTTGTTTTCTAGGATGATCTTGCAAAATGAAGGCCCTCGTTCTCTGTTCAGAGGGCTGGGTCCTAATTTAGTTGGTGTTGCTCCTTCTAGGTAAGTACAGATATGCACAATAAATGAAATACATTAAAGGCTTTAATGTTTATTTGAAACAAGTCTTGCATCTGCAGGTAAAAATACTTAATTAACAGCAAGTAACCTTTTTTTGCCTGAGGAATTGAGCCATTTATGTACTCCAGAGCTCCAGCTGTTTCAGCATTTCCTATCCTATGTGCTATTGTAATAGTATTTACTGTTGTGTGCTATCCCTTGTGCAGAGTTTTGTCCAGTTAAAAAGAAAAATTCTTAAGGAATTGCACATGTAAACTACAAGTTTGGATCTTGGAAAATAAAAAGGTAGACTTAGCTTTCAGTTAATCCATCATCTTCAGGAAGCAATTACGTGATTGTAGCCTCAAAACACTGGGTCTTCCTTCCTGAGTTCTGGTGAAGCACAGCCTGGTGCTCCCTTGTAGGAGGAAGCCTGTTCTGAAACTTCAAAGAGGATGAGACACTGGATAGGATGAGAGAGTTACCAGCTGTCCCAGAGAAAGCAGATCCATCAGTGGGCTGGGCTCCAGAGGGTATTGGGGCAGTGCAGGGCTGAGACTGTAGGTCTGATCTAGTTGGTAGTGGTGCTGCTGCTGTCTGTTGCTCTGCATCAGCACAAATACTCCAGTTCCTCAGCTGGTGCTGGCAGGCAGAGACAGGAGCACGTTATGCCAGAGTTTGAATTTATCCTTACATAGAACTGTTAGCTGAGTCCAAAAATAGGAGAATACATGGGAAGAGTATTGAAACAAAGCTGTGGAAAAGTAATATATTCCTTAGGCCTGGATGAGGATACTTGAAGTTGTTTCTTGGCTCATATTCTTTTCTTCTCTGTTTAAGAGAAGAGCCTTTATGCAGAGGGAATATATTCCACAAAGCTTCTATTCTTTCCTTAACTTAGTGCCCTGCTTTTGAATGTTTATTTGTTTTGTTTGAAGAGAAAACATTCGTATCTCCTATCTTTACTTTTCTGATTTGAGGTATTTGGATGTTTCTGAAAAATATTACTAAACTGAACTTTAGATTCGATGAGGTAATGTTCTTTAGAGCCTCTGTGTAAATAAGAAAAAAACTTCATTAAGGAATTAGATTATCTTTATTTTAGCAATTTTTTTAAGGATTTAGGAATATCAGAGGTGTTTTCTGATCACTAACTTAGTGATCAGAAGCTTTCCATTCTTCGGAAAAGCTGAAGTAAGCCCAGTAGCATTTTTGTTCTTGACACTCGTGGGGTATCAGCACTTCCTGATCTGGAGAGCCTGGACTTTTGTACAATAGACCAGTCTGTTCTAGCAAATCTTCAATGCTGATATCACTTTAATAGCAAGTTTTACCCAGGAATGGGATCCTTTGCATAAGTGACTATCCTCCATAAAGAATATCTTCAGTTTAAAAAAATCTATTTCTTTTCAGGTAATTGTTATTTCTTCTCTTTCCCTTTGCTTCTTCCCCTAGGTGAAATACTTAGCTTGCTGCCTCCCATCCACCATACCAAAAATGTCTCCTTGATGTAGTGTGTAAACCTTATTTATAAGCACGCCTTCATTTCCCTCTGGCTGATTCTGTCTTCAACCAGTACTTCATTTCAATTAAGCATTAGCTAAGTGGATTTAACATCAGCTCTTTGTTTAAATAAGCTATAGAGAAACATATTTCATAACACATCCCATGTACTTAACTGAGTTCAGGTTCCATTTTAGAAATTACACCCATAAAGCAAGCACTTTATCTTCTTTGTAATAAAGAAAAACATGTTTGCACAGCTAATGAGGTTAATGTTCTGCTTGGGAAAAGTGGCACACTCATTTTTTTTCTCTTGCAGAGGGGTGTCTGTAGATTTAAAACAGAGTTACAACCTGAAATGTGATGTTTATATGTGCTTAAAATAAGTTTTTTAGCTTTAATGAGGGAAAAAAAACTGTTTTTCATAATATGTTGAATTGGGATGCTGACTTTGTCTAGCTTTGTTTGGGTACCAGCTCACAGATTTGTGTAGCACAAGTTTATAACATTTTTCATGGTGTATTCAGAGACAAAAATCAGTGTCTATTATAAATACAGAACTCTGGAAACAAAATGTGAATTGCAGCTTCACAGCTGTACTCACATTTAAAGTATAAATATTTATAATGTCAAGTTATGAGCATTTAAATCTTAAATGCTATAGTAGTAAGAATGTTGTTTGTTTTTTTTTTAAGAAGTTACATACTTGCTAGTTCTCTTCAAATTGTCCTGCTATTGAAATGAGTTGGAGTCCATTAGAAGAAGTTTGTTCTATTATTAATGTTGAAGAATACTGGAACTTTTTCAGTGTTTTACTTCCCTGGCTGAACTTCCTAGTGTCACAAAAATCACTGCCATATTTCAAACTGTCTGTCTTTCCACTCACTAATTAGTAATTGGAGCTATTGTGTAGAAAAAAAAGTTCAAGTGTCACGTTTAGATTTTTCATTTCCATTCCTAGAATAGTCCCCCTACTTTGCAAGAGTTAATCCTTGAGTAGTTCTTTCCTGAGGAAGGAAATTTTAGCCCAAGATAATCTTCAGTCAATGAAGTTAATGGCGCTGCTTGTTGAGGGTTTTGAAATGTAAAACATAACATAATTTGGATTTTGTTCTAATTTTAGAGCAATATACTTTGCTGCTTACTCAAATTGCAAGGAAAAGTTGAACAACATTTTCAATCCAGATTCTACCCAGGTACACATGATTTCAGCTGGTGTGGCAGGTAAGGATCAGTAACTTTTTTGCTTCATCCTACAGTCATATCTGCAAATGAGAGGTGACAATAAATATGGAAAAAGAACCCCAGCAAAACAGAACATGCTCAGTAATTGAATTATGTCTTTTTAGTGGTTATCTGCCTTGGCCTCTCATTAAACAGGCTCTCTGGAGAATATATGCATGAAACTGCACTAAGTGATAACTGTGTGTGAACATTCTGTTCTAGAAAACCTGCATGCCTGCTTTTTCAGTTGTAAAGTTGTGAAATGAAAAATGTAACTTTTCAAAACAGTAGCTTGTTGCTCTGTAAGCTATAAACAGCGTTTGCACTGACTTCTGGTTTAATTCTTCCAAATCAGGTTTTTTATCACCACTTTCTGCTACAGCTTTGTATATTTGACTTATGTCTTTCAGAAATGTGCCTGCAGTTGTGTAAATTATATGTAACAATCCCCACCTTTGTTCATGTACCAGTCTGTGAGAAGTTTGCTCTACCACTAAAGAGTCAGAGAAGAGCAGATTTTTCATAGTTTTCATGTATTTTCCTCTCTGTAGAAATAATTCCTATTTTATATCTGCAGTGTAACTTTGTATTTTAGCAGCTACAAATATTGGTTGCTTGATTTGCATATTCTGTGCTTTGGGATCATTAACAAGGGGGAGTTAAAGGCAACTGAGCTGAGTTATGGTCACGGGCTTGTGCTGGGAAAATCAAAACTTGGGTTGGCAACACTTTATCTATTGTTGCCTGTACCTTTCCTGCACAAAAACAAGTGTTTAGGTTTTTTTATAGGCCATGGGCACTTTACACATGAATTCTGACAATTACTTGTTGAAATTTCTAAGTCCTGTCAAATTTTCCAGCCAGTCTGTAGAATGTGGGTATCAGCAATCTGGAATGGACTGATAAAAGTGTGATGTCAGGCTAAGGAATAGGATTCGTTTTCTATTTAATGCTTGCTAATAATCTGACACATAGACATTTTATATAGCACATAAGATACAAGTGACTTTAGCAACTTTATACATAAATGACACTAATGTTCATCTCTGGCACATTAAATGTTGTGACAATTTTTAGTCTTTTAAGGTGCAACAAGAGTTCTTTTATTTTGCCCAAGTCAGACAAGGACGATGCAGTGTTTGGTTTTTTTCATCATCTAGAAGTGAGTGATTTTGTTTGTAGGTGAAAAGCATAGGGAATGGGATGGAAGGGGATTTAATGAAGAGTTCATCCTAATCAGTTAATTGCATCAAGA
Organism: Acrocephalus scirpaceus scirpaceus; assembly: GCA_910950805.1. Lineage (NCBI taxonomy): Eukaryota > Metazoa > Chordata > Aves > Passeriformes > Sylviidae > Acrocephalus > Acrocephalus scirpaceus. The sequence continues at coordinate 19,084,660 of OU383781.1, forward strand.
AAGATGAAGAGGCTTCAGGTCCTTGTCATGGGAATAAAACATGCCCTTAATTTGGGGGCAGGGAAAGTGTGGGCGATATAAACAAGTCTGTCCTCAATTGAAGACAACTTGTTCATCTTGTATAGTGCTGCAGACAAGTGAAGATTGAGTGTTCCTCATCTTTGGAAGTTCCTGCCCTCATTCTGTAAAGCACTTTTCTGTAAAGCACTTTCATGGAGATGTGCTGTAGTGCCTTTTGGTGCGTGTTTGCAGCCTCAGGCTGTAGTTTGTCATGGAGCTCTATAGCCGCCTCCCTTGCAGAAGGTTGGTGTTGTGCATTTGTACATACAGCTGCAGTAGACTTGGGAAATGGATTTGAGCATTAATTGCTGTTTGCCTTTTTTTACTTTTGTGTATGAGTTTTAACCTTGAACAGTTCTTGGGGCTGTTAACTTTCTCATACTTCCAGGTTTTGCAGTTGTATTTCTAAACCCTAGTCAGTGAAACAGAATGCTCAGTGCGGGCTCACACCATAGGTCTTGGCACTGTACAGTACAGAAATTTCAAGTTCTTTGACAAACAACATTTCAATTCTCTGTTCTGGTGTTATTCTGATATATGAAAAGGACTCTGCAGTTAAAATTAACAGTGCTTTCTTGGGAATGTGCTAACCTTGTTTTTGTAATTCTAATATATTTCAGAAAATGCACTTAAACCAGCTATTAACAGTTTTACCTGCAAGGTTTGTATTGCTGTATGATGCAAATCACCTTAAAGAAATGGCAAAATAACAGGGACAAGATCAAATGTGAGCTCTTATTTGGTCGACAGGTTAATACAGAAGATCATTGCAATATTTGCTTTGGAACATAAGATTTCAAAATTGACAAGGTGGATAAATACTTCCAAATTAGAAAAAAAATAATCAGTATTGGTGTTTTTCTTTTTCAGCTGCTGTTGGTTTCAGTAAGGAATTGAGTAATTCAGTCTTAAATGAGGGTTGTTGTTTTGTTGGTGGTTTTCTGGTGGGCTGGTGTTTTTTGGATATGACCTGTTTCATAAAGTCTAATACCTAATTAGCATGAAGTGGGATTTGCACTTACAAAGCTTTTTCTGTAGGTTGCAAAATACAGTAATGATGCAAAAATACATATCTTTTTAAAAAATGTAAAATTGTTTTATTAAAGTACTGCAAATAGTGAGCTTTAGTCAACTTTAAATTCTGTTTATTTGCATGTGCTAATACATGTCTCAGGCTAGACTGTCATTGTTAAATAAGGATTGTTTTATGCACATGGTGGTTTTAGGAGTGAAAAGCTGAGGTATAGTATTTTAAGCAATTTTTTTTGTTGGTGGGTTTTAGGCCTGATTCTTCATTCTCAAAATATATATTTATGGTTTTAAGATTCTTCTACTAAATTTGTTGTATCCCAAGGAGAGTGAAGTATCCAGATATTAGTAACTGATGCCTTATGCAAACAGAAGTGAATGCTGTCTTCTTGCTATGCTAGTTTCCAGCATATAAAGCACCTCCCCTTTATACCTAAAATATCTGTGTTGACGTGAAAAAGTACTCAGCAATCCTTTTTGCTTACTCCTCAGCATATCGTGGTTCTTTTTTTGCAAACTAGGCCAGGGAATATATCTGAGCTTGCTACAAGACTGAGTGTTTGCTTGTGTGAAGAGAGTAGATTTCTGGACATTTCCAAGTTAGGCTAAATTCTCAGATTCACTATAAACTCTGCCTTCTCATTGCACTCAGCCTCTCTCACCACAGAGAAGAAAAGCTCTAGAGAACTCAATGAGGTACTTGATTCCTGTATGGCTTTCTTGTTTGCTTTTTTAATGATTCACAGCCTCAATCAGACAACATGGTTGCAAATATGTTGCAAAACTACTTTACCTTGTATGCTGTTGCTGTTTTTTTTCTAGAACTTTACAACACAAATGCAGATTTTTTAAAAATTATTTATTTATTTAAAAATAATTGGCACCACTTCATTACTTAGAGATGCATTACTTTATAAGTTTTCAGTGCTATATACACAGTTAATTCCTACCAAATCAAATGCGTATTTAGTTCACTGATCTTAAAAAGTTGGATTTCATAAGGCATCTTTTCTGTCCCAAGACTAGGCTAGCTTTAGTGAATAATATTTTCAAGGGAGTGGGGAAGGAGGGTTCACTTGTAAATTTGCTATATAGGTAAGTATTTGGAGGTGTAAAACTAAACTGCTGCAAATGAGCAGAAATTTCAGTACTCAGTGCATTTTACACATCTATTTTAATATCTGTGGCCTGTTTTGATTATTTTTCTTTCTTTTTTTCCTAAACTTTTACCTGCAAACAGTTAGATTTCCCAATAACTGACAAATCCTTCCACTGGGATTTGATTTGTACACTTGTGTCTGATGAGGTCACTGCTTGTTGTTATGATACAGAAAAGCCTGTGTCTATTTTAGGCATTTACTGTACATTTCTCCCGTGAAAAGAGTGAGATCGTGTCATCTCATGCTCCCCCTCCGCAGGTCACTTCCTGCAGCAATATGGACTAACTTAAACCTCGTGAGTACTGAACTGAGCGTCTCTTGCAGCCTCTAGTGTAAGAACCACACATTGGGTTTGTGATATCTATTGAATAAACAACATAAGGGGAAGACATTTCTAGCTTGAACTCAGATGATGTGCATTGTGCAAAGACATCACTTTTCCTTAACTCTGTTTAGAGTGATTTTTTTTTTTCTGTGCCATTCAGGGAAAGGTAGGAAATACCTTTCACTGAGAGCTGCTACTGTACTGAGCTCTGGCTAACTGAAAGCCCCTACTGGGTTAAACAAGGCATTTTGGGGTTTTTTTTTCCCAGTGTTCCAGAGCTGCCTTTAAAATGCTGCAGCTGATATTCTCTGTCACATTTATTTTAAAGACCTCTTTTCTTTTTCTTTTTTAATATGTGTATATAATCCTTTCTGTCTCTTTCTGTTTACTCTTTTGGTTTGTTTTTGTTTTACTACTTTTAAATTTTAATTCATCATTCCATGTTCACGTGTGTCTGTATCAATTACATTGGCTTATAGATTAAAAAGCACCAACCCTATCCTTTGAAATATGATGCATAATAGGAATACCTGGGATCTTACCTGTCAGTAGCTGGGATAGCTGAAAAAGTAGTAGATTGAGATAATTCTGCCTGAAACTGGGATACACTAAAATAAAACTACAGGAGTTCACAGTATTGCCAAATTTATCTGTACTTGTCATGAGTCTGGGATCTTTCTTAAGGGTGCAACCCATTGATAGGCATTGTAAAGTATTATAAAGATCATTGAGGCTTTTAAAAAGAAAAAGGAAACAATTGATGGAGCTTCATGGCAGTTGTTGAAAGCCCCAAAGTTTGTTTTACCAAATATTTTTGCTACAGATTTCCTGTATTTAAAAATCGAAGTTTATCTTCTCAAGGATCCCAAATGGTATGTTTCATGTTTTGGAGGGCTTTCTTTGGTGTCAGCATCACTCAATTCTTAATTATTTTTTCTTCACTAATTGCATTTGCTACATTAGCTGTAAGAATTGACCTGTAGTCATCTCATCTTGAAACCTGAATTATTAAAGGCCCTTTCATTTGAAAACTTTGGTTTGAACTGTCAACTTAGGCCTGTGACAGCCATGAGGAAAATATTGGCTGTGTTGCTGAGTCTGATCCTACTGTTGGAGGTGCTGCATTTAAGTAATGCTTAGAGTGACACCAGGAGTGCAGTTGTAAGTAGGGGCTGCATCCTGTGCCAACCACTTTTCACTGGAAATTTCCATTATACTCTTCCCAGCCAGCCTAGAAGTACCAGGCTGCTGCTGTGGGTGAAAAACAGTCGCTGCTGTCACTCAGCCACTGCTACTGATGGTACCTATGCTTTGCCTGTTCCAGATTCAGGATTTGCAGACACCCTTATTTTGAGCTGAATATGAAGAAGACTGTATGTTACAGTCTAAGAGTTACAAAATTCCAAAATGTGCAACTTAAATAGGAGTGCAAAAAGCTTTTTGGCTTTGTTACTTGTAATTAAGAACGAATTTTGGTTTTTAGAGAAGTCTTTCCTGGAAGATGTGTTGAGTGAATGATTTTTCCCCACGTTATTTCAAAGCCTTTGTTGCAGTTCTGTGTGTTTCCTAGTGCACTTCATGCCACAGAGATTCTGATTGGAAGTCAAATGAAATTAAAACTTTTGTAGTACCAGTGTAAAGAAATAAAAACATGCAAGAATGAAGTTTCCTTTCAGTGTAGTTGAACTTGGGCTCAAGCGCTATTGGAATCAGTGAAGTTTCTGTGACATTAAGTGACAGGTCAGACAGGCTATGGCTACTTGAGCTACAGAGCCTGTTTTGCACATGTGATGTTTTAAAAACATCCCAAGCCTTGTTATGGCAGTAGTTCCCCAGTGCTTTGAGTTTTTACATCATTATTTACTTCTCTGAAATAGAAATATAAAACTTTGCTTGTTAGGATTTCACTCCATCATATGAAGGTTATATAAGTACTGAGATATAGGAAAAATGAGTATTGAATCAGAAAAAAAGAAAGCCAACTCCAAATATTTATCATCTACCACAGGAAGTTGCTTAGTTAAGAAGTTTGAGTCAGTTTAAAAATCTGTTTAATCAGAAAATTGAACTGAAGCCTCCAATCTGTTTTTATTCTTCTGGTGTAGAAAAGCAGCTCAGTCTTAGTCACTGCCAAATCTGATAATTTGTTTTTAGAACTTGAACTGAAAACCATAATGACCTATTTATGCTTTGGGGGTAGGCACAAACCTTAGAACAGTTAAGATCCCCTGGCATTTCTCAGTATTGCAGACCTTTGTGTGCAATGTAAACCTAGATTGTGATTGAACAGGAGTAACATGTATGCAACCAGTGCTGCTAAATCTATTTCTGTGAGCTGTTACTGATCTGATAAACGAGCTTATCAATAGCCTGTTGCTGGATAAGTACTGTGCCCCAGCCATGCACTGAACAAGGTAACTCTGTCCTTCCCCACACACCCCGTCCATCCCCTTGCAGGAGGGCAGTATGTCTCTGTAGTTATATACCAGCCATGTGTGTCACTTAGAGAGCAAGTGTCTAAATTTATCATCTCTTGCCTGGCCATGTTCCAGCTTTTCCCTTTTCCTGTTCTCTCCTGCAGACATGACACCTCATTGATGGTGCATGTGTGGTATTACAGCTTGAGATGATTTTTTTAATTTTATTTTTTTTCAGAGCTACTTTTCACTCTGCTTTCTCTCTCGCTCTACAGTTGTGCAGAAGTAAGAGTGATACTTACTTCTTTTTTTTTCTTTTTTTTCTTGTTTTCTTTTTGCTTTTTCTTCTGTTTTCTTTAGTGGACTGAAAATCAAAGCCTTAACCCTCAGCCCTTATGCAAGCCTGAGTAGTGGCTGTCTGTCTGAATAGTTAGAAGTCATAGTATTTACTTTAACAATTTAAACACTCATATGCTTGTAAAAGTATTCCAAGGCCAAACAACAATCTCTGCTTTGAATACTAAATAAGAGATTAGCACTCAAATATAACTGCTCTTTATAGTTCAGTATTAAAAGGTCTCTTAATTTATAGTAATAAATGCCTTTTAACTGCACCAAAAGTAGTATTTATTCAGTCTGCATGCTTTTAAACTCGGATTGTATTTCAGGTAACAAAGTAAATTGAGGCAATGTTTTATAGCATCTCAAATTGCAATTGCTGTCTCTGCAATGCATTCTTAATGACTTTTTTGCCCAATTGGCTGATACTTGTCTAGTTGGCATTACTGTTCTGTGGTGTCAAAACCGGGTTGGTATTAGATAGGCAGAGAACTGTACTTAATTTGGCTTATTTTCTATGGGGCATCTCTTGCTGAGAATCAAGCTTACTCAATATTAATGTAAAATTTAAAAACTATCTAAGTGTTCATTGGCTGTATGGATTCACAAAATGTTAGTAAAATGGGGACTTCAGAAAAATCAGTATAGTCCGAGTTTTTGCATCCACTGTACCTTACTGTGTGCGTTTGGAACTTAGATGCAGCTGTTCTTGTGATAGTGTCACATCTAATTTTGTTATTTTTACATTTTTTAGGCTTTACTGCGATCACAACAACTAATCCCATTTGGTTGGTAAAGACACGATTGCAGCTCGATGCAAGGTAAAGTGACAATGGGAAACCTCACTGCTGTGATAAGATTGTATTCAAGTGTTGTGATTCTGTTCTGCACTCCAAAATAGAATAAATTCTTAAACATTCAACATTTCAGATTTGGAAAGTGATTGCTGGACTCTCTACAAGTTATACTATCACTTCTCTTTTTTAATCCATTCTGAGACACACTTGAGGCACTGTAGTAGATTGACCAGCGAATTTGGAATGAATTACAAGGTTAACAGTTTCATTAAAATCATATTCTACCAACCATATGCTTTCATTTTCATTCAGTAATACATTCTCTTTAACTGTTGAGCTAAACATTCCTGAAATATGGATTCAGTATTATAGCAAATGTTTAGAAAAAGGCTTTAAACTCCTCAGGGGTGTATTTATGGTGGCTGGTTTCTTTACATACAATGAGTTCTAGCCTATTAAAAAGAAAAGACTTCTTTCATGGATAGAAACAGCGATTGTCCTGACATGGGATAGTCAATAAATTGTTTGGACTTACCATAGAATTGACTATAGAAATGGTTTATTATGAAATTTGTAATGTAAGTAGAATTTTACGCAAATAGGAAGGAAGACAGACCTCTTTATTCCCATCTATTTAAACCTATAGGGAGAGACTGGTATGATGCCATATGATATGTGTCCATACAAGTTATCTGCTGCTTTATTCTGTGACTTGCTCACTCAGACCTCTGCTGGCACAATCCATGTGCCTGCACTTGCAGCTGTGGTGAAGCACATCTCTTGCAGTGTTGTCATGGGTTTGCCTAGTTGTGTACAGTGTTCTAAGTACTTTAGTATGCACAACTCAATTCAGTGAGCAAGCTCAAAATGGGAATTAAACTTCATTTGCCAAATACTGCTTGAAGCAGGTATGTCTAGTGAGTATTTTCCATGACATCAGCAGTGGCTTAGTTCAATCAAATAACAGCTGCCAGTGTTGCACTGGTTGCTGTGCCAATTGTTTGCTGTGAGTTGTCATGCTGAGGGCTGCTGTTTCTACTCTTAGCCACTGAATCCTGTGGAGCTCTTTATTGAGGCAACAATTAGGGCAAATCCATTGTGCAAAAGGAAATGGTCATTTTTCTCATGAGTCACTGACATTGATAATCCATTTGGGAGTCTGTTTCCCAGCAGTTTAGTCCTTTATTGCATGAGAGTTGGGGAGGCTTAAAGCTGCTCAACGTTTCTCTGTGATACTTTTTCATTAGTCACTGTGTGAAGTTTGGCTTGTACTCCATGAAGTGCTTTACCTGTGTTTAGTGCTAAGGCCTTTGAGACTGTCAAGTGATTTGGAGCCCCTCAGCATCAGTGTTGGGTATTTCTTCGTCACCACAAACCTGCTTAATTATTTTCCAGTCTCGCTGGCTGCACCAGTTGATATTCGGACTTTTTTTCTCCTTTTTAGGAATCGTGGAGAAAAGCGAATGAGCGCTTTTGAGTGTGTCCGCAAAGTTTATCGCTTGGATGGCTTTAAAGGCTTTTACCGGGGAATGTCTGCATCCTATGCAGGCATATCTGAGACTGTTATTCACTTTGTCATTTATGAGAGTATTAAGAAAAAATTACTGGAGTATAAGACTGCTTCTGCCATGGACAATGAGGATGAATCAGCAAAAGAAGCATCGGACTTTGTTCGAATGATGATGGCTGCTGCCACTTCCAAAACGTGTGCAACATCAATAGCATATCCCCATGGTAAGTGGGACGTGTGCAGCTGAGACCCTGAGTCAGATCATCAAAGGGAGTCTTCTCAGTGAGATTTATAGCCAACTTTGGTTTACTTGCTCAAGAAATATTTTTCTGTCTAAATATCAAATTTAGCAGGTCAACATGGGTATAGTATTCAGAAATGGAAATGCTTTACAGCGGATATCCTGAATGACCTTTTCTTAGGCAATGTTTATTTTGCCAAGGGATTTGCCAGGGTACGGCCCAAGGTACTCAAAGAGGTACTTTCAGTTGGAATCTTTCATATATTCAGCAATTTTCCATAATGTGCCAGCCAAATTTTTGTCCCCCTTCTAGGGAAACAGGCTGTCTGGTTTGTGTGTCAGTTGCACTTGATCTTCCTGCAAAGTAGTTGTGTATACATTGTTTGTTAATGAACTGAGTACTGAACTAATGTCAATTTCTGAGCTAAAATGTAAGCCCAAGCAACACTCCTCTTCTGGATTGTAGCTAAGCAAATCAATTTGCTTTGTTTAGTTAAATACTACTTGTTCTCTTCTTACACATACTTGGTTTGCTACTCTGTTCATCTTCCTCTTTTTTAAAGATGATTTGTGAGATTGAGAACTTGGAGAAGGGTATTTTTGTGTAAAAATCCCTGATCAGTTGCTGGGAAAAATAATGAAAAGTGGTGAATGTAACCACTCAGTTTTTCTTTTTTTCCACTGGTTTTCTTTGTACAGAGGTTGTACGAACAAGACTAAGAGAAGAGGGAACAAAATACAGATCTTTCTTCCAGACACTCTCTTTGCTTGTGCGAGAGGAAGGGTATGGCGCCCTTTACCGAGGTTTAACTACACACCTGATCCGACAGATTCCAAACACGGCTATCATGATGTCCACCTATGAAGTTGTAGTCTACTTACTTGATGGATAGCAGTGTGACAAGGTGGAAGAAGGTGGAAGATGGAAAGACTGGAGTGGACCACTGAATGTCAATGCCAATGTGGTGGGCAAAAGGAACGTTGGATCAGGAACAAGCAGCTGTGGACAAAACAGAAGGTTGATTGTGGGCAACTCTGAATAATTTTGCTGCCTTTGTGTGGTCTCATGTCAATGTGACAAATGGGAACTGCCCCTTAGAGAATGCCTTCATACATCTCTTAATTCAGAATTACTCTTTTCTTTTCGTCTGTTAATCTAGACAAAGCCATTGAGTCATCTTCAGAGACCCAGTGGGTGAGGGAGGGGACATGAAATATGTTCCTGGGCAGTCCTATTACCTTCTCTTAGTGATTGCTCTCAACTACATCATTTTTGTTCTGTTTTACTGCATAGTAACCTATTGGAGGAATGGGCAAGACTGTACTTTTATAGCTTTCTATACCTGAAACTTCCATTTAGTTTCTCTGAAGATTCATAAAGAGACTGAGGTAGTGGTAAGTGTGTAAAGTTTTCCATGTTGCTACCTCAAGACAGAATATGGTGCAGGGACCTAGAACAGTTATTTCTTCACTACAAAAGGTGATACCTGTTGTAGCTCTTTGGGTTTGGTTGTTCTTTTTTTTATTTCCTTGATGTTTGAGCAGTGTTGTAGGTTAGTGAGAGAAGGTCTGATTGTTCAACTCTTCAGGTTATCAGTCTGTTAATGTTGGTGTATGTGGACTTCTGGTCCTGCTGCATCATCCTTTTTGTTTTCTGGAACTTTTCTTAAGTGAGAGAGGCCTATGAAACATTGTCTTGTATCATCACTTTTCCTTGCCAACCTGTTCAGGTCACTCACAGCTAAGGAAGAAGTTGCTGAATGCTACTTTATAGCTTTTTAAGGATTTGAAATGTGATGAGAAATCTCAACTAGTCCAGCCTCCCATTTGTGAAGACAGGATTCACTCATATAGTTTCATGCTGCCTAAGCACAAGCTGTATTACCTTTAAGTATCTGGCAAATCCTGCCTTGCATTACCAGTATTTATATGGGAGTACTGGGGGAGAACACATATCACCGTGGCTAGGGTGACCAGCTGAAACCAGTTGAAGTTGTGATAGATCTTGTCAGTGCAGGCAGGTTCTGTGCAGAAGAATGGAGAAATTGTAAATGATATATTCTTGAAAGCATTCCCCCTGATAATTGCTGTATCACTTTTGTCAGCTTGAGCCTGTGAACTGAGCTATAACCTTGCCCTCCACATTGTCTGATTATTCAGGCATTGGTTTTGTTCTGTAAGCCAATTGCAAAATAATGCCTTGCATTCAGCAGTGAGGCTTAGCTGGTTTATTGTCATAATTTACAGAATTTTCCAAAATCATACAACTGGAGTGTCAAGCAGTTTAATGTTACTGGAAGTTTTACAGCTTTCCAGACAGGTATCTTCTCAGTCTGCATCCATTATCCTTATGAGGAAGATGATAATTTATAAATTGGGGTCAATAGCTTTCTCCATATAAATGCTGCTACACTGGCATGGACAGAACTGTGCTCTCAGCTCTTCCAGTGTGGTACTTCAGTACACTTGAACTGTGCATCATGTGCAATTGCTTTATTTTAAGAATGACTTCTTATGCACTCTGTGGCCTTCTTAGGGCACATGACTTTTCTTCCTCTTACTGATTATCTGGAATCAAACCGTGTTTGAAACGTGCAATTTAGTTTTAAACAAAGCAGGTGGTTTGATTTCTGTGTAAGCTGTGCAGAAGTTTATGCTGTAAATCCGTAGCATCTCTGTGGCACTGGTTCTGTAGGCTCTATGTAAAACCTCAGAGTTTGCAGAACAATCAGTCTGGGTTTTTCTTGTTTGCTTTCCTTTATTTTGACCATTGTCATGTTCTCCACAGTGTCAAAGTATTTGAGTATTTCATGTAATTCTCTCTATTAATTTGCTCATCCTCTAAAAGCCACCCATAGTAAGTACATTGACCTTGCAGTGCTGTATTGACTTCCCTGCTTGGAAATTGTTCCCTCTTTAAAGATATAGCATGGTCTGAGGGGTGACCATGGTGAGCTTGATTGTCTCAAAGAAGTGAAAGGAGTGCTTAAATGTGTTCTAAAGTGGGCTTTTTCTAGTGGTCTCTCTAGGAAAAGACTAGAGTATTTATGACTGACCTAAGCCTTGATGTGATGCTTTTGTTCAGATAAAAAAGAGCAGGAATAGTAGTGACTTACTGTAATTTCTGTGATGTAGAAAGTGGGTCACTCTTCAGGTTATCTAGATAACTCAGTCATAGCCAAAACTTAAACTGATAAAGACCATACTCAGCTTTGGAGTTCATGAATACAGTGAACACTTGGAGTGGCCTAGGCTTCATGAGAATTTCTCTCCTCTGTTTGGATACATTGTCCCTTGGTTCTGTGTTTGTCTCCCGTTCCTGGGTATTCCCTGGGTACTGTGTGTGTGCCTTCTCTGGGTAAGAGCAGAGCTCCTGGAGTTGATAAGCAGGACATTTTAACAAGTACAGTTGAATATGGGAGATAACAGCTAAAAGCAGACAATCAGTTTATTATTCCACCTCTTTAAAGGTGTTCCAGCTTTGTTTTAAACTTCAAGGGTGATTGTTATGGCTTCTTTCCATAACCAAACATAACCCCAAAATTTCTTGGGATTTTTCATTATTTTTAAACTACAAGTACCTGCAAAATTACCTCTGATATATTTCCCAAAGATCTTTAAATTATTTTATAGTTTTCTTGATATTTATTATAAAAATTCAAGAGGAATAACAAGATGCTTCATTCAATAAAGTCTTTAACTACAGAGCTGAAAGCAGTGCATTTAAACTTGGTCACCTTGATTTGCAGTTGGATGTCATTTATTTATGTCCCACTTGTGTGTGCTAGAGGAAAGGACGTGTGAAGAACTCCGAGTAATGAATTCGTTCCTCATTTCCCTGGCTGCGATCAGAGCCGAGGCCGGTGCGCGGCGGGGCCGGCAGGCGGCGCGCCCGCCGCGGGAGTCACGGCAGGAGAAGCCGTGGGAAGCTGGTCCGGACATGCCGGCCCTGGGCCCCTCCTGGCCCTGCCGTGCTGTGTGGGATCGGGCAGTGCTGCACGGGGAGATCCGCTGTGGCTGGCCCATTTCTGCTCTGCCTGGTTGGAACCGGGCTTACACGAGGGAGCTGTGGGATTTTTTGGTTGTTGTAGTTGTAACTGAGACATCGCCTGTTCACTTAACCGTTAACACTGCCCCTATCTCTGTTTACATAACGCACTCCGCATCTTCCCTTGCCGATTGAGGTGTTAATGACAGCGGATCGTTTGTTTGTTAATGACAGTTTCTGCTAGTCTGTTTTTCTTACACATCTGCAACATTCCTCAGACTGCAGCATTGTAAACGAATGCTTCCAGAGACAAGTGGAGAGCCTTTATAAATGTTGCTTCCTGTTTAAACTGTTCAGATTTGGAAAACAAGCTGAATGCTGAAGTGTGCCTAGGTAAATGTACTACATTTTTCAACTTTGTCTGTTAAAACTGAGTTATGTAAGTTTTTTCAGTTCTTCTATTTAACAGTCTGCCTACCCTGCATATGTGAACATAACTGTGCCCTCAGAGTCATAGCTAAACACTCACAGATGACTTCAGAATACTTCAGTACTCATGTGAGGTTTGCTATTATTCTTGCATACATGTAGTTGGCTGTAAACTATGTGCATTTACTCTGTATTTATATAGTTAACTTTTTGTTTGGATTGCTTTAAACTTCAAAGCAAATTAAAATTATATGCTTCTATTCAAATGTTGCCTGCTGTGCTAAACTGTACACTGTTTTAAACCTTTTAATTTTTCTATTATTGGTACATACCAGTGCCTGCACAGTTGTGATTAAAAATGAAAAATTCATTAGCCCAGTGAATCATTTTATCTTGTACTATTTTATAGTAGCTGACAATAAGGTATGTATATTGTACCTTTAGTATGGCCTTTTTGGAGGGATTCATGGATGTCTTGAACTAGCAGTATGTGTTGATGCAGCTGGATTTGAACACAGTTCCCTGTGCAGAACCAAGCAATTCTGTGTGTCAACTGAGATTCAGGAGCTGGTGACCACAAAACTCATGTCCGTTTGAAGTGCCAGCTAGCACAGGCCACTGCTGACAAAACTGAACGGCCGTAATTCCTTGAAATGCTCGGAGTTAATTGCATGTGAGGTTATAACTAAATCCTTGAACCTGACACATTGTTAGATATTGGTGTTGTTTTTCTTATGATAGTTGGTGTTTGATCTGAAGTCTGTCCTGAGCTTCCTCACAGATCATTCTGCAAATGCATCCATAGAGTGTGTTTGACTGCTGTTTTTCCCCCTCAGTGCATGTTCTGGAACTGAGTCTTTGCAACCTCTAATGCAGAGGCAGGTTCAATGTCTCTGGTTTGATTCTTTCAGCTATTCAAAACTACTTCAACATTTACATTAAATCAGCACATCTGTGATAGCTTTTTTTCTTTTAATAGGTGTTACTGTGAATTGCTCTACCTTGCCACACTTTCTAGCTCCCAGGCCAGCCAGGCTTAGAGGTACCTTAGAGGTAATCAGTCCTCTGGAACCAGTACAGGCAACCAGTGTACTTATGCCTGACATGCCTGAAATTATGCCTCTAACTGACATAGCTGTAATTATCTGTAATTGATCTTTCACTTTTATCCTGCAAAGGAGGGACTTTGGCAGGGCAGAACTCAGGGTAAGTCTGTGGGGATGTTTTGAAGTTCATGCTGCTTTACAACCCCTTCTGCTAGAGTGGTTATGTTGAGCTTGCCATGGTCAAAAAGGTTGTGTGTAAAATGAAGGTGTATTTAAAATGCTAGTTGGTTATGACTTGGCATTGATGCAGCAGTGCAGTCCAACAGAGATGCAGCCTGAAAGCATGTGGGGCTGGACAATGATGTCTTTCTCAAAGGAAAGGCCTTAAATTTGATAATGCACTTACACTAAAATAAAATATACTTCCCAAGACAAACAGTCCTCTCATCTTGTATGTGCTGCTCAGCCACTGTGCACTGTGCTGACTCAGAACATCCTTATCTTCCTGCACAGCTTCTGTAAAAGGTAGGAAATGCCAGGACTGGAATCCAGTTTTCCTGAGCAAACTGATGCAAACAAAGTGGTGTCTTGAACTGTGAAAGTCAGATTGGAGCACAGGATCTTCTGTTTGTGTAGGTGGAATATTTCAAGGGATGCTCCTAAGACTGGGCTCACTACTGCAGACACCTCAGTGATGAGGTTGTGAGAAGCTGAAGCTTACCAAGACAAGCTCAAGATGGTGAAATGCTGGTAATTCCAGGTAAACCTCTACCTGGCAATGTTTCCTCCATTATCTGTGGCTGTTTGAAAGTTGGTAGCTCTTCCTAATCCTGCTTTGTAGCAGGCACTGGGATTGAGACTGAGGATGTGCATGTTGGAATTGTCTGGAGTGTAACCAAAATGCAAAGCTGTCTGTTTTGAGACTTGTTCGTACCCCCCAAACTTCTGAAATATAAATGTGCAAGTGAGGCAGCATATATTTTAATGTAGGAGTATCACCCTGTAATTAGAGACTAGATAACATAGAACCAGTATTTAAAAGGGAAAACAATTAAATAGGAAAACTACAGACTCATGTCTGTAGCAGAGTTCTAGAGTACCTCCCTCTTTCACAAAGTATGTTATTGACATAAAGTAACTGGGCAGTAAGCAAGAATTGCTGATGTTAAAGTAAGCAGATGATTATTTGTGATCATCTGTGTTTCATATGAAGGAAATGCAGGAGAGCCAATCTCTGTGGGGCTTTTGTGGAACTATGGGATGTGGAGCCATAAAGGAAATTCCTTGTTTATTCCTACATGGGTAAGATCTTGGCTAAAAGAGCAAGTGTTTTATAATGGGCACTGTTGGATTGCTGGTGAATACTGCAAGTTCTTGATGGCTTCTGAAGAAGACTTTGACAAAAACTGGTCTTGGTATTGTCAAAATCATTTGGTGTGATCAAATTTACTTTTTCTTGCTTCAAGCAGTTCATCACTGTAACTGAACAATAGAAGTTACTATGTTGCTGATCTGAATCTGTCCAGGTCTACATGATGCTTTCGTGGCAGCATTATATTTGTCAGTGTCTGGGGACAGACAGAATGACATTGTCATATGCTGAGATGTTAGGAGATAATACACGGCTTTCATAGAGAATGTTCTGGGCTGGTTCCTCCTGGTGCATTCCTCTTTGCGTGCAGTGAGGGAGAGTCTCTCCATTAAGCAAGGATTTGGGGTACTGACTGGGGGAAGTGTGTGGGCATTGTAAAGTTTTCAAGGGAACATGTGAAAAGCTGTCCTTGCCGAGCTACAGGCTGAGAATTTCGCTGGAAAACAAAAATCTGGAAGTTGGACACATCTGAGAGCAATAGAAAGCAGTATCCTTGCCATAACAAGAAGAAACAGGTAAAAATAGAGTGGAAGAAGTGGGTAGGTAATGTGATTTGGTTTGGTTTTATTAATGTTTTGTGATTTGGTGTTAAATGTGTAACAATGTTTTTAAATGGAAAAGGTGTCCCCTTTGTCAGCAGTTCTCACCCAAGAGAAAAAAGCTTTCCAAGTACAACTTTGCAGAATTTTTATCCCAGTTTAGCTGTGCTAGGTTCTTCCATTGAGAAGATAATACTATGGATACTTTTCAGGGCCATGTCAGACTCTGTGCTGTTTCTAGCTCCTCAAGACCTCCACAAGAATGCAGCAGAAATGTTTCTGTGAACTCAGGTCACTTCCCTCTAAAGAGATAAGGCCAGTTCTCCTAGGACTGTGTGATATCCTGGGATAGATTTTGGCTAAAAGAGCATCAGCAAGAGCCTTTTGGGTATGAATGCTGAAGGGAGAGCACACCTCCTGAGAGAAGGTGCTCCCCAGTTTCTGTATTTATCCTTTGGATAGGATAAATAAGGAAGTGAATGCTGAAGAAATAACTCTATTCTTGCTAAGAAAGCCCAGTAACTGTAAATCTGTTCCCAGAAATGGGTCATTCTGCAAGGAATTCTGAGAGAAGTCACTTTGGATTTCCCAAGGTATTCTCTTTCAGTCTATCCAGGAGCCAGGTCTGCCTGGGCAAGAGTTTCCTTCCTCATTCCCTGGAAACAGTTGAAGACAGATCCTGCTGTTAAGAATTTCACTGCCCACAAATGCTGCTTCCTGCAGAAAATTCTTAATGATGTGCAAATAACTTTTTTTCCTCTGGCTGCTAAAGGCAGGCAAGCAGAATTTGTTTCTAAGGTAGTAAGTTTTCATGATAGTTTGCAGTTACTTTTATTGTCGTTTCTGGAGGTTTGTTTCCATTCTGTCTCTTCTGGAGTCCAGTTAGCAGCAAAAGTTTAGAGTTCTGCCACTGTAAATGTTTCTGGCTTTTGCAGTGACTTGCAAGTTGATTTGGGGAGGTCCAGCTGGATTCATGCTGGATATGCTAAGAGACTTGGAAATTTGCTTTGAATTACTTGAAACAAGAATGATCTATTATCATTGACACATTTTCCAGAGAGACTACTTGAGGGGAAATACTGAAAAATGACAACCATTCAGCTCTGCTTGTAGGGTGGTCCAATATTATTCCCTAATTCATCCAGGCAATAGACAAAGTAAATAAAAAAGATTTAGAGTGCTTCTTTGCAATACTAAAAAAAAAAAAAAAAAATCACAAAACCAGTATAAAAAAATATTGACCTTTCCCCATTAGGGAGAAGAATATCTGCCCTAGTCCCTAATTGTTATAAACCAAGGAGACCATTGCCAAAACTTTATAGCTGGGATGTAGATGGAATATTGCTTCTCGAGCAGGAGCAGCTTAGAGCTGTTAAAACCACACACATATTTGGACACACAGGACTGAACCAGTCAGAGCCAGCATTCCCTGAAGCTCAGGGCAGCCAGAACTAAACTTTCTTCCCATCACCACCTTTCCCAGGGTAAAAGATTGTTTCCTTTTGGCAGGCCAGGGACACTGGAGTGGTCATCAGGTATGATGGGATATTTCTGTGGACAGCATTCTTAAAATTCTCAGGATCTGAGCTTTTCACTTGGGCTGTCACTCACCCTTCTCACCCTCCACAAAGGTGATCAGAATTAATCTGGGAGGGATGGGATTTTTAGAAATGACAGATATGGAAAGGTGCTGAAAGGTAAGTTAGGTGCTGAAGTGTGAGAATTCTGACTTACCAGAAAAGACAAAACTATATGGCCATCCCCCTTCTTCCCAAATAGCTCAAGAAAGATTAATCTTTCTGAAACTTTGAGCTTTATTCATCCCTAGCTGTGGAAAAACCTGTTATTCAAATGGAGAGTTGGCAACATGTGGCAGTATCTGCCATGCTTCCTGTTCCTGAAGAGGAAATAAGAGACAGCATCTGGAGAAAGCAGGGAGCTTCAGCTGCTTCTTAAGTCCCTGGGATGAACAAGGCTCTGAACTGCTTTCAGTGTTACACTGTATATACACCTTCCTCAATTATATCCTACCTTTTCAGTTTGCATGTTCTGAAAAAGGGGTAGAGGAACTTTCCCAGCCCGTGGTTTCTCCTCAGCCTCCAGTCCACAGGCAGCTGCAAGGGCAGATGGAACAAAGCTGCAGCAATTCCCAGGCCTCTTGGGGGGTACCCAGTGTTGCCCCTTTTTGCTTGAGCCAGACATAAAAGTAAGAGGGCCAAAGGGTGACTTTAAACTGTTAACAGGGAACAAAAACTCCTCCTAATTTGACTCTGCACCTCTTTACTAGATGTGTATGTTTGTGTTTTTCTTTCAGTTGTAGATTTTGATCATAAAGCAGTAATGGGTGGAGAGAACAGGATTATCTAAGTACAGCAGTTTTTCCACAATAAAACTGAAGTGGCATTACCAAAAAAGCTTATAACAGAGACATCCATAGCCATCCTGGGCTGACAGACTAAACAGCATTCTTGGGACTGAGCAAGAAGCTTGGCAGTCTCTGCTAAAGGCAGGGTAAGAGTGGAATATCAGCAAAGTTACCCTGAAAAATAACAGGTGGGCTATATATAAGAGAAGGATAAAATGGGTTAGGTTGGAAGGGGCCTTAAATTCATCTTGTTCCAACACCCCTGTCATGGACAGGACACCTCCACTAGTGTTTTTCATACCGTGGCTAATTCACTCTCTTACATGAAATAAAGGCAAAGACAAAAGGAAAAGAATTGAGGTATTAGCGAGCTGAGCTTTGCATAAGGAAAAATGAATTATCAGCTCACTCCGCTGCAGGGAACAATTTAGCAGTAGTGTTCTCAAAATGGTTTATTATGCTTAAGTAAGTTTAGAGGTGTTTCTACAGGAAGGACTGATGAGGTGACCATAATATGAGATGATTTAAAATATCTTCTAGTCTTCTATGGAATTATGTTGAGGGAATTTGGATTATGATGAATATTACTACAGTAACATTGAGGAGTGTTAATCGTGAACAACCTGGTCTGGTGGGAGGTGGCCCTGCCCATGGCAGAGGGGTTTGGAATGAGATGATCCTTGAGGTCTCTTCCAACCCAAACCCTTCTGTGATTCTATGAGCAGGACCTCTTCATGAAAGCTACAGGTGTGCACGTTTGGAATGTCAGCTGCCTTCTAGGCAGGCCCCAATTAATGCAGAATGTTCTAGGTTACTGTTAATGCGTGCAAATTAATTTTCTGCAAACCAAGTAAGAAGAGTAAGTCAAATTTCAAATGAGTCAGACATTCTTGATTTAATTTTTGAAGATTTATGAGTGTTAGTGGGAAAAAAGCATTTCAACCTGTAATATCTGATTTAACAGAGCTGTAATTCAGCCTGTTAATTTGAAGCATTACCAAGTGATTCCTTGTGAAGAAGCACTGTAGGTCCAGGAGACCCAGAGGGACTAGTGAAAAGATGCCTATTTTTGTAAAAGGTCATTCTGAACACTGGACTCTGAAACTGGGAGCTTGTTCTTGACCTTGGCATTTCTGGTCTCTGGACTGAGAGTGATCAAAAACACTGAAACCAGAGCTATAGAAGAGTACCCATTTTCACTTATGGACACTGATAGTTTTGCAAGTGCGTGAAAATCTGATCCAGTGTACAGTGTGCTTTTTCTGCCAGCCAACCCTCCTATTCATGGTGTAAATGACTGCACTTCTCCCTGGGGGCAAAATGGTGAATTTGTTCAGGCCCAAATATGTCTTTTCATGATGCAGCTTTACCTCCTTCTACCAAAAGCAGCTTTTTTTAATACAGTAAGATGGTGTTCCCACTGTTTTTCTAGTCATAAGAATTTCAGTGCAGAAACAGTGGTGTGGTGTTTTGGGAATTGCATACCAGCTAAAGCAATTCCAGTCATTGTTCTCTCAGCTGTATTTCCACCCCTCTGTGGACCTCTCACTTCAGCTTTTCCAGGTTAGTGGGAAGTCAGTAAGAATTAATGAAGGTAAAATTACATTAATGCCTAAAAGATTAATTTATGCTGATTATTTACTTGTTTACAGAGAATCAAATGTCTCCTAACATGAACAGAAAGTCTCTAACATGGTGAAAAGTTTGATACTGCTTTGAAGGTTAAAGATAATGTTAATATCTTACAGCCAGAATTATGTGCAGCACAGTAGGGTCACCGACAATAAACCATGAATGGGTCATAGCACTTACAGAACAGGAGTGCCACATAAATTCACATTCATAAATAACATCTGGAGTCCCATAGGACAGGAAAGGAAGTATATTTGAGCTTTCTCATATTTTCCCTCAGTATGTGAAACATTTGAGAATTACTTCTTTTTTAAGGTGACTAAGTGTAAAGGGACATACATATAAATTACTGAGATGAAGCTCTTAGGGCTGGATTGTAACATTTTGTTGAGCTTATTATGATTTAGGTTCATTCTGTATTTGTAGTTTCTGATGATTTCAACCTAACTGTCAATCAGAAAAGCTTGACCCACGCTGCTTAAGCTGTATTTGGCACCTAGCAGCACGTTGTAGAATTAACCAAGTGAACTATCGACTTCCTGGAGAGTCCATTTGCAGAGCTCTGGCTGAAATGTCACTGCCCTCCAGAGAGGTGGGGGTAAGATGCTAGAAAGAGGTGTTGTTTTATATGACTAGTCATTATAAAAACATGATTCAGAGTGAGAATTCTAACAAAGAACAAAGCCAAGACCCAGGTCTTGAATAGCCTGGATAAAGCTTGAGTATATGAATGTATAGGGATGTTAGTGCTTTTCTTCACACATTTATAACACATGTTTTCCTCACACATGATAAACATTTGGAAGTGGATATATTACTTGAAAGAGAGAGTCTTTAGTAGGTCACACTTCTAGTAAGGTTTCACTGATGATATTTTCTGTACAGGTTGATATTAAGTATAATTTTTGTGGTTGATAAACCTGCTAAATTCTAGTAAGTCAGTTGTTTATGACATTGAAGTGTCAAATACCTTGTTGTGCTGTCTGTGGCACTGTTGTTTAGATAGATCATAATGCACCTCCCAAGGATTTATAAAAATTGCAGAAATGGGACCTTAATATGCAGGTTAGTATTACTGCTGAGAAAGTGTGATTTGCAGGTGGTTTGTGGCCTAAAAATGGCCTGGGAATGATGGCAGAGGACTACACAGTAGGAGCTTAAAGACCATTGGAAAGATAAGTCATTTTTTCCAGTTCAGAACTATCCTTGTCCAGCTCCCCAGAAGGGCCTTGCCACTCAGCCAGCCTGGTATAAACCTGTATTGTTACTGTTCTGTGACTTTTGTGCAAGGCTTGAATAGCAACCAAAGCACCTACAGGCACATAAATTATTCCCCTTTCCCTTAGCAATGCAGGACCAAACAGGGTTTCTTGTGTGGTTAAATCCAGGTCCTTGTGGCCTATACCATTCATAACTCTACCAGGCTTCATCTTTAAACTAATTAGGTTACTTGTTCCACTGAGAGGTTGCCTCAAAACCTGGCTTTCTTGTGTTGAAACTGCTCTAATTTACTGTCCTAGGAAGAGTCCATGGAAATTCGTATCACCAGTGACAGTAAGTGCCAAGAGCCCTCTGAGGAGTCACTTATCATAGGTGCTTTGTATTGGAGACTTTCCTTGACTTCCCTTTTCCTGCTGGCTTTCTTTTGCTTTTGAGTAGCAACTTGCATATGAAAAAGTGGCCTGGGTTGCCTTGTTCTTGGATTTGCGTAGTAAAAATGCTGTCTTATTTTTATTTTAAAACAGTTCATCATATTTGTACAAACAAGCTGAATAATAAGCTAGCTATTGTGTCTTACAGTTAGCAAATAGCACAGCTGGCCCAGCTTCTGTGCACCCCAGCAATTAGTTCAGACTGACTCTCTTGGATTGTTTTTGCTGTATCTGGGCTCTCAATTGCTGGTTTGCAGCAATGACTCATGCATTCTGTACTAAGTTTTTCTATGGCTCCATAGACACTAAATTTCCTTTTGGTTATACATTAAATTATGACACCATTGAAATGCAACCTCATAATATTTTTGCTTGCATCTTTCTGTGGGCCTGATTCTGCCCTCCTACCCTGCCTAAATAAATCTTTCTCATTTGATGTTATTGCCAGCCTAGTACTGCTCTTGCAGTAGCACAGTGTAAGGATATCCTGGAAAAACATTCCAGTGGTTTTTAGCTCTCCTTCACTGCTGCACACCTACAACTGCTGCTGTAACTATGGGGAACTGTTGTCCTGATCTTACTGCATTGTGTGTGTGTGACCTTCAAGCCTACAGAGTCCTTCAGTGGAGGGGTTGTTTAAAGTCATGGGAGAGGCAACACTTCCATTCCTGGCTCTGCAGCTGTGCACAGCCACCAGTAAATCACTTCCCCTCTCAGTGGGAATTAGCCACGCACTGACAGGCTGTGGATATAAATAACAACGTGTGTGGAACTTGAGGTGCATTCAATTGATCTGTCTGATAATAAAATAACTCACTGGCAGCTGGTCTTTATTACAAATTTCATCGCTGTTACTGAAAAAGCTGAGTTGTTATCCTCCTTTTTTTTCTTTTTTTTTTTCTTTTTTTTTCTGAGAAGGTTTTCCATTTCCCATTATTTCCTGCTGGGAACTATATAATTCATAAAACAGGTGACTGCACTGTACTGATTGAGGCTAATGCCAACAGAAGGAGTCTTGAGCGGGGGGGAAAAAGCTCTTCCTGTGGGGAGAAAGCTGGTCCTGTAGAGAGTTAAATCGCTGATTCTTATTAAAAAGAAAATTCTGTCTTCTTTTGCACTACTCTCAATGCCAAAGCAAAATAGACTTACAGGTATTTTAGTGAACCACAAAAAGCTGTCTCTTATTTTTCCCTTTGACAGAAATAGCTTTCTGCTAATTTCAGAAAGGCCTTCTCTGGACACTGTACTTAGAGTGGTTTCCTGGATTCCTCTAGATGAGAGTTTGTTTCATTCAAAAGGGATTAGACATCTTGGGCTCAGAGAGCCTTTAAATTAGAGCTAAGTGTAACTTAATTTATGCCAGCGTTCTCTGTCCCTCAGGCTGTTATCTTGTGCCCTCATGTAAGGTACTTTCACTCAACCAACTGCAAGTCCTAACACAAGTCTTGCATAAGTGAAGCCATTAAATTGACAAGACCAAATGGGGAAAAAATATTACAGGTGCATAACGGTCAATTAATTAAGTGAGCCAAATTGTAGTTAATTTTCCTTTTTATTATTAGAATTTTGTTTGGATTGTTTGGGGAATTGGGGAATCCTGTGAAGCTGAGGTAAATACTTTGATGTTTAACAGTTTATTAATATTTTTGTCATGACATCTGATTGTTATACTCATGCTCTGAGGTTTTTTTTTACATGAAGTGAAGTTAGTTTATCATTGAAACCATACAAAATCCAAATAAGTAGTAGTTCTGTGACTGTATTGCTGGACTGCTTTCAGTAAGGATTTTTCTTTGTCATTATTCAGTCGAGAATTTTTAAAAGGAAAACCTTTTGCATTTTTGCCCCTGTTCTGAGACAAAGACAGAGGGATATTTTGATATAACCAGGAATTGCTTCAGGGTCTGTAATAAGTGAGCACATAAGAAATAATCTTTGTTTTCTCAACACAGAACATTTCAAAACAGGGACTGGTTTTTGTCTGAGGCAATGCATTGTCATCAGCTCTCTGCACTTTTCCCTGCTATGCTCCTCTAGGTCAGACACTTTTGAGGACAACTCCCATGCAGGAAGATTAACTGGGATGTGGCTGAGGAGTCTGAGAGTGAGAAGTAACCAAAAATCTTTGAAAGACATCATGCCTGGTATGGACACAGGACAACTCCACGAGATGAGCTTGCAGGGAGGGAGAAGGGGAGCAGCTGAATGGATGAATATTCTGACTATTTATAGGCTTCCTTCCAAATCTTGGTTGGAAGGCTGGCTTGCTTCCTTAATCTTAGTGAAGCTATGAGATCAGCTGTATTACTTGTAAGGATTTTTATTAATAGAACTGCTGGAGAGACTTTTGGTTTCTTGTTGCAAAATGTAAAGAGCTATCACCACAATGTAAAATGAAAAGCAGGCTTTTTAAAATTACCACACAAAACCTTAATGGTCCTGAAATGAAAATAAAAGTAGACCCAGAGAACAAGTATATAAAAGTATAAATTTTGTTGCATCAAGCATGCTGTTCTGAAGGGGAGCTGTGAATTGAGCTTTGAATATTTTGTCATTGGGGTTACTACTGTGACCTTCACAGCAGTGAAGGGGAAGGAGCTGCAGGTTGAAGGGAACAGGGCTTTCTTTTCCTTCCATAAGTATCTGAAGCTCTGCAGTTTTCAGACTGGGAGGTTGTGTTTGACTATTCTGCACCCAGATCTGACTGCCTTGCAAGGAATGTTCCTGGAGCTGCCCATTCCCCTGATCTGGAAGCAGCAGTGCATAAATCAAGCTGTATTTGTGCATGCCTCTTCCTGGGCCAGGCTGAAAAGGTTTTTTTCTCGCATGGTCCATCTGCTGTCACCATTCCTGTTGGAGGCACTTTCCTCTTAGATGTGGTGCAGTGCACATCTCAATGACGCTGCTAACACAAATCCATTGGAATAACTGGAGCTATGTTCTTATTTAACTGATCATTTTGTCAGGAAAGTATTAGAATATGCTTATAGGTGGTATCTTGCTGCAGTAAAAGCCAGAGATGGGACAAGTAGCTGGGGAGGGGATTGGAGTGACTGTATGTCCATGGTGCTGGACACACCTGCAGGTGTATATCTCTTAAAGCTGTGCTTTAAATGTTCAATTTCCTTTTTCCTACATAAATAGTAGTTAAATACTTGGTTCCCATCAAAAGTCATCCTGAAGGTCAGGACTTGGGTGTTTAACTCCTGTTTGTGTCTTTTGAAAACCTCCACTTTTTATTTTGCCAGTATGCAGCAGCATTCCAGTGGGCCCAGCTAATTTTGAGATGCTCAACATAAGAAAAAAAACTATAATGTGGAAATGCTGTTAAATTTTACAAACCTGCTTTGCAACGCAAAACTCATTCACAGCAAAGAAGTTGAATCAAAGGCTCACCACTGCCAACTAATTATTTAATGTTCTCTAGTTAATGTTGTTATGCTGCCAAAAATGTGTGTTTCCATCTTTTTCTTTTCTTAGAGGAGGATAAGCTTATAATTTATTTTTCTGCTTGAGTTGTTTGATTTGGACTAAATTTTCTTTTGTGAAACTACATGTCTGTTCCCTCTGCTCACCAACAAACTTGAAAAAATGGCACATCATCTCTTCATTGCTGAAGCTAGAAGCAAATACGTATAATTGGGTTTTATCACACTTTTCAAACAAAAGATATTAAAAATCTTTATACGAGAGTCCAGAGACCAAAATGAATGTTTCTACAAGGCTTTGAATATAATGGTACAAAATAAGGTGGTAGTTGGTTGCTTGTCAAAGACTTGAGAGATTTGCCTTGAGTTTGCTGGTGTTGTAAACCATTAGAGGTGCTGTAATATTGCTGACAAGTAGCTTAAAAAAGGCTTTTCTTAGTACACACACAAGAACAAACGCTGGAATTCAGGTGCAGTTCAGAGGAGCTCAGGGTAGAGCAAGGAGTTTAACACCTGAACACAGATGCCCCTCAGTATCACCTGCCACCTAAACCAACAAACACTGGCATTCTGTCCATCTATGTCAGGGCCTTTTGATGTGAGTGTAGGTAGGATCCCCTGGATTTCCTAATGCAAATTCACACCATATATGTGTCCCCTTGTTGCAATATCCAAAGATAAACATTTTCTAGTGCAAGTTTATTTTACATCAGCTTGTAGCTATCCCATCTGGAGCTAGGATTTCATCAGCTCTTGCAAACAGTCTTGCAAATATTTCAGTCTGGTTCAGAGACTGGCAAAGAAAGAAAATGCAGGATGTTACTGCTGTGAGTTAGCAAATAGTGCTGTCCTTCTGTTTCACTGCCACATTGTGCTTCCCTCAAAAGGGACAGAGTACTGGTGAGATTGCATTCCACAGAGACATGGTGTCCTGACAGCCCTCACTCCCACCCAGTGACTTGTGATGTTGGGGTCTCAATGGGATCTGTGACTGCCAGGTACCCTTTGAGGCACCAGCCAGCTGCTCTGTGCAAAAATTCCAGAAACCCTTGCAGAGCAGATTCCCAGCTTTAACTATCACTGCAAAGAGAATCTGTCCTCTCAGTCTTGCCCCAGGTTCTGACTAGCCCTGTGTTACACTTGTCAGATTCCTGGAGATCACAGGTGAGGAGAACACCTGTGAAGGTGATGTGGTTTACAGGCTTCACGTGCAGTGTTTCAGTGGCACCAGGGCACAGCAAAGCAATGGTTGGAAACAGGGCAAAAAACACTGGGAAAAATAGGAGAATTTGCATCCAAACAGGTAGTGATCCCTTACACATCCTTAGTGCAGAGACAGCTTGCAATGGTCAACTGGAAGTAATACAGCACTTTAGCTAAAGCAAACCTGAATTTATTGAAATACAGCTGTTTCTATGAATTGGAAGGATTTGTATTTGTTTTGAGAAGTAAAGCCAGCAGGAGATCCCTTTGGGCTATGAGATCTTCAAACTGAGGTCTCATGACAAGGCATTTCTAAAAATGTGTAAATAATCAGTCTGTCAGATTTTTGGCAGAGCTTTTGCTTATATCTCCATTGTGAACCTGACAGTTTTAGTGCATAGAACTGCTCAGTCAAAGAAGTAATTGACGAATTAAACTATTGTAGCTGCAGATATCTCAAATCTGTCATAGCTGGATTCTTCTTAGCTAAATTCAGCATAAAACACTGTATGGAAGTAAATGTCTTTCATGCCACTGGGGGAAAAGGAACTAAGAAAAGGCAGATTGAGGTCTTGGTGACAGTGGTTGAAGAATCTGAAGAAGAATCTGGCAAAGCTGTATTAGAAGCTTGGATTTATCAGATCTATTTCAGCAAATGAATGTGTGAGATATTCATTATACATTCAGTTTTATTAGGGGAGAAAAGAGACAACATAATGCTGAATTTCCATCGGCAGGAAGACGTCTCTGGATCTCAGCTGACTTCACACATGGCAGTAATCCAGTGGCAGTCTAAAGCATGGCAGGGAATATCAGATTATAATCTAAATTCCAGTCTTGATAAAGGCAAGAGTAGGGATGGTTGGGTTTTGGTGGGGGTTTTGGGGGTTTTTTTTGTTGTTTTTTGTTTTGGTTTGGTAAACTCTATTTTTTGATTTTTTACTATTTTCTGGCTTCTGAATACACAATGTGTAGAATTTGTAAGTCAGGTTCCTGAGTGTCCTTGGCCTCTGATGTGGATGTTCTGTTTAAGTTTGTTGTAGTACAAAAGGGAGGAAGATGCTACAGACATTCAGATGGCAAATTAACTTTTATAGAAAACTTTATATCATGGGCAGCCTTAAAGACTATACACAGCAGGTGCCTCAGAACTCTGGTGTTCTGACAGTGATTGAGATGGTCTGTGCCTGAGCCTGTTGAGTTCTGGCTCCTGAGGGGCACCACAAATGAAATCACAGCACCCAGGAGAGGCCTTGTGTTGAGTAGCCTGAGTACAATCCTGAGTCATAAAAGCCTCCTGGCAGCTTGGCACAGAGCTGGAGTCTTGACCTCTTGTTCTCCAAGTCTCCAAGTCCATATCAGTTCATTTTCTCAGCTGAGACAACATGGGCTTTTTAATAGAGAAAAACCACAGAAAATATTCCAAGTGGCACAAATGTTACTCTGCTTTCAGAGATTGCTGAGCTTCCATGTGCCTATTTGCCATCTTTAACCACAGCCCTACAAGCATTTAAGGATGGCTGTGTAGCTGGGAGGGATTGAGTAGTGCCTGCATCCAGACATCCACCTGGGTTCCTGGCATCAAGAGATGCAGTGCAAGTTCTGATCTTGATGAAGCTCATGGGACTTGAGGTGACTCGCAGGACTGAGGAGCTGTGAGCTCAGTAACACTGCATTCAGTCACTTTGTGTCAGCATGGATGTGCAATATCCTCAGGAAATACACTGAGAGTGAGAAGAGAGTACAGCAATCCAGTTATATGCAAAGGAAAGGGCAAATTGTCCTTGGATGCTTCCAGGTCACTTGCCAGGGTTTGACTGCCAACTTCTTCCTCCTCAACTTTACAAAAACCTTTCCATTGCAGTGGTCATGTCCATATCTAACAATCTGAGTAAAGTGGTCTCTCTACAGTGGATATTAAACAGTTTATGCCCCAGGCAGTGAGTGCCTATTCAACCACTCTTCAGAAGGCTGAAGTAAGTCTAAAAGAATTTTTAGCAGAGCTGCAGTAAAGTCATTCAGAGCTGTCTTATTTGGTGTCCTGGGGTGGTTCTGCTGCAGCTGAGATACTGCTCTTGCTCTAGGAAGGAGCAGTGTTATTCCAGCTTGCAGAATCTGTTTCCCTGAGCCGCTGCTCCTTGGTGGGTGGTGACTAATAGAATGATACCCTGGGAAGTGCCATCATCTGGCTCAGGGGTGCTGAGAAACATCTGGGGATCAGTAACTGCTCACAAGTAGCTCTGAGGGTAACAAATGTTTCCATCAGGGTGAGTGGGATTCACCCAACTGTGCCCCTGATGAGCTGCTGTGAACGTGCGCTGTGAGCTGTGATTTAAATTGACAGAAGCATCTAAATTTGTAATGAAGAATTTTTATTTTCCATCAATTTTACTGCATAGCTGTGTCCCATATGCCTGCCTCCCAACTGCACTTGTGGGACTTGGAAATCTTTTGTTTCCTCCCAGCTGAGAATCAAGTAGGGGGTGAAAATACTGAGTTACTCTTTATTCAATTCTTGCATTTGTTTGTGGTAGCTCAGAAATAGATTTATGGAGTTTGTTGCTGGTCTTACTTTTCATTTACAAAGGCACTCTGGATAGGTGCAGCTTGTTTTAAAATGCTTTAAGTAAGACATGCTTTAAAAAGAAATCATTGCAGAGATGACTAAAGATTTTGTTTTGTAAACTGTATGCTTTATTTTAAAATGCTGCCAAGTATTGATTATGGTCTTAAAAAAATCCAAAGGACAGAGAACATAAGTCAGGGACAGGATATTAATAGACACATTATCAGGTAAAAATAACAACTAATGTTTTGGGAGAGAGGGCATTTTCCTATTAGTTCACCAAATGTCCTATAAGCATTAACTTCATCTCTTCCATTCTCTCAGCTTTCTGATTTGCCAGGTCTCCCTAGTGCAGCCTTGGAAGAGAATGAAAGCCAGAAATAGCTGTAGGATTTGTACCAAATCCCTTTGTGCCTTTGACACCTTTTGTTTCAAATTCATGCTGTAATATTTGACAGAGATGAGTCTGCCTGCAGGTAACATAACAGCCCGTGCTGTACTTCAAGGTAGATGTATCCTCTGTCTGGATGTTAGTGAGCAGGGGAGGGCTGAGTTGTGCCACTGCAGGCAGCTTCCAGTTGTTTCATTATACAGCTTGCATTGCAGGAAGTTGTCCTGCTGGGACCTCCCAGTGAATCTGCTCCACTGCAGTTACTTACATGCAGGAATGTTTAGTATGATTTCCAACTGTCCTTTGATGTGTACTCACAGGTAGATCCTACAGGGAGACACAGTGTCATGGACACAACGATCTGTTAGGAAACTCTTCCTTCCAAAGGGCACTTTGCTCTCTGCTCTCGTAATTAGCCCTTCCTTGGGGCAGCCTTGCTGTCTGGGAGCTGTTCCCTTGTGGCAAGCAGAGGTGGAAGATCTGGTACACTGGATGCACTGAAGCATTGTCACTTGATAGGTAACACATTTGAGGTTTTACTTAATGTAATTGGAAGTATAATTCAAAACTGGCAAGTTTAGGATGGTGGCACAGACTGAAGTGTCAAGGTCAGGAGTAGAATTGGTCTATTAAGAGCCTGTGAAAACTTCCAAATGGCTTTTTCCCTGATGATAACACAAATGGTGCTACTTTAAGACTATTCTGTTTGATAATATTGCAGTGGATGGTGACGAAAGAGGATTATGCTAAAACTGAGGGCATATGTTATCTAATTAACATTATATATATTATTCTATGGATTTACAGTTATTGGTAAGTTTGGCACTATTTTCAATTTTCCTTTTAAGTTAAATTAACTGTAACTATCTTACTCTTTAGAATCATGCACACACATTTTCACTTACAAAGCTTGTGCATTTTAGCCAAGAAAAATACATTTGTACAGACTGAAAACTCCTCCTGAACAAAATGGGAGTTTTATCTTTGGAATGACTGTGCATCATACAGACAGCATTTCTGCAAGGAAGATGTCAGAACATTCCATTTGTGTGGACTAGGGAAATGTATCCTGGATAATGTCTCTGCTTAGGTTTAAAGCTGCATCTTAGAATTGGCTTTCAGAAAAGGACTGATACAAAGAATGCAACACAGACTGCAGATTTCCAAAGACTTTTAACCTGTCTGTAATAGCACCTACACTTAACTTTAGCTCTAGAATTAGCTGGTTTTTTATTGTTGTGGTTCAGTTTCACAGCATGGATACATGACACAGTTCTGGTTGGATTGTGTTCAGAGTCCTGTGCTAGGACAAGTCAATGGTGTTGTAGGACTTATCCTACCTTACACTTAGATCTTTCTGCAAAAGCATTTTTAAGAATTTCAGTTTTACTGAATTATGCTCTTCCCTAAATTTAGGGGACAGTATCAGATCTAAAAAGATTTTTGGGGAGGCATTCAGGTTGTTAATTCTACTGCAAGGGTAAAAAAAAAAAGGGTAGAATCTCCTAGGCTGCAGTTCAATCATTTGTATTCCTCTAGAGTAAAAAAAGCCAGGGAATTGTCTGTGCCTTGCATCAGTTTCATTTAAGAAAATGGCCACATGAGACTGGTGTTTGGGTGAGGGTTTGGCTTTCAAAAACACAGGAGCAATTAGCCCACTCTTAGATGGGCTTGGAGAGCCAGCATGGGGGCTGCTGTAAACTCAATTCCGCTTCCATGGCTGCTGCTTCTGTTTCCAACCAAGGCTCATTCAAAGTTAGTTCCAGAAAAGGGCTGACAACTCTTGCCACTTTTCGCACACTTCTTATGCATTCTGGTGGAAAGGGAAGTGCCTGTGCCATCAGAGCATAAGGCTCACTCGAGCAGCTGGATTAAAAGAGCATTTATCTTCCCACAGTATCCTTATCTTTAGGTACATCCAGAGGCACTGCTTTCAGCAACACAAATAGGAAGCTGTATAAATCTACAATTCATGAGCCTGAATAATGTTATGTCAGGGAAGTGATCATAAAGCCAACAATATTCTTGTTTCTACAGAGGCAGACAGTCTTTAAATCTGACCAATAATTTAAAAAAGAATGTGTTAATTGTAATTAACATTGAGTGGTGTCTTGGATGCTTTTGCATCTTTTTCCCTCATACTTACACATGAGCCAATGTTCCATCAAAAATAGTCTGCTGCACTGCTATCCTTTCAGAGGAGAAACTCAAACACATTTGTTTGCATATTTTCATGCATTTGAAGAATATTCTAGAAATAGGCTTGCTATTAAGAAAATCACACTGTGTAGAGATACAGTACCACAGCAATCCTTCTTCTAGAAATACATACTGGTAGTTCTTTGGGGTCTAGATTACTAGTTGAACAAGTTTATCTCTGCTGCATGAGGGAGAGACAAATTTGCTCTCTGATTTCCTCAATGATAGCACATTATGGATGGCTGGAATTATTCAAGCTAGAATCATTAAAGCATCAGACAAGTTTTTCGTAACATATTTCTTTGTTTGTGTGTCACACCCCAGGAAGGTGAATGTGAATAGAGGTCAGTGGCATATAATGAACATGTGAACAGTGATGTAAGAACTAGTTCATCATGGCTGTATTTGTGCCAAGAGGGATCCTGATTTCTCTTTCCTGATTCACTTGCAATTTATGTGTAAATTTTCATCTTCCCACTGGATTTATGCTAGAACAAAGGTGAGAATGTATTCCCTCCATCTACAAATCAGGCCACTACAGTCACACTAGATGTGGGCTCAGTGCTCTACTTTTATATAGAGATAATGGCGGGGAGGGAAGAAATGTCAAAACTTTGTTAGTGAAAGAGGCATATCTAGCAATATTTAGTAAGATGGACTCAAACCAGGGAGTAAATATTATTTTCTCTTTCTTCAACTGGTATAATTTGTGCAGTGGCAATGGCTGAGGTCCCATTTGGTTGGTCACTGAAGGAATAGACAACCTGCTGAAGATCTCAGTCCTACAACTTTTGTCTTCCCACTTTCTCCTTAAATGGTTTGTAAAATCTGCCAAATGATGAGAAAGTTTCTCATAAGTGAAACATGTTTTAAATGGGGGAAATATTAATGCTAACACTATTCCTGCCTTATGATATAAAGGAATATTTAAAATAGTCTAATAATATTTTTCAGCTCAAATACATCTTCCTGCTTTTATTCCCCTATAAAGTATGCCACTTGCATGTGAGAATCCTAAGTAGAGAAAAGCTGGGTGTACAATGAGAGAAGTGATTGCTCCTTTGAGAATTTGAGTGTCAAGTCTTACTGAAGTGATGAAATCTGGGTGCTATTGTAGATATCTGCAGGAATATGCTTTCTTACCCAATGTAACATCCATAGACAAACTAGTCTGCACCTCAGAATTCCTGCATTTCATTTTCTGGAGTTCTGCTTTGCTCAAATGCTGTCAGGCAACTCCTGCTGTCAGATGACACCAGAGAAAAGTGGAACAAACAGAAAATAATGTCATTACATAATGTCTCTGCTCTTTCCTTCGTCTTAGAAAGTGACTTTGCTTCTACATCAAACTGGAGTGTTTGTATCTCCTATTTCCCTTTAAGAAATAAATGGGTCAATTTTCTGCAACAGGGTGGAAAGAGCCAACCATGTCCATGGTACTGCCACAGGCATGTGATTACTTACAAAATATGATTATTAGCCATGTAATCATGTGTTTCTCTGCCATATTTTTCCTCGGGCGGTGCTGTGCAGCAGTCTGTTGAAAATGTGCCTGAGACAGCCTAAAGAAATGCACTGATAACGAGGATCCCTGCCTGGTGATTCAGTCCTTTCCAGTTTCCTGAAGGTCACCTCCAGCTGCCTGCCTGTTCACACTTCAGTTTCTCCTCATTCCATTCCAGGGCTCTGTGCAATAACAGGTTGCAGAATTCAGTTTCTTAAATTGGCATCCTTAAAAAGCCCTGCTCTGAAAATCTAAACACTTCAATGATTATGTGAATCCACTCTGCAGGCTTTTATATAATAATTTTGGTTTTCTTGCTGACATTCAGGAACTAAAGCAGGGAATCCAAAAAACAAGCAAAATACTTCAGACAATTGCTTCATCTCTGGTCTGGTTGCCAGGTGGATGCTACAGAGTAAAGCCTTTGTTTCTTTTTCACTGAAATCTTTAGAAAAACACATACCTTTGTCTTCTGTGAAGAATTTTGTTTAACAATGCATAGAAAATTTGTATCTAATAGAACATCAATAAAGACTTTTCCCTGTTAATGTGCACTAAGGGATTCACCCAGGATGGCATTTTCAACATTCTTAGCTCAGCAATCTCATACACTTTTGTGTTCTTTATGCATAGAAATCATGGTTAGAGACACAGATTTGGACATGGCCCTGTGCCACACACTTATTAAAATGTAAATGTCTGAAATCAGCCATTAGCTTTGGGATTTATGTTATTTGTGAATATGACAGTAAATTTGGAGGTGTTCTGTAGCAATATGTATCTGTGACATACATATGGGAAACTTCACTAGAGGGTCTTCTGTTTGCTTACACTGATACTATGTCTTTGTAGCTTTTGCTGTCTTGGGGCTATGTACTTATTCCCTCTGCACAACATTTTTGTGTCATCACTAAACATACCTCAGTGTTGTGGGGTTTTGGTTAAAGTTCTACAATATTGGCTCACACCAGACTAAGGAAACTGTATTGGGGAAAGAAAAAATCCAGGCAATTTGTTTAGCCTGCCTTTTCTAGCAGAAATTGGGCAGTGAATGAGCTTGTAGCTGAAGTACTCAAACTGGTACTGCCAAACAGAAGACAAAGCTAAGAAGGAGGTTGTAATGAGAGTTCTGGTTCATCTGTGGCATCCTTTTTACTCACCACAACACCTGATGTTTTGGGGAAAGGGAACATCAGGCTTTTTGGAGATCTAGACTACATGGGCCATCTCTGTTGAAAGTTCAGAATAGGCACCGTCCATTTGTTTGCTTCAGGCCTCTTGATCAATAGCAGTAGTATTTTTCATCTGGCAGCTATTAATGTTTTGTACCCAATAAAACTAGAAAGAGTGGATGCTTAGAGCCTTAATTTCAAGGCACCTTACCTTCTTAAAATGCTTAAAGGGACCTAGAGCTCTTTATATGGCTTGTTTAAAACAAGCTCAGATTGTTCTGTGCTGCACTGTTACCTGCATTATGAATATAACTGAAGTTGTGCACTGCCGTAGGTTGGCCATGCTTCCTGACCTCTGGGAATCTGCATTATGATTTCTTGTCCAGGTCATGTGCAAACATATTTTCTCTTTTTATGCTCTGCTTCTGTCTCTGAGCAGACACTGTAGCAAGGTGCCAGTGTGATAGGAAATGAGCTGCCTCTGAGAAGCATCCAGAGAATACTGTGAGCTGGGCTGAGCTGGATCTCTTGCTCAGCTGGACAAACACCTCAGCTGGCAACTCCGGGTTATTTCTGCTGCTGTTTATTTTCTCCTTATAGGAGAAAGGTTTGAGAGAAAGATTCATACTCCATCTGGGTATGCTGCATTTAAGGTAAACACATCTTTACTTCACTGAACAAGAGTGATGTTACTGACAGAAATAGTTGAAAAATAGTAAATATTAGGGAATACTCTGATAAAATGACATCTTAGTGTATATGTTCAAATGCTGAAGTCATTTATAGGAGGAAGGTGTCCAGAACTAATTGCTCATTACAGATTTGGAGACTTTGGAGCTCCAATCTCCTCCTGTAGCACAAACCCAAAACATTTCCCTGACAAAAGGCACAAGCAAAAGACAGGTCAAATTAACAATACAGAACAGTGAATAGTAGTTCTGGAAGGGAAACAGTAGGGAAAATGCCAGAAATATCAAAAATCAATTTGCCACCATAGAGCTCTTAAAGCTAATACCTATTGGGGTGAGGTGCTGACCTCATTAATGTTATCAGGAGCGTTTCCAATGGCATTAGCACAGCTTTGCCTGATGAAATAAGGATGGGAATGGGTTGCATTCAACTGATATTGCCTTTGCTGTTGCTCAGGTTGCTCTGAGGCCTATAAGACCCAAGGCAGGAAAAGTGGTGGACTCGGAAGGGTATGAATTCTTCAAGTGGATGCAGCTCAGCCAAGGTGCTGGAGCTCAAACTGCTTTGTATAAGTGCTGCACAAGTATCTCCTTATCCATACTCTCAATTTCCCTGTGGGGCTCTGTGATTCCTGAAGTATTCACCAAGGCTTAAATCAGCTAATCTCCACAGAGGCCTGGAAACCTGACTTTACTGGGCTCCCTAAAAGTATTTTGTTATGTAAGTTATGCAAATTCAGTGTAAAGGAAAACTCTGCATCTGTTTCTTGGAATAATTTTCACATATCTAGAATCAGAGTTTAAACTATCTTTTAAGTAATTGATTTAATAGATATTGCTTAATATATTTTATTGTAGTAATAAAGTCCTTCAATTACCAAGTTAATATTTCCCAAGAAAAATCTGGCAAGTCCTAAGAAAAAGTGAATTGCTGCCCAAAGCTGATAGTTTAATAGTGGAAATGCTATTTAATTTCATTATTATTCAAATTTATGTTCCGTTTTCCACATTAGCATATAAATACTATAAATCTCTCATATGGAAAAAGCCTTATTGTGGAATATTTGTAATGATTATAAATAGCTGGGTACAGCAAAATCTTGGAAAACAAATAGCAGTGAACATAAATTAGGCTGAACAGGGTTATGGTACAATGAGAAATGTTTGTCTTCTCCAACTTAATTTCTCTGGAAGAATTTTTGGATTCTTATGTAGGTATGAAAACTTTCCTTCTTAGATCTACTCATGTAAAGGAGTAAATATTTTCTTTTATGTGGGGCGTAGTTGTTGGTTTTGAGGTTTTTTTGAGATGGTTTGCACACCTGTTCTGTGATAGAAGCCTTTTTTTAAGGATAAGTTCAAGTTCCTTTTTTGCATCTTTAAAAACTGGTGCTAAATTTTATTTTTCCTGTAGCCACCTATTACCCAGTGTAGGCATAAATTAGTAACGCAGCTGAAGAAAATATGCTAAACCATTCTGCTCTCCCACTAGTGTAAGGACATAGATTCAGCAGCATGAATGTTTATAAATGAGCACCATTTTAGATCAATGAAAGGGGAAGTGAGAAAGCCAGTGATTAGTTAAGAAAAATCTGTTTTCATCCCCATTTTGTGTGTGTAGACTGAAGTGCCAACATGGTCAGTTACAGCAGTAGGAATAGGTAGATTCTAGTGGTTTTAGGTATAAATTAACACCTTAACCTTTTTTCCATTTTTAGTAGACAGCCAGAATAGGCAAAGGAATATCAGTTTAATTTCCTCCCACAAAAATACTCAGCCCAAGAAATGACCTATTGTGCTGGTTTGAAAGCAAAACCAGTGAAAGACTCCAAGTCAGAAACACAATTTAATAAGATGAAAAGAAAAGAAATAAAAGAAAGTAAAATAAAAGTAATAGTACAAAAAACCACTGACAGAGTCAGAATACAACCTGACACCCTGTTAGGTTGGTAGCGGCAGTCCAGATGAGATGGTCTTGTTGAAGCAGTGATCCTGTAGAAAGGTCTGGTAGCTCTTGTCTCCTCTGGGAGTCCAGTGGATAAAAGCTGCCTGTGCTGTCCCAAACCCTGGATTTATCCAGGTGGGAATGCTTGGCTCCTCCCCCTGGGCAGAGCATCTCCCAATGGGCTGATCTCATTCTATGAGTCATGCAGTGGGTCCTTGATAGCCCATTAAACAGAGATAACTCCCGGAGGAAGTTATCGATGAGTCATGTGGCAAGGCATTGTTAGGCTCATTAACAGAAGATAAGGAAAACACTGCCCCACCTTGGCTCCAACGGCTCATGGGGATAGAATACAAACCTTGGGCACAATTTTACATTGTAACCTAGGACACCTATTGATACCATGTGTAACTTCTGACAAGGAGGTATCAACACCTTTTGCAAAGTACAGTGTAGTGCTGTGGTCTGAGAGCAAATCCACCCTGGAGCATGTCAGGAGTTGTACTGCAGCAATGGGAATTTGAGCCTTGAGTAGAGATGAAAACTTGTAGGCTCAGGTAGAGTCCTGCCCTTTCCTTCTGCAGGTGAAACAAATGATGCTTTGCATCCAAAAGGAACAGCTGTGGCTTGTAACATTCACTGTTCTGGTTGAGCTGGTCAGTGCTTTCCTAACAGGTGGTGGGAACCACCCAAATTTCAGTAGGAGCCCCAGTCCCACCGGCGAATCCTCCCAGTAACAGGAGAAATACTCTCTCTGCCATCTCTTTGGGCTTTTGCATCAGCTACCAGCCTTGTTTATGTTGTTTTTCAAACTGACTCTCAGGCTCTGAGAGTGAGAATCCTCACCCTCACTTTCCTCCAAGAGCTCATTGGTTTGTTCCCACACCCCTCCACTGCTGGAACTGAGAAAGTGGATATTGGTGCTGATTTCTTCTGGCTGATATGAAAGTTTTTGAGTTATTTCTCACATAGCATATATGGCAATTGATATTTGAACAGCTCTGAATGTGACAGTGTCTGCTTCACAACTGCCACTGCTCTGTCTGGTTTTAAAGGAAGAATAAATATTTCATTAACAATTGAGAATTAAATGTTGTTCATTCACACATGCATAAAGATGTAATGGTTAACCATCAAGGGCATAGTGTCGCTGGGTCCCTGCCAGGCAACTGTATGAAAGTGTTTGAATATTTTGAATTGGGGTTTATTCTTCCTTGGATGCTTTCTTAATCAGCCAAATGATTCAGAATGACCATTCTACCTGCCCAACCTACTTAAGCATCAGTCATCTCATTTTCTTGATGCTAACTATTCTAGGGTTTATAATTATAACTCTTACATGTCTGCATAAATTTTTAACATGGGATTGGACAATTACCTAGGCAGTCTAGCAGAGCAAATATATCTTTTTAACCTCTTTCTGAAACAAAACCACTAAAAAAAAATCTTTGTGATTCCACTTTTCCAGCCCAGCACAATCATGTTTTGTCCTGCAGCATTATATCCTTGCATCACAGATACTTTTGACAAGAATTGTAGTGGGATGTGCTTTAAGTTGCTTTGTCTGGTTGAGAGTTCAAGCAAAGCTGGCAGGCACCATGTTAATGTAGGAACTTAATGGGCTTATGACATTTCCCTGCATGGTGTGTCTAGGCTGCCCTGCGAGCTGAGTGTTTGTATCAGAAAAGAGGGAAGCAAATGCTGTGTTTGATCTGGCTCTTGCAGAGTGTGGGAATTGTTAGGGATGTGTGGGCTCAGGCGAGCTGCTGCTCTCAGAGATGTGAAATTTCTGTCACTCCCAAAGCACTGACAGTGTTCAGCCAAAGTCAGACCAGAGCCCATTCAGACATTCCTCGTGCTCTTTAACCACCTAGATTTGGAAGGAGAGCTAATTAAAGATGTACAAAACTTTATTTCTAACTTTATTGTAATTGCAACAGTGACATAATTTTTCAGGTGAAACTTACAATGGAAGTGATAAAAACATGCATTTCAAATAAGAGCTCAAGATAAAAAGCAGGAGAGATCTTGCCTAGGCAAATTAACCTACCTACCCAGCTACTGTGAGCTGGAAAAATTATTTTTAGCATGCCTGTGACACGTTTGATAATTACTTTTTTCCGTAATCAAAGGCTGTATTTAACAAAACAGATGAAACGGGGAGTTCAGCATGAAGGGAGAGATGAGTGTAATCATCTTTATCTGCTCAGGTTAATGCTGTGGGAATGCACTGCCTCAGAATCCACATGCTGAAAGAGGAGCAGAAATAATTACCTCTACTGAGTGCTTGCTAACATCCACTATAATAAATGTTAAAGTCACTTTGGATTTGGCCCCAATGGGTGCTTAGTGGCTGCAGAACCAGAAAAATAGCATGTAAATGTGGCTACCTGCTTTGCCAGTTAGCTTCTCCTTTTCCACAACAGGCATCATCTAATATTGAGAAACCATGGAGTCTCCTGAGTTGAGCCAGCTGCTGTGGGGTGCCCCTGTTGGGCAGCTCAGCCTGGATTCCCCCAGAACCTGCACGGTGAGGTTTGGAGAGGAGAATTATTAGGAACTCCAGCACTGGGGAAGGCAGGTTCTGCACTAAGCTAACAGCGTGCAGAAATCATGGCCAAGGGCCATGCACGGCATCTTAGGTTTGGTTGCTTGCAAAAGGAAAGATCATCTTGGAGGGGGGGAAAAAAAAAAAAAAAAAAAACAAAAACCACAAAACCCAAAACAGAATACAATCCAGTAATTCACACAGAACTATAAAATTAATGGAACCTCACTAAAAAATCAGCATGAATTTTATATCATTCCATATGTCCTGTCCATTTAGGCTTTTTTTATTGTTAAATTAACAGCTTTCAAGTAAAATACTGAAAACTCTTTGGAGAATTTTGGAATAAAATGACAGATTTAATTTGTAGTTTGTCAGCAACTGGGAATAGAATCTCTCCAGCCCCATTTTGCTGAGGGTATTTTCTCTTTCATTAGTCTCTTTCTGACCATCTCTACTGCCTGAGAAAAGAAAAAATCTATATTTTTATTAGCTGCACTGAAAAAATTGAGTGACAGGTGCTTTTTCCACAACTGACTGCTGACTTAGAAAAGAAGTTATAGCTGGGTTATGATTATTTTCTCCTGCCCTGATGAGATCAGGAAAAGTTGAAGTCAGCACCTACTTGGGAACAGTCATGAATACAGATAATCTATAATAAAAATTAATCCAGCATTTCATTCACCCTTCGAGCAGTAGCTCAGTCTCCATGCTCACTTCCTCAATAAGAAATTTCCCTTCAAAGAACCATCATTAAATTATGTTTCTCTGCTTCTCAGGATGACATGAACTTCCTAACTTAGCACTTACACAGTAGGAAAGAAATAATTAATTTTGAGCTTTTCAGTTCTTTCCATTGACTTGCAAGAGGAAAAATACTGGAATGACTCCTTTCAGGTCTGAAAAGAGGGTGAGCTACATACTTATTCATCAATATACTTGGACAGCATGTCCCCCACTGTGAACATCTATCTAAAGTTTAGTAAAGTTTTAGTATGTTTAGTTTAGCGTGGATTTCACTTGAAAAGTAAATGTAGTTACTTAAACTCTATTTTCAAATATCTGAAGTGAAGACTGTGGGAAGGCATT
This sequence comes from Acrocephalus scirpaceus scirpaceus, assembly GCA_910950805.1. NCBI lineage: Eukaryota > Metazoa > Chordata > Aves > Passeriformes > Sylviidae > Acrocephalus > Acrocephalus scirpaceus. Next base: position 19,124,295 of record OU383781.1, read on the forward strand.
GGAGTCCAGTATATTCCCTACATTGAGTTAAAATTCAGTGCTTCACAGAATGTATTAGTTAGAATTATTAAAAGGTTGCATTTATGTTTCAAAGCTTTACAAGTCAAGCATCAGCCAGATGAAAATTTATAATTGGAACCCTATTTTCTAAAATTAAACATAATTTGAGCCTAACAGCTCCTTGTGCAGCATCACATGGGTATGCTCAGTTGCACACAGCTGCCTGTGCTGGTCCAAGCTGATGGAACCTCACAGCTTAGCTGTTGGAAGATGGTAGAGAAGGCATAATTAATAGTTAAACACTATTTTTAACATTCATAGAATGGCCTGGGTTGGAAGGGACTTCAGAACATCTTCTTCCAACCCCTCTGCCCCAAGCAGGGACACTGTTTACTAGACCAGCTTGCTCCAAGCCCCATCCAACCTGAATTTAAATTTCCAGGGATGGGGCATCTACTATGTCTCTAGACAACCTGAGCCAGTGTCTCACCACCCTCATGATAAAGAATTTTTCCCTATTATCTTACTATACCAGTCATTCACAAGCTGTTTAAAATCTGTACTATTACCTTAGTTAGTTTAATTTTAACTTCATGCTCGTTGTCTGAATGATTCTTTTCACTGGGGGGAAATGTAAGTTAGTTCATTCTGTTACTCTCTGAAGAATCAACTGGGAAAACTTCACCAGAGGCATCAGGTATTTTATTAACTATGCATTTGAGCAAATTAATTTTCTCAACCTTGTTTCCTGAGAATAGGCAATTGTGCTGCAGAGATCCTATTGGTGTTACACTGCTCTGGGGTGCTCTTCCCAGCCTACAGATTTGTCACTGGATGATTATGTTATGCTCCACTGTTTTTTTTAATTATATTATATATCCCTGTTCCCAAAGCCTCCCATCCAAACAATACATTTTAATAATTTGGAGGATCATTATTTTATAGCTTCTTCATAAATTCTTATTGCCAGTATTATTTCATGACACAAAGTCAGTTCAAAGTTACATGTTTCAGCTTTGATTAGTGGTTCTGCTTTTCTTAGTTCTCCAGAAGACAGCTGGGCTGGCTTTTACTTTGAAAGCTGGGCTTACTTTTATGGTATATGGAAATTCAGAGAATAATAAATTCGAGTGTGACAAGCTAAATTTCTGCTTATTCCCTTAACACTGGGCTATTGTGTTGAAGTTTTGTTGCTGTTTATTCATGCTAATAATCCACTTTTTCTTCAGCAGTTGGAGCATACCTAATATCAATTACAGCTTTTGCCCTGTGTCACACTGCTTTGAAATCCATGTTGTTGTATTAACTTTTCACTATTTATATCTAGGATTTGAGAAAATAAAAAGTATACATCAAGAAAGGAGAGAAAGAGGAAAATATACCTGTTGAGTTACAGGGCTCAGTTGTTTCTGATGTGAATAGAAGAATTGCAAAGTGGTACTTAGTCACCTAATTGCTCTCCATCGATTTTAATGTGCATTTTACTCCAGCTAAACATGAACCACTTGGTGTGAAAAGCAATTAAGAAGTGAAATCATAGACCCTAACCCTCAGATTCAGGCCGTTTTATTATTACCCATTGATGAATCCCACACAGACTTGACTTTCCTTTCAAGTAATCTAGTTTACAAGCTATTTGAAAACTCATCTTCAGTTTATACCTGATTGTTCCACATCTGAACAATATTACTTTGCTATTTTCAGATTTGGCTTCATTTATGATTATGTTATATAATGACACTGAGATAATTAAACCACTCTCCATGACAGGATCTGTTTCAAATTTCCCAGTGAAGCATCAGCGTGAGCCTGTTGTGTTACACATGAAAGAGAAACCTAACCCTGCCCTTATTAAAAAAAAAAAAAAATTTAAAAAAAAAAAAGGTTTTTCTTGAAGGAAGGCAATGTATTATCAGAGGGATCAAATTAGATATCTTGCATTCTCTTAATTTCTCAGAAGTTTGGGGGAACGCAGTAATTCTGCCTCCATCAACAGCCCCAAAGTGCTCTCAGGCATCAGACATGTAAAGGGAGAATCCCCACAGCACAAAAGCCACTGAAGCATTTAATTAAGTTTCCCAAACCTGTCTGGGGTTCAGTGTCCTGGCACCTGCAGATGGCTTTCCTGAGCGGGCACAGGCTTGCAGCTTGTGCTGGACAGGTGTGGTTAAACCCAGCATGGCTTTGCCGGCATCCACTGCCTCCTCCTCATGCGGGGTGTGGCTGAAGGACAGTCACACTCCGCAGAAACCTCTCCAAGGCAAGCCCAGCCAAGCCTGAATCGCCCCACCAGCTACACATAAGCTTTGCTTTTGTTGAGTCCTCCCACTCCCTTCTCCCCTGTCCCACACATCTTGCAGCTTCACTCCTGAGAGAGCTCTGAACACACAGAGTGTTTTCTGTGGAAGGACACAGAAGGAGCCAAACCATTTTCCATACACAGCTCGGACACAGAAGTTTCTTATCTCATAGATGAAGAAATAGATATGGCCTCAGGCAAGATGCCCTGGGCATTATGTCCTGTAATGAGATAGTGAACAGAACATTTTCATCTTCTCCTCTCTCAAGGTGAATTTACTGATGGCTTACTCCTGCCTCTATTTCCAGTAATTTATTCTTGCACCCGAATCAGCAAATTAAAAAATTAGTTCTCTTCCTAGCTGGTATTTGCATATTCATTAACCATTCCATTGAACTATTTCACAACGTTTTTAATGATGCTCACTGAGAGCCCAGGGTGTACCTATCTCATGGCAATGTAAATTGGCAGAGCTGTACCTCAGACTCGAAAGGGCACCACCATTCCTCTCCATTGCTGCATTTTGGCAGTGTCAGAGGGGGCCTGAACTTCCAACAGGCATTGCAGATTGCCTCCCCTTCAGTTCCAAATTCCTTTTAAGTATTTCCATTTTCAGCAGCAGCAAAATTATCTTCATGAGCATACATGCATAATAGGAATGCTTATAGGTCCTGGAATGTCATATTCTGATTTATATTCATGGGTTTGACAGTAAGGTTTGTTTTATATTTGATTCAAAGACTTCATAAATATGAAATCAGCACAAAATGCAGATTAATAATAGGAAGAATATAAACCAGTGGACGGACTGGCTTTTTAAATTCTGACTTGAACCCCTTTGGTGAAGTCAACATTTTCGAGAAAATAGCTTTATTGAATACACTGGATTATATTATACAATCCTGATTTTTAAGGACATCTGTAATAGCTGGAAGATTAGTCCATTAAAATGACAAGATAAATTACACTGGTGATTTATTGGTTTGACAAACTGTGTACAAGACTGCCTTTTCTTGGGTGCAATGGAGAAACACATTGATTGTGTGAGCACTGCAAGGTGAGATGTGTGATCATTAGGTAGTTGCTAAATCAAAGAAAAATAGCACAGTAATGGAACTTCATTTGTTCACTCAAATGCTTATTGATTAATGTTTATTTTCTCAGTTCGGTTCAATACACATTTTGTGAAGAAGCCAACTGCTGGTGACAAGAGAGCATATATGATTTAGCAGTGAATTACTTTGGCACCAGACAGCAAATATGGCACTTAACAGAGTTCAGAAAACAAGTTTAGATATGATGATACAGAAGAAGGTTGGAGCTATATGGCTGAATATTAAAATAGTATTCCTTCAAATTCACGAGGGGTTCAATTTTTCTCTAGGTCCCTAAGTCACTGAAGGTTTTACAACTCTGACCCTATCTTCTAGAAGTTTCAAAAGTTATAGTTCAGTGTAAAAACACTATAATAGAAATATTTGCAAACCTTAACAAAAGGCAGTTCTACTTGTTTGGCTCTTAAGAGTAGTAATGAAATAGACGGCAGTAGAATTAATGTGTAGACTAAATGTATGTTTAAGTCATAGTTGACTTATAGAATAGATTTATTATCCAAAATCAGTAAGAAACCGTGGCATGATTTGTGAGGCTCATTAGTACCTTAAAGTTTGTTGCTAACAAAATTTTGCTCAGGTTCCAGAAAAACTCTTTATTGTATCTTTGATGCAGCAATGAAATATTGTGTTAAACTTATAATTGCATTTATTTTTATTACATACAGAAACTACAGTGACATGAGCATTTTCTGGAACTGGGAAATTAAAAAGGTTATTACTCTCTATCTGAAGAAAATTATTACTGTCATTGCAAGGCTATTATTTCTATTCATTTTCAGTGCAACAAATTGGTTTTGCAAGATTTTGTTCCTCTTCCCTCCCACCCCCCACATCTGTCTCATCTCTACTGATCTTAGGTTAATGAAGAGCCACATGGATTTTGTCTATGCAGAAAATACACAGATCTCATTTTAGGTTCAAAAATAAATTTTCTTACAAAGAATATCAATGATGTTACTAAGCAAAGAGTGCCTCTATAACTTTATGTGCTAACTATTTTTTTTCATGAATACTCTTATGCTATCTTATTCTTTATGCCTAATTAGTCTTTCAATAACAGATGAAATGATGCATACATTTATTCCTTCATTATTCATTCACAACATTTGAAGGCTTCTGTTTCCTAAAGCAAGTATATATAATTGCTTGATACAGTTGTTTTATCTGATTTTTGTCAAGGGACAGTGTCATTATTATTATTATTATTAAATAACAGGCTCATCCGTAACAAGACTTACAGATGAGCCTCCTGTGTGTATCACTGTTCTGCAAGTCTGTGGTGGGGAACAAAGAATGTAAATTTGCTCTGATAAATGCATGGACTCACTGCAAGTTAAAGCAAATATGAAAATGAACTGGCATCCTTGATAACACTGGGAGGATTTGCGATTGCTGGTTTCATTGCTGTTCTGTATTGTCCTTCCTAATGTCACCTGGTATTTTCCTCTCAGCAGGGAGATGCTCTTGGTTGTGCCTACAAATTAGGTCAGAATGAATCTCTGAGTTGGACAAAGCTCCACTAACAAAGCTGAGTTCTGTTTAAAATATATCATCATGTCATGACAGACCAAATACATTTTAAAGATGACTTGCTTTAGTACAGAACTGCAAACTTTAATTTTACGTGTGCTGGGTACCATTATATACTAAATTGGATATAGCGCAAGCAAACAGTGCTTGGCTTTTAAATTTATGGCGTCCCCATGACATTTCTTAACATGAAATGATGAGCAAATTTTCTATCTTAACCCCTCTATCAAGTGGCTTCTTAAGAAATTTTACTCCCTAACTTGGACTGTGCAAAACTCATCAAGAAGCAGAATATTTGATTGTTTTAAATGCTGAGAAGATACTAGAAGATACTAGAAACAAAAAGGGCAAAAGATCAGTATTATTGCCTTTTTCTGTGGCTACTTTGCCACTTACACAACTCACTGCCCTCTTGGCCTCTTCTAGCCCAGCATCATTGGCATTTCAATCTAGAGGAAGTTTTGAGTCATCATTACATGTTACTAAAATACGGGGTTGTATTCCAAATATGGACTGGGTGAGGTGCAGGACAGAAGTATTCAGCCTTTGATCAGTGAGATTTTTAGGTTCTGATATTTCATGATTCATTGATATATTTTCCATTTGAAAAAGCAGATATATTCCCACTTTCCAAACATCAAGTTCTCCATTCTCCCACTGTAGTCCTGGTATGAAACATCACACCATTTTTGAAGCTGAAAGGAGAACACGATTTATATGTATAAAGGATACTTCGGGTAATTTTTGTAATGTTCTAATAAAAGTGATGGAATATAACTCATTCCTGCTTTCCAGAACGGTGCTATTGGATTTATAACATGAAATGGGTCAGTATTTATTGTGGTAGCACAAAAATCTCAAAAATCGTAAATCCACAAAGAAGTTCATATGTAAAAGATAGAACTTCCATGGCAATACACAGCAGTTTAACTGTGCCAAATTTGAAATGCACACAAACCCTTTTAATTCCTCACACACCTCATTGTCCAGGAGAACTGAAGTCAAAACCCCAGCTGTCAGCATCAAATGTGCCGGGGAGAAGTGGTTTCCACGTTTTAACTGTGTAATTCAATGCTTCAGCACACGAACACTTAATTTCACCAAGCATGAACATGGAAAAGATGCCCATCTCAGGTGTGACAGGGATCTGCTTTGGCTGCGCAGGTAAAGCAGGGGTGGGATGAGTTACCCTGTGCCAGTACTCCCTTCCCTGGCTCAGCAGCAGTGCTGGGGACAGGAGGAGGTAGCTTCACACTTCCCTGTTTGTGCTGCTGAAGCACACACAGCTCTCAGCAGGTGTAGATTCCTTGTGCTTGTGGAAACAGAACATTTTTTTATACGGTTTACAACACAAGCTCTGAGTGTTTATTAAAAAATCAGGACTAATTTATGTAGGTTCTTTGTTAGATGCATATACTTCCCTTCAGCGTGCATCGCATTTCCTGTGTGATAGCTGGTAACTTTTTATTACTTGGCGGTTTTTTACAGCTGAGAGGGCAAGTTATGAAGCAGACAGATGTTCACAACTCACATTTATAAGCTTAGAAACTTCCTACCAGATGCCAAGCCATTCCATACTCCAGATCCCCATTCCAATACCTCTGACCCTTCTGTTTCCATGTGTGCGATGACTGCCTTTCCACGGTGATCTACAGCAAACCATTCAGTAGAACTCTCTGCGATCCACAATCGAAAACTTTACATACTTCCCACAGATGTTTGTAGAAGTTTTAAGCGTCACCTCACGCTATTTTCTGTAAGAAGGGATACCTTCAGCAAGAAGAGCCGAGCCAAGAAGGCAGGTTTGGGCTGCCGCGGTGCCGGGGACCGCTCCAGAGGCAGAGCGGCGGCCCCGGCGCTGCCTCGCCCCGGGCTGTGCCCGCCGCTCCCGGGGGTTGAGCGGGCGCGGGGCCGTTCGCTCCCGGGGCCGGGCTCCCCTCAGCGCGCTGGGGCAACGCCTGGGACCGGGGGGCCTCTCCAGCACGGGCACGCCCGGGACCCTGGGCCGGACCCCTGGCCCCGCGGGGTGCGGGGAGCTAACCCGGCGCTGCCCGCGGCAGGTGAGTACCTCCCCTCAGGCTGCGGGGCGGGCCCTGAGGGGCGACGGCCGCGGCTCCGCGCCTGCCTCGCCCCTGGCGGCTCCGCCGACTGCCGCGGCAGTGAGGGGGGCACAGCCCACCGCGGCCCGTGCCGCCCGCACAGGGGGGTAGGGGGGGCACAGCACAGCCCGACCCGCCCGGCGGTGAGGGGGTCCCGGCGGTGCTCAGGGGTGAGGGGGGCACAGCACAGCCGCACCCCCGGCTCGGCGGTGAGGGGAGCACAACACAGCCGTGCCGCCCGGCGATGCTCTGGGGTGAGGGGAACACAGCACAGCCATGCCGCCCGCCCGGCCGTGCTGCAGTAGGGGAAAGGCACCAGCCCCCCCTCAGGGCCCCTCAGACACCGCCGCCCCGGGGCGGCCCCAGGCGGCTCCTCCCTTCCCGGCGATTCGCTGCTCCCTCCCGGCGTCCCGAAGGCTCCCAAGTTTTCTTGCCAGCTGTGTGGTGAGTGCCTCCAAAATCTGGGGTGGAGGCACTCGATGCTGCCTATTGAACCACCTTTGTTTAAATTGCACTTTGTCAACGTTATCGGACGTATTTTCTTCCTGTTTTGCATTGCTGTTTTCCACCTGTTAAATAAGGCAAGGTGCCATCCCCGAAGCGCGGGGAGGGTCGCTGGTGCGATGCCCTGGTGGCAGTGCGGTGTCGAGGCGGTGATGCTCCAGCTGGAGCGCTGTGGCAGCAGCAGCATCCCGCAGGAGCCCGGCGCTGCTCCGGGAAGCGAGGAGCTGTTTCCACGCCGCTAATGAGCAGGAGGCATTGCGACTTTGCCCCGCGGTGTCACGGGTGAGCTCCTTTCAAAGGGCTGTCAGCGATAGCGTCTCCCCGGCACGGTGTTTTCATATTCATTCACGCTCGTGGCAAAAGCGTTTTCCCGCCGCCCCTTTTTCCCCGCAGCGTTACAGGCACTGCTGATGTCGCATCGCACAGCTTGGCGCTTCTTTCAGCACGCCGAAGAGATGTACAGTTCCATTAATAGTTTTCTTCAGTCTATCCTCTCAGCTGGTTTTGAGCGCTGGACAATGAAATCAAAATGCCTTAAACTTGTAGTGTTACGTTGTTTTTGAAGACACAGAACCGAAAGGGCTTTAGGAAGAACATTCAGGATTAAAAGGGAACATTTGTTTCCAGTGTGTTGCAGATGCACCTTATTGAGTAATCCTGGTTTTCATTTTCCTTTTGTCATTATTCCCATACCTATGAGATCGCAGGGGATCCGAAAGAAGCAGAGAGCTCCAGGTGGAGCCCCTGGTCTTGCATTAGCTGCCCCAAGAGCACAGGTAACTGTTGAACTGTCAAACAGGTTTCGTGATGCATAGAAATAAATCCTTTGGGTTTTTACCTTTCTGCTTCCTCATGGGTAGGAGTCTGTGTGCTCCTTGTAATGGGTGGTTAAAGGTGGCACCAGCAGTGTCTCCACTTACTGTATAGAGAGATTTCACCCTGAGGATATTAAAACTCACATATGCTTTCCTATTCTGTGGCAATAGATGAGAAACTCATGTATTTAAATAAGCACCTCTTTTAATAAATCAAAATTAGGCTCTTCATTAATGATGCCTTAAAATAGTTTAGATGCCTCTGTACCATTGGGACAAAGAGGCTGATGTCACTGAAGACTTACTCAGACTTATGCTCACATCTGCATCTGACGTTAGTGGCATTTAATCCTTATTTAATTCTGGAAGGCTTTAGAAGTTAAATGCTGTCACAGAAGAATTTGTAGAAAAGCTTGAATTTTGGGTCACATTTGTGTTTTGATTCTGAATTTATCAAATGAAAACTGATTTCCATTGGTCTTTATAGTGGCAGCAGGACCAAACCTGAAGAGGAGAGAGTGAGGCTTATTGTGTGTTCTACATGGGTGTTCTCATGGATTTTGACCCATATTCATGATGATGCAATGTCTGTTTACTGAAGAGAAAAAGCAGTGCAGAAGCAGGCAGGAATTCTGTTGCTGCACAGTTATTTTTGATAATTTTCACTTGAGCAATTTTGTAGCTGTGCAATATATTTTTTAAAAACTCTGCATGTTACTGTTTTGCAATGCTGGTTTCTAGCTCTTTTTAGCATGTGAGGCCATAAGTTCTACTTTCTTGCTGCCTTCATTTTGTGAGGATAGGTAGTGAATTTCCTAAACCAACACTGATTTATTTTCCAGATGCAAGCCTGGGACTGATGTTTTCTGAATGTTAACTGGCCCTAGAGGAACTAGAACTGCATGATCAAAGTGTCAGGTTAGTTGTCATCAGGCCATAAAAGTTCTCTTTTTTCTATTACTATTTTGCTTTTCCTTGTGCTCATGTCCTTTGGTTTATAAATTTAAGTTTATTATGTAGGCTTGGCTTATTTTATGAGTTTACGAACTACTGGTAAAATAAACTCATGCATTAAAGTGGTGTAAAGCAAAGTACTTCAGCTTTCCAGCAGAATTAAATATTTGATTCTGACTTTGAACATTCATCCATTTACCTTTGGAACTTCTTCAGCATTAGAAACACTTAATGTCTGGTTATAGACCAACATATTTTCTTAATCTCCACAGACAAACTTTACAAGCAGTTCTGAGTGCTTGTTTCAGATGCTGGAGTGAGAGAGGGTTCTCTCCTGTAGTCCAGAACTTGCCTCTGGGAAGGTATTTTCTGCATGGGATGCATCCATTCAAGGATTTTAGATGGTTTATCCAAATTACCCTAATTTGCTCTTAATTAGTCTAAATTAAAGTGCTGTCCCTTCAGTCTGTGTTAACTTTAAAAGTGCAAACTTCTTGAATTCTAAATGAGCGCAGCCACACTGGGATTTAACAACCTCACTGGTTTTGCCCAATCAAAAGTGTTATAAGTTTGTCACTCTAGACAAATTTACAGATTCTGATGGTTGAAAAGACTGATCCTTGTTAAGACTACTGATAAAGCTCCTGGTAACTTCCCCAAAAGTCTCCATTCCAAGCCTGTTGACCACGTGTTAAGCAGCCCGTAAGGAGAATTCCATAGGCAATAGTAAATGTGAAGGACAATGGATTTTACATGGAACAGGAGTAATATAACTCAGGTCTCAGTGCAAGTATTCCAATTCAATAGAGTGGTTTTGTTTTCTGAGATAAATATGCTTGTGTTCAAGGCCCTGACTTGGAATATTTTCCTGGGCACAGTAAAATACATAGTTCTCATTTCTTTTTTATTTGTATTGTTCTTATTTATTTGTGTTCTATTTTATTTGTGTCCCATATGAAGTATGTGCTTCCAGTAAAGTTATTCCAGATTTTCTTTTAAGTGAATTCTGATGAGAATTCCTATCTCAGATCCTTATCTGAAGGACAGACTCTGATAAAATGTACACAGACCTAACTCTGTCTGTGGTAAATGTGGATGTGCTGCAGCACAAAACAAAGATTACAACAGACACTTCCTAAATTATTCTGGGGACCTGTTCTGGTGCATTCCAGTAGTTGTGTAGGGTTAGTTGAGTGTCTTTGACTTTTTGGCCTACTCAATTATGTGCCTCTTAAACCCAAAGGTGCAATTTCTTGTTAAGAATCTCCTATTCTCTGTTTATTAAACTGCTCTTTAAAACTCTGCTGAGACAGGATCTGGTCACAGAGTGCTGGTGAATAATCAGCTTTATAGTCTGCAAATCCATTTTAAACATCTGTTGAACAACATAAGTGTGAAACTTACAGCCAAATATGCCCTAGATGCTCCCCTTCTGCCCTAGAAGAAAGGCAGCTTTTTAAGCCTTTCCACTTTGAGACAGAGGAACAAAATCACTTTATTGCACTAGAGTTGTATGTTATTTTAGCAAATGGGATGTGTTCCTGAAAGACCAATTAACCTTCATATAAAATGGACTGTGCTGTGTTGCATGGTGTCCTTTGGAAGCTCTATCAAAGTTTGCTGATGCTTACAGTGGCTGCTCACAAGGGTAATTAGCTGATAAAATGATGATCCTTGGATATCCAAGAAGCTGTAAGGCATTCTCAAGGGATCAAGGCCCTGCAGAAGGGAAGGTGGTAACCCAAAATCTGAAGGGGAGGTAGAGCAGTGCTTAACCAATATAATTTATTTTTATTTTGTTGACTGAGAATTATATCTAGGATATCTATTATCTAATATCTAATATCAATTATATTTAGGAATATTTGAATGTTTCCTGACAAGTAGAGGGTGCCTTTTTAAAGGGTGATTGGTAAGTCATAGGTTGTTTCTTTCTACATAATTCCTTCTCCTAGGAGAATGAAGGGTATAAGCAATCCCCTGTCAATCCTGCTAACAAGCCTTGCTGCTGCTTAGCCAGCCTGCCTTAGTCTGTGCCTATTTCTTCTCTTTTGCATAAATAACAGGGATAAGTTTTGCCTTCCTTTAAGAACTATTATAGCATTTTTGATACACACATACCTGAAATAATTCCCTGCGCCTGCTGGAGATGGTGTTCCAGCGAATCCTGGCTGCCCTGGCAGGGAATTGTTTCAAGTCTGGTTAGGCAGTGGCTAGCAGACCGGCCACTACCTCCTTAGTAGTTCAGAAGCTGCACGAGAGCTGTTAGTGAGGCTCGACGAAGGTAAGAAGAAGGAGGCTTCGTGGCAAGATAAGAGTTTATTGTCACATGCACCCCACGGTGCAGGCACTCACGTGTCCCAGGAGAGAGAGAGAGCTAAGAGGGCCAAGGCCAGAGCCAGGCCCAGGGGCCTGGGCCCTGAGCGAAGCCCCAGCCCGAGGCAGAGGCTGAGAGGCAGAGAGAGCGAGCTGGGGGAGGCTCACTGCTTATCAGGGACCAGGGGAAGGGGATGGACACAAGAGGGAAAACCAATCAGGGAAACGGGGAGGGCACACAGCCAGCAAATAGGAAACGAGGGGTGGGGCACCCCCAGCCTGCTCCAATCCGGGACCGAGCCCCTCTTTGAAGCCTCTGGAATGAGGGGGGCAGGCTTCCCGGAGGGGGGCAGGCACTGGGAGGAGACTAACAGATGATTGACTACATATAGTAACAGAGGGGAACAAAGGGAATTTCCCAGGCAGGAGATTGTACCAAATGGGGAGAAGTACAGGGGGGAACTTGGGAAGAACCATTATAGAAAAATGATTATTAACAATAAGTAAGAACTAGAAAACGCGCCACTACACATACCTATATGTTTACTTGGGGCCCAGAGAATTGGAGTGGAAGTCAATGGGATGAGGGATGGGTTCCTGAAAGGAATGGGTCTGGGATGGGTCTGTTCACTTAGCAGATCAAAACTGATCAGCAGTTCAAAAATGCAGTCCAGGGAGGCTGGGTTTAGTACTGTGGGGCAGAGGTTCCTGCAACAGCAAATCCTGCACGAATTTCATTTATCCCAAATGCTGTATTAATTCAATTATAGCTTGAATGATGTTTATAAAGTCAAAAACCATGTTATTGACTCCTCCTGGGTAATTTCATGGTTTCTTCTTCCTTTCCCATGCCTTGCCTGGACAGCTGAAACAGGTTTAACACTTTATAGTGTTATTTGTTCCACGGACAGCAGAGGTGATTCTTGGAGAAGAAAATGAGCTGTGTGCACTCTCATCACAGAGAAACATGAGTCCCGTTTCCTCTGACTTCTCATACAAGTAGGTGTTTTGGGTTGGTGTTTTTAATACAAAATCACTGGATGCAATTATCTGTTTTGATAATAAATGGAAGAAAACAAGTTCTTTGGGAATTGTCAAGTTCCAGGCTTTTTTTCAACATCATTCTGGCTACTTAGGACTATGTGAGCAAATGGAATTTCCCCAACAGCTCATTCTGTTGTCAGTGGACTGCATGTGCAACCTTCAACCTGTAGTTTCTTGAATTTTTTTATGCTCCACTTTACTACTGAAGTGTATTTTATATGGACATTTAATTAGACATGGAAATACCCACCTATATATCCTTTTTTGCATACAGATGTGTTTGGTGTGTACACACAGAGTGTACACACATCAAGTTATTACTCTGTGTGAATAAAGCTACTAAAATGTTCACTGTTAAGTGTAAGAGATGTAAGAATTATGAGTTAATATTCGCAGATCAAGATATGTGAAGGTTTTGGGGGTCAAGCAAATTATTTCAAACATTACCTAAAACAAATCATTCAGATGATTGCAGTGCATTTTTTTACTCTAGAAATATCTGAGTGGTCAGACTTAAAAGACTTTTGGAGAGCAGAATAAAGAAAAAGTTAATGAAAATCAAACATTTGAAAATCAAACATCAAAAATTTGTACAGTCTGAAAACTGTACATCATGAAATATTCATAGTTGTTCTACAGACAGGATGTATTTTATAGAGAGAAGTAAATAATTTTGTTGAGGAATTGCAGCTTGATGTATGCTGATTAACACTGGAATGTAATTGTTTGACATAATCGGAAGGGATAATATTTTGGGATAGCAGATATTTCTGGTTTTGACCAAAAACTTTGATTCCTAAAGATGAAGGTGTCCTGCCAGTGTTCTGTGGGGTCTCTGCTGGTGACTGGATTGAGAATTGGAAAAGTACATTACTGTTTCATTTCTTTTACAAATATTTTCACCGTGAGAAACACTTGCTACTTTAAATGCTCTGAATATACTCAGCATCCTGTCCCGGTTTTGACTCTGCTTCTTGCTACCACTGATTAAAATGATTTTTAGTAGGATTAGTTGTCATGTTTCAAAAATAAGTAATTATCTTTAATTTTGGGTTTTTTTCTGGAAAGATTGTCTAACTTCAGGTGCACTGCTACTTTAGACTGCTGTTAAATGGAGCCATTAATCTCCCCTGACTTCTTTCCTTCTATTCCTGTCAGCTCAGTTACAGATTGTCAATGCTGAAGGAAATTGGTGTTCTGTAGAGGGAAGTGTTAGCACCTGCTCTTAAAAGAGTTCCTGATTTCTTCCTGCTGAACAAATCCCATGTGGTTTCAGAGAAGACCTTGATCTGTATCAAAGTTGTCTTATCCCCAAGTCTTTGAAATTCAGCTCAATGGATGTTAGGCTGGAATATTGTGTCACTTCAGGTGCTGAAATTCTTTGTTGTATCTTGTCTGGTTGTTTAGTGATGTCATTTTTTTCCTCTCATGTAGTCTAAATTGTCAACAAACTATGCTGCAATAAAAATGCTGTAGGAATGCATTTATTTTGCAACTCTAAAGGAAATTGCAGTACAGCTAATTTGCAAATGAATATATGAAATTCTTCTCTTCAAATCTTGTAGTATTGATCTCACAAACCAAGTCCTTTTTCAGGGTATTCGTTTGAACCAGGAGGAAACGTGAAGAGGCAGTAATTGTAACTGTGATGATCTGTGGTTAATTTGAAACACTTTCAAAAACACCTTAAAAGGCTTCTTAAAATCAAGGTGAGTTGGTGATAAAGTACCAAAGTTGCTTATGAAAACAGCATTTAGGAACCTGAAACATCTGGAATGCAGACTTCTAAATGTGCTTCTTTTACCTTCCAAAAGGTTTTGGCACATAGCTGTAGACACAGAATTAATTTTCCAAACTGTGGACTCTAAAATATTTTATACCTAGAAAACTTACAAAATGTAAACTGTGTTATCTTTATGCCTGCCTTTGTTTAAGAGCAATCTGAGGTCTGATCATGGATGCATTCAGAGTTGCCGGAGTTCAACAGTTGCCTGTGGGGATTTTGCAGCAGAAGGGATGCAGGAGGGAGTGTATTGTTTTTGTCATGTTCTTTTCTTCCTCAGTAAGCTTCCTTTTAGTCCTGCCTTCTGATAAATATCTTCAATGGAACAATCCTAATGAAGGGACTGAGGTTCAGGTGCCAGAGGTTCTCATGGCTGCTGGTGAGCCTGGTTCCTTTGGTTAGGCTGTTGAGATAAGGAACCAGTCTCCAGTAAGGCTGGAGACTTCTGTAAGCTCACACCAGGTTCATGCAGTTCATTCAATTAAGTTCATTCAAAGTGAAGTTAGGAAATCAAATAACTAGTAAATCTAAGCTCCCTGTGGCCCAGCACTGAAAAAAAATACCCCATGATTTGTTTTTAAATTAATTTCAAACTTGCATTATTTTATCAGCTAAACAATAATGTTCTTAGCAAAACAAGCATGTGTTTATTGGAAATTAGGATGTATTTCAAGCTAGGGCCAGCTCTGCTTGGGAGTGTTGTTCTGGCAAATTTTTAGTCACTGTAAATGCTCCCTGTGGTAGAAGGGAAAGCCCTGCATGTGGTTAGTTCCTGTTACATTGAGATGCATTTTAAAAATCACTGTTATTTCATGGAAGTATGAACTTTCATAATCCTTATATATGACCATTTATTTTTAATTAAACAGATGTGTTGTTAATGCTTTGCTGTGATTGTGCTGATAGCGTAACAGCAATAGCCATGGTGAGTTATGTGTGTGTGTTAGGGCAGAAAATCTGCTCAGAATGTGTTATATGACTTCCTTCTCCTTGGTTACCTCCATCAGATTATTCCAATTTTTAAATGTTCCCTTTTTTAACCATTTTTTCCCAAAAGCATTCTGTATACTTCCTGCATGTCTGCATTGTAGCATTCCAGTTCATCTGTTGACTGTTGACTTTGAAAAACGGGGTGAGGAGACCTCCCTCAGAGTTTTATAAAGTAAATTATGATTTTGGCCTCTTCTTTTTTAGCACACAAGTGATACTTTCTGTGAAGCATAGTTAATTTCTTTTCTTCTGAGCCTGTTTTTGTCACTTTTAAAAATTTCATTGGGAGTTTGAGATTATCCCAGTTACTTGGAGGAAGACTCAAGGATGTGTATACTCAGCTGGGTGTGTACTTTTCCAGTGGTATACAACCTGGCCTCAAATATTACAGGCTTTACAAAATCACTTCTATAACATTTATTCACCAGAACATATTTTTGATTTGAAGACTTGTCCATCAAATCTCCTATTTTTCTAAGTCATGTGAAAACTTACCAGAATTCTTCAGTTACTGTGTCAGTATCGTTTCTGCTTTGCTTAGTGCATATACACGACAAACTTCAAGAATTTCCATGTTCTGTTAATTCACATTAAAAATAAGTATTTTAATATTCACATTCAGCATAGAAAGAGGCCATTAGTTGACTTAAGCAAATACAGCCACTAGAGTGAAGTTTTTCTTAATATGAAGTTGTTACAACAAAAGCTCACTAAGCTTATCTAGGTCCTTCAAGTAAGCCAGACTAAAATGTGAATATTTATTACTTCTAAACTATCACTTCCATGTATGAAGGGACTCAAGATATCTTTGTTTCACAGCAAGCAGGTAAAAACAGTGAGCTGCCCTTAGGTGCTAGCTGAAGTTCTTGGCTGTATTTGTATGAAATTAGTTGTGAGTGTGCAATAATTTGCTTTATGCCCACTAAAATAGGTGCCTCCAAGGCGCCACTAGAAACATCATTAAGATGTGAAATACCCATCCTGTCTTTTCTCTGTTTGTTGAAGTTACTTATAGGTGGGCATAAATAAACAGGGTAAGTGATAAAATATAAATAATTATGTGACCAATCCAAAATCAGGTTTTTTCATAACAGTAATAAAGCCCTGCCAGCCCAGGGGGTTGACAGCTATTGATCCTGACTTTTATATGTAACTCAATTTTGCCTCCTACGTTGAGGACTTGGAATTTTATCCGCAATTATTTCCAGGTCCAAACAGCATTTATCCAGAATTTTTTTTTTTTTTTTTTTAAATTGAAGACCTGCACTTTAATATGTAGGCTTTATTTCAGCCCTACTCAATAGGACCTTTTTCTGGTAGCCTCAGTAAATATTGGACTGGGCCCATAATTTACGCTTACAAATAATTTTGGCCACAAATCATATCTGCAGAAATGGAGGCAATCCCTCAAAACCAGGCTAACTTCTGCTTGTGGAGTCTTTTTGCAAGGGAATTTCAGTAACTGGCTGTTTTTTCCTTTATCCTCTGAGGTTATCAGAAGCATAGTAATTTTCAGCCATTGTTGGGTCAGGGTGACACGATCTATGGTTGCTTCCTTGAAAGGAAATCTTTCTCTAGAGTTCAGAGGAGTTCTGCTACATTGTGCCTGCTGTGAAGAGTCACAAGGAGAGAAACTGCTCCTTTAGGGTAGATGTGTTTTCTAGCTATAACTTGGGCTTTCTGTCAGTCCACAAAGCAATTGATTCTCTCTAGCAAGAACACTGTAACTGGCTCAGATGTGATCAAAGGTAAGGGGAAAATGGCTTCTGCTTGTAACAGAAACAATGTGGATTTTGTTCTCTGAATTCTCTCCCCACAAATTCAATCATGAAACTGTAAGGATGTTGGTTGTAGGTTTAGCTGACAGACACCAAATATCTGCAGAAACAGAAGAAAAGCCCCAATGTGCAGATTTAAATGTTTGCAAGACAAAAATCCAGTGTGTTTCTAATAGATTGTTTACCTCAGATGAACTAGAAACTGATTGACAATTTGAAGTCATACTCCAGAAAATATTTGAAGTACTTCTTTATTCTCAAGTAAAACTTTATTTAGAAACACTTTATTTAGAAACATCCTCTGGTAAAAATTTCAAGATTTCTAAACGACCTTTAATCAAAGGATACAGGATCAGTGAAAGAGACAAAGGGGTTGATATCTCCTATATGCTGGAGTAGAAGGAATTACAGTTGGACATGATGTACCTTCTGTGTACAATACCATGGGCCTGGATCTGGAAGGCAGCATCATGACAGTAGCGTTGGGACTGATGCTTTCTGGTGAACTGTAGCCTTTGTGATTTTGGTAGTTCAGGAGGACTTCACAGTGAAATGCTTATCCTCTAGGATGGACTGTGAATAACTTCTTTAAAAACTATTTAAAAATTACATTACAAATCAGTAGAAGGAACTTTAAGTGTTCTAAAAAGCAGAAACACCTGCAGCTTTCTTTGCTGCTGGCCTGCATTAATTCCAACCATGTAAGGGAAGTGGCACTGCCTTCCTTTACAGAGAATAAATAACTGTCAGTGATAGGATTTCTGGAGATTTATTTTCTCTGCAAATACTCTGTTCATGAGCGTGTAACCAGAATGACTTTCATCATACTTGGTGTTTGTAAGTTGATTTGTAATTAACACTGGCAAGCCTGAAGAGATGGTCCTTTGTACCTCAGTTGATGCAAATCAGATTCTACTTTGCCTGGTGGGAGGTTTTTGTGTGTTTTCATACTGCTCTTTGCTTGTTCACAGCTGTGAAGGATATAACCTTGGAAGTAGTCCAGTGATTGTTTACATAATGACATGATGTAGTTTTCACCCAGCTCAGGTGGGTGGAGAAGTCAATACCTATAGATTATTTCGTCTATGGCTTGTCCTGTCTCAGTTTTCAAAGATCACTTAAATTTATGGTGCTATGTTTAGTTGTGGTAATTAGGATGATGAATACATAATTTTAATTATTACTATCTTTTTTCTGGAAATGTCACTCTTCAAGATAATGTAGGTAGCAATGCCAGTAGATTTAAACATTATTCACAGGTGAGGCATCAATTATAGATGGCTTCCTCCCTAACCAAGATGCAGAAGAAGGAAACCCTTTTAGATGGAAAAGGTTGGTCCATGACATCCAGTTCTAACTCTGTCAGGGAATTTAATCTGTCAGACTCTTCTGCCAGATAAAAAAAAAATAAAATCGTGCAGGTTTTGGAGTTAAATGTTATTAAGAAGCTACATTTCAAACCAAAATGCTATGCCCACTTCAAGTATATCTTCAAATATATCATGGCAAAATAGTGACACTGTATTTTCCTGGCTTGAAATGGCTTTAGTGGACTCGTCGCTGTTATCTCCTACCCTCTTTGGGAAGACTCACCTGAGAGGAAAAGTCTGTGAGGCTACCAAACAGTTCAAAAAAACTGAACAGAGACATTTTAGCCTGTCTCTTCTTCTATATGCCACTGTTAGGCATAATTTTGGGATTGCATTCCTGGATGAAACCAGGATGTATTCAGATTCCTGAAGGGTTTGAAAAGTACATTGCAGTGTTTCACAGTAATGGAGAAGATGAGCCTTGGCTGTCTTTGAAAGAGTTTAGGGAAGAGACTGTGTGACAGTCATGATGCTCAGTGTGATAAGGACAAGAAATCCTTGAGGGAATGTGGAGATGGTAAGCACTATGCTCTGGGAAGGAGTCATCAAAATCTGTTGCAGTGAAGGGGTTCTCTCCCTGACTGCAGAGAGGCACACTCAGCTCTGTGCTTAACCTGAGGTGTGTGGGAACAAGCCCCGATGTGCTCAGTGCCTCAGTACAGGACCAAATTCCCAAACTGAGATGGATCAGGTACAGTGGCAGCACAATACTGCAGTAGCACAGTTAGCCCTGTCTTGTGTCCTTCAGGACACCATGAAATTGCATTTGCAGTTTCCAGATTTTCAGATTCTGTCTCCCAAATCCCATGAGGCCAAAGGAAGGAAGTGAAGGGAGCTTGCAGTGCTGTGCAGACATAGAGGAAAATCCATCATTTCCCATAACTTGGTGCTGTCTGGACTCTGCTTGTCTGGAGGCACCAGGGCTGGGACTGCATAATCCCCTTCTGGGGTTTGGTTTAGGATTTTCCTCACAGCTTTGTGTGTTCAGACAGGGCAGGGTAGCAAAGGGCACAGCGAGGAGCTGTGTTACCAAGTCCTGGGAAAAGTTTTTCAGATACAAGAAACCAGAGATGTAAGGTCCAATGATTACTCCAGACCATTTTGACTTCTTTGGTTCCCAAGTGTATCTTTTTGAATTTGCAAAAATATAAAAGGTCTGGTTAAGCAGTCCCAGCTCAGAGCAACAATTTCGTGGCTTGGGGATGGGGCTTTTTTTGATTGGCTGGGTTTTTTTTTCCACAGACTGGCGTAAGGAAATGTTAGAAAAATAATTAGAAGTCTATCAGCCAGTTTGATTAAAACAAGCACGAAATGGATGAAGCGTTTGAACTGTGGAACTGATCTCTGTGGGCAGTTCTTACAGTGTGTCCTTTGAAGAGAACTGCGCAGTCAAATGGTGTAGTTTGGGGAGGAGATCTGCACTCAGCATTTAAGCATGTTTTTCTCTTTTCCCCCCGCCTTGTTTCTAATGGAAATTAATGCAGCACAACTGTTTCTATTTCTTACTGTGCACAGTTAGTCTGTAGAGGGTATGTGTACCAGGCTGGGTTCCTGGGGCAAAACTTATCCAATAATTTATGAATTCATCAGATTTTTTTGCTATTCAGGCCAGGTGTAATCTTATGCACCTTTTTTTTAAATTCTTCTCTGGAGTAAATGCTAACTAGGCTAATGGCCAAAAATTTAATTACCTTTGTTTGTTTGTCTTCCTTCTAAATGTGTGTAGTGTCACTTTACATCAGACCTCCCCTCTTTTAGGAACTGCATAATGATGCAGAACTGCTCATACATTGTGCAGAAAACGATCACTGACTGCTTTTCTTTCTCAATGGCATTTACTGAGTTGATTGTGTTAGGCACACTGGTGGCCTTTGGTCATAGAGAAATATTTGTGTTGTATATCCTAATGGAAATGCTTTTATTTTGTATTGTACTATTGTCTGCTTACTCTGCCAAAGATTTAATTAATCATTTCCTTACCCTGGTTTTACTCTGAAATCAATGTAAAACTTGGGCCAGAACTGGGCTAGAAAGGGAGACCTCAGGGCTACAGGCATTGAGGAAACACTGAGAGGAGCACAACTGCTCTTTGGGAAGCCTACATTCCTCTCGAGCCATTCACCCATAACTGGGCTGTGTTGCTGCTCAGTGGCTGTACCAGTAGTTTGACCAGGAAAAAAAAAGGGTAATGATAGCAAGAGAAGTATTGGACTGTTGGGAGGTGAGAATGGTACCTTGGGATCCCTGTTAGAACTGGCTTGATGAAGCTGTCCTGTGACTTACCTGGAAGGAGAAGCTGGCATGCCAGTAAAACTTCTGAAGACATTAAATCAGGACAACTGTGCACCAGTGTCGAGCTGTACAGAAGTTAGAACATGGACAAATGGTAACAAAAGCCTACAAAACACATAAAACGTGAAAATATTACCTGTGGGGTCTGGAAAACCTCTGTTTGTCTCTTCCCCTGCCATATCTGAAGGAATTGTAAACCTTTAATGGAGCAGACCACAATTTGTCAACTTTGCTGGAAAAAAAATGCCAGTATCAGAAAGAGTTTCATTTTTGCATACTGAATGTGAATGCTTTGCTACAGAACATTCTTGGAGAGCTGTGGTGGGCCAGGGAAGGGGAGTTTTCTACTCTCTTTTCTGTGCATGCAGAAGCATTGGATAACATGGTAATTCCATTAGCCAAACTGCCTGTTGCCAATCCAGCTGATTTTGCTGGAGAGAGAAAGTGTATGCACTGTGCTGGCTACAGGGCTGCACCTAAAAATAGTTCATGGCTGTGATTACCTAGGCACAATCAAGCAGAACAAAAAGCTAGAATTGTCATACTGGCAGAACGATTCTGCAAAGAGCTGGCATTGCTTGGTTTAGGAAATAATTTTTTGGTGGTTTGATTCTCTGCTATTTTTAACTAAGTTTACATAATGAGCTATGGTCTCTAAATGAAAATCTTGGGTTTGCTGGCTCTAAACAGACTGATACTTTCAGAAGCTGATCCAGCATTTTGATGGTTATAGTTTGCTCTATAGAAATCTCTGTTTCTAATTGGTGTTCAAGCACTTTAGTTAGGAGTTTAAAGGTAAGTAGTGTGTCAGTGCATGTCTGTGTTCTAAGCGCCAGGTGTGAATCTGATTCACAAAGGTTGTCACATGTGCTCTCGTGGTGGGGCACCTGCTGCTGCTGCAGCAGCAGGAAGTCTGTCCCTGTCAGCTGAGGAGGGGACTGCTCTTCCTTAAGCTCACCTGAGGACTGAGAGACCTGCAGAAATCTGGAATGGTAAACTAACACCCTGCTGAGTTTATTCATATCAACAAAACCAGCATTTGTATTTCTAACACTTTTAACCATCTGGAATCTGATGAAATATGTTCTCTAAATGAGCAAGTGCAGCTTTGTGGGGTTGCTGCTTTTACTGCAGGTACTCAGCTGTCAGAGCAGCATGGCTTGGTGGTCTCTTATGTGAAAGAAAAATCATTGCCTGAATCAGTGTAAATTTGCAGGATGTGGCATTTGAAAATGTCAGTAAGTTAAGTGGGGTCTGTAAACATTTCTAGACAGGTTGTGGTTCATTGGCTTATTGTTTGACCATTTTGAATGGAAACATCCGTGTGATTTTATTACATCATGACTTGATTAATTACAGCCAGTTGAACAGTAAATTACTGCACCAAGATACCTAAATACTGAAGAGCTTTTAGGAGAGAGAATTCTGCATACTGACAGAATTAAGTGTGGCAGTTCCTGATTAAGATTGCTGTGGTGCAGATGTTAACACTGCCACTGCTGATTAAAACAAATTGTAAATAATAATTTGTTTTCTACAATAAATTGTAGAAAATTCAGTGAAAACTGCACTTGCCTTCGGGGTTATTTCAATGATCAAATGTATCCATTTTAGAGGACACTTAAGGTCTCTCTTGCTAACTTCAAAAAATGGAAGTAGTATAGATTGCTGCTTAATCAGTACCTTAATTTTTCCGAGAGTAAAAACCTTCAAAGTATTTAAGATGGAAATGCTGAGTCTCCCACAGTATTTTTTTTTAATAAAGATGAAAAATACTAATGATTTCAAGGATTTATCTTTGAGAGTTCAAGATATTTTTATTTGCTTCTCTAAAGCACAAATATAACTGTAGAGTTTGATCTCTTGGCAGTATCTGGTCTGCCATTAGTGCCCTCTTCCCATGAGGCTGGACACAGGATTTTTAAAACTGGAAACATCCCAGCTCTGGTGAGAAATAGCAGTGCCTTTGAGCAACTCAACCCGTAGTAGCAGCCACCCAAGGGAGCCTGGGACTCTCTAAATTTTCACTGCTCTCTTTGTTTGTAGATTTTGGGCTGTACCTCAGCTCCTGCTTTCATGAAAAGTGAATATGCAAATGTGTGGCTTGTCTCACTGATAGAAGCCAAGTGTTCATAAAAAGCAGTTCAGAAAATCAATAACTTGAAGTTGACATTTGTTTGAAGAGAATGGAGATTATATGGGTCAGTAGTCAAAAAAATGCTGCATTTATTGCTGATTAAGAAATTCAGTGTAATCAGATAATGAATGGTGCTGTGTGACTCCCCATACCAAGTATAATTTGGTAATAATAATTAGGTAGGGAGTTGATCTGTTCAGTTTCAATGGCAGTGCCATAAAAGGAGGCAGTAAGTTTAATGTGTGAAACTAGTAAACTGTCAGGTGTTAAATTAAACAGCATAACTCTCCTGCTGATGGGGATCTTAACTTTTTAGTGGTGGATATAAAATAGGGTACAGCTTGGGGTAGTTTTTCCATGTATACCAATTTCAGTGTAATTTAGCAGCTGTGGCCTTGGGAAACACCAGAGGCAGAAATCAGAGCTGTTGGACTATGTGATGCCTCCAGTGCAGAGTGCAAGGCACAGCAGATAAATGTCAAAATTGAATCATGCCAGTATGGATGGGCTGGGCTGTTAAGAAGTGTCACAGCTGTGTGCTGGGACAAGGTTTCAATCGGTGGCAAACTTGGTCATTTTCTAGAATAGTACTAGCTTATTTAAAAACTGTGCTTTAATAGCAAGACAACATTAAATCATGCATATTCATGATATAGTTTTGATTTTTTTGTCTGCTTTGATTCTTCTAGTTCTTAATAGAAAAATCAATTTTGAGTTTATTACTGATAACAACTAATGCCTTAAATGCTTTCCTCCATAAATAGAACATTGCATATATATAAATAACTACATTGCTTTGATGCCTAGATATGATTGTCTTATAATTAATTCATTTCCCAATAAAAAAACCGATTTTAGAAAACAAGTTTCACTTATCTGTATTTCTTCAAAGGAACTTAATTTTGCAGTAATTCAGTTATGTAACCACAATTAATTCATTGTTAATGTTAATTAGAGTAAATATTTCTAAAATAATTGGATAACTTTAAGTGTGGTTAATGATTTTGACTATTTTACCTTCAGAATTTCTCATTTAGTCAGTACTTCAAATGAGTATGCCAAGAATATTGTCATGTTTTCTGTTTCTTCTTTTATTTTTTAGAATTTTTTTCTGTTTAATTTCTGGTTCTCTTTTCTTCGACATTAGATCTAAAAAGTGTCAGCTATGACCAGATGTTGTTTGACTATCTCCTGTATACCATTTTAACCTATTCTGTAGTGTTTTAAAACATTCATGCTGTAACACTGCAAAAGATACCTGTGGGGGCTCATTTCTTCTTGTATTATTCACTGTGAGTGGAGCAAATTGCAGTATGTCAAGTGAGGCAGATGGCTTTTTATTTAACATCAAAGCTTAACTTTTAAGTTGTAATTCTGTTTCAGGAAGAACTATTTATGGTGATTTTTATTTATACAGGGCAGGTATGAGAGCAATGTGGGAAATGGCCTCAGTTTCTCATTAAACCAGTTCCTGAGGTAAAGTATTTCCATAAATCTTTTCATGTTAGGCTGAAATTCCTAACAGAAGAGGAATCTTATCAGTCTAATAAACATGCTATGGGATAGGTACCTAAGGCAGGCCTAAAATCCTCCCTCACTGCCTGACTTTGAAGCACAGAACCAACAGGCAGGAGGTGGCTCTGGCTGGTGCTGGGCAGAGCTGTGCTGGGCACCACCTGGCCCTGCAGTACCAGGTGCTCTTGTCATGCACTGAAGGCACAGCAGGGCTGGCAGCTGATTTGTTTGATGCTGATATTGGGGGGATGGCCAGCCCTGGAGCTTAGAAAGCATGGAGTTAATTGCAGTAATTGTTCAGTCCCCAGGTATTTTCTCCCACATAGCTCTGGGTATGTCAAACGCTATTAGATTTGTGTTAGATGACCCAGCTTAATGATGATGTCATATAAACCCAATGAGGTATCAAAGTGCCTTTTTTTTTGGTAAGAAAAAACCCTGTAAGATGTAGAAAGTACTGTTTGCAAAGGGTAATTGATTACCTCATTTGTGTGGCAGTGTGTTGCTATAGAATATGGCAGGCCTTTGCCAGAAGGAAGAAATTTGTATTCTCCTGAGAATGGGGACAAGTTCACATTCCTCTGTGATGGAAAGCTAATTGCCACCCACAGATGGGAGAGTAAATCAAAGCAAAGGTAATGAGTAAGGCTTCAGCTGAAATTTGTTGTGGTTGGTTTTTTCTAATATAGTTTCCCCTCTCCAAAAAAAGTACTTAATAGAGATAATAGAGTTCTGTGATGGAGAGAAGGTTCTGATTTTTGAAGATTTTCATTCTCTTCACCAATTGCAGGTGCATTTCTAAGTAATTTTCATTTTGACTGAAAGTTTTATTTAGTTATTCCAAGGGGGTTTTGGGTTTTTTTGCCAGGTCAGAGACAGGAAAAAAAAATCAATTATTTTCATTCTTAGAATGTAACTGCTTAAAGAGAAATCAATAACAGTGTCTGTGAATGAGCTGTTGGCCAGTTGGCAATGTAATAGCCTGGCTTTGGAGAAAACAGAAAAAAGTGCAAAATAAAAATAAATTATATTGGAGCTTAGGTGTAGGATAAAGATAAATATTTGAAAGCTGACCCACTGGCCTGATGAGTTTTCCTATCATAACCTATCATAAAAGTCTTAATCTTTAAAATAACCAGTGACTGTCATTCTGATTGTTGATTTGTGTGGATTTTGATGAATTCTCAACATCCTTTTTGTAATTACTCTTCTTTTCCATATACTTCATGCATTGGGAATACCACCAATTTAGCCAAAACCAATTAGTATTAGTTTTTAGTATCAGGTTTTAGAATGAGTCTTAGGAAAAAATGTTATACTTACTCGGTTATGTAAAATTCTCTAGCACTTTTTCTAGGCAAAATATCAGTTTGAAAGAGAGCAAACAAGATTTAAGATTCATCATTAATGGAATGATGAGGAGATTTAAATCCAGGAAAGACAAATTCTTGGGGAACATCTTTCTTTTCTTTACCACTGACTCCAGGAAACTGAAACTGATTTTGACTTTTCTCTGTGTGGTTGTATTTTAATTCCTACTGCACTTCTCATGCATCTGGCTTGGAAAAATCCAAGGATGGTCAGAGCTTTGGTGCCTGTTTTAACTCAGCTGAGTAGTATTAAAAAATACATGCAGCTGGCAGAGCTTGTATTGGTTATGGTGTTTCTGAAAACAAGTATCTTCTCCTGGTTTTGTCTGTCTAATAATTATACTCCAGTTTAGAGGGTTTTATGCAGTAAATTCCATCAAGTACTGTATTCCAGAGGATCAGTGATAAAATCCTTGCCCTGTTAGAGTTGATGTAGGTCCTGTGACTTAGGAGGATTAGCGTTCAAAGCCTCCCAGTGCAATGAATATGTTTCCTTCAAGTCATGGGTGGAAGATGAGGCACCATAATTAATGTGGGATGGATTCAACTAGCCAGATGTTTGCAAATCTTCTTCATTTGGCTTGGTACCAGAAGAAAGCTCACTGCTCTCCTGCCAGCTGGCAGTTCAGTCAGTTCTTTTGCCTCTGCAACTCTCCATTTTCCATGAGCAAGTCTCAAATGTACATGACAGAGTACAGCTCTGTCTTGGCAACATAAGGAGAGATGGTTGTCACAGACCTTGGGCTTGCAGTGATGGACCTGTTTGCCAGGTTCCACAACTGCAAACATGCAGCTGGATGTTGGCATGCAGGAGAAAATTAGAATCTTCCTTTCTTATTTCTCCTGTAAATTTAAAGAACATGTGATATTTTTTTTTCTGTTCTATTTCTGTAGATATGGAAGGTGCAATTTATAAAAACAAAGTTTGAAATGGACTTCAGGTAGCTAATTGATTCTAGGAATTTTATTTATTAAATGGAATTAGGAATTTGAGCATAATTATTGACCAATCCTCTTTAGAAAAGGCAATTTAACATGGAAGAGAAACTATCTACATGTATTTTCTTTCTTTTTTTACATTTAAAAAATTAATTTTTAAATTTAGAAGTTTGATTGGTAATTGATTTGCCTTAGTAAGATATGATGTAAAGGCTCTCAGTTTAATTTCTGAAATGTCTATGAAATGAAAAGTGAAGAAAAGTTCCCATGGCATATCAAAAGAGATGCTCAGCATAGGGGCTCAGTTAACCTGATCAGAATAAGCTCTGGACTCCAGCCCCTTTCTTGCTGAGAATCAGTCTGTGGCCAGGCTGGAATTGTGTTCAGGCTGTAATTCAGGCCCGTGATGTGTGGTTCTTATGGATTCTTTCTCTGGGAAGTTAATGTTTGCCTTGAGAGAAGCAATTGGTGTGTGGGGAATAAAGTGATATCTCACAACTGCAAGAATCAGCCCTGGAGAAACGAGACTTTTTGCGGAGAGGTTGATTTTTGTGAACAACTTTTTGCAGTGTTGCTTTCTTTATCTGCAGCCAGTCAGATCCATATTCACATTTCAATAATTAAATCTCTCTGTTTACTCTTTTAAATCCAATTTGGGCTCTTTTTCAAAGACCACAGCTCCTTTGCCTGACATCTGAATATTTGGTTTATCTGAGCTCTGAGCTGGTCATATAAATTGAGTGTCTCTGGTTTGGATCTGCTTTTTTGATGGGTAAATACCTCCTTGCAAATGGTCTACAGATCCCTGGGTTTAGGGCTGTGCTGCATCTATTTCTTGGTGTTGGTTGTTTTTGTTGTGGGTTTTGTCTTTTATGGGGATAAGGAGGCAGGCTGAGGAAAGCAGTGAAGGGCAAACAGTTAAAGAAGTCATACTGGGATGGGAAATGTGTGCGAGGTGTTAAGAGCTATTGCATGGATCTGTAGCATTTCTGATAGTGACATGGAGTAATTACACTTCTGTTTATGACTGATAGTTCAACTTCTGCCAGTGTTTCCATTATTAGCTTCTGTTTTCATGGAATTGTACTACAGGCAGAGTCTGTATCTGGGTAATTTTATTAAAGCAGCTTTCAACAAGCTCTTTGGCTGTGCAAGCATGGAAAGAATATTAAATTAAATGAAAATTCTGAACCCAGGGAACCTAATGTTCTTATATGGGATGTTAAGCTATGTCATCACTAATACAAAGTGTAATTTCTGTTTTGCTCTTATTGCACGCAAAGTCAATGATTTTTCAGCATCAGTAGCTTCAAAACCAAATGTGTTAAACATTGCAATTATAGCCTGAAAATCACAAGATCTTAAGTAATGAGTTGGCTCTCCATTGCCTTCCACTTGGAGAAGTTTGACAGCCAGGAGTAGCTGACCAGATCAGCACTGCAGCAGAGCTTTGCCTCTTCTAGCTGCAGCCTTGGAGGGGTGGCTGAGCCAGGACTGTGAGCTCAGAAGGTCTTCACACACAGCTCCTGTGTGACTATCCAGATTCTGGTACTGGTTTACAGTGTTTCCAGAGGTTATTTAGGATATCAAGTATAGACATAAACTGAGTACACCTGACTTAATGAATTAATAGTTTTCAAAAATGATAGCTGGATAGTGATATCCTCAGCTTTGGTGCCTGCTCTTAGTCATAATCCCAGGATATGATGTTCTGTGTGAGGGAGGCAGAGTGATCTGAGAAAATCCCAGCAAGACCAGTGGAGAGGTTTTGGCCTTTTACATCTTCATCCATGTTTGTATGTGATACAATCTATAATGACAAATCTGAATTATTTCATAAGCCTCATCAGCAGTAACTGGGAACTGCCTAGAATGCCTCCTAAAGACTTTTTTTATTCTCTAAATGAGCATAAAATCTGGGGATTTGCTTTTGATTTCAGTATATTGAATGTGAATCAAGTTGCCTGATTCAGAGCAAGAGGCTGTGATGAATATGGATGTGGTGCTGCTGGCTTTGTTAGTGCAGAGTGCCTGGAGAGATTAAACAGGGAAGCTCCAAAGTGCTGATCTTATGCCTCAGCTCTTGATGAAGGATGTTTGATAACTTATTTTTGAGATTTTTGTTTGCTCTTCTCTCTTCTCTTTAAAAGATTTCTTTACGAGAGCTCCCTAGTGATCGCTGACTCTACTACTCTACGTCTTAGTAGTATTTTTGGGGGGGAGATTAGGGATTTAGTGAATCAAGGCTTCCTGCTTTCTAAACAAAGGAAACTTAACATTTCTAATTTTTCTTTTAATCTCAAAACTTGCTAGTTAGAAGCAAAAATCCCTTAAGATGTGGATAAATCAGAATATCGCTGCCTTCTCCCCATCCCTGCTTCCTACACCACATTGAAATATGAATTATATTTCAAGTTAGCTAGCTGATAAGAAAGATACAGAACAATGTTGTGCATTTTACAGCCTTAAGCAGTATTTTGTGTATTTTTGGGACAGTTGTTATAGCTGACATGAATTCATTATATTAATTTGTCAGGCTATACTTGACAAACACTTCTTGACCTATTTTTTAAGTATAAATATAATGTTTATATTGTTTTGCATATTCCTCCATAAATTACAACTACACTCTGTAATCGTAAACATAGATTCTGACAATCAAATGATAGGTTTTTCATGAATGTTCTAGTTTATTTTAGTTTCCCCCAGGAAAACTAAAAAGCTTCAGGTAATTAATTTAAAAAAAAATAAAACCCCACAACTATTTATTTTCTCTCTCAAATGGAAAATAAAATAAACATAATCAAAAGAATTTTTACTTTGAATTGGAAATTAAACAAGTGTGTGCTGTACTAATTTTTTTTAAGTAGTGAAAGTATACAGGCTTCCTGCAGATATTGCCAGAGAAAAGCAAAGGTGTTTTAGGGGTAGAATAGAATTTAGTAGATCTATTGTCACATGAAGGATAGCTGGAATCCTGGAATAGTTTAGGTAATTGGTTTTGCTTATACTATGTAATTATGAAATCACCCATGTTGCATTCATACTGTTGTCATCTGGGCTTCAAAATCAACACTTGAATTTAGAGCAATGGTTTCTTTATGAATATTTATGGTTACACTTTGGATAAGTCTTTACAGAGTTTCAGATTGTCTGCACATTCAGTGGGAAGCTTGAGTTTTCAGCTGGCCCTTACAGTCAAAAGGATTCTGTGGTGAACAGAGACCTGAGAAAGTCAATGGCAGAAATCTGGGAATGTACAGAAAAGAGAATTGTAAAATTCTGTACCTCTATAAACAGAGGTACTGCATGCAGAAAGAAGATAGAGGAGAGATTGTATTCCAACACACGAAGTTTCCCAAAGAGTTTCACAAGCACAACATAAAATTACAAAAAGTCTGCTTATTAAACCCTGGGAGAATTTTATTGCTTGTAGAACTGCAATCTGAATGTCACAGCAGTTGCTAATTACAACCAGGACTGTTTACAGCATCAGACATTAACATAACCATACATTTCAAAGCATACAGGATAAGAACAGGGTGAATGCGTACAGGATGATGGAAGGTTAATGTAACGCACACATTCTTAGCTGATTAATAATAATTTGATGCCTTCATGTAATACTTTACGTGTCTTTACCACTGTACATGCCTCTAATTCATAAGTCTTTAAAACACCCTAGGAAAAAAACTGGTTGAACATCCTGTCTGCCGCTATCTTTGGATGTTGCCTCTGTATGTTAGTAAAGATTCTGTTATTGGTAACTCTTTTCTCTTTTTTCTTCATAATGTATCTCACCTTGGTCTAGTTTTGTGGTTCTTCCATGAAGTTCTCCAAAGCAGTAGATCCTAAGAGCTACTAACTCTAACTAGATGATGCTGTGTTTCTTTGCTTTTTTTTAAAGATATGGCTCTTGGGTTTTATCTAGAAAGAATTTAATGTTTTGATGGGGCTTCTTTCACCATGTGGCTTTTTGAAATTACTTTAACTAATTTAATTGGCAATTCCATGCTGCTTCTAGACCCAGAGTTATGAGACTCTGGTGTGCAGACTGCTGGTACCTGTTGGCTGTGGAAAATGTTCTGTGAGGACAAGCAGTCCCTAGGGCCTCTTGGGACAGTTTGATGAGTGGGGATTGCCACTTGGGAAGAACCAGAGATGACCAAGGAAAACACACAACAACACTTTGCTCATAGTATTGAAGCTAATGTATTTTTGGTTTATGTTTCCCATGAGCTAAGAACATTTGTGCAGTCAGTTCCTCAGGTGTTTGGTAATTTGTTAAGGAGTAGTAAATGGGTCACCTGCTCACCATTTCACCTGGTTTGTAACTTGTTTCTTGTTTTGAGCTCTGCTGTGGACCTAGCAAATGACTTTTTGAAACTTTTCCAGCACTCTTGGAAAAAGTACATGTGGAAAAGTACATCATGGAAGCAACAGTAAATGTTCTCTGATGCCCAGATTTGGTAGTTTCTTGAAGGTGTTTCACTGTCCCATCTTCTTTTTGGAAGATGGACTTCATTAAGCACGATAAGACTTCATCTTTTTTCTCTCTTCAGTGCCAGACCTTGTCTTGCACTCAAAGAATCATGAGCCAACTTTTTCAGTGGGAACTTTATGCAGCTGAATTTTGTAATTGGCCCAATCAGCTTGCAAAGTGCATCTTGATTTTTCTTCCCACACAAGTTTTTTACTGGGAAGGGAGCTTTAATTTCCAGCTCTGACTGTCTCAAGTAGATGCCTTGCAGAGTGTGCTTATCCCCAGCAGTGGGAACTGCAGCCCGGGCAGAATTCCTGGGGTGTGGAGCTCATGCGCATGGGCTGCAACACAGGGAAGGCAAGAGCCACATTAGGAATGCCTGCTGTGCTCTCAGGTTGCTGACTGGGGGAGAAGCCTGGGAAAGCTCCACTAGCCCACACCAGCAGAACTGGAGGTGCTTCTGGGGAGGGTTCAGGTGCATCTTTTCATACTTTTTTACCAGAATTAATACAAAATCTTCTCTCTGAATTCTGGTAACCATTTTTATTTTCTTTCTTACTCTTTTTTTTTACATCTCTATGAAGGTGGGAACCTCTCACACCTTATAGGAAAAGGATTTGGAGAACCTTTCCCTCTATGAGGAAAATGGAGTACCCCAGCTGTGCTTCCCAGGCTTGTTTATAGATCTGTTTTATTGTGTTCTCTTCCAGTGCCAGAGAATTTTGTCAGGCAATCCACAGTGATTGATTCTAGGGAAACAAAACACCATTTCCTTCTGTTTTCAGTCTCGAGTCACCCTGTAGCTCTCATACCAGATTTTTTTCCCAGTAATTCCAGAATTCATGCACTTGTCTGCAACAGCTGTTCAAAATTAACTGAAAATAACTTTCAATTCTGGTCTTCATGCCTAAACCTTATGACTCAGAGACTAATAAAAATGGCCTGTCATCCTTCTGGATTTTGTATGGAACAAAAAAGGCATGTCCCAGACTACAGAGTTTCTGTAACTTCTTGAATTTCTTACTGTTTTTCTTGATGTAAGGTGCTCCAGTGCTGCATGGAATCATTTTTTTTTTCTGATTCTAGCTGCTGGTCACCAGTAACAGAACTTGAGAATTTGATGCAACATTTACCATTTACTTTGTCTTATTCTCCTTGCATATGAACCTCTACAGAAAAGGTAGAAAGATAGAAAGACCAAGCAAAAATGAATGTTCTTCTTTCCATTTGCAAATTCTGTAGAAAGCCAGTGTTCCATCATTAGTTGAGGCTGATATAGAAATATTTGCAGTGGCAATACACTGTTCTTAGTCACACATGCCAAGTGTGTTCTGCTAAGTAATAAAATGACAAATTAAAGCAGTGGCTGCAGGGTCCAGCATACTGTCTGCTAGGCAGCCTCCCCCTTAATAATCATGGATTCACTGCTCTTCCTAGAAATGCTGCTTGTCTTGAGAATCACATCCATACAATTCTCTTCCCATTGGCATTCTTCATTAAGGTGTTTGAAGTGTCTTGCTTCACAGTAAACATTTTTATCGTGTTACTGTGCAGAACAAGTTGAGTGTTGAGCATGAGAAGAGGGGAGATGAGTAATGGTTGGAAAAGGCTACTGGGACAAGTAAATTGAATAGAAAAGGGGTGATGGGGAGGATGGGTTGATGTAAAAAGCATTGAGGTTGGAATGGCTTGATGGGGGGCCGTGAAATTTTGTAAAAATTTATTCCATAATAAAGCACATCCATTTTCCAAAATATTGCCATCCACAAGGTGTGTGAGTCCCTGTAGGCCTGAGAAGGTGACTCCATGCCAATCCATCCTGTCTGGGTTAGATTGCTGCCTGTCACAGCCCAAAAACCAGCCAAGGTGTATTCACCTTTCCATCATTGGAACCAAATTCCAACAGTCATTCCATATCATGTTGTCATGGAACAAGAAGAATAACACCAGTTACTGTGGGTCAATTTTATCCTAAATAGTTGGAAATTTAGTCCTGACTTAAATATTTGTGCAGTTCACTCCCCCTTAAAAAACAACCTATAAAGAAGCAGCAATAGTGGCAGTATACTGTTTCTAGACCTATTTTAATTCTATGGAAAGATCAGCCATATTATTTGCAGTCCACCACAGGTTCTGATTTATTTTATGAAGGGTTTAAGCCTTCAGTATTTCTCTGCCTTTTGGTTCAGTTCCCTGTTGATTAATTTTCAAATTCTGCATGAATGAAAAGACAAAAATGTTTTTCTTTTGTTAACCATGCTGTCATAATAGAATACAAAAATAACACTCCATTACATAAAATGCAACATGTTACATTTCTTTCATGGAATGCTGAAATATTTTCATGCTCTTAGAAGTTTCATCATCATCATTTGGGTTTTGTACCTGGTGCATTTTCCCAGAGCTCTCTGGCTATGCAAAGCCAGCCAATTTCCTTTCACAGAGATTGGTGCCACTGAGGACCTGCTCACTGGGACTGCACCTTTGGCTTGGTGCAGACAGCTGACCTTTGGGTTCACTTCCAGTAATTTGCTTTTTCTATTTGTTAATGATTGGAGATTTTGTAGAGGATTTGTATGACAGCAGAACAGCAGATGAACAATAATCTATGTCTTCATTAAGCCTTCAGTATTTCTTATTTCATTGGACTTTTCTTTGAGTGGGAAGAACTAAGCTCTTATTCAACAGGTAATGGCATCAGAATTGTCCTTCTTAAGTGAGCAAGTGCCTACTCCCTAATTTCTTTTTAGTGAAAGGATTGCACAGAGGCATTATCTGGAGTTTAGCAGTGTAGCTAGCCACTATATGTTTGGTTGGGGTTTTTTTGCTTCCCATGACATGGCTTTTTCCCCTTTCCAGACTGATGGAAAGTTGCTTCATTATATGCTACCCAAACAGCCTGGGAAGAGCCAGAGGTCTTTTTATCAGTTTTCCAGTGCATTCCCACACCTCTGTTTCACATTGATAACCCACTATTTTGTCACTACCTTCCATGTTCCTAATGTAAATTAGTATCTAAAGGTTTCAGACTATTTTATGCAGTTTCTAGCACTTCTTTTTTTCCTCACTTCTGGAGACAATATGTTTTGCTGACTTTTACAGTGGTTTTTAATTTAAGACCCTTTTGTTTTTCTTTCCCCTTGTTTGTTCTTCCCACTATCCCACCCTCCTTTTTTATTTTATAGCAGAGAATGTTGCATTTATCTTTGAGCTTGTACTGATGTTCTTCCACTGACCTTGCTTTTTTATATGAGTATAAATAAATTTCTGTGCATCACTAATGAGTGGTGTCTGCTGTAAAATCATTGGTTAGATAACATTATAAAATTACTGAAACTTCTATTAGAATGTCTTTTCATATCAGGCCACACTTTTAAAAGTGAAATTGCAGACACTGGGGAAGTTTGAATTCAATTTTGATGTGACATGTTCCTATGCATTTAACATATGGCAGCAGCTTTTTCTGGCTGTGATTCAAGCCTTGAGTCTCCATTCCTGTTTCTGTGCTCATTGAGACATCCAGTGGCTTTGGGTGGATTTAAGGAAAGGCTATTAGGAAAAAAATGGCAAAATAATGGTTAATGCAATGAAAAGTATATGAAATGCACTCTAAACTGGGTAATTAACTGTGTTCTGGTGCTCTGCATTCCTACATCACCAACACAATTCCAACAGGTTTGTTTGCTTTTAGTTTTTCATTTTGAAAATGTAAGGCTACTCTGCTTTCAATTTGGATTGTCCTTTTTCTATTCCAAATGAAACACACTTATTTTTCATGTTTTTGTCATTTGTAACTTAAGAATTTAATGAGATATTCCTATGAATACCTGTGTGCAATTGCTGTGTGGTGTCTCCTTATAATTTATTTCATTTAGATCACTTCTAGGATTGTGCTAATGAACAGCCTTGTTTGCATGTATCTTCCTATGTTAACAGAACAGTATGACAGTTCATAAAAATATTTTAAATGAAATTTTTATTGTCTGTAGACAAATAAGTACTTTACAAAGCATACTGCTTTTTTTTTTTTTTTTTTCTGTCAACTATTACATCCTCCTTTACAGCAAAGCACTAATCTTAAATTATGCCCCATGTTGTTTTCCCAAGTTTCTTTCTCTGGGTCTTCCTTGAGCTAGTTTGTCTTTCTCTTCCTTAAGCAACACATTCAAACTGTCTGATGCACATGGTAACCTTTATGTCAATGTCAAATAGGATTGTTCTAAAAAGATCCACTGACAGCGTGAAAAGGAACAAACAAATCCATCAACTTGCTAAAAGGAGGTTAAAAA
Source organism: Acrocephalus scirpaceus scirpaceus (assembly GCA_910950805.1). Lineage (NCBI taxonomy): Eukaryota > Metazoa > Chordata > Aves > Passeriformes > Sylviidae > Acrocephalus > Acrocephalus scirpaceus. The sequence goes on from OU383781.1 coordinate 19,159,917, forward strand.
GACTGGAAATGTTAGCATTTAAATTTAAAAAATGTTGATCACCTGCCAGCCTTCTACTTTCTGTGCTAAACTCGTATGAATTGGTAGGACATCAGCTGAGGGAAGTTAACCTCTGAAGCTTTTAGGGGGAAGCTGTTTAGTCTCCTTCAGTTCCCTGCTGACTCAGGGGAAAAGCTGCCAGGTTGAGCTGGGAAGTGTGTATTTTGAGTGGACACATTCTCAGATTTATTTTTCTTCCAGCTCTGCTGCAAAGTGAAGGATAAGTTTTAAACATTGATTTTGAAGGAGTCATTAAATAATCCTTCATGCCGTGTTATCCTACTGTTAAAAGAATTGGAGTACCTTCAAGCATTCATAGATGGGATGTGCAGAAAGCAGTGATTTGCTGTCTTGGAACCTGTTAAACCGGACACAGTCACTACCAGGATCACCAGGTACCCGAAGAACATTTACCTCTTTTACCAGAGGCCTCACTTTAAAGGCTGCAATTGTGATATAAATGCCTCACTCTAGCTCACCTTCTACGGAGGGCACTGAACCTTGTGAGACCCTGCAGCTATTGGGAGCTGGCAACACTTTGGTTCCTAACCAGGTGGCATGAAAAGTGTCCTTAGGCTGGTGAAACTTTCTGGCTGTGTGGACAGTTCGGTGCCTGCTTAGGAACAGGCAAAAAACCAGATGGCTACCTTGACCTTCTATTTTAAAGACTGTATCTCTCAAGCTAAAGAATAATTTCTTTATCTGCACAATGTTGGGATTTGACTCTTTAATGGCTAGGGAGGAAAGAAGCTCCTGTGTCTTCTGTACAACCATAGTATGTGGTGAGATGTGCTTCTACACCCATGATGATGGGATGTGAAGCAGTCTTAGAAAAATTGCCTGCTGCTCTGGAAGGTACCTCCTTCTTTCTCCAGCAGAAGAAATAATTCAAGATTATGAGCTTGGTAGTTTTAGTCCTGAAATCATCCTATTCTCAAAATATCAAGAAGCAATGGGCCAAATTTCAATTATGGGCCCAATTTCAATGGGCCAATTTTCCTTTTCATTCCTCAGTGAAATGTACTGCTTTATCTTGCAGGGTTCTCTAAGCTTTGGTAATCACAGCAGGGATGGCAAAGTCAAACAAAACTGTTTTATTTTAGTTATAATTACTTCTGCCTGGTAGCAATTAGGAAACCAGAGAGGCTAGACCAGTTTTTAAGTGGCAGGAAGACTGTGTTTATTGAGATTTTCATACACTTTAAAATAATTTTTTCCGAAGAGATTTTTCAGGGAGAAGTCTTTAAGGAGAAAATAAACTAATGAGAACTCAGACTGGAGTCCAGTTGTGCTACCAATGTATCCTTTTTGCTCTTTAGAACAAATAATCTTCCATCTTTTACTCAGTAGTGAAACCCTACAGTGTATTACCTTGCAGAAGTATTTTAGCAGTCTCCATAAAGATAATTAAGAGGGAAATGTAAGAAGAATTGCATGATGTAGTTGATCTTAGTTTGGTATTAGAGAGTAAATGAAAGAAATATCTCTTTTATGATTCGTCAGTTGAGCTACAGCAAGTTGCTGCACAGGATGCTGAAAGGTCAAAGCTGCTGTTTCTCAGTGATGTGTCAGAGCTTGTTTTGTTCTATTCTCTTTCTTTGGCCACCTAATTATGGTTTGCCTGCAGAAGGGAACTGGATGATCCATGATGAGTGCTGTGCCTTTGGCAGATGTACATTGAAGTCATACTCTTAGGCTTTCAATTGCATGTTTCTTACATCTTTGTATTTGCACAGGAAGATTCTGAGAACACATGAAAGTTTCAATAGTTACATAGCAAACCATTTTAAAGATACATTTCAGAGTTTTACCATTTGACCAAGACCTAGCTGTTGCTTTTACGAAAGTGATCCCCTGCAGTATGGACTGGAGCTATACTCCAACCCTCTCTTTAACTGGCACCACATCCCAGGAACCCTTGCTTCTTGGTTGTGAATGGCTCAGCCTGGTTATTGGAAAGAGGATGGTGTATTCTCATCTGTGTGGAGAAATTCCTGGTGCATACTCATGCTGGATAGCATGAATTTCTCGGAGCACTGTCAAGACCAGCACCCACCTCTTTGGAGCATTTCAACCCCCAGTGCTACTGATGTGCCTGCCCTGGGGAGTCCCCCAGTATGAATGCTGTGCATGGTGTGCTCCCTGGGGCTGCCCTGAGCAATTCTGGTGTCAGCTTGATGCCCTGCACACTATCAAAACTTGCACTTATCTCTCTGTCTGGAACATTTTTTTTAATGCCTAAAAAGCTGATTGTTTGTAGCCAACGTTGCTATAGAGACCCACTGTATATTGAATAGAAAAGGATGGCTGCCATGGAAGTGTGTTGAACCTAAATGTTAGATATGACAAAACTTGCTGATACAGACTCACTGTCTACAGGAGAATGTTAGTTGAGGAAAGACAGGGATTACTGCACCATCAGTTGATGATACTCAGATCATACATTCACATGTATTAGACCTGTTATTTATGAGAAATAATCTAGATGTACATTCATGGGTATTGATAATTTCCTTAATGTAATGTTATGAAAAGGAATTCATTTGAAGAGATACAAGGCTGTGTCTTTCCCAGTCAGCAAAAAAACAAACCATGTTTAAGTGGCTTGTTGAGTAAGAGTTTACTTGGACACATCCATAAATGGCTTAAAGAACTAGATGAACATGTGTAAATGTAAGAGGTGTAATTGTCTCTGAAATAAAAAGCAGAAATCTTCCAGACTGGAGTGAAATAAAGTCAAACCTTTACTTAAATTATTTTGGCAACACACTCATAAGACTAATCAAAATGTGAGGATCAACTTGCAAACCTTGATTGAGTGTGGAATATTTCAGAGACAGGTAAGCAGAGAAAGGAAAGAGAACAGACAGTGAGGACATCCACAGGCAGTCCAAAATGAAGTTTGATCTGGCAGGTTTCTACTTGGGGGCTTCCAAAATTCCCAGGGTAATGAGCATTTTTTTCTCTCCGACCCATAGCTGTTGCAGTGAAGCTGAGTCTTTCACAGCAAAACCTGTCTCTGAACTGAACTAATCCCTGCTGCTGCTTTTCAGGGTGGAAATGGTATGCAGCAGGAGGGAAGGAAAAGATTAAATGATCCTTGACTTTAGTGCTCAGTGTTAGAATCCAGTTTAAAGGAAAGCAAAGATCTTACTGGTTTTGTGCAATTATGGACTTAGAACAAGTTTATTTTATGAGAGGTTTTATTTTTATCTTGAATTCAGTGGTAAGATGTTTAAGCTCTCCTATTTGTACCCATTACCTTTTGTTTCCCTTGGCACCCCTTGTTTCTGTTGAGCCTTGTAAGTTTGTAATCTGTTGTGCCTCTACATCTGTCTAAACACAAATGATGTTTCTGATGTTTTTAACACCCTGAAGGAATTTATAAACTCTGACCCCATGGCTGACATTAATGGTTCTGACTGGCCATGGTTTGTTTTGGGCTGGCTGGGTACAGTAGCACTGATGGAGAGGGCTCAGACACCACTTTTCGTTGTAGGATTTGAGAAATAATTGGTTTAAACATTAATTTTCTTTGATGTTAGAATAAAATGGGCTGGCAAGCACCGTGCTTCTATGCTTGTGCCTATAAATAGAACAAATTTTCCTTTTAAGCCTTTGATAAAGACGAACCAGCTGAAACGCCTGCTTTCTTGTGTTCCAGCCACTAGCAATGAAATGGCTTTAATATTTAAGTAACTGTTTTTATTAGACTCTGGTAGGCTTTCATAGGTGTTCCTGGAGTGCTGTTGACTTACTCTTTATTGGTTAGCTGAGAGAGAAAGCTTTTATTCTTTTCCAGCAGGACCCTGAGGGTGTCATTCAACACCCTAGGGCAAGATGCTGAGCCAAACCCAGCAATAGACGGCAATGATAAATCTGGATTTGAGGGAAATAGAGCTGGTTAGGTCTCAGCTGCACTCTCAGTTTGCTAAATTTCATTTTTGACACATTCAAAATGTGTCAATCATCAGGTTCCATTTCCAACTGATGGCCTTCAAAATATGTTTATTCACACAAAATAATTTGTGTTGGTGCTTTGAACCAGACTAACTTTTATGTGAAGGATGGTTCTGGTAAGTTGTCCTCTTGCCTTACATTAAAGACAGATTTGTCACTTTCAAAGAAATATTTTGAAGAAATAATGAACAATAGAAAATTGTACCATAAGACATTAGGTCTTCTGTGGAAGTAGGCCCTGGAGAGCGAGACTCCTGTCCTACCACCCTAACACTGCTAAGCATCATTTAGCAGGAATGGATGTAAAGGATTTTCATGTTAGACTGAAAAAAAAAAAACAAAACAGAAATGCCACTTCCACTAGTGAAAGTTGAGTCCTTTGCAATGTAAATTGCCATCCTTTCATTGGTAGGTTTGGGAAAGAATAAAGAACTTCTGGCTTGTTTAAAACCCACCAGCACAACAACAAAGTAGCAATAATTTTTGCTAGTTGGAGTGTTGAGCTTTGTATTTTATGTTTGGGCTTATAATTTGAATTAAGGAAAAAATGTGTATTTACACCCTCTCCTTAGCTGTAGGATCCCTATTTGCTAGATAAATACAGCATTCCCATAAGGAGGGTTGAAGCATCATTTGTTTCCACCAGATGCTAGAACCCCTGTCTAGAGAGTTGCAGTTGGGACTCAGGATAAAGGCTGAGGTTTGAGAAGTAAAACCAGAGCAATCACCAAGGCTGACCAATGCAGAATGGGACTTGGGAGATGTCTGCACTTGCTGGAGTATTGTGATGACATGATGTCCAGTCCTGGGGCAATTGCTAATAAAATAATTCACTAACATTATTAAAGTTCTTAGGTAAGACAGTTCAGAAGAACTAGGTGTATTTATTGGAAGGGGTTTTTACATAGAAAATAAGTTAGGTCAGTGAGTACTTACAGAAACTCAGTTTTGCAGAAGTGAAGATACCAAATGAATTGTTTGTACCATGGAGATGCAATCATTTGTAAGCTACCCACACAAATATGTAAGCTTGATGCATTATCCCATGATCCAAGGAAAACTAATACAATTTTAAAAATTAAACTTTATCATTTAAGCTTTTCCTTCCAAATTACAGGATAATTTTTGGAGTGTTTACAATCTTAATCTAAAAGTCTAAAGTAGCAAAAATATTATTTTTCAGTGAGGATAATTTATACGTCTTAAACATATTTTTTCTTGAAACAAGGGATTTGTAAAGTACCTTTACAACTGAAGGACTATTCCAACTAATTTTACTAAAAATACTAGAACAGTATCATCTTATACATAGGACCTGGCACAGAAAATACCATCTCAAAAAAGCGGGTTTTTGTAGGAAGATTTAAGCATATGTATCTAGGTTATAATAAAGTAATGACAGTAGCTGCTGTCAGATTTAGATTCTACAGTATGAAACAATCCAGAATTGAAATGGGAATGTGTGCTTTTCTGAGTTTTCACCTTGTTTTTCTGTTTTTGCTTTCAGCAACTACTGTTGTCAACTGGGCACTCAGGATATTTTTCTCCTGCACAGAAGTGTTGAAGGGTTGGGAACAGTGCTTTAGGGTTAATTTTCTGAAGTGGTGTTTTGAAATGTGGTTATTTTTGTAAGTCACTAGTCAGAGTAGAGCAGACAAACTAACAAAATGTGAAATATTGGAGCTGCTGGGGATGGATTGAAGACTAAATATAATTAAATTGAAACAACAGGATGAATGATGTCATGCTCAAACTAGAACTCACATAATTTACAGTCCAATTTGATGTACCTAATGTTTCTTGCTTGAGCAGGTCTAGGACATTGAGCAATGGGCATTTAGTGGTTAGTATTTAAAATATTACTGAAAAGAGGAGTTAGTAACAAGATTCATTGTTTAATATAAAGGATACAGTTTCATATAGAAGTTAAATAAGGTGAATTGCTACTTGTTAAATATAAAAAAGAATATATATTTATTTGGTGAGGGGAGGTCCAAAGACATGAGTGTAAATAGGTTGTCCCTTTCGGTAAGCAGGTCTCTAGGATGAGATCAGAGAAAAGCAGAATCTTAATTTTCAACTGTAAATTTCCCCCAAACACTTCCTAATTCCCAGTTTATAAATCCTAGCGGCATAGTGGGGTAAGTTTAATAGCAAAGTATCTGTGTGTGACTCCTCCAGGCCTCAATGAGGTCCTGGCCACTCCTCTCCATCCTGAGCTGTCCTGTCAGCAGCTGCTCCCTGCCTTTTCTAAGGGGTCTGTGTGTAGGAGAGACCACAGACACCACAGCTGCTCCCTACCAATCAAACACATGAGCAGAGATGAGGAATGCTGTTTGTTTAGCTCATTCACACATGAGGACAGCTCTTCTCATTCAATCCCTCCCCTGTCCTCCTCACAGAGGTGCATTCCTGGCTCCTGGGTGGGGCATTGTACTGCTGGACAGCCACAAAAACTGAGTGATGGAGCCTCTGGGAGCTGCACACCCTCCATGACTGAACTGAAGGGTCTTCTTGATCTATGCCTGGGAAGACTTTACTGTCTTTTCTCCCAGCAGTCACTTCACTTTCATTTCCCTGATGAACATATAGTGGAATGAGTCACATACTCTTGTGTAAGCACTGTTTGTAACATACATGGGATATTTTATAATGGCTCCTTTTCTTCCAGCTTCTTTCCAGGTACCTGATGATGCTTTTCTAAGGCTGAAATTTCCAAGGCAAAAAGCAGTTTTTTTCTGTCCTGAGTTATAAGGTAGGATACTGACTGTTATTAAGGTGGATCAGTGTTGCAGTGTAAATCAGGGATAATCATAACACCCCTGGACTGTTTCCAGAGGTACTGGATGGAGCCTAAGTGCACTTGAACAGGAATTTTCTCTTCCTCCTCTAGCAGGATGTTGGGGCACTGTGCTGTGGCTGCATATCCTGGTGTTGGAAGGATGAATTCCTACACAATGTGTGAGCTTTGGCTCCCTGAAAGCCCATTTCTCTGGGGTCTCTTTCTCCTCTGTTCTGATCTCACTGTGCCAGCAGCACAGAGAGCTGCTGACCCCCAGGAACTAAGGTTGTGGATACCACGGTGGATTGACTTTTACTGAGCTGTGTGAGGAATTCAGGAGCATCTGTAATTATTCAAAGTACATTTACCTGTGCCTAAGATGACCAAGAAGAATTATCTATAGATAAATATGAAACCTTTTGCCAACTAAGGCTACTATTGCAAATAGTAAGAAATCTGATCAGTTTTATATATATAAAAATAGTATATAAACATTATATTTTATGCACATTTCTATATTTGCATGTATATATTTGTAATTTTGCTTCTTTCATATTGTAGAATTGCTAGAAAAAATAGTTGATTAACTTTTCTAAAAAAACCAAAAATGGATGAAAAAAAATTCTAGAAAGTTAGAAAGATTTGTTTGGCTTTCAGCAAGAATAAACATGTCAAGTTAAACATCCTAACCTAAGCAATTTAGTTCAACTCTGACATTTCTGCCTTAGGCACTGATTGGAAATTTATGGTTTATGTCACAATCAGCCATCTAAGCTGCCTAATTTTGATCTTGATATGTCCATGATCAACATATTTTGGGTTCTTTTGTCCTTGAAACTGAAACCTCTTTACTCTGCCTGTTTTTTAGCTAATTAATATTTTTCACTCTTCCAAAATGTTTATGCTTATCCTGAAGTAATGAGGAACTGGACCTTTTGCAAGACAAATGCGGTTTAATTTGAAATTTTTATAAAACTGTGGGGTTTGTTCCTGGTTCTTCTTGTCAGGTGAAGAAGTTTTCTGGAAATCCCCCACGTATTTTACCAAGCAGTCAAACTAACGGGAAAAACAGTGTGCCCTTTCTTATGAAGCACCAGGCTTTTCACTGTGAAAGGATGAAAGACAACAGACATAAATTGAAACAAAACAGGTGCAGATTGGATAAAATCTCTATTTTTTCTCTTTTTTTTATATATGAGAGTGAGGCAGTGAAACAAGTTGCTTAGAAAGATTATGCAGCCTCCATCTTTTGAGGGTTTCAAGACTCAATTGTATAAACCTTGAGCAACCTGATCTGACCTCATAACTGACCCTGCTTTGAGTAGGAGTTTGAATTAGAGACTTGAAGTCTCTTCCAGGGTGATTATTGTGTCAAGTTGCCCAGTTGCTCTGACAAACATGCAAACCCAGCCTTTTTTATATAAAGGAAGATGTATGCATGTTACATAGGAAACACACAATCTGAAAATCAAAACCTCTGAGAAAGAGCTGTGCCTGAGACACTTCAGTAGAATGAGCAGTTAAAATTGTAGTTATTTGAGAAATCTCTAACAGACACTTGCTTCCCCTTACTGCTGTCCATTTTTGTGAGCTTTTCTGCTTTTTGTTGCCCTAAAGACCTTCAAGTTACCTTCATCCTTTCCTGCCTGCTTGATCAGATATGGAAACACTTGTCTCAAAATTGGTTGCTACTTGAGAGCACATTCTAACTTGAGCCTCCTTTTTCATTGTATGAAATGGGTAAAATAAATATTCTGGGATATGCCTGAGAAATTACATTTATGTACTGAAGCTGTTTCTGTGCAACCAATAAGACAAGAATTACCAAACTCAAAGATACAAGATATAAATGCCTAATATGATGATTACAAAACTGGAAAGAAAGCTTAAGAAAGAGCATCTCTTTACTAGAAAGAATGTGGTCTTAACTAGTGTTGAAGGGCTTATTCCTAACTCTCAGAGCTTAGAATTTCTTGGTTTGCTTGGAAAAAATCTTGCTCTATTCACAGAGGTTTTTTTCCCCCGTTACATGTCTCTGGTCATTATTTAACATCAAGTTCCTACTAACCCTTTGTTTAGCTGGTCTGATTCTGCTGCTGCTGGGAGAATTAAGCTCTAAGGTAGGTTGAGAAATCCTGATTTAAATTTTTGAATAAGGAAAACCAGTGCAGTGGTAGTGGAAAAGGGTCAGGAGGTGACAAAACAGAGTGATGTTTACAACTCTCAAGTTTGGGTGTTTTCAATGTATGCCTGACAACTTCACTGGTCCAGTAAAAACAAACAAAAAAGCTTCAAATCAATGAATTCTCCAGCAGCCATACCAAACCAAGTATCCAAACAAAAAAATGACCAACTGAAAACAAACCCACATTTCTCAGAGCTCCTTTGACCCAGAGCAGCTGCAGGGGTAGTAGGAAAGCTGGGTAGAGGCTTGGCCTCTGACTTGCACAAATGCCAGGCTGCACAGGGAGCAATGTTGGAGGAAACCTATCCTTCCTCCCATCTCACAAATCCCTTGTTTAGCTTTACAGTTACTTATTTAGATATATATTTTTTTTAAACTCAAAGTTCATCCCAAAGTAAGAAATCTAGTTTCAGGTTGCCCCATGAATACCTCCAAACAATGTTGGGATTCCCAGGTAGAGCCCCTTCTGTAAGCTTTGATTTGTTAATTCTGGTATCAAGTAAACCTTTAATTTACACTGATTAAGAAAACCTGGCCCCTCCTCTCATGCACATGTGTAAGGGTTTTCTGAATTCTCTGTAATGGCTGAGCAGATTCAGACCCACATGGCTCAGGTTTAGTTGTGTTGCTTAAATCCAAAATAGAAAAACCTTGCTAGCCAGCAAGAAAGCAAACATTCAAAGGTCTGGGAGCTCTATAGAGAACACTGACCATAACACACTGTAAATGCATTTAAACTCATGTAATATCAAAAGTGTGGACAGAGAATGTATACACAAGTTATTACTTGCCTAGAACCATATTTGACATCTTTCTCTCTTGGACCTTGATTCTTATTGATTCTTATTTTGCAAAGATGTGAAGGCTTCACTAGTACAGAATTCATAGAAATCCAGAAAGCACTAATCTGAACCTGGGAAGCATAGGAGCAGTGCCTTCAAAGTACTCTTGTGATCTGTATTTACCTGAGCAAGGCAGGTCCAGTGCCCTGTGCTCAGTTGGACCTTTCAGGGGTGAGAATTGAGTGCCTTCAGCTCTCCCTTGTGAGGCTTCTCTCGGTCCTTTTCTTTTGAGACCATTCTTTTTTGCCTTTCTTATGCTAAAAAGATTTACTTTTTAAAGCTTCTAACTTAAAAGAACATACTTCATAGAGAAATGATAATTTTAAGGCCAGCTGAAAAGGCTGACAAAAGTCCTACAACTGCCACATGGCCTCTGCCTTCCTTTGTACGGGGTTGCAATTTGGCCTTTAGGGAAGGACCAGCATTTGAAAATCACCCGTGGGGTCTCATCTGTGCCTGGGACCCCTGAGTGATTCTGGGTGTGGGCTGCTTGTACCAAACTCCTGTGCCCCGTGGAGAGATGGATGAACAGTGGCTGTGCCTCAGAGAACTTCCTTTGTGCTCACAGCTGATTGTCAGCAGTGATCAGACACCTTGTGGGATCTGAGCCCCACCTTCCAGGTATGTGTCACTGCTGGGAATGGAATTGCATAAAAGTGTAAAGGAAGAAAATCTTGTGGTGTTTGATTTGAGGATGGTTTGAAGAAAACTGGTTAAAACACAGCTGATGCTGAGGTTTTGTTATAAACGTGTGTGAAGTACCCATGATGTTATTTGAGAAATAAAATGCAATGCTCAGTATGCCTGAAAAAAAAGCCCCACCGAAAGGAAATAAGCTATTAATCCTAGAAAACAAAGAGAAAAGGACACAAAAGAGACACTTTTCTTCCATGCCACTTCTTCAAAGTGATTCTTCTTTATGCCATCTGATGTAATTTTGTCACTGGCTGAGGTGATGTTTCTAGCAAACCACTTCACTCTGTGTTTTGTTTTCCTCTTTTTCATCCGTGATTGACAGTCCCACCAAGAAATAACAATGAAAAGGGCTTTCATGGGATTAGATAGAGGCAGTTAAATTTCCTGGGGCACAAGTGTGTTTTTAGGAAAGGGATAAAAGTGTATTATTCTCTGGATAATCCTGGCTGAAATATAAAGGACTGCTTTTGGTGAATAATTAGAGAAAATGTCCCAAAACTACCTCTAATTGGTATAGCATAAAAACGTGTATTAACAGAGATTAAAGATATTTTTGCTTTGGCTCCAGATAAGGGAATAATCTGTTGTATTTTACTTGCATTGTATTGTAACTTTTATTATTGGTTCACTTTAGTGACAATAGTGACTCAGTAATTCTGACTAAGTCAGAAGAAAACAAAATTATTAAATGAGCACTAAGGTGATTTTTTATTTTATGATATGACTTGTATTCTTGTCTTTTTCTTCATTTTCTTCCTCTATAGGTAAGGGCATTTTGTTTTGCTTTATTTGTTTTTTAAACTCTCATGAGAAAACATAAAAAGGACATGTATGAGTGACATTAATTTGTGTTTGTGATCTGAATTGCTAGGAGATAAGAAGCTCTTTGTTCCTATCTATTGGAGGGTGTGCAGAAGAATAGCTACAGAATTAAGCTATGCAGCATTCACCTCCCCCATGAACAGTCTGCTGTGTGCTGGGAATCAGCCTCGGGGCTTGGACAGGAGGAGATAAAGCCACCTCAGGAAGCCAAAGACTTTTCTGTGTTGATCTGCTGGTACTTACAGAAGGACTTTCTGAAGACAGCTGAGGCAAAAGAAGTTCAGGTCTTGCAATGACATGTACAGAGAACAGCCAGTTCATAAGCTCTGGAAATAACCAGTATTTCTCATGGTGTGTTCACAGCCTCTCAGGGCTACTGGGAGAAGACAAGCACCACATCAGCTGTGCTGAGGGGGCTGGCCAGGGGCCTTGAGTGCAGTCCACAGGACAAGGGTGTTGCATGCTGAATCCTCACTATATCTTTGGGGTTTTGCTTGGATTGTCATGCTGAGCTGAGCTTGGGCAGGTTTTTTTGTTCTTTGTGGAATGAGACTTGCCAACTTTATCCTGTGTGCATCTGAAGCTGCCCATTTATTTTGTTTCTATGGCTTGTGGTAGCTGCACTGTAACCTTCTGTTGGGGAAAGAGGAAGAGAAATTACAGTCTGCCTGATCTTGGTGGAAGCAACATGCTTTGGTGCTTGCCAGTTTGAATAGTGTCAGCCAGGTCATCAGCACATGTCAGAACCACAGTTCAGAACCATTGTCCTTGGATAATTCATTACCGTGATACCTGTAAGCCTTCACACAGTGCTCTGCCAAAAGGAAAAATGGAACATTTATAAAGAGAAATCATATGGAAAATCGGTACTTATAAGAAAAAAAAAAATCTGTATTTTTTTATTACAGTGTTTAAAGTATTTTTAGGCACTCCAGGTATGTTGTGACAAAGTGTTTACCTCAAGGTTACTTCTTTCTTTGTGTGATGTGTAGTCATACATTTACCTATGTGCTGAAATAGGTTTTTTGTCTTTAAAGTTTTAGTTTTATTAAAGAAAAACGTGCCCCTTTGAAAAAATATAAATATGCTCCCTTTGTCTGATATCTTGGCAGTGCACATTCTCTGTCTATCTCATTGACAGCTTCTGCTAAAACACAGCACTCACGACTGATACAATAGATCTACTGAGAATTGTCCCTGCTCCTCAGTGTGACTGTTTTGGTTCTGCTGAGACCAAATGAATTCTGCCTTCCACCAATGAATGATTTATAAAGACCACAGAACAAGTTTGAGGGGATTTACTTGTGTTGGAAAATTTGGGGGTTGTACTGAAACAGTTACAAAGTAACTTCCCCATTACAACTCACAGTATTTAGTTTCCATGCTGCCTGTTTAATTAAAGCTACAGATAACACATAAAAAATTAATCTGTTTCTGATGAGGTCATGATTCCTTAGTTCTCTCAGAACATTTGGGCTGCCTGTTGCAGTTTTACCCAAACTCATTTTCAGCCTTTCAGCTTGTGCTTGTGCTGTTTTTCCAGGGAAGAACTGAATCCATTTGCCTCTCTGTAAGAGCAGAGGAAGCGGAGGGCATGAGCACTGTGATAGTGTGAGCATTAACTGAGCTATTTCACAGAAAGCCTCTGGAGAGGTGTTGGAAGGACGTCAGGACTGCGAGCTCCCACAATTGGGTGGTCTGTGAAGCAGCCCACCGAGAGCCCGGGTGAGGTGGGAAAGGAAAGAATGCAATTACAGCCTAATTAGAAATCCAGATTCTCTTCTGCAAAACGTGTAGTTTCCTTTTCTGCCACGAAAGTGACCTTTAAGGCACTTAAAAACAAATGTTCCAGCAAAGAAATTACATAGTTCAGAATAACCAGTAACCACTGGTTAGGTTTTCTGTTTGATTCATCTCTGCAATCTCCAACCACTTGCCTAGTGGCTACTCGGATGGGAAAATAGAGCCCAGTCATTATAAATCTCTTCCATAAAACCTCTTTGACATGGGTATGTTCCAAGGAAAAGGTTCTTTTTCCTTTCCTCCTTCCTGCACCCTTGAAATGGGCATATTCTGACTACAATAAATTTTTTGGAATATCCTTAACACCTATAACTGGCAGCTGCTGAGTACTTTTTTTTGTTGAGGAGTGAAATAGTGTGCTCTAAGCAATGTGGGAATTGGCCTTTCTGGAGAAGAGGCAGTCACTTGTGAACATGATTAATGACAAATCCATGCTGTGTTCCTGATTGGGTACTTGCTTTGGGTGGTGTCTAAGGAATTTATTGGTGAGTAAAAACAGTTTGCAGAAAGATCAGTTTACTAAATGGGTCTAGCAGAGACTTTTCCTCAAATTTACTACACGTTTTAGGATTGCAGGAAAGCATCTCTCCTCAAATGTGTTGTTAGATTCCTAGTGGAAATACTTGTCAGATATTCACAGTCAGATTTCATACCTGATTTAATTTCTACATAACTGTTAGCTAGATTTTATTGATTATCTATGTTAATTATATATTTTAAAATGTCAATTCCCTTCCTGCAGAGTTCTCAGATCATTTGGAAGCTTTATTTTTCCCTTGACTTAGTCATGTCTCTTGAATATAACCGAGGAAGGCAGGAAGCAGCATGGAGCTGTGTGAATTGCTCACACCAAGCAATATTTGACCTTGGGGTATCTTTTCTTCCCTTGCAGTGACTATTTCACTGTCAACGGATGAATTGTCCCTGAGTCCTGTTAGCACCAAGCTGTGGATAAAGAATGTCCACAGCAGAGAATGACTCAATACTTCCCAATGGGCGAAACAGGAAAGAGCAAAACAAATGAAGATGTGCTGCAAGGCCCAGGCTCTCCAATCTGAGTCAGCTACACCTGCATTGGGCTTCTATTTCAGTATCCTTTTAAATCATCTGTTCCTCTGCTGAGATCCTTCACAGTAATGCAAACAGACTTTGTGAGCTGGGCCCTCTAAACTGAGCTGAGATGGGGAAATGTTGCTGCCTAAACTGGGACGGGGTTCCATTTCCATGTTGGAAAGAGATAATGTTGACGAAATTAAGTTAAAACTTTTTCTTTACATAAACATGGGTGTATTGTCACCATGTTGATGATTGATATACTCCATGTTGGTAAATAACTTTAACTTATTAAAATATTTCAAGGCAAAAGTGAGCATGTCATCTGAATGCCACTGGGGCAGGTTGGGAACAGACATAGCAGCAATCCCAAGCAGTAGCAGAATCACAGAAACAGGAACCTACAGTATTTGTGAAGTCATTTAACCTACTTCCCTGCCCCAGGGCAGGATTAGATTCATCTGGTGGAGTTTCAGACAAAGTGGTACATGAAGTGTTCATTTACACTGCTAGGTAAAATTTCATTTTGCTTGGGTTACAGAAGTAGGTAGCGAATATGGCCTGGAGGGGAGGAACCGCTGCTGAGAGGACCAGTCTGGGATTTGATACCTGTCAAGCTAATTCTGTGATCCATCGAATCACTCTGGACATTCTTTCTCTACTGTACTGTGTGCAGGGTACAAAAAAGGATTGAGCTGGCTGCAAGCACCTCTTGGAGCACTCATATCAATGGGGCCATACAAAGACCAGTTCTCCTTCTATGAAAACCAGCATAGCCCCGGGGCAATGTGTGTGATTTACCAAGCCCTGCTGCTGGGATTGTGCTGCTGTTTTACCTGGCACCGGGAGCTGAAGTGTCATTTTACTGTTCTTTATTACACGATGCGGGTGTGCTCCGTCCAGTACAAGCAATCTCAGGAGAACAAGGTTTGTAAAGCTCACACATAGAGGCACCTACGTGCACAACCACACCACCACTTGTTCATCATATATGTTCTGTTTGTCTCTGCCTCCTTGAATGTGGGCAGTCACCAGAGCATTTGCCTCTGTGCTGCTGGGTTTTTATTATTCCAGTAGATGCCCCATCTGTGAAATAAAAGCAGCTTTCTCCTATGTCGCTGTGGTGATTGCGAGGTACCTGGTGACAGGGAGTGTAAAACACCCACAGGAGACAAAAGTTAGAAAATCTCTACCGGTGTAAGAAGTCTCTTGGGTCGTTTGCCCTCTGCTTGTCTGAAGTTATTCCCGATTTATATCATCCTGATGGAATCATCAAGTCTGGGTTGGAAATAACAGATGAATCTAGCGTGGCTAAAAGGAGATCTTGAAGCTCGAAGCTGTGTCCACAAACTCTCCCCCAGTTCAGTCCCAGGCACGGTAACCCCAGTCCCGCACAATGCCAGTGTCCTGTTTCACTTCTGGCTTCGGTTCCTCTCATCCCGTCACCGGGTTTGCATTTTGTCAGGCTCACAGGCAGCTTGGAGGAGTGTTTGATCTCTGGTTTTTCAGTGTGTGACACTTTTCCTAAGGCTATCACAAGGAACACAGAAAGGCGTCTGCTCATCCGTAACACATCTGAGCTAGCGGGGCGCCAGGCTCGTTAGGACCTGTTAACGGGGACAATGCTCATTTGCGTTTCTAAGGAGAGCTGTGTTCGAGTTTGGGTGGTTTGGGGTGGTTTGTTTGCAATTCTCTGCTCATACTAGCCTGGTTTAGCTTCTTTATGTCGCTTTTTCAGCAAAGAAACTAAATATTGACCAGGGTACTTAAACTACTAAGTAGCTTTGAATCTCTTTATTGAAGTCGAGGCTCTGCTGCGCTAATTCAAGTTACTTTTAATTAGTATATTTTATATCTTCTGTACTCACTTGTTTTAGCTTCTTGCTATTACAGTGTGTTTATATATATGTTGTGACGGACCCTATAAAAATCCCTTTTTGAGAGCTTTAAAGATGACAGTACTGTATGAAACTGTAGTATACTTTAATCACATTTTTCTCTTTTCTTCCTAATCAGCCGTTATGGGTTCTGCCAGACGGTCAGATTACTGTCACCATTTGTCAAGAAATCTGCCTGTGTTCTTTATCCTCTCTTACTAAATCAGGGTACCCTCTTCTATTCCATATTCATGTAACACTCGTCTTTCAGAGACCTTTCCTTTTCCAGCATTAGTTTCTCTCTTAAACACACATGCACACACACACACACACCCCACACACACCCACACACCCCGTGTTTGTGATAGCCTATTAAGCACCACAGACATCAGTAAATTCAGCATATGCCAGCAGTTTGCTGCAGTTATTCCTCAGCCTGACTAGAGCAGAGCGTGCCAGCCTGGTCCATGCATTCCAGAAACTCTTCCTGTTACTCACTAGAGCTGCACCCTTCCTCTCAGGCTGAATTTAGGTCTTCTTTCCTCTCAGCCTTTTTAATCAGACATCATCAAGTACATTAGTAAATGACTTGCTTTACCACTTCCACGACTAATGAGCACAGGGCAGAGCAGTGATTCCCCTAAAAGCTCGCTGGTGAACGGATTGATTTCAATCCCCTTGGAAAGAGACTGTTTTGTAACGGTGCCAAGTGAGGCATCTCATCCTGACAAATTCATTTAAGCACGGGCAGTTCGTGCAGGAGCCATTCTCAGCTGACACACTGGTACAGACTGGAAATGGCAGCAACATTAGGAGGTGCGCTGGAAGAAGCTTAGACCCTGATCCTATCTACAGCTCCAGTGAGAGAACAGATTTGGCAGCGGACAGACAAGGATTATGTGTTGCATCAGTAATTAATGTGGTCCCCTGGGTTTTAAGAATGTATCCATGGACAATGGGTTTTCTGATCTATTTTATACGGGTTTTTTTTAACCAAAGTCATATGAACAACACATTTAGATATTTTTTAATATGCCCTCAGTCTCAAAAAACAAGAAAACCACACAAACCCCACCAAACCAACTCATAACAGCAACAAAACACTACCAAAATCCTTTAACAAAAACAATGGAGTTTCAAGATAATTTGTAAGCCTACAAAAGATGGGAAAGGAGGATTGGGGGTTGGGGGGTGTTGTTTGTATTTGTTTAATGTTTGGTTGTTTATTTACATTTATATAAAAACTAGGGTAATTTTTTAAAAAAAATTATTATACACTGAAAGCAAATCTTGTAACTTGAAATCAAAGACAGAATTCCCGTGCCTTTTGCTAGTTGCCATTATATTCTAGGCTAGTTGGAGTAAGGTGGAAAAACCTCTGGAGGGCATTGTGCAAATCCTAGCTCTCAATGTGTCTGAGATGTAAAATAATAAAACTGATTTTTTGTGTGTGTGTCTTGTTGATGAATACGACTTCAAGGCTAGTTTATAATGGATAAAAGTTTACTTTTTTCCCCCATGCTTATAATATCTTTATTTCCTATATGGGCACAATCTTGAGTTTCAGTTCTTTCTCCCTGACTCAGTAGAAGCAAGTCATGTCTTGTATTTTTGCTTGCAAGCCTCAAGGATTTACATACTTTTCTGGGAAACACAAACCAGCTCCAGGCTAATAAGTGTTTGTGGACCTTAACGCTACTTAAAGAACAGACGATAAATATAATAATAGGCTCAGTTCAGCTGGGTTCAGCTGAAGGTGATGAAAGTTGTAGGTACCTTGTAAAGCACTTCCTTAATGGCTCTTTTATATATATATATATATTTATATATATATATATATATATATATATGAAGGACATTCTTTAAATCATTTAAGAATTCAAGTTAAAATGTTTCTTTAAAAATTGAGAATGCTACACTGT
The DNA here is from genome assembly GCA_910950805.1 of Acrocephalus scirpaceus scirpaceus. Lineage (NCBI taxonomy): Eukaryota > Metazoa > Chordata > Aves > Passeriformes > Sylviidae > Acrocephalus > Acrocephalus scirpaceus. The sequence goes on from OU383781.1 coordinate 19,177,898, forward strand.
GGCACTGATTGTTTAATCTGGGATGTTATTGATTATACCCTGATGCTGACAGAACTGTTTTTCTTCTTTTGTGGCTTTTTCACCTTCAGAACTTGCACAAGGTGACTCAGATATCCACAGCCACATTCAGCGATATGTAAAATTAATAAATCATAAATCTCCAGCCAGAGCCTGAAGTTATAATTAAAAGGAAATGTATTGGGTTTTTTTTACCAAAGTTTGTAGATATTCTTAGGTAGTCAAACATGTCGGCATTAAGTTCCCTGAGGTTTACCATCCAAGGTCTGTCTGTGCTACGGTTCAGAGTGGAATCTCTTACTACTAAGACACAAATGAATATATTTTAAAAATATAGTCTCAATTAGACATGATTACTGTATGACATAAATATTAACGCTGTTACTAGTATGGACTGCAAATACACAAGTGAAAATCTCTTACCCAGTTGTACTTTTGTGCACGGGTAGGAATTGGTCTAAATTTAACATCAACAAGCAAATGGAAGAAGCAAACAAGAAAATGATCCAGACTGCCCCAGCCATCTGCTTGAAAAACTGTATTTGAAATCTATGTAATGAGAGTTACCACTATTTGGTTTTCAGACCAAATGCCATTGTAACTCAGTGAATAAATTAGTAGTTGTGAATTAGTGAATGAATCGTGGCTTTTTTTCTTTCTATTTCCCCATTGTCCTCAAGCAGACTGTGGACAACTTCTTGTTTATTTTGGTTTATGTTTGTCATTCACAGGTTATTTCAGCAAATCATTGCTGGTTGGCAAATCATTTAAGTTCCTTACTGTGAAAATCTGCTGTTTGTTTTCTGATGGTGAAGGTTCCACAGTAAGTTTCATATGTACAGGATCTTCTTTAGTTTGATGCTTTTACATGAAATTTTAGGAAGAGTAATTTAGTGCAATGAGAGTAGAAACCAAAATTAACATCTCAAACCTGTCAGAATTGGCATATATTTCAGTTAAGGTTATGGGACCTTATATACCTACAGTTCTTGAAAGAACTGTAGGTTCATGGAGCCTGTGCAAAATCAAAGACAGAATATGTCAGAGGAAAGCAAATTATGCACTATATTTTCCTCTGTTCATTTATGTACTCTGAACTACTCTGGAATCACAGGTTATTTTTTAACTGCAGAAAAAAATTATACAAGTGAAAATGCAAAACTCCTGTTACACAGCTTTTCCCTGATAATTTTTTATTAGAAAGAACAAGGGAAACTTCTACGTGGATCTTTCCCAGCATGTCTGTGGGAAGAAAGATGTGTGCCAATGTCTTTACAAGCAATTCGATGGGTGAAGGTATGGGTGTTAACGTCTTTGAAACGGGTCTTAATGTCTTTGCTCACTTTGGGGGACGGGCTCCTTATGGGCCCCACAACTCCTGAAACAGCCAAGGGTCTGCACAAGTCTGAGCTTCCGTACTTTGGGGTAAAATGACAGGTTCAAGGGGGAGATATGTGGTAAGTGTTTCGGGAAGGCTGTACCTTCCTAGCAGCTCAGCTCATGGGGAAAGGAAGAGAGAAACATGCAGCTGGGAGTTTAGGATAAAAGGAGGCTGTGCCCTGAAACCTCGAGAGAGAAAACCCAGGGGCATTTGGCCCGATGGACTCTCTCCCTTTCTTCGACAGGACTCCTCTGTCTCCTTTTTGAATATAAACCCTCTGGCGTTTGTGGCTTTTCCTGACATCTGCAGAGAGTGGAGCAGTTGGTATACAGGTACTGTATCATAGTGCTTCTTATGTCAAAGTTAAACTGCTGCATATTTGGGGGTTTGGAGTGTGATGAAAAGAGTTTGTACAGCTTCAAGGGGCCTTAATAAACATTACAGTGTATATTTTGTACTGAGAAACAATAGATTACTCTTTTTTCTGGTGCAGATGGGGCAGATGATGAATGGTCTTTACCTCTTTCAGGAATTTGTGGTTTTGTTTTGCATTCTGGTTGCATGAAGCAGAGGAATTTCTTTCATTCGCTGTTTGGATAGAAAAATACGATTTAAATATTGTGCAGGAATTTTTTCTTCTTTGCAAAAGGTATTTTTAAGACACAGCTTCTTTGGGATGCCCTTTGATCAGATGCCCTTTGCTTGATATGTACTCTTGCACAGCTACTCCCATGCTCTTAGCTGGGGTGTAGCTTACAGGCAAACTAGGAGAAGGTTTACCTTCCTGAGAATTGAAAGAGCTGCAGACTAAATGGCAGAAAAAGAAACTCGTTAATGCCTCTTGCACAGAGTAGTACGCTTTCTAAACATTTGAGAAATGGTGATAGTCAGCATTCACACAGCAGATGTGAGAGAATGGGGATGATTCACTGGCAGATCTTTGGGAGGTAATGCCCAACTCAGCTGTTCAGCCAGGATTTTGCTCTGCTCTTTAGACTCACCCGTTTGGACGGAGCCACCAAATCCTTCATCTCTGATAACTCATACTTGCTTAAAACCATGAAATCTATTTCTTCACGATGAAATATCATAGTAGTGTTTTAGAATATTATCTTGTTACATAGAGTCTTAGTGGTGAGTAGTTAGAAACTACTACTGCTACTTATTGTATTTAGTCTTACTGTACGGACAGTGTGGGTCCAGAAGTAACATTTATCAAATGACTTTACACTGCAAATAGCTTCTTTGGAGAGTAACAGTCACTGATTTTCCATTCCACATAGAAAGTAAAATCAGGTTATAAAAATACCTTTAGAGTAAAAGTAATCCTATTTTTATATCTGCTTGATACTGTGGAAATTAGCTTGCTTGGGGCTTGCTTTGCATTAAAAATTAATATAAAAAATTAGTATGCCAGAAGTATCTGTTATTTGCTTGCATTATTGATTTAAAATCTCTGAGTAGAATAACATGGATAAATTCTCGAGAAAACACAAATACCTGCCTGTGACAACTTGACAAAATCATGGTGGTGAAGGTGAAACATTTGTCAAGAGTATCTGCAAATGCTTCCCTCACCTGCAGGTTGTCACTGTCACCACCACCCATTTGGGTGTGGCCAGTGCGCGTGTCCTCACACAGACCTGTCATCAGTGAGTGTGGCACACAGCCACCCCGTTCACTTCCCAAGTGCACCAGATTGCCTGGTGTGACCTACTTGTGACTCTTATTTGAGATGTCAGGGGTACATGCTACAGTCTCAAAAACTCCTGTGTGATGATGTGCTCTTGAACCGAGGGTTAGATGAAGATTAGGGGGAACATCAAAGCTGCAGTTAAAATGAAAAAAAGATGAGATATAGCCAAGTCATTAGAAATCACTTTGAAGTGTTTACAGATTAAGCCCTGTCTCTTTTAAGTGGAATACTTATCTGCCTTTCAATATTTAAATAACAGGACACGACAGGCGGTGCTTTTATGAAGGGTTATTGTATGGCTGTGCTGGGCTGAACGGCATCAGGCCAGAGGGAAGGGACTTCAGTCGTGGAACACCTGTAATAATCCTTTAAATATCTCTCTATACCGATGTTAAACAAACCTTTTGAAAGTTAGAAGACCACAGAGTAACACACTTCCACATAAGTGTTGTAGATGATGATGTGACACTGGCATTGGCCAGACTTGAGGATGGCTTTGAATGTGGTGCTTGTGTTTTAGGACAGATAATAGATCCTCCTGTAGGATATTTTAATGACGTTTTACAAGTAACAAATTTATTACTATTGATCAATTCGAAATTCCTCCTGTTCCTGCTAGCTGTGCTAATCCCTTTTGGCCTGCCAATCTTATAACAATTGTCGGAACAAGCACAGGAGACCTGGTGGACTGTTACTGTGCATATGTTAATGCAGACGAGGGCAAACTGAGTCTCAGAATGTTTTTCTGCAGAGAAATGGACAGCTGGCTTTTCACATGTGGATATAGTGGATATATATTTTGAGAAAGCTCATGACATTCTACACATAATCCTAAATATTCATGGCCATACCCAGAATTATTACTTTTATGGTGTGAAATAAAAAACTGGTTTTTGTTTGGGTCTCTATACAAAGTGCTTTTTCCCTGGAGAACCTGCAGTACAAGGGCTAATGGAATCATAAAGTAATTTATTTTGGAAGAGACTTCTGCAGGTCATCTGGTCTAGCTTCCTAAGACGAACCATAACAAGAGAGAGATGGGAGGCAGGAAGGGAATAATCAATACAAGTATAAAAAGTGTGCAATTCTCATCCACGTCAAATCACAGCCACTGAATGCAGACTTCTGTGTTTTAACAAGTAGTGGTGAGTTGTGACAAGTCCTTTGAGGGACAGCTTGATCAGTAAGTGCACTGAGAAATGAGTGGCACTGAGCAGGAGGGGGAGCAGGGCTGTTTCTGCTTTTCATTGTAAAAAAAATATTCACCATTTTATAATGTTAATTTGCATTCCATAGAAGGGTTTCTGTGCTTGGCTTTAAAAGCAAGAAACTACCTATAGGTAGTGGAATGAAATTCACTGTCCTGCCAAGTAACAACATTTACTAGGAAAAAATAATCATAACAATGGCTTTGGATAATTGCAACTACATTTCATGGAAACACGGCACCCTAAACAGATACCTTCTGTGCAGTTTTACTGCAGCCTGCGTATTCATCCCTTCCCTTGAGAACCGTTCCCTGTAATTTCTGTCGGGGCACCTCCCAGGCTGTTGTAGGAGGGAGTGTGTTCCTGTCTGGTAGTAGCTGCTCTGCCAGAATTAGATTGGGTGTTACCTTAATCTGAGGTGGGGGGGAACACATTTCAAAGGTAGCTGTAAAGTAAAGCCTCCTGTGTTTGAATGAACCTCGAACACGTACAGATGCCTGTGGTGGGCATGAATTTGTCCTGGCTGCTTGTCAGTGGGAACGAGATTCCATGAGAATCAACTTTCCTGAGGTTCAAACCCTTTTCCTGATGATGTGAAAATGCAGGCCTGATAACTGAGATGTTGTAAGCAGCTGGAGTGCTCCCTTGGTTCCAAAAGTCTTTCTTCAAGAGGATGAATACTGCAAAATGATTACCTGTAGGTCTTCAGGACTCATTGTTTAGTCCCAGGTTCACTAATGTGAGCTCATATGTACTGTGGGTTTTGAGGGTCGCTTTCCATAAAAAACCTCTGCATTCCACATCCACATTTTCCTATTTATTTTTTTAGTGCCATTTACAGTACAAAAAAGGAATTTTGTGTTTTCATGGAAGGAAAAGATTTCTTTTTGACATGGTGCCTTTCAATCCACATTTGATGCCTTTTTCATGTTTAAAATTTTACTATTAGAGTTACAGATCATTCGTCATTGTCATTGCTGGAACTGAAGGTGTCTAATTGTAGTGCTTTCAATATGAGAAAGACTGACTACCCTCTTCCATGCTACACCACTGCCATTCTCCACCAAGATACCTGTGCAGTTTTTGTCAGGGCTTGCTGAAGCAGCTGATGAAGTGCTGAGAAGCTAAATATTTTTTATGTTTGCCATCTGTTTCTGATATAAAGAAAAACTAAAGAAGCTACACAGCAAACCGACCAGCAAATTTGATTACATTTAATATGTGTTTCTGATAATGGGAGAGGTTTCTATGAAAAAGTGATTTCCCAAACTTCACGGTCCAAAGCAGGAGATGGAATGTGCAGGCAGTGCCCACTGCACAGGCACAGGTTGGGTCAGTTGTGCTGCAGCTGGATGTGACAGCAGTCCCAGCCTGGGAACCTCTCCTCAGGGATGTGTCCATCTCCCTGTGCTCCCTGGAAGCTCTTATATGTGCTGGAGCTCTGAGCCTGTGTGGCCATAGCCATGGCACTGTGGATACTTTTCCTTTCTGGGGGTATTTCAGTTTTGCTTAGCAATAATATTTTCAGTTTAGCAAATACTCTTTGCTGAAAGTTTCTAGTGAAATTCCAAACAAAATTTCTGTATCATAATGAAATCCCTTTGGGTTTGTCCTGGCATGGCACTACCTGTGCAACTGGCAAGTACTTTTTCGTCTGAGCAGAGGGGAATTTTTTGGTAATGTGCACGAGACACAATTTTCACATTAATGCTGTTTTCTGCTTACAGCAGTTAAAAGCACAATATTTGGCAGCATTCTGGCTAAAAAATATACTTTAGAAGATTGCTTTTTCATTATTTTTTCCCTAAATTCAAAAATTTATTTGGATTATAAATGAAACAAAATTATACCTTTATAAAGTACATTTAGAAACTATACCCAGACATGAACTTCCAGCTTCTCCCTGTAAAACACAGAGTGCCAGAAAAGGCATCCTGTTAGGTGAGGGAAATAGATACAAGGAAATCACTTGCAGATGGTTAAAGGGGTATTGAGAGGTCTCTGCTGTTTCAGAGCCTTATGGGTATCAGATGTATTGTATCTTGTGTGAAATGTTGTCCTTTAATACGGGGATAACCATCGGTATCTTATAATAGGAAAGCTTATTAATCATTCATGAATCTTGTATCAACTATTGCTAAACGTACCTTAGTATGCAATCCAGAAGACATAGGCAAAAGAATTCTGAAGAAAGCACTGTAATTTATTGAAAATTCCTATTTTTGTCTTCTGCAGGTTTCCAGATGGCTTTAGCTTCCCTTGCACAGTGCACAGCTGAAGGGCTCTCAAGTAGTTGCCTGACAAGTATAATTTTTAGTTTCTATTCTTTTTGCCCCTTTTTTCCAAAATTTTCAATATGTTAATTTATTACGGTTTGGTTTTGGTTTTTTTCCTCAGTGGAAAACTGCGGATAGTTTGTGTTTCTTTGCTAGGTGAGGAGGATTGGTAGATGAGTTGCTCATTATGTGTCAGATGAGAGAAAGCTCAGGCTGAGAAGAGCAGGAAATAATCGCTTGATGAGAGGAACTGGACTGCAAGGTGGGACATGACGGGCTTCTTGTTCTGCCCGAGGTGTTTGGGTGGGAGAGTACTTCCTTGGAATGATAATTAAAAGCTGTTGGATTGATCACAGAGTTTCTATTTTAACTTGCTCTGGTTTACTGTTCAGCTCTCTAACAGCATGTAAGTGAGGTGAGGAATGCTGTCTGTCTGTATTCCAATCTGTTTGGGGTTTAGCTGTTGGGGGAATGCACAATGGATTATGTTATTGAAACAGAAAGTTTTCCTCTCTTGGTGCCTTGTGTTACTCTCATCGTTTAGGAGCTAATGGAGGATGCCGTTTACCCATCTGGAGCTTTCTCTTCCGATCAGATTTCTAAAAAGGAGTTTCACAAACACGTCAGTACACAGTAAAACTGTTCCCCCAAATTATAACTCATACTGCTAAAATACGTGACTCCCTCAGATACATTTCGTCTACCTGCCCTTTTTGTTTCACTTGGCAAATAGAAGTGGCAAGAAAAGTCTTTAGGATAAACCTTTAGATTGGAGTTGTCAGAACGGCCTAAGGGAATTCATGTGTCAAAATCCCTGCCCCAGCCAGAGGCTTTAAAACAGTATTTTATTCCTGCCTATCAGCTCATCAGCAACGATGGGGCCAGATTAAGTCTTTCCATTCAGTCAGATTTTGTGGGCTAATGTTAACTAAGTGTTTTAGCTGAGCCACTGGCTTTTTTTCTACAGCATCTGCTGATACACCCCAGGGGTTTCTCTCTCAACCCAAGGTCAGGCCCACCTTGGCTTCGCTGTAAGGTCAGGTACATCCAGCCCAATGTGATTGTGAAAAGCATCATTTGCCAAAAATACTCCTTTTTGGGGGGGGGGGGGGGTAAGATTAATTTTTCCACTATTGATTTTTATTGTAACGAGAAATTATAGTACCTAAACAAAAACTCGTAGTGGTTACAATAAATTAATTTTCCTCTTGTTTATATCACTGAGGATTGTGCCTATAAAATTTTTTATTGACTACAGCACTGTGGATGTCTCATTAAAAACATTCATCATTGTACGCTGGCATCTTTTATTATGTCATAAAAATGCGATGCTACATAATACCTGATTTTTTACCCCACTCTGGTAAAAAGCTTAAATCCTGCTTTCTTTTTGAAAGGTAGATAGGTAGTTTTATACTAGCAAGATTAGAGCTAAATGTTACCAACCTCAGCCATATTCCTTAGGGAAAAATGAAACAAAATCCAGTGAGATGGTTTGGAGTTGGAATTCTTCATTTTAGTCATATCCCCTACCATCGATAGGTAGTGTAAGACAGGAAGTCTGTTAACTGACTTAAAGAAAAGGAGCTGCCTGATTTAAATTTAAATTGTATTGTTCAACAATGTTGTGTAATTAGATGGAAAAGCAGCAAAGTCCTTTTATTAGAGATGTCTTTGTAGACAGTAGCCATGAAAGCAGTGGTTGATGCTAATTACCATATTTTGTTTAAACTTCCATCTAAATGAAAGGATCATTCAATTCCGAAGCTGCAGCCATACAAAAACCACAAGTGCAGTTGAATTGCTGCTGCCAAGCAGATGGGGCTTTGATCAGAATAAGTTATTTGCAGCTTTATTGTCTGGCTGCCAGGGAGGGGCTTGTATTGAACCACCTCACTCAGAAGAAGGGGAAGGGGAGAAATGAGTCTTGCTGATCTAAGTTCATGGGAGAATGAATTTTCCCATTCTTAGATTATTTTTGCAGATGAAAATGCAGTGTTGAAAAGAACAGCATTAAGGCACTCGATATTGGGCTGCTGTAACGTGTCAGATGGGTTTGGTAGGAAGGGATTGGAATGTTTATTTCAGAGGAATAGAGGGGGAACACAGTGTTGGGCACAGCTGCTTGCATATTTCTCCGAGGTCAATTCTGCCTAGAGCATGCGAGCTAAAACTTTCACTGCTGTGCTTTTTCATTATGTGTTTCACACTTTATGGGATGGACAGACGCTGAGCAGCCTCACACATCCGGGATGCTTCCTGCAAAGACGGTGTTAGCGATGGCCATTTACAAAGCCATCGAGAGAACAGGACTGGGGTTTGTGAGAAGGAATGCAGGAGAAGGGGCTGAAAGTTTACGGGGTTTTGGGGTTGTGGAGTTTTTCCCAGTTGTATAGTATTCCATGTGCAAGGGGATCTTTATTTACAGCAATTCACTGATACAGGAACTGATTTCCAACAAAGAGTGGAGAAGGAAGGAAACATTACCTGGCACTGTGGGAATACGAGGTAGATCAGTCTAAAAGTAGAAATGACAACTGTAGAACAGGACTATCCTGGGAAACGCAGAGCAAACTTATTTTCTATTTTTAAATTATATTGGTTGTTCTCAATCTTGTCTCCCAGTGAAAGTCTAAAAGCAAGAATTAACAATTGCTTCTGTAATCTTGTTAGTCAAAAAGTCTAGCCATGAACATGGTCTTATTCTGACCTGTACCATAACTATATAGATTCAGGCATTTAAGCTCTCTCAAGCATAGAAATGCAAAGACAGAAAGGAGGGGAGTGCAGGGTAGGGGAAAAGCCAAACCCAGACCTGATTAACTCTGAATTTCTTCCATGTTGCACTACAAATACTGTGGCAGAACTGTATTATTCCCAGTCAATTACAGTTGGGGAATATTCTGAAAATAATTTGGAATTACATGTTTTTTTCTTTTTTTCTGAGATGCTGGTCTTGTTCATGTCCATATTTGTACAAGCTGATGCTCAGTGTGTGGGACTTGGCCATGCATATGAAGCTTGATAATGGTTTATCGCAAAAAAACAGTGTGTGGCCTCAGATTGGTTTAGATCTTGAGATCTGTGTGATTGGTACAGTTGAAGTGGACTCAAGATAAAGCTGTAGACTTGCTGAGACTGGCTTCCATTTTCATTTACTCTATATAAAACTAAGCCAAATCAAAACCCTCAAAACCAATAATTTAGATATATTTTTCTTTTTTCTTTCCTTCAAGTTCATTCTTTTTCTTTTACCGTTGCATTTCTTGTAATCTCTCAGCAAACTTCTCCACGTGCTTTACACATAAAGAAAATATTATAACAATCTAGACCTTGTGTCAGACTATCTTTGAAAAAAAGCATGAGAAAGTTTAAAGTGAAAGGGTATTTCTTAGCACTTAGAAATTTTAATCATTTTATAAGTCCAGCTTTGTTTTAGACGCACAGTAACACGGATGTCTTTGTTTTTAGTAAATTGAGTGCTCCTCCCAAAAGAAATAAATATGAACACTATTTCTGTAGTAAACAAAAAACCCCAGATTCGTAATAAATCAAACAGAATTTGGGTGCAAATTCTTATGCTTGTTTGAGAATTTTGAAACCCTCGTGCTTGTTTGAGAATTTTTAACCCCTCCTGCTTTGTCTCTGAAATGAGACCATAATAGATTATATGTTTTAGTAGCTTATGCAGTAGAGTGTTATCATAAACATAGGCAATCTGCTGTTCTAGAGGCAGTGAACATGGAGTTAAAGGAATTTTAGAGGGTGACCTCCTGCCCTAAGTGGAGTGGTAACAAATAAGGCACCTAAATCTCCAGCTCTTCTGTAGGGATGAAAAGCCAAAACTACACACCTAGGAGTAAGGGGATCAAATATTTGTTCCAAGACTGTATTAATCTGATTTTCTGAAAGATCTTAGAGGAATTTGAAAATTTTCAAGGCACAATTTTTGGAAAGTCTGTTGAATTGTAAGATAGGCTGTCTTTCCCCCTCCCCCGCTCCATGAGTGATGGTGAAAAGGCAAAACCTTTTTGTTATGTTTTTGGCAGCTATATCATTTACAAAAAAAATAAAAGCACAGGGGATGACAGAAATCCTTGAAAAAACCTCCTTTCTGTGAGTTTTGGCTTTTGTCCAGGTACAGAAGGCATCAGTGGTGAGAGAGAAGGCATTGGTAGCAGGCAGAAACTTTGAGGTTTCCAGTTGGTTTTTGGTTTCTTTTTTCGTGATAATGGGGCAGTTCTGATTTCTATCAGCTGTAGAATTTGGTTTAATGAGAAGGTAAAACGCTCATGTTTTGATCACACACAGCTCGAATTCAGTGTGTTTCCAGCCTAATGAAGAAGTTCTGCTGTCTTGTTGCTGAGAGTGGTGCAGCACCTGGCTGAGCAGAGCTGGGTGTCAGGGGAACACTCACACCTCAGGGCTGGACAGTGGGACACAATGGAATTGCTCCCAGAGACTGGCCTGCTGCTTCCCTCTCTTACTGCCTCATGCCAGGAGCTGCCTGGTGGAGACAGGGGTGTTTGTAGACAGTTGTGGCTGTTGGCTCTTGGGGATTTCACCACAACGTTTCTTTGATCAGTAGAACCTTTTCCTCAGTAAAATGTTCAGATCAATCCTCAAACTGAATTTTCAGATGACATATTATGGTATCATTGAAATACTTTTTGCTGTTGAAATAGTCCTTGACACACAATTAGATGCAGTTCTGAACTTTTCAAAACTGGGATTGAAAATCTTTCCATGTTGAACTTGCTGTGGTAAAGAATAATACATCTGCATACTCTGTATTGCTTAAAGACCTGTGCAGATGGCCACTCCTTCCAGTGATCGGGAGCATGGAGCCAAGCCTGACATTGCAATTTGTTATCTTGACAGTACAATGGGTGTTGCAGTCTAATTTGCAGTTTTAAGAATTAATGGTGAAGTGATAAGAGGGATAAAGATCATAATCTGTATGAAGTAACAAGGAGCAGGACGGAGTTGTGTCATTTATTTTGATACAATAAGGCATTTGTTCCACATTGCTCTGGTAATTCAAATGAGATGAAGCACATGCAGAAAATCTGAGAAAGTGTATTTGTGAATATTTACCATACCTGTTCATCTACCACCAAGCCACGCTAGAAACTGATACGTCTCTATTGGCTGGTTCATATCTTTATATTCAGACAACTTTAGCAGAACAAAATAAAACTGATTAGTTGAAGAGCATTATACTCATGTAGCTTGTTTTCTTTTTGCTTTATTTATTGGAACTCCAAAGTATTTCATGAACCATTATCACAAAAACCTCTCAATTCACAGATTTCTGTTCTCATTGATTAATGAAAAGATATAAGGTGACAGCTCTGTGGCCGCCATAGTTTGAAAATAAGAAATGCAGTATTTTTTTTAAACAGGAAGGAGGAAAAAGCAAATTGAATGCCTGATCATGTGTAAGCAATCTAAAACTGGCAGCAATTCGGAGAACTTCCCAAATTGTTAAGGGTGGATTACAGCCATTTGGCATGCTTACCTTGGTTGTGCAATGGCATTTAATGCAGTAGATGGATGATTTTATCATATTTTGGGGGGACTATGTAAGTTCTTAAAAGCTTTCATGTAGTGACTTCAGTCTTTTCAGCCTTTCAGGAAATAGTTCTATTTTTGATACTCGAGTTTAAGAAGCCTCTATGAAAAGCTTTAAGGATTACTGAAGCAAAAGGCTCTGTGGGTTATGGATTTGTGTTGCTTAGTTTCTGCAAAGCTGGTAGTGCATATATGGCTGGCTTCTGATTTATGTGGGGAAATGAATGCTCCCCAGGTTGAGGGCGAAATCACACTGTATTCATGCTATTGTAGAGAGCTTCTACCTTTAGACTCTCACCTGAGGCTCAGGATTCCCATACAGCTAAAAGTAACACATAGGTATTTATATGTGTAATTTATACATATAAATTACAGGTGATTTATAAGGTAACAATAATTGTCACATAACTAACTGATTTCTAGACAAGCATGCCCACATCGATATAGACACCCTGGTGCTTCCCTCCAAGGGTCAGTGCCCAGTGAAAGGACAGCAGCTCTGACTGTCCTGGTTTTAAACACTCAGACTTTGTGGGCTCTGGGCTCTCAGCCACACCTCTGCAGCTAGGCTTGGTCAGACTTCCACGGCTTTTGATGACCTCATTTTATAAACATACCTGTTAACACCTCTGAATCACAGCAATCTGAGAACCTGTTGATGTGGAAAGGTTGCTCCATGCAAGATTTTAATCTCCATGATGAGCTTTAATGTACATTTTTTCTATTCAGTAGCCATCCGTGCCTCCATGTGTAGTGAGTTACGATTGACTTCTGTTTTCTGCATAGTAGAATTTTCCTCACATTTTGTTCAAAGAGCAATATTTGTGCAAACAAATGTTCTTCATACACATGGCCAATCTGCCACTCATTTCAAAGTGAGTCTACTTACAAAACAAATGTAATTAAGGAAATATTTTTAAAAATACCTGACCTGACAGTTCACAGTTGTTTTGTAAACTTTTATCATAACATGAAAATTTCACAGGAAAAGCTTTGGTAGAGTATCAGCAGCATATTTAATCTAAATATACGGTTCTGCAATAGATGCATGAAAATGCACGTAAATCTAATTTCCTAAAAATAAGAAAAAGCTTATAATAATAACAGATCCTGGTCTAAGAAGGCTTTCCTCCACCTTACTAAAAGCACTCTCTTTCAGAGTAGGTTCACTAGAAGACTGATTAGTTTCACTAAATTGATCCTTTTTGTTCTGCTCTAAGAAAATCTACATGGTGAATTGCCTTAAGAATTGTTGTTAACTCATACATTGAGAATTACTTTTTTCTAGATAGAACATAATTGTGCATTTAACCAATTTCAGGTTTGGTTGGTTTTTTTTTTATTTAGAGAGAACTTTACTCTTGCAGAAGAGCCCTGGAGGAACAGACTGCAAAGGAAACAGGGACAGCTTCCTCCAGGTTGTTTTGCTAAGGAGTATTTTTCCCTTACAGGACTTTCTCCCCTCCCTGTTGGCTCAATGTCAGCATGACTTTCCTGGCTTGCTTGAAGCAAAGCAGTAATGAGAACACACTTCTGGAAATGTCTTTGTTGTCTGTTGCCCTTGGAACTTGTCCTTAAGAAGGGGGTTGTCCTTAAAAGTGTGGAGGAGAAACATTCAGCCTTAGCTCAATTCCTTTTCCTTAGATTCACAGATTGGAGGCTGCACGTGCTCCTTGGAAGGATTGTGTCCCCTTGCTTGCTGACCCTGTGAGGATGTCACAGAGCAGGGGACAGCTGAGCTGAGCTGCACCAGCCTTCATGCTGCTCCTCAGGGTTTGCCTGCTGCAATTCCTCCAGAGCTTGACATTAATTAAGACTTTGGTACATTGCCTTGAAGATTAGTTAATCCTGTCATTGTTTTAGACCTGACTGCTAATGCAATTAACAGATATTAATTCCTGTGCTCTTTAAGAAATGAACAATAATAGATTTCCATATCAGCTTGGTTTTTGCAAGCATCTTTCCTCAACTATATGGCAAGATAGCACTAACTGGAGCTACCTGCAGTTCTACTTGTTTTTAAAAGTCCACCATTTAATTAGAAATGGCTTAAGATGCCCTGAAAATACATTTCAATAGTAGTCACCTTCAGATACCTGTACCAAATACTGGGGGGGGCGGTATTTCCATATTCTCAAAGCAGCATTACTTGAATTTACAATGTCTGTTGTCAGCAGCATGAATTAATGTTATCAATAAATCTATCTTCCTCCATAACATAGTTTTCAAAAGCCTGCATTTTGCGATGTTGTAGCAAAAAGGAAATTGGTGCCTTATTTTGCTAAATGACGGTGTCTTGGTTTGGAAGACAGGTGTCTGCTAAGGCAGGCAGGAGCCTCCCTTGGAATGGAAAATGTAAACCCCTTCCCTTTGAATTGTTATAATTTTGAAATTAAGGGGCTCTCAAGCAAAGATATGAGAACAGAAATAGCAGTTCTTTACTAGTACGTATAATAAAGCAAACAAACAACAACAAGAGCAGCAACAACAAACAGAACCAGAGACCAGTCCCAGCCTCTCTCGGCTGCCGAGCCCTTTCCCCGTTGGTGCAGTTCCGGGCACGGCCGCCAGGGGCGCTGGTGGCTCCGGGCAGGGCAGGGCGCTGCCGTGATTCCCCCGCGCCTGCAGGGGGCGCTGTGGCGCGGGCTCGGGGAGCGCGTGGTAATGGCGGCTTGGCCTGGACGGGAAGGGATGGAGGAGAGGCTTCGCTTCATAAATTCCACAGAGTCCATCCCTGTGCCCCAGCAGGACTCTCAGAACCAGCAAGCTGGACCAGCAAGCCAGACCAGCAGGACGTCTGGGCAGGTAGGGGGTGCGGAGCTACAGTGCAGCGAAAGTTTGGAGCAATGGCTGAAGAAGAAGCAGGGGCAGGACAGTGGCAGCCCGGCTCTGAGCAGGGCAGGGAGAGGCAGAGGGTGGTGGTCCCTCTTCTAGTGAGGTGGGTGTTAACAGGGTCCCAGTTCAGTGGCTGCTCTATCAGCAGAGGCTCACCCCACGGCAGGAGAAGCAGCTCTGGCTGGGCTCTGGCTGAAGCAGGGAATTCCCTTCCCAAGCAGCAGCTCCGACCATCCACCTCCAAAGCCGAGAGGAGAGAGAGCCCGCAGCTGCCCCAGCCCCGTCCTCTACGTGCACAATTCTCGTGGTGTCTCTGCCCTCGGAGAGAAACCCCCAGCTAAGAGAAGTGTATCCATGCTCCTCCCCTGAGCACGGCCACTTCTCTTGTTTTTCTTAAGTACCCAATCCTTAGTGTTTCTTAGCAACTTAGGGGAAAACATTCTGTAAGTAAAAAAGAATAAAAGGAAAGAAACCTATTCCCCAACAGATAGTTATGTATATATATTTGGCTACTTTCTAATTTCTTATGTCTCAAATTGGTTACAAAGGGCCCTGCACTTATTATTTTAAGAAGTTTTCCCATCAGCATTTAAAGCTACTTGCATCATGGTTTCAATGTTACGTAATTAAATCAGATCTTGAATTTATTTAATTTAAATTTTCATAGATATGTTTGGCATCTTCATTTTAGAAATCTCATAAAGAGATTATTTTTTACTGAGGGATCAAATTTATTTCTGTAATTTTGTTGGTAAAAGTGTAGTTTTTATTTGGCTTCTCATTATCTGGAATTTTTGAGGGTGGAACTTTGGGGTTTTGCTGGTTGGTTGTTTTGTTGTGGTTGGTTTTTTGTTTTGTTTTGAGGAGAATTATGAACACTTTTTTTGTTTAGTGAACAAACTTTTACTGTAGTGAAAATCTGTAAATATAAGCAGCTGAAGTAACATTTTAAAAATGTTGATTGAATTGTATTTAATTTTTTCAATTATCTGCATCCTCTTTATCAGGAAAAAAACCTGAGAATGTTCTCAAGAGTTCCTTATTCAAAGTTAAGTGTAGCTATCTGGAAGCCCAGAGAGAGAAACACATTCACAGGGAACCACGTCTCAAAAGCAAGGTTTCAAACGTTTCAATGGCAAACAAGGAATTATTTAAATAATAAAACAAACACCTGCTCCTTAAAAGCCCAAAGCAAAGAGAATGCAATGCCCCCTGCAAGCCCCCAAGGCAAGCACACCCTCCTGGACACACGGAGTCACTGCCTCGGGAGTTTGTGAGGCAAAAAGGCTCCCCAGCTGAACAATATACTCAAGCTTACAGCATTCTCTTTAAATAGCTCTGCTTTGGCGAGTGCCCTTTACTGAACATGCTCTTTGTTGGTTTGGGGTTTTCTGTAGCATCCTCCTCCTTTCATCTCTTAGATTTTGAAAACATTTTTGACAGTGCATTTAATGAAAAAAAAAATCTGCGTCCTGTGTGTGGGATTTTTTTTTTAAACTTAAGAAAATTGTAAAGGATCTTGTCAAAGTTGAGTTTTTTGTGTTGATCTAAAGAACTTGAGTTAAAAGCTTTTTGAAGTGTGTGGCAACTGCATCAGCAATTTATATGGATGGGAGATCAGCTATATAATAAATAACTTGCAGCATATTTCTAACTTCTGAAAGCCTACTATCTTGTCCATTAAATAACTTTCTTTTAATTAAAAAAGCCTCTAATTAAGCATGTGGTAATGTTATGGTGTGATTAAGGGGTTTCATTTGAGCTAGAATTAATTTATTTGCCAACATTTTGACAGTATAGAATTTAACTCCATCTCTGACTCGAGCTTTCTGCATGGCAGTAATATTATTAGTTTAATGATAGAGCTGCTGAGTTACAATTCAGTGAGTGTGCAATTACAGAGCCTCCTGAGCAGCCTGTCCTCCTCCCTGCTCCACTGGCAGAGATTCCTGGGAATGATGCCCCAGAGGTGACTCACACTCCATGACTGTGGTTCACTTCAGCATCCCAGGGTAAAACATTTTGGGGAAGAGAAGCCTGTGCTCCCAAATGATTTCTGCAGGGAAGGACTGACCACTCCTCCCCTACTCCATTGTATCAGGTTTAACAGGGAATGCTCAAGCCCTAAAACTAACAGGCAACAGTGAAATCTGCCTGAACACCTGCAGCCATCACCTCCTGTGCCTGTGTCCTCAAGCTTTGCTTTGTTTTCTTTCTGCAGAGCTAGGGAAAGGGTATACATGGAGGATCATTCTCCATCCATCTCGGAATAGGTGGGTGGTGAATGCAGTTTCATGCTCCTCTGAGCTGCCTCAGGGGCTCTCTGTGTGCCCAGCACCCAGCAAGGTCCTTGTAGGGAGTGGCAGGGCTGGTTTTCCTCCCTGCTTTGCTTTCCAGTCTGATTGTGCAGGCTCCTGCTGGAGGCACCTGCATGCTTCTGACAGCTCATGGCCAGCCACTGCCAAAACCATAGAGGATGAGCTGCTCAGACAATCCTGCAAACTGGCTCTGCTGTCCAATGTTCTGCTGGTGAATGTGATTGTTTCAAGTCCTGTTGAAACAAACATTGATTTTGTGGTAAAGTACCCATGTAGTAGAACTCTGAGCATTATCTGAAATTTAAAAGTAACAGAAATTCTCTTATCACATGTTTTGGGATTGGACTGGGATTGATGGCTGCAGGATATGAGAGGAAAAACAAATTAATTTGACCCTCCTTCCAGAGGGTTTAATGTGAAACTTTGGGTTCGTAACCCATGATTGAAATAGTTGCCTTTAATGCTTCCTCGTATGAAAAATCTGTGGCAAAAGCAGTTAAGCATATGATCTCCAGTAATACATGAAATATATAATTTTGATTTGGTTTGTGCTGATGCTGTTCTGTCTACTGTGTGAAAACAAGGAGAGGTGACAAGATGACAATATGTTTTTCCCTTTTTCTGAGCAAAGAGGATAGTTTCTCCATATGTGTTTAAACTTAACATTTTGGGTCTCATGTCTTTTCTCATCAAATGTTCAGTCCGTTTTTGGTACACTTGAAATAAACTGCAGCTTTGGTTGGAAGGAAGGCAACTGACAGTTCAGAAGGGGTAAGAAAGTGTCTTTCTAACAAAAATGTCATGGAAGTTTGTTTTAAATCCAGAAAGTCCACGTTTTATATGTGTATATATATATATTATTATTTTTAGGTATCATTATTGATGTATATGTCTGCTTTGGCAAGTCTGCTGTTTTGTTTTGCAAGTGGTGGGCAGCTAATGTAAGAGATGAACATGGCCTTGCTGGCTGAGAGGATCTGCTGGTTTGGGCTGGGATAAAGTTAATTCTCTTCCCTGCACAACATCAAGGTAGTTTCTGCTCACCCCAGCAGTGAGGAGACTTGGGGGTGCACAAGGATTGGCAGGAGACACAGCCAGGACAGCAACCCCAGCTGACCCAAGGGAATTTCTGTGTCATCATGCTCAGCATGTGAAGCTGGGGGAAGAAAGAAGAGGGGAACTTCCAGAGTGAAGGCATTTGTCTTCCCAAGTGACTGTCACACATGATGGAGCCCTGCTGTCCTCGGGGTGGCTGAACACCTGCCTGCCTATGGGAATGATGAATGTATTCCTTGTTCTGCTTTGCTTGAATGTGTAGGTTTTGCTTTACCCTTGTAACTGCCTTCATCTCAGCCCACACATTCAGTTCTACTCTTCCAATTGTCTCTCCCATCTGACAGGAAAGTGAGCGAGGGGCTGTGTGGGGCTGAGTTGCTGGGAAGGGGAGATCTCAGATGATGGCAGGACAGAGCAGAACCACATAAGTCAGCATCTTCTGTGACACTGAAGTGTATCCTGCTCTGCTTAGATAAAAACTCAGCAAACGAATTTTGGGAGTGTATTAGCATTATTGGTACTGAGGGCTTTCTTTAATGGCACTTTGTAGGCTTATAAAAACAGAAAGGGAGCCTGTAAGTAGTGTCAGGTTTCCCCAAAGATTTTGTAGAGTGAGTGGGTTTGCCTTCTTGGAAGGCAATTCTGATGAGGTTTAGTATTTTTTATGTATGCAAGATGGGGTTTATTGTTCTGGCACTACAGGCAATGGAACATGGTGTAATTACCAGTTAAACTCTGAACTTGGGCACTGAACAACACAAGATTGCTGTTACATGTCCTCCTTCTTTCTTGTCAAATAGTTCTTCTGTCATATGACAGGATTGGGAAGAATTTACTGTTTGAACGTACTTATTTTTCTGGACAGAACAATCTGCAACTGCAGATATTAAACATTCCATTACATACCATGCATATAGAATCCATATATATTTTGGAGTATACCCTGAGAGTATTGTTCATTATTAGAGCTAAAAAATGACTGTTTCCCTTAAAGATGTCCTTTGATAAGTCTGATTAAAAGAAAGAAAAAGAAAAGTTTTCTCTAAAAAAGTGAAAACAATTGAAGTACTTGGAATTCAGCATTGTGTGAAATCCATAATACTGTGCAATTATTAATTTAGATACAAACCAGTTAATCTTTCAAATGAAAGGAGCTCTTGGCATATCCTGTCTCATGTACTAACTGAACTTCCTGGTGTCACCAAGTGAGGTATGTGACAGCATTCCTTCCCAACAGGCTGTTCTCCTGTTAAAATTGTGGCATCTAGGAAGAAATTATTTACGAGTGAGTATCTTGTAGGTAGGAATACTCTGTTGCAGACTATGTGTTGGTCCAAGTAACTGGAGGGAGGAAAAAAATTAGAGTTTATTAAGTCCTTGTTTAACTTCTAGCACAGAAAAATCTTAATTTTTCCAGTCCTGCTCTCCACAGTTTCCAGTAATGTCCTTTTTTTCCCAGTGAATTCAAGGAAACTCAAGCTGTTAAGTGGCTTGTAGGATGGTGTTTGTAGCATGGAGCTGGTCTCAAGCTAGATGCAGGCTAAAATTTGGAAAGCAGGCTCAACTTAGAGACAAAATATACAGTAGTATTAACTCCTAAGAAAACCAGGTTGTTATAGTGGAAATTCTGCCTGACTCAGCTACATCAATATGACCAGGACTGTTTGATTGATGACAATATATAACTGCAAAGGTGAAAAAACAAGGATATCTCCAGCTGCACACACACTTCATTTTCATTTTTTTGAGGGTTGGAGCTCTGCTGTGATAGAAATACAAAAGAAATCCTGGCTCTTAAGGTTTAGAGGCCTTTACACCAAAATTGCAGATAACAGAGGAGACTCTGTATTAGTCCTGAATAGTTTTTCTCTTCTTTCTCTAAACAAATTAACGTAGTCCTGTTTGATTTGTTTTTTAAAAGTTGCATTGTGTTTTCTCTGTGCTGATATGCTAGTGGCATATTTCTAAATTGGCTCATCTTGATCTCATTCAAAATTCACACACTTCCTGAATAAAAGCTCTCCTCAATGTGTTCCTCATCCTTGTTCTTCCATGTCCTGCTGTACTGGTGTCATAACTGAGCCTCAGCTGGTGACTGAGCCCCACACAGCCCCTTTCTCACTCCCTTGTCAGATGGGGGGAGACAATGGGAAGAGTAAAAGTGGCAAAGTTCATGAGCTGAGATCGAGACAGGTAAAGCAAAGCAGAACAAGGAATGTATTCATCCCTTCCCCTGGGTGAAGTGCTCAGCCACCCCCAGGATGGCAGGGCTCCAGCAGTGTAAGGGTGACTTGGGACAACACCACCATCACTCAAATGTTCCCTCCTTCCCTCTTCTCCCAGCTTTTCTGGGTTTAGCTGTCCCGGCTGTGTCTCCTCCCAGTCCTTTTGCACCCCCACCCCACTCAGTGCTGGGGTGAGGAGCAGAAAAGCCCTGACTGTGTCACTGCTCAGCAGTGACAAAATCACCCTGCATTCTCTACACTGCTCCCAGCACAAATCCAAACTATAACCCTGAACAAGCTACTCTGAAGAAAATTAACTCTATCCCAGCCAAAACCAGCACAACTTGTAGGAGCAGCTGTTACTACAATACCACCTTTTCCCCCAGCTGGCAGGCAGATGGGCTAATCCACAAAGAGCCACTATTTGTTCATGGATCAATTTTCAGAGTCTAAAGTGAACAACTGACAACCTTTCCAAAGATGCTGAACATGTCCATGCCTGGGCAATGTTTCACAAAACAAGAAAAGTCTTTCAAGGTTTTTAAATATCCCTCTTTCTCTCTCTCTCAGAATAGGAAGAAAGACAGACCACAGTAATTTTTTTTTTAATTAGGAGGTTGTTTTGTGTACCCAAATATGCAAGTGTTCTGCCTTTTTAAACTTCATTCTATTTTTCAAGAGAGAAAATATTACAAAAGGAAAAAGGAAGGACTTTTCTCTCCTAGACAGCAACAACTGCAGTAGTTTAAGTATTTTACAAATTTGGCAAGGATTGTGCCTGATCAGAAGACTGATATGCTTTCTTGTATTGAAGTATCTCTTTGATTTTTTTTTTCCTGCTGACATTCCTGCTCTTTATTTAAATATTTGGGCTTTATTGCCTGTTGAGATACTAAGACACTATATCCTTGCTGTTTAGATTTAAGATGTAAAACATTTTATCCTCTTTTTTTTTTTCTTTTTCAGTTTTTAGAGAAGCACAAGATGGGCTAGAAGTACCCTTGTTCTTTCAGAGTTTAGTTAGCAGTGGGATGTATGCCAGAGTATATCTGACACTGTGTAAACTGCATATAAACTACCATAAGAAAAAGCTCTATTGGAGGGCAGCTTGTTACTTTATGAATCCTATTTTTAAATCAATCATAAAAAATTGGAAGATAAGTGAATTATGGCTGAGTGTGTTAAATTATACAATTGTTTTCTTTGTCTGCTCAGACCTTGAGTTTCTTTTGCAGAAGTTAGCCAGTGAACTGTGTCTCCCCTGACAAACAGTAAGCCAGAGCAGTATCTGGCTGCAGCCTGCGTTGTTTTCCTTCACAGAGTTGGTACCTCTCTGGTGAGCCCTGTGCATCGTCCCAGGTAGGGCTGGCAGTACTTCAGAGACAATATTAACAGTGGGTTGCTGCCCTGTAGGGCCACACTTTCCACTTCACAGCCCAGGATGTCACAGGAACGGTACCAGGTTTGAAGGGAGGAGTGGAAACGCTCTCCTGGCCCGCACGCATTGTGTGCTTTCACCTTTGTTCACCATCTGTCCTTGCTGGAGCTGATGTCTGCCATCTGAGGGTTCAGATGCTCTGATCAGATGCTTATGGCACCCTCCAAAAACCCCTCACTAACCCAGGGACAAACGGGTGTCTTTGTAAGGCACACGCTTCCTCATCCCCGTGGCGCTTTTGTGTGCACACCCTTCCCAACAGCCTTTTGTGTGCTCAGACCCCAGATGGTTGCCTGCAGTCACAGCCTTTAGCAGAATAATCATATTCTAATTGTCTAATGGATAATAAACAGTACTGACTTTGCTTCTGATGTGAATTGGATGTCCTCAAGTTGAAGAAACAAGATCTCCTGGGGAAAATTGAAGATATGTATCATTGTAAATCTCAAACTGGGGAGGGAGGGAAGCTGAATAAATTAAAACTATTTATTGGGTTTGCTGAGGAAACAAACACTGCAGAAGTTGAAGATTAAACCCCAGAAAATATCACAGAATTAGTAGAGTATCTCTTGTACCCTGCTTTCTAGATTATTGCATCTAAGCAACTAATATTTTTCTGTGTTCTGAATTCACATGGGCTGTATTTGATATCTGGGATGTTTAGCAGTTTATTTTTACTGAAACAAAATGCTTTTGAGAAGACTTTACAGTTGCTAGAGTATTCCCAGAAATTTCCAGTGGCAATTACTAAAAACCTTTGAGGTTCTCTTCCCTCTCTTCTGCCCTTCAAATAAGGGAACAGAAAAATGTGACACATCCTGAGAGTTTCAGATGGAGTTTCCTGAAGTTTCAGATGTTGGTAGTCACTCTGAGCAAAAAAGAGTACACACTGATATTAGTCAGGATTAAGTGTTAACTTTGAGTAAGTATTCCAGGGTTGAAAAACAAAGTTGTAGGGTTTTTTATTTGGTTTGGTTTTTTGTATGGTTGTTTTTTAATGGGATGAAAAAATGTGTTAATGTAATTTTTTTTAGCTCTCCAAGGCATGTTGCTAGGACATGTTTTTCTAATATCTAAACAGAGATTTTCACTCTTTTTAGAAGTAGTAATTATCACCAGACTTTTTAACATACAAAGTAAGATTATGAAATAGTAAAAGACTTAGGTATACTAATGGTTCCAGAATATTATATATACATATATATTAAAAAACCCTCTGAATCAAAGGTGAATGTCTGAAATGTGCTGAGTAACAGCAGAAGTATATTTTTATGGGAAGGATTTGAATAAAACATCTTTGATGCAGCTTCCATAAGTTTTGGGAAAAGCAGGATTTTTCTTTCAGAAGCAAGGCAGAATGCAGGATAAACCATGCCATTTAAAAAAAAAATCTTTTTTGTACCTACCTCTTCATTTGTCTGATAATTATATGTTGAAATCTCATGGAAGTTACCCACTAAGCAGTTTAGGAAAGCAGTTTTGAAACAAAAGCAATCTCTTTCAGTTAAAAAATTCTAGGCACTATGTACAAGAACTAGATTACTATTACTTGCATTTCCAGGAATACATTGTGGGGAAATCTGGGTGACAGACCTACCCACATGAGCTCATGACAGGATTTGAAAGAACAGCTAATGTGCTATGGTTCTGCATACCCAAACTGCCTGTGATCCAAAGTATGCACCTTTGGCTTTCCACAACTAATTATTTTGGGATGTTGTATTCACATTAAAAAAAAAAGGAGAGAAAGACCATTGCAGCTACTTCTTGCTAACTTCAGTGTGAAAACTTTCCTGTGGGAGGCCATAAAAACCTATTTATTCACTGGCTCAATGGACAAGAACCAATATTATCAAAAGTACCAATATTATCAAAAGTTTCCTTCACATGGTAGTAGCTGAGGTATCAGAATGAATGCACAGGGACCAAATGTAGCCAGGGAGGTTGGATCAGTCATGATTTAGTCTAAATCAAGGTGAGATGTATTGATGCATCAAAGAGACTTAAGTGAGCTAGTGGGGATCCACTTGCCCCCAAACTTGTCAGTGTGAGTGTCATGTCCTTTAGCAAAACAACCACATTATGTACAGTGTCAGCAGTCTTTTATACTGCCTTGGGTTTAGGTGGTGTTGTATAAGCCATTGTCCCAGACTCTATGTCCATCTCTTCTAACTGAAAAATGTGTTTAATTTTTCCCTTGACATCCACGTTC
Organism: Acrocephalus scirpaceus scirpaceus; assembly: GCA_910950805.1. Lineage (NCBI taxonomy): Eukaryota > Metazoa > Chordata > Aves > Passeriformes > Sylviidae > Acrocephalus > Acrocephalus scirpaceus. The sequence continues at coordinate 19,202,135 of OU383781.1, forward strand.
CTACAGCTGCATGTGATTGCAGCAATTGAAGGCAGCATGATGTAGGAATACCACTTGAAATTAAAGCCAGTGCAAGATATAATTACAGTTATTATTAGAGTTCAAAGCACAGACCACAGTGTTTGGGATGTGAATTAGCCACCAGTCAGGTTCTGATAGGCTCTGTGGCACTGTAATGACTTCAAGGGTCTGAAGTAGTTTCAAAGCAAGTTTTAAGCAAATGCCTGTATGACCTGGACTGCAGCAGCCACTTGCAGGAGCCAGCAGGAGGCACAGGCTCTCTGGGCTTCCCAAACAGGAACTTCCACTTCAGAGACCATTCTCAGACAGTGGCTTCTGTGTTTGGAATTTCTCCTTAGGTTATGCAGAACCCAAAATAAGTAACTAGAATGGGTTTTGGATTGTTTTCAGTTCTGTAATAACAATTTATCAACTGTTTATCAACTGACCCTGTTGGATCCTCTGAGATGTCCCTCCCCTGTTACTGCTGGCCCAGGCCAAGGTGTTGTTACAGTGTTAAAGGGAAAACCCTTTCCTAAAAACCTTGTACTCTCTTCTGTGTCAGTGGAAACTTATGGTTGTCTTTGTACAAAGAAATTTTGCCTGAGAGATAAACTTGAATACCAGCTCCGTAGAGAAATCAGCCCTTTCAGACAGTGCTTGAGACCATGAGCTCTGGTGAAGATAATGAGGAAAATGAAGGGGAAATTGAGGTGCTTTCTTCTTACTTGGGAGTATTAGGTATGTATAGTTTGATTTTTTTTTTTTTGTCATTATCTGATGTGTTTGGGAAAGGAACTTGACTGTGTTACAGGACTTGAAGTACGTAGTAAGCTTTGGAAATCCATCTGAGAGTGCAGGTAGCTCTGCTTTTGAATAGATGGACTTCTGACATTTTAAAATATGCTACTTTTGAATTGTTTAGTATTTCTGAATGCCATCCTTATTTGTCAAATGTGGTATGCAGGATCTTTATCCTCAGTTAAGAATCTTTGAACTACAGAAACATTTATGCAAGAGCTGATTTCCTAATCTCTGTGGGGTTTTGTCATTTGCTTGTAGGGAGATGAACTCTAAGAAGGTAAATTCTAACTTCTGCCCAATGACCTAGGGAAGCAGATTTCAATTTCAGCAACAATTGTCAGTTCATTAAGAGATGCAGTATCCTCATTAAGAGATGCAGTATCCTGGCTTCTTGGGTAATGGTTTTGCTAGGCTCCAAGGAGCAGTGGTAAAGTCTGATTTCATGGCTACCAGGATATGGCCAGGTCAGAATGGAAACACCCACGGAGAAGCTTTGTGCAGACAGTGCTGGGGCAAGGCAGAGGCTTCTGTGCATCTCTGGGTACTTTCATACAAATGTCCAGTGTTCATGGAAGCAGAGCTTTAGGACTGGAATATGCTTAAACATCTTGTGTGGGAACTTTTGTGGAATTTAGACTACTGTAGTTAAGGTCACATCTTCACATGTGGATATCTAAAATGCATGGAAATACAGATTTTCATAATATTTTTCAACTTTGGCTCCTCCGTAAGAATGATGACTGTAGTATTGCTGTACTTATGAGGGCTGTTAGAAATAATATGCAATACTTAAGCGCCATAAATGAAAATTATGGTGCAATGAAACACAGTTCTTTACAATCCATAAATCTCAGATGTGTGTTTAGTTTGTCTTATGGATTTCTAGGTGGGCTTTGTCCACACTGTCCATCAATTTATAACCTTTTCTATGTGGCCTCACTCAACTCTCCCCTCTACCTTGATCTGGAGCTCACCCAAAACTCCAGTCTGGAAGGAGGAAGAATTCCAGGGATGCAGATACACAAGATACAGCAGTGCCTAAATGGCCTTTTGTTGCAATTTCTTTCTGCCTGTGCTGGGAGACAGCTCTGTCTGGAAAGCCGAGCAGCTGCAGGGCAGCCTGGAATGTCAGCAGAGCAACTCAGCCTAAAGGTGGCTTTAGTAGCCACTAAAAACCAGAGCAGATGTAGCCACTCCAAGTCCAGAAACCAGGTGGGTAAATATTAGTGATCTGATGAGCTGTTTAGATGGATCTCAGTACTTTTTTGAGTGTGTGTAGGAAATGTTTCCTAATTGCTTCTGAGTGGAGTTGAGGGTGTAGGAAGGTTCACCATGCAATAATGTGGAATTTACCTTGAAGGTGAGTCTGTAGGGAAAGAATGAATTTGGGCAGTTATATTTTTTTGGCCTGTTTGCTGTCAGGTGCCAGGATACAACTTCAAATGATGAGTCTCATGTGAGACACAAGTAGACAACAGATTACCATCTTCTTGATCTAAAGAAGATCTAAACTTTCTTTTTCCTCACTTTTTCTTAACTGCACTTCCTGTTTCATGGGCAACAGTGAACAATTTTTACTCTCAACTCTGCCCAGCAATTCCAAGCAACTGGAGAGGCAGAAGATTTCTCACCTGGCCCTCATCACCTAACCATGGTGTTTCTCAGTCAAGCATAAAGTCTATTATTCTCAAGATCTCCTCTCTGACTGTGATTTTTGTGAGGTAATTTAGAAGTAGAGGAAGACTTTGGGGAATGTGAGTAATTCACTGTGCCTATGACACAGCCTAGGTTATGCTCTTTGTGATGCACAGCTCCAGGAACTGTACCAAATGGTTCATTTTGTTGATTTTATGTCACAGAGTTTGAAAGGTTTGTAATGTTACACAAACATGTGCCTCTTCCTCCCCTCCCCAGGTATTTTACGGGATCATCTCCAAAGAATGGGCTGTATCTGTACCACGCTCAAGTGTGTTTTAAAATCACGTTAATATTTTAACAGGTGATTGTTTCCTATTCTTTTATATTCTCATCTATATACAAATAGCATGTTGTAGCCCTCATTAATCAAAATGACACTTTCTACACCCTCAAGTGTTTTCACATTTGCACATGAAGCATGTTCCCAAAACTCTGTGCTGCCTGATTGATCTCTGCATTGTGCACTTTTCAGACCAATGTGTCTAAAGCTGGCTGAAAAGATACAAAGCTTGACTTCTAATGTGATTTCTTTAATCTCCTTTTGTAGAATTAGGATTACAAACCATGTAGAAAGTCTTTCAAAATTCACTTTTTGCATCAAGCTTGGTACAGGCACGAAGGACCACATCCCATCCTACACTGGAAAACAAACTGCTGGCTGCCAAAAGAAGTGTTAGGAGACACTGCTGTTTGGGGAAAGGGTGTAAGAGAAATAAGGCTGTTAAAAACTGAGGAAAGCAAAGCATCCTCCAAGGCACAGACATGGCTCATTCCAGGGCTCCTCTTCCCAATGAGTCCCACAGAACAGACATTAGCTGGTGGTCACATCCAAGGGGAGGATTTACATTCAGTAACTTGTCTGCTGGTAAGAGCACAGATGACTACTCATGTCAAGACTTTCATGTATGTATGTATAAACCAGACAAAGACTGCCTGAGGGAATGGGAAGTGGCAGAAAGCCTTTCCTAGGCATACAGAACTGTGGAGCAGATAGAAAACTCCCATTCATCCAGTGCTTTCTACCTACTGTACATTTCAAAGACTGTGAGGATGGGTGTGTATACAGGGTCTGGAGAGGAACTGGAGTTTAATACTCTGTTTAAAATATTTCATTTGGATTCAGGAATGTCTGACCCCTTGAGGCACCACTAGGTCCCCACAGAAAGGGTGCTGCCATTATCTGACACTTTTTCTGCCCACATGGCATCTGGGAAACACAGCCAGTTTTACAGCAGCTCGTATGGAGGATTTATTGACTGAAGACTCTCAAAGAATTTGCAGAATTTCCTTTCCATTTTTTATATGGTCTGAGCATGGGTATTTCTCTTGTCTCGCTCAGTTCTTTGCTAAAAGCCTGTCTGAACATTTCAGTAAAAGAAATAAAAATACTGTAGAAATAGGCATCAGTATGAAAGTGGGGGGTGGGGGGGGAATTTTGCCCTCTCCATCACCAGAAGCATAAAACATAGGTAGAACAGCAGAATTTGAGAAAAAATACTTAATGAGAAAGTATTTCTTCACCTTTCTCAATTGTTATTTTCTTAGTCCTAAAAGAGAGTTATTTTATGTCACCTTTCTGGTCTAGGGTCTCTAAGAGAAGATAATCTAGTTTTGGGGTGAGAAGCGCACAGCCTGAGCAGAAGCAGCATGTAACATTTCTTGAGTGTGGACAAGCACTGCATGAGAGAGAATACATGTGTGTCAACCTACGCTGGTGTTCCTAGGGGGCAGAGGGGAGGGAGGGCGGTTTAGGGCCGAGCTTATTAGGCTTAGAAACCACTGTTTTCAGGTTGTTATTTACTGATATTAATGAGTAGTGATCGAAGCACTTACCTCATGACTGTTTTGTAACTTGCACTGGTTTGACAGGACTTGCATGCCTGTAGCCTTCTAGAAGACGTGAAGCTCACCTAAGAGTGTGGGGTTGGTTTTGGCAGCCAGAAGTATAATTAGAGTTACACCCGCATGTATCTGGCGTACAGAGCCCGGATAATGCAAACCTCCCGGCACCCCGAGGCCGCGTGTGCTGAGTTTTCACGGCCGCGTTCCATGCGCGGCACCAATCCCGCGTGCGATCCCCGCCCGGCGCCGGCTCGGCTCTGCCTCGCACACCGTGAGCCGCCCGCGGGGACTCGCCAGCAGCACTTTGGGCACCTCCTTGTTGCTTCGCCTTGCGAGCGGCGTGCCGGAAGATGCTGCTGTGCTTTGCCGGAGGTGCGAAGCCGCTCGCTCCGGCCCGTAGGGCGGCGGCGATGCGGGCGGCGGCCAGACGCGCTGCCGGGAAAGTTTGCCGGTGCCCCAGGGCGACTTCCACGCGTGAGCGGCGGGGCCGGCGGGGCGACTCTGCGGGTGCCCGAGCCGCGCCGCGTTCGCAGGGGCCGGGCCGGGCCGGGCCGGGGGGAAGGGGCGTTGCCATCTGCTGTTAATTCCGCGGTCATTGGATTAGTAACCAGCGGTGATGAGATCAGCGGGATCGACTTTCGCGAGGGGCACGGCGCTCACCGCGCTCCCCAGCTGTGCCGGCTCTCGCATGAGGCGGCGGCGGGCGGCCCAGGGGGAGGCAGCGCGCACAAAGCCCGGTAGCCGCCGCAGGCCGCCGCCCCGGGCACGGCTCCCGGGCGGCCCGGCCGCCCCGAGCCCGGCAGCCGCCCGCGGCGCCCCGGGCGCGGCGCTCGCCTCGCTCCGAGCCGCGGCTCCCCCCGGCCGCCCCCGGCTCCTCTCGCCTCCGCGGGGCAGCCGCAGGCAGCCGGCGGCGGGGAGCAACCTCTGCTGGGCGGGCGCGCTCCGGGCGGGGAGCACGGGCTCCGAGCGTGGCGAGCTCGGCCACGGCGGCTCCCGAGTTTGTTTACTTGTGCTCCGCGTCTCGTCCCCGGTGTCTCCTCTCTGCCGGCATAGCGGATCGGTGGCGGTGCCGTGCTGGGGGTTTATGGTAAGTTTGCGATGGGCGAATCCCTCTGTTCGTGGGAATTAGGTGTTTTGTTGCACAGTATGTAAAAGACGCGTTTGTGTGGGGGGGGTGTTCTTGATTGGGTTTTTATTTTAGTAGTGCTGGGTTTCAAGCTGGTGTTTGAAGAAATACATTTGCGAGCCGTTTTCTGCTTTCTAATGAAGTGGTTTACAATAGAAATTAGTTTCCTGAGCTATGAGAATTATTTCTAGATGTTGGATGACTAGAGATCTACGTTTCTCATAAACTGAATGTAGCTGACTTTGCGCTGCCGGACGCAAACGCGCTTGCCTAATGATTGCCACAAGCGAATGTTTTAGAGTGGTTACTTGGTGCTTTTTCGGGCTGTAAAAGCCAGACCTCCGTTCAGGTGTTTAGATGAATCTGAAATACTAAACTATCTTCTCCGTAAGAGGGAAGCTGAACCTTCGTCAAGACAAACCTGAATTTGTATGCGAGACTTGAGTTTTAACAAAGAAAGGTATTGACTGAATTTGCCTTCACATTGCATGTAAGAGCTGGGAGCCAGGCAGTGGATTTGCTGTCGCTGTTAGGAAGCTAACAGCCGAGGGACCAAGGGCAGGAGAGCTGAACGCTGCCCTCGCAGCCCCATTCGTTCCTGGAGGGGCTCCGGCGTTGATGTGGCAGCGTCTGTGCTGGCAGCAAGTCGTTTTTATTTCTTTGTGCCTCGGACTTGGAGACTGCTACAGGGTGGAAAGTGTCCTACATAGAGAGAGATGGCCAGCTACCACTTCAGCTGCTGGTTTGATGCTGGCTACAGCCCTTCGGTGCTTTAGTCCTACCTGATATTTTCACAGTGCTCTGTTTGCCTTCCGGTGACAGAAGCAATCCTTGATAAGATATCTCCAAGCTGCAAAAGAGCTTATCAGGAGAAAAAAAAAACAGTGCCAGAGAGTTGATGCATGTGGCTGAAACTGGCCTGACTTGTGCAGTGTATATCTCGAAGGATGCTACATTTTTAATGTTGTTTCTGTAACTAAAGCAGCCCGTCAGGGACATGAATATCATTGCTATTAGATTATTTGGTGCTGCTGACAGAGAAACGCCAGATACTATACATTCTCCTAACAACAAGCGGAAGTTTTATAACTGGCCTTAGTCATGTAAGTCTGGTTTCCTTGGTTGCTAATGTGCCTCGGTGTCTTGCTGCTGACTCCGGATGTCCTTGGATGACCGTCCTGTGCTTCTGCCAGGGCTGAAGGGAGACTCGGTACTTCCCTGCATCACCAGGATGAGAAAACTTCCCAGCTCCGTGCTTTCCTGAGGCCCTCATGTGGGTGTTGCTCTGGAAGTACACGCTGGTGCTGTTGGGCTCCGAGAGCCCTGTGTTCACTCCCATCCCGTCGGCCTGTTTGTCTTTGCAAATGTCACTGAAGCCGGCTCTGAAGCTTCCTGCTCAACAGGCTCTGGGGCTCGGGACTAAGAAAGCAGTGCCACCTTTTTGCAAGGAGCTTTTCAGAGTTGTGAGACTTCTGGGTTTTTGTTTTGGTTTGGGGGGGGGTTGTTTGGGGGTTTGTTTGGTTGGTTTTTGGGAGGTTGTTCGTGGTGGGGTTTTTTTTTTGTTTTGGTCTGGATTTTTTTTTAAGAGAAACATAAACCCTTCATGAGAAGTACTAATTTGATATCTTGTTTTTTGAAAGAACTGAAACTTCTGATTTTTGGTTTGACCAAATTACACTCATCTTTGACTTGTGTTTGTGCAGCATAGGAATTTCTGAATGATGGGACATCTCTCCTGTGACTCCACAAGCAACAAGTCATTAACTTGTCAGGCTTCATTGTTGCTGTGCAAACTTTTGTAATGGATTTTCCATGTACCAAGAAAATTCAAGGCAGCTATTTTTGTCTCATTTTCCTTCCCAATCACTATTTTCCCCTCTCCTGTGTATAGGACACTGACTTCTTTTTATGGAAAAGAAAGGTAATTTTCACAGTGGCACTCAATGCCATGTCACAGGACTCCATGTGATGGTTACTTTGCATTGGCTTATTTTAATTGAGACAGCGAGAAAGTTTTACTGTGAGGAGCCGATTTGCTTATACATTTGAGACATAGTGACAGCAATTGAGGAAAAAGGCATTACATGATTTTCTGAGATATTTTTGTTAAAAATCCTTGGCTGAAGTGATTAGCAAGATCACGCTAGATACTGTCCCATCCTGGTAATTCTTCACGGCCAAGAAGAGGAAGGTCGAAAGAGGGATGCCTTATTCAAATTCTGAAAGCTGTGCTGTGTTTTAGCTGTCTGCTCTCTTCAGTCTGCTTGGCAGCCCACTACTGCTGCACTGACATCCTCTGCTCAGTTCTTTTTGTGCTGGGGCAGTTTCACTTCAGTGTCAACTTGAGGCTCTCGCAGTGTTAAATCCTAGGTTGAATAACAGTAATGCAGAGTGGCCTTGATACTCACATCTATTTCCTGCATCAGTTAGTGAGGATAAATGCACTGTTCTTAATAGAATATCCATGTAAAGGAAATCTAGATGCATTTTCTTCTCAGCAGGTCTCCCAGGACAGAGGGTGGATGTGAATGTTGCTGGACTTCATAAATCCTCTTTGAAGACTGAGGCGAGACTGATGGTAGAGAGTGAGGCTGGTACTGCTGGGTGCCCGACTTCCTGGCACCATCCAGAAAGCAAAGCTGGGCTTGTGGCTCCAGAGATGAAGGGCTCTGTACTGGCAGAGCTCTGGATGGATGGATGCAGTCCATCTGAGCTACATCAGTGCAAGTATGCACCTTGAGGCTAGTGGAGATGCAGGCCACACATGTTGTCTTGAGAATTTTAACTATTTATTAAGCCAGAATAGATCCATTTTCTATGATGAAGGATTGGTTAAACCTGCCCACTGAACAGTTAACCAGTTTTTGAAGTCAAAACTCCCTGTGTAGTTTCTGCATATGGATAAATATTTCCTTATAATTCTGGAAGTTGGTGTTGTTGGACTGATTGAAAATCAACAAGTACTGTGGACTGAAACTTGCCAGACCAGATAGCTACCTCACCCATTGTATTTTTAATGGGGTTGTGTGCATGTTGGTGAATCTGTGTCACTCTCTGCAGTACACACAGCCTTCTGGGGAGGCTTTAGGCTGTCTTTGTTAGCTGACACAGGTTGTGTTGTGGGACAAGATGTTAATGCCTCACTTGTTTCTTGGAAGAGCAGTTCACATCTTCTGACTTCTTTAACTTAGTCAAGTCAGGCTCAGTTTTGTTTGCTTTTTGCCTTGAAAAGGTGTGTGTGCATCACTATCACTGGTGCTAGACTGTGTCCTGCCAATACACTGGAGAATGCTGCTCGGGAAGGGCTGAACGCAGGGTCACTGATAACTAAGTTTCCCAAAGAACAACAGATGTTTGTTATTTTGTTACACTGTCCAAGCTGCTGTTGTAGTATAGTGTGCTTGACCTGTGCTCCCTCAAGAGTTAAAGTATCTGAAATGGTGGATGCTGTCTGAATCCTGCTTTCAGGTGAAGTTTGCAATGATGTCAGGGAATGCCTTTTCCTCAGCTGCTTGTACAGCCCTTTAGATTGGTTGGTGATAAAGTTAAAAGTTTTGGTTTGGGTTTTTTTTTTTTTTGTGTTTAGAAAGCTGGCAGTATACTCAGTAGCATTCACAGCCTATCAGGGAAAAATCCTTGCCCTGAAGAGATTTAACAGTGTGCTCCAGTGGCCTTGGTGGCAGCATGGAAAAATGCATAAAGGAGAGCTAGAAAATGTGGGTTATATTTTTTTGGTTGCAGTCGTGGTTAAGAGATCAGTGCTCACAGGGTGCCATGCCTTTGGGCTAAAAACTGCCATTTGACTGGCAGTAATTGATTAAAACTTGATGGCTCTATTTTGGCTGCCTCTGCTCTATTAAAGACTGGCCTATCAAAAGTGCTGGGCAGAGCTCACCACATTTCTTCCTTTGGCTCCTTTTCCATCAGAAATGGAGTAGTGTCAGGTACTAGCTTGAAATCCACGTATGTGCATGTTTGTATTTTTTGAGGGGTGTCTTTTTTAAGTGGATGTCACCTTTGCCTCAGAGGCCAATGTGGTGCAGCATTTAATTTCTGTAGCAGTTGAAATGCAGAAATGTTACATAATTTGCTGTGGTTTGGCCATAGCAAAGAAGCATGTGAGGAGAGTTCATATCTGTTTCCATCCTTGGTAAGAGGTGAGGTGCCTGGACTTAAACATGGCTGCTCTGTGACCTAAATCTGTTTGTGCTGGAGTCATTTGAACGTAGACCAATGCTGAGCAGTATTCTATATAATTTTTTGCTTTCCTGTGCCTATTTTGTGTATCTTTGGATTGAACATTGTGGGGTAATCCTGCTCATGACAAGTGTCAGATGACAAGTTTTATTGTGTTGCATTGCAGAGTGTGGTGACTTAGCAACTTTATCTTTGAGGATTTGTCAGAGGCTGAAGGGACAAGTAAGCTTTGGTGTACAGCGTGAAGTGCAGCAGTGTAGGAAATCCGTCTTGGAGCTGATTGCAAGCTAATTCTTTCAGAGCTGTACAGCAGACTCTTTAAATGAGTTTGCTTTCTTGATTTAAACATGCATTTCCAAAAGCTTGTTCTTGTACTGCCTTTCTCATCCTAACCTATTGTTGAAGTCTGGTGTGCACTTGTCTGCCGTGTGCCTTTCTGCAGTAACAACTCTAAGGAAAATTTTGCCAAGAGATTTTGAGAAAGAGAAAAGATTGATTGTATTTATGGTGTCTCATCAGAAGAATGAGGATTTGCTTGGGTCCATGCCCTGGGAACTAACCACAGTCCAGACTGCTGGAGCTCATCTCCTGAAGCCTCCCCTTGCTGGGATAGGGAGCTGCTAAGGGAATTCCCTGTGGAGGGGTTGGACAGCCTGGGACTCCTTTGTGCCGAGGCAGCAGAGGCACTGCTGGCAGCTGACTTTGCTGTTCTATTTCTTCAGTAGGTTTTCTGCTTGGCACCTGAATATGGCCCAGCCCTTTGTGAGAGGGGGAAGCAGAGCCAGTGCCTAGAGACCGAGGCCAGTACCTAGAGAACATTCAAGCTCCATCTACACGCAACAGCAGCAGCCTCATGTAGCCCTTGTTAAAAAGTGTGTTTCTTGAATGTTCAAAAATCAACATATTTAGAATTGCCTTTTTTAAGGAGCATTAATCATGTAAGAGCACTTGTATAGCTTCAGGCATGGAAAAAGGTGTGATTTTTCAAATCTGATGAAAGGTTTAGGTACTTAATTATCATTTAATTTTAACTGCTTCTCCTCTATCTCTTCTTCAAAGGAATGCAGAAACAAATTACCTCCAGCAGAAGGATACCTTTTTTCATTAGATATTGGAGGTCATAATTTGAAAAAAGAGCCACACTGCACGAAGTGTTTATATCAATGCTACATTTTATACTGAGAGTCTGCTGTCCACAGAAATCCCTAAGTGATAGCTGTAGGCATAGTCACGAGCTGTGTGTTGGTTCTTTGTTTTTCTGTAAGAATATTCTAAACAATGGTTTTGTTCTGGAAGGATGAAAATGGCTTGGAAGAAAGTTGTCTTTGAACACTAAACTAATTCTCAGAAATTTTGAGCTTATTTCCTAATTAAACTATTTCATGATAGAGGCCACAGAAAATTAAGCCATAAATTCACAGTGTTGTCAACAAGGATTGTATTACTTCACTTGTGAGAAAATGCCATGAGAGTCAAATCTATATGTATAGCCAAAGAAATAGTTGGTTTAAGTGGTAAAGGGAATTTTGAGCTTTAACTACTTTTTGAGTTACTAGTGAAATTATATACAGTTTCTTGTTTTGAGAATGATTTTAAGGTAGCTTGGACACACTCAGTAATCTGGGGGCCAGTACTGGTACTTTTGAAACTTTGTTTTCCCAGTGTTTTAGACCCTATTTCCAGAACAAGCTCTGCTGTCATTTGCTTTTGACAACAGAATCGTTGCAGTGGTGTGAAGTGAATGGTTACTTTAAAATAAAGTTTACATGTTAATTTGTTCATACTTGTATTCCTTGCTCAATGATGTAATTGCATATAGTTTGTAGTGTATCCTGTATTTTACTCCATTTATGTGAATTGTTGGCTCAAGTTATAAATAATCCCAAAATTCAGTGTAGCTGACCTGAGGATTTAAGAGTTAAAATTGAAATCTGGTCCTTATAGTGTCTGGTATTTTCCAGCTGAGACACTTCCTTGAGTTTAAAAAAAAGCCCATTAAAGTTTAAATTTACTACTTCATTTGTTTGATTATCTTGAAAGTGAATCCTAATGTAACATGTAAAAAGGTGTACTTCAAATTTGTGTAACATCTGCACAGGGAATTGAATATCTGTTCCTCATGGCTTATCACCAGTCTGCTTGGATTTAATTTGAGGATCTCAGAGTGTGATAGGAGCACATGCTGAACTCTTTCAGAGACTTAGGGTATTTTGAGGCTCCAGCTAGTTCAGGGCAGGGCCATTAACTTTGTTCTTTGCCTAGGAGAGGAGTAGCAGTAGTGCACCTCTGGGCATGTGCTAAACCTGAGAATAATAAATTAAATTCTGACCTTTTATATTTTCATCCCATGCTTGAGCAAAGTCCCTGTCTATGGAGCACATTTTGGGAGTCTGACCTTGAAAGGAGGTTCAGGTGCATTGTCATCTTGCTTTCAAAAATTATGATGCAGCATAAAGAAATCAAAATATTGTGTTCCTTGTTGTTGAAAACTATTGTCAAGCATGTCAGAGATGACAGAAGTTGTTTCAACTAAGGATGGTGGCACATCAAAACTATAAAAGACAGAAACACTGCCATCCCAGCCTCATTTTACTGTGTTGCTGCATATTAGTGTTACATCTGATTTGTTCCAGCACCTAACTATCCCTGCACTTCAGCATCATCAGCCTCTGATGCTGTTAACATCTGGGTAACATTTGCTGTGATATTCTCACTTCTAAGTGTACTGGTCATTCACTAAATATTTATGAAGTCCTTTAGGTTTGATGTTGCAAGATAAAAAGGGTGGGTTTTCTATAATCTTTTGTATTCAAAGGCAAATAATACATTGAAGCTGGTGATTATTTAAAATATTATCACATCAAGAAGTTCCTTTGTACTTTGTCAGTGCTGACGTAACTGTTTCCAGTAGTCTAGAAAACCTTGCACATAGTTCACTGCTGGCTTGTTTAGACTAAGATGTAGTGTTGTAAGTGCAATGATCATCTACCAAAGATGTGAGAATGTGCTCAGGAAGGATTTGTTACAACACGTGCAGTATCTTATCCTTTGAGTTCAAATAAAACAAGATGTATTAAACAAGCATGAGCATGAGACCTGGAATATGCGCTCGTTGTTTTTAAAATTTTTAGCATTTCATTTTGAAACAAAGTGTGTGGGTGGAGAGAAGGAAGAGAGGCTCACCTGTGAGATCTCTTGGTAGCAATGTACTGAAGCGTGGACAGGGAAAGAGAGGAACATTCAACAGCAGTGTTTGAAGGTGACAGAGAAAAAGGTGATTAATTTGTCAAAGGGGCTAAGGCTCAGTATTTCTCAGGATTTAAAAAATTAAACAGGGAGTGAAAATAGACCTTATAGGCAGGGTACATGAAGGGAACCATCAGGAATTGCTGCAAGCCGTGATGCTCAAACTCCTATGAGGAGTCATCAGTGACATGGTAACAGAACTTCCCTCACCTCAGTAAGCTGCAGTGGGATGGGAGGATGTGCACGAGGCTGCCTTTAGTTCATGTCTAGGGATACAGTGGGCTTTCAGTTTATAATAATTGGGGATTTTTTCAGCGAGTCACCTTCAGCATTGGGAATTGGCTTGCATTCCTTGCTCTTAGACCCAGTAACAAGAATCAACAGTTTGTTTTCACTTGAATACACCTCTGTCTAGCAATGGTGAATAATAGTGCAAGGGAAGAAAAAATGCATATGTTTTAGTTCATGACAGTTTGACTGCTGGAAAAAGACACCAAAGGGAAATTCAGAGTGAAATGTCTCAACACTCAGGGGACATGAGAGTGACTGATGAGCTTGCTTTAGTGCTTTACTCCATCCACATCCTACTAATAGAGGACATGGCAGCAGGAAGTCGTTGGGAATGCAGAAGCCAACTGCCTCCATTTACTCCCTTTATTTTTAGATTTTGTTTTCCCTGTGGTAAAATCTTTGGAACCTGGGTGAGCAGTGCCCAGGGTTAGATAGAAATGTGACTCAGTATGGCCTGCTGCCTGATGTGCAGTCATTCAGGAGAAGAGCAGAAACTGTTCCTCTCACCCTGTAGCTAGAGGTTGGGAATGTAATTCCAGTGTGTGTAGTTCTGACATCATGTTTTCTTCTGCACATGGATGAAGATAGTGAATTGATGCAGAACTGTTTCTCTTTTTGTTTTAACTATTGGAAGAAGTGGAAGAACCATTGGCTGAACCTGGCATCTAAATTTAGATGTCTGAATTAGCAATGCAGGAAGCAGTAGTGTAGCAAACAGCTCAGTCCCTCCAGAGCCCTGCTGGCTGGCAGGATAGAAAATCTGGGCACTTAACAGATGCAGGCATCTCTTTACACCTCCTGGGAAAAATGTGTGTGGGATGCTTCCTCTGGATAATCCTTAAGCCTAGACTAAACTGGCAGTTTAACTTTCGTCAGAATTCCCAGTGAAGGGGTTTTCACGAGGGATTTTTTACTTGTAATATTTTTTTGGTCTGAATATTTGCTTACGGTGGGGTTTGCTTCCACAGCTGTTCTGCATTTGGTTTCCGTAGTGGTAAGGAATGTGGTGTGCTGAAATCAAAGCTGAGCCTAATAGTCTATTGTAGAAATAGGATTGTAAGGAAAAATTCAAGCAGTTACTTTATTACAGCAAAGATGTGTGGGTTGATGGTCTTGGTAGAATTCAGTTCAGTCTCATGGTACAAGAAGAAATTTCATTACATGTAATAATTAGCTTTTGAAATAAAGAGGATTATCTTTCATTTTAATCACTCTGCCTTAATGGCAGGGAAGAAAAACCATTGTTCTATAGGAGTCCCAACTCTCTTTTCAATGTTTGTTAAAAAGACATTTTAATTGAATTGTATATTTATGTGACTGGTACTTAAAACTTGTCATTCTTTTGGGTTCTTACCTGTTTCCCCCTGTATATTAACCAGTTAAAAAGTATTTTTAAAGACTGTAAGCTTCTGTCCTGCTTGTCTTGCCAAAAAAAAATTCCACAAACAATTTCTTGTGAGGAGAATTATTACTTCTATTGGTCATTTTTAATGTGCAACTCTTTAATATTCAGCAACATTTCTCTTGTTAACACAAAGCGTATATATGTGCTTCATATCCAGTATGTGAATAGCTTGTAAATAAATTACAAAAGTAGGTTTGAATTCATTAGTACTTAGCAAAACTAATGGATGGTGTAATGTCAGTGTAATGGCTGATGATAGATTGTACTGTGCCAGCAGGGGAACTGGCTCCCAGAAGAAGTAACACCAGCTCAGGAATGACTCGAGACTGTCTGGTGAACGTGTTCTTCTCCAGATGCTTTTTTAATTCCTTCAATTAACTTGATTAAGCAGCTTAGCTTAAGTAAGCAGAATTTGTGACTTGGAAGTTCTCCCATGTAGTATTTTCCCACTGCCTTAGGAATTTAATTCCTTTAATATTGTGTCTGTAAAGCAGGCAGCCATGGTCGCTCCACAGACACGAGATGGTGTGTGCTTA
Organism: Acrocephalus scirpaceus scirpaceus; assembly: GCA_910950805.1. Classification (NCBI taxonomy): domain Eukaryota; kingdom Metazoa; phylum Chordata; class Aves; order Passeriformes; family Sylviidae; genus Acrocephalus; species Acrocephalus scirpaceus. Next base: position 19,217,280 of record OU383781.1, read on the forward strand.
GTATGAGGGGCACACACAGGGGTGGTGTTTCCCCTCTCTGCAGTTGGTTCTTGGCAGAAGTCATAAATCACAGTGATTTCTGCACAGTGCAATTGAATGGAGCCTGACTACCTTATTTTTTTATTGGTGTTGGAAGTTCCCTCCTGCTTAGATCACTCTGAATCCACCATCAGGATAGAGGACCACACGCTCTTCTCTGTGCCCTGTGGTTCCCAAGCAAGGGAATTGCATTTCCTAATTGTACCACCGGTGACCCTCCACAAAAACCTGGTGCATTCTCTTTTCTACCTAATATTTTGTCTTCACAGCATGTGTCAGTAGGGAATAGGGAAAGGGATGTTAAATAGGGAGTCAGATGCTAGCACAGAGTTTGTGTCCATCTGTCTGCTTTCCTTGAAGATATCCCCTCCCTTCCCAGCAAGGATGGGGGTTATGTTACAGTATTCTATATTTTCAGAGCACAGAAAAGTGGCCTCAGCTGGAACCAATTTCTTCTATCCTACAGATCCTTGTGGTACTGGGGAACCCACCCATCAGTAACTGCTGCGGCACAAACAGGATTGACTGCTGAGTATTGTGGCAGCCTGGAGCTCTGCGAGGCTCAGCTCTTGTGTTTACAGCTACTGGCTCAACAAACTGTTTTCCAAATTTTAAGTCATTCATTCTGGTCCTGGCTTGCATTTTTTTTTGTATAAGTTATTTCTGCAGTATCAGAAATTACAGTGTCTTATACAGATTGTCATTAAATCCATGCAATAATTTCAGAAATTTACATCTGTGTTTACAGGTGGAGGTTTTTTCTTAGGAGAAATTCAGGGAGGAGCCTGACACTACATACACTTTTTCTGCTCCCCTTGATTATGCTGTGTTAGTAAGATGATAATGCATTCTGCTAATTGTGAGTCTGCTACCTAATGAAAGGTGAGGGTTGAGTGTGCTTCCATATGCTTCTCTTTCTAGCAGTGCCAGGTGGGGAGGTAAATATCTTAAAAGGATGCTAAAAAATGGGTAAAATTTTAAGCCAAATGTGACTTCCTAGTATTAAGGAAACTGACAATGGGACGTACAGGAGAAGGAGGGGAAGGGATGAAAGGGAAACTAGAAAGACTGGGATTGTAACAAAAAGCTGTTTGCCATAGATGTGATGAGGATGATACGTGGGCAATTGAAAATACTTTCAATATGTTCCTGCCTTCACTGTGGAGGAAGACTTCTGTTCATGACAGGGATTCTTCAGGTGCTTCAAAGTGTTAATAGACTTCTGGGTTTTAATGCTCCATTAAAATCTCATCCTATGTAAATTACTTTCTTCAAACTTGCCTCTATTTTTGATCTCTTCACTGTGAATTGTGACAGAGTTCATGCTAAATATGAAAATGCACAACTGTTCTTGATCCAATGATTCTTGTAGCAATTTCTGTGTCCACACAGCACTTCAGGGAACAGTTTATCTGTTCAAAGAATGGTTGGAATTTAAACCCCCTCAGATTTCCAGTATCCTTACATTTTTTTCCTTAACCTGTTGGCCAAAAGGCTTGCTTTCCTCCTCTGAAACTATTTGTTGAGTTTGTGCAGTATCCCACATGGTTTTACATTCAACAGTGGTGTGATTTGTACATGTCTTACGAGTCTTTTGCAGCAGTAAATGATTGTTTGAGAAATGCAAGTTTGCATTTAGGCTCAAGTGAGCATCCTGGTTAGTTCAAATGGTTCTGGAAGGATCTTTGTATAAATCTACTTCATTTTATGCTACTTGTATTGCTTTTGAGACTGTAGCAAACAAAACAAGTTTAGCTCTGAAGTTGAAAAAAGAACAATTTTCCCAGTATTTGTTCGGGAATGCAGGCCGTACTGAGTGTGTTATAGTTTTTATAACTCAGTGGGAAGATGATTTATTTTCCTGGAGGTAGTCCTTTACTTTTAAAGATATTTCTAAAAGTTACTTTTATTCTTTATCATGCTGGCAGTCAAGATGATCTGTATATCTAGGGTTTTGTTTTTCCAGAATTAAAAACTCTGAGCATTTTGTTTTCAATATATTCCACCTGTTGCTGAAGCTTAACTTGTAATTACTGATGTGCTTTCTCGTTGTCTAAAATACTGTTGATCCAAATTTAGACTGAACACATTTTTCTCTAGGGCAGAACAGGTCCCTGCCTGAGCTATTGGAGAATCAGAGTCTGGCAGATTTAGATCATGTCTGGAAGATTGTCTGCAATCATATCAAATATGGGGGGGGGGGGTGTTGTGAAAGATGAATTGGAATATGCTATTTTTTAATTTTTAATACAGCTTTTGCAAGGCTTCCAGAACACAATGTTACTTATTTTATTTCAGCAGCAGTACACCTAAAGATTAAGTGCTAGTATATTTTTATTCCTATCAAAACTTGCATCCTGGTACAGTTTTCTTCCAAATAACTTTGAATCTTTCCTCCCTTTTCATCCAATACATTAAAGAAGGAAATATAGTTAGTAATTAATTGTTACAAATAAAGTGCTGCTTAAAAGAAAATTCCCTGCAGAAGACTGCTTAGTAGGGGGAACTAGAGTGTAAAGTTATTTTTAGAAATACAGACCTTGTGTTTGAGCTTATGGATCACAGTTTGTGTTGAGAGTTGTCCTGTAGGCAGGCACAAAGCTGATTTATTTTTATCCATACCTCTATTAGGAAGTCTGGTGTGGGTTTTTTAAAGTACTTTCCTGTGGTCAAAAATACCTGGAATTGTTGGCACTTGCAGCATGAATTTCTTTGAGGATGTACATTGTTAGGTCAGTAGTAGAGAGATGTAAATGCTACTCCAAGTAGCAACTTCTTTCACCATGGCTTTTCCTAGTTGGAGACCCTCTCTGATTTTGACACTGCCAAGTCTGGTATAGTTTTTCTCCATAGAACAGTATTGATTTGAAAAAGCAGCCTTTCTGCTTAATCTGGCTCTGGGACAATGAAAGAGCCAGAAAGAAAATTGCATTCCACACAGAGAGCAGGGCTTCACTGAGGGCAAACTGTACCTGGCAGTGGTCTGCTGTGGTGAGATGACGGCATTGGTGGATCAGGGAAAAGCAACTGATATCATCTGCTTGGATTTATGTAAAACATCTAACCTGGATATCTTTGTTTTCCAACTGGAAAGACATGGATTTGATGAAAGAATCACTTGGTGGATAAGGAGTTGGCTAGTGCAGGATGCCCAGAGATTTTGCGGATGCCCTATCCCTGGAAGCGTTCAAGACCAGGTTGAACATCCTGGTCCAAGGACAAGTGTCCCTGACCATGGCAGGGAGATTGGAACTAAATCTAAAAATCACAAAATATCCTCAGTTCGAAGGGACCCAGCAAGATCGTTAAGCCAAACTCCTGGCCCTGCACAGCACACCCCAAGAGTCACACCATGCATCAGAGAGCATTGACCAAACGCTTCTTGAACAGGCTTGGTGCTGTGACCTTCCCTGAGGAGCGTGTTCTAGTGCCCAACCACCCCCTGGGTGAAAAACCTTTTCCTGATACCCAACCTAAACCTCCCCTTACTCAGATTTATGCTGTTAACCCGAGTCCTGATGATCTTCAAAGTCCCTTCCAAACCAAACCATTCTATGATTCACTGTTGTGAGACTGGTTCTGGGTTCTCACCAAGGTGTCCTTTGTGTCTTCAGGAGACAGATTTTTGACATTTTTGATATTCACTGTCTGTGAATCTTTAACTCCTTAAAGCCCTGTGCCTTTTCCTAGCCTCTCCTGCATTACTGAGTGCCATATTTCCTAAATTTCCTAAATGAATAAAAAACAGACACAGAAATACTACTTGGTAAAATGGAAAAGATTTTATAAGCATGAAGAAAATCAATTTTGTTGCTTAGAGCTTAGGCAGTTTGTTTCTCTGATACTACTTTCTCCATCATCTCCACTTGTCTGTGCAATTGTTCTCTACTGACAGATGGGCTTTAGCAGTGGCTGATGTTTGAACAGATGAAATTCATTGCTGTTGCTTAAAAAATGTGGGGTTTTGCAAAACCATTTATTTGTTTAACAGGAAGTTGTTTTGTCGTTTTGTCTTTTTGTCAGCACTCCAAAGAAACTTGATTCGTTGCCTCACCTGGGAAATACAGAATCAGCTGTGCAATCTGATTTTGTCATGATGTTTCCTTAACATATGTGTAGTGTGTTTACTTAATTTCTGTTGTTTAAAAGAAGGAACTGTGGGACTGATGAAGCATTGCTTCCTGGTTTTGTGTCTTGTGGCTGACTTGACATGAAATCTTCAGGACACTCTGCCTGCAGTTACAGTTTTGATGTGAGCTCGTTCCATCAGGGTTTCTTGGCAAGTGGTGGCCTCACAGCCCAGCCTGGTGTTCCCTGTGCTCGCTTCCAGGATGTCTGTCCTGTCGGAACTTATTCTTGAGCCTGCTGCTGCACTGTCAGATTTGGCTGAGGGTGGCTATTGACTGAAGTAGCTGAGGGGGAAGGATTAGGAGGGATACAGATGGTGTGATTGTGTAAGTCTATTTCCCTATTAAACAAAATACACTTTTGTTCAGCATCAAACTTGTTCTCATGCATTCATCTCCTGCATGTCTGTGCAAGAACAATGGTTTGGCTCCCTCCAGCCTTGCCCTCCCCCTCTCCTGTGCAGCCCTGAGTGGGGGGAATGGGCCTGACCCCTGCGTGCATTCGTGTCCACCTGTGGTTTGTCCAGACAGCCTTTTGGGGTGTCTCTTCTGCATCAGTCTGTTCGGTTCACAGGGGGAAGAACATCTTCAGCTCTGCTGTGTTTGGCCAGAGGCACGGTCTCTTTGTGTCACTGGACTTTTGCAGCACTGCTGGAAGTTAAATTAAAGTCATCCAGGTCACATCAGGAACTGCCTGTGATGGGCTGCTTCAGCTGAGCACATCTCACTGGTATTGTCTGTACACTGCTGCTTCAATCCAAATGGGAATTAAACAAAGTAAGATTTGGATGCAAACGAGGATGACAAAAGTATCCTGGTCATTCCAGAAGCATTGCAAATTTTAAGCTGTTAGTGAATGTCTTTTTATAAATAATACTGAGGTAAGGCCCTAGAATCATCCACTGCAAAATGTATAGACAGGCACTGGGAGAGTGGAGCCATCTCTTGTGGAGTCTGGAAGATCTACAGTAGCCTTGTGATGTTGTAGATGCCCACAGAGCTGCTACTAGTGAGTGTTCCTCCTTACCCCCATGGTTACCATGGTACTGCCCCTAGAAATCCAGTTGCAGACCAAGGCTCTCTTACGATTTACCAAGACTCACCAAGCTTGGAAAACACTGACGCAATCAAAGAATGAAGCTTGAGCTGAGGGGCCAAGTTTTCACTCCCATGTGATATTACAGTTTCTGCTGTTACAGTAAAGTTCTGGTGAACAATTCTGTCAAGCCAGAGGAGCTCTCATCTGTCTGATTGTCACTTTCTACCATCTGCCGGCCTTCCTTCAGTCTGCTCTGGGATCATCTCTGGCATATTCCCTGGGATTTGCAACTGGCTAGACTGAGGAATGATGCTTTCCAGGAGTATTTCTCTCATTTATGGCTTTTTAACTTATTTAATTTTAAAGGCCAACTGGCTCCACTACACATTACAGCAAAAGGAACTGCAGTAAAAGAAAGGCAGTGGGAATGTATTCAGCGACATTTTGAGGCCGTCACTTAATGGATGTTCTGAATTTGAAACTGAAGCTGTAGGGCTGTTGATCCTCTACAAAGCTGTAGAGGTAAAATGTAAAATGAATTTATGAAATTTATGAAATGTAAAAAGGAAAGGGTTAGGCTGGTGAAAAGTAGTAATGACTGGTGAGAAATTGCAATATCAAAATTTAATTATTCCTTGGGCTTTAAATCTTGCACGTGTGACACCTATTGGTATTACTTAGTTGGTGAAGCATGGTGAGTAGAAATGTAAAATGGCAAATGAACCTGTAAAATGCAAAGTGGAGCTGAAAACATAATTTTCTATTTAGTGATAAGCCTTTTTTGTGTTAATTTGCTCTTTTAATATAACCCTGACACTTGAATATTAAAAAGGGTCACATCAGCTGCTTGGGAAAAATAGGAAGGTATTACTGTGACAGAAGGGTGGCTGAAGGGTGAAAGATGAATGGTTTTGAAGAGAGAGGAAGATGTAAGTAGCTCATGCCTGTGCTGAATTCAGACATGAAGTTCAGCTGTGCCCCTTAGGGCAGCTTGAAGTGACTGGAAATTTGCTCCATGGTTTGGACTGCTGCCTAAATAGATGGTTCTGCCTTTGGGATTTTAATTTTTTTTTTCTCTCTTTCCTCTTGCCAGAACAAGTATTAACATAACTGTCTGATATTCTAGATCAGAGGGCTTATTCATCTGAACATAACCTGGCAAAATAAAACACTGGATTTTTACTCACTTTAGTTTTCTGAGGCAGACCTATTTCAGGGCCGTTTGAATGCAGGTGGCTGAAGACAAAAGGGAAGAATGACTAGGAAGGAGTGGTAGAAAGGATGTAGGAGCTTGAACATCTGTACCCTTAAGCTAATTGTGGGATTGCATGAGTATTCCTGTTATATACCCTGGAAAGAAAAATGCTGTTTCCTTTCAGGAACTTTAGAACTGAAATATTGCTAGTTTTAAAAGTACTTGCATAGTAAAAAAAAGTAATTTTTGTTGCACTGTGTTACTATATTTGTTTTTCAAATTGCATTGCTGTATTCTGAGAAGTGATTACACAGAAAAACTGTTTACAGACTTGAAGTATTTTCAGTTCATGTTTCTTCAGAATAGAAATGTCTTCATCTAAAACTAACTTTCAGCGTGAAAGGGGAGAATTACAGAAACACATGCAGAGAGAGGAAGGCATAAAACCAACCCAAAACCTCAAGTCAGCTCCGTTCCAAAGTACAGTAGATGGAAGTATTTAAAAATACACATTCCGCTGTATTCATTACTACTCAGGATTCTTTCTGCACTCTTCATCATATGACTAAACTGCTTTTAAGTCAGATGGTACAGATGGTATGGTATTTCAGATTATTCTAATTCCAACCAGCTAAATGCACAGTCTTTTTTAATAACAAGCTTATCCTGAATTTTGAAACAATTACATTTTTGTAACATTACAAAACAAGTTACTCTTTATGGAGGAATGTCCTTGGGATTTTCAGGATTTGCATTCCTTTCAGGAATCGAAGTCATTACTTACTGCTGCATTGTTCGTCCCACATATTAAATGTCACTTGCAGAGTGTGCATGCAGCACCAACTTTTGTCTGTAGCACAGGATAGTTTAGAATAGCCAAGCATTTTTGTCTGGTTGCGTTGTTATTGCATATTCCCAGTTTGACAAAGGAAGCCAACATTGTTGATTTATTGCCCATTTTGAACAATGTTGGATACCAGGATCTATAGTTGAATCCAAGCTACCCAGTCTTTTTAAGTGCCAAAAATGTGCTTAATTCATTATCACCCTCAAAACAGTGTTGTCATGGTTATGTAGCTGTTTGCACACTGGGAACAAAGTCAATAGACACTGGGCCTCGTGCCTTCCCATTGTCTGGGTGGGGGTGAAAGTCCTTGTCCTTGAACATCTATAAACCCTTTTCATTGATTTGCCCAGCACAGCATATCATGTGTTTTTCTTCTTCCTATTCCTTCTGTAGGGACTTTGGGACTGGAGTTACATTCAGAGTGTATCTGTATCTGTTCAAGCATCTGGGGAACCAGCAGTTTTGGTGCCCACAGAGCAGTGGCCTTGCTTCAGAGCCTCCTGCTGCCTCTCTTGGCATTCAGGAGTCCGTGCTGGCTGGTGACAAAGCCCACGTTGGCAGGGGAGGTGGCACTAAGGTCTGGCTGCAGGAAGAAAAAAAGAATGAGGGCCACTAGCAGAAAGAGTGAGAACTGCTCTGTAGACATTGGGAATGCTGTTGGATAGAGGCATCTCCTCCCCTGCTTTTTCTGATGGCCGCTTTCACTGGGCAGTGTCATCAGCTGGGACTCACCTTCTGCTTCCCACTCTTTGGGTAAGTGTTATTTTAGGAGGATTAACCTGAGCCTTAGTGTGTTCCTAATGTAGTTTTGAATTGCGTTTGTGTTGTTATTTCTTATGCATGTTGTCAAGCTTCCTGCACGTCTAGTTTGTGATCCAGAGGGAAATACAAGTATGAATGCTGAAAGCTGACTTTGCCAAAAGCATGTTTCTTTTATCACTTATGTTCTACTGATGCCAGCATACCAAACTTTAAAAAATGTGCTCTTTTTAATTACAGCAAAGTGATGTCCCAGCAAACCTTTCTGTAGTAATTGTAATTTGTGGTTTTATAGTGAATAATTTCCTTAAATATTTTAGCAGTCTGAATGAAGACACTGCTAAGTGACATTGACACACTTTTCTTGTTTGGAGTCGTATTGTTCCTGTACAGTACATTTACTCTGATCATTGTAGCTTGACAAAGCTCAGCATGAATGGGAAACTGTGAGACAAATTATTTAGGCTGCAAAAACTAACAGTCTTCTCACACAGGGATAAGTGGTGAAAGTTAGTGTTAGTCACTAAACCAGTGTAATGGAGAGGTCATATACTAAGCCAGTTTGAAATATTTTATTGTTTTTTAACTCCTGTAGTGGTTTGAAATTACTGGAAGAGCAAAGTTTTGGGGAAACCTTCAAAGGAAAGCTATACAGTGAAAGTTAATGTTCTTTCTATTTCTGAATATTTATGTATCTGGTGAGAAGATTTTGGCAAGGAAATCTTAAGTTTCTCTATGAGGTGTAAGAGTGCAAAAAGAGCAATCAAATGACACTGTGCTTTGACAAGTTTTTATTAACTCAGGAGATGCTAAGAAGGTTTTACAATCAAATATTTCTGTAAATGGGTTGAACACTAATGAGTCTGACAGGAATAATCTTTTATCCCTAACCCACCGCTTTGGTAATGCTGTGTAGTGTATTCATCCAGTGCTGCAGACAGGAAGCCAATCTGGGGTACCTTTGCCAGATGAATTGTTTGTCACTCCCCTCCATGGGAGTGTGCACGACTTTCTCACAGCTGCTGGTGTGAGGAGAAGCTGCCTGCAGATCCCCAGAGTAGAACTGGGGCAAGTATGACTTTCCCAAGGCTTCTGTGCTGCAAGTGTGTGGCCTGTGGAAGTAGGGAGGATTTTGTTGGCGGAGATGGGCTGAGCCCTGGTGAGCTGTGTCCCTCCAAGAGCAGCTCCTGATAGGGTGGAGGGCAGAGTGGTGCTTCCCTGCTGTTGCATGCCTCAGCTGGGTCTCTGCCATCTGCTTGGTGTAAAAGGACAGAACACGGGCTGGATGATCTGGCCTTTGAGACACATTGCTCCTGCAAGCACCCAAGGGGACTGTTGTGAGCTGTAAGGAGGTCTTTATGGATGAGTTGTTCCCCATGGAGCTCACATTGCTGCTGCCTGAGTTGTGAGGCAAGGCTGCTCCTCACATAAAGTCTTCATGTCAGCTACTGCTCAGCTCCAGCAACCAGAGCTACCTAACTGTAAGATTTTTCTGCTGTTGTTCCATATTATGTCCATACAAAGCTATTTGGCAAAATATTCCATTATATAATTAATTTGTGGGCATGTTCATGTGTGACGAAAGACCGAATATTGTGAGATACAGTTTCAAATCCAAGTACTTACTGAGGGCATCCCAGAGTGCAGGCACTGTTGTGTGTATGTATATCAAGGTACTCCTAATGATGCATTTTACTCCTCTGAATTACTGATCTATCTATTAGCAGCCTATTTATGCTACAGTTTGGGGCACATGAGGAAGAATGTCTGATGCTTGCCAAGTGAGTCAATTCAGTGTTTATAATTTCTTGGTGATTTGCCAGACAAACATCTGTGCCAAGTTTAGTTTCTCATGTGATCAGGAAGTGATACAGCAGGATGCACTGAGGACTTCCCTGGCTGTCTCCCCTCAGCACCCTGACAGGAATGTGGCAATTGTCTTGTTCTTTAAAGTAGAAATTTTCAAAGGCGTGTAGAGCTAAATCTCAAATAGAAATCACTGAAGTTCCCTTTGAAAGTCTGATGTTTTCCCTTTTCATTTCCTTTCAAGCTCAGATAATCACATTTAAAAGGAACTACGCAATCCCTGGGCATGTGTCCTATGGAAGTTTGCTTCCAACATTTATTCCTGTTGCTTCCCTGTGTGTGTATTAGTGTCATTATTTATTTTCTCCTGGGATTATAGGTGTGGAATAAAATACTGAACTTGATTTGCTGCGCCAAATTGGCATCATTACTTTGAAACAACCCATGAGTGCTTCTTCACTACTGGAAATGGGAAGCATTAACTTAAATGTGATTGCTGTTGAAAGTTTTGGATTCCCCTTACATGGTTTGGAAAGGGATAAGGGGGATCATTCAAGTTGACCTCATGTGGAGAGCTCCTGTGAATTGTGAGTCTTCCTGCAAATGTGATATGAGGGCGTTGGATACTTAGGTATATTGTTTTATTTTCAAACATTAAAAGTGGTTGCAGTGAGTTGGTTCTTTTACACTGATGTGTGTGCATATGTCCTAGTGGGAACCAGCCAATACTTCCACAATACTTTCCTGAAGTAACTTAACGTCACGTGGTTTTGAAAAATCACCATTGTACTTCTTTTTTTCTTTTTCCTTTTTAAAAGAAAACTTTTATATAACATAGATGTGGTTTCATTTTGTAGTTTTAATACATGCAGAAAATACTTTACATGTTATTTGCCATTAGAAATAATAAGAGGACTTCATTCACTGCTCAAACTCAGTTGGATGGTAAATTTTATACGTTTTTTTCCTAAACTTCTTTTTATTCCCTTTTATCGTGCATACATGTTTCTTATCTTCTTTCAGAAATTCTTTAGAATGGGACCATGTGTTTCGAGTAGAAGTTCTTTAAAAGGAAGAACATGGGCTTGACTTACCAAGTGAAATCTTGCAGGATGTTTTTTGCAAGAACATTTCTGCCCATCTGCTGTTTGGTATTTTATGTCAACCAACTGTCACCTGGGCTCTTCAGCCTCTTGAGAGTGCAGAGATTTTTTGCTTCTTTAAGCACATCATCACTCTGTCAATAAATAAACAGAGTGGGTCTACTCTGCTATATTTGAGCATTCCTGGACTCGGCACTGATTTTGCTAGAGGACAGAAGTATGTATGTCTGCTGCTACAGATACTATGTTTGATCCCATGTCAATCACCTATTTGAGTTTATAGGACTTTGTCTTCATTTTTATTCCTTTAGTACTTTTACTACTAAATCTTACTTTTATCTCTACACTCTACTTGAGCTGTAAAATGCAAACAAATCTAACTTATCCAAGCTCCAGAGAAACTTTTCCTGGTACTTTTTTGCCCTATTTGTCTGTGGAAACAGAGAAATAATACATCTCAAAATCTTGTATTCCCCATAATGTGTCTTACTGTGTTCCAGGTCAGCTGAATACTGAAATACAGGAACTGTGGATTAGCCTGCTGTGCATTAGCATCAGGAACATCCCCAGTTGCAGTAGCTGCCCATCAGAAATGTCTCCCAAAGAACTAAAACTGCCATTCTTCATTATGTCCTTCCATGATTCCTTTTTTTTTTTTTTTTGAGCTCCTTTATAAAAAACCCAACCAAAATCTTGATGAATTTTTGATGTTTTTCTCCTTTTATTTAATGCCAGGGTAAGTTAAAAAGAAACATTTAAATTTTGTTGCCGTTTCCTGTTGGCTGCATTTGTTTTAATAAAGGCAGAGAAGCTGAAGTCTCTCACCAGAGCCCAGGACAGAGCATGTCTGGAAAAAAAAGATACTGACCTAGTGTGTGTCTGAGACTGAACCAAAAGCTCAAGTGAAAGTGAAGCTACCGCTGCACATAAAATTTATCACTGTTGTTGGGGAACAGCATCTGCCTGCTTCGAGCCCGCTGTGGACTTGGCCAGACAAAATAGGTGGAAGGGCAGAAGGTGGGGAATGTCTGCATCCTACCATGAATTGGAGGAAATGACTGTCTGCGCTCCATGCGCTGGTGGGCTCTGCATCCTGCTGGCAGCCTGGTTAGCGCTGCAGGACACTGCACAAGGAGGAGTGAATTTAGCTCTGGTGTTTAAAATAGCTCCTAGGGATGAGAAGAGGCGCTTAAAAATATGCTGTGGGTTTTCTGTTGGCTTTCTTAAACTAACTGGAAACTTTCTGCTTTCTTTCAGGAACCTTTTTTACTCTGAAATCATTGCTGCTAAAAAACTCCAAACAGGAGGAGTAAATCCAGTCAGCTTGTCAGGTCACTGGCTCAGTGTAACGGTGCTTTCATGAGGTGACGTTGGGCCAAAGTCAACTTTTCCTTCTCCTTTGTAAACCTGCAGCCAAGCAATGGGCCAGAAAATCTCAGGGAGCATAAAGTCTGTGGATGTGAGGGAGCCCCCTTATAGACCCGTGAAACGAGAGCTGAGAGGCCCAGATTTTTGCAAGCCCGCACGCCTGGACATGCTATTGGATATGCCCCCTGCCAAGCTGGAGGTCCAGTACAAACATGCTTGGAATAACGAAGATCGCTCGTTAAATATATTTGTAAAGGAAGACGATAAACTGACTTTTCACAGACACCCGGTGGCCCAAAGCACGGACTGCATCCGGGGCAAGGTGGGCTACACGCGGGGCCTGCACGTGTGGCAGATCCACTGGCCCACGCGGCAGCGCGGGACTCACGCTGTGGTGGGCGTCTCCACGGCTGATGCGCCGCTGCACTCGGTGGGATACACGTCCTTGGTTGGTAGCAATAGTGAATCCTGGGGCTGGGATCTGGGGCGCAACAAGCTCTACCACAACTGTAAAAACCAGCCCGGGGTCACGTACCCTGTCTTTTTGGAACCAGATGAGTCTTTTGTACTTCCAGACTCCTTACTGGTGGTTTTGGATATGGATGAAGGGACGCTTAGCTTCATGGTGGATGGACAGTATCTTGGAGTGGCCTTCAGGGGACTGAAAGGGAAAAAACTTTACCCCATAGTCAGTGCAGTTTGGGGGCACTGTGAAATTACAATGAGATACATCAACGGACTTGACCGTAAGTGTTACTGCATTTCTTTATTGCCCTCTCAGTTTTTCTTATGTAGGGTTTTTTCTTTCTCCCTTTGCTATGGACATTGTGCTGGAAGGAGCAGGCAGTTAACTGTGAGATGACTGTACTCCATATTTACTGCCCAAAATGAATATTGTGTCTTGTAATGATGGTGTGAATTGTATCAAAATACCTTCCTGTTTGACAGGCAGAGTGGCAAGAATTCTACATCCAAAGAAATCAAACAGGCTGAGAAAAAGATACTGAGAAACTTCCTGGGTATATTTAACAGTAAAACTCTTGTTTACTGGAGGATATGTTTTAAATCTGTGGTTTCCAAATAGGATTTGTGGATCCTGTAAAAATTTCCTGTAGTAGTGGAAACTCTTACATGGTGTGCATAAACATACTTGAACACTGGCCAGACAACTCTCTTTCTGTAGTTGCCTTCTCAGGACCCTTAGAAGGAGCTGTGGATCCCCAAGAATCTGGAAACTCAGGTCAAATACTGATTTCAGCAGTTTTTCTGAAAGAGAGCTCTGTTCCTTAATTCATTTCAGGCGGTACTCTCTCAGGGTATTGTCCAGAAATCCAGGTTTTTAGATAAGCATGAACTTTTTCTGATCTGACTGGGTATTATCTAATGAAATGGTTACATAACAAGAAGCATGTTGCTGCTGTCACCTCCAGGCAGCTGCCCAGCAGAAGGTGAGTTGCAGAAGTGGGTCCTGCCCAGTTCTCCATGCACAGGGCTCTGCCAGGTCTGTGCCCTGTTCCCGGACAGGAGCATGTACTGGCTCATAACTCCCTGAACTGAGCCAACTTGCAGGCAGAGCAAACAGCCTACTGGCACACAAAAATAGGAGCCAAAATTTCTGTTTGGATGATCGTTTGTCCACCTATTCCTTCATGGCAGATAAATTCAAAGAATATACTTTGAATAATACTTCTGTTTCCTTTGGGGATGTAAATAGAGCTGTTAAAAGCAGGGGATCTGTTGCATGGCAGCGGTCAGTAACTGCTGATAGACCCTTGCTGGTGAGGGCAAGATCCTCCTAAAAAGGCTGCTGTTCCCTTTCAGCTTCTCAGCTGATGGAAGCTGGGGAATAAAAGAATGGACAAGGTAGCAAGGGGAACTTGGTTCTTGTTTGAAACTGCATTATCTAAGGTGTGTAGTAGGAGCTACAAATATAAATGTATAGCAAAAAAAATAGATGACTGGGCAACATCTTCATGTTATTTTGGGCTCTTGGGATGGAACTTGGTCTTTTAAGAAGGCAGTAAGTGCAAGTGTTCAACACTTGCCTTTCAGTTAGTAATTTCTAACAGAATTTACTATTATTTTCCACTAGGATGGAGTGGTCTAATTTTTTTTCTGTCAAAAATGAATTCTCTGCTCATTAACCTTATATGTGTCCAAGCAGAAACAAAATTAGTTTGACCCTGTTTAAGCTTACCTTTTCTAAACATTTGTAATAAGCTCTGGGGGAAAGATTCTCTATCCACAGAAGCCCTGCAGGTTTTACAGCTAAGTGCTAAACAGCAGCTTCCAGAGTGCTTTCATACAGGGGAACATCCAAGGATCTTAAATATTTTGCAATTACTCAGTCATTGCAGAATGATGTGCTGACAGTCTTTTTCTTGGATTGTGGGGGAGAGAGACTTTTGTAAACTGAGTATTTGTTTGCAAAAGCAGTTTTTATAATACCGTGAATATCTGCCAAACTAAGCAAAGAACAGCTCAGCTTGGTCCATCACGTCCACACAAGGAATTGTTCTGCATTCCTTTTGTAGCTTTCACAGGCTGCTCAAGGGAGCTCTAGAAAGATGAAAACACAGGAGGAGGATGTGAATGAGTTTGGTAGAAATTAAAAAATAAAAAGGACTAAGTGGAGAAGGATAGCTGTGGTCTGTGAGATGGAAGAGAGAAAAATTCCCATCTGGTTTCTCGTGGGATAATTTTGCTGGAAGAGGGAGGATAGCTTCCTAAACTATCCGTGAGGAAGTCAAAGTCTCTATTTTTTTTAAACACGTGAACTCTTGGATAAAAGTGAACTTGTGAACTAAACTTTAATGTAGGCCTGAGTGTTAATCTGATCATGTGAAGAGGAAGTTTGAAGCCACTTTGCCGTGGGGCAGTTTGACATCCTGGAATCACGTCATTTGTTATCACACATTCACTGATCCATTACTGTCCTGCAACAAAAACAGCATTCAAGAAACCAAATGAGCTTATTTAGCTGGTGCTCCAGAGCAAACGCTCTTTACCGCTAAAGGTGTTTCTATCCAGCCAGCCTTTGTGCAACACTGCAAGTTTGGCTGTGGCACTCTTCATGTTTGCTCTCATTGCACTTTTGATTGCAGGCTTTTATAATTGCTTGTTCTTGTGAAAATCAGAGCAGGTATTGAAGAACAGTTGTGTTCACAAATTTAAATACATTTGAACATATATGTATGTGGGGTGTTGTTACTGTTTGATTCCTCTTTAACAGTACCAGTTAGCTCTTTTTTATTCCCCTAATATTTTTTTTCCCTCCTATTCCCTGGAAGTATCTCCTACTCCTGAGTGCAGCTTTTAGTAGCTCTGACCATAGTAACTTAGCTGGTTTTGAAGCTGCTATAAAACAGTGCCTCATAACTTGCTATTCAGTGATTGATTGTTGCAGCTCAGAATGCAAACCACAGCTTGCAATGGTTGTTTGTGTGGTGTCCTACAGAGCAAACGGAGACCTCCATGGCAGGGATTTCTAGTGTTTTCAATACTTGCTGCTTAAATGGAAGACCTCTGAATACTTTAAAGGCCTGTGTCTTTCAGTTGCTTGGCAAAGAGTGAAAGGCTTGCAGGAATGGAAGAGTGAAAGGTTCAGATGATGGGCTTTCATGCAGCTGCAATGAACTTAAACATACATCACAGATGATGCAGGCTTCCAAGTGTGTTAATTACTGCAGAGATGGCAGATTCACAGGAGGATAAGGCTGCAGGTCAAAGATCAAGGACCTGTGTGCCCTCTGGATTCTGTATATTGCTCCTAGAATAATGCTGTAATTAAAATCAGTTGTATTTCTTCTAGCTGCGTCTGATACCCACAGTATTCTGCTTCAGAAATTACTTTGAACATCACATGATGATGATCTGTGATTTTTCACAAGACTTTCTTTCCCTTTTTTTTTGAGAGAGACTTGGAATAGCAAATGTTTTCAGAGTTTGGGAGGAAAGGCAGAGGGACAGGACGGAGAGTGCTCATAATACGTACATTGAGTTCTTCCCAGCAAAAACTCCTTTGATCAAATGCTATCAGTACTTACCACACTGATGTTTGCCCAGTTCCTAAGCTGGACAGAAGACAGAATTTTACATCATCCTTCTGACTTACTGCCTATTGCAGTAATTTTAAACCTCAAATAACATAAAAGCAGTAAATGTTACTTTTCATATCAGGGTATGTGCTTGTTTACAAAAAGCTGGTCTATTTATATCTGGTGTCTGATGAGGAGTCCTGGCGATTATTTATAGATTGGAACAGAGAAATAGCAAAACACTTCTGTGTAAATGTACATTGCAGGTCATGACTGATCCATTAGTGTTTAAACAAAGCATTGGGAGGACAATCAATATAACAGTGCTGTGATGGAAAACTTGGTCATTGAGTAGGTAAACTGAACTCATTGCAGTTCTTGCATTAAACCTCCCATAGTCGGCACTCAATTCCAAAAATAATTGTTGAGCTCAGGAAGCTGGAAGCATTTGTCTCAGAAGAGAAGACTTTACTTACAAGTATAATTTATGGAAAACATTTGTCTGTACCCATATGTATTTTTTCGTTCTAGCAGGATCTGGCCCTCACCAGCAAGGGTCTATCAGCAGTTACTGAGCACTGCCATGCAACAGATCCCTGCTTTTAACAGCTCTATTTACATCCCCAAAGGAAACAGAAGTATTATTCAAAGTATATTCTTTGAATTTATCTGCCATGAAGGAATAGGTGGACAAACGATCATCCAAACAGAAATTTTGGCTCCTATTTTTGTGTGCCAGTAGGCTGTTTGCTCTGCCTGCAAGTTGGCTCAGTTCAGGGAGTTATGAGCCAGTACATGCTCCTGTGTGGAGGCCCAGGAACAGTAAATCAAGTTCCTAGATCCTGGGTTGCCTGGGGGAAGGGTGATGATCCCTTTGGCTCCTGCCTCTCTTGGCTGCTGGGGCACTTGCAGCCCACCAGGGTTGTTGTGTTTGGAAGGTGGAGGGAGGGAGGAGGGGTGCACATCCTCTGGGCTTGCTGATACAGCTACAGAAGTTCTGGCTTGTGGGGTCTGTTCACACCTTTTGCTCTCGGCTGTGTAAAGATCACAGTGTAACCCCTGAAACTCTTTCAGCCCTGAGGCTCTGTGTGTTTAGCATTTTGAATTAAGGGTGATGCTTCTAAGCTAAAAGACCAATTTTGGAGCCATGCACAACTTCTTTCCACTTTCCTACTATTCTCAGCTTACTTTAATTCACATTGATCTGTGTCTAACATACCACAATTTCCAGTTATAAACATACACTCTTCCCCTTGGAGGCCTTTTTGCCATAAAGAAATCTAAGTCAAAATTACAACATTATTAACTGCCAGGAGTAATCCATAATCTCTCATCAGACTCTGGGGTTTCCCCCCAATGAGTTTCAATTAAAAATTTTTAATGGGTTTAGTTTTTTGTTTATCTAGAGTTGTTTTATGCTATTTATATAATACATGACTCTGGAGGCTGCAATGGAAATGATGTACTCTGAAAATCCAGTATTGCTAAACCTTAGAAAGGATTTTCCCTATAGCCATGCAGTCAGAGGATGAAGCAGCAGCAATTAAGCAACCAGTGCTGTGAAGAAATAATCTTTAACTTTTTGAGATAATTTAACGGCATTTTCAGTGCCTGCTTCAGGAGTCAGATAGCTTTTGTTAGGGGAGTTTTGTCTTCTTTTAAATGCACTTCCCTTCCCTGGATTAAGTGCATTTTTTTGTCCTTTAATGCTAATTTGTTGACACTTTCTAATTCTCAGCCTTTTCCCAGCAGATTGAAACCACTGTATTGTCACTAGAATATGCCACTCTGCTAAGTGGCTTTTCACCCCAGCCACCCCCTGCCCCTTCTTGGTGGTCTCTGCATTACATCTCTCTGCCAGATACTCTTGTTTTATTCAGTCCCCTGTTCTTTCTTTCTTTCCCCAGCTGAGTTTCTCT
The DNA here is from genome assembly GCA_910950805.1 of Acrocephalus scirpaceus scirpaceus. Taxonomy (NCBI): domain Eukaryota; kingdom Metazoa; phylum Chordata; class Aves; order Passeriformes; family Sylviidae; genus Acrocephalus; species Acrocephalus scirpaceus. The sequence goes on from OU383781.1 coordinate 19,235,519, forward strand.
TCTTTTCTGTTACCACACAAAGCAGTAATAAATTCTTATCTACATTGTTGGGTTTTTTTTGCTGTCCCCAACTTCAGGTAGTGCATTTTTGTTATGGATAACTGTAGAAGATCAGGTGCAGTGTTACTCTTCCAGAGGACTTTTCAGATTGAAATGTGTGACTTTAGCGCTGTAATGATGAATGGGGTTTGTTTTATAAAACTTTTTCCTGTTAAGACCTCCAGTGACAGAGCCTCTTCTGACAATCTAAGGCACAGATCAGCTTTATAGATAGCAAGTTTTTTGATTTTTTGGTTTGGGAGTTTTTTGTGGGTTTGGTTTCTTTTTTTCCTTACAGTCTTGTCTAATTTGTTTATTAGCAAGGAATCCAGTTGTCATTGGCCTAGCACATAAGAAGGTGCTGGGCTTTTTTCTTTCAAGGTCAGTAGTTCCCAAGGCTAAGAACACACATCAGTAGTCCACAGCTGGGTTGTGGATTCTTTGCAGCTTGACATACCTAGTGTTTTTTCTTTCCTCTCTGGTTCTTAAAGGTGCCATGGTAACTGCCAAATCTACAGTTTTAAGGAAAAAATGCTTGATAATGTGTTCTGATCATGTTTCCACTGATTTCCCATGTATTCTGTTTTTAAGAAATAAGAACAAACCTTGAAGAGCAGTGACTACAACTCTGTTCTCAAGATTGATGTGAACAAGTTACACTGCGAATATTGTACTTATTACACTAAAATAGCAACTTGATAGCCTTGCTTAATTCTTTTATGAATTTGCACAAGCCAAGATGATGGAATTGCTCAGTGATGTGAATTAATTCTCACAGGGTTGTATCAGAAGTGGAAATTTATAAAGGACTATTATTTTTGGATTTGCTCTATCTGTATTGCTTTTGGGAATTGTAGACTGTAAATCCAAGTTTCAGAGCAAACAGGGATGCTTCTGTTGTTGAGTGAAATATTTCTTTTATTGCCAAAAATGCATGTGCTTCTTTAATTTTGACTGTTTTCATACTTGTTTCCTCATAAGTTCTATTTCTCCTTGAGAAGCTCCTTTGTCTCTCTAGCCATGGAAGTTTCTATCCTTCTCTAGTTACAAGCTTTCTTCACAGATGGCCTCTTTCTCCTAAATCCAGTGTAGCTTCTCTACTAGAAAAGCAGTTAACCTGATTTCTAGTTTGAGCTCAGAGAAAATTCCAGTCAAAAACAAGAGTGTGTTGTGGTGAGTGGCAATTCTTACACCAGTCTTCATATTACAGCAAAATTCATATTTTTATGGTAGATTGACAGGCAGTGGGCCTGAAAATGAGTATGTCCAGAGATGCTGCTGTGTTCTGCAGGTGGTTCTGCTGAAAGTAGTGCTGATGCTCCCTGTGTACAGGAGGATAAAGCTGCCCTGGCTGTAACACTGTGTGAAAATAATGCTGAGGCTGTGAAGTCAAGTACTTGGAAGCTGGCAAACGGCAGAATGGGATTTGGTTCTTTTGCTGCTGTAATTCTGAGCTGGGCAGCCTTATCCTGCTTTCTTGAGATAGTGTTTCACTCTGCTAAAAGGTGGTAGGCTCTGCTGCAAGTCATCCTTTTGAACTCACTTTTTCCTTGGCTCTTTTCTCCCCAGTCCTGTGTGTCCATGAGTTGGTGTATTCTGTAGTTTTCCCCGGACAGCCAGTGTGGACACCCCCAGAGTATGACAGTCCCTGTGTTCTCAGGTCCAAGTTTGTGTTGCCCTTTGAAGACAACAGCAGAAAAGCTCTGCTAGCAGGACAGCACTAGATCAAAGCTGCCCCTCATCTGCTTCAATTTGGCAGTATACCTTCAGTCTTTCACTTTGAACTGTTTTGGATTGGGACTGTTGATCAAATCAGTCTTCTAGCCTGTTATCAAACCTGATTTTTGCTGAAAAGCCTCCAGTGCTACAAGTGTGAGATGGGGCATTTCAGTCTTCAGTGCTGGAACTCACTCAGGGCTGAGGCAGAGGAGAGCCTAGAAGTTACTGACAGAATTGAACTTCATGTACAAGTACTGAGAGGATGTTTTCAGTTGATTACATGTTAGTTGGTGGTGAAATACAGAAGATAAAATGATGACACTACAAAGAGAACTTCTGTTGGTAATTTCCAGTGTAACCTCAGATCAGTTAGTTGAACCTATACCTGTATTTTCCATGGTGATGCTTAAGACAACACAAATTTCATTTTCATACATATGTCAAACTTGTATCATGAATAGCAATATGAGTATATCCCTGGCTTCTGGGAACATTTCTTTCTGAAAGTAATGGGCTTCCAGACATGGGATGTCTTTAAGCTGTGTTGGCTTCCCCTTTCCCTTCCCTTTTTTTTTTTTTCTGTTTTCCCTTTTTTTTTTTTTTTTTACAAGAGAAGGTTCATATTAGCTCTACCAATTTCTTATCACTGGTTGGCCAAAAAAAATTGCCTTATTCCAAAGAAGTGATTTGTATGAAACCAAAATGTATAATGAGCATAGTAGGTAACATTAAAAAAGGGTAACTTCTGTTTGAGAGTTATATTTCTCACAACAGGCACTTTAATTTTTTCAGTGTGCTGTCCCCCCATTGGAAACAGGAATTCCATTTCTGCATGTGTTGGTTCAGACATGACATTTAAAGACATGGTATTTCTGCTTTTCAGTAAAAAGTAACTAGAGAAGTTAATATTCTTGTGTGTACCACATCTCTGCATGTCTATTCACTGTGCAACTGAATGGCCACAAAGCTGAGACAGCATCTTGAAGCTAAAAAAACCCATCTGCTTCCTCCTCCCTCTGGTTTCAGCAAGCTTGACAGCTACAGTTTATCTGAGCAAGAGAAAGTGATTAATTTCTTTTAGATTCTGGTGCATTCCCTCATTTCTTGTAGTGCTTACCTTTCTTATTTTGGCACTCTCTTAAGCATAGAGCCTGTAATTGCTCTCAAAAATATATTTCTCTGTCCATCAAAATAAAACAGAATGTGGGGTTATACTAATGCCCTGTTCACATATTCAAAACTGAAATGCTTTATGCTTCTGAAAACACCTAATTTTCAAGTGACTTGTATTATATAAAATACAATATTTTGAAGAGGCTTTTAAAAAGATCTTTATGAATGGAAAGTCATTTTTAAAGGCTTAGGAATTTGGTTTGTTTAGAACCTGGTGTTCAAACAACCAGGCAGTGTGTTTGGGCTTTGTGTACTGTCAGTGACTGCTTCTCTTCCAGCCTTGCTTTTCTTATTCTTTGCAGTATTAACTTCAACTCTGATGAATTAGCTCATGCACTTAAAATTTGGTAATATTTTGACACCAGTGATGTCAAAGGCTCCCACTTCTCTTGAAACAAGTGATGTTGGGGTAAGTGACTTGGATTAGGTTGGTGTGGAATGTGTGCCTTGGCTCCAGAAGAAATATCAGTTAATTTCTTGGTTCATACTGAGTTTCACTGCTCTGAAGGGCCTCCTCATCACGTGTGTGGACTCACTCTATCTTTGTTGTTTTAATTACAGCAGTTGCTTTAATGTGCTGTGTTGTAGCCATGACTCCAGCCCTGCTGCATGCATGCTTGCCATATGTGTAAACAGTTTGCTGGTTTTAGTGGTATGACCTGCTGGCCTCTGCCTGTATAAACAAATGAAGGCCAAAGTTCAGAGAGATCAGAGGGGAAACTTTAAACATCCTGCAAAATCTGCAGTCCATTAAGTGTACGTTAGTATTTGGTTACAGCCAATCCTTTTGTACTCCTGAGTAATTTGTTCATGGCATGTTTGGGAAAGGAGGGATGGCTTCACCTGGGGCTTGCTGAGAAACCAGCTTCAGTGGTATTTTCTTGACTTGGGAAGGGAATGCTCCAGGTGCTTCACTTTTCATTTAGATTGAGATTTGAAAGTTAAATTTGTGGGGACATTGGCCAAAGGGCTGTAGTGTGCAAAGAATGAGTAATGTGAGAGACCTGTGACACACAGGCAGCAGAACGAAATGTGTGGCAAGGAAGGAGGGAAAGCAAGAAGTAAAGTGAGAAGTGCCAGCAAGATCTACAAAGATGCAATTGAAAGAGCAAATGTGAAGAAGTCACTACTGCTTAAAAGGAAGAGAGAAGGCAGACAAGTCTGGAAAGAGGGTTAAAAAAACCCAACAATGCTGAGATTTTGACAGGAAATAAGCCTTGATGTAGTAAGTGAAGTAGCACATGGAAAAGAAAGGTCAGGACTATCCAAGCTCCTGAATGGCTGAACATCACTCCTGTACTTTCTTTACTTTCATCACCAGTTTTTCTGGTGGGAGCTCTGATTCCAACCCCCAGCTGTATGGTGTTAAGCACAGCCATGCTGAGCTTTCCTGGCCACTGCTTGTACCTGTTTGTTTTTGTAAAGCAGGCTAAGAACCTGTATAAGTCAAAGAACCTGGTGGATGTTCCCTGTGTTTTTAGTGTGAATTTTGCAGGAATCACTGTGATGCTATTGGCATCTCCCAGGATTTTTTGTCATTCATGACTTTACGACTGGAGTTTTCAATTTGAGTAGAAATGAGTGAACTGTTAATATTTCTCTATCTGAGAGGCTAAATTAACCCTCCATATTTTTGAATGACATACTCTTAATTTCTGATGGACTTCTGTAAGCTTTTAAATGTTGTTTTTCCCCTCAGTTTTCTGAACTTACTGTAGATTTAAATCTGTTACTTCTGTGCAATAGATCTTGTTGTCCTTCATGTCCTCTAAAATAATTTGCTAAACTTCCAGGTATAGCTGATCATCAGGAAGATATTCAAGGTATTTTCTAATTTCATTTCAAGAATAAAACAGAAACTAAATCATCTGTGATGCAAATGTTTTCAGAATCCTGCCTGTAACAGGATTGATGTACTTTTAATACTGGAGTTCCAGCCTTTTAGCATCATCCCCAGTAGCATTTCTGATACAAAGCTCTGGTAACATTTCTGAAATAAAGCTCTGGTAACATTTCTGAAATGCAGCTCTGCTAACTGTATGCAAGCAGCAGCTTCCTGAGAATGCATTTTTTTTTTTCCTAAATCACTTATGCAGAGGAAGTTCTAGACTTCCTCTGGCCCATTTTTACAAACACCTTTAATACATAATGCATACATAGGCTGTAATCTTAAAATGTTTGCAAAAATAAGTTTGTCTTCAAAACAAAACAGAGCAGGAACAAACCAGGGTGGTTTGGACTTGATACCAAAGGGGGTGATGCTTCCAGCAGCTTCCCTGGCCACAGAGCTGCAGTTCTGTACTTCTGCTGCTTACCTATGTGCTGCTGTGGCTCTTGATGTCTCAGCTCCTGGCTGGGGTGCATGTGAGGTGCTGCACACATGAGCAGTTAGTGGTGACAGCTCTGCAGAGAAGGAGCTGCAGGAGGAATTGGCCAGGAGTTGACTACTTCCAGAAAAACAACTTTGGGGAGGGGTGTCTGGCAGTGTTTGCCTGCTGTCATTAGAGGCTCTCTATTAGAGAGGGAAAGCAGACCCTCCTTCCGTGCTGCTCTCAGAGCAAGGGGAGCCATTACACTGTTGTGGTGGATGGGTTTCTCAGCAGCCCACAGAGAAGTCCTGGTCTACAAATCCCACAGCTCCAAGGAACTTCTCATCAAGCTCGTCAGCTGGAACCACCATCTGCTTTCTGTTCCTCAGATTACTGTGCTGATGGAAACTTCCTTAAAATGGCTATACCAAGAAACATTTTGGTTTTGAAATGTGAACATGAAATCTAAGGGTCACTTTTACCATGGTACACTAAATCACTCCCCATTATTGTGAATTTTAAGTTACTAGTTTGCTTTATAAGATGTCTTAACTAATTGTTGCAGTAGACTTCTTATGTTAAATAGGAAAAATATTTGCTTTCCTAGGTAGAGAATAACAAAATGTTTTATAGAATTATTTGTGTTCCTGTCACTGACAATTCCGGCAATGACAAATGGCATTGTTTGCTATTTTTCCCTGTTGTATGTTTAGATACCCTTATAAGCAGGATAAGCTGTAGACCCAAAACCGTATCAATTTTAGCGTCTTCTTGTTTTGTTCTCAGTACAGAATTGCCTCTGCACTGGTGATTTTTTTAAAAAGAGATTAGGGTTTTAAATTAGAGCTTTTGGCTAACTCTGCAGTATTAGTTTATGAAGTAATGCATTAAAGGAGATGTTTGGTAGGTGCTGCTCTTGGAGCAGGTGAAAATGAAAATCCAATGTTCTCTCTACTTGGGAAGTTGCTCAGTACTATGAAAAGAAGAAAACCACATTTATATAACCAATACAAGAACACACATTAAGTGTAAAAAAACTTTATTTTTCAGGCTTTTAGCATTAAGATTTTGAGCCAAAAAGGCAGATGGTAAATCCATTTCCTAATGCTAATCTAACAGTAATGTTCTGATCCTCTGTGGAGCTCAGTAATGCTGTGTGCTTCTCTGAAATCCACTGGCTGCTGGGAAATGCTATCTCCTTGTGCAAGAAAGTCTTCTCTGCTTAAGCTGGAAATGGAGGAGTTTCTCCTTTTAGTGAGCAGGTGGGCAATACTGTTTCTGTAGTTTCTCTGCAGGAAGTATGGTAAAATGTTTTTTTAGGAGTTGGGGAAAAAGAGTGCTTTGGTGTCCTTTGAGTGTACAGCTGTAAGCTGTCTTTTACTCATTCTTTTCTTTCTTTAATCTGCAAATGATACTGTCTCTATTTGCACAGGTTTGAAAAATGGGCTCTGTTCAGCTGATTCTGCCAGTTGTTTTGCAAAAACAGTATTTTAAAATAGTCTCTTGAGATAAAATGTGAGAAATGACCTTTGAAGAAATTGGGGTAAACCAAGTGAGTTATACAAATGCAGTTGTGCAAAGCTGTCTAGATGTGTCTTGAACACAACTAGATTTTACTTGATTCCATGAATAAACTCTAAAATTCTTACGTTTTTTAAAAAGAGTTATTTTCTTTGACTGTCAAGAAGTTACTCATTTTGTTTAATGTGGAAAATCATGATAAAGCTGATTCAGTTGTAGAGCACTCATTTAGCCTTACAGAATAAGAAGCAGCCAAAGAGATGGATTTTCAGGTGGTGGAAGGGAGAGGTACTGACTAAAGGCCCTTCTGGATCTTCTTGCTGCCAATGCTTAGACCTGTTCTGCTTTTGTTTCTCTGTCCAAGTTAGTTGCAGTCACAGGACTTTTTAGGGGCGCTTTGGCTCCAGTTGACAGCTTTTACTCTGTTCTAGCTTGACTGCAGTAAATGGATAAGCAAAGGGAGCCTTTTCACAGAAGGGCCAATGTTCTGTATTACATGACATGTCCAAAGAAGGAAGTGTTCTGGATTCAGCGGGATTATATCTGTAATTTTTCAGATTTTTATCTGGGTTTTTTAGGTAATAACTTCCACATTTGGCTGCATTATAATTTGACAAATAAGCTTCTGCAGACAGAGCCGAACTATCCATGTCCCAAATGGGCCATCCAAGATGAATGATACATATATTTCAGAGATATATAGATAGAGGTAGATATATATGTATGTGTGTGTATATAATTCTTATCCACTTTAGGGCCTTTCTTCACATTCTCATAGAACACATTCAGCTATTTTTGGAAAAGTGAAACCAAATCCTTTATTAAACACGTAATTGTGTGGTGCAGACAGCAGTCTCCAAAGATGTTCCTATGCTTTTTGCCAGGTAAATGTAGCAGGGAATTCAGTCCCTCCTGGGGCGCTTCTGCCAGCAGTCTCCAGTCATTTCCCGCCTCAAAGGGAAAACAACGAGCAGTAAATGATTTCTGGTTTTAATTAGGCTGACAACGATTCATGCCCTGAAGTATGTTAGAAGAGACAGTCATTAAGTGTAGTGTCCCTGGAGGAGTTTCCTGCGTGTCCGGGAATTTGCTGGTGTGCAGCATCTCCCTTGACTTTGTTTTGTGGTGACTCTGCAGCCCTTATCTGGCCTTTTGTGTTCAGGCTACAGCAATTCCCACATCTCTCCTGTTGATACCTCAGACCTACTTGGGCAGTGCTTTTTTGAGAGAACACGTATATTTTCAATTACCTTGTCAACACTATGTACAATAGAGTCCATTACAGAGGGCACCTGATCTAGTTTGTGCTTCCCATTGATCCAGGCTGGAGATCTAGTGCTCAGATAAAGATGAAGTTAAAAATCTAATAAGAATTTGGGCTTTTGATATTAGAAACTGTAACAAAGGATAGGATGATTAGACAGGTGAATATATATAATGATTATTTCATGGAAAGGAGTGTAATGCTTTTTAGTTACCTGAAGGTGGGAATGTGTAGGAGTAAGGGCAGCCCAATAGGATTTGAAATTTCAGATACTTCAGAGAACCTAATGAAAGAATCCCTTCAGAAAAACTTGTATGTTGGAAACTTGAAGTTGAGCAGTTCTTCTGGGAACCTTTTTTAAAAACAGGCAAGAAAAGATGGAAGCAAATGGTCAGGTTCTAAGTTGGGAAGAGAATATGAGTAGGATCTCTGCTGGCCTCTACTCTGCTCAGTACGGTAACAGTGAATTGGAAAATAAGGTGAAGTAACTTAGACACTATCTTTCAAAGCAGATAAATCTAAATAGGACTCTGAGCAGAGTCTTGTAGTAATTAACTTGACAGTAAAAACGTAGGTGAAATTTGGTGATATTATGTGCCCAGTAATGTGTAGCAAGATGGAGTGAGGGGAACAAATCTACTGCTGTGTGGTGTGTGAGGAGTTCTGTGCAGGATGAGCTATTGTACCTGGAAGGAGATCTTGGAGACACTATGTTTCATATGATGAAAATGTCACTAATGAGTGGCCCAGAGGGTGAATGTGATGCTTTTAATTGGGACAGAGCAGGGAACTGGTGATGTTATTGTGGCCAGCTTGTGTCTTGATTACTGTGTGCTCTTCTTGTCCATACCTGCCCTCTCCTACCCCTTCTCCCCAGATGTTAAAACATGTAAATAAATACTGAATTACATAGATACTAAAAATTAATAGGCTGGATAGGAAGGAAAGTACTGCTTCTGCACAGGGAAAGAATAAATAAACCGGGGTCTGACCAATAGTCCACCTACCTTTGTATCCAGTCCTCAACTGCAACAATTACTAGCTGGCTAAGGGGCAGTGTGGGAACTGGGTAAGCTCAGAGAGAGAGTGAGCCCTTTATTTCCCTGATTTCTCTGAAGCTTTATTTCATCTGGGTGATCCCTTAGCCTCTAATCATCTGGATTTCATACTTTACCAGATGGATATGTGTTTAGTAACCCTTAATAGTTACTTTCCTAAACGCTCTCCTCTTCTTCTGGGGAGCTATGTAAGCTTTTTGCATCCAGAGCACGTTGTGGCAGCTTACATATGTGTTATGTGACAAAACACCTCTCTTGATTTGTTTTGGCTTAACTCTTCAGCCTGAAAAAGAAATCACTGCAGAGAATATTAAAAAAATGCCTGTGCATTCATAAATGGCACAGAAAACGTTGACTGTGGAAGGTTCTGTGTCAAAGTTTGGTGACGGAGGTGTTCCAGCGAAATACCAGGTGCCTTATTTAAAAAAAAAAACCCTAAAATTACACATTGAGAAAAAAAGTTCTATAAATTATTGCAGTGAGATTATGTGAAAATCAAAAGTGTAAATGGACTTGAAAAGGAATGAAATACATTAATAAAGGATCTACTGATATTTGTTGGACATGCAGTCCGGTTACATCCTTCAGCACGGAAATGTAATAAAATGAAAAACAAAAGAGCGCCAGGCAAGCTCTCATAAAATGATCTGCTCATAAAAAAAGTTGAAATTTTATATGGTGCTTCCTCATATATTAAAATAAATATAAGATTTAGCTATATGTTTTTTGAAACATTGAAAGGTAACAAGTGAATCTGTGATATGCACGTTCTGTGATCTCTGACAGGAGAGACAAGATAACGTGATAACGTGATATTTAGTAAAATGTCAAGTATTTCTGAAGAGCACTAAAGCTGCTACAGGAGCTGCAGCAGGGATTACAGGTTTGCCTGGTCATGTAAGGTGAATTTCATTTCCACTTCACCTCTATGAATAAGATGAAAATAAAATATGGAAGTACTACTGCTAGAATTATTTGATATTCTATTTGTCACACGTGTTTTCCATTACCAAGTAAATGCTTAAAATAGTTCCAGGAGTCTGAAAACAAGTTTTTGTCAGACACAGTTTATAAAATAGTTTCAACCACTTAAAATGGAAACAGCTTAAAATGGATTATTATAGGTAAGCCTAAAAACTGCCCTCAATAAAGATTAGACCATGGCAAAATTCCTGCTGTTGCTTGGTAGTGAAGTTATTACTGTCTTTTTTTCTTGAGCTGAATATGGCCATCTGTTCATATTTAGGTAAACTTTAGCCCTAAAAGGAAGCTGTGTATGAAGCTGTGTTTGCAGGTATCCTTATGGCTACTCACCAGCTGCTCATTCAGAACTGGTCATCACAGACTCACTGTAAATGAAAAACCTCCCTGGTGGAGAATGGGCACAGATCCTTTGCCTTCTCTCTCACTGCAGAAAGCAGATGCAGCCTAGCCTGTGAAGAGGGAAAATGTTCTGTTTAGAATGAAATACCTTATTAAGCCTGAGCTAAAAATCAGCTGTTAATTCAAACCCAGCCACCAGTGCTTCAGCAGAGCAAGGGAAGTAAACGCTGCCTCCTGACTAATTTTAGATCAATTTCATTACACACCACTTTATAAGAGTTACACTGGCACTGATCAACTAACTGGTACAGTATCTGAAATAGGAGTTGTATTCAAAAAATACGGAAAAACAACTGTTGCTAAAATTGGGGATATGTATCCTTGAAATGGCTCGCTTAAGGTGAGTTTTCTCTGACTTAGGGCAAATCTGCCCTTTCTGGTCTGCTTACACTGTGTGTGTGTGGGTTGATTCCTTTTAAAGATGGTGTATTTATATCCAAAATATTTGGTGACTGACACCAGTCTGCCCTGACTTGTTTCTGCATACAGTTGGAGACTAATGTTCCATGCTGTATTCTTAAAGTATCATTTAGCATGGGACAAAAGCAGCCTTTTGCCTCATGTCCTTGCAATGCTGTCAGTCTAAGCCTTGGTGTAAGTTGGCTTTCAGTGGGCTGCTTGTGGAACATAATTGTGGCTGAATTTGAGGACACCCTTCTGGCAGTCAGTGAGGTTAGTGTGACTGTTGAAAATCCTCACCTCCACCAAAGCATTGCTAACAAATACATCACTGAAACAGTGTCCCAGTGGAGGTGTCTATTAGCAACACTTTGCTATCTAAAAAAGATAGATTATAAAAAACCTACCAACATTTTTTTATAACTTATCTCTTTTTTAACCTGAGAAGTTTATGGGACAAGATATTGAGTTTTTAGGAATATTAGTTAGGAATACTTTGGATCCCTGAACCAGCTGGGAGTAGTTCATTTGCAGATTGATTTATCTGCCAGCAGCCTTAATCTATTTGACGTCCATTGATCCGGTCTATTAAAGAAGGTCACTTTCTTGTTATTGCCTGAATTGGAGCTTAAGATTCCAAACTGCCCAACTTTGGCAAGGTCTTTCATTAGGTAACGAAGTCTTCTCCCAGCTCAGAATGACACCACCAACCCCTGCCTTGTCTCTTCCAGGTTTTATCCTTTCAGTAGCACCAGATGTTCTACAAGCTTATGTTTGCAGCAAACCTCCTGGGCCTGTTTATTGTCAGACCGTTGCACTGCAGTGTCAGGGAGGTCAGCAGTTGACCTATAAAAAAAAAAAAGTAGTTGATTTCAGAGGAAAATAAAATGCCTGAGGTAACATGTGAAAGCAGTGTGCATTTTTGATGTTTAATTCTCTGTGAGAGAGTGAGTGAATGAGGGGATGTTTTGTTGTTGGTGCCTAGTGATCAGTTCCTGAAATTAAAAAAAAAAATCAAACTGTGGGATTTAATTAATTTAGCAGGCGAAATTGCAGCAGTTTCTACACGACAGTTTAAAACCATGCCATTTTGGGTTTTGTATTTGGTTGGTTGCTTTAAATTCAGTGCTGTTTAAATTCACTTTCCTGAGGAGGTTGCGTGTTGCTGAGGTCACCCCTCAGCTGCTGGGGTTGTGCTCCTGGTGCTGCAGCAGCCTGTGTTAGGTAAGAAGTGGAGCAGCTCCTCTGGCCTCCTGGCCAGTTTCTCTTCTTGCTGAGGTTTGCAGGGTGTCCCACAGGCCACTATGGCAAGGCAAATTCACCTTGGTACTAGTTCACTCTTCTGCCTTCTCCATTCTTTGCTGAAGCAATGAGATCTCTTTCAGAGTTGAGTGTGTGTCCTTCTAAAGGAGTTACCTAAGTTCTGTATCTTTTCTTTTTGCATGTGTGTGTGTCTCTAAAATGCTCTTTTTTCCCCAAGTGTTGTTTATTCTGCCCTGTAACTTGACAGTGTGGTGACAGTGTGGTCTGTGCAATCCTCCTCTACACTCCCTGCTGCTGTTTTATTGAGTGAAAGTGACCTCTTCAAAGACAATAATGTAACAATGCTGTGATGATGTCAGGGCTTTGAAACACTTCATGTTCTTTCTTGATGTCAAGGTCCTAATAAAGTGCCAAAAATACCCAGGAAGGGAACTGATAACATATTGTGCACATCACACAAAGGACTTGACTGTGAAAAACATTGCTTTCCTTTTAATGTTGATGTTTTGCGTTTATTGTCTGGGTGCAATTGAAAAAATCACCATCTACCCCCCTTTAAAATCTTTCTCCCTCTCACCCCCCTCCCCGGTACTGTGTGTACTTGTGGTCACTTTTGATATTCTGTTCATAGTTTGGTTTTTCTTCCTTTGCAAGCATTAAATTTGCTTTCTCTTGGGAAAGTGAAAATATTGGAAGTAAGCAAACTTGGACTACAGTCTCAAGATAAGAAGGGACTTTGAGGGTCAGTGTTGTCCAATGACATTTAATACTTGACTAGATTGCTCCCAGGGCATAGGAACTAAGTTTAGATACTGGGGCTGTTTTGAACATACTGAGTTAAGCTTCAAGGGGGAAGAAAAGTATATGAAATCATACAGGATAACTGTGTTATTTATAACGCTCATAATTCTCATAATTCTCAAGTATGTAAGAGAGTAACATATATTTTAATGAAACTGTAATAAATCCTCGACTGAAAAGAAAATAAGGTAACTTCATAATATGGTTGCTTTGGGCTATAGGATGATTTAGAAGATAGATTTATTAAATATGTTTCATTAAGGAAATTATTTGAGCTTCATATTGGGATTGACTCCCATTTAAATAGATAATCAGCATACTTTAAAAATAAGAAGCATGAGAAATGGACAGAAGAGGCTTTTGTATAAGAAAAAGTTTTATCAGATGCTTTTTCTTGTTACTCTATTTTTGAAGCATTTGTTTGGTGCATTAGCCCTCTGTGCAAATTTTTGTTTGCTATTCTATTACAAAGCTCTTTTGACTGGAGCACTACTGTATAGAAACACAGACTCTATTATTAAGACTCGTCCTGCTTGACATTGCTTTATTACAAAGAAACTTTTTGTGGAGAAAATGCTTTAGGTAGCTGAGATTATTGCAGCGTTAACATGGCCATGTGCTCCTAGAAAGTTCATAAGGCAAGGAAAAAAGCCTGGCACTTCTTGAGCTAAAGAGCTTGTGTTGGGATGAGGCCAAGCTAAACACCTCCACGTTTATGATTCACATCTCTCCTCAGCTCTTGGGGTTCCCTGGCATTTCTGCCATTGCACAGGGGCTGCCTGCAGGCACTATGGATCCCATTGTCGTGTGGAACAAATACATGGAGAGCGTCTGGGGAGAAATAAAATTCCAGTTCTTTGACCTTTTTAAGAGAAACTTTACTGCATCTGCCTTTACAAACAGGCCCTTTTCCATGAGAGGAAGTGTTAAGAAATGTGTGGGTGAATCCACGCATTTTTCCATTGCTGTTTAAATGTGTACTTCAATGTTAGATTTTAAAATATGTGTAAACCAATCAGCAAACCGTAAATACTTACTAAAACTTGTTGAAACTGTTGAAATGTGTGTTTTTCTTGAAATCACACTCAGGCCTTGTTTGTTTCTTTGGGTTTTGTTTTCAAAAGCTGAGAAAAGTTTTTCAGAGAACTCTGCATCAAGTCCTATATCAGATTTTTCTCTCCCTCTCCATACACCTACATATTTTTATAAGTATAAATAATAACCATATGGTTCTTGAGCTTGAATAACCCTCTTCTGTCTTAGTCCATCAGAGACGAGGTTGCCCTCTGTGCTCAGCTATCAGCTGCCTTGCTCTGCTCCCTGCATGGTTCAGTGCTCCTCCAGCCAGAACCCACATCATGCTCTGGGAGTTGGTATTCAAGGAAAAAAATGACGAGAAAGAGCCCTTTGAAGTTCACATGTGCAGGGCCCAGCAGGAGCTGCTGGTTAGAAGGAAAATATGAACTAGAAGTTGTATGTTTTAATAGTTAGGGTAATTTATTATCCTTTGGTACACTTTATCGGGATATGCAGTAAATTGCCCAGTTGTGCAGCTTTTTTAATTTAAGTTCAGCCACCTTGATACAGCTGCTAATTCTGCTTACTGGATCAGATTAAGGAGTTGCAGGGTGATTTTGTGGCTGTTGCTCTGCAGGGTTAAACTTGGGTGATTTTGGATCTCTTGGATGAAGAGGAGCTGAGATTCATTCAGTCACAATAGAGGCAAATTCTGCCTTGGCTTTGTCCTGCCCTGGCCAGGGAAGCTCCACTCCTGATTTTAATGTGGGCACACAACTGAGCACCTCTGGAAATGCCCCCATGGCCACTGGAGTAGTTTGTAGCTATGGCAGCCAAGGTGACTCTGCTGTTGCTGCTCAGAGCACGTTTGTAGCTGTGATGAGGCACATAACGTGCCCATTGTGTTCTCCATTCAGAAATGGAAAATCAGCCCAGGCTGGGTGCCTGTCAGTTCCTGGGCACAGCAAGGCAGCCTCTCCTCTCCCTCTCTATCAGATCTGGAAGTTAAAGGTCTTCAAGTACTCATGCTGCAAACTAACCCTTAATACTGGGCCATTTGCATGGCCAGCTGGATAAAGCACAAAGCCGGTGACAGATTTTTGGTGTGCAGAGCCTCTGATGCCCTTGAGTAATGCCTGGCTGGCAGCTGCTTCCATGGATCCCCAGGTAGGATGAGGGGCTAGTTTGAGAGATCTGTGCCATGGGGTTCTTGTCTCTTCATCATTAAATATCAAGTATTTACTAACATGTCTTTCAGGCAGCAGCTAATGGAATTAGGGATATTTTATGTCATCTTTACATCAATAATGCAGTATGGGCCACATCAAGAATTGATTTTTGTGGTGTGTGTTTGGGGAAGGAAGAAGAAAGATAATTTAACTCTTGACAGTGAGAAATTTCTTTCTGTAACTCCAGTTTGATGTAGATTCTGGTTGTGACCTTGAAGTCACATCTAGAAGCAAGGAGCCTAATTAGTAGAATTTCGTAATTACTTTAGATGACACCCTAAATTACAGCTGTGCAATAAAATCAATACCTCTGGAGCAAAGCAAATTGTACTGCAAAGACAGGTTAGTGTGTAGGATTATTCTGGTTGTATTGCTGTGTGCATAGGTTGTAATATCAGTGTTTTATTGTGTCTGCAAACTATGTGGTGGTTGGTGGAGTTTGTTTTTGTTTGGTTGGTTTGTTTTTTTCTCTATGGGATAGAAGAAAGATAGCCCGTGAGCAGAATTGTTAATTCTTCCATGTGCTATTTCCACGCCTATTCTCCCTCAGCTGGAGAAAATCACCACTTCTATTTGCTAGTGCCAAGTTTCCTGTGTCCTTTGAGAGGATCAGTGGCATCCTCTAAGCTGCCTCCAAAAAGGAGCAATAACTTGAGCTTGCCTGTGCCATTGCAGATGGTGAGGGAACGCCATGACTTAGCAGAAATAATCCAAGGCAGGAGCATATCCAAAAGGAGATGGCAATTCCATAGGGCAGTAGGGAGCATTATTTGTCACTTCTAGATAAGCAAGGAACAGACTTTTATAAGCTGCAGGGTGGATTGACAAAACCTCCCCTGAAGGCTGACAGGAAGCTTCTAATTCAGCATTGAACATTGCAGAAGTCTGGAGTTTGTATGCATGAGCTGACATACACCTGCTTGAGTTTGTTTACCCTGCATATTAAGTACTGAAAAACCAGTATTTGTGTGTTTATTTCTACAATTTGATTTTTTCTTTTGGTTTGCACATTGTAAATATATATTCAAACATTTGTAGCAAACAGTATTTGGGAACATGATGTGCAAGAACGGATATTTTTAGCATGCAATTGTTTGTTTGTTTGTTTTTTGAAAGTGAAAAATATTTCAGTTGAAGCTTTTGCTTATCTCTGTGGTACTGAACACTTTCTGTTCAGGATGCAGCATTTCTATGTAACAAATACTTCAAAAGTCTTATGGCCATTACTGTTATTTCATGGTTCTAATGGAGATTATTTATTTGTTGATGGAAGGGTACCATTTAGGTAGCATTTCCTTATTAATATCTTGCTTTTTTCTCTGTTTTATAGGGTGATAAAGATAAGTAGGATTTCTCTTTCATGCTGCTTTGTAGTGGTTTTGAGTAATTCCTTGAATTTGTAAATGGAGTGCTAAAATATGAGGCATTTCAGTTCTGAAAATCATATATCATTCATTTCAAGAGAAAACTTTCTGGTAGGCTAAAGCTTGTGTCTTGATAGGGAAGCTTAGAAGGTCCATTTTGATTTCAGACAAGTGCTTCAACCCTGTCTTTTGCAGCTGAAGAGACATGCGATTAATATGAACGTGTTGGATGCCTGTTGCGTAGCAAAGAATATTGTCTTTTATGAAATATTAAGGATTCTAACTACATGCTGTGCTACAGACAGTTCCAGGGTTTCCTGGTATTTCTCCAGAAGTTCATACAGGAACTGTTTGTGTGTTAGGCCACCCAATGTTTCTGGGCACTGGTGTAGTAGAGAAGTCAAACGTCAGCATCTTCAAGTTTAGTTTAGCAAAGGCATTTCAGCTTTTCCCATTATCCAAAGTGCTAAAGCCATGGCTGTGTGCTTTATGTGCTGTGTTCACAGCATCATCTCTATTTACCAAATTCTTCCAATGTATGCTTTGGTGAAATGAGGAGGAACATCAGTAAGACTTTTACATTGGACTTCCAGAGGGCAGACTTTGGCCTGTTTAGGAGACTTATTCAGCAAGTTCCTTGGGAAGCAGCCCTTAAAACCAAAGGAGTCCAGGAAAGGTGGGTGTGCTGCAAAACAGTGATCCTGAGGGTGCAGGAATAGACTGTCCCCGTGTGCCAAAAGATGAGTCAATGAGGCAAATGTCCAGCCTGGATGGGCAACGAGGTTTTGAAGAAACTTAGGAATAAAAAGAGGATGTATCATCTTTGAAAGGTGTGTCAGGTCTGTCAGGAAGTATTTAAGGGAATTGCTAGGGCATGTAGGAAAAAAAAATTAAAGAGGCCAAAGCTCAGTTAAAACTTAATTTGGCAACTTTTGTAAAGGATAATAAAAGATGTTTTTACAAATATATTAATGGCAAAAGGAAGGGTAAGACCAACCATTGTTCCTTTTTGGATGAGGAAGGGAACTTAGTAACTGCAGCTGAGGGGAAGGCAGAGGTGCTTAATGCCTTCTTGGCTTGTCCTCAGGACAACTGCCCTTCTGGGTTGGTAGATGGTGTCAGAGTGGTCCCCTTTTAATCCAGGAGGAGGCAGCCAGAGAACTGCTGAGCCGCTTAGATGTTCATAAATCTATGGGGCCAGATGGGATCCATCCCAGGGTGATGATGGAGCTGGCAGATGAGCTTGTGAAGCCACTCTCCATCACCTGGCTCACTGGTGGGGTTCCAGATGACTGGAAGCTGGCCAATGTGATTCCCATTCACAAAAAGGGTGGAAAGGAGGATCCTGGTAATTGTAGGCCAGTTAGGCTGACCTCAGTACCCAGTAAGGTCATGGAGCAGTTTATACTGAGTGCCATCACACAGAATTTACAGGATGGCCAGGGTATCAGACCCAGCCAACACAGGTTTAGGAGGGGTAGGTCATGTTTGACCAACCTGATCTCCTTTTAGGACAAGGTGACCCATCTGGTGGATGCAGGAAAGGCTGTGCATGTTGTCTGTTTGGACTTCAGCAAGGCCTTGGATGCTGTCTCCCACAGCACACTCCTGGAAAAGCTGACAGCCCACAGCTTGGACAGGAGCACTCTGTGCTGGGTTAGGAACTGGCTGCATGGCCAGGCCCAGAGGGTGGTGGTGAACGGTGCTGCATCCAGCTGGGGACAGGCACCAGTGGTGTTCCTCAGAGGTCTGTGCTGAGGCCAGCTCTGTTCAATATTTTTATTGACAACATGGGTGAGGAAATTGAGTCTTTCATTAGCAAATTTGTGGACAATACTAAGCTGGGAGTGTGTGTCGATCTGTTGGAAGGGAGGAGGGCTCTACACAGAGACTTGGAATGGTTGGATGGATGGGCAGAGTCCAATAGGATGAAATTTAAGGAGTCCAACCAAGTCCTGCATTTTGGCCACAATAACCCTCTGCAGTGTTACAGGCTGGGAACAGAGTGGCTGGACAGTGCCCAGGCAGAAAGGGACCTGGGGGGACTGGTGACAGCAGCTGGACATGAGCCAGCAGTGTGCCCTGGTGGCTGGGAAGGCCAATGGCATCCTGGCCTGTATCAAGAATGGTGTGGCCAGCAGGAGCAGGGAGGTCATTCTGCCCCTGTACTCAGCACTGGTGAGGGCCAACCTGGAGTGCTGTGTCCAGTTTTGGGCCCCTCAGTTCAGGAAGGACATTGAGTGTTGTGTCCAGCTCTGGCCCCTCAGTTCAGGACGTTGAGACACTTGAGTGCATCCAGAGGAGGCAACGAGGCTGGTGAGGGGCTGGAAACACAAACCCTGTGAGGAACAACTGAGGGAGCTGGGGTTGTTTAGCCTGGAGAAAAGGACACTCAGAGGTGACCTTATCACTCTCTACAACTTCCTCAGAGGTGGTTGTGGTCAGGTGGGGGTTGGTCTCTTTTCCCAGGCAGCAACTGACAGAACAAGAGGACAGAGTCTTAAGCTGTGCCAAGGGAAATATAGACTGGATATTAGGAAAAAGTTTTTTACAGAAAGAGTGATAAAGTACTGGAATAGTCTGCCCGGGGAGGTGGTGGAGTCACCATCCCTGGATGTGTTTAAAGAAAGATTGGATATGGTTTAGCTGAGGTGTTGGGGCATGGGTTGGACTCAGTGATCTTGAAGGTCTCTTCCAACCCAGTGATTCTGTGTTTCTGTAACTTCATTGAAATTCAACAACATGTAGGCACGTGCTTGATCGTCCTTGAGGACCTCCTGGTGCCTGGTAAAAATCTGTAGAAAGAGCCCAACCCACCTGTGGCAGGAGCTGGTGATGAGCACATCCTGCTGAGCCAGCTGATCCATCATTACCGATGGAGCTTAGGGATCCTGGCTCTCCTCTTGTACACCCTGCATTAAGGTAATAGGCTGTGATTACAGACTGACTTAGCCAGTTTGAAAAAAAACAAACCACAAGCTCTTCCCAGCCTTGTATCAAATATTCTTTTGCTGATGCTGAGAGAAATGAGTGCAGGCAGACTGTGAATACGCTTAACCCTCTTTTAAATTTGTCTGTGGCGATGCAACTCGCGTCCTTGCCCATTGACACATGGAGCAGACGTGCTCCTTGCCTGCAGCCTTGCTGAGTTGACTGTCTCTGTCACCAGTCTGTGCTATCAGCCCATCATCTGGTCATATTTTTATTCTGCTGGCAAATCTGCCTCATCAAGATCATTGATGGAAAATTTCAGGTTTTTGTTTCTTCTGACACTTCATTTTCCTGTGATGTATTAAATTTATGATAATTGATTTTTAATTTATTGCATGCTGTTTAATGTGCATGGCAAGGAGATGTGTACTCATGGCCCTTGGATATCAGCCTTTGCAAACACACAGGTACTGCAACTCTGGAATAAGTGCCTGTTTATTGGTGAGTTTACTTGTACCAAAATATTAAAAATTATATATATTCAAGGATTATTTTTTGTCATTGCATACACAAGACTTACATTCTAATGTGTTTGAAACACAGAGCAAGGTCTTTGTAATTCACCTCTCCCTGCTTCCCATGGGCTGTCATTCTGTCTCCATCTTCCTTTGTGTGATTTCAGCTGAAGGGGGAAAAAGGATGAGTCATCCATCAGCTTATTGTAAGACAGTGTAGACAGCTGTAAATATATCCTGTCTGGAGATTGGATTTCAGTAATCAGCACAAAATAACCATTGACATCACACAGGGTAACTCTGAGCTCGTCTCGCTCAAAAAAAGGGAGTGGGGGAAAGGAATTAATGGTGCCAAAATAGCAAAGGGCAATACTCCTTGTGTACATCATGCGTGTCCCTGTGGTGTTTGTGGCCTCCACAAACTGCATGGGAACAATTAACTTGCACACTGTTGCTGTGTGCTAGTATCTTAACATGGCTTTCTTTTAAAAAATACTACTAGTAAAAATCTAGACATGAGGGCACAGCAGTTTCTGTGCTTAGGGCTAAACTTGTGGCATGGGGAACAGGTCCATCATGGTACCTTTCTTAATTGTAGACAGCTTGAATTGAAATCTTGACTTTTACTTGCAGAAGTATTTGAGGAGGATGTGTCTAAAATGGGATGTGTATTTATTTTTATGAGCATGGCTTTTGTATGCCTGTGGTTCACGGCTTGCATGTCTCCTTGAAGTTTGAAAGAAGTGAAAGTGAGTGAAGTGAACCAGTTTCCCCTGCATATCTCGTGTTTGTTTATTTGGAGTGCTCAAAGCTACCAAGGCATTAAGGCAAAATAGCTGCTTCCAAAGGCAAATGAGAAACATGGCCAAGAGCTAGGAATAGCATGAGGTTTGACATTATTTTCTGTCTGGCTGAGCAACAGCCAGAGAGACAACAAATATCCAGGAGAGACTGAGAAAGAGATTGCACTCTAACATCGCTATGGCCAGCTGCTGTTTCCTTCAGAAATAGCATTTTAGCAGTATGGGTCTTTATTAAAGCCCCTTTTTTCTTTCTGGAGTTACTGGAGGGGTTAGGATCACTCCATAATAACCCTGTCCAAACCAACAGTTACAGTTGATATGTTTTATTTTACCCAATATTATGAGTTTCATAATCTGTTGAATGCGTGCACAGTGGGGGATTTTGCATTCATTTGAAAACGGCTAATTTGTAGTGCCTCATGCAAATCAACTCTTTATCAAAAAGCATCAGGGAGCATGCGTGTACTTTGTTTTCATGCCCTTCTCAGATGGATCTGTAGGTTGGAAGCTTCCACAGTACAGACTAGAAGAAGCAGGTCTCTGCCTGGCATATGGAAATGAGATTTAAGAAATGATTCAGTGATGCCTAGATTTGCTGTTTTGAAATAGAAATCAGTTGCAAAACAAAGATGTTGCTTTAATATGGGTTGTGATAGCCTTGCTAGTGCTGCTACAGAAGGCAGGAATGAAGTAAAAGTTTATTTTAATAACTAAACCACCAAATCCTCTATTTTCCTTTCACCGTAGCTATATGTAGTCCATGTTCAAAGAGTTGTTGCTTCTGTTGGAAACTTCTCGGTTTAACATAAAGTCTGTAATTCTGTTGAACAAATGTTTGAAATGTTCACATCAAATGTAGGTGCAGTGGGATCGGCATACATAGGTCTGGAAGCAAGTAGCCTGAAAATCCAGCTTGGCTTGTGGCTCCCCAGGCTGCTGTGCCTTCAGGAGGCCCCAGATTTGGTGTACAAGTGCTGGCAGCCCTGGGCCCCACACACTGTGTGTGGCTCAAAACCAGCAGGAAATGGAGCTCCTAGACTGGGGTTTAAGATACTTAATCCTGGAAATAGTGTCTCTGTGGAAACATGTGCGAGTTAAACAGTGCCATTACATTGTTTGGGGTTTGTTTTTTCCTCTCCTTGTTTTCCTCCAAGTTTTTAGAACCTAATATTTTTAATTGTAATTTTAGTTCTTTTGGTGAGTGTCTTCCTCTTTGAAGCAGCAGCAGGTCTGCTGTCCCTGCTGTTGCTGGGCACAGAGTATAGGTGACAATGCTGGTAATGAAGAGCAGGACTCAAACCAGCCAGAGCAGCAACCCTCTCTGATTCATAGAGTACAAATAATGAAAATTTTCCTCTTCTGATTCAGGACTACTTTTCATGCATTAAAAATTTCAAAAGAAGAGGAGGACGGTGACTGTGTGTGGTCTGAGGAAAGAGATTCACCAGTTTAATACTGAAAGATGTGCCTTAACTGCTGAATCATCCTCTTGGGGATCCTTTGAACTTTAATGTGGCTGGAAAGAAGTGAACATACTGTTTCTGTGCAGTATAGCATAAATGTGTTGTCTTCCTCCAAGGACTTAGTATTTAATGTGAAATTTGTTATTTGCATTTAAAAATGCATTCAGAAGTTTGTAAATAAGCAGCTCGGGTTAATTGTTGGAATTAACATGTGCAAAATACATGATCTTCCCCTGAGGGAATTCTGGATGAGCACTTTCAAGTTTATTCCTTGTGCAGCTACCTCATCCTTTTTGGATGACTTGAAAGGCTGCCAGCATCTCTGCTGATTCAGAACAAGCTGATAGTGTTCTCTGCAGAGCTGGCTGTGTCTTTAGGGGCTGACCTGAATGAATTTACACAATGTTTACGGGGGACAGTCTGGGAAACCAGGGCAGAATCAGTTTTAAAGAGCCTCTCTTTTCATGTAAAATTAAGCAAACCAAAATAGTTGCATATTTCATATACATGTAATTAGGAAATTTCAGTGCGGTGTCTGGTGAGCACTATGCTAAGGAAGGTCCTAACTGGGTGGAGATCAGGAGCTTGTGTTTCTCTTTGTTTTCTAGGAATTCATACAGCAGCTCAAGCTGCTGGCACAAATGGTGTGGTGATACGTGCTTCTTACGGCTATTGGAATTGGTACTACAGGAATTGGTGTTCCTGTATCAGTGTCTCATTTTAATTTGGAAAAAATCTTGACTTGAATGCTACATATTATTGAAGATAATGGAGAATATGCAGAAAGTTGTTGTATACAGTTGTATGCAATATGGAACATGAAATTCTCTTTTATTCTTTATTCTTTTCGTTTTCTGTGATGAAGTGATTGTTTTACTGTATTGTGGTCTGCTTTCTGCTTTAAGAACCTGGGAATGAGTTGCTGCCAACAGCACAGAGCAATTTCTGTGGCTTTGCTTGCTAGTGGTAAAACCCTGCACTCCCTGCTGTCAGTAGGGTTTGCAGTAAGTGCTATGGACTTGCTTAAAGTTACTTCCCATAGTAACCTCACCAGCTCTGGGCCTGACATCTCCTCTTCCTTGAGGGCATCTTTCCCTTTTCTTGCTGTTTCCAAGCCCTCAACCTTTTGGTTTCAGCTGATGTGCTGTAACTCAGTGTATTTGGAATTGTGTTCATATTCTGGCTCTCCAGGTATGTTGCTATAATCGAGGGCAACTTTTATCCTTTTGTTAACCAAGGAAACAAGATCAGAAACATGTAATTGTATTACACTGCAACTTATAAAAGAGAAATTGTCAGATTAGGATTTACAGGATGGTTTTTTGAAACATATTTCCTTCCACTTTATTCTCCTGTATTGGAAATCTGAAAATTATACTTTTGCAGGAAGTTTGAGCACAGAAATGAAGTCAGTGAAATGCAGGAGCTGATGAAGTAGGAGCAGCCTGTGTGGAGAAGCCATGCTGGCTCCCAGGGAGAGTGGTGTTCCTGGTTCTACCCTGGCTAGTTATGATTCAAGGTGATGGAAGCCCATTGGCATATTGCTGCAGACTGTAGGATTTTTTTCTTAAAATCTTTAAATAAGAGTATAAGGAGAAGAAATCCAATCCAGGCCACATTTGTATCTGTGGATAATGGTCCTCAGCAAGACAGTCTCGGGGAATAAATCTATTTTTATGAACAAGCACCTGTTGCTCTTCATGGAAGTGATAATCCTGGAGCAGCTGCTGATCAGGACCAGTGGTATCAGCTCTTGGCCCTGCTTTAGCACAATGTGTTTCAGCCCCATGTGTGGACTCACTGATCTGCTTTATGGTAAACACAGGCAGCCCTTGGATCACGAGGACTGACAAATGGAAAGTCACAGAAGGCTCCTTGTTGTAGCCCCACATAAGTTCCTTTGCCCACTCGAGGAGGCATCACTGCAGGGCTCAGTCACCCTCCACGCTGCCCTAGGCACAGCCTGCCCCTGTCCCTCCAGCTTCCCTGGAGCACAGAAACCCCCACAATGTTTTAAAGTGAATAAATGAGTATGTTTCTGTTTCTTGAACCTCGTTTTTAGAACGTTACAGCATAGAAAATTTCTGAACTGTGGTTGTGCTGCTTCTCTCATGTGCTGAACTGGCACTGATGGAGACAGGACTCCAGGAGGTTCTGGTTTAACAGGAGCTCAGAAGCCTGGTGGCACTGATGAGCCCTTTAAAACCTATTTTTAGACTAGGAATACTGAAGACTGAAAATGTAGTCTTTTGGGATCAGTCTTTTCCCATCTTTCTATGTAATGCCAGCTCAATGGCTGGTTTGTGTGCAGAATGTTTGCATAAAATGAGGGGAAAAAACCAAACTCACAACATTTTAAGCTCTTAAAAAATCTAATGCTAGCACAGAGATTTCTGTGTAATTACAGGGCCTTGCTTCTGAAACAAGTCATGTTTTTTTCCTGTATCTTTCTTTCTTCCTCTTTAAAGTGCCTGCAGACAACTGTGAAGATGCAATTGCCCTTACAAGGGCTGTGCAACTTCTTGGTAATGTCATTTATGTAGACCCAGGTGGCTGCTGTATTTCCGTGATTTCATTTGAAAGAACTGGACTGATAAGCCTCAGGTCAGATCCACCAATCCTATACCTGTGCAAAGGTCTGAAATTGTGTGGCTTATGTAAGCAGACATGGGTATTTATAGGGAGAAAATCAGAGGATGTTGCTTCATTGACCACTGCTTCTTATAATTTGCCTTTTGTAGAAAGTACCACGTACATATGTACGTGTGCAAATGCTCAGAGAGTTTATATATACATGTGTGTGCACATGCACACCCTCTCAGCATTGGTATCAAAAAACTTCAGTTGCAGCACCAGGCAAGCAGAGTTATCCTGAGAGCTCCCAGAAGAAACCCTTGGTTCCCAAAAAAGTCTTTCCAGCCCCAGTGCAACTCACATGGAAGCAGAGTTATTAGTATTATTAGCTTATTAGTAAGAGCTGTGGCTTTCTCAGTTATGTAAAAGTCACAAAGCATGTCATAATTACCTGAAAGAGGAGATTAAAAATTCCTTTCCCATTTTCCTTTTCTCCCTACTATCTCTACTTCTCTTTTCATCTATTTTGGGGTGTGTCTGTGTGTTTAAAATTGTTGAGGGGCAGGAAAATTTGTGGGGGAGTTTTTTAATCAATCAGGATACTCCTTTAATGCATTAGAAATCACCATTTTTATCTGCATTTATTGCAGTGTTTTCTGGAAGCTGGGAGGAGGAAAAGACAAGTGGAACAGCAGTTGCCTCTTAGCTGTGTTAGATGGCTGCAGCCTAAAGCACACCACTAGCTCTTGAGATGACCAGACATTTATTCGTGCTTCTGTTTAAAATACAAAAGACAAAAAAAAAAAATCTTTTTGTTCTGGCTTTTGCTGTTGTTCAAGTATCATTTGTCAAGTTCAAGCAAGCGTGGTAAATCTATTGGCAGAGGCTTATCCGGGCCTGCAGTGCAGCAGCAGCAGCACACTGAGCCCTGGGCCCAGGCCAGGTGCTTGGCCAACCCAGATAAGTTGATAAATGTTGATAACCCAGTGGACAGCGGGGCAACTTTCCACGTTTGTCAAGGTATAAAATAAATTTATGGCAAGAAATGTAATTACAGTATTTTTAGGTGTGTAGTACATGCTACCAGCTATATTAATTCTTTCCTCATCACTGATGGTTTTCCATTATTCCTTCTTTCACAAGTCCTGATGAACTTCAGCATTTCCATGACTCAGGATATAACATTTGTTAGTTTTTCAAAACATTCATCACAGTATCATGAGCCTCAGTGATTGAGACAATACACTTTGGAATGTGCACAGACGGATAATTGTAAGCAATTCGCAGTTTATATCAGCAGAAAATAAAATTAGATTTGTAATTGAGGCAATGGGAACCCCTTACAGAGCCCAGCCTCTCAGGAGCCATCTGTGTGTCCTGTGCTGCAAGCATGGGAACACCTGGCCTCGACAGGGAGAGCATCTCCTGCTGGACACAGCAAATTGGTGGGTGCATTTCCTGAGCCTGAGAAGTGATAGAAAGATGAGGCCACATTTCACAGAGCTCTTTTTTGGGTAATTGTGGCTGTTTGTCTGCAGAGGAGAAGCCTTTGTCAGTCAGCACTGCTGCCATGAAGCTCAGTGACGTTCTGCTGACTCCAATAGCAGCAGATCAAGCCCTGTCATGTTTGTAACAGCTGAAGCTCCTTTTTCCACCTCACTTCCCACTCTGGCAGCATCTGGTGAGCATCTGCACACTGTGTTAAAGCCACAACAATGAGACTTCTGTTACATGGAGTATTTTGGGAGAGGAGGAGGCTGCATGAAAATTATCCTGGGGGGTAGCAGCTCATCCCAGTGTGTTTCCCATCACCCTTGGCTTGGTGTTGCTGATGTAGTGATCTGTTGCCTAGTAAGGAAACTTGAGCAACTTTGTCACAGCAGAAGTTAAACTTGGTAGAGGAAATCCTTCTCTAGAGCTGTTTGTGGGCCTCCCTAATGAGTGGGAGCTGGGATTTGGGCAAACTACAGAAGTAGGGCTGATGAAGTGGAACTTTTGCTGCCTTTCATCTCTTGTAGCTTATGATTCTTTTGCATTCAGTTATTTCATTTGGTCTCCTGCTGCAGCCAGGTTTGGAGACACATGCTGATTAAATTATTTAGTAGTAATATATTTGAAGCACTCACATATAAATTTACAGGAATATTAAAGAAGTCAAATGCTATTCCAGGTAGGAAATAATATTTGAGTAGATGATTCATAATAACACGAGCTTCTAAACTTTCTCAAAATTGAGGAAGGAAGGCAGTTTGTAAAAACAAACTCTAAACATCAAGTTTATTGCTTTTGTTGTTAATATTTATATATTATTGATAATAATGTATACCATAATGGTACTATGCAACCAAGTTACTTTTTCCAGTTAAGCAAAAGCGTTTAGTGTCTGATCAAAAAGCAGATCCCAAAGGAAACCATTACAAGTCTGTGGTGTTAATGTTTGCTCTCATCCTCTTCCTTAATAACAGAAGTGGCTCAAAGCTATTTAGGTGAGCAAATTTGGGGTGGTTTTTTATTGCTGGTTTTCCCCAGATCTTTCAGTAGATATGCTTTAACATTGACAATAAGGACTCCTGTCCCTGGATTGCCAGAGGGCCTTTCTGCTGGTCACACTGCTGTCCCCCATCCTCTCAGTGTCCTCATACTCAACGCAGGGGTGGCACAGTCTGTGCCCACCCAACCTCTTCCTAATCAGTGTTTAAGTTACAGATTTCTTTTTTCATACACATCAAAACTTACTCTACTTCAGCATTTAAGCAGTCAGTAAGATTTCTACAGATAAATATTTTTAACAAACTCAGAACCAAAACAGAAAAATATTTATTTTAGTGAAGGCTGAGCAATCCTACCAAAAGTTAAGAAAGTGTGACTGGTGATGAACCTGCTTAATGCTTTCATCCCCCATTTACTGAATGTTAGTAGATGTTGTGTTTTTAAAAGGGGAGGGCCTGGGAAGCCTGGACAAGGACTGTTCTGTTTGATCCTGGGGTTACACCCTGCCAGCATGTGGGACCCAGGAGAGAAAGGAGTGGCGGTTCCTTCCTCGAAAGCAGCCTTGTCCACGCAGCCAAGGGGTGGGAGGCAGCCAGACACCAGCCCAGAGGTGACCTCGAGCTCAGCAGGACTCAAGTGGCTGCCAGAAGGAGTAGGAAGCTGATGCATGGCCAAGGTCTATGTCTCTGAGGCAATGGAAGAAACAGTTTCTCTGTGGATGTGCTGGAGGAATTCATTTCAGCCTGGAAAACGGCTGAGTGGATTAGCAAAAGGCAAGCCAGACAACAGGACCTCACTGCCAAACCATGGCAGGAGGTTTCTTTACAAACCTTCTAACTTGAGTTGTATTACCTATGTCAGACAAATTTCATTACTTAACATTTTCTTTTTCTAGTTTGTTCTGATGAAATGAGGCTTTGAAAATGGGTGTTTCTGGGGTGCTTACTTCAGGGTAAAGTTTTCAGATGATCTTTCCCAAAGATCCTTTTCTATCTTAATATTTTTACCTTAATATTTGCTCTCCAAATATTAAGGAGCAAGTAAATTTTTTAAACTCTTCTTTCTGTGACTAGAATAACAAGCCGGAGAGGAGGTATTTTCCCTAAGTACTTGAGCTCTGCAGAACTGGTGTATGTATGTGATGAAGCAGTTGGATTCAGCTGGTTATGGTGAATATTACACAAAATGCAGCAAGCAAGGTGTTTGACTAAAGTGACACTTGCTAATGAGTTTATAGCTCAGCTTTGTTATGGGATTTAATGTCTGCATGCTCTGGAGAGGAGGGTGGGATTTGAGAAAGGAAAGTAGGCTGCACGGAGCAATGGAAAGGTCTGTGGTGGTGCTGTAATGAGGTAGTAATTCATCACTGGTGACCTGCAAAGAGAGGGTGTGGGGGAAAACTCTGGGCTGAAATGATGTTTGACAGATAAATGCTTTCACCATACATCTACAGAATTACATAAAAGGTTTACTTGAGAACTCCTTACTTTTATAATTTTAGTTAAACTTTGTTCATGGGAGATCTGTCTGGAGCAGTCAAGCACATTGCTCTTCTCAGTCCACATCTCTGGGCTGTATTAGGCTGGGGGTACTCTCTCCTCATTTGCCCTGCCTGCAGAGGAGCTGTCAACAGTAAAGAAAAGGATTCAGTGGGGGAAAGTACAGCTAAATCTCTTGTAAACAGTGAAACTACCATTGCCTGTCTGTCACAAGGTTCTGCAGTTTGGATACGGGAGGGGCAGCAGGAGCTGGTGCTGGTGGCTGCCTGTGTTGGTGTCGCTGTGCTGGCAGGGACAGTGTGGTGGCTGTGCTGGGGTGGCTGTGCCGGCAGGGACAGTGTGGTGGCTGTGCTGGGGTGGCTGTGCCGGCAGGGACAGTGTGGTGGCTGTGCTAGGGTGGCTGTGCTGGCAGGGACAGTGTGGTGGCTGTGTTGTGGTGGCTGTGCTGGCAGGGACAGTGTGGTGGCTGTGCTGGGGTGGCTGTGCCGGCAGGGACAGTGTGGTGGCTGTGCTAGGGTGGCTGTGCTGGCAGGGACAGTGTGGTGGCTGTGTTGTGGTGGCTGTGCTGGCAGGGACAGTGTGGTGGCTGTGCTGGGGTGGCTGTGCTGGCAGGGACAATGCGGTGGCTGTGCTGACAGGGATAGTGTGCAGGGCTGGAGCTGAGGGCCACCCATAGCACCCAGGCAACATTTGGAGCAGGGGAAGAAGGAAGCTGTTAGGGATAGAAAGATAAACAAGCAAAGAGGTTTGAAGCATTAAATATTTCCCTCACAGTAAGGGATTGAGCTCAGTTTTTGCTTTAAAGGAATTCAAAACACCCACTTGGAGTTTATTTGCAGAGCACAGTAAGTACCTTGATTGACTTTCAAAACAATGAAAAACTGAAGCCTCTTCACTGGCAGCAGCATCCCCAGCATGGTGGTTCTCACGGCTGTGGGATCAGGCCATGGGGAGGGCAGGAGGTGGCAGGTTATATCCTACACTGTCCTTCAGTGTGTGGTAGGAAAGGGACAGTGGAGTTGAGAACCAGCTCCTTCCAAATGCTCCTCATTGCTGGAGACAACTCAACGTACAATTGTATTTCTGTATTTCTGACTTGAGGTCTTTGCTGTCACACACCCACCACAGGGCAGACCAGCAGCGCCCCAGATAGAGAGAATGGACAAGGATGAACCTAAGGCTGCACAGAAAAGGAGATTTAGACACTGGAGGAGGGGCATGCATAGCCAAAGCAGAAAATGGGGGAAGGAGAAAAGAATCAGTAGTTCATTAGCTTTATAGAGTAGAAGAAGGAGAAAAGAGATCAATAGTTCATCTGCTCTGGAGACTGCTTGTGAGATGTGGGTGTTTAAGGACATTATGCAACAGCTCATATCACCATACAGGAAAGAATGAAGAAGTAGAAATGAATGCTAGCCAAACTGTAGAGCCTGGTTTAAGGGAGGGGACCCCCTTCAAAGAGCTTGTTGACAAATATGAAATAATTCTTTGAGATTCTTCAGCCTTCCTTCACCAACACTGTCTGTGGCATGAACATCATTGCTCAAAATTCTGCAGTTTTCAATTAGGATTTCAGTGAATGTGAGTTTTGTCTGCAGGATTTGGTGTTGTGGTTTTAATAGTTTACAGCCCAAGTGAAAAGTAAATACTGTATTGTAACAGATTTCAGACATGGGTGTGAAATTTTCTACAAAATTAGCTCACTTATTTAACACATATAGACTAGAAGTAATGCAGTCATGCAGTTTCCATGATTATACTGTAGAGAAATAATAGCTACTGTACTATGAGGGTGTATTTTTAGAAAGAAGGTTGCAAACATGCAATGTTAGTTTGGACTGGCACTTCATAGTGGATGTAAATAGCTTAACTGTAAAGGGCTGCTTTTAGTACAAAGTAGCTATTTTCAGTGGGTTTATTAATTTAAAGGATTGTGTATTGGCCAGCATTAAGTGCTGATGGTCTCATTAGGGCCTACAAAAGCACCTATATAATAGCCACATGCACTGACATCTTCTAGTAACCCAATAATTCTTTCTTGCCTTTAGGAATATCAGTTGGCTTAAATATTCCTTCATGTTTCCTTGCTGTGCCTGAGGGAGAACAGTCAAGTTCTCCTGTGAGCTCTGCAACAGAAGTTCCTGCAGTGCCTGTGAGAACCAGAAGCAATCCTTTTGCTTCCATGTGGCTCTGCAGGAGATGCAGCAGTTAACTTTCTCTTGCTTTCAGACGACATAATGCAGCTCGCCTTTTTAATGGCTACAAATCATGGGAGCTTCAGAGTTCGAGTTCCCTGTAGCCCTCTTAGCTGAATGTACTCCTGTTCATGCATGAATAATGCAGGACCTCACTGGCTTTGGTAAGATACAGTTAATTCTCTTGGCCTTTAAGGTTTTTTCCTCCCCCCGTTATTACTTAGCTGCCATCCTGTTGGAAGGGAATGAATTAACCACAAGACTATAAATGCTGGTGAATGTAGGGAACAATAACATTATATGGATAAAGCAGCTCCAGAGTTCAAATTCTTCAGCAGAGATTTGTCTCTCTAGACTTACTAAACATCTCTCTTGTGCTCTGGAACCAGTTGGTCTACCAATATTCACATAGTTTTGTGTGTAAAGCTTTACTAGATGCAGTGAAAGCCCCCTGGGCATT
The DNA here is from genome assembly GCA_910950805.1 of Acrocephalus scirpaceus scirpaceus. Classification (NCBI taxonomy): domain Eukaryota; kingdom Metazoa; phylum Chordata; class Aves; order Passeriformes; family Sylviidae; genus Acrocephalus; species Acrocephalus scirpaceus. The sequence goes on from OU383781.1 coordinate 19,266,988, forward strand.
GCCGTGTGGGCAGGGCAGAGGAGGGAGCTGCACACATCAGGCTGGATCTGCAGCTGGTCCCACCTGTTCTCCTGGCCTTGCCAGTGAGCACGGCACTGAGGTGCTGGCAGGGTGCCCTTTGCAGTCCTTTTTCTGTGTTTGTTACCATATCTGAAGGTCAGACAGCTGTTGGAATTGGAACATAGATGCACCCTTCCTAGGATGGCTGGGGAAGAGAAACCTGCCTTTCTGTATTTGTTTATCCAGATAGAATATCCTTTTGAAAGTCTTACTTAAAGCTTAAATCTTTTTCTCCTGTTTACCCGGCACAGCTGCAGGGAGAATTTTAGCTGATCTGATCATTTTAGCAACATGTTCTCTCCATGTTGAGTAGGTAAGGCAAAACTTGAAAAGGCAGGGATTGACAAAGCACCTGCTATAACAGACTGCTCTTTATAATCTGTAATTCAAATGTTTACTTTAAAAGGAAATACTTTGGTTGGCAGGGGGTAACAGGAGGTAGAACCTGGCCATGACGTTGTGCTTTTTCTCAAGGTACAATTTTTCATCTGGTTAACCTGATGTGCTGACCCCTGTAAAGAATAACTGAACCCTAACAAAATGATTTTTGATTCATGGCAAGTTGTAGCTAGACTGGCAAATCAGGAACATTTAAAGTCTTTTGTGGTATCTAGTGACATTTATATACAGTGCTAAATAGATGACAATAGGTGAGATTTATTGGCGTAACATACTAACAGCTCAGTGCTGTGTCTTAGTTCTTAGATTTATAGAGGAAGGGAGGCCACTTACATAATTTCACAGTACATGAGAAACATTTTAGAAAACAATAGGTGATGGTAAAAGTAACTTAGGCTGACAACACTGTTATTTTCTTTGCTTAAGAGATATTTTCTTATAAAAGAAAAGTGGTATTGTAAGATTTCAAATCCACAGGTGCTGCAAGTTATATGCAGCACTTATCTGGTTTAAATTTTTGCAAGTTCTAACAATTGTTTAATTGGCGCATAAATTACTTGCATGTCTCAGTTCTCCCTGACAATGTTTCACTGAATTTTGTAAAAACTAATTACTGTCATTCCCAGCAGAGTTGTTCTTTTTACATCAGCAATCATTCACAACTTACTAGGTGCCTGCAGCTACAAATCAGTCATTTAAGCAACCCTGGGAAGTGTTTCACATTATCCAGCCCATCTGGTAATGGAAGAAGCTAATAGTTCTAACCATATTATCAACTTGACATCCAGCCATTTCAGAAGCATTGCAATTAGCAGTTCCCTCAGCCAGTGACATGACCCTGAGTGTGCACACGTGCCACTGTGTGCAGAGAGTACAGGGGCTTCTCCCTCTTTTTTGTCTGCCTAAAAGGCTTCTAGGAGGACAGAAGGGGTAGTTGGAGCTCTGATGTGAAGACAGGTAGTACGTACAAAATTTAAACTAGAGGCCACAGCTTTGTTCAACTGACCAGGCAATTTCTGAGGAAAAACAGTTCATACCTTGAGATCCACCTTCCCTGAACTACTCCTCTGTCTGGAAAAGGGCAGTGACAAGCTTTAATTTGGGAAGTATTCGCTCGTCCATCAGCTTTAGAGTCAATGGGGCTGACTTCGAAGGGCAGGAGTCAGATGTGGCCAGCAAGAAGAGCCACCTGTCCTGTGAGCCCTGTGTCACCTGCCCAGCCATGCCGCAGTGCCAGAGCCTGCCTGGGAGCTGCCAAGCAACACAAACACCACGTGGAGACTGCTTGAAAGGCACATTTTGTTTTGGTCCATGCTAATAGTGGGTATATTTTGTGGCAGGAGTCAATTTAAAAAATAAAACCAAAAACTTAATGAAAAAGATGTGTTTTATTGGATTCCTCAGCCATCTATTCAAAAACAGTTTCTTTTAAATTGCCTTTGAATGGAAAGCAACTAGAAGTTTATTGCAAAAATGCAAAGTAACTTTCCTGTAGGTCCTGCAGTAAACAATATTTCTCTTTGGATTATAGCTGTATATTTGGTGTTTCATTTTGCCTGTTGGAGTAATAAGAGGATAGAAAGTAAAAATTTTTACTTCTCCCCTTTCCGATTTACCCTGTCTATTTCTAGATGTTGAGACTGACCTTTTGCTACTCTAATACTTGTTACAAGGGAAACAAACTCAGCCTGCTCTAAGATGAGTCTCAATCAGTTAATGAAAGTGTACACTGCATTACTTACAGTAGAAACATAATAAACTCAATGACCCTTTCATTTTGTGTTTTTCAAGGCTTTTGTTCATCTCCCTGAAGACTTCATTTTTCTGGGCTAAAGGTTTTAGCATCTTTTCCCTCCCCACGCCTCCATTCCTGTTCTACAAGTACCAAATTATCAAATTCCCATAGTCTGTCTCAGGAAGTTATTCTACAGCTCATTTCTGGCATTCATTTTGGACCACTTTTGTTTCCAAAATCGCAGGATTTCCTGAGCAGTTGTTCTTCATGCTGAGAGCTGCCACATTTCATTTTTGTCTGTCCCATCATCTCCTCATTACTGCTTTCATTTTAACAAGTTCTGTGGTATGAGTTCTTTTAATCTCCCTTTCAGAGCTAAATTTAGTCAATCTTAGATCAGACTTAAATGTTGTATTATTGCATACAAGTGTTGGAACATTAGAACTGTACTAAGGTAATGCAGTCATATACCATATACAATTTGACGGTTCTGCACCAGGAAACTGGATTAGGGAAGTTGAAGGCTTGTTTTTTTTTCTTGCTATGAACTGGAAGGAGCTGCAGATATGGCTGGGCTTTGCCTTGGAGTCACGCTCCATAATTCACACTGAGAGACACTTTGTGTGTCCATCCCCTTGACATGTGTTGCTGCCCAGTTTCAGAGCAAACCATCTGTTATGCTCTCAGTATATTTCACAGTAACTTTTATTCAAATATGCTGAAAGCTGCTTAAGGAAGAGATTTTTTTCAAACTCCTAAGTCTGACTGTGTGGAATGAGTGATGTCTAGCTTTGCTCTTCAAGACTGAATGGTTTAATAATGGAATTAGGCCAGGCACATCCAAACCCAGAGTGCTTCGATGTCATTCCTGGCTGCGTGAACAGCCACTGTGATTCTTTCCAGCTTGTCATGAGAAACCAGAGTAAGACAACAGTATTAATCTTCTGAAAAATGAATTTGACAGGCGCTTTTGCTACTAAATTAGCACTGGGAGTTTTGTCAGCAGTATCCAGGCTGGCTCTTGGTGCTGGCAAGTGAGTAACCTCACCTCTTGACTTATTTGTAGGAACTGCTGGCACTTAGGTGAGCCATTTTCTTTTCATCTACTTTAGAAGAATGCTCCAAAGGCACTCCTTTTGGGTTTTTTTTTTAAAGCTTGGTTTAGTAATTGTTCTTCAAAGGCAAGGATGCTGACAGAGTGATGAAACTGTTGGTAAATAATTTAGGCCATGGCTGCCACTGGTTGTGGAACCATATTTTACTTTTTATGAGCAGTGACTGAGTTGAAGTGAAGGTGAAAACTTTAGAGTAGAGAAAGCTGCAGTGAGTCAAGCTGTGGTGGCTCATGGTTGCTGTTCCTGGCTTTCCTGCCCTGCCCTGAGAGGGACTTCACAGCATAACAGAGTAAAAACTCTTCTCCCTGAGTGAACAGAAAAATATCTGAGTGACAAACTGACCAAAACCCCCCACGCCCTGTCTTCCTGCAGTGTTGGTGGGAAAGAGGGAAGGGCTGGAAGGAAAAAATGGTATTTTAAAGGCTTATTTTACTTCCCATGTTCCTCCTCTGACCCTATTAATAATAAATTTACCTTTAAATTTGAACCTGTTTTGCCTTTCGAGTGTCCTTATGTCAACTCATGGACCCTTCACTAATTTTTTCCCCCCTCCTCTGCCCAACTGTAACAAGAGAGGGTGAGTGAACAGCTTTCATGGGTGCCCAGCATTTGGTCCGTGTCAAACCACGACAGGTAACTGCTCAGTGCTGTTTCATTATATGTCTAAAACCCAAAGTTAGATACTTCAAAATGTGCTGATGTGCAAGTAAAGTATCCCTGGATCCGAGTGAATGTGGCCCACTCTCTCCCATGCCTTTCATGTTTTCCTGATTTCTGCCACTGCTTACAGGAAATAAAATTGTGCATTGGATGATTAAATCATCCTTCAGTGGTAAAAAGGAACAGTCCATCAGTTGATGCCAGGTGAAAGCAATTTACCTTCAGTTTGTTGGAGTGTCTGCTGGTTTAAGAACTCTGCTCTCAGGATGTCTTGTCAAAATGCTCAGCTTCAACAAAAAACTTCCGTTAGTAATGCACAGTCTCAGTTGTACTTTAGTTTTTCCTTCCTTTCCACAAGATATTTCTAGAAATACTTGGGAAGCATTTTAATGCCTTATTTTTAGCCTACAGTAACCTTGCTAGAATAAAAGATTTGATGAGGAGATTGGCCTGTGAGTGTACATTCCTTTATTAACAAAACTGGAGGGGGTGTGTGTAGGAAAGCTCTTGTAGGGAAAAAGGTACCTGCTATCGTGTACCAGAGCTGCAGCACTTTGAAAGGTGCTGCTTGTTGCCTGACCACAGGTCAGATGCTCTTACTCAAATTTTAAAAAATACTTTGCAATTATTTAACAAACTACTTTGGAGCTCATAAAAGCAAAACTATTCTTTGCAGAGTGTTTTGGTGCCTTCCCCAAAGTTTTCTTGAACCCTTGCAATATTTGTTCTGTTTCAGATGTAGCAGGTTTCCATAATAAGGGCTAGTTTAACTTTCTCTCTCTATGGCTGTTAGTCTGTACAACATATAATTAATGTAGAAAAAGCAAAATATGATTTGTGTATGCAGATGGACCACACTATTTTAAAGTGTCTAAGTAAAACTTGATGGTTTACCACTTAGAAACATTCTTAAATGTTCAGAGTCCATGGTATTTCCCCAGAGTGATTTATAATACAGCAAGAAATGGAAAGCTGAAGAAAAAGGAGGAGAGTTTGGATGGGAACACTTAACATTTCTTGGCAGATACTTACTGCTAGGGAAGCTTAGGGGTTTTTTCTCTTTTCTTCCCGGGAGTGAGAGATTTCCAGGAGGAAATGGCAGATCTGGGTTCCTGAGAGTGTTTTCATTTATATCACAGACCACATCCCTGGGAAAATGTAGCCTGGGCTCCTCACCTGGAGGCTGCCTGGGGCTTCTGGGAAGGAGCCCCAGCTGTCTGCCCAGGGTGGCTGGCACTGCTGCCAGGCTGGGGCTCCCTGCCCTGCCCACATTTCATAGAGGAGCAGTAAGAAACAGCCTTTTTCTCCTTGGAGAAAATGGAGTCACAGAGGTGCAACTAGAAATTTACATTACTGTTCCTGAAGCCCAGGGGTAAAGACCTGCATAAGATTTAAACTGTTCTGGCATTGCATGAGCAGTGCTATTTTGCTCTTATCAGATACACTTCAGGGCTGTGAAGTGATGTTTAAAATTCTCACAAATGGTAGATGTAGAGGGCCATGCTCTTTATTACATTTTAAAAAAACCAACAAACAAATTAATTTACAGCACTGTGCAATGTTTATGACACTCGGGGGAATAATCATTGTTTAAATTTCAGATAACAGTTCTTACTTTTACATTCTTCTGAGCTTCCCAAAAACGTAGCTGACTGCTTCCAGTAGGCAGTTTTACTGAGCCTCTGCAGGGTTAAGACCATACCCCATGTTAGATCTGCAGAGAACAGCTTACACAGAGAAATCCTCAAACGAGTTGGAGGCTCCAGAGAGCTGCTGCTTTGCTTACTTTTTGCTTTCTTTGTCATTCTTTCAACTCCCCTGCTTTGTGGGCTCTAGATTACTTTATGTGTGCAAACATAATTAGTTTAAATGTCAATACTAAGGTTTTAGTAATGGGTTGAAATTCATCATGGATGTGTTCCATCTGTATGGCAATGGGTGTAGCTGTATGTTAGCAGTGTATTAGTTGTAATACTTCATGTCTGATAGGCCGTGCTGCCCAAGAGGTGTGTTTTGGGGAAATGGGAAAGCCAAAGCACAGCAGGTGTCGTCATGGCTACCTGTCAGCCAAAAATAATTTTGGCATTGACCTGTCTATGTGGTGATGTTTGCCTTCATTTTCTCTGAACTGCAGCTTTGGCCTGGATAGGCAATGAAAAAGAAATGCCAGACCCCAGAACGGTGAGTCTGAGATGGGTTTTCAGGAAGGAAACTGGCAGTAGCTACTTAAAACAGCACTGAAATGCAATGTTGGTAGGGAGCCATCAGCACCTGCGGGGTTACCAGGCATTGGGACCTTAGGGAAGACAGAAATTCATGTAGGTTTGCTCTGAAGTACTTTTTCTCTAAATATTTTGTTACTACTGATAAATCCCCTCCTATTCCTTTCCTTTCCCCACTCTGGTGCATGTGTCCTAAGAGGAACCACAAGTCTGGGCATGGTTGGAATTCTGGTGGGGAGTGGCACAGTTTAACTCTGGTAGCTCAGGGAGGAACTGTATCCCTGCTGCCAAGAGCGTGGCAACAGGCTGAATCTTTCATCAAAACTGGGTAAAGCCCATAAGGAAAAATGTACATAAAATTAATTGAGCTTTGCTTTCTTGGGGAATAATCATGGGAAGCAAGGATTCAGTCCTGCTGTGGCTACTCAGCAACAGAAGAGGAACAAATGGGTTTGGAACCAGCAAAATTTTGAGACCTTTCCTGTCAGTGGCAATCGCTAAATCCATATGGATCATCCTAGGCATGAATTTGATGAAATTACGAGTATAATGCACAACTGGCTTCTAAAATAATGTGGGATGCTTCTAAGAGAGAAGTGGATGAAATGTTTTTATATTGGGAATGTGTTCACATGGTGCTGGAAGGTTACAATCACAATGTGCCCATTCCTGGGCCACACTGGACATCTGCTCAGAAGGGCTGTGGTCTCCTGTTGCTGCAGAGTGAGTGTTGCTTTTCTGAGACTCTCAAGCAATGATACCACTTGCTCTCTATGAAGTTTGCTTGTGTCCAGGCATAGAAGTTCTTGTTCAAAGCTGAATGGGAGAGGGGTCCAGGAGTTTAGAAGAATTGTCATTTGGCTTTGTTCTTTTGAAGGGGAGAATGTCCTGGAAGGTCAGTTTTAATTGGTGCTACCTACCAAGGAAGAGGCAGTGAGGAATAATATACAGTCCTGCTTTTGTCTTTGGAAGATACATCAATAAAGGAAAAAAAACTAAAACATTGCCCTTTTTACTAATCTGGAAAATTACCTTATAGACAGTGAAATGCATATTTCTGTGAAATGCTAGAAATTTCAGTGAAATTGCTACTAAGATCCCAAATATCCAAAGTCCAGAATTGGCTTTGTATCAGTAAATAAAAAGTACAGTATATATGATAAAAATATTCAGAATATGAAATTTGTGACATCAACATTCAAATATGTCAGCAGACATGATGAAAGCAATGCACTGAACAGAAACACAGAGAAAGGAAAGCCTTTATTTTTCCATTGTTTATTGACATTTTAACACTGATCTTGGTGTGGTGGTGCTGGCCACTCCTAAATTGCTTTTGTCTTTGTCCATTAATAATCTCCTGCTCTCTCAACCTTCCCAGGCAGGGAGTCAGCAGGAGGAAGCATACCCTGCCTCCCTGGAAATGTCAGCAGAGGAAAGCAGGAGGGACAGGCAGGGCTTCAGGTCTCCCCACCATTGCTGCAGCACACACAGAGCTGCATTTTGAGTTCCCAGGGCAATATCTGGATGGTCACTGCCCTTCTTTCCTCATCACCTTTTGAGCTGGAAGGTGCTTGGAAGGATAAAGTCAGCCCAGTTCTCTTTGCTTTGATGCCCCTTTGGTTTTTGCTCCTGTCTCCCAGCTCTGAAGGAAGGCGTCTTCCTTGATGTTAGTCCTTCTTACTGAGTAATTTTTTTCTGATTTTCAAACAGACAAGGTGATGCAAACCAAGTCTCAGCACTTTGGGAAGTGGGATACATCCTGTTTCTTCCCCTTACTGCTGGACTACAGTCTGCTTTGGGATTGTGGGTTTAATTCTCTGTATGGTTGAATAAGATGTAGAACAAGCACGAGGTCTTGATCTCTCCTCCTAGAGTAAAAGCATATCCAAAGTAAACAACAAACTAATGCCATGGGTTTGGAATGCTCCCCAGAAACTCTGCTCTGGTTGGCTGTTCCCACCCCTAAGAAGGATGGTTTTGGAAAGTTCTGTGTAGTTTTTTGCTCAGTCGTTGTCCACATGATTAACGTAATTGGTTAAGAAATATCCAGGACATCAGAATGGTCTAGGCATGTTCCTGTGCCCGAGGAGCCAGTGTTTATCTCAAAACTCTGAGTACTTGGAAAGAAATTAATCTTACAGGCAGATTGACTTGGCAATCAGAAATGACTTGGCAACAGAGATAAAGTGAAATATATATGGATGGGGGACCCCATTTAGCAGTATTTACCCTGGCAAAAATCCCTTTGGCTTTGCTGACAGTGCTGTGGAGTCAAAAAGGCTGAGTCACCAGGGAGCAGAAGGAATTCGGTGGGAAGCCTTCTTTTGTGCTCTGTGTAATTCTGAATGTGCTTTTTTAATATTTTGGGAGTGTTGTACTTTGGAATAATTACCAAATTAAAGAATTTAGGCTTATAATTTAGCATTTCATCTGTTGCACCAATGTCACCTAGATTTTTAGATAAAACAAGTAAAATACTCCATGCCTGATGTTTCCAGACCCACAGGCAGAAGGGCTTTTTCTTTTTAAACCCCAGTTCACTGAGAGACACTGTTTGAGAGTAGGAGATTAGAAGACAGGGAAGGAGCCAGCTGATAAGACAGAAAATAAGACAAATAGTCTAATAGGTCAGAAGATTTGACTGAAAAGAGTCAGAATGGAGTTATATATATAAACTATAAAAATTATATGTATGTTTATATCTGCCACACAAGCCTAAAATGGGATTGATAATTTTCTCTTGCCTTTTTGGTTTTGTAATCTCATTAATAAAACCCTAAAAATTAGTGTTCAAAATATGAGGCTGATAGTTAAGGAGTCTGTCCAGAATCTATCAAAACATAGTAGAAATTTAGCATTGAATTGATACTCCAGTACCTGAAATAAAACTAAAACAGAAGTCCCCACTATTATTCCCTTTGAAGAACTTACTGTGTAAGTTCAAAATTGATATTCCAAACAAAATAAAATGTCAAAACCCCCAAAAATTGCCAAAAAGCCATCCCTGTTGTAGGGGCTGGAAATAGCCTCATTGTGTTCAGTAAGATGTGCTGTCTGCTTGGCACTGCAATGAACCAAGTCATTTATTGTGGCACCTCAGTACGGGCTTGCATAAACTCACTTACTGTAGAGAACTGTTACCTGCATATTTACCAATACCCAGATCAGAAAACAGACCCTAATGGAGCTAGAACCATGTTGAAAACTGTTTATATTTTGTATTAAGAAATTTTTGTACTTGTGCTCAGAGTGTAGAATTCTCGGAGTTTTTTCTATGATATTAATTACACACACATGTAATAGTGAGCTGAGTGCCTCAAGCTCCTGCCTGAATGTTTTCAGTAATCTGAAAACACAAACATGTAGAAACTGTGATAAGGTTTTTCATACATATTCAGTTTCTTTCATTTTAGTTTTTTATTTGCTGTCAGCTGTATTAGTAGGTGGTGAGAATCGACCACTCACTTTAAAATTTAAAGGTTTATTAAACCTCAACAGACAGAAGGAAGGACTGAATAAGGAAGAAGGGCAGCGCTGGGAGCGCGGCCGACTGCCAGAGGCTCCTCCACAAAATGGCGGCTCCGCCTTTTGTACCCCTGGTGTTGCGTCAGCCTGCCCTGCTCCCTCCCAGAGTCTGCCAGTTCACTTTTCTCTGTGTCCATTTGTGGAGACCTTCTTGTAACGTGACAGGAGGTGAGGTGTTGTCACAGTACACCAGCCCAGTAACAAACTTTCCCCATTCCCAGCTGCCCCTTTCCTAAAGAAATCAGGCGTGCAAGTACATGAAAGAGGTGGGTGAATTTGCTTAGCTTTGCTGTGTTGTTCCCAGATGCCTTTTTTAATTGCCAGCCTCACAGATTGACTTTGGGACCTGAAATTCTAGATAAATCTTTGTTCATAATAGCTTTACTGCAGGCCAAATGATGCTTTCGTTTACACCTGTGCAACTACTGCCAGCTGGCAGCTGGGGCAGAGCAAGCTGGAACAGGCTGTTTATGGACAGGGCATGTTTGATAATGAATCACTGAGAAGCAATAAACCCAGACCCTGAGCACAGCCACACCACTCAGGGATTCAGCTGTTCCTGGCTTTCTCCTCTTCTGGTCTTACACCAGTGGGGTCCTGTGCAGATGGTGGTCATAAAACCACACATGGGGACAGAAGGACCAAGTGTGAAGCTGGGACATAAGATAGGAGGAGAGGGCTGGGGTTAAATTAACATCCCCCTGGTCATTCCTTGCTGCCCTCCCCTTTGTGCCTGAATTCATTGGAACAAGTGAGCACCCCTGGGGGAGAGTCATTGTATGGAGTTTGAGAGATACAAAGAAAATGTGTTGGCTGGCTTTGGTGGGCTGCAGAGGACAGGGATAAGCCGTGAGTGGTATTACCCTGCAGGCCGAGTTCTCAAAATATATTAAGCAGTGTTGTCAGGAGTAGACTGATGGATGGTTGGAGAATGGCAGCAGGTCCATCCCAGCTGCCACCCCTCTTTCAGCTGTTCTGCTCAGTGATGCTGCCCTAGAGGTGAAGAAATTCAGTGTGAGCAAAAGTTGAGTTAACTATCAGATTCTAGGAATCCTGTGTGAAATTCCAGGGGGTGTTTTTGTGAGTTTTAATGTTTGTCCTCATGTTGTATCCCTGGACCCCACATGCCTAGGAACAAGAAAAGTCACTTCAGTGGGCAAACCATCCTGTAGCCCATCTAAACCACTCTCTAGCCCACCTACCCTCTCATCTGTCCCATCCCATCACTGGGTTTGTGCTGGTGCTCCAGAGGTTTGAGGGGGATGATAACACATCTCATACAGTGGCTGTAGAATGCATAACACATTAGAATGCATAAATCCTCTTTCCACACTTTAATTTCTCAAAAAATGGGTTTGTAAGATGACATGGCAGGAGTGCTGATTGTAGGTGGGGCAAAGGGGTGTGACATTTTAGACAGAGCTTTGCCAGTGTTGAAAGATGATAACGAGTTTGTGACTGAGAAGAGCTGTGCTGTGGTGAGTGCAGGCAGCTCTGTGTGCTCTATCTGTGCCATGAGAGTGCATTTGTGTTCAAACTGAATGCTTTAGAAATGTGTTCAGAGAGCATCAACTGTGTTTGCATGCCAGGAACAGTGATGAGTCCTAAATTCAGTATGAAAATAATTCAGATCATCTCCAGTACCCATTTTCTGCTGGTGAAGATTATGGTGCTTAAGAAAAAAAATCATTTTCAAAAAGTCCAAAATATAAATGGTACTAAACTAATGGGATCAAATCCATTATATTGAGTTTAATTGCGACTTCATGGCTCCAGATTTATTCCAATGTAATTCTGCTAATACCAAAACTAGAATAATAAAGTGATGAGTCAGGTCTATTGTTTGTAAATCTCCACTAGAGATCATTAGCTTGTATACAACTGCATTAAAATTTAAATGACATGCTGCTGTAATTTTTTCGCTTGGTTTGAGAAAATCTGCATATGCTGGGCCTCTGGGTAATTTAAATTGAAGTAGTTGAGAAAATGTCGTGTAACAATGATATGAGGAATGTAGTCAAATATTGTCTTAAACAGCTCAGCACAATTAGTAGTAATATAAGTAGGTGAGTCATCAGTTCTCTTACCCTGTCAATAATATGGTGAAAGAAAGAAAGCAAGCTTTCTTGAAAGAAAGCTGTAGTGTGGTGCAAAAGATGCTTTGAATCAATTTACTTGCTGACTAGGGTAAACAACTTTGGTGTAATACTAAACAGGCGCACAGAAAACTGTTGTGAGAGGTTCCAGCTGAGAATGGGAGTTGTAAGCAGTGGAAATGTTGAGTGAGGGTGTGTTATTTCAGTATGGTAGTGTGTAGAAATGGTGGTGAGGCTTCAGCATGCTGGGCACAGTACAAGGAAGGATGACAGGGAGTACTTCACTGTCCTATACAATGAATATGTCACACAAAATACAACAGGTAAAAGAGAGGCCAATGGGAGAAGGGCAGAGGGGGGCATCCACTAGGTTCAGCACACAGTGCCAACATTTTGGTTCTTCACATTTTTCTCATTCATTCTCTTTCCTTTTCCCTCACCGGTCTCATTCTTGATTAGCTAACCCAAAATAAAAAACGTTTTTAAGAACAGCTGTGAAAACGTACCAGTTTGAATTTTAGGATATTTTAATCAGTATGATTAGGTTTCCCACCAAGAGATCTCCTCATCTGCTGTTGTGTTATTAAGGCAGAAATGTTTAAATGACTTAAAGGAATTGGAAGAGGTTCACCAAAAATTTCTTCGACTTTCTGCCCCCCTTTCCTGAGCAATAAGGACTTGTTCATAGCCATAAAGGCCGTTAGAGGTGTGTACCTATGCATGCTATTTTATATGCCCGTTTATGAAGCACATCTCAAGAAAAGATAAAATGCAAGGAATTGTTTCAGCACGTTTCAGTCAGGATGTTGCTCGCAGTGTGCAGGTGCCTGTTGCAATAGTTGTCTGCAATAGTTTGTCCTTGAATCCTGAACTTTCCTTCCACTTTTTCTGTTATTACTTTGTCTATAAATCTGTCCATAACCCCTGAACAACATTGTCTTTGAATTCCAATGCATCTACTCAGTGAAATTCTCATCTAAGCTTTAATCTTCCCTCACCTTGATATATTTTAACTCCCCTCTTTATGGGCTGGCACACAAGCTGAACTTAATGGTGATAAATGTGTTTCTGAGATTAAAAGCTGTAGAGTATACATTACAGATTAATCTGAGCCAAATCTTCATTCCCAACATGGTAAATCTGGGGAAGTTTGATCAGGGAAGAGCCAAGGAGGCTATGGTTGTAGCTTAGGCTCGTCTATTATGTCAAGCACATGCTTTTGTTTGTTGGTTTTAAAGACTGTCTATTAATTTTTGTTGTCTTTGCTACTACAGAACATCTAAATCATCTCTGAAGCGGCTGTCTCAATTTACCTTCACACTGTGTTCAAGAGCAAAGCTTGAGATGTGGAAGTATCTGAGGGGAGGAGAAGAGCAAACAAATCAAGGCCTGAAAGGAAATCTTTCCAGCCCATCCTCCTTATTTGCATTTTCCTGATGCACATAGGGAATGAATTCATGTGTCCTTTCTCTTTCAGAAGGGAAGTGGCACTGTTTTTGCTTATACTCTTTGTCACCATGCAAATTATCAAGATACAGCAAAACAAATTTATTACGCAGCTTTGCTGCATTTTTAAAAAAGCCACTTGTTTGCTGTTAAAATTCCTTATTATCTGACTGTTTTGCAGTTTCTGAATCAGATAGAGCAAAACAATTTAGTATTCTAAATTGTAGAAGTAGTGTGGTAAAATGTTTTAAAATATGAGTCATAGCCTTGGTTTTGGTGCTGGAAATTGGATTATTATGATGCATATGTACATTTAAGTTAGCAGTTGTAATTCAGAAAAAGAAGATTTTCAGGTCAGTTTCCACAGTAAGGTGTGCTTGTAGATTTCACCTGGGCCAGACTTTGTACTGTGCCTGTTCCTCACATGAAACGTGGTGGATCATAAACCTACCTAGAGGGTAAGAACTATTAGAGACCATGAGAAGCTTCTCAGAGGGATTGCTGCAGGTATAGATGTGTACAACTATAAACACAACTTTCCTACAAATGAACACAGACAAATTACTTTTCTAAGAACACTCTATAACCAATACAATTAAAAAAATGTTTAGGCCTTTGCTGAAGCCTACTAAATTGAAATATTTAGGAGTGAATTTTAAGCCTGTGTTGAATTAATTGAATTTAGGCTCTGGTATTCGTGGGTCAGGTTCAGTTGTCTGAGTGCTGTGTGTCTACCTCCCAGGAGATTGCAAACTCTGAACTGCAAAAAAGACATTGCATGGAGCTGTGTATTTGTGCTTTAAGGACAAATTCTTTATTCAACCCATAACAAGAGGCCACTGGCTTTGGGGCTTGGTTTTGGTTTGTTTTCATTCTGTTCTGCTTCTCAACCATTTTCCTCTCAAGAAAGCACAGCTGGAGAGCATTAACTGAAAACGATGTTGCAGAATATCTGCTTGTTCACTGCTGCTTTTTCAGCTTAATTCTGCTAAATGCAGCTTGATTGAAGTTTCGAACTGCCCCTAACTGCATTTAACACTTAAAAGATAAACCTGTAAATCAATTCTCCCTTCCCAACCCAAGGCATGCAGAGGAGGATGGGGGGAGGACCCTTGAGTCCTTCCCTCTGTTGAAGCTTTCTTGCCTTCCTTTCTCCCTTTAACATACTAAATTTCAAGCGCCGAATTTTTGTGGGATGCGGGTGAGCTCAAATACAGGGCGGTGCCTGTGTTGTTTTTGTATTTCACCTTCCCCACCGTGCCTGCTAAAAGCAAGGGGCGGGTGTGGACAGCACAAAGCTTTGTTTGTGCTGGCAGACAAGTGCTGGAGACAGTGCCTCCTTATCAGCCGTGCCTGATAACACAAAACCTCCCCATCTGCCACCCGTGAGCTTTGGAAGAAGCGAGTGCTAAAGCTCCCAGCTGGGATGGGCTGCCGGTGGGAGGCGGGGGTGGGTGGATAAACCTGTGATTTGGGGAACAATGACAATGCTCTCCTGAAAATCACGCTGTGCCCTTTGGAATTGCAGAATGCTTGAGAGAGGTGATTGCTCTGGATCGCCTGGACCATGATTTAAATGTGATTTCTAAGGTGCTTCACTGGTTTAGGCTGAAGAGCTTAAAGACATCTGTGGGGAAAATAGATAAGTGTTATCCTTTGTCCGAGTTTTCATTGCTGTTAGGAGATTTATTATGGCTGGTCATAGCCTGTGTTCTTTAATATATATTATTTGCAATTTCCTTTCTCTAGATTGTGCCATTTGAGGAACACTACTCAAATTTTCCATCAGTTGTATCAGGGAAGCCATAAATATGTCACAAGGGGTGTATTTATGTACCCTATTATGCATTGGAAAGAATTTAGCCTGTACTGTGTAAAATTAAAACAATAATTAGGCTTTGACACAAAGGTTGGAAGGAAAACTCCTGGCTTACATATATTTGTGTGCTTATTGTGTGTGATAATTAAATGGTAGTTAGAAATTTCTGCATACTCTAAATCACCCAAATGGAAAACACTTAGGCCACATTACCTCTTAGCAGGTGTCTTAATAACTGGAGGAGGGATGAAAATTGAGGAGAAAGGATTTAACAAAAGCATGCTGCAGTTGTAGTACAGTTGGCACTCAGTGGGCACTCAGGTGCCTGGGTGGGGGACAGAGGATTGTCCCTCAGAGCGGGGAGAAATCAGCTGAGTGCTGACAAGCCATGGAGAAGCTTTCCCTCCCCGCTTTCTGGATGTGGAAATCCCACCAGGTGCAGTGTAAGACTGATGCTTTGTGTCCATACTGGAGCACATTCCGTGGCAAGGGATCAGTCTTTGGGGGACACTAGCCCTCTGAAGATCATGGTGCTCACTGACCTTGGCAAAGTATGAGGCAAAAATGGAGTAATGAGAGGCAGTGCTGGGCAGAATGAGTGCTGCTGAGAGGTGAAGGCTAGGGGGCAGGAAGGAGAAGAGGGCAATAGCCAGAAAGTACAGAAAATACAGAAAACGTTGTGTCCAGGTGTGTTGATTTGGCACAGCCTGGTTTTTGGTAGCCAGGGAGGGCCACAGAAGTGCCTTCTGTGAGAAACTCCTAGAACCTTCCACCATGTCTGACAGAGCCAATCCCTGATGGCTCTGAAGATGGATGAGCTGCTGGCCCAATCAGAGAGGCTGGTTACACCTCTGTGATGACATATTTAAGAAGAAAATCAAAACAGCACACACAGCTTCTTCCAGGGGTGGCGAGGCGCTGCCATCGGAGCCATTCTGATGCAGCCAGTGGCAGCCCATGGCGATGGGCCACGGCCAGCACCATCTCAGTGTGGCCCACAGTGAGCCCTGCCTGTCTGGCCGCCCCTGGCCAGCCATGCCGTGGGCAGAAGGGCAGGGGTGGCAGTGGAGGCTTCCCCTTCCCAGCGCCCCGCATGGGGAGAGGCGTTAAACAGCACCGGTGCCATGGCAGCCGCCACTGCCCGCACAGAGGTGGCGGGGTCACCTGGCCAGCAGCAAAAACTGGTGAGCAATTCCCCAGCACAGAACTTAGACAAGATCAGCCTCTTCACACTGTGAGATCCTGCAAGGACCTTTGAATTGGTGGAACTTGTTGGCAATGGTACCTACAGGCAAAGGTTTTTCTTCTAGTCAGAGAAGAGGAGGAAGTGAGAACGTGTGAGGGAAAACAACACGGCAACACCAAGGTCAGTGGAAAAAGAGAGTGAGGAGATGCTCCAAGAGTCAGAGCCAAGATTCCTCTGCAGACCATGGTGAGGACCATAGTGAAACAAACTGTCCCCCTGTAATCCATGAGGTCGATGGGGGGGTGCAGAGATCCACTCGCAGCCCATGGGAAAAGTGCTCATGCCAGAGTGGGTGGATGCCAGAGAGAGCTGTGATCCAGTGGGAGACCTGAATAGAGAAAGGGCCCCTCCTTCCAAACTAGAGCAGCCTGTCCTTAAAAGACTGCACCCCGTGGATGAGTGATCCACACCACAGCAGTTTGGGGAAGACTGTTTGCCCATGGGGAGGACTCCGCGGTGATGCCTTTTCCTGATCTTACAATACTGAGAGCCAGACATGGTTCAGGGATAAGGGAGTTTTTACCTCAGTATGTTAATAAGGATCCATATGGTGCACTTCTTCAGTAAGGTGGGATGCATTACAGTGCACCCACACAATAGATCACATATACAATTTCTAGACTTTACAAATTGGTGTATCTAACAAGGGTGTCCCAATGGGCGGCCTGGATGAATGGTGTGATATTCCCTCATCTCAGGAATTCCCCCCTGAATGGGCAGAATGTTAGTTTACAGGATATGTTCTAGAGAGGACCCTGGTTTCCCAAGATAGTGTTGGGTTTTCTGGCCTCCTACTACAAGGCCTTTAGGATGTTTGGTTTCCTAATGGAACACTAGGACTATGCTGTGTTACCATACTTAAGGAATTATAAGTATGCACGCTAGGAATACTGAGGATACATAAAAGTTACATGAAAGGTATATAAAAGAAAAGGCAAAAAATCATCTTGGCATCAATGGCATAGCAGAAGAAAGACTTCTCTCCCTGACCGAACAGAAGATCTCAAGTGAAGAACTGACCAAAACGCCCATGCCCTGTCCCCCTGTGCTATCAGTGAAAAAGGGGCTGGGGGGGGGGGAAAGGTGTTTTAAAGGCCTGTTTTACTTCTTATTGTCCTCCTCTGACTCTGTTAATAATAAATTTACCTTATACCTTTAAATTTGAACTTGGTTTGCCCTTAGAGTGTTTTTTCCCTGTCCTTAACTCATCAGCCCTTCTTTAATTTTTTTTTTCCCCGCTCCTCTGCTCAACTATAGCAGAAGAGGGCGAGTGAATGACTTTTGTAGGTGCCTGGCATTTTGGCCAGTGTCAAACCATGACACCAGGTAGATACAAACAGTGGCATCAGGATATGAACAGTGGCATCCTGCATTTTCCTCCTTTCCATACTCCTCTCTGTGCACCAGGCATGCAGCACTTCTGCAAGACTTTATATTTCCCTTTCTTGAGGCATTGTGGCTTCAGCTCCTTAATGAGCTGGCTGATCCCTTGTAAGAAAATCAAATTTAGGACTGGAGAGATGTCCTTCACTTATTTAATGGTGTGCAATCACATCTTTGTCTCCTAACACTGTTTTTTTGTTTGGTTTTTAATCTAACTTTAAAACTGCCTTTCAGCAGTTCGAAACATTAACATGGATTGCTAAATGTAACTGCTTTTTAATAAGTTTGAGGCCAAAACTATCAAAATATAAGGTAGCTTGGTGTCTTAGGTATGTATATAAAATAACTAAATTTTTTTTTCTTAAGTTCTGATGACATCAGTTCTTACAAAAACTTCTTTTGTCTTTCACTCAGTTTTAATTTTGCTGATTGTGGTTCCCCCTCCCAGCCATCTCTGCTTTTATAACATGAGATAAAAATTCGTTCTTCATAGATTAATGAAAGCCATGAACATGAGGTGCTGTTAGAGCTTTACAAATTTATTTCAAAAAATAGGATTGTCATTTGGCAAATAAGTGTTATCTGCTAAGAGCTGCTCTTTTGTGTGAGCCATATGTAACATTGCAGTTAATAACAGTGTTATCAGCTGCTAGATGACTTTATCTCAACTACAAAAGCCTGTTTGCAGAGAGGAGGCAGCCTTGCTGGAGTGCCAGATTGTTAAATAACTACAGGTTGCCAAAACTAAATGAACTTTTCAGCTGGTAATGATGTGTAAATTGCTCTCAAAAATGTATGTGCACTGGAGGAATGCTCAAGCACAGGGTTGTGTCTGGTTACAAACGTTTCTTTGCCTTTGTCCTTAACCCAGCAGTGACACCATTAGAATGAATAAATCTGTATGTATAAGAACACAGTTATTTTGTGTTACTAATAGCTGAATAGTTACTCAATAGCTATTTTAATTTATGTAATTAACCAAATATATATTTAAGCGATTTTTAAGTTATTAGCTATTGTGTTAAATAGCCATTTAAGCTATATTGTGGCCCTCTTAGTGAAATGCAGCTCTGGGTAAGAGGGGCTGTGCTTGTGCTGCCCAAGTGTCCCCCTGGGTGTGACTGTAGTGTATGGAAAGGAAGGTTTGCAAATGGGCCTTTT
The DNA here is from genome assembly GCA_910950805.1 of Acrocephalus scirpaceus scirpaceus. NCBI lineage: Eukaryota > Metazoa > Chordata > Aves > Passeriformes > Sylviidae > Acrocephalus > Acrocephalus scirpaceus. Next base: position 19,285,858 of record OU383781.1, read on the forward strand.
TTTAAACTACTGGTACCAAAAGGGGAGACAACAGGAATTAAACTCAGATATGTGAATTAAGCAGTATTTTTTTCATTCAATTTTTTCTGTTTTCTTGAAAAATTATTTTCTGTAACGTGGCAGATATGAGGAGCTACTTTTGGGTGAAGAGATCTCAGAGTAAACTTCAAAGGAGAAGGTGATTAGTTAAAGTATGCTCAGGAAGGTGGCTGGAGTTGGCCCAGGGTGGAGCTGTTACCCAAAAGCTGCAGTTTCTCTCTGGGTGCTGCTGCAGCCCAGAGGAAGTGCTGGGTTTCCTGTGCAAAGCTTGCTCCCTTGCCCTGGAGTGTCTCACCTTGGATTTCTTAGCCTGGTTGGGAATTTAGCACAAAGAGCCTTTCTTGTGAATCATGTTTTCTTAGCACTTTTGCATTCCAGCTCAACAATTCATTCCTCCTTTTTTCTAATGGGAAGGACTTTACTGGAGTTCACATAACTTTAGAAAAATGGTTAGTTCAGGTTCTTCTGGGGGCCTTGAATGTTCCAGTTCCAATTCATTGGGGGCTGTTTTAAAAATACAACTCTTGGTATACCTAATATGCATTAGAATTAGTGGAATGTTCTGACAAACAGCTAATATCCCTGAATTTAAAAGTTTTTCAAAGATAAATATTTAAAGATGTGGAAGAAAGGCTTTTTGTGTAGCCAAATTAAAGCTAATGATGTGCCTTCAGAGTATTCATCTTCCCATCTCTTGCATTATTAGACTCTTCTCAGCAGTATTTGTATGATCTCAAATGAAAACAGCATTTTGGAAATATGATTTGAACATTTGAATGTGCTGTGGAGCGTTTTGGGTGCATGCAGTCTGTGTGTGTTTCAGGTGGCATGGCAACATCCTCGGGTTGAACCAGTCCTTTCCCCTCTGGAAGGACCCAGTTACTCGTGGTACTTTTATTCCTGTTTTGTAAAAGACGTAGTAAAAATGTGAGATGTGAAAGGGGAGTGCCAGCATTAAGGTACACACCTTGTGGTTAATAATGGTTCTGTCGAGTTGGGTTGCCTGAAAATTGTCAGCCTTTCATTTTAGAGCTCTACCTTTGTCCCATAAACTATTTCAAAACTAACACTATTTCTTTTTCTGAATTTAATTTTTATTTATTTAGGACTAGGCACAACTACACACATTTTTAACTTAAAATGTTATTATTACTATTTTTTCTCAAGTTCTACAGCCAGCACTCCATAAAATATAATTTTTATTTAGTATTGTAGGACTAACCTGTTCTGAATTTGTTGTAGGTTTGAACTGCTGTCGGGTAGAATAAAAAGAATATAGTTCCATTTTCAAGTTGCAAAAACACATTTAGTATGTGCAATTTAGCAGCTGTTGCAAATACTTGAGGGCATTTTCTTCAGCATTTGAAAATTCCCTGTAGAAATGAGACATGAGACATTCATTTAGCATTTCAAGCTTGAAAAATAATTTAACCTTTCCTTAAATTGTGTTTTGAAGTTTGGGATTAACACTGTGCCTGGCTGCACAGATGGTTACATTTTACATATTCCTTTGTCTAGGGAAAAAAAAGAGACCACATGGTCAGTTAATGGCTTTAAACACTCCTAGTCCTCATTCTGTATCTTCCTAATGGGACCTCAGAGATTGTAGGAAGATACTCAGAAAATTGTTGTTTATGGTGTAAGACTTGTAAGATGTGTTGTATTGTGTTCCAGGACTCATGAGCTATTTTTGTTCCTGCTTATTAATCCTGGTTAATGAATTTTACAGCTTCATCCCTTAAGATTTAACATCCATAATTCTGCTGTGGAAAAAATTAAAACTAAGATCACTGATGTAGAGAAAATGTTGCTTTATTAATGGAATGTGAGGGCTCTTAATTTGTAATTTTTAATAGGTAAAATTATCAATGAGGTGTATTGTCAAGAAGTAGACTCCATCTCAAGTCACTGAAGTGGTTATAAGCTAAAAAAAGCTTTTTAGTCTTTCAGAATGCTTTCTAAGCTTTTTTGCAGCCACTTTGGGGAAATATCATAGTGAACTGTGGACGACACAAATCAAATGTGATGCTGGGATAAATGATGGAAAATCCATTAAGTCAGTGGTGTGTCACCAGAGCAGACAATTCTAGCATATAAAACCAGTCCTTAACTGGGTATTTTGTGCTTTGTAATGATTTTAGGGCTTTTTTTCAAGTAATTTTAAAAGTATCAGCTAGCAGATTGATAGATTAACACAGAATTATAGAATAAAGTCATGGAATGGTTTGGGTTAAAAGGGACCTTAAAGGTCATCTGGTTCCACCCCCCTGCCGTGAGGGGACACCTTCCACTAGGCAGTGTGTGTAAACCTGCACGTGGCACATAAAACAGATCTTGTTAAAACCCTGAGTGCTGTACAATGTTGAGCACTTGTAGGAAATCAGTCAAGTTTATAAAATGTTATCACTACAATATAGGCACAGTATTTTTTTTTCCCCCTTCATTTGAAAGTGCTAGTAAGGTTTTTAAGGCTACTACTCTTCTGTCATGTAAAGAAGAAAAGTTTCCTTTAATCTTTTAAGTTCTTACCCTTTTAAGCCAGCATGTGCAACAAAATCCATCTGGTTGGAATCCTTAAAGATAGCAGTAACTGGTACAAGACTTCACAGCTTTATTCCAGCTCCTGTGGCAAAAGGATTTCCATTGCCAACACTGCAGTCACAGAGATCATTCTTACTACTATTAGGTGGAAATTTCATGATGTTCCTGCAATTCTGTGTGAGCTTTGCAGGCAAAGGTGGGATATAGGGGTGAGATGGTTTCAGATGTGGGGATTAGTGTTTGGGTCTCCAGTCTTAAGTGCTATCAGCGAGGCATTTCTGGCAGATACTTAATTCACTTTGATTAAATTAAAGACATCTGAAGATGTTGTTTATATATTTTGGGGGTGTTTGTGTGCGTACATATGGGAACACACACTCTGCCTTCCAGTCAGCCAAATCCTCCTCCACTAATTTATTCACAGAGGAAAAGATTATTTTTTCTCTAGATTTTCGAGGGTGTTTTGTTTAGTTTTTTCTTCCAAGGGACTTCCTAGGAAGAAAGGCTAAGAGAGTGTTGCAGGAAAAGCACTGTTGGCTGACAAGTTTGGTTACCCCTAAGTGCCATTTCCAGTTCCTAACATGCCGAAGGAGCTGGGATGTAATGGTCAGAGGTTGCCAGTGTAGTTCATGTTAACACAACATGATGAATGTTGTGTTACAAACACAGTAGAAACTCCCTGTCTTGTTTGAGATCTGGAAATGTAGTAACTTCTCATGCTTGGTAGAGTGGCCTGAGGAGTGGTTTGGCATTACTGTTTTAAACCTCACAGATAAAGAAGCTCAGTGTGAAACTTTGCAACCCCTCTACTGTGGGTGAAATGTAGAAAATTCTGCCTTGGCTTCTATTGATTACCTTCATTGCCTCAAGATACAAAGGTTTTCCCAATACCATTACTATCTTAATGATAGATCGATAGAATACAGAATCTCTTTTAATAAACAAAACATTGTTTGTAAATGGAGATGCTGAAAAATTAACTCGTTCTTTTCTTTCTCCTGTTTTTCCAGCGGAACCCCTGCCTTTAATGGACTTGTGCCGAAGATCAATTCGTTTTGCTCTTGGCAGAGACCGCCTGCATGACATAGAAATTCTACCTTTGCCTCTGTCTCTGAAAAATTATTTACAGTACCAATAAGACATCTAGAACCCTCTGGCCTCACATTGGACTTCATCAATGCAAATGGCAGAAAATTGTTTACAGCAAAATATAAATCTTTGTGATGGACACTTAAGTGTTATTTAATTTTTAATGTATATTTTTTTTTTCTGAACCAGTGAAAGCAGATCACTGTGGGGGACTACTAAAGAATGTGAAAACATTAATTTGATTGAGGTTCATGTGTTACCTGTTGCCTGTTGTGTTTACAGTCCTAAAGGCTATAATTCTCATCTCTCAAACATTGATTAGTTTATCTTTGTTGCCTCTGGTAAATGCCAATAGAAAATCTCACCTGCAAGATTCACTGTCATGCAGACAGAGCATTTTTCAATATTATGATTTTCATTTTTCTTTCTCTTTCCTACACTTTACTCCAATAAATAAAAATAAATTAACAAACGAAAAGTCTTGACAGTAACTTTTGAAAAGTATTTAAACCTTGGCATGCAGAGTTGTTGAGAGTTCTGCGTGTTCAGTGCTCAACGTAATTAGGCCTATAATATCTAAAAGCTCTATTGTTTAAAAAAAGCAAATTATTGTCTAGAAGAAGAGAACGTGGTTTAAAAACATGAGAGGAAACAAATGGTTTATATGTCAGATCAGTTTCTGGACTTGGTAACAGTAAGGTGCAGTTCATTGTTTTCAAGACCAAATCTAAGTCCCTCCAAAGTTCTGCAGTTTATAACAAAGTGCTCATTGTCCCAAGAATTTAGGATATCCGTATTTTAGGGAGCTTGTCACTTTCTTTTTTTTTTTTTTAACAAATTTATAATTTTTATGTGGTATGAACTCTTAAGTACTTTGTTTTCTTTTTAATGTATGTGTGGTTATAATGTTTATTTATCTGTTTAGCGTCTGGATTTCTCATTTAACTGTGGCCCATCTTGGGGTGACTGATTCTGTTTTTTCCCCCAACTCCATCTGAAATGTATCAGTTTTTCAGGCTCATCCACTTTTTTTAAGATGCTGCTTTCTGTTTGCGTTTCTTACGTGTTTCAAGTTATCTGCCTGAATCAGTTATCTAGTTTTTAAACTGGAAGTTGTTGTTATGGCAGAATGTCAAATGTTTAGACTGAGCTGCCTTCAGCATATTTTAATGTGAATTTACTGATGAATGAGGAGAAAATTTCTAATAAAGTCTACTGTCCAAAGTAAAACTCAGATCTCCTTTGATGAAGTGTTAAAACTGCTCATAGCCCAGAGCTGAAGTTCAGTTCCTTGTGCAGCTTTGCAAATGTTTCTGTTTGGTTCTTCTGAGGGATTGCTGCTCTGGGCTCCTGTGTGAGAGACATGGCAGGCAGGGGCCTGTCCCGTTCTTGATTTATCCCATTCACCCTGAATATGGCCATGCTCTTGCTCTCAACGTACTTCTGGTCAGATTCCTCTGAACAAAACCTCACTTGTGTGCCAAGCTGCACTTTGGGACTTGGTGCCTTGGAGGCAGGTTGGAGATTGACTGCTGTGCACTGATGAGCCAGGCAAAACCACTGACCCACAGATGGCTGCCCTTCTCTCAGTCACCCCTGGGAACAGAATTGCAGTTCCAGCTGGAAAAGAGAAATGTGAGATACAACAATACAAGCAAGAGTGGAAGCAACAAGGGCAAGGTAACACAAGGATGTCAAAAGTTAAATAACTAATATTTGATTGTCTGGGCTTAACTGTAAGCTTCAGCATGGAATTGTTTTGGACTTGCTTTCACTTAAGGTGAGAGGTACATACTGCATTCCTTCCCTTAATCTTACAAAGGGGAAGAAACTACAGCAGTGATCCACATTTCTTACGTTTCCCACTTGATTTATTTTATGTAAACCTTTTGTCTCAGTAGGTACATTGGAAGAAGGAGCTATAAAAGTACAATAGTTCACACAAAAGGCAGAACAAAGGTGTGTCAAAAGTGATCTGTCATAAGCAAGGTAAGCAGCTGTTCAGGAATGACAATTCTGGTAGACCTTCTTTTTCCACCACTGAAGTCCATGCTAGGTAAGTATTCCCTAAAATTAATGTTCTACTGTGTGTAACTACAGACTTCGTGTTCCTTTGAATAACTGCAGTGACACAACTGTTCTTTCACTTGACCCAGACCAACAGCTTTTTAATCTTATGATAAAGTGGAAATTGATATCATAAGACAAATTAATGGTGCCTCTGTATGTTGATTAACCTAATTGCTTTACAGTTGCATTGGAATTTTAGTTGGTGCCTCTTCTATGATGATTTCTCTAAACCAAACATCCTTATTTTAGCTTTCAAATATTTTTTCTAACAATTAGAGCCTTCCAAGGCATGATAGTTCTACAGGAATGATTATTTTATTCTTTTATTGTTTCCTAATTACATGTTGTGATTCTGTGGATGGCAGATACACTCCTTCATATGGTATTAGGGCTGTGGTTTTGGGGATCAAAGTCTGTTTGATACATTTTTCTTGGTCTGCAAAAGCCTTGTAATGAGACTGCACCATGGAGAATATTAATGATATTTCAATATTCTTCTTAACCATCCCTGTGCAAATGGATTCACTTCCATTTGCACAGGGAAACACGGAGTACAGGTAAGGATGAATCGTGGTCAGAGAATCTACTCACAAAGAGTACCAGGAAGAGTCTCCTCTCTGCCTGTGAGCTCCAGCCTGGGTGCTGTGTCCCTCACATTGATTCTCTAGGCTCCCTTTACTGGAATGTAAACGTTTACTGTCTTCTTCAGGAGGGAATCAAGCAATAATTTAGTGGCAGTAATAAAGTGGCCATGCATTGGCTTTTGCCTAAATCAGAAGTCAAACACTAAGTTGTCACCTTCCTTTAACCAAAGCAGTTAAAACTTCTCAGAATCTCTATCCTGGCCACCTAAATGCAGGAAGATCCCTACCCAGAGGTCTACTCTGGGGAATATCTGACAGTGAGGGTGATTACTTAAAACAAAGCTGCACTACTTTGAGATTTGGAGTGAGATCTTCCTTGCCTTCATATTTTCAATTTCCAGCCACTTGTGCCTTTTATCACATGAAAAAACAGACAATCCATGTGATGGTTTTCAGCTTTCACTGCGTCCCTGTGCCAGAGCAAAAGGAGTGCAGTTTCTCTAGATATGATGTGGAAGTGAATTTCAGAATCACAGAATATTCTGTGTTGGAAGGACCCACAAGGATCATTGAGTCTGACTCTCAAGTGAATGGCCCCATGGTTCCAGGGATCGAACCCACAGCCTTTTATTAGCACCCTGCTCTGACCAGCTGAGCTGATCTCACACCCAGTGTTCCCATGGCTGGTAAACTGAGGGGAGCAGAAGCTCTGTAATGCAAAACACAGGAGTTTAGTGGTAGTATTTGAAGGAAAAGGACACATGCCTGGGAGCTGCAACCACTTTGCAAGCTCTGTGATGGGTGCACGCTAATTAGTGGGTTGCAAAAGGAAATATTTCACCTACTCTGCATTTGGTTCTCTAATGTGGCCCCTTCCTAGGAATTATTGTTGGTTCAGAATCCCTTCTGTTGTAAGTGTGATTAAGATTTGTGGGAACATGTATTATAGCTTCTCTTGTTTACTTTCTCAGTATTGCCATTCTTCAGCCTTCTGCAACTCACGTGAGGTTGGGGAATTGATTTATCCCCCCTGGAGGTGATCATAATTCACAGATGCTATAACCTGAGTGACACATTCAGCTTTTATACTTACTGAAACTGTAATTTCATAACACCTACATTTGGAGTCAAATTTGAGAAGCCACTGTCCTTTGATGTAGCAGCTGTCACACATATCCTGCTACTAGGCTGACAGGGTCTGTCCTACAAAGGCTTTATTTCTGCCTCAGACTGGGGATGTGTTGAAATGTCTGCATTCGCATCCAGAGACAATGTAGTAGGGACAATCTGTAGGGAAATCATGAAGTTTTATTTTAGTCTTTACGTGTAGTCTTTATGGTGTTCATGTTTTTATATCAACAGATAAACTCTCGCTGTTGAGGTAGGACCTAACTTTGGAGCAGTTTCTCAGTGTTCACTTGGAGCTGGGAAAAGCTGTTACAGAGCAGACGTGTACAAATCATTTAAGTGTTTTTGATAGTTATAAAAGAGCAGCAAGCCAGAAATGCTATAAAATGTCCTTCTCATCTCCATTACAGTTGGTATGGTTAAACTATAACCATATGTTCTGCTGTCAGTGGCAGGCACTGCAGAGCGAGCTCTGTATCAGCTCCAGCAGAGCTCATTCAGGTGCAATTCCCACTGACATCAGCGGGAGATCTGCCTGAGTCAGCACTGCAGCTTTTGGTTCCCATGTAAAGATCCCCAAACATTTCCAATACATTGTATTGAGCCATACTTTATTATATGTAAGCAATGTCAAGCAGATGGTTTCTGCAGCAGTTTCTCTGCTTTGGCAAAACATGCTGGCAAGTGTAGTTAGGTGAACATCGTGAGAAAGTTGAACAAAAAAATGTGCCTTGCTGAGGCTGAGAGCAGCGTTCCAAGGGGAAGCCAGACTTCTTGGTTCCTCGGTGATGGTTTTCCATTTATAAACCTTTAGAATCTTAGTAGTTTGTATTCTGTATGCTTAAAGGAATGTAGGATCTTTATCCACTCTTGTTTATCTCAAAAGAATGTCTGGTGATCATGAAGTGGAAATCTCTTTGTTTGCTTGATTCAAAAAGACACCAAAAGACCTCCTTCCTCCTTGGCAAATGTTCTCTGTAGACACAGCCATGGGAATACACAATACACACCAACCTGGATGCCCCCCCACGTCCTGGTTTTTTTCTTTTTTTTTTTGAGGTAGCAACTGTTGCTTCAGAGAAGACCTCAGTGTGTTCTGCAGGCATTGTCTAAAATAGAAATGTTTTGAAACATCTGCAGCAAAGTTGAACCCTGCTGAAGGTATGTTAAAGCAAATTTGGGTGTGTTGTGGCAGGGGCAGAGAACAAAGGATCAGAGTTTAGGAGAATAGTGTTTGCCTTGTTTTCTTTTTCTACGCCACTATAGAGTACAAGTAAATTCCGAGGGGAAAGGAATAAAGAAAAGTTGTGTATGCTTTCATCACCATCAGGTGTTTAGTGTTGATGTTTAAACTTAAATATCTTCCCCACTAAACCTTTGTTGCACAGCCTTAACATCTCAAGGCTCTACCACTGACTGCCTTAGAAGCCTCTGAATGTCTCTGGGCTCTGCAGTTGTGTGTAATAGCACCCAATTCCACATCCTGTTAAGACCCTAATTCATTAACTTCTGGGCAGAAAGCACAGCTGTCATCATTGGCACTGCTGCTGGAATATGTGGGGGTGCCCAAAGCAGCTGCCATCCTCGGCAGAGGGAGCCCAGCCCTTGGCAGAGCAGAGCTCAGTGTGGGGCAGTCCCTGTGCCAGCGACAGCAGCACAAGCACATCTGCAGCCAGGGATGGATGGCTGAGCTCATGTGGCTCTGCATTTCAGCTGAGAGGCAGCTTTGCAAATCCTGTTTAAAGCAGGTGTCAGGATCAGGTACTTGCAGTTTCATTTGTGTAGCTGTGAAAATTTGTAAGGTGTATACAGGCTCTGATCTCTGCAGGTGACAGCAGATGTAAAAGCAGAGCTCATGTTTTTGATAACTTTAACATATTAGGGGTGCTTACAGTGGAGACAGGTACGTTGGATTTTCATGTACTGTTTCTCTGCCTTTTGAAAGCTACACCACGAAAGGCAGGTGTCTTCAGACTTCTAAGGAAAAGCAAACAAAACGCATAAATGAGCTGATATTTTATTTCTGCCAGTCTCCATGTATGACAAATGCTACTGCCAGTTTTTAATGCCACTCACAAGCCAGAATCACAGAGGCACTTAGCTGAGATCAGAATCTTCTCAGTAGTGCCTGCATTGGTTTCCTCCATATTTACCTATTTTTTTAAGAAGAAAAAGGTATTTTATGAAGTTATTCAAATTGCAAGCTTAGCTTGAAAATGCACTATTCTAATGAATAAAATGCTTATAGCACACTTAAGACTCTATTAGCAGAGACACAAGAAATTGCTGAACACATACCTGGGAAACCAATGAATGTTTTTAAAGGGAAATGGTTCAGCCTTTTCTCATTTTACTGAGAAAATCAGACAAGTGCACTGCTTCTTCTGTAGCAAAATGTGAACAGCTGTAAGGCATGGGGCCAGAATTTCAGTGTATTCATTTGGAAGTGACTTCTCAAGCATAGTAAAGGTACCCGTGACATTATTTTGGGAACTGAAGTTTTACTTTATTTGGAGATAACTTTTAACTTTTGGGAATTAATAATATTTGAATCCTTCTAAGCTATTTTATCAGGGCTTGTCTAGAGATGAACCAAACCAAAATGAAACTCCCCCCTATAAATTAAGCTACCTGGGTAAATTTGGCCTGGCATCAAGTGCTGCTGGTATTTAAATGTTTCCCAAGTCCTAACATCTAATTGCATAAATAAACCCCCATTGGAAAAAGCCATCTAGAAAAGGAAAGGATATTTTGAGTATTAAATTGGCCTCCAGAAGTTCTGAGATGAAGTCCAAGTTGTGCCAGAAACTTTTATGTTATGTTATTTGCTGATTCTCCCTCCACCCCTGCCTCTACCATTTCCTGTGTACATCAAAGACAGCAGTCCAATTTTTTCAATTTTTCATGGACCCTAAGTTTTCATGATTCAAATAAAACCACCCAGTTCATTTATTCATCATCATTCATCTTGCATTTCTAATCTTTTACCTCACTGGTATGTGAGACTCAGGCTGTGTTTCCCAAGCTGAGCTTCATGGAAATCCATAATTTCATTCTTCTCCTCACCATCCACTTTGGGGAAAGCATCTTCACCATTCCTAAAGTGAAGCATCTTCACTGTTCATGACTCCAAGAGCCCACTCAAAGGATGTTGGGACATGTCACATTGGTGGCTTGTTGTATAAGCTAATTAGTTTTTTATTTAATAACTGTCCAGTTAGTAAGATCAGTGCCCCCAAAAAGCCTCATTCTGCACAAATACACAAAGACACAAGTGACCATTCCTAATTTGCAGCTTAGACACCTTTTGTCTAGGGTGTTTGCCTTTTATATGCAATTTCCCTTGACTGTTCTACTGCGGCCTCACTCTGGGAAACTGGGTGCTTCAGCCTTCTGTGAGGCCAGTTTAATTTGCCTTTTCAGAAGGATCAGCAGTATGTAAAGCAAGAATTTGGTTTAGATCAAAGTTCTTTGAGCTGTCACAAGAGCATTGCACAAGATTGGAATAAATACGAATTTTAATAATGGAACTACTCAATGTTGAGGTTTAAAACTCTGTGCTTCAGTTGCTCTCACATCATTAACCCTTCCCCACTAAGGAATGTTATATACAACTCTACTATCAGTGATTACTCTCACATAAAAACAAGAAAAATACATCTGTAGTTGTAATACAGAAACTTCCTCCTCTCTGAGATCCGTGACTTCCAGCTTCCTGCTGAAGCTGAGCTGAAAAAAAGAGATCTGGAGAGGCTGGTTCCTTGCATTGCTTGGTATTCCCATCCCCCACAGAAGTGGGAACAAATGTTTCTAATTGTCAAATAACTGATGATAAATGGACTGCTGGGATAGGAACCTATCCCAGGATGTTGTGTCTTGTGCACTAAAAGGTGAAATAAATGGGTTTTTTCCCAGAACTTTATCTCTCTAGAAAGATCTCCTAAACATTTATCTTCTGACTGTGTGCATCCCATTGGGCTGATCCAATGATCAACCTTTTGAAATACCAGCCTTTTGGATCAGGCAACTTTGTGACTTGGAAAAAGGAAGGACGCTTTATATCATGCCCTCTTTTTATTTATTTTTAGTTAAGGCTTTAGGTTCTGTTTGATTTCTGGTTTTGGAATTTATTTGTAGAAATATAAAAATACTCTCTTTTTTCTTTTTTGAGTTCCCTTACTGAATCAAAAAGCTTTAATAGTCTTGCTATAATTACAGAAATTGGAGGGTCAAATAATGTCTTTTATGAGACCAGCTGAATGAAAGTGGAGACACTTTCAGACACAGAAATATTTAACTGAAATACAAACACCAGTTTTCAAATTCAGATTAAGAATTGTTAAAACTTGAACAGCTCTTAAGCTGCACAGAAATTTGAGGTTGATAAATGTACTGGTTCTGTGCCCTATTGTAATTTTTCCCATTACTGAACCAGCAGCAGCTCCTGTGTATTCTGCTGAACCCACCTTTTCTCTCTCTAATGACTTACTGAATCTTCCCTCTCTGTGTTGCAAGTACAAACCTCTTTGATGATATAATTGATTAACTTGTGCAAGTTAAACTTGTATCACAAGTTTGAAGCTGTATTTTGCCTTGAGGATCAAAGCTTCAGCCTGCATATCCTGAAAGCTGGTCTGGCTTTTAGAGTACAGCATTAGTCACATTAAAGATACTATCTTTGTAAATTCAATCCTGTATATATCCTGCAGTGATGGTGTGTATGTTCACACCATCCCTTCTTACAGAGAAGCTAACTAAAAAGAGCAGATGTCATGTATTTAATCAAGATTTTTCCCTTTTTGTGGTTTTCCTGTTCAAAGAACACAAAGATGAATGAGTTCTTAGAATTTAAGTCCTCTGCTGTTTGCACAGAGCTCCTTTTTGACTGGTTTTGTAGGCGTACACCTACTCTGCTGTCATGCAGAAACATGGTAGGAGCTTGCTATGAATTTCTGTAATGGAGTAAAGGAATTCAGGGACAGGGAGGAGCTTCCTCTGGCCATCAGAGGTGTGATTAAAAGGGAGCTGAGCAGAGCTTCCCTCCCTCACCCACCATTCAGGCACAGGGCAGGGCTTCCCCCGGCCACTGGAGATTTCTTGGGGTTTCCTGCGTTTTCTTGCTTGGTGAGTAATGGGAGCAGCTTGAGGCAGGGGCATCAACAATCCTGGTGCTGCTCACTGACAGGTGAGGCTGTGGAGACATTAGCCAAGCCTGGGAATGCCACTGAGCCTCTGCCTGCCCTTTCCCAGATACAGGCTGATCGTGGCCAGTGCCACGGCCCTGTACCTCAGAGATTGGTCTGAAAGGGGGGACCTCTCTGCCAGGCAGGGGCACCTGGCCAGGTTCCTGGAGATGAGACAAACATCATCCGGGCTTTATCGCCAAAATAAAACTCATCCATTTTCTTGTAAATCCCAGCAATTTGGTCCCTAGGGCTTTGTCACTCAGTCTCTGCTTATGTTGGTTTGGAGGGGCTTGATCCCAAAGTGGTGCCAGGAGTGCACCTGTGTCCTTTCCCCCACTTTTCTCCTCTGATTGTGGGAAATAACTGGATTTGGTTGTTTTCCACTGCAGTTTGCTGCAGATCCCAAAATATCCATCAGGAAAGATCATCACTCACCCTTTCACCACCAGGTGAAAGTGAAAATGGTCATATTTCAGGAGCCTAGTTTTGGAATATTTTACGGAATTGGCCAAGTAGCTTTTACTTCTAGGGTTTCCACAGTCTGTCCATGGCAGGTCCAGCCTGTGCTTCAACTTGGTGCACTCAGAGCTCTCAGTCTGCAGGGAAATGGATGTTTTACAGCTCTACTTAATGGTTTGTGGATTATGACGATTTTCTGGAAGTAGGCTATCCATCCTGACCCGTTTTCTTCCCACTCCTTGTCAGACTGTACCTGCAGGAAGGCTGAAATGAGACCAGGATCTGTAAAATCTATGACTCTCCCTGTCTGCCTGAGGCTGAAGCTGACGGAGTGGGAAATGCAAAAGACTGCAAACTTGTTTTTATCCCCTGAATCCCAAGACTCTGCATCTGCAAGATGCCCCTTTCTTTGTGGCACCTTAGGGATGCTTCCCAACACACTGGGCAGAGGAACCTGTTGTGTGTCAGCGTGGGAACCGTCAGGACATACCAAGAAGAGCCAGAGATGTTGGGAAGAGATCTCCCTCTGGGCTGGAGTCAGAGATAAGGTCAGTGTGGTTCTCTGGGAACATTTCCAGAGGACCATACCCTTCATGTTTTCCAGAATCCCACCATGGCCACGGTGCAATAAAATCTTGGTTAAGAACTTGGTGAAATTGAAGTAAAGCTGAAGGGTTTGTCCGCTAAGATAAATGGTGATTTATAAAAGAAAGCAGAGTGGTATTCCACATGAGGGATTTGGGATTGGTGATGATCCCACATCTATAATCCTGTTCATTTTCTTTTGGATGCTGCAGCCTGCTGGGTTGAGGGAACTGTTCTTTTACATTTCAGTTAAATTGTCTGTATTTCATTAATTCTCCATGGAAATCTGCTTTTAATAAAAAGGATTGTCAGGATACTGATGATGTCACAGGTTTGTGGGATTCACAGGTGTGTGTTCAGACCAAGGATTGTTTTGGATGGAAGAAGCAGCACAAATCTCCCAGGAATGCCAGTCTGGGTTTTTCTTTAGTCCCAATTCCCCTTGGTTTGGAGGTACAGGGCAGCTCTGTGCTGTATATCCCTTAGAAGACTTTTTTGGGGGTGTAAAAGTTCCTTTCATGTTTGCAATATTTATTCATAACTCGATTAAAGAGAATAATACCATATCAATGTGGTTTTAATTGGTTCATTTGAATTGGTTAATTAAAGCAAATCATTGGTAAAGGGTTTGAGCATTCCCTTGGTTGGAGCTGGCAGCTCTTCTTTATTGTCTCTTCATTCTTTTAATTCCTTTTCATTATTTCTTCGGTGATTACTGCAATTAGGATATACAAGGAGGAGAACAGTATTTTTGCCCTGCTGGATCGGGAAATCCAAATCCAATCTCCCAGTTGCGTGGAGAGATTGAGACGGGGAAGGGGAGCTGGGCCTCAAGCTGGGTTTTGGCAGCAGGAATTCTATGAGAAGTGGTTAAAGCCAATGCTGCTGGGTTTGGGTCCTCCCACCCCAAAAAATTATCCTGGTTAAAGAGAACTAGAAGAAGCAGTGGAAGGTACTGGCAGGCCTGTGCTGGGACGCCCAAACCCTGGTCAGGGATGCTGGGCAGTGCCAGATCCACAGGAACACTATGGACAAACTGTGCTAGGATCCCCCAAATTCCAGCCTGGAATGCTGGGCAGTGCCAGACCTTTGGGACACTATGGAGAGGTTCCACTGCCTGACCCAGAGAGTTCTCCCTTTCTTTTCTGTCATGATCACCACCTGGCAGCTTATTATAACCCCATAGGTTGAAAATCCTATTGGAGCAGCTGGAATCACAGCAGATCACAAAAAAGCCAGTCCAGGGGAGGAAATTAGCTGTTCCACAGATTTCTTTTTCCCAATGTGTTTTAATGACCTGGGCTCAGTTGGCCACTTGGAACCCTTGGGAAGGAATTTGTCATCTCTTGTGAGCATTGACAAGCTCAACCTGAAACATAAATGAAGAAATAATAAAAACCCAAAACCAGCCCAGCCGCCGCGGGTGCCGTGGGCAGGGCCCTGGTGCCGGAGCGCTCTGCGCTCTGTGCCCAGCAGGGGGCGGGCGCTCCCGGCCGCTCCGTGCCCGCCAGGGGGCGCACTGCGGGCCGGGCGGCACTGGGGGCTCCGGCCCCGGCACGGGCCGCTCGCAGCCCAGAGCCCTTCTCCCGTGCCCACCGCCACCACGGCCCTTCTTCCGTGCCCACTCACTGGGTAGAGCCCCAGCTCCCCGTGGTCGGAGCGGCAGCACCGTGCTCCAGCCCAGTACCCGTCCCGGAGCGGCTCCTCCCGCCCACAGCGATCCCGATCCCGGCCCGAATCCTTTGGGCCTCTGGTCGGAGGCCAATCCTTCCTCGGTCCTCTGGGCCAGGACCCCCACCCCGCCCACCAGGACACAGGAGGCACCGCCCAAGACCCCCAGCGGACACCGGCAAGACCCGGACCAGAGCGCCCGGTCCCAGTCTCGGCCGCACCTCAGCGCCCCGGGCTCCGCGCAGCGCCAGGAGCCGCCTCTGGGCCGGCTCAGGTGTGAGGAGCAGGGCCAGCCCAAGCACCCATCCCGCCGCATCCCTGGGACAGGCGTTCCGGCACAGGGCGGGGCAGCCGCGGCTTCAGCGCCAGGGGCGGCGGGGCTGGGCAGGTTCAGCTGCGCGGGGCGGGACTGGTGATTTAAAGCGCAGAAATCGCCCTTGTTGCCGTTTGCTCACTCGGAGCACACTGGCCGGGTTCCCCCATGGGACTCGGGTGAGGTACGGGACTTTCAGCCCTGTACCCCAGTTTGCCCCGCCTTCCGCCCCCCTGTACCACCCCTCCTTCTTCACTCTTTGCCCCCGTGCCCCTCACACCCCCTTCCTCCTTCACCAAGGACCCACCTCCCTCCTTCCTCTCCCGTCACTATCCTGCTCCCCAACCCGCCCCCTCTCTATTCCCTCTCTAGCCTTCCTCCATCCACTCTTCCTCTATCCCTGCCTGGCCTTTCCCTTCCCCTCCCTGCTCCCCTACACACCCTGATGCCCCCATGCATCCCCCCTCTTTCCCTGCAGCCACCATCCTTGGCTGTGGCAAAAGTGTTTGGGAGAGCACCGAAGGCTGGTCCTGCCTGCAGTGGGGCGTTTCCTACAAATGAGTGTTTACAGCCCAAAATCGGGGAATGCTGAGGCCAGGGCCTGTTTTGGGGGCCCAGAGCTGGGCAGAGCCCTCAGCAGCTCCCACTCACTGCCAGGGACATTCCTTTGGTGTTTCCTCCATGTGTCCCAGCTGGCCAGGGAACGTGAGGTGGTAGGAGGCCAGGAGCCACAGAATGTGAACCAGCATCTCATGTGCTTCATATTTCCAGGGGATGAGCTGCACCCTGCAGTGTCCTGCCCATGGTGTGCAGTGTGCAAAACACACATCCCAGGGATGAGAACCCAGCAATGAACACTGGGATGCCTGAGCAGCGCTTGGATGGACACGGATAAAGGTCTGCCTGTGGCTATTTTGTGGTGAGCTGTTCTGAACAGGCACCTGGAGATGCTTCACCCCAGGCAGACCCCACCAACATCCCAAAAATACCCCAAGAAACCAGCTGGCACTTGGGATGCTGGCACAATGTTTTTCTGGAGAGGCTCAGACAGCGATTCCTAGTGCTAACCTGCCAGGGCTTGCACACACCCACCAGGTATGTCCTACCCACCCCTAATCCCTTCCAGCCTGAGGACACCACCCATCAGCAGTGTTAAAGCCAAGGGAATCTTCTCTCACAGAAATTAAATCCCAAGCAATAGCCCTAAGAGGATCCTTAAAATAAAAGCTTATAGTTGAATAAAGTTTGGTTTGGTTTAAGTTTGAAGCTGTTCAGGGACCCAGCCAGAACTGATGGAAAAGTTTAACAGGTGGGTCAGACCTGAGGTGCCCTGAAGGCTGGTATGTGCATCCCTTTCCCCAGGGAAAAGAGCTACCAGAGGCCATTCCTGAGCCTCTGAAATGAAATCAGCTTCTGCAGGGAAAGCAGTCCTCACCTGGGCACAGGTGCTGCCTCATCAAAGGGCCAGGAGAGCATCTGGCCACCTCCTTCTGCTTTAAAATATCAGCTGGGTGATAAAATATCAGGGTGGCTGAAATCAGCTTAATTCCAGGAAACCCAGTCAAGTTTCCTAGGGGAAAAGTTTCCCACAGGGGACTGGGAACAAGGATTATAAATAGAAAATTCTGTGGAATATAAACCTGTCATTTTCATTATTCCACTGATCTTCCTTGGAACTATTGCCCTTCCTGACAAACCCAGTGTTAAATAGGCAGCTCTGCATGGGAGTATCTATGTACCATGAGGCACTGTGGGGCTATTCCAGCAGGAATCCAACATGGACTTCAGGGCTATAAGTATAATTCATCTAAACTAGCAACGGTGAGCCCCAAATCAGGCACAGAGAACAATCTTTGTGCTGCTGTGTCAGCCAAAGCCCCTGGGCTGGGAAATTTCAGCAGCCAAATCTATGGAACTATATAAACCACAACAACCAGCACCACCCAAAGGGGCAATCCAAGTCCCAGGGTGTAAGTGCTCATGTCCTTCTACTCCTGCTTGCGATACAAATTCTCCTCTGCACAGTTGGCACTGGCTGGGTGGGAACTGAGGGCAGGAGAGGTGAGAGAGCAGATCAGTTTCCCAGGGAGTGACTGGGAGATGAGGCTACTGGAATCTGATTTAAACCAATTGAAAATATTCTTTCCTTGGCAGAAGACAGGAGTTAAAGCAGATCACTCCTGGCCAGGCTGGTGAGCATCATCTGGATCCATTCTGGGGGAAAACACCCTGTGCCTGCCAAAAGCTCTGACTCTGCTTTTCCTACCAGCTGCTTAGCAGTTTCAGGGCCACCATGAGGGAGTTAAAATCCCCCAAAACCCACAGAGTGAATAGTCCAAAGAAAGAAATGCATTGTTGTCATAAAAAGCTTAGAAATCTGTTAAGAATGCTATGACAACAATGCAATGGGATTCCCAGGAATCTCATTAATGCTCTTGGTTCCATTTTTATGTGGTTTTGTCCCTCAGATTGGCACCTTGTACAACTTATGCTGGGACTTAGAGGTCAGACAGGGCTGGCTTTGGATTGACCTTCATCTCTTGCTCCAGTTTGTGCAAACACGGACCAATGTAGTTAAACTGTGTTTGTGCACATTTATGGGAGACCCTGGTATGGGGAAGCACTGCCTGCCTGGAGCTGTGCCATCCAGAATGTGCTGAGCTGATGTCTTGGTTTTGAAAGAAGACAGGTATCTCCTAAAGAGAGGCAGGGCCTCTCTTGGGATGGATAATTCAAATCTCCTTCTCTCAAATTATTATAATTTAGAAAATTAAAACGGCTTTCAGGCAGAGATATGGGGATAGGAATAACAGTTCTTTACTAATAGTATAACAAGGCAAACAAACAACAACAACTACAGCAATTAATAGCGAAAACAGAACCAGGGACCTTGACGGAGCTTGGTTTCACAAAACTCGGGGCAGTCTGGTCTCTGGGGACTCTAAAAAAAAAAAAGGTACCAAGCTGGAACGGTGGGGGATCCCGGGCTGGTGGATCGGATGAAGTTCGGAGCTCTGTCGGTGGTCACTGGGGGGCAGGGATGTCCAGCAGGGAGGGCAGTGCGGGCCTGCGGTGCAGAGCAGCTCTAAAACAGTGCTGAGGCAGTGGGACAGGGCTGAGACAGCTCCAGCAGGGCAGCAAAAGGAGAAATCAGGATCTTCTTGGGCACACAAGCAGATGATGGTAGCTCTCTTCAGGATCAGATCCCGGTGGTGCCAGTGAGAAGCTCACGCAGCAACGGCAGCCCAGTCTGCTCCCGACGCAGACCACACCAAAAGTGAAGCTGCCCCCCCAGCCCTCGTCTTCCCCCCACCCCCCCCTCCCCCCTCGGGGGGGGGGAAGCTCTTGGAGACAAAGGGTGTAGCCAAGTGCCAGTCTCCACCCAGCCTCTATGCTTTGTTCCACTAAGCACTGACAAACACCTAGCAATCAGTTGCCCCGCAACTCCTGGGAAAAAATTCTATAGGTGAAAAAAAAAACCAAACCAAAACAAAAAAAACCCAACAAACTAAACAAGTCTAACCCCCAACATCAATCCACCCCGAATTTTTTCCCATACTAACATATTACATTTGAATTTAAACTTCTAAACTATATACATACATGCACTACTTTAATTATATACATATATACATGCAGATATGGGTACGGATACAGTGGCATGGGTAGTTCACTCTAAAACAAGGTCTCCTTGAGGTATGCATCAGGTCTGTCTATCTTTTTGCATTACCCACTAAGTGCAACTTGGTCTCTGAGCGAAGACAACCCCACGGATGGGATTGTCTTTGCTGGAGGCAGGATTAACCCAAACAGTTTTTCCCAGCATACTTCTCATGTGTACCACTGGAACCTTATCCCCATTCATTGTTCTCAGGGGCTCAGACTGGGCAGGGCCTGCTCGGTTGGTGGAACCTCTGGTGTTCACTATGTGGCTTTTGCTAAATTCATCTCTCAGTTCTTGAAAGACCCCCCACTCAGTGCCTTCAAGGTGGTTTTAAGCAGGCCAGGCAGCTGGTGCATGATAGGGGATGTGATATATCCATTCGATGCCATGTTCTCTAGCTCAGGTGTTTACAAGGCTGTTCTTGAAATGGGTCTCATTGTCTGACTCAATTCTCTCAGGGGTGCCATGTCTCCACAGGACTTGTTTTTCAAGGCCCAGGATGGTGTTCTGGGCAGTAGCATGGGGCACAGGGTAGGTCTCTAGCTATCTAGTGGTGGCTTCTACCATAGTCAGCACATAGCGCTTGCCTTGGCGGGTCTGGGGAAGGGCGATGTAGTCAATCTGCCAGGCTTCTCTATACTTATATTTAGACCATCGTCTCCCATACCATAGGGGTTTCACCCGCTTGGCCTGTTTGATGGCAGCACATGTCTCACAGTCATGGATAACCTGGGAAATACTGTCTATGGTTAGATCCACTCCTCGGTCTCGTGCCCACTTATAGGTGGCATCTCTGCCTTGATGTCCTGAAGCATCATGGGCCTATCGAGCTAGGAACAGCTCTCTCTTGTGCTGCCAGCCTAAGTCTATCTTTGATACTTCTATCTTGGCAGCTTGATCTACTTGCTTGTTGTTTCGGTGCTCTTCATTAGCTCTGCTCTTGGGGACGTGGGCATGTGGGCATCTACATGGCGGACTTTCACAGGCAGCTTCTCTACCTGAGTGGCAATGTCTTTCCACTCATCAGCAGCCCAGATTGGCTCTTGCTCCCTTACAAATACTTGATTCACCCCTGAGTCCTGGGTCAAGGGTCCTAAATTCCTTGCCTCACCACCATCCAGTTGCACGCCTGTACCTATAAGGTCCCAAACCCGAAGTAACCAAGTTGTATAAGCCTCACGTCCCCGTCATGCAATATCTTTTTGCAGATTACGTAGGCTTTCATAAGTCAGGGACTCAGTGACAATCTCAATTTCTGGTTCCCCTGTGGACTGTGAGGGCCCTCTTTTCTTATCCTTATTAATTACCTGGGTGCTCTGATTTCATCTTATACTTCTTTGTTTCTACAGGAGCAACTGCAGCTGGTTGTGACTGGTCTTGTGGTTCAGCTGGAACCTGGACGGTTGTAACTTCCGTGGGTTCCACTGCTGCACTATTGGATTCTCCTTTTTCAGGGCAAGGGGAGGGCTTCTTACCAGCTGGGGAAGTGTATTCTTTCAGCACTTGGCTCATCTCACATATTATCTCTTTCACTAGAACCCCCACCCAATCGGGGTGGTTCATTTCTGGGGTGGGCTGCGGGGCAGGGTCAGGCAGTGGGCCAGCATCCCCAGTCTCTGGGGCATTGGCCCCAGGCTCTATGGCAGCATTCCTAGCCTCTGGGGCAGTGTCAGGCCTTACAGCAGTATCTCTAGCCTCTGGGGCAGTGTCAGGCCTTACAGCAGTATCTCGAGCCTCTGGGACAGTATCAGGCCCTACAGCAATATCCCTAGTCTGTGCAGTGCTCTAAATTGACTTCACTTTATCTTTGAAAGCTAAATAAGCTAGGATCATCAGCAACATTTGGTTAGTTTCTAGAGGAAATTTGAACTCTTCAAAAGCTGGTAGAGCAGGCATAAGGAACTGGTTAAAAGTCTGGAAAACTTCCCTCACTGTCATTTCCTCACAGAAAGTACCATTCTTAAAGTAACTCCAAATACACCCACTTAGTATGTGGTAGCCACGTATCCATGTGCCTGCTGTCCAGAGCAAGTTAAAAATCAGTGAATTCCTCACCTTATCAGCCCATAAAACAAACTGGATAACAGCCACAGTAGCTTTTGTTTAGGTAAGGGCCTGCAAATGGGCAAAATAAAGCCACAACCACATGCCACCCGAACCAGGATAAGTTAGACCACATGGCGTTACCTATCAAGGTTTCTATATCCAGTGCACAAGAAATCAGGTCACTTAAGAACTGTTATTCCTTTTTCTCTCAATGCCCTCGAGCCCCACGTTGGGCGCCAGAATCTGTCTTGGTTTTGAAAGAAGACAGGTATCTGCTAAAGAGAGGCAGGGCCTCTCTTGGGATGGATAATTCAAATCCTCTTCCCTCAAATTATTATAATTTAGAAAATTAAAACGGCTTTCAGGCAGAGATATGGGGATAGGAATAACAGTTCTTTACTAATAGTATAACAAGGCAAACAAACAACAACAACTACAGGAAAAGGAAAAGGAGAAATCAGGATCTTCTTGGACACACAAGCAGATGATGGTAGCTCTCTTCAGGATCAGATCCTGGTGGTGCCAGTGAGAAGCTCACGCAGCAACGGCAGCCCAGTCTGCTCCCGACACAGACCACACCAAAAGTGAAGCTGCCCCCCCAGCCCCCGTCTTCTGCACACCCCCCCCCCGCCCCCCTCGGAGGGGGGGGAAACTCTTGGAGACAAAGGGTGTAGCCAAGTGCCAGTCTCCACCCAGCCTCTATGCTTTGTTCCACTAAGCACTGACAAACACCCAGCAATCAGTTGCCCCGCAACTCCTGGGAAAAAATTCTATAGGTGAAAAAAAAAACCAAACCAAAACAAAAAAAACCCCAACAAACTAAACAATTCTAACCCCCAACAGCTGACCACAGGGAAAAAGCTGGATTCTGTGTGTGACCCCTCTGCCAACACTGTGCTCTCCAGGCAGGAGTTCTTCCCCACACTGCAGCCATTCCAGCTGTTCTGTTACCATCATGGGGAGCAAATTTACAAACCCTCACAGGTTCTGGCCATTCCCCATCACATCTGCCCCCAGCATGGCACAGATCTGGGGGCTCTTAGTCCCCTCCCTGCAGGTCACCAAGCACTGCCAGATACACAGGACAGCTCAGGACAGGCCATGTCACAACACTGGGCACAGATGCTGTGTCCCAGCCAGCCCCAGGCTAGCTTTCAGGATAGGCTGGTGCTCACCTGGGACTGCAGTCTGACTTTCCATGCGCCCAGCTGTGGGACTATTTGCTCTCACCCTGCTCCAGAGGTTGGCGTGGACAGAGCTGCTGGGGCCTTTGGGATGGGGCTGGGTGCAGCACTCCGTGCACAAGTAACAGACAGAATTCCCACAGGTTTTGCTGCAGTGTTCCCACTCATCTGCTGCCCAGCTAGGATGGGAAATGGAGTTAGACACCATGAACTCCAGCCTGTTATCTAGCTGTGGCTGCCTCATGCCTGGAAGTATTTGAGGCCGGTTTGGACAATGCTTGGAGCAGCCCGGCCTAGTGGCAGGGGTTGGGAATGAGATGAGCTTTAAGGTCCCTCCTGTTATGATCTGTTTTAAACCCAGAAAAGCAAAGAAAGCTAAGTGTCCATGTATAAACCAGAAAGAACTTAGAAGGTTCAAAATATACCCAGAAATGAGATTAAAACCAAACAAGGTTGAATATTGGTGCCAAAAATTTGGTGTATTTTATTTAATAGTAAAAGAGGTAAAGAGAAGGAAAGAAAGGAAGGGAGTGTGCATGGGGGGTGAGGGACAGGGGTTAGGTGGAAGCATATCACCCATCCAAGGATCCCAAAAACATCTCGTTGCTCCCCTCCATCTGGTCTTGGTGTTTCTTCAAGGCCCATGTAAAGGTGTCCATGTCCTCCCAACAGCACATTCTTGCTGGGGATGGTTGACACTGAATTCTCATGCACGTTGTGTTTCTGTGTCAGGCTGGATCTGCTGTCATTCTCCGAGGAAGTGATCTGTGAATAAGCATACATAAACCCAGAGCTGTTACTGATTGCTCTGCAAAGTACAGACACCAATGTGTGGCTCTGGGGCTAGATGAACCTTAAAGCCTCTACCAAGACAGCCCTGTGTTCCCAGGGCTCAGCCCATCAACCCCCAGGAGCACCATGGCATCATGCAGGGGCCCATCCATGTGCAGTGTTTCAGTGTCATCCTCAACACTGTGCTTGCAGCTGCATTCATGCAGGATTGGGATCTGGCCTCCTGCCCCTTCCCAGGCAGGATGCAGTGTCCTGTAGCCTAGCTCTTGACTGCTAGGAGGAGTGAGAGTAGAGCCTGCAGCAGCAGTGAGCTGAGAGCACAGGGATTTCCATCAGATTATGAAAATAACAGATTTTCATCATATTTTATTTTCTTCTGCCAACAGGTGGGTCCCAGATGCTGAAGATGACTAAGCAAAGTGCCTGAGTTGGGGTTCCTGCAGCACAAATCAACAGCCAAGTATGCTGAGGATCATGAGGATGATGCACTAATTAGAAGCAATTCATTAGAAACCTGAATCATAGAATCATTTGGGTTGGAAGGCATCATCCCTAAAGATCATCTTGTTCCAATAGCCATTTTAAGATGGACTCTCATTTTTTATTCCATACAACTTTTTCTAATGCATCATAAGAATATTTAAATATACAATATAAAGATACAATTATGTAAAGAATAATTAAAAGTACAATGTAAAGATTCCATAGTATTTTTCCCAAATCAGTATTCAGCCGCAGTTGAGTTGGAATTCAAGATTCAGCACTGAAAATGTTGGGAGCTGCTGCTTCACCACATGGTGTCAGCAAAGGAGAGAAAATAATGATAAAGTTATTCATCTTGCTTTTAGTGGGACCAGAGCTAATTCTGCTCTGGAATGCCAAAGAACTTCTCCCTCAGACCCCAGACACCCCTTGAAAAGCCAAGCTGCAGCAGATAATGAAGGAAAGGCACCTCTGCCTGACCTGCTGGAGGCAGCACACATCCTGCTGCTCCTGGGGACTGGGAATGAGGCAGGGGGCTTAAGCACCTTCCCCAGGCCAGAGGGTCTTTCCTAAAGCACCAACTCTGGGAAGCAAAGGGTTATGAAAGAAACAGAGTGGGAATTTACAAGAATAACAACAACAACAACAACAGTAAGGTTATTAGATAAGAGCAACAAAGGGAGCAATAATACTTCAGGGGGAGCAGGGGGGATGCTTAGCTTCAAACAGGGTTTGAGTGAGGCAGCATCTCCTGGGATTTATAAGGCATAGCTCTAGGTCTGGGATTACAGGAGCAGTGGAAACTTCTACTGCCAAATCCCTGTATTTGTCTCCTGCCAGCACTCGACACCTCAGGCATGCTTGGGTGCAAGTGCTCCGGTGCTGCTGCCTGGAGAGATTGGGAAAATGGGCATTAACCACTTCTGAGCTCTGGCTGGGGAAAGCATTTGGCACCTCTGGCATTTCAATAAAAACAGTTCCCATCATTTTGAAAATATGTTGAACAAACCCACAGGAGACAAATAAGGCTTTTCTCTGTAAGTACAGGCCTAGGGATTACACAGTTATTCCTATGCCTGGTCAAACAAACCAGCAGACAGTTTTTGGGGAGAGATGCCAGACTCGTCTCTCTCTCTGGCTGTACAACACTTGCAGAGCAAATCCAAGGATTTGGATACTTGGGCCTTAATTTAAATGTGTCCAGAAGCCAGAATGGAGGAAAATCTGGCCCAAATCAAAGCCAGAATGTAGAATGGGGTAAAATCCAATCAGGACTGCACCTGAAGTCCAATACAGGGGAAAACCCCAGCAGGATTGGGCATGGAGTCCATCATGAGAAAAAAACCCAGCCCAAATTGAGGCCAGAATATGTAGGGGGGGTCGGGAAATACAGGCAGGATTGCACCTGGAGTCTGGCAGAGAGAAAAACCCAGCCCAGATCAAGGCCAGAATGCAGAACGAGGGAAAACACAGACAGACCTGCACCTGGAGTCTGGAATGGGGCAGGGGGGAAACTTGGGTGGAATTGCACAGAGTCTGGCATGAGGCAGGACTAAACCCATTCTGGATCGAGGCTGGAATATAGAATGAGGAAAAACCCAGGTGGGGCAGCACAGGGAGTCCAGCATGGGGAGGAAAACTTGGGCAGGATCATGCCAAAAGTCTGGCATGGGGAGAAAACCCATGCAGGATTGTTCATGCAGTCCACCAAAGAGAAAAAACTTGCCGGATCAAGGCTGGAATGCAAAATAGGAGTAAACCTAAGTGGGACTGGACTAAGAGCCTACCCACCCAGGTGGGAGGGAAAAATCAGTTGGAATCATACCTGGAGTCCAGCAAGAGGAAAAACCTGGATGGGAACAGAAATGGAATCTGTCACTGGGGGGAAATCCAGGGGAGATAAGGCCAGAGTGCAGAATGGGGGAAAACCCAAGCAGGACAGCACAGAGAGCCTG
Organism: Acrocephalus scirpaceus scirpaceus; assembly: GCA_910950805.1. Lineage (NCBI taxonomy): Eukaryota > Metazoa > Chordata > Aves > Passeriformes > Sylviidae > Acrocephalus > Acrocephalus scirpaceus. Next base: position 19,311,647 of record OU383781.1, read on the forward strand.
GCACAGAGAGGGAAACACCTAGGCAGGAATGTGTGCAGAGCTCAAGATGGAGGGGAAAATCCAGGCACAATCACATATGGAGCCTGGCACAGGGGGAACCACCCAGAGGAGTAGTGCTCATAGCCCGGGACAGGGAGTAAACCCAGGCAGGACCATGCACAGAATCCAGCACAGAGGAAAACCAGGATGGGATCAGGGACAGAATGCAGAATGAGGGAAAACCCAAGCGGATTGCATGCAGAATCCAGCACAGGGAGCAGGCTGTGGAAACCCAGGCAAGAATGTGGGCATAGTCCAACATGAGGGAAGACCTGGAGAGAATCTCACGTGGTCTCCAATACGCAAGACAACAGCGGGAGGATCATGCACAGAATCCAATGGTGGGGCAATACAGTGAGGCTCACCCGTGGAATTCAGTGTGTGGGACAATGCAGGGAGGCCCTCACACAAAATCCAAGATGCGGGAGAAGGCAGAGAGTATCGCTTGCAAAATTCAATGCATGGGACAATGCAGGGAGGATGTGGAAATCGATGCACAGGACAATGTGGAGAAGATTGCAGGCAGCCTCCCATACATGAGACAACCCAGAGATGGTTGTGCAGAGCCTCCAACACGTAGGAAAAGGCAGAGAGGATAGTGCATGGTGTCCAATATGCCAGAGAACACAGAGGAGAGTGCACAGAGCCTCTAATAGGAGGGAAAAGGGAGAGGATCACATACAAAATTATATGCATGGGACAATGTGGAGAGGATTGTGCATGGAAGGGAAGATGCAGGACAACCAAAGAGGATCAAATATGTGGAAACAAATGCATACATGGGAAAACCCTGAGAGGCATGCACACTCCTGACCGTGACCCTGACACCTGATCCACAGGCTGGCAGGGACAAATGCCACAAGCCCATGGTGAAGAGGGGACGCTGTGCCAGCCCATCAAAAGGAGGCTCCTGAGGCTCCAGAGGCAATGCTTAACAGTGCAGCTGCAGGAGTGAATGCCAATGGCTGCAGGCCAGCGGCATATCCAAAGGTGGCAATAGAAATAGGGGATGGTGGAGGGTGGTGCCACGGGGCCGGGGAGCCAGGTAGGGGTGGCTTGGGGCCAAGGGCGGGGTGAGGGGCCCAAGGGGTCAGCAGCCATGCAATGTCCCTTTCAAATGTTGAGATGAGTGGTCTACTGGGACCGCTCAGCTAGGGGAATTGCAGTGTTTTGGGGAAAGCATGCAGGCATAACCTGTGCCGCAGCCTGCATTTTCTCCTCCCAAATGAGCGGACGGAAAAGAGGCGAATTCCCAACCAAGAGGAGAAACACAAGGACTCAATAAACTGTCTCTAAGGGAAACTCCACAGAAGTGTATCCCTTCAAAACTAAAAAACACCCTCATGCATTTTACAACCAGAGCTCTAGCCTCAGCTTGGGAAGTTGGGAACATCTAGAAAACAATGAAAACAACACATAGGAAGGTGATCAAAGGCATGCCGGTGTCTGTCCCTGAAAGACAAATTGACCCATTTTCTTCCACACAAATTGACCCACTTTGCTCAATGTGTCCAGCCCCAAGGATGGGATCTGGATGGCAGCTTTGGGGAAGAGGCTGAGGGCAGGCAGCCCAAAGCTCATGGCTCCTTTTCCTGGGGCACGCATCACTTTGCCCATTCAATTCATTTCACACTTCAAAGGGATATTGGATCAGTCTCCCAGAGCACGCGGGGAATCATAGTGATGTGGAAGAGTTGGGAAAATCCATGAGCTTCAGGCAAACCTGAATCATCCTGATGTGGAAATGAGTGCACATGGTGCCCTGAACTCAGGCATTCCAGGGATACCAGAACACAGAGCCTCTTGCCTCCAAAATTTCAGCCTTTGTCAGGGGCATTTCCAGACCTTTCAGGATCAGTCCCAAACCGGCCCATGTAATCCTGTGCTGCCGCTGCAGCTTTCCAAAAGGCATTGCCTTTTGGTGGCTGCTCAAGGGCCCATGGGACGCAGGGCAACCCAGGATAATGGAGGCTGGGAGAGACCACTGGAAGTCCTCTGCTCCTGCTCTAAGAAGAACAAACTTCCCAGTTACCTCCAGAAGCTGTGGGCCTCGTCCCATTGTCCTCTGAACACTGCCACTGTCAGACAGGTCCCTGTCTCCTGGGCAGCACTTCCAGGGATGCCAGGGTAGCAGGAGATGGGAAGGGCTCCTACAGCTGAGCCTCCCAGGTCCTTGAGGGGGACGACCACCAGGAGATGACACTGAGGCTGCCTGCAGCCTCAGGCTGGTGAGACCATGCCATGGCAGCCTGGAGAGCACAGGGCTGCGGGTGTGCAGGGAATGCCACCTGCTCTGCATTGCACTCTCAGGCCAGTGACGAGAAATCCCTTTTGGGGCAGAAGGGCAGGAAAGCAGAGAGAGAAAGTCTGTCCCAACAGAGCTCTCACTCCCAGCCCTCTGGGGAGCTTTCACCTTAATCCTGAGAGTTCCTTCCTGTCCATGCCCAGATCTCACCCCATAAGCCTGAGATCTGATCACGCCATGCATGGTGCCCTTTCCTTGGCACTGCAGAGGCCACGTCTGGGTTGGTGTCCCCATTTGGTGTCCCCGGGAACAAGGGAGGTGGTGGTGATCTCTTCTGGAGAGAGGCACTGCCAGAGAACCAGGCAGAACAAAAGGGCTGCAGCACCTGACACAGGGGGAGAGGCCGAGGACACTGCACTTGTGCAACCTGGTGGAGATGAGCAAGGCGTGGAGCGGGGCCTGGAGCTGCTGCCTCCACCACCTGCTGGCGGTTCTGGAGAGAATGAAGCCAGACTCTCCTGAGACGGTACAAGGGCACTGTCAAAGGGCAAGAGGCAGCAATCACAAGTTGCAAGAAAGGAAGTCCCAGAGCTCCCTGGGGGAAGACAAGGGACAGGCCTGGGAGAGCTGCACAAGGGATAGTGGCCTCTTCCTTGAGCTGTGTCAGTGCTTGGAAGTCAGCAGGACAAGGCCCAGAGCCTGCTGAGGAACCGGGGCACTTTGACCTGCCCAGAGCAGTTGATAGGAGCACAAGACCTCCAGAGCTCCATTCAGACCTTGTGGGCTTGACCTGGGGTACTCTGAGTCACGACAGCCCAGAGGGAGCAGCCACCAAAAGACCATGCCTTGGGAGACAGCAAATGCAGGAGATTGCAGAGAAGCACCAGGTGATCCACAAATGGGGAGAGAAGGCGGGGAAATAATGTTCCTGGCAGCAGAACACTGGGGAGATGAGCTCTGTTATCCCTTGAGCACCTGAGTCTGCAGCACCCAGTCCACTGAAGCTCACACTGGGTGACTCAGGTTTGCCTGGAGCTCAGGGATTTTCCCAGCTCATCCACATCACGATGATACCCACGTGCTCTGGGAGACTGATCCAGAGTCCCTTTGAAATGTAAAGTGCATGGAACGGGAAACCCCATCCCTGACCCAAGGAAAAAAGAGCCATAGGCTTTGGGCTCCCTGCCATCAGCCTTTTCCCCAAAGCCACCACCCAGGGCTCTGGCCTCTGGGATGAGCACGCTGAGCAAAAGAGGTCAGTGAAGCTCTGGGTCTCTTTCAGGGAAGGACGTGGCACCTCTTTGATCACAAAACCAGGCCATGGTACGGCCTGTGGACTGTAAGCAAGCTGCCCATGGCTGTCACTCAGGCCTGCAGGGGACATCCTTCCAGCTGAACATGGACTTCCTTGCCAGTGAACTTTGCCAACTCCCTGCTGAGATGGGTCTCTTCCCCACTAGGAGGTTGTGCAGTGTTGCCTTTCTGCCTCAAGTGACCCACAGTCTTCTGTATGTCTGCAAGGAGCCGGGGAAGAAATGGCTCTCGGGATTAGCCTGAGTGCCTGCATTGAAAGCACCTGAGAGGTGACCCGAGGTGTCTCTCCATGGCTGAATTTAACTGTAACTGGAGCCAAATTAAGCATCAGGAAGAACAAGTGACAGAAGCAATAGACCCTTCACAAATTCATTTCAACTCACCTTCTCCACTGGCCGGGGACCTCCAAGCCAAGTGGTCTTAGGAAGCTGGGACACATATGATTCATTTCCATGGGTGGTGTGAAACTGGTGAAAAATGCCTGAGGTGAAAGAGGCAGGGACCTCAGCAGCAGCGAGGCCTCCTCGCAAGTGGCCACTCCCAGGAGTTTGGATGTTTCACAAACAAGGAATGTTTGTGGCCCCTCAGGGCTCTGGAACATGGCATAAAAGGCTGCACTACTCCAGGTTCTACATCCTCATCTCTGGCCTCTCCTTCCTCAAGGAACGAGGTAAGCCTGAGTCTGCTCCATCCCTCCCTGTGGGCTGAACTGCTGCCATGGAGGCTGCCCGGGTTGATCCTTGGGCCGCCTCAGCTTGGCCCTGACACAGAATTGTTGAAGGGCCGTCAGCCTGTCCATGCTGGTGGCTGGGGACAGCTGGGAAGAGGGGGCTTTGTTCCAGCAGAAGGGGATCCATGGGGCTGAGCCACAGGGAGATGTGCCCAGCAGAGTTTGCACCTGCCGTGCTGGAACCAAATGTCCCAGTGCATCCCCCGACATGTCTAACAGAGCCGTGTGTGTTGTGCAGATGGGCTGGGACCAGTCTTTCCACAGGGACCTTGAAGCCACTGTGCTGGCTCGTGTTCCTGAAGTGGGGCAGCCTTCCCGTGCCGTGCCACTGGGAGGGCACGAGGAGGGTGGTGGGAGCTGTAGGCACAGAGGGTGCTTGGAAGACCAAGTGCGTCCCTGGAGAGAGCTGAGGGACAGAGAGACAGACTGATGCTGAGGCCGGTTGGTGCTCCGTGCTCTGTGTTGCAGCTTTGCCTCCTGCTCCGAGAGATGTCTTGCTGCAGACCCTGTCCCCCACGGCCCTGCGGCCCCTGTGGCCCAACCCCCCTTGCAAGCAGCTGCAGTGAGCCCTGCCTGGCCCGCTGCGCTGACTCCACGGTGTACATCGAGCCTTCGCCGGTGGTGGTGACCCTGCCGGGCCCCATCCTCACCTCCTTCCCTCAGAGCACAGCCGTGGGATCCTCTCTGTCAGCTGCTGTGGGCAGCTCCCTCAGCACCTCGGGGGTTCCCATCTCTTCTGGGGGCTCCCTTGGGCTGGGGGGCTCAGGCCTGTGTCTGCCTTTCCCCCGCTGCGGTCAGATCTGCTGAAGCCGCCGCATCTTCCCCTTTCTCCTTGCCTAAGGGGCCCATCTCTGTCCCTCCCTGGCCCCTGCACACGTGTTCCTTGGGCTCTGCTCTGTGACGCTGCTTCTGCTCCTTCTCATTAAAGCCTTTGTGCAGCAAGGTTGGAGGGTCGTGGTCCTTTGTTCTCCTCCCCCTCACCTGCCACCTGCTCTGCCAGGGTGAGCACTGGCTGCTCTCCTGAGCTTACCAGCAGCTCCACAAAGAACTCCCAGAAATTACACCAGAGCACCAAAGCCTCTGTCACTGAGCTTGAGTCAGGAACCTGGAGATCATGGCCCTGCGGAGCCCCCCTACCAATTTGTGTCTTGTAAGAGTCAATACTGATACTTTGAGTAAAATTCAGTCCTGTCAAAGCTTCTTCACAAAGGCATAGCAAAATCAATCTTCTTTCTTTTATTGATGATATTGGGATGTGTCGGTTTGATGAGTACAGGATTTTGGCCTGGAAAGGAGAAAAACACATCTTTTCATGGCTGAACATAAGCAGTGTGGCTTCAACAAAATTTGACGACAAAGATCACTCTGTTACGCTCTAAGCCGATGAGGCATAAATAGAATATTGATTCAAAATCAATGTTTAATGTTTTGTAGGGAGACTGTGCATTCAGAAGTGTACAGTATGCAAAGGATATGGAGCCAAATATTAAAGGGTGCAAAAGAGTTTTGCAGGACTCGATCCACAGTCACAGCAAGGACTTGATTACAAATTCACAATGAGAACATTCATACCATTACCGATTCTCTTTCTCTTACACGCACACGCACACTCAAAGACACACTCTCTATTTAGGTGTGTAAATGTTCCTATTGAAAATGCCCCTCGGGCTAAGTGGAATACTCACATCAAATCCCTTTGCGTTTTTCCACAAAGTGTGGGCTCTATTAAGAGGAGTGTGGGCTGATGTGTGTGTGGGACATCCGAGTATGTTCAGCTTGTAAGTAAAGTAAGTTACATTTATAGACTTACCTTAATGCTGCTAAGTGTTGTTCTTCTGCTAAGTTGCTCAGTATAACTTCGAAGTTCTAAGTTAGCTTAAATGCTATTAAGAGCTTTTCCTCTGTTGAATTTTAAGGTTAAGATACTAATTAGGTGTAAGGTATAAGTTAAGTTAAAATACTGTTAAGTTTGAGTGCTGTCAAACTTTTAGTCTGTGTTCCTTTACATGCTTGTCCTCACTGTCTTCTGTCACACACACAGACACACACATGCACGCACACACACACACACTCACACACTCCCCTAGATGGTTGTCGGTTCATTTCTGGTTTGATTGCTTGGATTTTGTTTGCTTTTGTAGTTGCTTGTTTTCCCTTGTTGTGCCTTTACTGCCCTGTAAGTAATAGAGTGAATCTCACCACAGAACTTTGTTGTGCTTTCCTTTAATATTACATCTGTCTTTTGCTGCTCCCCTTGCCAGTGACTGTTGAAGCAATCTCCAAGAAGGGTTTGTGCAGGAGCCTTGGGCTGCAGTGCCTGGGCGTGGGTGTGGTGGCCCAGGGGATGTGATGAGCAGGGCAGGGAGGGCTGGAGCAGGTAGTTGTGGCCGAGTGGTGAAGGCGATGGACTAGAAATCCATTGGGGTTTCCCCGCGCAGGTTCGAATCCTGCCAACTACGGGGCACACGCCCCTTTTGGGCTGTGGCTGCAAGGGAGGAACTGGGGGCAGCCTTGCCTGGCTTCTGCAGGGCTTCTGCAGGGCAAGCAAAAGCCAGCCTGAGGGACACATGGCAGGGCAGGGGACAAGAGCCCATTGCTGCTGCCCTGCAGCCAAGCCACTTGGTGGGGGGAAGCCCTGCAAGGGAAAAGAAGCTCAGCCACCTTAAGGTGTCAGCATCACTGAAGAAGGAAAGGGCAAATGCAGACAGCACTGCAGCTGAGCATTTCATCACCTCGCACTACCACCAAGTGTGAAAGGCAAGGCCCTGCAGCTTGACAGCCTGCTTGCTTACACAGAGTGCCCGCAACTCTGAGCTTTTTACTTCAGAGTAGCCATGAGCAGCATTGAGCTGAGGCACCAGCATCTGCACAGCTCCACGAGGAGAATATTTTCAGTTGGCAATTCCAAGCAAAGGCAGGCCGTGTCTCTCCGTGGCCGGCAAAGGGCTGAACTGTTGGGCAGGTGCAGTGCTGCAGCGTGCTGGGAGCGCAGCTAGATTTGTGGGCAGGGCTGCAGGCACCAGGATGTGGCTGGATTTCAGGTGGCCTGATGTGTAGGAAGGCCCAAGGCTGCAGCTGCCTGCGGGGGTGCCTCGCGCTGGTGCAGCAGCAGCAGCGTGGGTGGGCAAAGGGCAAGTGTGCGTGCAGGGCTGTGTGCGGGAGGTGTGGGAGAAGGGCAAGGGCAGGCCCTGGAGGTGTGGATCGCAGGGCCAAGGGAGATGAATTAGGCGTGGAGTCTATTTTGTGGGGTGGGGGAGGCGGAGCAGAGAGGGAGAGAGGGAGCCAGGGCCAGCAGGGCCAGCAGCACGAGGCTGCAGTGAGGGCAATGGCAGGCAGGCCTCAGGAGGAGCAGAGTGGCGCAGCGGGAGCGTGCTGGGCCCATAACCCAGAGGTCGATGGATCGAAACCATCCTCTGCTAAGGCACTTTTTTCACCAACGCTGCCTCACCCAACAACTTTTCCCCTGCTTGGCTCAGGGTCTTTGGGCAACCCTGGCCATTGGCCTCCTCTCCCCTCTGCCCTGCCTCCTCCTGCTGCCACCACAGCTCTGACACATCTGTGAGGCTGTGGCACCTCCAGCACTGATGCTGGAGCACGTGAATATTCCAGATGGCATTCCATTCTGCAGAGCAGCCATGGCACTGAAGAGCTGTCCTGAAAGGCCTGGGGCCCATGGAGGATTCCCCAGTGAAACAGGACTTGTGTTCTAGAACTGGAGGGGCTCCATTGATCCTGCAGAGACTCCCAGACAGTGGTGAGCCACTGGAGCCAGGTGTGCAGAGAACTTGGTGGTTCTCCACACCTGGGCATCAAGCTGGGCTTGCAGGGGGCTCAGGCACTGAGTCACCTGCTCCTTCCTTTGTCTCCAGCCCTACTTTGAGCAGGCATTTGGACTTGTGTCCTCCTGGGATGCCTTGCAGTCAGGTCCCTTCAAACAAAGAAGGGTTCCCAGAGAGGGCTCTGCTTTCCTTGCACTGCACCATAGGCAGTGAGTGAACCTCTTCCTCACAGGAACTGGAGCTCAGTCATTGCTCAGCCCTTGGTGTGTCACCTGTCCCTTCTCCTTGCCTCTGCAGCCCCTTTCCTGGATTCCCCAGAGGGTCTTTCTTCACCTATTGTAGAGATGGAGCAATGTTTCCCTCTCCTTCGTCCTTAAGGAGCTGCACTGGCTTGGGCTGGAGAAGAGAAGGCAAGCGAGCTACTGCTGTGTGAGGGTGAATTCCCAAGGCCTGCCCTGAGTCTGGAAGAGCTTGTTGCCATTTGGGAAAGACAAGATTTTGTGAGGTTCTGAGCCTGGTGCTTGTAAGAGAGGCCATGCCAGGCTTGCAGAAGGAGCTGTGCTGCTGCCCCAAAGGATGGCGTGGTTAGAGAGTGCCTGGAAGGCCTGCAGGAAGGCTGCACTTGGTGGTAGATGTCCAAGGCGATGGAGACACAGGCAGGCTCAGCTGGGGCCATAAGGCTGAGCGAGGCTTGGCTGAGGGAGTGGCCAGAGTGACCTGTGCAGAAGGTCCCATGGTGTAATGGTGAGCACTCTGGACTCTGAATCCAGTGATCTGAGTTCAAATCTCAGTGGGACCTCAGCCTTTTTCTTCCCTCAGGCTTTCCCTCAGCATGCTCACACCCTCCCAGCTCTCCTCTGCTGCTGGTTCACTTGTGGACTGTTCTCTGATGAACCACACAGCAGCTGAGGTGGAGACCACCCACTCAAATTGGGTCAGGCACAGGAGGCTGCTCTGGGACTGTTGGCTCCTATGTCGCATATGTGCAAAAATGGAGCCTGGCTACACGCTCTGGGCAGCTCTTTCCATGTTGGACCCTTCCCACAGTGGCAGCAGCTTACTCTGTGTGGAATTACTTGTATGCCCACCCCTGTCTACTGCTCCCTTCTTGATCCTTTCCTCTGTGGATTCTTTTCCACCTTTCCCGGCCAATTTCTTTCTCCTGATCTGCAATCAGTTCGAGGAGCACTACCAACACTGGGCAGTTCTTCACCATTAGGGTAACATTTGTTACCAAGGGAGAAGGAAGGCTCTTCAGTGCAGGTGAGAAGGTGGCAGGTGAGGGGGGAGGAGAACAAAGGACCACGACCCTCCAACCTTGCTGCACAAAGGCTTTAATGAGAAGGAGCAGAAGCAGCGTCACAGAGCAGAGCCCAAGGAACACGTGTGCAGGGGCCAGGGAGGGACAGAGATGGGCCCCTTAGGCAAGGAGAAAGGGAAGATGCGGAGGCTTCAGCAGATCTGACCGCAGCGGGGGAAAGGCAGACACAGGCCTGAGCCCCCCAGCCCAAGGGAGCCCCCAGAAGAGATGGGAACCCCCGAGGTGCTGAGGGAGCTGCCCACAGCAGCTGACAGAGAGGATCCCACGGCTGTGCTCTGAGGGAAGGAGGTGAGGATGGGGCCCGGCAGGGTCACCACCACCGGCGAAGGCTCGATGTACACCGTGGAGTCAGCGCAGCGGGCCAGGCAGGGCTCACTGCAGCTGCTTGCAAGGGGGGTTGGGCCACAGGGGCCGCAGGGCCGTGGGGGACAGGGTCTGCAGCAAGACATCTCTCGGAGCAGGAGGCAAAGCTGCAACACAGAGCACGGAGCACCAACCGGCCTCAGCATCAGTCTGCATCTCTGTCCCTCAGCTCTCTCCAGGGACGCACTTGGTCTTCCAAGCACCCTCTGTGCCTACAGCTCCCACCACCCTCCTCGTGCCCTCCCAGTGGCACGGCACGGGAAGGCTGCCCCACTTCAGGAACACGAGCCAGCACAGTGGCTTCAAGGTCCCTGTGGAAAGACTGGTCCCAGCCCATCTGCACAACACACACGGCTCTGTTAGACATGTCGGGGGATGCACTGGGACATTTGGTTCCAGCACGGCAGGTGCAAACTCTGCTGGGCACATCTCCCTGTGGCTCAGCCCCATGGATCCCCTTCTGCTGCAACAATGCCCCCTCTTCCCAGCTGTCCCCAGTCACCAGCATGGACAGGCTGAAGGCCCTTCAACAATTCTGTGTCAGGGCCAAGCTGAGGCGGCCCAAGGATCAACCCGGGCAGCCTCCATGGCAGCAGTTCAGCCCACAGGGAGGGATGGAGCAGACTCAGGCTTACCTCGTTCCTTGAGGAAGGAGAGGCCAGAGATGAGGATGCAGAGCCTGGAGTAGTGCAGCCTTTTATGCCATGTCCCAGAGCCCTGAGGGGCCACAAACATTCCTTGTTTGTGAAACATCCAAACTCCTGGGAGTGGCCACTTGCGAGGAGGCCTCGCTGCTGATGAGGTCCCTGCCTCTTTCACCTCAAGTTTTGTTCTCCTATTTCTTGCCATGATTTTAGAAACACTTGAGGATGGAATGGACCTTAAAATCCTCTAGCTTGAACCCCCTGAAATGACATCTAAATCTTCTCTGCACGGTCTGTCCCAGTGTCTCATCCCTTTTAGAGGAAAAGATTCCTTCCCAATATCTAATTAAAATATACCTGCTTTCATTTTTGACCCAGCAGCCCTTATCCCATCCCTACACACCCCAACCAATTATCCTGTCATTTCTTGACTGATTGTTGCCGGCAGCCTTCTCTTCTCTTTCTCTCTTCTCTTCTCTTTCTCTTCTCTTCTCTTCTCTTCTCTTCTCTTCTCTTCTCTTCTCTTCTCTTCTCTTCTCTTCTCTTCTCTTCTCTTCTCTTCTCTTCTCTTCTCTTCTCTTCTCTTCTCTTCTCTTCTCTTCTCTTCTCTTCTCTCCTCTTCTCTCTCTTCTCTCTCTCCTCTCTCTCCTCTCCTCTCTCTCTCTCTCCTCTCTCTCTCTCCTCTCTCTCTCTCTCTCTCTTCTCTTCTCTTCCCCAGCCCTCTCAGCCTGTCCTCACAGGGCAAAGGCTCCAGTTGCCTGGTGGTCTTTGTGGCTCCTCTGGACCAACTGCAGCAGGTCTGGGTATTTCTCCAGGCTGAGGATGCTAGAGCTGGATGCAGTACCCCAGCTCTGGTGTCCTGACAGCCCAGTAGAGCATGACAATCCCCTCCCTTGGCCTGCTGGCCACACAGCTCTGGATGCAGCCCAGAATACAATTGGATTTTTGCCCTGGGCTGCTAGCGGGCGATGCAGGTTCAGTTCAGTATTTCAACCACCAGAACCTGCAAGTCCCCCTCTGCAGGCCTGCTCTCAATCCACTCATGTCCTAGCCTGTGTCCATGTTTGGGATTGCCCTGACCTTGGCACTTGATGTTGTTGAACTTCATGAGGTTTGCACAGACCTGCCTCTCCAGCCAGTCCACATCCCATGGAATGGCATCCCTTCCTCTAGAGTATCAACCCCATCCCTCAGCTCAATGTCATCCACCAACCTGCTGAGGATGCACTCAATCCCTCCCCCCATGCCTCCCAACAAGATGTTCAATGGTCCTGGGCCCATCACCAAACCCTGGAAAACCACACTCATCACTGCTGGGACACCACTTGAGTTGGACATCGAGCTCTCGACCACAAGCCCTTGAGTGCCACCATCCATCCAATTCCATATGGCCAGCCCCCATAAAATCCATGTCACTCCTATTTAGAGAGAAGGATGCAAAGAGCAGGTCCAGCAGTGCCTCTCCTCCTGGTCGTGCTCTCCATCCTGTGTCCTAGGAAGTCATCCTCAACACGCTCTAGTAGTCCCCAGGACAGCTGGCAGTTCCCTGTGCCACTAAGTCAAAACAATTCACCTGTGTCCCAGAAGTGCAAGGCCAGTTGGCTCAGAGGTCTCAGGCTGGAGTGGAGGAAGACTGGAAGGGGGTTTGTGTCACACGGATTGCCTTTGTCACATTGCCCTCTCCATGGGGACTGCAGCTGCCCATCAAGTTGGAATCTAGTTAGGAGAGACACCTTGAGTGAGCCCTCAAGTGCTTTTGGTGCAGGCGCACCAGCCAGCCCTGAGAGATATTTCTCCCCAGGGGTCACTTTGACAAAGAGCAGACGGTGGGTAAATTCAGGCAGAAGGTCAAGGCTGCGCCGTGGTGAAGACAAGAAGAGATGCACCTTTGCAGGGCTGTGGCAAAACTCAGTGGCAAAGCAGGGTCACTGTGGGCTGGAGGGAAGCTCCGCATTGAGAAGAGTGAGGACCACAATGGCCTTGCTTTCTGTTATTTCTTATCATTCTCTGCCACATCCTGCATTTCTGCCCATGAGCCTGGGGAACCGAAGCAGATTCCCAATCAAGAGGAGAGACACAGAGACTCCATAAACTGTCTCTCAAGGGACTTCTCTAAGGGAATCTCCACAGGTGTTTGTCCCTATAAAAACTAAAAAAGGCCCTCATGCAATTTACAACCAGAGCTCTGGCCTCAGCTTGGGAAGTTGGGAACGTCTAGAAAACAATGAAAACAACACATAGGAAGGTGATCAAAGGCATGCCAGTGTCTGTCCCTGAAAGACAAATTGACCCATTTTCTTCCACACAAATTGACCCACTTTGCTCAATGTGTCCAGCCCCAAGGATGGGATCTGGATGGCAGCTTTGGGGAAGAGGCTGAGGGCAGGCAGCCCAAAGCTCATGGCTCCTTTTCCTGGGGCACGCATCACTTTGCCCATTCAATTCATTTCACACTTCAAAGGGATATTGGATCAGTCTCCCAGAGCACGCGGGGAATCATAGTGATGTGGAAGAGTTGGGAAAATCCATGAGCTTCAGGCAAACCTGAATCATCCTGATGTGGAAATGAGTGCACATGGTGCCCTGAACTCAGGCATTCCAGGGATACCAGAACACAGAGCCTCTTGCCTCCAAAATTTCAGCCTTTGTCAGGGGCATTTCCAGACCTTTCAGGATCAGTCCCAAACCGGCCCATGTAATCCTGTGCTGCCGCTGCAGCTTTCCAAAAGGCATTGCCTTTTGGTGGCTGCTCAAGGGCCCATGCGACGCAGGGCAACCCAGGATAATGGAGGCTGGGAGAGACCACTGGAAGTCCTCTGCTCCTGCTCTAAGAAGAACAAACTTCCCAGTTACCTCCAGAAGCTGTGGGCCTCGTCCCATTGTCCTCTGAACACTGCCACTGTCAGACAGGTCCCTGTCTCCTGGGCAGCACTTCCAGGGATGCCAGGGTAGCAGGAGATGGGAAGGGCTCCTACAGCTGAGCCTCCCAGGTCCTTGAGGGGGACGACCACCAGGAGATGACACTGAGGCTGCCTGCAGCCTCAGGCTGGTGAGACCATGCCATGGCAGCCTGGAGAGCACAGGGCTGCGGGTGTGCAGGGAATGCCACCTGCTCTGCATTGCACTCTCAGGCCAGTGACGAGAAATCCCTTTTGGGGCAGAAGGGCAGGAAAGCAGAGAGAGAAAGTCTGTCCCAACAGAGCTCTCACTCCCAGCCCTCTGGGGAGCTTTCACCTTAATCCTGAGAGTTCCTTCCTGTCCGTGCCCAGATCTCACCCCATAAGCCTGAGATCTGATCACGCCATGCATGGTGCCCTTTCCTTGGCACTGCAGAGGCCACGTCTGGGTTGGTGTCCCCATTTGGTGTCCCCGGGAACAAGGGAGGTGGTGGTGATCTCTTCTGGAGAGAGGCACTGCCAGAGAACCAGGCAGAACAAAAGGGCTGCAGCACCTGACACAGGGGGAGAGGCCGAGGACACTGCACTTGTGCAACCTGGTGGAGATGAGCAAGGCGTGGAGCGGGGCCTGGAGCTGCTGCCTCCACCACCTGCTGGCGGTTCTGGAGAGAATGAAGCCAGACTCTCCTGAGACAGTCCAAGGGCACTGTCAAAGGGCAAGAGGCAGCAATCACAAGTTGCAAGAAAGGAAGTCCCAGAGCTCCCTGGGGGAAGACAAGGGACAGGCCTGGGAGAGCTGCACAAGGGATAGTGGCCTCTTCCTTGAGCTGTGTCAGTGCTTGGAAGTCAGCAGGACAAGGCCCAGAGCCTGCTGAGGAACCGGGGCACTTTGACCTGCCCAGAGCAGTTGATAGGAGCACAAGACCTCCAGAGCTCCATTCAGACCTTGTGGGCTTGACCTGGGGTACTCTGAGTCACGACAGCCCAGAGGGCAGCCACCAAAAGACCATGCCTTGGGAGACAGCAAATGCAGGAGATTGCAGAGAAGCACCAGGTGATCCACAAATGGGAGAGAAGGCGGGGAAATAATGTTCCTGGCAGCAGAGCACTGGGGAGATGAGCTCTGTTATCCCTTGAGCACCTGAGTCTGCAGCACCCAGTCCACTGAAGCTCACACTGGGTGACTCAGGTTTGCCTGGAGCTCAGGGATTTTCCCAGCTCATCCACATCACGATGATACCCACGTGCTCTGGGAGACTGATCCAGAGTCCCTTTGAAATGTAAAGTGCATGGAACGGGAAACCCCATCCCTGACCCAAGGAAAAAAGAGCCATAGGCTTTGGGCTCCCTGCCATCAGCCTTTTCCCCAAAGCCACCACCCAGGGCTCTGGCCTCTGGGATGAGCACGCTGAGCAAAAGAGGTCAGTGAAGCTCTGGGTCTCTTTCAGGGAAGGACGTGGCACCTCTTTGATCACAAAACCAGGCCATGGTACGGCCTGTGGACTGTAAGCAAGCTGCCCATGGCTGTCACTCAGGCCTGCAGGGGACATCCTTCCAGCTGAACATGGACTTCCTTGCCAGTGAACTTTGCCAACTCCCTGCTGAGATGGGTCTCTTCCCCACTAGGAGGTTGTGCAGTGTTGCCTTTCTGCCTCAAGTGACCCACAGTCTTCTGTATGTCTGCAAGGAGCCGGGGAAGAAATGGCTCTCGGGATTAGCCTGAGTGCCTGCATTGAAAGCACCTGAGAGGTGACCCGAGGTGTCTCTCCATGGCTGAATTTAACTGTAACTGGAGCCAAATTAAGCATCAGGAAGAACAAGTGACAGAAGCAATAGACCCTTCACAAATTCATTTCAACTCACCTTCTCCACTGGCCGGGGACCTCCAAGCCAAGTGGTCTTAGGAAGCTGGGACACATATGATTCATTTCCATGGGTGGTGTGAAACTGGTGAAAAATGCCTGAGGTGAAAGAGGCAGGGACCTCAGCAGCAGCGAGGCCTCCTCGCAAGTGGCCACTCCCAGGAGTTTGGATGTTTCACAAACAAGGAATGTTTGTGGCCCCTCAGGGCTCTGGAACATGGCATAAAAGGCTGCACTACTCCAGGCTCTGCATCCTCATCTCTGGCCTCTCCTTCCTCAAGGAACGAGGTAAGCCTGAGTCTGCTCCATCCCTCCCTGTGGGCTGAACTGCTGCCATGGAGGCTGCCCGGGTTGATCCTTGGGCCGCCTCAGCTTGGCCCTGACACAGAATTGTTGAAGGGCCGTCAGCCTGTCCATGCTGGTGGCTGGGGACAGCTGGGAAGAGGGGGCTTTGTTCCAGCAGAAGGGGATCCATGGGGCTGAGCCACAGGGAGATGTGCCCAGCAGAGTTTGCACCTGCCGTGCTGGAACCAAATGTCCCAGTGCATCCCCCGACATGTCTAACAGAGCCGTGTGTGTTGTGCAGATGGGCTGGGACCAGTCTTTCCACAGGGACCTTGAAGCCACTGTGCTGGCTCGTGTTCCTGAAGTGGGGCAGCCTTCCCGTGCCGTGCCACTGGGAGGGCACGAGGAGGGTGGTGGGAGCTGTAGGCACAGAGGGTGCTTGGAAGACCAAGTGCGTCCCTGGAGAGAGCTGAGGGACAGAGAGACAGACTGATGCTGAGGCCGGTTGGTGCTCCGTGCTCTGTGTTGCAGCTTTGCCTCCTGCTCCGAGAGATGTCTTGCTGCAGACCCTGTCCCCCACGGCCCTGCGGCCCCTGTGGCCCAACCCCCCTTGCAAGCAGCTGCAGTGAGCCCTGCCTGGCCCGCTGCGCTGACTCCACGGTGTACATCGAGCCTTCGCCGGTGGTGGTGACCCTGCCGGGCCCCATCCTCACCTCCTTCCCTCAGAGCACAGCCGTGGGATCCTCTCTGTCAGCTGCTGTGGGCAGCTCCCTCAGCACCTCGGGGGTTCCCATCTCTTCTGGGGGCTCCCTTGGGCTGGGGGGCTCAGGCCTGTGTCTGCCTTTCCCCCGCTGCGGTCAGATCTGCTGAAGCCGCCGCATCTTCCCCTTTCTCCTTGCCTAAGGGGCCCATCTCTGTCCCTCCCTGGCCCCTGCACACGTGTTCCTTGGGCTCTGCTCTGTGACGCTGCTTCTGCTCCTTCTCATTAAAGCCTTTGTGCAGCAAGGTTGGAGGGTCGTGGTCCTTTGTTCTCCTCCCCCTCACCTGCCACCTGCTCTGCCAGGGTGAGCACTGGCTGCTCTCCTGAGCTTACCAGCAGCTCCACAAAGAACTCCCAGAAATTACACCAGAGCACCAAAGCCTCTGTCACTGAGCTTGAGTCAGGAACCTGGAGATCATGGCCCTGCGGAGCCCCCCTACCAATTTGTGTCTGTAAGAGTCAATACTGATACTTTGAGTAAAATTCAGTCCTGTCAAAGCTTCTTCACAAAGGCATAGCAAAATCAATCTTCTTTCTTTTATTGATGATATTGGGATGTGTCGGTTTGATGAGTACAGGATTTTGGCCTGGAAAGGAGAAAAACACATCTTTTCATGGCTGAACATAAGCAGTGTGGCTTCAACAAAATTTGACGACAAAGATCACTCTGTTACGCTCTAAGCCGATGAGGCATAAATAGAATATTGATTCAAAATCAATGTTTAATGTTTTGTAGGGAGACTGTGCATTCAGAAGTGTACAGTATGCAAAGGATATGGAGCCAAATATTAAAGGGTGCAAAAGAGTTTTGCAGGACTCGATCCACAGTCACAGCAAGGACTTGATTACAAATTCACAATGAGAACATTCATACCATTACCGATTCTCTTTCTCTTACACGCACACGCACACTCAAAGACACACTCTCTATTTAGGTGTGTAAATGTTCCTATTGAAAATGCCCCTCGGGCTAAGTGGAATACTCACATCAAATCCCTTTGCGTTTTTCCACAAAGTGTGGGCTCTATTAAGAGGAGTGTGGGCTGATGTGTGTGTGGACATCCGAGTATGTTCAGCTTGTAAGTAAAGTAAAGTTACATTTATAGACTTACCTTAATGCTGCTAAGTGTTGTTCTTCTGCTAAGTTGCTCAGTATAACTTCGAAGTTCTAAGTTAGCTTAAATGCTATTAAGAGCTTTTCCTCTGTTGAATTTTAAGGTTAAGATACTAATTAGGTGTAAGGTATAAGTTAAGTTAAAATACTGTTAAGTTTGAGTGCTGTCAAACTTTTAGTCTGTGTTCCTTTACATGCTTGTCCTCACTGTCTTCTGTCACACACACAGACACACACATGCACGCACACACACACACACTCACACACTCCCCTAGATGGTTGTCGGTTCATTTCTGGTTTGATTGCTTGGATTTTGTTTGCTTTTGTAGTTGCTTGTTTTCCCTTGTTGTGCCTTTACTGCCCTGTAAGTAATAGAGTGAATCTCACCACAGAACTTTGTTGTGCTTTCCTTTAATATTACATCTGTCTTTTGCTGCTCCCCTTGCCAGTGACTGTTGAAGCAATCTCCAAGAAGGGTTTGTGCAGGAGCCTTGGGCTGCAGTGCCTGGGCGTGGGTGTGGTGGCCCAGGGGATGTGATGAGCAGGGCAGGGAGGGCTGGAGCAGGTAGTTGTGGCCGAGTGGTGAAGGCGATGGACTAGAAATCCATTGGGGTTTCCCCGCGCAGGTTCGAATCCTGCCAACTACGGGGCACACGCCCCTTTTGGGCTGTGGCTGCAAGGGAGGAACTGGGGGCAGCCTTGCCTGGCTTCTGCAGGGCTTCTGCAGGGCAAGCAAAAGCCAGCCTGAGGGACACATGGCAGGGCAGGGGACAAGAGCCCATTGCTGCTGCCCTGCAGCCAAGCCACTTGGTGGGGGGAAGCCCTGCAAGGGAAAAGAAGCTCAGCCACCTTAAGGTGTCAGCATCACTGAAGAAGGAAAGGGCAAATGCAGACAGCACTGCAGCTGAGCATTTCATCACCTCGCACTACCACCAAGTGTGAAAGGCAAGGCCCTGCAGCTTGACAGCCTGCTTGCTTACACAGAGTGCCCGCAACTCTGAGCTTTTTACTTCAGAGTAGCCATGAGCAGCATTGAGCTGAGGCACCAGCATCTGCACAGCTCCACGAGGAGAATATTTTCAGTTGGCAATTCCAAGCAAAGGCAGGCCGTGTCTCTCCGTGGCCGGCAAAGGGCTGAACTGTTGGGCAGGTGCAGTGCTGCAGCGTGCTGGGAGCGCAGCTAGATTTGTGGGCAGGGCTGCAGGCACCAGGATGTGGCTGGATTTCAGGTGGCCTGATGTGTAGGAAGGCCCAAGGCTGCAGCTGCCTGCGGGGGTGCCTCGCGCTGGTGCAGCAGCAGCAGCGTGGGTGGGCAAAGGGCAAGTGTGCGTGCAGGGCTGTGTGCGGGAGGTGTGGGAGAAGGGCAAGGGCAGGCCCTGGAGGTGTGGATCGCAGGGCCAAGGGAGATGAATTAGGCGTGGAGTCTATTTTGTGGGGTGGGGGGGCGGAGCAGAGAGGGAGAGAGGGAGCCAGGGCCAGCAGGGCCAGCAGCACGAGGCTGCAGTGAGGGCAATGGCAGGCAGGCCTCAGGAGGAGCAGAGTGGCGCAGCGGGAGCGTGCTGGGCCCATAACCCAGAGGTCGATGGATCGAAACCATCCTCTGCTAAGGCACTTTTTTCACCAACGCTGCCTCACCCAACAACTTTTCCCCTGCTTGGCTCAGGGTCTTTGGGCAACCCTGGCCATTGGCCTCCTCTCCCCTCTGCCCTGCCTCCTCCTGCTGCCACCACAGCTCTGACACATCTGTGAGGCTGTGGCACCTCCAGCACTGATGCTGGAGCACGTGAATATTCCAGATGGCATTCCATTCTGCAGAGCAGCCATGGCACTGAAGAGCTGTCCTGAAAGGCCTGGGGCCCATGGAGGATTCCCCAGTGAAACAGGACTTGTGTTCTAGAACTGGAGGGGCTCCATTGTGATCCTGCAGAGACTCCCAGACAGTGGTGAGCCACTGGAGCCAGGTGTGCAGAGAACTTGGTGGTTCTCCACACCTGGGCATCAAGCTGGGCTTGCAGGGGGGCTCAGGCACTGAGTCACCTGCTCCTTCCTTTGTCTCCAGCCCTACTTTGAGCAGGCATTTGGACTTGTGTCCTCCTGGGATGCCTTGCAGTCAGGTCCCTTCAAACAAAGAAGGGTTCCCAGAGAGGGCTCTGCTTTCCTTGCACTGCACCATAGGCAGTGAGTGAACCTCTTCCTCACAGGAACTGGAGCTCAGTCATTGCTCAGCCCTTGGTGTGTCACCTGTCCCTTCTCCTTGCCTCTGCTGCCCCTTTCCTGGATTCCCCAGAGGGTCTTTCTTCAACTTTTGTAGAGATGAGGCATTGTTTCCCTCGCCTTCGTCCTTAAGGAGCTGCACTGGCTTGGGCTGGAGAAGAGAAGGCAAGCGAGCTACTGCTGTGTGAGGGTGAATTCCCAAGGCCTGCCCTGAGTCTGGAAGAGCTTGTTGCCATTTGGGAAAGACAAGATTTTGTGAGGTTCTGAGCCTGGTGCTTGTAAGAGAGGCCATGCCAGGCTTGCAGAAGGAGCTGTGCTGCTGCCCCAAAGGATGGCGTGGTTAGAGAGTGCCTGGAAGGCCTGCAGGAAGGCTGCACTTGGTGGTAGATGTCCAAGGCGATGGAGACACAGGCAGGCTCAGCTGGGGCCATAAGGCTGAGCGAGGCTTGGCTGAGGGAGTGGCCAGAGTGACCTGTGCAGAAGGTCCCATGGTGTAATGGTGAGCACTCTGGACTCTGAATCCAGTGATCTGAGTTCAAATCTCAGTGGGACCTCAGCCTTTTTCTTCCCTCAGGCTTTCCCTCAGCATGCTCACACCCTCCCAGCTCTCCTCTGCTGCTGGTTCACTTGTGGACTGTTCTCTGATGAACCACACAGCAGCTGAGGTGGAGACCACCCACTCAAATTGGGTCAGGCACAGGAGGCTGCTCTGGGACTGTTGGCTCCTATGTCGCATATGTGCAAAAATGGAGCCTGGCTACACGCTCTGGGCAGCTCTTTCCATGTTGGACCCTTCCCACAGTGGCAGCAGCTTACTCTGTGTGGAATTACTTGTATGCCCACCCCTGTCTACTGCTCCCTTCTTGATCCTTTCCTCTGTGGATTCTTTTCCACCTTTCCCGGCCAATTTCTTTCTCCTGATCTGCAATCAGTTCGAGGAGCACTACCAACACTGGGCAGTTCTTCACCATTAGGGTAACATTTGTTACCAAGGGAGAAGGAAGGCTCTTCAGTGCAGGTGAGAAGGTGGCAGGTGAGGGGGGAGGAGAACAAAGGACCACGACCCTCCAACCTTGCTGCACAAAGGCTTTAATGAGAAGGAGCAGAAGCAGCGTCACAGAGCAGAGCCCAAGGAACACGTGTGCAGGGGCCAGGGAGGGACAGAGATGGGCCCCTTAGGCAAGGAGAAAGGGGAAGATGCGGAGGCTTCAGCAGATCTGACCGCAGCGGGGGAAAGGCAGACACAGGCCTGAGCCCCCCAGCCCAAGGGAGCCCCCAGAAGAGATGGGAACCCCCGAGGTGCTGAGGGAGCTGCCCACAGCAGCTGACAGAGAGGATCCCACGGCTGTGCTCTGAGGGAAGGAGGTGAGGATGGGGCCCGGCAGGGTCACCACCACCGGCGAAGGCTCGATGTACACCGTGGAGTCAGCGCAGCGGGCCAGGCAGGGCTCACTGCAGCTGCTTGCAAGGGGGGTTGGGCCACAGGGGCCGCAGGGCCGTGGGGGACAGGGTCTGCAGCAAGACATCTCTCGGAGCAGGAGGCAAAGCTGCAACACAGAGCACGGAGCACCAACCGGCCTCAGCATCAGTCTGCATCTCTGTCCCTCAGCTCTCTCCAGGGACGCACTTGGTCTTCCAAGCACCCTCTGTGCCTACAGCTCCCACCACCCTCCTCGTGCCCTCCCAGTGGCACGGCACGGGAAGGCTGCCCCACTTCAGGAACACGAGCCAGCACAGTGGCTTCAAGGTCCCTGTGGAAAGACTGGTCCCAGCCCATCTGCACAACACACACGGCTCTGTTAGACATGTCGGGGATGCACTGGGACATTTGGTTCCAGCACGGCAGGTGCAAACTCTGCTGGGCACATCTCCCTGTGGCTCAGCCCCATGGATCCCCTTCTGCTGGAACAATGCCCCCTCTTCCCAGCTGTCCCCAGTCACCAGCATGGACAGGCTGACGGCCCTTCAACAATTCTGTGTCAGGGCCAAGCTGAGGCGGCCCAAGGATCAACCCGGGCAGCCTCCATGGCAGCAGTTCAGCCCACAGGGAGGGATGGAGCAGACTCAGGCTTACCTCGTTCCTTGAGGAAGGAGAGGCCAGAGATGAGGATGCAGAGCCTGGAGTAGTGCAGCCTTTTATGCCATGTCCCAGAGCCCTGAGGGGCCACAAACATTCCTTGTTTGTGAAACATCCAAACTCCTGGGAGTGGCCACTTGCGAGGAGGCCTCGCTGCTGATGAGGTCCCTGCCTCTTTCACCTCAAATTTTGTTCTCCTATTTCTTGCCATGATTTTAGAAACACTTGAGGATGGAATGGACCTTAAAATCCTCTAGCTTGAACCCCCTGAAATGACATCTAAATCTTCTCTGCACAGTCTGTCCCAGTGTCTCATCCCTTTTAGAGGAAAAGATTCCTTCCCAATATCTAATTAAAATATACCTGCTTTCATTTTTGACCCAGCAGCCCTTATCCCATCCCTACACACCCCAACCAATTATCCTGTCATTTCTTGACTGATTGTTGCCTGGCAGCCTTCTCTTCTCTTCTCTTCTCTTCTCTTCTCTTCTCTTCTCTTCTCTTCTCTTCTCTTCTCTTCTCTTCTCTCCTCTCTCTCCTCTTCCTCTCCTCTCCTCTCTCTCCTCTCCCTCTCTCTCCTCTCCTCTCCTCTCCTCTCCTCTCCTCTCCTCTCCTCTCCTCTCCTCTCCTCTCCTCTCCTCTCCTCTCCTCTCTCTCCTCTCCTCTCCTCTCCTCCTCTCCTCTCCTCTCCTCTCCTCTCCTCTCTCTCCTCTCCTCTCCTCTCCTCTCCTCTCCTCTCCTCTCCTCTCCTCTCCTCTCCTCTCCTCTCCTCTCCTCTCCTCTCCTCTCCTCTCCTCTTCTCTTCTCTTCCCCAGCCCTCTCAGCCTGTCCTCACAGGGCAAAGGCTCCAGTTGCCTGGTGGTCTTTGTGGCTCCTCTGGACCAACTGCAGCAGGTCTGGGTATTTCTCCAGGCTGAGGGTGCTAGAGCTGGATGCAGTACCCCAGCTCTGGTGTCCTGACAGCCCAGTAGAGCATGACAATCCCCTCCCTTGGCCTGCTGGCCACACAGCTCTGGATGCAGCCCAGAATACAATTGGATTTTTGCCCTGGGCTGCTAGCGGGCGATGCAGGTTCATGTTCAGTATTTCAACCACCAGAACCTGCAAGTCCCCCTCTGCAGGCCTGCTCTCAATCCACTCATGTCCTAGCCTGTGTCCATGTTTGGGATTGCCCTGACCTTGGCACTTGATGTTGTTGAACTTCATGAGGTTTGCACAGACCTGCCTCTCCAGCCAGTCCCATCCCATGGAATGGCATCCCTTCCTCTAGAGTATCAACCCCATCCCTCAGCTCAATGTCATCCACCAACCTGCTGAGGATGCACTCAATCCCTCCCCCCATGCCTCCCAACAAGATGTTCAATGGTCCTGGGCCCATCACCAAACCCTGGAAAACCACACTCATCACTGCTGGGACACCACTTGAGTTGGACATCGAGCTCTCGACCACAAGCCCTTGAGTGCCACCATCCATCCAATTCCATATGGCCAGCCCCCATAAAATCCATGTCACTCCTATTTAGAGAGAAGGATGCAAAGAGCAGGTCCAGCAGTGCCTCTCCTCCTGGTCGTGCTCTCCATCCTGTGTCCTAGGAAGTCATCCTCAACACGCTCTAGTAGTCCCCAGGACAGCTGGCAGTTCCCTGTGCCACTAAGTCAAAACAATTCACCTGTGTCCCAGAAGTGCAAGGCCAGTTGGCTCAGAGGTCTCAGGCTGGAGTGGAGGAAGACTGGAAGGGGGTTTGTGTCACACGGATTGCCTTTGTCACATTGCCCTCTCCATGGGGACTGCAGCTGCCCATCAAGTTGGAATCTAGTTAGGAGAGACACCTTGAGTGAGCCCTCAAGTGCTTTTGGTGCAGGCGCACCAGCCAGCCCTGAGAGATATTTCTCCCCAGGGGTCACTTTGACAAAGAGCAGACGGTGGGTAAATTCAGGCAGAAGGTCAAGGCTGCGCCGTGGTGAAGACAAGAAGAGATGCACCTTTGCAGGGCTGTGGCAAAACTCAGTGGCAAAGCAGGGTCACTGTGGGCTGGAGGGAAGCTCCGCATTGAGAAGAGTGAGGACCACAATGGCCTTGCTTTCTGTTATTTCTTATCATTCTCTGCCACATCCTGCATTTCTGCCCATGAGCCTGGGGAACCGAAGCAGATTCCCAATCAAGAGGAGAGACACAGAGACTCCATAAACTGTCTCTCAAGGGACTTCTCTAAGGGAATCTCCACAGGTGTTTGTCCCTATAAAAACTAAAAAAGGCCCTCATGCAATTTACAACCAGAGCTCTGGCCTCAGCTTGGGAAGTTGGGAACGTCTAGAAAACAATGAAAACAACACATAGGAAGGTGATCAAAGGCATGCCAGTGTCTGTCCCTGAAAGACAAATTGACCCATTTTCTTCCACACAAATTGACCCACTTTGCTCAATGTGTCCAGCCCCAAGGATGGGATCTGGATGGCAGCTTTGGGGAAGAGGCTGAGGGCAGGCAGCCCAAAGCTCATGGCTCCTTTTCCTGGGGCACGCATCACTTTGCCCATTCAATTCATTTCACACTTCAAAGGGATATTGGATCAGTCTCCCAGAGCACGCGGGGAATCATAGTGATGTGGAAGAGTTGGGAAAATCCATGAGCTTCAGGCAAACCTGAATCATCCTGATGTGGAAATGAGTGCACATGGTGCCCTGAACTCAGGCATTCCAGGGATACCAGAACACAGAGCCTCTTGCCTCCAAAATTTCAGCCTTTGTCAGGGGCATTTCCAGACCTTTCAGGATCAGTCCCAACCGGCCCATGTAATCCTGTGCTGCCGCTGCAGCTTTCCAAAAGGCATTGCCTTTTGGTGGCTGCTCAAGGGCCCATGGGACGCAGGGCAACCCAGGATAATGGAGGCTGGGAGAGACCACTGGAAGTCCTCTGCTCCTGCTCTAAGAAGAACAAACTTCCCAGTTACCTCCAGAAGCTGTGGGCCTCGTCCCATTGTCCTCTGAACACTGCCACTGTCAGACAGGTCCCTGTCTCCTGGGCAGCACTTCCAGGGATGCCAGGGTAGCAGGAGATGGGAAGGGCTCCTACAGCTGAGCCTCCCAGGTCCTTGAGGGGGACGACCACCAGGAGATGACACTGAGGCTGCCTGCAGCCTCAGGCTGGTGAGACCATGCCATGGCAGCCTGGAGAGCACAGGGCTGCGGGTGTGCAGGGAATGCCACCTGCTCTGCATTGCACTCTCAGGCCAGTGACGAGAAATCCCTTTTGGGGCAGAAGGGCAGGAAAGCAGAGAGAGAAAGTCTGTCCCAACAGAGCTCTCACTCCCAGCCCTCTGGGGAGCTTTCACCTTAATCCTGAGAGTTCCTTCCTGTCCGTGCCCAGATCTCACCCCATAAGCCTGAGATCTGATCACGCCATGCATGGTGCCCTTTCCTTGGCACTGCAGAGGCCACGTCTGGGTTGGTGTCCCCATTTGGTGTCCCCGGGAACAAGGGAGGTGGTGGTGATCTCTTCTGGAGAGAGGCACTGCCAGAGAACCAGGCAGAACAAAAGGGCTGCAGCACCTGACACAGGGGGAGAGGCCGAGGACACTGCACTTGTGCAACCTGGTGGAGATGAGCAAGGCGTGGAGCGGGGCCTGGAGCTGCTGCCTCCACCACCTGCTGGCGGTTCTGGAGAGAATGAAGCCAGACTCTCCTGAGACAGTCAAGGGCACTGTCAAAGGGCAAGAGGCAGCAATCACAAGTTGCAAGAAAGGAAGTCCCAGAGCTCCCTGGGGGAAGACAAGGGACAGGCCTGGGAGAGCTGCACAAGGGATAGTGGCCTCTTCCTTGAGCTGTGTCAGTGCTTGGAAGTCAGCAGGACAAGGCCCAGAGCCTGCTGAGGAACCGGGGCACTTTGACCTGCCCAGAGCAGTTGATAGGAGCACAAGACCTCCAGAGCTCCATTCAGACCTTGTGGGCTTGACCTGGGGTACTCTGAGTCACGACAGCCCAGAGGGAGCAGCCACCAAAAGACCATGCCTTGGGAGACAGCAAATGCAGGAGATTGCAGAGAAGCACCAGGTGATCCACAAATGGGGAGAGAAGGCGGGGAAATAATGTTCCTGGCAGCAGAGCACTGGGGAGATGAGCTCTGTTATCCCTTGAGCACCTGAGTCTGCAGCACCCAGTCCACTGAAGCTCACACTGGGTGACTCAGGTTTGCCTGGAGCTCAGGGATTTTCCCAGCTCATCCACATCACGATGATACCCACGTGCTCTGGGAGACTGATCCAGAGTCCCTTTGAAATGTAAAGTGCATGGAATGGGAAACCCCATCCCTGACCCAAGGAAAAAAGAGCCATAGGCTTTGGGCTCCCTGCCATCAGCCTTTTCCCCAAAGCCACCACCCAGGGCTCTGGCCTCTGGGATGAGCACGCTGAGCAAAAGAGGTCAGTGAAGCTCTGGGTCTCTTTCAGGGAAGGACGTGGCACCTCTTTGATCACAAAACCAGGCCATGGTACGGCCTGTGGACTGTAAGCAAGCTGCCCGTGGCTGTCACTCAGGCCTGCAGGGGACATCCTTCCAGCTGAACATGGACTTCCTTGCCAGTGAACTTTGCCAACTCCCTGCTGAGATGGGTCTCTTCCCCACTAGGAGGTTGTGCAGTGTTGCCTTTCTGCCTCAAGTGACCCACAGTCTTCTGTATGTCTGCAGGAGCCGGGGAAAAATGGCTCTCGGGATTAGCCTGAGTGCCTGCATTGAAAGCACCTGAGAGGTGACCCGAGGTGTCTCTCCATGGCTGAATTTAACTGTAACTGGAGCCAAATTAAGCATCAGGAAGAACAAGTGACAGAAGCAATAGACCCTTCACAAATTCATTTCAACTCACCTTCTCCACTGGCCGGGACCTCCAAGCCAAGTGGTCTTAGGAAGCTGGGACACATATGATTCATTTCCATGGGTGGTGTGAAACTGGTGAAAAATGCCTGAGGTGAAAGAGGCAGGGATGTCATCAGCAGCGAGGCCTCCTCGCAAGTGGCCACTCCCAGGAGTTTGGATGTTTCACAAACAAGGAATGTTTGTGGCCCCTCAGGGCTCTGGAACATGGCATAAAAGGCTGCACTACTCCAGGCTCTGCATCCTCATCTCTGGCCTCTCCTTCCTCAAGGAACGAGGTAAGCCTGAGTCTGCTCCATCCCTCCCTGTGGGCTGAACTGCTGCCATGGAGGCTGCCCGGGTTGATCCTTGGGCCGCCTCAGCTTGGCCCTGACACAGAATTGTTGAAGGGCCTTCAGCCTGTCCATGCTGGTGGCTGGGGACAGCTGGGAAGAGGGGGCTTTGTTCCAGCAGAAGGGGATCCATGGGGCTGAGCCACAGGGAGATGTGCCAGCAGAGTTTGCACCTGCCGTGCTGGAACCAAATGTCCCAGTGCATCCCCCGACATGTCTAACAGAGCCGTGTGTGTTGTGCAGATGGGCTGGGACCAGTCTTTCCACAGGGACCTTGAAGCCACTGTGCTGGCTCGTGTTCCTGAAGTGGGGCAGCCTTCCCGTGCCGTGCCACTGGGAGGGCACGAGGAGGGTGGTGGGAGCTGTAGGCACAGAGGGTGCTTGGAAGACCAAGTGCGTCCCTGGAGAGAGCTGAGGGACAGAGATGCAGACTGATGCTGAGGCCGGTTGGTGCTCCGTGCTCTGTGTTGCAGCTTTGCCTCCTGCTCCGAGAGATGTCTTGCTGCAGACCCTGTCCCCCACGGCCCTGCGGCCCCTGTGGCCCAACCCCCCTTGCAAGCAGCTGCAGTGAGCCCTGCCTGGCCCGCTGCGCTGACTCCACGGTGTACATCGAGCCTTCGCCGGTGGTGGTGACCCTGCCGGGCCCCATCCTCACCTCCTTCCCTCAGAGCACAGCCGTGGGATCCTCTCTGTCAGCTGCTGTGGGCAGCTCCCTCAGCACCTCGGGGGTTCCCATCTCTTCTGGGGGCTCCCTTGGGCTGGGGGGCTCAGGCCTGTGTCTGCCTTTCCCCCTGCGGTCAGATCTGCTGAAGCCGCCGCATCTTCCCCTTTCTCCTTGCCTAAGGGGCCCATCTCTGTCCCTCCCTGGCCCCTGCACACGTGTTCCTTGGGCTCTGCTCTGTGACGCTGCTTCTGCTCCTTCTCATTAAAGCCTTTGTGCAGCAAGGTTGGAGGGTCGTGGTCCTTTGTTCTCCTCCCCCCTCACCTGCCACCTTCTCACCTGCACTGAAGAGCCTTCCTTCTCCCTTGGTAACAAATGTTACCCTAATGGTGAAGAACTGCCCAGTGTTGGTAGTGCTCCTCGAACTGATTGCAGATCAGGAGAAAGAAATTGGCCGGGAAAGGTGGAAAAGAATCCACAGAGGAAAGGATCAAGAAGGGAGCAGTAGACAGGGGTGGGCATACAAGTAATTCCACACAGAGTAAGCTGCTGCCACTGTGGGAAGGGTCCAACATGGAAAGAGCTGCCCAGAGCGTGTAGCCAGGCTCCATTTTTGCACATATGCGACATAGGAGCCAACAGTCCCAGAGCAGCCTCCTGTGCCTGACCCAATTTGAGTGGGTGGTCTCCACCTCAGCTGCTGTGTGGTTCATCAGAGAACAGTCCACAAGTGAACCAGCAGCAGAGGAGAGCTGGGAGGGTGTGAGCATGCTGAGGGAAAGCCTGAGGGAAGAAAAAGGCTGAGGTCCCACTGAGATTTGAACTCAGATCACTGGATTCAGAGTCCAGAGTGCTCACCATTACACCATGGGACCTTCTGCACAGGTCACTCTGGCCACTCCCTCAGCCAAGCCTCGCTCAGCCTTATGGCCCCAGCTGAGCCTGCCTGGGTCTCCATCGCCTTGGACATCTACCACCAAGTGCAGCCTTCCTGCAGGCCTTCCAGGCACTCTCTAACCACGCCATCCTTTGGGGCAGCAGCACAGCTCCTTCTGCAAGCCTGGCATGGCCTCTCTTACAAGCACCAGGCTCAGAACCTCACAAAATCTTGTCTTTCCCAAATGGCAACAAGCTCTTCCAGACTCAGGGCAGGCCTTGGGAATTCACCCTCACACAGCAGTAGCTCGCTTGCCTTCTCTTCTCCAGCCCAAGCCAGTGCAGCTCCTTAAGGACGAAGGAGAGGGAAACAATGCCTCATCTCTACAAAAGTTGAAGAAAGACCCTCTGGGGAATCCAGGAAAGGGGCAGCAGAGGCAAGGAGAAGGGACAGGTGACACACCAAGGGCTGAGCAATGACTGAGCTCCAGTTCCTGTGAGGAAGAGGTTCACTCACTGCCTATGGTGCAGTGCAAGGAAAGCAGAGCCCTCTCTGGGAACCCTTCTTTGTTTGAAGGGACCTGACTGCAAGGCATCCCAGGAGGACACAAGTCCAAATGCCTGCTCAAAGTAGGGCTGGAGACAAGGAAGGAGCAGGTGACTCAGTGCCTGAGCCCCCCTGCAAGCCCAGCTTGATGCCCAGGTGTGGAGAACCACCAAGTTCTCTGCACACCTGGCTCCAGTGGCTCACCACTGTCTGGGAGTCTCTGCAGGATCACAATGGAGCCCCTCCAGTTCTAGAACACAAGTCCTGTTTCACTGGGGAATCCTCCATGGGCCCCAGGCCTTTCAGGACAGCTCTTCAGTGCCATGGCTGCTCTGCAGAATGGAATGCCATCTGGAATATTCACGTGCTCCAGCATCAGTGCTGGAGGTGCCACAGCCTCACAGATGTGTCAGAGCTGTGGTGGCAGCAGGAGGAGGCAGGGCAGAGGGGAGAGGAGGCCAATGGCCAGGGTTGCCCAAAGACCCTGAGCCAAGCAGGGGAAAAGTTGTTGGGTGAGGCAGCGTTGGTGAAAAAAGTGCCTTAGCAGAGGATGGTTTCGATCCATCGACCTCTGGGTTATGGGCCCAGCACGCTCCCGCTGCGCCACTCTGCTCCTCCTGAGGCCTGCCTGCCATTGCCCTCACTGCAGCCTCGTGCTGCTGGCCCTGCTGGCCCTGGCTCCTCTCTCCCTCTCTGCTCCGCCTCCCCCACCCCACAAAATAGACTCCACGCCTAATTCATCTCCCTTGGCCCTGCGATCCACACCTCCAGGGCCTGCCCTTGCCCTTCTCCCACACCTCCCGCACACAGCCCTGCACGCACACTTGCCCTTTGCCCACCCACGCTGCTGCTGCTGCACCAGCGCGAGGCACCCCCCCGCAGGCAGCTGCAGCCTTGGGCCTTCCTACACATCAGGCCACCTGAAATCCAGCCACATCCTGGTGCCTGCAGCCCTGCCCACAAATCTAGCTGCGCTCCCAGCACGCTGCAGCACTGCACCTGCCCAACAGTTCAGCCCTTTGCCGGCCACGGAGAGACACGGCCTGCCTTTGCTTGGAATTGCCAACTGAAAATATTCTCCTCGTGGAGCTGTGCAGATGCTGGTGCCTCAGCTCAATGCTGCTCATGGCTACTCTGAAGTAAAAAGCTCAGAGTTGCGGGCACTCTGTGTAAGCAAGCAGGCTGTCAAGCTGCAGGGCCTTGCCTTTCACACTTGGTGGTAGTGCGAGGTGATGAAATGCTCAGCTGCAGTGCTGTCTGCATTTGCCCTTTCCTTCTTCAGTGATGCTGACACCTTAAGGTGGCTGAGCTTCTTTTCCCTTGCAGGGCTTCCCCCCCACCAAGTGGCTTGGCTGCAGGGCAGCAGCAATGGGCTCTTGTCCCCTGCCCTGCCATGTGTCCCTCAGGCTGGCTTTTGCTTGCCCTGCAGAAGCCCTGCAGAAGCCAGGCAAGGCTGCCCCCAGTTCCTCCCTTGCAGCCACAGCCCAAAAGGGGCGTGTGCCCCGTAGTTGGCAGGATTCGAACCTGCGCGGGGAAACCCCAATGGATTTCTAGTCCATCGCCTTCACCACTCGGCCACAACTACCTGCTCCAGCCCTCCCTGCCCTGCTCATCACATCCCCTGGG
Organism: Acrocephalus scirpaceus scirpaceus; assembly: GCA_910950805.1. Taxonomy (NCBI): domain Eukaryota; kingdom Metazoa; phylum Chordata; class Aves; order Passeriformes; family Sylviidae; genus Acrocephalus; species Acrocephalus scirpaceus. The sequence goes on from OU383781.1 coordinate 19,342,197, forward strand.
CCACCACACCCACGCCCAGGCACTGCAGCCCAAGGCTCCTGCACAAACCCTTCTTGGAGATTGCTTCAACAGTCACTGGCAAGGGGAGCAGCAAAAGACAGATGTAATATTAAAGGAAAGCACAACAAAGTTCTGTGGTGAGATTCACTCTATTACTTACAGGGCAGTAAAGGCACAACAAGGGAAAACAAGCAACTACAAAAGCAAACAAAATCCAAGCAATCAAACCAGAAATGAACCGACAACCATCTAGGGTGTGTGAGTGTGTGTGGTGTGTGCGTGCATGTGTGTGTCTGTGTGTGTGACAGAAGACAGTGAGGACAAGCATGTAAAGGAACACAGACTAAAAGTTTGACAGCACTCAAACTTAACAGTATTTTAACTTAACTTATACCTTACACCTAATTAGTATCTTAACCTTAAAATTCAACAGAGGAAAAGCTCTTAATAGCATTTAAGCTAACTTAGAACTTCGAAGTTATACTGAGCAACTTAGCAGAAGAACAACACTTAGCAGCATTAAGGTAAGTCTATAAATGTAACTTTACTTTACTTACAAGCTGAACATACTCGGATGTCCACACACACATCAGCCCACACTCCTCTTAATAGAGCCCACACTTTGTGGAAAAACGCAAAGGGATTTGATGTGAGTATTCCACTTAGCCCGAGGGGCATTTTCAATAGGAACATTTACACACCTAAATAGAGAGTGTGTCTTTGAGTGTGCGTGTGCGTGTAAGAGAAAGAGAATCGGTAATGGTATGAATGTTCTCATTGTGAATTTGTAATCAAGTCCTTGCTGTGACTGTGGATCGAGTCCTGCAAAACTCTTTTGCACCCTTTAATATTTGGCTCCATATCCTTTGCATACTGTACACTTCTGAATGCACAGTCTCCCTACAAAACATTAAACATTGATTTTGAATCAATATTCTATTTATGCCTCATCGGCTTAGAGCGTAACAGAGTGATCTTTGTCGTCAAATTTTGTTGAAGCCACACTGCTTATGTTCAGCCATGAAAAGATGTGTTTTTTCTCCTTTCCAGGCCAAAATCCTGTACTCATCAAACCGACACATCCCAATATCATCAATAAAAGAAAGAAGATTGATTTTGCTATGCCTTTGTGAAGAAGCTTTGACAGGACTGAATTTTACTCAAAGTATCAGTATTGACTCTTACAAGACACAAATTGGTAGGGGGGCTCCGCAGGGCCATGATCTCCAGGTTCCTGACTCAAGCTCAGTGACAGAGGCTTTGGTGCTCTGGTGTAATTTCTGGGAGTTCTTTGTGGAGCTGCTGGTAAGCTCGGAGAGCAGCCAGTGCTCACCCTGGCAGAGCAGGTGGCAGGTGAGGGGGAGGAGAACAAAGGACCACGACCCTCCAACCTTGCTGCACAAAGGCTTTAATGAGAAGGAGCAGAAGCAGCGTCACAGAGCAGAGCCCAAGGAACACGTGTGCAGGGGCCAGGGAGGGACAGAGATGGGCCCCTTAGGCAAGGAGAAAGGGGAAGATGCGGCGGCTTCAGCAGATCTGACCGCAGCGGGGGAAAGGCAGACACAGGCCTGAGCCCCCCAGCCCAAGGGAGCCCCCAGAAGAGATGGGAACCCCCGAGGTGCTGAGGGAGCTGCCCACAGCAGCTGACAGAGAGGATCCCACGGCTGTGCTCTGAGGGAAGGAGGTGAGGATGGGGCCCGGCAGGGTCACCACCACCGGCGAAGGCTCGATGTACACCGTGGAGTCAGCGCAGCGGGCCAGGCAGGGCTCACTGCAGCTGCTTGCAAGGGGGGTTGGGCCACAGGGGCCGCAGGGCCGTGGGGGACAGGGTCTGCAGCAAGACATCTCTCGGAGCAGGAGGCAAAGCTGCAACACAGAGCACGGAGCACCAACCGGCCTCAGCATCAGTCTGTCTCTCTGTCCCTCAGCTCTCTCCAGGGACGCACTTGGTCTTCCAAGCACCCTCTGTGCCTACAGCTCCCACCACCCTCCTCGTGCCCTCCCAGTGGCACGGCACGGGAAGGCTGCCCCACTTCAGGAACACGAGCCAGCACAGTGGCTTCAAGGTCCCTGTGGAAAGACTGGTCCCAGCCCATCTGCACAACACACACGGCTCTGTTAGACATGTCGGGGGATGCACTGGGACATTTGGTTCCAGCACGGCAGGTGCAAACTCTGCTGGGCACATCTCCCTGTGGCTCAGCCCCATGGATCCCCTTCTGCTGGAACAAAGCCCCCTCTTCCCAGCTGTCCCCAGCCACCAGCATGGACAGGCTGACGGCCCCTTCAACAATTCTGTGTCAGGGCCAAGCTGAGGCGGCCCAAGGATCAACCCGGGCAGCCTCCATGGCAGCAGTTCAGCCCACAGGGAGGGATGGAGCAGACTCAGGCTTACCTCGTTCCTTGAGGAAGGAGAGGCCAGAGATGAGGATGCAGAGCCTGGAGTAGTGCAGCCTTTTATGCCATGTTCCCAGAGCCCTGAGGGGCCACAAACATTCCTTGTTTGTGAAACATCCAAACTCCTGGGGTGGCCACTTGCGAGGAGGCCTCGCTGCTGATGAGTCCCTGCCTCTTTCACCTCAGGCATTTTTCACCAGTTTCACACCACCCATGGAAATGAATCATATGTGTCCCAGCTTCCTAAGACCACTTGGCTTGGAGGTCCCAAGCCAGTGGAGAAGGTGAGTTGAAATGAATTTGTGAAGGGTCTATTGCTTCTGTCACTTGTTCTTCCTGATGCTTAATTTGGCTCCAGTTACAGTTAAATTCAGCCATGGAGAGACACCTCGGGTCACCTCTCAGGTGCTTTCAATGCAGGCACTCAGGCTAATCCCGAGAGCCATTTCTTCCCCGGCTCCTCACAGACATACAGAAGACTGTGGGTCACTTGAGGCAGAAAGGCAACACTGCACAACCTCCTAGTGGGGAAGAGACCCATCTCAGCAGGGAGTTGGCAAAGTTCACTGGCAAGGAAAGTCCATGTTCAGCTGGAAGGATGTCCCCTGCAGGCCTGAGTGACAGCCATGGGCAGCTTGCTTACAGTCCACAGGCCGTACCATGGCCTGGTTTTGTGATCAAAGAGGTGCCACGTCCTTCCCTGAAAGAGACCCAGAGCTTCACTGACCTCTTTTGCTCAGCGTGCTCATCCCAGAGGCCAGAGCCCTGGGTGGTGGCTTTGGGGAAAAGGCTGATGGCAGGGAGCCCAAAGCCTATGGCTCTTTTTTCCTTGGGTCAGGGATGGGGTTTCCCGTTCCATGCACTTTACATTTCAAAGGGACTCTGGATCAGTCTCCCAGAGCACGTGGGTATCATCGTGATGTGGATGAGCTGGGAAAATCCCTGAGCTCCAGGCAAACCTGAGTCACCCAGTGTGAGCTTCAGTGGACTGGGTGCTGCAGACTCAGGTGCTCAAGGGATAACAGAGCTCATCTCCCCAGTGTCTGCTGCCAGGAACATTATTTCCCCGCCTTCTCTCCCCATTTGTGGATCACCTGGTGCTTCTCTGCAATCTCCTGCATTTGCTGTCTCCCAAGGCATGGTCTTTTGGTGGCTGCTCCCTCTGGGCTGTCGTGACTCAGAGTACCCCAGGTCAAGCCCACAAGGTCTGAATGGAGCTCTGGAGGTCTTGTGCTCCTATCAACTGCTCTGGGCAGGTCAAAGTGCCCCGGTTCCTCAGCAGGCTCTGGGCCTTGTCCTGCTGACTTCCAAGCACTGACACAGCTCAAGGAAGAGGCCACTATCCCTTGTGCAGCTCTCCCAGGCCTGTCCCTTGTCTTCCCCCAGGGAGCTCTGGGACTTCCTTTCTTGCAACTTGTGATTGCTGCCTCTTGCCCTTTGACAGTGCCCTTGGACTGTCTCAGGAGAGTCTGGCTTCATTCTCTCCAGAACCGCCAGCAGGTGGTGGAGGCAGCAGCTCCAGGCCCCGCTCCACGCCTTGCTCATCTCCACCAGGTTGCACAAGTGCAGTGTCCTCGGCCTCTCCCCCTGTGTCAGGTGCTGCAGCCCTTTTGTTCTGCCTGGTTCTCTGGCAGTGCCTCTCTCCAGAAGAGATCACCACCACCTCCCTTGTTCCCGGGGACACCAAATGGGGACACCAACCCAGACGTGGCCTCTGCAGTGCCAAGGAAAGGGCACCATGCATGGCGTGATCAGATCTCAGGCTTATGGGGTGAGATCTGGGCACGGACAGGAAGGAACTCTCAGGATTAAGGTGAAAGCTCCCCAGAGGGCTGGAGTGAGAGCTCTGTTGGGACAGACTTTCTCTCTCTGCTTTCCTGCCCTTCTGCCCCAAAAGGGATTTCTCGTCACTGGCCTGAGAGTGCAATGCAGAGCAGGTGGCATTCCCTGCACACCCGCAGCCCTGTGCTCTCCAGGCTGCCATGGCATGGTCTCACCAGCCTGAGGCTGCAGGCAGCCTCAGTGTCATCTCCTGGTGGTCGTCCCCCTCAAGGACCTGGGAGGCTCAGCTGTAGGAGCCCTTCCCATCTCCTGCTACCCTGGCATCCCTGGAAGTGCTGCCCAGGAGACAGGGACCTGTCTGACAGTGGCAGTGTTCAGAGGACAATGGGACGAGGCCCACAGCTTCTGGAGGTAACTGGGAAGTTTGTTCTTCTTAGAGCAGGAGCAGAGGACTTCCAGTGGTCTCTCCCAGCCTCCATTATCCTGGGTTGCCCTGCGTCCCATGGGCCCTTGAGCAGCCACCAAAAGGCAATGCCTTTTGGAAAGCTGCAGCGGCAGCACAGGATTACATGGGCCGGTTTGGGACTGATCCTGAAAGGTCTGGAAATGCCCCTGACAAAGGCTGAAATTTTGGAGGCAAGAGGCTCTGTGTTCTGGTATCCCTGGAATGCCTGAGTTCAGGGCACCATGTGCACTCATTTCCACATCAGGATGATTCAGGTTTGCCTGAAGCTCATGGATTTTCCCAACTCTTCCACATCACTATGATTCCCCGCGTGCTCTGGGAGACTGATCCAATATCCCTTTGAAGTGTGAAATGAATTGAATGGGCAAAGTGATGCGTGCCCCAGGAAAAGGAGCCATGAGCTTTGGGCTGCCTGCCCTCAGCCTCTTCCCCAAAGCTGCCATCCAGATCCCATCCTTGGGGCTGGACACATTGAGCAAAGTGGGTCAATTTGTGTGGAAGAAAATGGGTCAATTTGTCTTTCAGGGACAGACACTGGCATGCCTTTGATCACCTTCCTATGTGTTGTTTTCATTGTTTTCTAGACGTTCCCAACTTCCCAAGCTGAGGCCAGAGCTCTGGTTGTAAATTGCATGAGGGCCTTTTTTAGTTTTTATAGGGACAAACACCTGTGGAGATTCCCTTAGAGAAGTCCCTTGAGAGACAGTTTATGGAGTCTCTGTGTCTCTCCTCTCTTGATTGGGAATCTGCTTCGGTTCCCCAGGCTCATGGGCAGAAATGCAGGATGTGGCAGAGAATGATAAGAAATAACAGAAAGCAAGGCCATTGTGGTCCTCACTCTTCTCAATGCGGAGCTTCCCTCCAGCCCACAGTGACCCTGCTTTGCCACTGAGTTTTGCCACAGCCCTGCAAAGGTGCATCTCTTCTTGTCTTCACCACGGCGCAGCCTTGACCTTCTGCCTGAATTTACCCACCGTCTGCTCTTTGTCAAAGTGACCCCTGGGGAGAAATATCTCTCAGGGCTGGCTGGTGCGCCTGCACCAAAAGCACTTGAGGGCTCACTCAAGGTGTCTCTCCTAACTAGATTCCAACTTGATGGGCAGCTGCAGTCCCCATGGAGAGGGCAATGTGACAAAGGCAATCCGTGTGACACAAACCCCCTTCCAGTCTTCCTCCACTCCAGCCTGAGACCTCTGAGCCAACTGGCCTTGCACTTCTGGGACACATGAATTGTTTTGACTTAGTGGCACAGGGAACTGCCAGCTGTCCTGGGGACTACTAGAGCGTGTTGAGGATGACTTCCTAGGACACAGGATGGAGAGCACGACCAGGAGGAGAGGCACTGCTGGACCTGCTCTTTGCATCCTTCTCTCTAAATAGGAGTGACATGGATTTTATGGGGGCTGGCCATATGGAATTGGATGGATGGTGGCACTCAAGGGCTTGTGGTCGAGAGCTCGATGTCCAACTCAAGTGGTGTCCCAGCAGTGATGAGTGTGGTTTTCCAGGGTTTGGTGATGGGCCAGGACCATTGAACATCTTGTTGGGAGGCATGGGGGGAGGGATTGAGTGCATCCTCAGCAGGTTGGTGGATGACATTGAGCTGAGGGATGGGGTTTACTCTAGAGGAAGGGATGCCATTCCATGGGATGTGGACTGGCTGGAGAGGCAGGTCTGTGCAAACCTCATGAAGTTCAACAACATCAAGTGCCAAGGTCAGGGCAATCCCAAACATGGACACAGGCTAGGACATGAGTGGATTGAGAGCAGGCCTGCAGAGGGGGACTTGCAGGTTCTGGTGGTTGAAATACTGAACATGAACCTGCATCGCCCGCTAGCAGCCCAGGGCAAAAATCCAATTGTATTCTGGGCTGCATCCAGAGCTGTGTGGCCAGCAGGCCAAGGGAGGGGATTGTCATGCTCTACTGGGCTGTCAGGACACCAGAGCTGGGGTACTGCATCCAGCTCTAGCACCCTCAGCCTGGAGAAATACCCAGACCTGCTGCAGTTGGTCCAGAGGAGCCACAAAGACCACCAGGCAACTGGAGCCTTTGCCCTGTGAGGACAGGCTGAGAGGGCTGGGGAAGAGAAGGAAGAGAAGAGAGGAGAGGAGAGGAGGAGAGGAGAGGAGAGGAGAGGAGAGGAGAGGAGAGGAGAGGAGGAGAGGAGAGGAGAGGAGAGGAGAGGAGAGGAGAGGAGAGGAGAGGAGAGGAGAGGAGAGGAGAGGAGAGGAGAGGAGAGGAGAGGAGGGAGAGGAGAGAGGAGAGGAGAGGAGAGGAGAGGAGAGGAGAGGAGAGGAGAGGAGCGGAGAGAGAGGAGAGGAGAGGAGAGGAGAAGAGAAGAGAAGAGAAGAGAGAGAAGAGAAGAGAGAAGAGAAGAGAAGAGAAGAGAAGAGAAGAGAAGAGAAGAGAAGAAAGAGAAGAGAAGAGAAGAGAAGAGAAGAGAAGAAGAGAAGAGAAGAGGAAGAGAAGAGAAGGAGAAGAGAAGAGAGAAGAGAAGAGAAGAGAAGAGAAGAAGAGAAGAGAAGAGAAAGAAGAGAAAGAAGAAGAGAAGAGAAGAGAAGAGAAGAGAGGCTGCCAGGCAACAATCAGTCAAGAAATGACAGGATAATTGGTTGGGGTGTGTAGGGATGGGATAAGGGCTACTGGGTCAAAAATGAAAGCAGGTATATTTTAATTAGATATTGGGAAGGAATCTTTTCCTCTAAAAGGGATGAGACACTGGGACAGACCGTGCAGAGAAGATTTAGATGTCATTTCAGGGGGTTCAAGCTAGAGGATTTTAAGGTCCATTCCATCCTCAAGTGTTTCTAAAATCATGGCAAGAAATAGGAGAACAAAACTTGAGGTGAAAGAGGCAGGGACCTCATCAGCAGCGAGGCCTCCTCGCAAGTGGCCACTCCCAGGAGTTTGGATGTTTCACAAACAAGGAATGTTTGTGGCCCCTCAGGGCTCTGGGACATGGCATAAAAGGCTGCACTACTCCAGGCTCTGCATCCTCATCTCTGGCCTCTCCTTCCTCAAGGAACGAGGTAAGCCTGAGTCTGCTCCATCCCTCCCTGTGGGCTGAACTGCTGCCATGGAGGCTGCCCGGGTTGATCCTTGGGCCGCCTCAGCTTGGCCCTGACACAGAATTGTTGAAGGGCCTTCAGCCTGTCCATGCTGGTGACTGGGGACAGCTGGGAAGAGGGGGCTTTGTTCCAGCAGAAGGGGATCCATGGGGCTGAGCCACAGGGAGATGTGCCCAGCAGAGTTTGCACCTGCCGTGCTGGAACCAAATGTCCCAGTGCATCCCCCGACATGTCTAACAGAGCCGTGTGTGTTGTGCAGATGGGCTGGGACCAGTCTTTCCACAGGGACCTTGAAGCCACTGTGCTGGCTCGTGTTCCTGAAGTGGGGCAGCCTTCCCGTGCCGTGCCACTGGGAGGGCACGAGGAGGGTGGTGGGAGCTGTAGGCACAGAGGGTGCTTGGAAGACCAAGTGCGTCCCTGGAGAGAGCTGAGGGACAGAGAGACAGACTGATGCTGAGGCCGGTTGGTGCTCCGTGCTCTGTGTTGCAGCTTTGCCTCCTGCTCCGAGAGATGTCTTGCTGCAGACCCTGTCCCCCACGGCCCTGCGGCCCCTGTGGCCCAACCCCCCTTGCAAGCAGCTGCAGTGAGCCCTGCCTGGCCCGCTGCGCTGACTCCACGGTGTACATCGAGCCTTCGCCGGTGGTGGTGACCCTGCCGGGCCCCATCCTCACCTCCTTCCCTCAGAGCACAGCCGTGGGATCCTCTCTGTCAGCTGCTGTGGGCAGCTCCCTCAGCACCTCGGGGGTTCCCATCTCTTCTGGGGGCTCCCTTGGGCTGGGGGGCTCAGGCCTGTGTCTGCCTTTCCCCCGCTGCGGTCAGATCTGCTGAAGCCGCCGCATCTTCCCCTTTCTCCTTGCCTAAGGGGCCCATCTCTGTCCCTCCCTGGCCCCTGCACACGTGTTCCTTGGGCTCTGCTCTGTGACGCTGCTTCTGCTCCTTCTCATTAAAGCCTTTGTGCAGCAAGGTTGGAGGGTCGTGGTCCTTTGTTCTCCTCCCCCCACCTGCCACCTTCTCACCTGCACTGAAGAGCCTTCCTTCTCCCTTGGTAACAAATGTTACCCTAATGGTGAAGAACTGCCCAGTGTTGGTAGTGCTCCTCGAACTGATTGCAGATCAGGAGAAAGAAATTGGCCGGGAAAGGTGGAAAAGAATCCACAGAGGAAAGGATCAAGAAGGGAGCAGTAGACAGGGGTGGGCATACAAGTAATTCCACACAGAGTAAGCTGCTGCCACTGTGGGAAGGGTCCAACATGGAAAGAGCTGCCCAGAGCGTGTAGCCAGGCTCCATTTTTGCACATATGCGACATAGGAGCCAACAGTCCCAGAGCAGCCTCCTGTGCCTGACCCAATTTGAGTGGGTGGTCTCCACCTCAGCTGCTGTGTGGTTCATCAGAGAACAGTCCACAAGTGAACCAGCAGCAGAGGAGAGCTGGGAGGGTGTGAGCATGCTGAGGGAAAGCCTGAGGGAAGAAAAAGGCTGAGGTCCCACTGAGATTTGAACTCAGATCACTGGATTCAGAGTCCAGAGTGCTCACCATTACACCATGGGACCTTCTGCACAGGTCACTCTGGCCACTCCCTCAGCCAAGCCTCGCTCAGCCTTATGGCCCCAGCTGAGCCTGCCTGTCTCCATCGCCTTGGACATCTACCACCAAGTGCAGCCTTCCTGCAGGCCTTCCAGGCACTCTCTAACCACGCCATCCTTTGGGGCAGCAGCACAGCTCCTTCTGCAAGCCTGGCATGGCCTCTCTTACAAGCACCAGGCTCAGAACCTCACAAAATCTTGTCTTTCCCAAATGGCAACAAGCTCTTCCAGACTCAGGGCAGGCCTTGGGAATTCACCCTCACACAGCAGTAGCTCGCTTGCCTTCTCTTCTCCAGCCCAAGCCAGTGCAGCTCCTTAAGGACGAAGGCGAGGGAAACAATGCCTCATCTCTACAAAAGTTGAAGAAAGACCCTCTGGGGAATCCAGGAAAGGGGCAGCAGAGGCAAGGAGAAGGGACAGGTGACACACCAAGGGCTGAGCAATGACTGAGCTCCAGTTCCTGTGAGGAAGAGGTTCACTCACTGCCTATGGTGCAGTGCAAGGAAAGCAGAGCCCTCTCTGGGAACCCTTCTTTGTTTGAAGGGACCTGACTGCAAGGCATCCCAGGAGGACACAAGTCCAAATGCCTGCTCAAAGTAGGGCTGGAGACAAAGGAAGGAGCAGGTGACTCAGTGCCTGAGCCCCCCTGCAAGCCCAGCTTGATGCCCAGGTGTGGAGAACCACCAAGTTCTCTGCACACCTGGCTCCAGTGGCTCACCACTGTCTGGGAGTCTCTGCAGGATCACAATGGAGCCCCTCCAGTTCTAGAACACAAGTCCTGTTTCACTGGGGAATCCTCCATGGGCCCCAGGCCTTTCAGGACAGCTCTTCAGTGCCATGGCTGCTCTGCAGAATGGAATGCCATCTGGAATATTCACGTGCTCCAGCATCAGTGCTGGAGGTGCCACAGCCTCACAGATGTGTCAGAGCTGTGGTGGCAGCAGGAGGAGGCAGGGCAGAGGGGAGAGGAGGCCAATGGCCAGGGTTGCCCAAAGACCCTGAGCCAAGCAGGGGAAAAGTTGTTGGGTGAGGCAGCGTTGGTGAAAAAAGTGCCTTAGCAGAGGATGGTTTCGATCCATCGACCTCTGGGTTATGGGCCCAGCACGCTCCCGCTGCGCCACTCTGCTCCTCCTGAGGCCTGCCTGCCATTGCCCTCACTGCAGCCTCGTGCTGCTGGCCCTGCTGGCCCTGGCTCCCTCTCTCCCTCTCTGCTCCGCCTCCCCCACCCCACAAAATAGACTCCACGCCTAATTCATCTCCCTTGGCCCTGCGATCCACACCTCCAGGGCCTGCCCTTGCCCTTCTCCCACACCTCCCGCACACAGCCCTGCACGCACACTTGCCCTTTGCCCACCCACGCTGCTGCTGCTGCACCAGCGCGAGGCACCCCCGCAGGCAGCTGCAGCCTTGGGCCTTCCTACACATCAGGCCACCTGAAATCCAGCCACATCCTGGTGCCTGCAGCCCTGCCCACAAATCTAGCTGCGCTCCCAGCACGCTGCAGCACTGCACCTGCCCAACAGTTCAGCCCTTTGCCGGCCACGGAGAGACACGGCCTGCCTTTGCTTGGAATTGCCAACTGAAAATATTCTCCTCGTGGAGCTGTGCAGATGCTGGTGCCTCAGCTCAATGCTGCTCATGGCTACTCTGAAGTAAAAAGCTCAGAGTTGCGGGCACTCTGTGTAAGCAAGCAGGCTGTCAAGCTGCAGGGCCTTGCCTTTCACACTTGGTGGTAGTGCGAGGTGATGAAATGCTCAGCTGCAGTGCTGTCTGCATTTGCCCTTTCCTTCTTCAGTGATGCTGACACCTTAAGGTGGCTGAGCTTCTTTTCCCTTGCAGGGCTTCCCCCCCACCAAGTGGCTTGGCTGCAGGGCAGCAGCAATGGGCTCTTGTCCCCTGCCCTGCCATGTGTCCCTCAGGCTGGCTTTTGCTTGCCCTGCAGAAGCCCTGCAGAAGCCAGGCAAGGCTGCCCCCAGTTCCTCCCTTGCAGCCACAGCCCAAAAGGGGCGTGTGCCCCGTAGTTGGCAGGATTCGAACCTGCGCGGGGAAACCCCAATGGATTTCTAGTCCATCGCCTTCACCACTCGGCCACAACTACCTGCTCCAGCCCTCCCTGCCCTGCTCATCACATCCCCTGGGCCACCACACCCACGCCCAGGCACTGCAGCCCAAGGCTCCTGCACAAACCCTTCTTGGAGATTGCTTCAACAGTCACTGGCAAGGGGAGCAGCAAAAGACAGATGTAATATTAAAGGAAAGCACAACAAAGTTCTGTGGTGAGATTCACTCTATTACTTACAGGGCAGTAAAGGCACAACAAGGGAAAACAAAGCAACTACAAAAGCAAACAAAATCCAAGCAATCAAACCAGAAATGAACCGACAACCATCTAGGGGAGGGAGTGTGTGAGTTGTGGTGTGTGTGCGTGCATGTGTGTGTCTGTGTGTGTGACAGAAGACAGTGAGGACAAGCATGTAAAGGAACACAGACTAAAAGTTTGACAGCACTCAAACTTAACAGTATTTTAACTTAACTTATACCTTACACCTAATTAGTATCTTAACCTTAAAATTCAACAGAGGAAAAGCTCTTAATAGCATTTAAGCTAACTTAGAACTTCGAAGTTATACTGAGCAACTTAGCAGAAGAACAACACTTAGCAGCATTAAGGTAAGTCTATAAATGTAACTTTACTTTACTTACAAGCTGAACATACTCGGATGTCCACACACACATCAGCCCACACTCCTCTTAATAGAGCCCACACTTTGTGGAAAAACGCAAAGGGATTTGATGTGAGTATTCCACTTAGCCCGAGGGGCATTTTCAATAGGAACATTTACACACCTAAATAGAGAGTGTGTCTTTGAGTGTGCGTGTGCGTGTAAGAGAAAGAGAATCGGTAATGGTATGAATGTTCTCATTGTGAATTTGTAATCAAGTCCTTGCTGTGACTGTGGATCGAGTCCTGCAAAACTCTTTTGCACCCTTTAATATTTGGCTCCATATCCTTTGCATACTGTACACTTCTGAATGCACAGTCTCCCTACAAAACATTAAACATTGATTTTGAATCAATATTCTATTTATGCCTCATCGGCTTAGAGCGTAACAGAGTGATCTTTGTCGTCAAATTTTGTTGAAGCCACACTGCTTATGTTCAGCCATGAAAAGATGTGTTTTTCTCCTTTCCAGGCCAAAATCCTGTACTCATCAAACCGACACATCCCAATATCATCAATAAAAGAAAGAAGATTGATTTTGCTATGCCTTTGTGAAGAAGCTTTGACAGGACTGAATTTTACTCAAAGTATCAGTATTGACTCTTACAAGACACAAATTGGTAGGGGGGCTCCGCAGGGCCATGATCTCCAGGTTCCTGACTCAAGCTCAGTGACAGAGGCTTTGGTGCTCTGGTGTAATTTCTGGGAGTTCTTTGTGGAGCTGCTGGTAAGCTCAGGAGAGCAGCCAGTGCTCACCCTGGCAGAGCAGGTGGCAGGTGAGGGGGGAGGAGAACAAAGGACCACGACCCTCCAACCTTGCTGCACAAAGGCTTTAATGAGAAGGAGCAGAAGCAGCGTCACAGAGCAGAGCCCAAGGAACACGTGTGCAGGGGCCAGGGAGGGACAGAGATGGGCCCCTTAGGCAAGGAGAAAGGGGAAGATGCGGCGGCTTCAGCAGATCTGACCGCAGCGGGGGAAAGGCAGACACAGGCCTGAGCCCCCCAGCCCAAGGGAGCCCCCAGAAGAGATGGGAACCCCCGAGGTGCTGAGGGAGCTGCCCACAGCAGCTGACAGAGAGGATCCCACGGCTGTGCTCTGAGGGAAGGAGGTGAGGATGGGGCCCGGCAGGGTCACCACCACCGGCGAAGGCTCGATGTACACCGTGGAGTCAGCGCAGCGGGCCAGGCAGGGCTCACTGCAGCTGCTTGCAAGGGGGGTTGGGCCACAGGGGCCGCAGGGCCGTGGGGGACAGGGTCTGCAGCAAGACATCTCTCGGAGCAGGAGGCAAAGCTGCAACACAGAGCACGGAGCACCAACCGGCCTCAGCATCAGTCTGTCTCTCTGTCCCTCAGCTCTCTCCAGGGACGCACTTGGTCTTCCAAGCACCCTCTGTGCCTACAGCTCCCACCACCCTCCTCGTGCCCTCCCAGTGGCACGGCACGGGAAGGCTGCCCCACTTCAGGAACACGAGCCAGCACAGTGGCTTCAAGGTCCCTGTGGAAAGACTGGTCCCAGCCCATCTGCACAACACACACGGCTCTGTTAGACATGTCGGGGGATGCACTGGGACATTTGGTTCCAGCACGGCAGGTGCAAACTCTGCTGGGCACATCTCCCTGTGGCTCAGCCCCATGGATCCCCTTCTGCTGGAACAAAGCCCCCTCTTCCCAGCTGTCCCCAGCCACCAGCATGGACAGGCTGACGGCCCTTCAACAATTCTGTGTCAGGGCCAAGCTGAGGCGGCCCAAGGATCAACCCGGGCAGCCTCCATGGCAGCAGTTCAGCCCACAGGGAGGGATGGAGCAGACTCAGGCTTACCTCGTTCCTTGAGGAAGGAGAGGCCAGAGATGAGGATGCAGAGCCTGGAGTAGTGCAGCCTTTTATGCCATGTTCCAGAGCCCTGAGGGGCCACAAACATTCCTTGTTTGTGAAACATCCAAACTCCTGGGAGTGGCCACTTGCGAGGAGGCCTCGCTGCTGCTGAGGTCCCTGCCTCTTTCACCTCAGGCATTTTTCACCAGTTTCACACCACCCATGGAAATGAATCATATGTGTCCCAGCTTCCTAAGACCACTTGGCTTGGAGGTCCCGGCCAGTGGAGAAGGTGAGTTGAAATGAATTTGTGAAGGGTCTATTGCTTCTGTCACTTGTTCTTCCTGATGCTTAATTTGGCTCCAGTTACAGTTAAATTCAGCCATGGAGAGACACCTCGGGTCACCTCTCAGGTGCTTTCAATGCAGGCACTCAGGCTAATCCCGAGAGCCATTTCTTCCCCGGCTCCTTGCAGACATACAGAAGACTGTGGGTCACTTGAGGCAGAAAGGCAACACTGCACAACCTCCTAGTGGGGAAGAGACCCATCTCAGCAGGGAGTTGGCAAAGTTCACTGGCAAGGAAGTCCATGTTCAGCTGGAAGGATGTCCCCTGCAGGCCTGAGTGACAGCCATGGGCAGCTTGCTTACAGTCCACAGGCCGTACCATGGCCTGGTTTTGTGATCAAAGAGGTGCCACGTCCTTCCCTGAAAGAGACCCAGAGCTTCACTGACCTCTTTTGCTCAGCGTGCTCATCCCAGAGGCCAGAGCCCTGGGTGGTGGCTTTGGGGAAAAGGCTGATGGCAGGGAGCCCAAAGCCTATGGCTCTTTTTTCCTTGGGTCAGGGATGGGGTTTCCCGTTCCATGCACTTTACATTTCAAAGGGACTCTGGATCAGTCTCCCAGAGCACGTGGGTATCATCGTGATGTGGATGAGCTGGGAAAATCCCTGAGCTCCAGGCAAACCTGAGTCACCCAGTGTGAGCTTCAGTGGACTGGGTGCTGCAGACTCAGGTGCTCAAGGGATAACAGAGCTCATCTCCCCAGTGCTCTGCTGCCAGGAACATTATTTCCCCGCCTTCTCTCCCCATTTGTGGATCACCTGGTGCTTCTCTGCAATCTCCTGCATTTGCTGTCTCCCAAGGCATGGTCTTTTGGTGGCTGCTCCCTCTGGGCTGTCGTGACTCAGAGTACCCCAGGTCAAGCCCACAAGGTCTGAATGGAGCTCTGGAGGTCTTGTGCTCCTATCAACTGCTCTGGGCAGGTCAAAGTGCCCCGGTTCCTCAGCAGGCTCTGGGCCTTGTCCTGCTGACTTCCAAGCACTGACACAGCTCAAGGAAGAGGCCACTATCCCTTGTGCAGCTCTCCCAGGCCTGTCCCTTGTCTTCCCCCAGGGAGCTCTGGGACTTCCTTTCTTGCAACTTGTGATTGCTGCCTCTTGCCCTTTGACAGTGCCCTTGGACTGTCTCAGGAGAGTCTGGCTTCATTCTCTCCAGAACCGCCAGCAGGTGGTGGAGGCAGCAGCTCCAGGCCCCGCTCCACGCCTTGCTCATCTCCACCAGGTTGCACAAGTGCAGTGTCCTCGGCCTCTCCCCCTGTGTCAGGTGCTGCAGCCCTTTTGTTCTGCCTGGTTCTCTGGCAGTGCCTCTCTCCAGAAGAGATCACCACCACCTCCCTTGTTCCCGGGGACACCAAATGGGGACACCAACCCAGACGTGGCCTCTGCAGTGCCAAGGAAAGGGCACCATGCATGGCGTGATCAGATCTCAGGCTTATGGGGTGAGATCTGGGCACGGACAGGAAGGAACTCTCAGGATTAAGGTGAAAGCTCCCCAGAGGGCTGGGAGTGAGAGCTCTGTTGGGACAGACTTTCTCTCTCTGCTTTCCTGCCCTTCTGCCCCAAAAGGGATTTCTCGTCACTGGCCTGAGAGTGCAATGCAGAGCAGGTGGCATTCCCTGCACACCCGCAGCCCTGTGCTCTCCAGGCTGCCATGGCATGGTCTCACCAGCCTGAGGCTGCAGGCAGCCTCAGTGTCATCTCCTGGTGGTCGTCCCCCTCAAGGACCTGGGAGGCTCAGCTGTAGGAGCCCTTCCCATCTCCTGCTACCCTGGCATCCCTGGAAGTGCTGCCCAGGAGACAGGGACCTGTCTGACAGTGGCAGTGTTCAGAGGACAATGGGACGAGGCCCACAGCTTCTGGAGGTAACTGGGAAGTTTGTTCTTCTTAGAGCAGGAGCAGAGGACTTCCAGTGGTCTCTCCCAGCCTCCATTATCCTGGGTTGCCCTGCGTCCCATGGGCCCTTGAGCAGCCACCAAAAGGCAATGCCTTTTGGAAAGCTGCAGCGGCAGCACAGGATTACATGGGCCGGTTTGGGACTGATCCTGAAAGGTCTGGAAATGCCCCTGACAAAGGCTGAAATTTTGGAGGCAAGAGGCTCTGTGTTCTGGTATCCCTGGAATGCCTGAGTTCAGGGCACCATGTGCACTCATTTCCACATCAGGATGATTCAGGTTTGCCTGAAGCTCATGGATTTTCCCAACTCTTCCACATCACTATGATTCCCCGCGTGCTCTGGGAGACTGATCCAATATCCCTTTGAAGTGTGAAATGAATTGAATGGGCAAAGTGATGCGTGCCCCAGGAAAAGGAGCCATGAGCTTTGGGCTGCCTGCCCTCAGCCTCTTCCCCAAAGCTGCCATCCAGATCCCATCCTTGGGGCTGGACACATTGAGCAAAGTGGGTCAATTTGTGTGGAAGAAAATGGGTCAATTTGTCTTTCAGGGACAGACACTGGCATGCCTTTGATCACCTTCCTATGTGTTGTTTTCATTGTTTTCTAGACGTTCCCAACTTCCCAAGCTGAGGCCAGAGCTCTGGTTGTAAATTGCATGAGGGCCTTTTTAGTTTTTATAGGGACAAACACCTGTGGAGATTCCCTTAGAGAAGTCCCTTGAGAGACAGTTTATGGAGTCTCTGTGTCTCTCCTCTTGATTGGGAATCTGCTTCGGTTCCCCAGGCTCATGGGCAGAAATGCAGGATGTGGCAGAGAATGATAAGAAATAACAGAAAGCAAGGCCATTGTGGTCCTCACTCTTCTCAATGCGGAGCTTCCCTCCAGCCCACAGTGACCCTGCTTTGCCACTGAGTTTGCCACAGCCCTGCAAAGGTGCATCTCTTCTTGTCTTCACCACGGCGCAGCCTTGACCTTCTGCCTGAATTTACCCACCGTCTGCTCTTTGTCAAAGTGACCCCTGGGGAGAAATATCTCTCAGGGCTGGCTGGTGCGCCTGCACCAAAAGCACTTGAGGGCTCACTCAAGGTGTCTCTCCTAACTAGATTCCAACTTGATGGGCAGCTGCAGTCCCCATGGAGAGGGCAATGTGACAAAGGTAATCCGTGTGACACAAACCCCCTTCCAGTCTTCCTCCACTCCAGCCTGAGACCTCTGAGCCAACTGGCCTTGCACTTCTGGGACACAGGTGAATTGTTTTGACTTAGTGGCACAGGGAACTGCCAGCTGTCCTGGGGGACTACTAGAGCGTGTTGAGGATGACTTCCTAGGACACAGGATGGAGAGCACGACCAGGAGGAGAGGCACTGCTGGACCTGCTCTTTGCATCCTTCTCTCTAAATAGGAGTGACATGGATTTTATGGGGGCTGGCCATATGGAATTGGATGGATGGTGGCACTCAAGGGCTTGTGGTCGAGAGCTCGATGTCCAACTCAAGTGGTGTCCCAGCAGTGATGAGTGTGGTTTTCCAGGGTTTGGTGATGGGCCCAGGACCATTGAACATCTTGTTGGGAGGCATGGGGGGAGGGATTGAGTGCATCCTCAGCAGGTTGGTGGATGACATTGAGCTGAGGGATGGGGTTGATACTCTAGAGGAAGGGATGCCATTCCATGGGATGTGGACTGGCTGGAGAGGCAGGTCTGTGCAAACCTCATGAAGTTCAACAACATCAAGTGCCAAGGTCAGGGCAATCCCAAACATGGACACAGGCTAGGACATGAGTGGATTGAGAGCAGGCCTGCAGAGGGGGACTTGCAGGTTCTGGTGGTTGAAATACTGAACGTGAACCTGCATCGCCCGCTAGCAGCCCAGGGCAAAAATCCAATTGTATTCTGGGCTGCATCCAGAGCTGTGTGGCCAGCAGGCCAAGGGAGGGGATTGTCATGCTCTACTGGGCTGTCAGGACACCAGAGCTGGGGTACTGCATCCAGCTCTAGCATCCTCAGCCTGGAGAAATACCCAGACCTGCTGCAGTTGGTCCAGAGGAGCCACAAAGACCACCAGGCAACTGGAGCCTTTGCCCTGTGAGGACAGGCTGAGAGGGCTGGGGAAGAGAAGAGAAGAGAAGAGAAGAGAAGAGAAGAGAAGAGAAGAGAAGAGAAGAGAAGAGAAGAGAAGAGAAGAGAAGAGAAGAGAAGAGAAGAGAAGAGAAGAGAAGAGAAGAGAAGAGAAGAGAAGAGAAGAGAAGAGAAGAGAAGAGAAGAGAAGAGAAGAGAAGAGAAGAGAAGAGAAGAGAAGAGAAGAGAAGAGAAGAGAAGAGAAGAGAAGAGAAGAGAAGAGAAGAGAAGAGAAGAGAAGAGAAGAGAAGGCTGCCCGGCAACAATCAGTCAAGAAATGACAGGATAATTGGTTGGGGTGTGTAGGGATGGGATAAGGGCTACTGGGTCAAAAATGAAAGCAGGTATATTTTAATTAGATATTGGGAAGGAATCTTTTCCTCTAAAAGGGATGAGACACTGGGACAGACCGTGCAGAGAAGATTTAGATGTCATTTCAGGGGGTTCAAGCTAGAGGATTTTAAGGTCCATTCCATCCTCAAGTGTTTCTAAAATCATGGCAAGAAATAGGAGAACAAAACTTGAGGTGAAAGAGGCAGGGACCTCATCAGCAGCGAGGCCTCCTCGCAAGTGGCCACTCCCAGGAGTTTGGATGTTTCACAAACAAGGAATGTTTGTGGCCCCTCAGGGCTCTGGGACATGGCATAAAAGGCTGCACTACTCCAGGTTCTACATCCTCATCTCTGGCCTCTCCTTCCTCAAGGAACGAGGTAAGCCTGAGTCTGCTCCATCCCTCCCTGTGGGCTGAACTGCTGCCATGGAGGCTGCCCGGGTTGATCCTTGGGCCGCCTCAGCTTGGCCCTGACACAGAATTGTTGAAGGGCCTTCAGCCTGTCCATGCTGGTGACTGGGGACAGCTGGGAAGAGGGGGCTTTGTTCCAGCAGAAGGGGATCCATGGGGCTGAGCCACAGGGAGATGTGCCCAGCAGAGTTTGCACCTGTCGTGCTGGAACCAAATGTCCCAGTGCATCCCCCGACATGTCTAACAGAGCCGTGTGTGTTGTGCAGATGGGCTGGGACCAGTCTTTCCACAGGGACCTTGAAGCCACTGTGCTGGCTCGTGTTCCTGAAGTGGGGCAGCCTTCCCGTGCCGTGCCACTGGGAGGGCACGAGGAGGGTGGTGGGAGCTGTAGGCACAGAGGGTGCTTGGAAGACCAAGTGCGTCCCTGGAGAGAGCTGAGGGACAGAGAGACAGACTGATGCTGAGGCCGGTTGGTGCTCCGTGCTCTGTGTTGCAGCTTTGCCTCCTGCTCCGAGAGATGTCTTGCTGCAGACCCTGTCCCCCACGGCCCTGCGGCCCCTGTGGCCCAACCCCCCTTGCAAGCAGCTGCAGTGAGCCCTGCCTGGCCCGCTGCGCTGACTCCACGGTGTACATCGAGCCTTCGCCGGTGGTGGTGACCCTGCCGGGCCCCATCCTCACCTCCTTCCCTCAGAGCACAGCCGTGGGATCCTCTCTGTCAGCTGCTGTGGGCAGCTCCCTCAGCACCTCGGGGGTTCCCATCTCTTCTGGGGGCTCCCTTGGGCTGGGGGGCTCAGGCCTGTGTCTGCCTTTCCCCCGCTGCGGTCAGATCTGCTGAAGCCTCCGCATCTTCCCCTTTCTCCTTGCCTAAGGGGCCCATCTCTGTCCCTCCCTGGCCCCTGCACACGTGTTCCTTGGGCTCTGCTCTGTGACGCTGCTTCTGCTCCTTCTCATTAAAGCCTTTGTGCAGCAAGGTTGGAGGGTCGTGGTCCTTTGTTCTCCTCCCCCCTCACCTGCCACCTTCTCACCTGCACTGAAGAGCCTTCCTTCTCCCTTGGTAACAAATGTTACCCTAATGGTGAAGAACTGCCCAGTGTTGGTAGTGCTCCTCGAACTGATTGCAGATCAGGAGAAAGAAATTGGCCGGGAAAGGTGGAAAAGAATCCACAGAGGAAAGGATCAAGAAGGGAGCAGTAGACAGGGGTGGGCATACAAGTAATTCCACACAGAGTAAGCTGCTGCCACTGTGGGAAGGGTCCAACATGGAAAGAGCTGCCCAGAGCGTGTAGCCAGGCTCCATTTTTGCACATATGCGACATAGGAGCCAACAGTCCCAGAGCAGCCTCCTGTGCCTGACCCAATTTGAGTGGGTGGTCTCCACCTCAGCTGCTGTGTGGTTCATCAGAGAACAGTCCACAAGTGAACCAGCAGCAGAGGAGAGCTGGGAGGGTGTGAGCATGCTGAGGGAAAGCCTGAGGGAAGAAAAAGGCTGAGGTCCCACTGAGATTTGAACTCAGATCACTGGATTCAGAGTCCAGAGTGCTCACCATTACACCATGGGACCTTCTGCACAGGTCACTCTGGCCACTCCCTCAGCCAAGCCTCGCTCAGCCTTATGGCCCCAGCTGAGCCTGCCTGTGTCTCCATCGCCTTGGACATCTACCACCAAGTGCAGCCTTCCTGCAGGCCTTCCAGGCACTCTCTAACCACGCCATCCTTTGGGGCAGCAGCACAGCTCCTTCTGCAAGCCTGGCATGGCCTCTCTTACAAGCACCAGGCTCAGAACCTCACAAAATCTTGTCTTTCCCAAATGGCAACAAGCTCTTCCAGACTCAGGGCAGGCCTTGGGAATTCACCCTCACACAGCAGTAGCTCGCTTGCCTTCTCTTCTCCAGCCCAAGCCAGTGCAGCTCCTTAAGGACGAAGGCGAGGGAAACAATGCCTCATCTCTACAAAAGTTGAAGAAAGACCCTCTGGGGAATCCAGGAAAGGGGCAGCAGAGGCAAGGAGAAGGGACAGGTGACACACCAAGGGCTGAGCAATGACTGAGCTCCAGTTCCTGTGAGGAAGAGGTTCACTCACTGCCTATGGTGCAGTGCAAGGAAAGCAGAGCCCTCTCTGGGAACCCTTCTTTGTTTGAAGGGACCTGACTGCAAGGCATCCCAGGAGGACACAAGTCCAAATGCCTGCTCAAAGTAGGGCTGGAGACAAAGGAAGGAGCAGGTGACTCAGTGCCTGAGCCACCCTGCAAGCCCAGCTTGATGCCCAGGTGTGGAGAACCACCAAGTTCTCTGCACACCTGGCTCCAGTGGCTCACCACTGTCTGGGAGTCTCTGCAGGATCACAGTGGAGCCCCTCCAGTTCTAGAACACAAGTCCTGTTTCACTGGGGAATCCTCCATGGGCCCCAGGCCTTTCAGGACAGCTCTTCAGTGCCATGGCTGCTCTGCAGAATGGAATGCCATCTGGAATATTCACGTGCTCCAGCATCAGTGCTGGAGGTGCCACAGCCTCACAGATGTGTCAGAGCTGTGGTGGCAGCAGGAGGAGGCAGGGCAGAGGGGAGAGGAGGCCAATGGCCAGGGTTGCCCAAAGACCCTGAGCCAAGCAGGGGAAAAGTTGTTGGGTGAGGCAGCGTTGGTGAAAAAAGTGCCTTAGCAGAGGATGGTTTCGATCCATTGACCTCTGGGTTATGGGCCCAGCACGCTCCCGCTGCGCCACTCTGCTCCTCCTGAGGCCTGCCTGCCATTGCCCTCACTGCAGCCTCGTGCTGCTGGCCCTGCTGGCCCTGGCTCCCTCTCTCCCTCTCTGCTCCGCCTCCCCCACCCCACAAAATAGACTCCACGCCTAATTCATCTCCCTTGGCCCTGCGATCCACACCTCCAGGGCCTGCCCTTGCCCTTCTCCCACACCTCCCGCACACAGCCCTGCACGCACACTTGCCCTTTGCCCACCCACGCTGCTGCTGCTGCACCAGCGCGAGGCACCCCCGCAGGCAGCTGCAGCCTTGGGCCTTCCTACACATCAGGCCACCTGAAATCCAGCCACATCCTGGTGCCTGCAGCCCTGCCCACAAATCTAGCTGCGCTCCCAGCACGCTGCAGCACTGCACCTGCCCAACAGTTCAGCCCTTTGCCGGCCACGGAGAGACACGGCCTGCCTTTGCTTGGAATTGCCAACTGAAAATATTCTCCTCGTGGAGCTGTGCAGATGCTGGTGCCTCAGCTCAATGCTGCTCATGGCTACTCTGAAGTAAAAAGCTCAGAGTTGCGGGCACTCTGTGTAAGCAAGCAGGTTGTCAAGCTGCAGGGCCTTGCCTTTCACACTTGGTGGTAGTGCGAGGTGATGAAATGCTCAGCTGCAGTGCTGTCTGCATTTGCCCTTTCCTTCTTCAGTGATGCTGACACCTTAAGGTGGCTGAGCTTCTTTTCCCTTGCAGGGCTTCCCCCCACCAAGTGGCTTGGCTGCAGGGCAGCAGCAATGGGCTCTTGTCCCCTGCCCTGCCATGTGTCCCTCAGGCTGGCTTTTGCTTGCCCTGCAGAAGCCCTGCAGAAGCCAGGCAAGGCTGCCCCCAGTTCCTCCCTTGCAGCCACAGCCCAAAAGGGGCGTGTGCCCCGTAGTTGGCAGGATTCGAACCTGCGCGGGGAAACCCCCAATGGATTTCTAGTCCATCGCCTTCACCACTCGGCCACAACTACCTGCTCCAGCCCTCCCTGCCCTGCTCATCACATCCCCTGGG
The DNA here is from genome assembly GCA_910950805.1 of Acrocephalus scirpaceus scirpaceus. Lineage (NCBI taxonomy): Eukaryota > Metazoa > Chordata > Aves > Passeriformes > Sylviidae > Acrocephalus > Acrocephalus scirpaceus. The sequence goes on from OU383781.1 coordinate 19,364,859, forward strand.
CCACCACACCCACGCCCAGGCACTGCAGCCCAAGGCTCCTGCACAAACCCTTCTTGGAGATTGCTTCAACAGTCACTGGCAAGGGGAGCAGCAAAAGACAGATGTAATATTAAAGGAAAGCACAACAAAGTTCTGTGGTGAGATTCACTCTATTACTTACAGGGCAGTAAAGGCACAACAAGGGAAAACAAGCAACTACAAAAGCAAACAAAATCCAAGCAATCAAACCAGAAATGAACCGACAACCATCTAGGGGAGTGTGTGAGTGTGTGTGTGTGTGCGTGCATGTGTGTGTCTGTGTGTGTGACAGAAGACAGTGAGGACAAGCATGTAAAGGAACACAGACTAAAAGTTTGACAGCACTCAAACTTAACAGTATTTTAACTTAACTTATACCTTACACCTAATTAGTATCTTAACCTTAAAATTCAACAGAGGAAAAGCTCTTAATAGCATTTAAGCTAACTTAGAACTTCGAAGTTATACTGAGCAACTTAGCAGAAGAACAACACTTAGCAGCATTAAGGTAAGTCTATAAATGTAACTTTACTTTACTTACAAGCTGAACATACTCGGATGTCCACACACACATCAGCCCACACTCCTCTTAATAGAGCCCACACTTTGTGGAAAAACGCAAAGGGATTTGATGTGAGTATTCCACTTAGCCCGAGGGGCATTTTCAATAGGAACATTTACACACCTAAATAGAGAGTGTGTCTTTGAGTGTGCGTGTGCGTGTAAGAGAAAGAGAATCGGTAATGGTATGAATGTTCTCATTGTGAATTTGTAATCAAGTCCTTGCTGTGACTGTGGATCGAGTCCTGCAAAACTCTTTTGCACCCTTTAATATTTGGCTCCATATCCTTTGCATACTGTACACTTCTGAATGCACAGTCTCCCTACAAAACATTAAACATTGATTTTGAATCAATATTCTATTTATGCCTCATCGGCTTAGAGCGTAACAGAGTGATCTTTGTCGTCAAATTTTGTTGAAGCCACACTGCTTATGTTCAGCCATGAAAAGATGTGTTTTTCTCCTTTCCAGGCCAAAATCCTGTACTCATCAAACCGACACATCCCAATATCATCAATAAAAGAAAGAAGATTGATTTTGCTATGCCTTTGTGAAGAAGCTTTGACAGGACTGAATTTTACTCAAAGTATCAGTATTGACTCTTACAAGACACAAATTGGTAGGGGGGCTCCGCAGGGCCATGATCTCCAGGTTCCTGACTCAAGCTCAGTGACAGAGGCTTTGGTGCTCTGGTGTAATTTCTGGGAGTTCTTTGTGGAGCTGCTGGTAAGCTCAGGAGAGCAGCCAGTGCTCACCCTGGCAGAGCAGGTGGCAGGTGAGGGGGGAGGAGAACAAAGGACCACGACCCTCCAACCTTGCTGCACAAAGGCTTTAATGAGAAGGAGCAGAAGCAGCGTCACAGAGCAGAGCCCAAGGAACACGTGTGCAGGGGCCAGGGAGGGACAGAGATGGGCCCCTTAGGCAAGGAGAAAGGGGAAGATGCGGCGGCTTCAGCAGATCTGACCGCAGCGGGGGAAAGGCAGACACAGGCCTGAGCCCCCCAGCCCAAGGGAGCCCCCAGAAGAGATGGGAACCCCCGAGGTGCTGAGGGAGCTGCCCACAGCAGCTGACAGAGAGGATCCCACGGCTGTGCTCTGAGGGAAGGAGGTGAGGATGGGGCCCGGCAGGGTCACCACCACCGGCGAAGGCTCGATGTACACCGTGGAGTCAGCGCAGCGGGCCAGGCAGGGCTCACTGCAGCTGCTTGCAAGGGGGGTTGGGCCACAGGGGCCGCAGGGCCGTGGGGGACAAGGTCTGCAGCAAGACATCTCTCGGAGCAGGAGGCAAAGCTGCAACACAGAGCACGGAGCACCAACCGGCCTCAGCATCAGTCTGTCTCTCTGTCCCTCAGCTCTCTCCAGGGACGCACTTGGTCTTCCAAGCACCCTCTGTGCCTACAGCTCCCATCACCCTCCTCGTGCCCTCCCAGTGGCACGGCACGGGAAGGCTGCCCCACTTCAGGAACACGAGCCAGCACAGTGGCTTCAAGGTCCCTGTGGAAAGACTGGTCCCAGCCCATCTGCACAACACACACGGCTCTGTTAGACATGTCGGGGGATGCACTGGGACATTTGGTTCCAGCACGGCAGGTGCAAACACTGCTGGACACATCCCCCTGTGGCTCAGCCCCATGGATCCCCTTCTGCTGGAACAAAGCCCCCTCTTCCCAGCTGTCCCCAGTCACCAGCATGGACAGGCTGACGGCCCTTCAACAATTCTGTGTCAGGGCCAAGCTGAGGCGGCCCAAGGATCAACCCGGGCAGCCTCCATGGCAGCAGTTCAGCCCACAGGGAGGGATGGAGCAGACTCAGGCTTACCTCGTTCCTTGAGGAAGGAGAGGCCAGAGATGAAGATGCAGAGCCTGGAGTAGTGCAGCCTTTTATGCCATGTCCCAGAGCCCTGAGGGGCCACAAACATTCCTTGTTTGTGAAACATCCAAACTCCTGGGAGTGGCCACTTGCGAGGAGGCCTCGCTGCTGATGAGGTCCCTGCCTCTTTCACCTCAAGTTTTGTTCTCCTATTTCTTGCCATGATTTTAGAAACACTTGAGGATGGAATGGACCTTAAAATCCTCTAGCTTGAACCCCCTGAAATGACATCTAAATCTTCTCTGCACAGTCTGTCCCAGTGTCTCATCCCTTTTAGAGGAAAAGATTCCTTCCCAATATCTAATTAAAATATACCTGCTTTCATTTTTGACCCAGTAGCCCTTATCCCATCCCTACACACCTCAACCAATTATCCTTCCATTTCTTGACTGATTGTTGCCTGACAGCCTTCTCTCTTCTCTTCTCTTCTCTTCTCTTCTCTTCTCTTCTCTTCTCTTCTCTTCTCTTCTCTTCTCTTCTCTTCTCTTCTCTTCTCTTCTCTTCTCTTCTCTTCTCTTCTCTCTTCTCTTTTCTCTTCTCCTCTTCTCTTCTCTTCTCTTCTCTTCTCTTCTCTTCTCTTCTCTTCTCTTCTCTTCTCTTCTCTTCTCTTCTCTTCTCTTCTCTTCTCTTCTCTTCTCTTCTCTTCTCTTCTCTTCTCTTCTCTTCTCTTCTCTTCTCTTCTCTTCTCTTCCCCAGCCCTCTCAGCCTGTCCTCACAGGGCAAAGGCTCCAGTTGCCTGGTGGTCTTTGTGGCTCCTCTGGACCAACTGCAGCAGGTCTGGGTGTTTCTCCAGGCTGAGGGTGCTAGAGCTGGATGCAGTACCCCAGCTCTGGTGTCCTGACAGCCCAGTAGAGCATGACAATCCCCTCCCTTGGCCTGCTGGCCACACAGCTCTGGATGCAGCCCAGAATACAATTGGATTTTTGCCCTGGGCTGCTAGCGGGCGATGCAGGTTCATGTTCAGTATTTCAAACACCAGAACCTGCAAGTCCCCCTCTGCAGGCCTGCTCTCAATCCACTCATGTCCTAGCCTGTGTCCATGTTTGGGATTGCCCTGACCTTGGCACCTGATGTTGTTGAACTTCATGAGGTTTGCACAGACCTGCCTCTCTAGCCAGTCCACATCCCATGGAATGGCATCCCTTCCTCTAGAGTATCAACCCCATCCCTCAGCTCAATGTCATCCACCAACCTGCTGAGGATGCACTCAATCCCTCCCCCCATGCCTCCCAACTGTTGCGTTTTTTATCCACAACCCTAGTGGCCTGGTGTCTAGGATAAGGCAGCACGGCGAACACAGGCTCGGTGTGTCACTCGGACAGTTAACTCGCTTACACCATTATGGCAGACGGTTAAATGCGTTTATTAACGGTTACATGCAGTTTAAATACTCTTTGGTTCTCCCCCTTATCAGGGGTCTTACTACATTTCCTAAAAAGGAGATGAACAGCAAGGAGAGAAGGTGACTGGTCACTGGGGGATTGCTTATCTTTAAATTCTTTCCCTCTCTCGTAACATTCCGAAGGTCTTCCGCAGCGCCTGTCCCTCTCCAATCCAGCCTGCCCGTATCTCCCCCACATCTCCCCCCCTTCTATCACTAAAGAAATGAGGTAGATATATGTATATATATATATATATATAAAAGCACTAAATGAGGTAGAAGGTTAGTATTTAATTAAAGGGAGAAGGAGTTTGGAAACCTGAGTAAGTTTTTGCCAGGCAAGTTCGGAAAAGCTTGTGACTGGCAATGTTCCCTGATTAATTCACGGCATTTCATGCAGGCCTAGGAACAGAATGTTAGTCCGTTCTAGGCGAGCTCTAACAAATGAAACTATCTTGTTCAGCAGGCATGGTCCGAAAATAGCTGTCAAAAGTAGCATTGCCAATGGGCCTACTAAAGTGGAAATCAAAGTGGTTAACCATGGGGATTGGTTAAACCAGGATTCGAACCAGCCTTGCTGAGCCTCTCTATCTTTTTGTCTCTGAGCCAGTCTGTTTCGAAGTTCTGCCATTGAGTCTCTAACTACTCCGGTGTGATCTGCATAAAAACAGCATTCTTCCTTCAGGGCTGCACACAGGCCCCCTTGCTGCATGAACAGGAGGTCCAAGCCTCGCCTGTTCTGCAGAACCACTTCCGAGAGCGAAGAGACTGACTTCTCTAGGTATGAAATGGATTTCTCGATCCTCTGCAAGTCCTCATCAATGGTCATTTGCAGTTGAGACAGTCCTTGGTGCTGTGTTGCTAGGGCCGAGACACCTGTTGCCGTTCCAGCGGCTCCCAAGCCAAGTAGCATGGCTATGGTTATTCCTGTCAGTATCTCTCTTTTGTGAAGCCGGCTGGGTTCTTCGAAAAGGTTGTATACCTCTTCATCTGGGTGGTACAGGACCCTAGGAACAATCAGAACTTGGACACAGAAGTCGTTAGAATCATTGAACTTGGGAAGAAACACACAAGGACTTACTCCGGATCTCTGACAAACCCACATTGCTGATGCAGCTGGGACCACCCATTTGTTATTTTTTCTGTTGGGCTTTACAATTTTGGCACAAACATCCCCTTTTCGCTTAGCTAGGGCTGCATTTCCAAAACATCTGCCCCGACCTGAGACTTGGCTCAGGGTGATACCTCTGCGGGGTGTGTCCCATCTGCACTGATGAGGTGCATTGGCTGTGGAGTAAGTGAATGAAGTGTTCACAGCAACTCCTTCATAAAAAGGGGGTTGGACATCATAACAAAGCCAACAAGAGTTAGTTAGGTTAGGGTTAGATTCATTCAGGGATAGAAAAGTAGCATCTAACATACGAAGGATTGGGTCTGGGTCTGATTTGACGAATCGGCCTATCTGGAAAGCTTTCTCATCACTGGTTGGTTTTTCTGTGACACTTGCGGGTAAGATTTTGGGGTTAGTTATGTTTTTCTCTGTCTGTGTGCTTTTGATCACCTTGTTGGGTCCAACCGCTCGGGGTGCGGAAAGCTGGAACCTGGTAATTCGCATATTCACCCACTCTTTTGTCCCGTAGAGGACCACTGTCCATGTCTTACCCACTGTCCAACCAGGATGATTTGGCTGCAAGACTGTCATTTTATAGTACAAACATTTTTTAAATTTAGAAATCTTATAACTGTTTCGATGGGGGTTTGCCTGTACAGAAGGAGGTATTTTGCAACCTGCGGGTGCCCAGGTGAACTGCAGGAACTGATCGGGCTCTGGTGGGTTCCACCCAAATCCTGATGGTCTGGCGTCTGTGACTGTTGATGTGAATGACAGATACTGTGCCCTTTCGTGAGGAAAGTGCTTCTTCAAGCATCAGGGCTGCTGTTGATGTTGACACACCTGGTCCTGCCATAGCCAGACAGAGCTTTGCCACGAATATAGAGTCTGTTACGATGTTCAGGTGCTCGTCTTGGAAGAGTCCACACGCCAGGACTACTGCTGTCGCTTCCAATTGCTGCACCGACAGTGTGGGGTCACTTGCCTTGACACAATGCCATTTCTCTTCTGCCTGCCACACTGCTGTCGCGGTGGAAGTCGTGGAGGAAGCGTCTGTGAAAACTGTTGGTCCTGGTTGTGGTCTGTCCATGACCTTCGGTGGCATGTCTATGTCGACTATGGTCAGCAGCTGAGTCCAAGGTGGTCTGGTGGAGTAGAAAATTTCTCCTCCGAATCCGATGAGAGCAAGGGCTAGGTGTTCTGAGATTGTGGTTGACTCTGTGGTTGGTTGCTTGCGAAAAGGAAGGTGGATTCTCGTTGGCTCAGTCCCTAAGTGTTTCAAGGCGAGCTTTCTGCCTTTCATGATGAGGTTAGAGATGCATTCTATTGCTGGGGAGAATGCACGAGCTGGTTTTCCAAGGACCACCCATTGGATTGGTCGGGCTTTTTCAGAAGGTCCTTGGGCCAGTGCTCCCACTCCCCCTTTTGGTGTGAAGTGTACATACAAGTCCAAGGGCATCGCTGGGTTCCATCTGGCAAGTGTACCAGTGGACATCTGTCCTTCGATGAAGTCGAGGGAGCTTGCTGCTTGCGGTGTCAGCTCCTTGGGTTCCCAGGGATGCTTTCCTTTCAGGAGGTCATGCAAAGGGTCCATGATCTCAGGAGGAATCAGGATGATGTTGCGAAGCCACTGCAGTGATCCTATCAGGCGTTGCATGTCATGAAGCGTCTTGATGTCTCGGTGGATTTTCACCTTGGGAGGTGTCACGTAGGAGTTTGTGATCCCCACTCCCAGGAAGGTGACGCAGGGTCCTTTCTTGATCTTTGCGCTTGCAATTTCGAAGCCGTTGGCCTGAAGAATCTCTGTGATCACGGATACCAGGTGATCCACTTGACTCGCTGACTGTGCGGAGACCAGGACGTCATCCATGTACTGTATGATGGTTGCAGTGGGATGAGAGTGTCGGACTGGCATCAGTGCTTTGTCCACGGTGATCTGGCAAATAGTTGGGCTGTCGACCATGCCTTGCGGTAAAACCTTCCACTGGAAACGCAGGCTGGGCCGTTTGCCATTTGGAAAAACCACGGAAAAAGCAAACCGTTCCCTGTCCTCAGGATGCAAGGGTATTGAAAAGAAACAGTCTTTAATGTCCAAAACTGCACATGGCTGTCCTTCAGGGATGGCTGAGTTCATAGGTAACAGTGTCTGAACTGGACCTATGGGTCTGATTGTTTTGTTCACTTCCCTCAGGTCGTGGACTAGGCGATACCCCTCTCCAGACCTTTTGGGAATTACAAACACAGGAGTGTTCCATGGGCTTGTGGAGGGTTCTATGTGACCCTTTTGCAGTTCCCGTTCAACCAGTTCCAGCAATGCTGCTACTCGAGGCTCTGAGAGGGGCCACTGCTCAATCCAGACGGGGTCTGACGATTTCCAAGTCAATTTGATCGGGAGCAATGGGTGTGCAGCAGTGGCCCTTATCATAAATTTGTGATTCTGACTCCAAGCAAGGCTAGAACATCCTTTCCTATCAAGGGTGGAGAGTTTTGCAAAATGTAGGGATAAATTGCGACAGTTTGTTCTGGTCCCTTTTTTGTGTGAAGTGTTATAGCTACTAGTTGGGTGCTTTTCCAAGCTCTGGATTGTCCCCCCACCCCGTTCACAGGAGGGACTTCCCTGGCTTGCCAATGCCTGGGCCAATTTGATTGAGGGATGATCGTGCAATCTGATCCTGTGTCTGCCAAAAACTGAAGCCCTAAAACATGAGGGTCTCGACTGCCATAGAGCTGACATTTTCCCCAAACCCTCATGGGCTCTTTCCCTACTTTCATGACCAGGGCCACCCAGGGGTTCCGCTCTGGGGCGCCCCCTGCTGACCCTGTGACACTTGCACAGTTTGTGGTGGTGAGGGTTGTGTAATTGTCACTGATGGTGCTGCACCGCTCTGCCACTGAATGGTTGGTGGGGATGTAATGCTGACTGGGTCCTGTATATATATGGGGTATGAAGGCCCCCCACCCCACTGGGTGTTGGGAAAAATGGGCCATCTCACGGTGGGAGGAAGCTGAATTTGGCCCGCCTGCCTCCTCCCCTTCCCGTTTCCCCGGGGCTTGGATCGGCATTCCCTGGCAAAGTGACCCTTTTTCCCACAGCTCCAGCAGGTTGGCTTCTGGCGCGGTTGGGTCGGGGGTGCTGCCACAGGCTGCTGTGCTGGCTGAGGACAGCTTTCTGCCAGATGACCTGTTTGGCCACACTTCATGCATGTTATTGTATTGGTTATGGTATGGATTGTTGCCTGCATGGGAATTAGTGCTTCTTCCCTCACCACATGTTTTATCATGTCAGCCAAGCTGGCTCCCACTGGCAGAGAACGCAGGATGTCTTTGGTGACAGTATTACACTGTTGTTTCAAACAATCTGTCACCACAGGTCCTTTTGCCGCCTCAGGCAGAGTGGATGAGTCGATTGCAGCTTGCAAGCGATCTATAAATTCAGTAAATTTTTCACTCTCCCCCTGCTTGATGGTGGACCAAGGTGTAGTTTTATCTACCACCTTTGAAGCCGCTTTAATGGCTTCTCGGGCCGCCCTTGTTGTGGCTCTGACCTCCTCTGCTGTGAGGTGCACTGCCTGATCCTGGGGTGTGGCTACATCATCATGTTTGCCCAGGAGCCTGGAGAGGGTAGAGCCATGCAGGGACTGTCCCTGCCCTGAGGCTTGAGCTAGAGCAGCCGTGCACTGATCAGACCATTCTTGCTGAAATAGGATCAATCCTGCTCCATCAAAAAACATGCGAGTTATCTGTGATATATCAAAAGGCAACAAATCATCATTGCTGAAAAGGCCATCCACTAATGTGGATACCACAGCTGAACCTATTCCCTTTTCTTGAATCGCTTTCACCACTGCTTGTATTTCTTTTGTATTTAAAGGTGTGTATGTCCTCCTTTGGTTCTGTCTCGCCCCTGTCACCCTAACTGGAAAGGCATGGATGGCTGCAGCTGGTTTCCATTCAGCACAAGCTATTTTTATTTTTCCCCAATCTGTGAGTTTATGTTGTGTTTGTTCCCCTGTATTATAAAAAGCTTTGTTTGATTTGGGTAAAAAACCCATGGGTTCTATTGTCTCCGTTTCGGAATCCGAGCCGGTCCCTGAGCTGTCTGTGAGGCTATCTGAGGAGTTGTAGCTCCCCTCCGTGTCGGAAGCTGAGTGCTGATACATTTCCGGCCGGCTGTGCCTTTTTGCTCGGCTCCGCCCTCGCTCCGCCTTCCGGGGGTGGCTTTGGGCGGACCCTCGGGTCCGTCCCCGTTCCGCCTCCCGGGTCCGGCCCCTCCCCCCTTCCCGGGGGTGGCGCCGCCACGCCTCCTGTGGGCAGTCCCGTTCCCACCCCCTGGGCTCGCCGCGCCCCCCCCACGGGGGGGTGTCTCCTCCGAAAAACGCCATTGAGGGAGGTTTTCGACCGCGCTCGCCCCCCCACTCGCTCTCCCACGCGTGCGCAGTGCAGATCGGCTCGTCCGAGCTTCCCTGCCGCGCGTGCGCCTCTGCGGGGGTTTGCATTTCCGGTTTTCCCCTGTCTCGTGGCCAGGGGTCCCCCCCCCGTTCCCAGTCACGTCCGCCATTTTGGAGGTAGGGGGGAGGGGGTGGCCGCGCCGCTCTCTCGGCATTTTTCTCTGCGTTTCTCGCTTCCCACGCCAGCTTCTCCCACAGGGTTCGCGTCTCCCCCGCCTCCCGCCGCTCTGATTCGGCGGCAGGAGGAGTCGCGACCTCCTTCCCTGGCTCCGGAGAGCGGCCGCTTCCCCGCGGCGGCTGCGGCGGCTGCGGCGGCGGCGGCTCCGGACTCGGCGGGCTGTTGTCGCCCCGCTCACACCGCGGTGGCGACTCCCGGTCCCCAGCTCGCCGCCGCTGCTGGCACGCGGCGACGGCCCAGCGCCGTCGGGTACGGGCGGGTCCCGCGGAAAAAAGCGGCGGGGGGATGGAGGGGGACCCGCGCCTCTTTCGGGAGGCTCTGGGAGGTTTTTTGGGTCCGGGGGTTTGCCCGGCGGGGTCCGAGAGTCCCCCCCACAGCCTGGGAGGTCCGGGGGTGGGCTCCAACGGGGGGAGCGCCCGTCCCCTCCCCGCATGTCCCCACCGGCAGGCTGGCCGTCCCTGCGGGCTCCCGCGGCTTCCAACCCTCTTTCCCCTGGCTGTGTACCGGCAAATAAACAGGTTTTAATTGCTACCCAGGTCTCTTGTTCTTCCCTTGCTTTTTTCAAGGCAGCCTCTAGATTTCCCCAAGCTTTGAGATTCTTTCCACTGCCGGTAACTTTTGCATCCTCTGCCAAAGCGGCAGTATAACTCTCCCACCTTTCTACATTTAATATATCTATAGGCCTTTGGATCGTGCCCAAATTTATAAGCCTTGCTATAGCAAGATATAAATTCTTTTGTTCACAGCGTATTCCCCATTGTCTTTTTAAAAGTTTCACTACCTGCACCAGGGTTTCCATGGTCTCGCTGATACTCCGGGGGCGTCCCCCCTTCGCAGTGGTTCGGATCCAGCCGCCACTGCCGCTGCCTCCTTTCCAGGCGTATTCCCGTTTCCCCTAGGTCCTTTTCCCGGGTTTTTTCGGCACCAGAATGTTGCGTTTTTTATCCACAACCCTAGTGGCCTGGTGTCTAGGATAAGGCAGCACGGCGAACACAGGCTCGGTGTGTCGCTCGGACAGTTAACTCGCTTACACCATTATGGCAGACGGTTAAATGCGTTTATTAACGGTTACATGCAGTTTAAATACTCTTTGGTTCTCCCCCTTATCAGGGGTCTTACTACATTTCCTAAAAAGGAGATGAACAGCAAGGAGAGAAGGTGACTGGTCACTGGGGGATTGCTTATCTTTAAATTCTTTCCCTCTCTCGTAACATTCCGAAGGTCTTCCGCAGCGCCTGTCCCTCTCCAATCCAGCCTGCCCGTATCTCCCCCACACCCAACAAGATGTTCAATGGTCCTGGGCCCATCACCAAACCCTGGAAAACCACACTCATCACTGCTGGGACACCACTTGAGTTGGACATCGAGCTCTCGACCACAAGCCCTTGAGTGCCACCATCCATCCAATTCCATATGGCCAGCCCCCATAAAATCCATGTCACTCCTATTTAGAGAGAAGGATGCAAAGAGCAGGTCCAGCAGTGCCTCTCCTCCGGGTCATGCTCTCCATCCTGTGTCCTAGGAAGTCATCCTCAACACGCTCTAGTAGTCCCCAGGACAGCTGGCAGTTCCCTGTGCCACTAAGTCAAAACAATTCACCTGTGTCCCAGAAGTGCAAGGCCAGTTGGCTCAGAGGTCTCAGGCTGGAGTGGAGGAAGACTGGAAGGGGGTTTGTGTCACACGGATTACCTTTGTCACATTGCCCTCTTCATGGGGAAGGCAGCTGCCCATCAAGTTGGGATCATCTAGAAAACAAGGAAAACAACACATAGGAAGGTGATCAAAGGCATGCCAGTGTCTTTCCCTGAAAGACAAATTGACCCATTTTCTTCCACACAAATTGACCCACTTTGCTCAATGTGTCCAGCCCCAAGGATGGGATCTGGATGGCAGCTTTGGGGAAGAGGCTGAGGGCAGGCAGCCCAAAGCTCATGGCTCCTTTTCCTGGGGCACGCATCACTTTGCCCATTCAATTCATTTCACACTTCAAAGGGATATTGGATCAGTCTCCCAGAGCACGCGGGGAATCATAGTGATGTGGAAGAGTTGGGAAAATCCATGAGCTTCAGGCAAACCTGAATCATCCTGATGTGGAAATGAGTGCACATGGTGCCCTGAACTCAGGCATTCCAGGGATACCAGAACACAGAGCCTCTTGCCTCCAAAATTTCAGCCTTTGTCAGGGGCATTTCCAGACCTTTCAGGATCAGTCCCAAACCGGCCCATGTAATCCTGTGCTGCCGCTGCAGCTTTCCAAAAGGCATTGCCTTTTGGTGGCTGCTCAAGGGCCCATGGGACGCAGGGCAACCCAGGATAATGGAGGCTGGGAGAGACCACTGGAAGTCCTCTGCTCCTGCTCTAAGAAGAACAAACTTCCCAGTTACCTCCAGAAGCTGTGGGCCTCGTCCCATTGTCCTCTGAACACTGCCACTGTCAGACAGGTCCCTGTCTCCTGGGCAGCACTTCCAGGGATGCCAGGGTAGCAGGAGATGGGAAGGGCTCCTACAGCTGAGCCTCCCAGGTCCTTGAGGGGGACGACCACCAGGAGATGACACTGAGGCTGCCTGCAGCCTCAGGCTGGTGAGACCATGCCATGGCAGCCTGGAGAGCACAGGGCTGCGGGTGTGCAGGGAATGCCACCTGCTCTGCATTGCACTCTCAGGCCAGTGACGAGAAATCCCTTTTGGGGCAGAAGGGCAGGAAAGCAGAGAGAGAAAGTCTGTCCCAACAGAGCTCTCACTCCCAGCCCTCTGGGGAGCTTTCACCTTAATCCTGAGAGTTCCTTCCTGTCCGTGCCCAGATCTCACCCCATAAGCCTGAGATCTGATCACGCCATGCATGGTGCCCTTTCCTTGGCACTGCAGAGGCCACGTCTGGGTTGGTGTCCCCATTTGGTGTCCCCGGGAACAAGGGAGGTGGTGGTGATCTCTTCTGGAGAGAGGCACTGCCAGAGAACCAGGCAGAACAAAAGGGCTGCAGCACCTGACACAGGGGGAGAGGCTGAGGACACTGCACTTGTGCAACCTGGTGGAGATGAGCACGGCGTGGAGCGGGGCCTGGAGCTGCTGCCTCCACCACCTGCTGGCGGTTCTGGAGAGAATGAAGCCAGACTCTCCTGAGACGGTACAAGGGCACTGTCAAAGGGCAAGAGGCAGCAATCACAAGTTGCAAGAAAGGAAGTCCCAGAGCTCCCTGGGGGAAGACAAGGGACAGGCCTGGGAGAGCTGCACAAGGGATAGTGGCCTCTTCCTTGAGCTGTGTCAGTGCTTGGAAGTCAGCAGGACAAGGCCCAGAGCCTGCTGAGGAACCGGGGCACTTTGACCTGCCCAGAGCAGTTGATAGGAGCACAAGACCTCCAGAGCTCCATTCAGACCTTGTGGGCTTGACCTGGGGTACTCTGAGTCACGACAGCCCAGAGGGAGCAGCCACCAAAAGACCATGCCTTGGGAGACAGCAAATGCAGGAGATTGCAGAGAAGCACCAGGTGATCCACAAATGGGGAGAGAAGGCGGGGAAATAATGTTCCTGGCAGCAGAACACTGGGGAGATGAGCTCTGTTATCCCTTGAGCACCTGAGTCTGCAGCACCCAGTCCACTGAAGCTCACACTGGGTGACTCAGGTTTGCCTGGAGCTCAGGGATTTTCCCAGCTCATCCACATCACGATGATACCCACGTGCTCTGGGAGACTGATCCAGTGTCCCTTTGAAATGTAAAGTGCATGGAACGGGAAACCCCATCCCTGACCCAAGGAAAAAAGAGCCATAGGCTTTGGGCTCCCTGCCATCAGCCTTTTCCCCAAAGCCACCACCCAGGGCTCTGGCCTCTGGGATGAGCACGCTGAGCAAAAGAGGTCAGTGAAGCTCTGGGTCTCTTTCAGGGAAGGACGTGGCACCTCTTTGATCACAAAACCAGGCCATGGTACGGCCTGTGGACTGTAAGCAAGCTGCCCATGGCTGTCACTCAGGCCTGCAGGGGACATCCTTCCAGCTGAACATGGACTTTCCTTGCCAGTGAACTTTGCCAACTCCCTGCTGAGATGGGTCTCTTCCCCACTAGGAGGTTGTGCAGTGTTGCCTTTCTGCCTCAAGTGACCCACAGTCTTCTGTATGTCTGCAAGGAGCCGGGGAAGAAATGGCTCTCGGGATTAGCCTGAGTGCCTGCATTGAAAGCACCTGAGAGGTGACCCGAGGTGTCTCTCCATGGCTGAATTTAACTGTAACTGGAGCCAAATTAAGCATCAGGAAGAACAAGTGACAGAAGCAATAGACCCTTCACAAATTCATTTCAACTCACCTTCTCCACTGGCCGGGGACCTCCAAGCCAAGTGGTCTTAGGAAGCTGGGACACATATGATTCATTTCCATGGGTGGTGTGAAACTGGTGAAAAATGCCTGAGGTGAAAGAGGCAGGGATGTCATCAGCAGCGAGGCCTCCTCGAAAGTGGCCACCCCCAGGAGTTTGGATGTTTCACAAACAAGGAATGTTTGTGGCCCCTCAGGGCTCTGGGACATGGCATAAAAGGCTGCACTACTCCAGGCTCTGCATCCTCATCTCTGGCCTCTCCTTCCTCAAGGAACGAGGTAAGCCTGAGTCTGCTCCATCCCTCCCTGTGGGCTGAACTGCTGCCATGGAGGCTGCCCGGGTTGATCCTTGGGCCGCCTCAGCTTGGCCCTGACACAGAATTGTTGAAGGGCCGTCAGCCTGTCCATGCTGGTGACTGGGGACAGCTGGGAAGAGAGGGCTTTGTTCCAGCAGAAGGGGATCCATGGGGCTGAGCCACAGGGAGATGTGTCCAGCAGTGTTTGCACCTGCCGTGCTGGAACCAAATGTCCCAGTGCATCCCCGGACATGTCTAACAGAGCCGTGTGTGTTGTGCAGATGGGCTGGGACCAGTCTTTCCACAGGGACCTTGAAGCCACTGTGCTGGCTCGTGTTCCTGAAGTGGGGCAGCCTTCCCGTGCCGTGCCACTGGGAGGGCACGAGGAGGGTGATGGGAGCTGTAGGCACAGAGGGTGCTTGGAATACCAAGTGTGTCCCTGGAGAGAGCTGAGGGACAGAGAGACAGACTGATGCTGAGGCCGGTTGGTGCTCCGTGCTCTGTGTTGCAGCTTTGCCTCCTGCTCCGAGAGATGTCTTGCTGCAGACCCTGTCCCCCACGGCCCTGCGGCCCCTGTGGCCCAACCCCCCTTGCAAGCAGCTGCAGTGAGCCCTGCCTGGCCCGCTGCGCTGACTCCACGGTGTACATCGAGCCTTCGCCGGTGGTGGTGACCCTGCCGGGCCCCATCCTCACCTCCTTCCCTCAGAGCACAGCCGTGGGATCCTCTCTGTCAGCTGCTGTGGGCAGCTCCCTCAGCACCTCGGGGGTTCCCATCTCTTCTGGGGGCTCCCTTGGGCTGGGGGGCTCAGGCCTGTGTCTGCCTTTCCCCCGCTGCGGTCAGATCTGCTGAAGCCGCCGCATCTTCCCCTTTCTCCTTGCCTAAGGGGCCCATCTCTGTCCCTCCCTGGCCCCTGCACACGTGTTCCTTGGGCTCTGCTCTGTGACGCTGCTTCTGCTCCTTCTCATTAAAGCCTTTGTGCAGCAAGGTTGGAGGGTCGTGGTCCTTTGTTCTCCTTCCCCCTCACCTGCCACCTTCTCACCTGCACTGAAGAGCCTTCCTTCTCCCTTGGTAACAAATGTTACCCTAATGGTGAAGAACTGCCCAGTGTTGGTAGTGCTCCTCGAACTGATTGCAGATCAGGAGAAAGAAATTGGCCGGGAAAGGTGGAAAAGAATCCACAGAGGAAAGGATCAAGAAGGGAGCAGTAGACAGGGGTGGGCATACAAGTAATTCCACACAGAGTAAGCTGCTGCCACTGTGGGAAGGGTCCAACATGGAAAGAGCTGCCCAGAGCGTGTAGCCAGGCTCCATTTTTGCACATATGCGACATAGGAGCCAACAGTCCCAGAGCAGCCTCCTGTGCCTGACCCAATTTGAGTGGGTGGTCTCCACCTCAGCTGCTGTGTGGTTCATCAGAGAACAGTCCACAAGTGAACCAGCAGCAGAGGAGAGCTGGGAGGGTGTGAGCATGCTGAGGGAAAGCCTGAGGGAAGAAAAAGGCTGAGGTCCCACTGAGATTTGAACTCAGATCACTGGATTCAGAGTCCAGAGTGCTCACCATTACACCATGGGACCTTCTGCACAGGTCACTCTGGCCACTCCCTCAGCCAAGCCTCGCTCAGCCTTATGGCCCCAGCTGAGCCTGCCTGTGTCTCCATCGCCTTGGACATCTACCACCAAGTGCAGCCTTCCTGCAGGCCTTCCAGGCACTCTCTAACCACGCCATCCTTTGGGGCAGCAGCACAGCTCCTTCTGCAAGCCTGGCATGGCCTCTCTTACAAGCACCAGGCTCAGAACCTCACAAAATCTTGTCTTTCCCAAATGGCAACAAGCTCTTCCAGACTCAGGGCAGGCCTTGGGAATTCACCCTCACACAGCAGTAGCTCGCTTGCCTTCTCTTCTCCAGCCCAAGCCAGTGCAGCTCCTTAAGGACGAAGGCGAGGGAAACAATGCCTCATCTCTACAAAAGTTGAAGAAAGACCCTCTGGGGAATCCAGGAAAGGGGCAGCAGAGGCAAGGAGAAATGACAGGCAGTATGAACACCTTTTTTTGTGTGTCAGGCTCATCCTCAGTAGAGGAATCAGAATTCCAAATATTTCCATCCCCGATTTCAGAGTCCTAATCTGGGTTTGCAACGGCTGCACAGACTTGTGGGCCAACCACCTTTCATTCTTTTTCCCTCATTACTTAGTAACCTGAACTGCAAACTGTTCTGATAAAACTGCACATTTTTTTTCCCAGTCACTTACCCTGCTCAACAGCAGGTATAAACCCTTGCCTTTGTAACATCATGATAGCTCTCAGCTTCTCTATGTCCTTGTTCTCTTTAATTAACTGTTGTTCTAGTTCTTTATTTTTTTCCAGTGCAACTTTGCATGCAAATAAGAGGCAACCTGTCATTTGGCTAGCAGGAATCAGATACTCTTTAGACTGTGTCTGAGAAGTTTGCACAAACTCCCCCCAGTATTTTAACACCTCCATGTGGTTCTTAGCCTCCCATGGTTCTGGTCCAATATTTGTACAAGTTTCTAGCTTATGTCATAATGTATTCCATGGCTCCTGAGGTTACCCTAATCGCTCCACTGAAGGAGACGCAGCCCGAGGCTCCTTTTTCCAAAACATGATTATCACTGCAGACACACAAGCTTGTGATAATGACAATAAAAATAGTAAGGGCAATAACTCTGTTCTATTGGTATTATCTGGTGACACCCCAAACACAAAGGACTAAGGGTTTTTCTAAACTCAACTTTAAAGAATGCCAGTCATGTCTACAAAGTCTACACCATGCAACAACAACTGTATGACACCAATTACACCTTGGACACAGATAAAAACTACTAAGTTCTCACATGTAACTGGGTACCTGGACTGAATCTTGCCTTCTAATATACCACACGCACACGTAGAACAGCATCTTTCAGTGCAGCGACACGCTTCACTCTCCTGTGGTGCAGCCCCATACACACAGAGAACAGTGGTGCGTTCCACTCCCCTGGTGCAACCACACGACCCACTGGCCTCAGAACAGCTTTTCCTGGTTCAGCTACACGCTCCACTGGCCAGGCTCTCTCACATAAACTGAAGAGTGTCACAATTTTTAGCAGCCACACACGCAAGCACCGTCTTTTGGTGCAGCTACATGTCTTACTGCCCAAGCCCTGTTTTTTATGCACAAACAGCATCTTTTGGAGAAGCTGCATGTCCATCCCCCTGGTGCAACTATGTGTCCCACTGCTATAGCCCCATCCATGTTAATGTGCACTCAAACCAGGGTTAATTTGCCACACATACACACTCAAGACAGCATCAGTTTTTGTGCTCTGGGTATCCCATTCTCATTGCCAATAATGTTACAGGTTTGGGAGGATGCCCATGCAAAAAAACCTCAAGAAGCACACAGAATTGCAAAGCAAATTAATTTTTGTAGTTGCATTAGCAATTAATACATACTGACCCCTGGATTCTGGAGAAGCAGCCAAGCAGGAGAAGGAGATGGAGCACAGCTTCCAAGCGGGACGGGTAGCGAGGCAGTGTACCTTCAGGGCATCCCCTGGATGAAAACAGCGTGCATCTTGTCTTCCTCTCCCCTCCAACCCAGGACCACACCTTATATCTCCTCCTCAGGAGTGGCCAGTTTCAACATCATCTCACGCAAGGCCACCACGTGAGATGAGGTCATAATGGCCCATGATAACACCTCCATGTCAACAACAGCTTTATTGTGTATTATTATTTTCCTTTCACAGGTTGAATCCCATCGGGTGACTGATACATAGGTTCATTTCTGAAGGTTAAATTCCGACCTAACAATAAGACCTAACAATAAGGTCTTCTTCCACCTTGTCACGTTTAAAAATAAGGTCTTCTTCTACATCATCTTGTTGATGTGCACAACAGCCAAATATGTTAGACACAGCTTCGGTCCCTGACACACTCTGCCATCTGTAGCTGCTGCTTTTCATGTCTTTAGAGATGTGCAAAAGGACTTTCAAGGAAAGGCTTTCAAGGAAAGTTGTCAGAGACGGAAATGTTATAATTTATGGCTTAAACATCTTCATGAAGGACTTTTGCCTATAATAACAAAACTGTACAAATCTGCACAGAAAACCACCAAACCTCTGAATGGGGTCCTGGACTACTTGTTGATGGAGATAAGATAAAGTAACTCAAGTCTGGGCTGGGGGAGAAGAATACATTCACAGAGGGATCAAGCTTAACATCTTCACAGTGCAGACCACGGCCCTGGAGTTATCAGCTGCCAGGCTTGCACAGACCCTCTCAGCAACGGTTGGGAGGAGAAGAGGCTTTGGGTGTGTAGTGAAAAAGCCTCTGGTCTCACTGAATGCCCATTATCCTCTGTGCAGACCAGCCCATCTGTAGGGACTCCTTTACCCTGGGAAAAGCCACATTCATGTGAAGCACAGGAGGTGTCATGGCTCATCAAAGGCCCCCCAGAAGGGTCTCCAGACCCTGCACCAGAGCACTGAAACATGATGCAACCGATACACAGTGTTGTAAGGGACAGTGTCAAACTTGCCCTCCCCAGGGAAGGCCTGTGGGCATTCCCTCCCAGCCCAAATGTATATTAATCCATTGGATCCTATACTTTTCTGTGCGGAGCAGCAGGGGACCCTCACCACCAAGAAGACTAGACAGAGGAGAGCAACAAGAAGTCATTGGGACTCTTGGAAGGGTGATACGTTTCAACTCAGCCCTATCACTCTGTCCCTGTCCCTCCACCCACACACACATCTTTTCCTATTTCTTTCTTTCCTTTCCTTTTCTTTTTCTTTGCCTCTTTTACTATTAAATAAAATATATCAAGTTTTTTGGCACCAGCATTTAACCTCATGTTATAGTTTGACATGGGTCAAATCCAGAGACCTACAAAAATCATTTACTTTACCCTCTTCTGCTACAGTTGGGCAGAGGAGAGGGGAAAAAAAAGAATTAACGAAGGGTTCATGAGGTGAGATAAGGACTGGGAGAGAAACACTTAAAGGGCAAAATAGGGTTCAAACTTAAAGGTATAAAGTAAATTTCTTATTAACGGAGTGAGAGGAGGATAATGAGAAGTAAAATAAGCCTTTAAAAAACCTTTTTCACCCCCCAGCCCTTCCCTCACACTGACAACACAGCGGGACAGGGTGGGGGGTTTTGGTCAGTTTGTCACTCAAGATCTTCTTCTGTTTGTTCAGGGAGAGGAGTCTTTTCTCTGCTATGCTGTCCCTCCCACAGACAAACAGTCTTCCTAAAACTGCTGTGATGTGAGTTGTTCATTTACCAGGTGCAGTCCTCTAAGGATAGGCTGCTCTAGTTTGGAAGCAAGGGCCTTCTCTTTCTATCTCTGGAAGCAAGGGCCCTCTCCACCTCTGGAAGCAGGGGCTCTCTCTCTTTTTAGATCTCTCACTAGATCACAGCTTTTTCTGGTATCCACTTGCTCCAGCACGAGCACTTTTCTCACAGCCTGCAAGTGGATCTCTGCATCCCCTGTGGACTTCATGCATTATAAGGGGACAGTTTGTTTCATTACAGTCCTCACTACGGCTTGCAGAAGAATTTCAGCTCTGACACTTTGAGTACTTCCTCCGCTTCCTTTTTTTCCACTGACCTTGGTGTCGTCATGTTGTTTTCCCTCACATTTCTTCACTTCCTCCTCTTCTCTAACTAGAAGAAAAACTGCTGTTTGTAGGTACCATTGTCAATAAGTTCTACTAATTCAAAGATTCCTGCATGATCTCGCAGTGCTGAGAAGTTGATTTTGCCTAGATTCTGTGTTGGGGAATCAATTGTCATGTTTCCGCTGCTGGCCATGCGGCCCCATTGCCATCGCACAGGCAGTGGCGGCCGCTGCAGCGCTGGTGCTGTTTAACACCTCTCTTCATGTGGGGCACTGGGAAAGGGAAGCTGTCCCCACCAGCCCTGCCCTTTCACCTACCACGGGGTTGGCTAGGGGTGGCCAGGAAGGCAAGGCTCACTGTGGGCCTCACTGAGATGGCAGTGGCCATGCAGCGAATCGCCTCAGGCTGTCTGGCATGGCGGCACTTGTGACAGCAGCAACACCTCCCCACCCCTGGGGAAAAGCTGTGTGTGTGCTGTTTTGATTTTCTTCTTAAATATGTCATCACAGAGGTGCTACCAACCTCTCTAATTGGGCCAGCAGCATGTCCATCTTCAGAGGCATCAGAGATTGACTCTGTTGGACATGATGGGAGCTTCCAGCAGCTTCTCACAGAAACCACCCCGCGGCCCTCCCCCGCTTCCAAAAATCAGGCTGTGTCAAATAAACATACCTCATTCAGTTTTAATCATGTTTTTTGGGTATATGTCGAATGTTTCTGAGTTTGATTCATTTTATTCACAGAGACTTAGTTTTCTTTGCTCTTTAAAAACTGTTTAAACTGGTTCATAACAGGCATATTTGTTTGAAGAGGGAACAGGAAAAGCTGTCAGACAAGGGGTCTCTGGGGAGAGGGAGGGACAGTTATGTCTCTGCTCCTGCTGCGCCTGGTGAAATGACTGAGAGCTCAGCAGTAACAAGTGGTAACAGTTCTTGACAGCTAGAAAGAAGATTGCGTCACATTCAAAATGTATAGATCAGTAAGAAAAAGACGGTATTTGAGATCAATACAATTTACAGAAGCTCCCCTGGATGTACAAGTCAAGGTGAATGGCCATAGTGATGGCCAGTGGCTGGAAGTTGCTCGAGGCTGGGCGCTGCCCTGCACTGTGCTCTTCCCAGCACCCTTGGAAACACCTGGAATCTCCCTTGCACATCCAATCCTAGTAATCTCTGCTTCTCTTTAAAGGAGAACTGCAAGGGTAGAGACGTGATGTGATGGCACTCAGGAACCATTACAAGAGGGATTGGGGATACAGAGAGCAACTAAGAGCTTGTTT
This sequence comes from Acrocephalus scirpaceus scirpaceus, assembly GCA_910950805.1. Lineage (NCBI taxonomy): Eukaryota > Metazoa > Chordata > Aves > Passeriformes > Sylviidae > Acrocephalus > Acrocephalus scirpaceus. The sequence goes on from OU383781.1 coordinate 19,385,928, forward strand.
ATTACTGCGCACTCAGCCAAATCTGTTGAATTGTTGCTTTTTAATAATATCTATTACTCTTCTCTCAACTGAATATTAAACCAAAATCAAACCATCTAAGTCAATTCTTCACCCTGGTTTAAGTAAGAAATAAAACCATCAGATGCTAATTTAACTTTAAAATTCTAAATGTTTACTGTAGGGCTGAAAAATGAGATTGTTTGGACACCAGAAAGCACAGAGAGGACAGAGAGAGTTTCTATCATCACTCTCAAGATGCAACAATAAATGTAACAATGGTTAGTCACAGCATATCAGGCTATGTCAAAAGATGAAAACAAAGTTTGAAATTGCTTTTGATCAGAAGCCTCCTATGACATTTGGTGGTTCACTTTACATCAGAGAACGCTTGATCATGGACAAGAAGGGATGACAAAGAAGGTCTCTTTGCAGAGAGACCTGGATTGGTTGGATGGATGGGCAGAATCCAATAGGATGAAGTTTAACAAATCCAAGTGCCGAGTCCTTCACTTTGGCCACAATAACCCCCTGCAACGTTAAAGACTGGGGACAGTGTGGCTGGACAGTGTTCAGGCAGAAAGGGACCTGGGGGTGCTGGTGACAGCCAGCTGAACATGAGCCAGCAGTGTGCCCTGGTGTGCCCTGGTGTGCCCTGGTGGCCAAGAAGGCCAATGGCATCCTGGCCTGTATTAGGAATGGTGTGGCCAGCAGGAGCAGGGAGGTCATTCTGCCCCTGTACTCAGCACTGGTGAGGCCCCACCTCGAGTGCTGTGTCCAGTTTTGGGCCCCTCAGTTTAGGAAGGACTTTGAGACTCTCGAGCATGTCCAGAGGAGGCAACAAGGCTGGTGAGGGGCTGGGAACACAAACCCTGTGAGGAACGGCTGAGGGAGCTGTGGTTGTTTAGCCTGGAGAAAAGGACACTCAGAGGTGACCTTATCACTCTCTACAACTTCTTGAAGGGTGGTTGTAGTCAGCTGGGGGTTGGTCTCTTTCTCCAGGCAGCAACTGACAGAACGAGAGGACACAGTCTCAAGCTACGTCAAGGGAAGTATAGGTTAGATCTTAGGAAAAAGTTTTTCACAGAAAGAGTGATTAAGTACTGGAATGGCCTGCCCGGGGAGGTGGTGGAGTCACCATCCCTGGATGTGTTTAAAAAAAGACTGGATGTGGCACTCGGTGCCGTGGTCTAGTTGGGGTGTTGGAACGTGGGTTGGACTCGATGATCTTAAAGGTCTCTTCCAACCTGGAAATTCTGTGATTTTGTGATTCTGTGACATGTTATCAAAAACGTCGCACTTGGAGGGGCCCTCCTTGGGGAGTGTGGTCCCTCATCCTTCAGCACCAATGGTTGCCATGACCACTTTCTAGAAGCCTTCCAGACCTGTTTTCTGTACCTGAAGGGTAAAACGCCGGAAAGCCACTTCCCCTCGCCGCGGGGCGTGCGCAGGGATGAGCAGCAGAACAGGCTGGAAGCGCGGCTGCTCTGATCTCGGGAACAAAGTCACGTCAGTGCGGTGTATGTGAGTGCGCACCAGCTAGCGGCTCGGCCAGCGCTGCCCCCTTCACCACACACTCATAGTGGCTGCCATGTGTTTACAACCAGCTGGGACGAAGCAGCTTCGGCGGCAGGGGCAAGCGCCGTGCCTGTGCCTTGCTGCCGCCTCTTCCACCTCCTCTCCCCCCGCTTCCGCTCCGCCGCCTTGCTATTCCGTATTTCTTTCCCTTTATAGGAAAAGTATGCGCAGGTCCGGGGGGCCTGCCCTGAGTCACCGAGGCCTGCGGTGCCCGCCCACGCCCAAGGGGCCGGGGCCGCCGCCGGGGCGGGGTCAGCGCTGCCCGCCGGGGCCGCAGCGGCGTGGCCGAGCCGCGCGTCCCGCCCGGACCCCTCGGCCCCAGCGCGGGGGTCGCCGCCATGACGGGCAGGTGAGGCCGGGCACACGGGAGTCGGGCGGGGGTGTGGGCCGTGCTAGCTTTCACCGCCCTGGGCCGGCCGTGACGGTCGCCCTGGGTAACGCCATGGGGGGCACGGTGGGAAGGGTCGGGGGAGAACGCTTTGCTGCTGTGAGGCTTGCGCGGAGCGGGGCACCCTGCGGCCGGGCGTGCAAGCGCAGAGCTGCTCCGCTGTGCCTGAACCCTGCACGGGGGCACAGCGGAGGGCAGAGCAGATGCAGAGCTGGCGGGAGCAGCTGTAGATGTGAGCTGTGCTTGCGCAGCAGCCTGTGGTCGCATGGTGTGACCCAGGGTGGCAGCCTGCCGGGCTGCTCCGCACCGCTGCCCCGTCGAGGCCCTTCCCGCTGATCTACACGCAGCCCCTCTGCCCACAGACTGACTCTCCTCTTCCTCCAGCTGGCCTTGGAGTTAACATGTTCCAGGAGCTGTTTAAATCTGGAGCTTGCTTCTCCTCTCGTGCTGTCTGACAGTGGAGAACGCTGTGAAAACTTAATTGACAGTTGTAAATGAGAAGAGGAGCGGGGAAGGCATTTCCTGGCATTTTGCGAGGGTTTGCACAAGTTTTATAACGTCACTTTTTTCTCCCATCTGTAAAATAAAACACAGACGTTATAAGTAGTTCGTGAAAATAAGCTTGCTTTTGTGAAATGTCTTGGAGATGAGAAGCACGAAGAAATAATACTACAGTTAGCAAGGTGCCCTTTTTAGGATACTCATCCTCACAAGTCCTACTATCTTACTGTAGTTCTGAAGCACTGTTCTTCATGATTAGGAATACTGAGATGGATTCAAAGCGCTTTGTGTATAAGTATTCAGTTTCCTTTTCTGTCAAGTCTTGATGTTTGTATTATGCAGCTTTTTCTGATTATTCAAAATAGATCCTGATTAGTGGGTTGTTGGGTGTGAGAACCTGCTGAATAATTGTGTGTGCTCATCTGTGATTTGGGAATGTATTATTTTTGGTCTCTGATGACAAATTGATGCTTTTGGGTGATTATACATGCTCAAAACTCTTCTGGGGTTTGCCTCATGTCTTTAATGTTCCCTGTTTTATTTTTCTGACCTGTGAAACAAGTATGTATTTACAAGTTTACATTCATTTTCTTACAGCTAGAGGAAGACTCAGGCACCTAAAATGTTCACAGGTCATGCATACCATCCAGCTCTAAAACAGAGAAAGGATGGAGAGGACTTGGAAAGAACTGTGGCTCTGTGAACCCAGCTGATTTTATTTTCTCAGAACTGTGGCATGGTACTGTTTAGAATGACAGGCTTAGCTCGGGTGAAGTCATTCAGGAAGACGGTGGGAAGTGCCGGGGAACAATAATCCTTGTTTTCTCTCCATGCTTCCTCTGAAACTTGCCTGTTGAAGTGCAACACTATTCATTTGGAAGCTCTGGCGTGAAGTGTGAGCCTGGGTGGACAATTCCAAGGTAGAAGAGACACTGCAAAGTGTGCAGTTCAAAGTGATGCAGGACTGCTGTTCGCTTTTCCTTGGGTTTACTTCAGAGGGTCGTTAAAATGAGCAGGCCTTGGCTTTAGCTTGTAAAAAGTGAATATGGGTGTTATTTAATGTTTTCAGAAATGTTTGTCCTGGGAAATTTGTCAGCTGTGAACATTTCTGAAGTTCTATCTCCTGTTGTTTGCAGGACAGGACAATTAACTGTTCTATCCAAGTTGTTTGTCACAGCTGTAACTCAGCTGGCTGTTTCCTTGTTAATAGTATCATCCATTTAGGGTAGTAGTTTCCCAGCAAAGCTTTACAGTGTCTGTGTAACGTTGCACTGCTCAGCACCTTGCCTGGCTGATGCCATTGACAAACACCATGTTCAGTGTTGTTTTTCAGGCTGGGACAGACTCCTATGGCATTGGAAAGAGCTCAACATTGAGAATGTTCTTTCTTAGATTCAGCTACAGGTCACTTGGCTGAGTGGTACCCAGATGTTGTTCCATGTTTGTTATCTGGTAGTTCTTCAAGTCTGCTGACATTATGTAGTCAGATGTTCTCCAGCTTTTGGGACATGGGATTTTCAGGGTTCTGGGAGGACATGAACTGCTTCACAGCTGGAGCATCCCCACAATATCCATCAGTGGGAACCTTTCCTGGGCCAGGAATGGGACATAGATGTGCCTTTGATCTTGAAACTGTTGACACTGGGAATGATTGTGTTGTTTTACAGTGTTCTAAAGTGAAGAAGACTGGAAAATATGAGGTGCTGAAACACTATTCTTTTTCATTTCATCTTTCTTATAAAGTAGAAATATGAAATTACTCTCTTCTAGATACTCTGATTACAGATGCATTATTAGTATTCAAATACATGAAAAAAACCCCTCCATTTTCATTGTGTTTTGTCTCATTTGGCTGCAGAGAGCATCTTCTGAATTAAAAAAGCCGCAGTGATTTGATTTATTGATTTTTAGCATTAGAGAAAAATATAAGTCCAGGAAAAAGAAGTGCACATCTTTCTTTTTGTGTACTCATAGTAAAAAATTAAGAAAATTGGTAACTAGGTGACTATCTAGGAAATGAAATGCAAATCTTAAACATATCACTAGCTACATTTTTACAGTGTGAGGATTTTGTTTTGCTTGAGAAAACTGATAATTAGATAATTGGATTTTAAAAATAGTATTTGTGACTGCCAAGTCTGGGCTGGGCTGTTGGGGAAATAGAGAAGGAGAACCACCTCCCCGACCTGCTGGCCACACTCTTTAGTTTTATGAGGTTACATGTTGTTTTAACTACATTTAAAAACAAGTTGTGTATAAGAGATAGTGTGTTGGATGTAATAACAGTATGTTTCTAAGCAGTCATTCTGTGATTTTCAATGTTAATACATACAGTTGGTGTGATTTTTGGAGCATTTAGAAGTTAACTATGGTACTTCCTTACCAATAAATAAGGGGATGCCTTTTCTAGAACTGTATTTGGTGCGTTTAGTCCATCTTTTACTTTTGACTTTTGCCTTTTTGAGGATTGTTGGAGTTTGGAGTAGGGTTGATTTATTTTTGTTTGGTTAGCTGGATTTTGTTGTTTTATTTTTCTTTGTCTTCATGATGGGCTTATTCCAAAGAAAGAGAATCTGTGAATGACCAGCGAGCAAAATGTTGTCAAATGTCCAAAGTAGAAACTAAACAAGAATAGAAGAGAGTTTCCTTTAAGACTTTGCTGCTGTGGTGTTGATTAGGACACCCAAAGGTGAAAAATGCTTGGGCTGTTTTGTGTTGCCTTTAGAAATTAACCTAATACAAAGCCCAAGAAAAAAATATTTCCCAAGTGCATGTTTCAGAGCATAATTATCTTCATAAGAAATTTTTGTTATCACTATACTTGGTCAAATTGGGATCTGGATACGCCTATGTACTTCCTGTAGTCAACAAAAGAAGAGCAGCTGCATTTACAGATACGCTTATTGATTGTTCCTAATCCAGTGAAGGTAAGAAATAACAGTATATTACTTTCAATGAAGCTAGCTGGTTAGATGCTTTTTTAATTCAGCAGAGAGCTGCTGCTGTACATGAAGCAATTACAAGTAAAATGGTTTGAAAGAGAGGGGTGTATAAAGGACAATGTTATGAAAGGTTCTTGGTACTGAGTAGACAGTACCTGCATTAAATAAGAGATATCTCTCTGAGTTAGAAGCAGCCATTTCTGCTCTTCTGGATTGAAAATGTGGTTTTAATCTTAATCTTTCAATCTAAATTTGCTCTCTGTTGCTCTCTGGATAGGAAGGTCTTTAGTCTGTTCTGAGGCCATGGAGTTGTTTGTCTATGGAAGAACTTGAAAATGCCTGAAAAAAGTCTGGCTGCTTTCTTCTCTGCTTTGGACTAGAAAGTAACCACTTGGAAGAGTTTGGCATCAACCCTGTCTCTTAAAAGCAATCTATCAAGAGGGAAAGAAAAAAAATGCATGCATTTTCACTCTTTATGTGTAAGGTGGCAAGAGAGGAGTGAGTGAGCCTGTGTTGAGGGATGGGAAGACAGGATGTTTGCTGTTGTGATTTGGGTTTTTTTTTCTTAAACCCCTCATCTTTCTTTTTGAAGGAGACAGTCATAGTTTGCATGGAAGAGTGATTATTTGAAAACCAATATAATCATGTCATATGAGTCAGGTAAAAGCTCAAGTGTTTGAGAGAGAGGGAAGGTTTTTGTCAGATTGCTTAAGGATAAGGGAGATTAGTGTTGTGGTGATTTAATATTTGGCTTTGTGCTAGAAGTAAAAAGGTGATTTAATCTTACTCTTTAAAAATGGTTTATTGCTCTAAAATTTCAAAGGTCTGCAAAGATACACAGTATGGAGGACATTTTTCTTTATTCCATTTATATTCGAAAATAGAAATGGATAAACTACACTTAAAGTCTGAAGGAAATGGTAGTGGCAGATTGCTGACAGGTCAGGAGCTGAAATTCTCAAGGAAATGAGGGGTGCAGTGTAGATTTTAAGGTTGCTGATTTGTGATTTTAAAAGTATGTTATTCTTTATTCATGCCTGTTCTACTGGGCCACAGTAAAACCTTCTGTTTTTCTTTAAGGGTAAGAAGGGATTCCTGCTCCTTAGTACTCATTTAGAATTCATGAAGTCATCAGTCATCTCATTTTTTTTCTCTATAGCTTGCCAGGCTGTATTTCATGCTCATGCTACAAAAATCCCCTTCCCTTCCCTTCCCTTCCCTTCCCTTCCCTTCCCTTCCCTTCCCTTCCCTTCCCTTCCCTTCCCTTCCCTTCCCTTCCCTTCCCTTCCCTTCCCTTCCCTTCCCTTCCCTTCCCTTCCCTTCCCTTCCCTTCCCTTCCCTTCCCTTCCCTTCCCTTCCCTTCCCTTCCCTTCCCTTCCCTTCCCTTCCCTTCCCTTCCCTTCCCTTCCCTTCCCTTCCCTTCCCTTCCCTTCCCTTTTTTTGCAATTTACTAAAAAGTAATCTGTTAGTAATGACTCTTTAAATATTTTTCATGGTAATGCTTGAAGGCCAGAGAGCTCTGGAGACTGGAATGCCAAGTATGTTCTTCCTCCCTGCTTCCTGACCCTCTGCTGTGTGTGACTGCTGCCGGCTGCAATGAGTCCAGAGAGCAGAAGTCTTTGCAAGCTTGTTTCTTGGAATATGCTTTGTCCAAATGGAAGGAACAACTCAGTTGTTTACAGCTTCCTTAGGACGTGGTGTGGTACAGCAGCTTGCAGGAAAGCATGTGGAGATGCCAGGGTCAGATACTGATCTGCAGTAAATTAGAGTGTTTGCTATCAAGAGCTCTAGTAATCTGCTTTGCCTTTCTGCATTTCTCTGTGCTTTGATCAGAAAGTTTTATTGATTTAAGTGGCTTAATTAAGTGAAGACTGAGGATTTATTTTCTTACCTCACTTGTGACATCTATACAGATGCATTCTGCAAGGCTAGGACATAATGAAGTGCTGATGTAGCCCCTAGTGTTGCATTAAGTAGATAATTACTGGTGGAATACAGGAAAGAGGTTGTCAGATCTTTAAGAATATGGTAAAATGGCAGACAGGTTGTAAGAAACAGTGCTTGATCGGGTGCCTATGCATCCTGCTTTAGCTCTTCTAAAATGTAAACGCAACTCCCCGGAGGAAGGTGACTCACTGAGTATCGGTGCTGCTGGTGTTGCTCCAGCTGTGTCCCTGCATTCCCCTGCAGAGGGGCCTTGGGTGCCATGGCCGGCCTGAGGCTCCAGGGGCTGGCAGCCTCCAAGCTTTATCAGCGCCGGCAGGATCGCCTGAGTGGCACAGGGTCACTGCTGAGCAGCAGGACAGACACGGCAGCTGGAATTCCTGGGTATGTCTCCAAGATGAGGGGAACAGCATTGTTAAAGCATTTTCTAGGATTTGATAGATTTTGGGTTCTGGTGGTGGGGCTGTTCTATTTAAAGTGAGAGTTGTTTGCACGGAGCCAGAGGGGATGAGGTCTGTTTGTTTTCATTTCCAAGTAGATTAAGAAGGAAAGGACTTTACTGATGAGAAAGCTTTCAGTTTTTAACAATAACAGGAAAGCAACAATGGAGAACCTTTCCCATGTCGAGCTCTGTGCTAGACTGTTCAGAACCAGCATTAGTGCTTGTGTTGGTTTTGCATGGCCTAGTTTTTGATAGTGGGGGGCCACAGAGGTGGCTTCTATGAGGAGCTGGTAGAAGCTCCCACCATGTATGACAGAACCAGTCTCTGATAACTCTGAAGATAGACATGGCCAAGGCTGGGAAAATTAGAGCTATTGGTAATGCCTCTGTGGTAACATATTTAAGAAGAAAATCAAAACAAAGTGGGGCACAGTGTTTTTAGCCAGAGAAGAGGAGGAGGTGAGATCACATGAGGGAGACAACATGGACACCAGGGTCCATGGAGAAGGAGGGGGAGAAAGGGCTCCAGGTGCTGGAGCTGAGATGGTTCTGCAGGCTGTGGTGAGACCACGGTGAAGCTGTGCCCCTGCAGCCCATGGGGATCCACGGGGGATGCGGAGCTCCACCCACAGCCCGTGGGGGAGGTGCCCATGCTGGAGCGGGTGGATGCCTGGAGGAAGTTGTGATCCGGTGGGAGACCTGGTGGAGAGAGGAGGCTCCCGATTCCAGGCTGGAGGAGGACTGCATGCCGTGGAAGTGTGACCCATGCTGCAGTAGTTTTGGCAGGACTGCTGCTTGTGAGATTGGAAGCACCTTTGGAGAAGTTCATGGAGAAATGTCTCCTGTGGGAGACGACCCCACAGAGCAGCAGGGAAATGACTCCTGTCCCTAAGCAGTGGGAGAAACCATGGGCAACAAACTGACCCAAACCCCCATGCCCTGTCTCCCTGCGCTCTCCGTGGGAAGGAGGAAGGGGTTGGAGGAAAAAGGTGTTTTAAGGGCTTATTTTACTTCTCATTATCCTCCGCTGACTTTTTTAGTAAGAAATTCACTCTGTACCTCTTCAGTTGAGCCTGTTTTGCCCTTGGAGTGTTTCCTACCAGTCTTTATCTCAGCTCATGAACCCTTTGTTTAGTTTTTGTTTTCCTCTCCTCTGCCCAGCTGTAGCAGGGGAGGGTGAGTGAGTGACTGTTGTGGGTGCCTAGTGTTTGACCAGTGTCAAACCATGACAGTGGTAGTGGTGTTACTGGTGAAGCATTTGGGCACTGTGGGAGTAAAAAGTGGTGAAATGCAATAATTTTTCAAAATGCTGATAAAATTCCTTGGGTTTTAGGGTTCAGTAGTTAATTCTTTACCTATACTGTTAATAACAAGCTCGTTGCTTTTAGTTTTTGTAAATAAATCCAATCCAGCTTCAGAAAATGGAGCTTTCAAGTGTAACTGCTTCATTAGAATATGTAAACCAGAGCTTCTTACATCTGTCCAGACAATTCCATTGTTTGATATGATCATTACTTATTTCATGCTTCACATTAAAATTTTAGCCCTGAATTTTCATTAGTTAATTTTGTGCTGGAGCTAAATTAACAGAAGTTAAATAAAATTTAGTTTCTTTGGGAAAACTGTGAGCTGCAGCAGCAGTATGGGATATGATGTCTGTGTCACTGGAGAGATAAGTGAGCATCCAGGAGAAGTGATTTTCTAGCAGTCAGGAGTACTGAATTTGAGACTTTTGTTAGCAGGAGGTAGGCCTGATGCCTACCTGGAAATGAGGAATTAATTTGGCCTCTCAATATGAACTGTGCATCCCTCACTAAAGCCTTCTTTTTCCTGCTCTTTTCCTTTTAGCCAATAGCTCTTAGTTAGTTGGTAATTTTTTTTTATTTTTCCCACACGAAGCTGTGGGTGTGAATGTATGAGAATTTAATGAGGTAAATTGAGTAAATTTTTCACATCATAGTTCTTGAAGCAAAGTTAGCATAGAGCCAATATATTTTGGTTTTGTTGAGCCAGTGACAGTGCTGAAAATTTTAATCCCTTTGAGATGTTTCTGTCCTGAATTATTGTATTTTATCCATTGGTTTTGAGTTAGTGATATTTTTTGCTTCCCTTCCTGATAGGCCCTGATAGTTTATGTCCTTTCTTTAGGCAAAGGTGAGTAATCCAACAGTAGTGGTGCTGCTGGTTGGTGATAATTGATGAATATGTGGGGAATGATTTGTGTTGTCAGTGCTAGTAAACAAACATCACATTTAAGCTCCTTTGAGATAATAGAAGTGGAGAAAGGTTTAATGTGCTTAAGGAGTTATTGATCAGATAGACATTCTGGATGAAGTGGTACATGCTTGATAATAAAAGAGTGGTTTTTCTGTGCAAGAGGAATAACTTACTTAAAACCTGTACATTTCTTTATGTTGTTGATATTTGCCTGGGCTGAGTGAGCACTGCTGACTGTGTGTCTTCTTAAGTAATTGGTCATGATTTACTGGCAATAAGTATGTCGTGATGTTGAGAGGGACTCCCAAGTATCCATGGCACAGGATTTTTTTCTGTGTGAATACCAAGAGACACTAGCTGCTGGTGCTGATCTCAGAGGTCTGCCTGATTGCAGCTTCCTGCAGGTCAACCACAAGGACATTGTACTCTGGCCTCTGGCTGCATGCAGTATGCGCAATTTTTTTTTTTAACCCCTCCAGTTTCTACTATTTGCAAATTGCTGTTGCAAGTATGCCCTAGGACAGATTTTTTTATTTCTATATTGTGACCATAAGTTGCATTTGTAGGTTTTTCTTAATTTTGGTTATCCCAGTGTTCTAAATAAGAAAGAAAAATGTTTCTTTCACTGAGAGTTTGGGGGCTACATGATCAAGGAAGATATACTGAGAGAAACACTCTTCATTCTTATTTAGCCAGTGAAAAAATATTTAGCAGGAACTGAAAATTCAATGCAAGCAAAAGGAGAAATGTTGTAAATGTTAAGCTATGCACATAGTTTAACAAATACACAACAAATCGTGTGTTAAACAAATGGGAATTACTTTTTTTCCAACATTTTATGACAAGTATAATAATAGCAACACTAAAGAAGTTAATTCAGTTCGGGAAGATTGTCCAGATAAGTCAATTGCAGCAAAGAGATTTTGGAATGATAAGGGTAGTTGAGGGCTGGTTTTCAGCACTAGTTCATGAACTGACACCCTTCCTCTTTCTTTTGTCTTTGCATTAGTCATTACCTGTGAAATCAATAATGAAGTCTGGTATTGTTGCAGCAGATTTCATTTGTATCTTTTTCAACATTGAGGACTTTAAGCCACTAATTCTCAGCTGTGCTGTGGGGGTAGGAACCAGCCCCCCTCCTGGAGTGCTCTCATTTTTATCTTGGCTGCTGACATCTGTGATACACACAAGTGGTGATAGTTCTTCCAGTTTTGATGTTTCACTGTCGTATCTGTCTGTGCATACATACTAGAAATGTAATAATATTGTGATATTTTCTGTATACACTTGCTCCTACTGGTAGACTAGAATGAGCAGAAAATACGTTTTTAGGGTTCTCTACCATAGGTTCTGCTCTCTGCCGAGGTTTGGATAATGCCCTGGGTTCTTGTATCTTGAAGTATTGTCTTGCTTTCTTTGATAATAAGATAATGTGTTAAAGATACAGCAGATAATGATGAAAGATTGGAAAAAGCATTGTTTAAACGCTAGTGTTTTTTGGGTTTGTGCAGGACAGGATAACTTCAGGATGCTGATCTCATCGTGTTTTAACAGCCCTTCCTGTCTTTGTGTCACCAGCTTATTGTTAAAACAGAGGAAGATTCTTTATTTTACTGAATAGCAAAAAAAATCAATGAGGAAACAGAATAGAAGAAGCACTCTATATTGCGAACTGTCCTTTGTGGGAAAGATTTAGGTGTACATGTCTTACGAGTGGCACAGCAAGTCAAACTTCTGTGGTTACTCCTGGTATACTGCTATCAAAAAGATGGTTGTGGTATTATCTTTCCTTTCCCCATGCTGCCAGAAGTGATTTTGTGGCAGTGTAGTAAACACACTGAATCATAAAATTGCTCTGAATTAGCACAGTACTCCCTCTTCCTTCCAGCTTTGGTTAATTTTAACCTTGAGCTAGTTGAAAAATGCTTGGTTTTGTGTAAGCAAGAGGGCACACAGGGTTGAGTACTCAGGGGAAGTTAAGAAATTAGCAAATGTTAAAGTAAAAACTTTGAATAAATGCAAAGTCATATCTTTAGGGCAATGCTGAAGTGGCAGGTTGTAGCTTGAGTGCAAAACAATAAAATACCTTAAGTGAAAACGGATGCAGAGTTATAAGTGGGAAAAGAGCAAGGATGCAAAATTCTTGTTGTGGATTGTCAGAGCCACAGCTGCTGGTTTGCATTACTGGAGATAGATTGGTCATGAGCTCATGTGGTTCAGCTGACTCTTGGTAGTCTGACTCTTCCCACAAGTTTCAGTTGAGTTTTAGCTGAGGCAGAGAATTGAGTTATTTTTTTACTGGTTCTTTCATTTATCTTTTCCTGGACTAATAGTTTCTCTCATCTGCATAATGAGTCACACTCATTAGCTTATTTGCATGGACAGCCCAGACTGTATCATGATCATATTTCTTATGCCTTTGAGGAATCTTGTCAGCAGCAGTAGCATCACAGGGCCTGGGTCATCGTTATCTCTCTTGCCAAGACAGCCATGGGACCTGTGTGGGAATCTCTCCCAGAGTGTCTGGTGTGAAGTGTCACAGCTGCACTGCATTTCATGCAGGAACATGGCTGTGCAGGTTGCATGTTTGGGTTGTTGCAAAATGTCGTTGTGGAAGTGGCTGCTCTGGTCTAGCAGAGTTCACCCTGCATGTTGATATTGGCACTAGTGAGTCCCTTTGGGGAAAGAAAAAAGTAAGAAAATTAGGATTTTTTAAAATGTTGATTTCATGTTTATAAAGCAAAAAAACCCCCCAACAAACACAACATAAGATTGTGGTTTGCTGTTAGTGTCTAGCATGTAATACTTTGCCTGTTTTTTTTCTTTTCCCAGAGGAGATTTTTCACTATGATGACATCAGTCTTGATTAATCTTGGCTGTTGGCTAGCTCAAGTCTTGGAATATAGGAACTGAATTTTTCAACAGAGAAAAAGTACTTGAAGGGAAACATTATATTTTGAAGTCCTGGTACAGATTTGTGTGGTGTAGCTGGAAGAGTGGTGATTGAAAACCAAGCTGATTAGGTGTTGGCTTTGCTGCAAACACTGATGTTTTTGTGCTGACCTATTCCTTTGGTGCTATGTCAGGATAAAAATATTTCTTTAATCTATGATCTCTAGTTTATGGAATTACAGGATTTCCTCTTGTCCTTAATTCCAGTCCATATCTGTCTTCTGACATATCCTTTGTACTGCAAGAAGGAAACAAGTTTTAACAAATTTTTACTAAATTGGTACTCCGTTCTTGAAACTATTGTGGTCTCTCTTGGTTTTTGCCTCCCTTGGAATTGCAGTGGTAGAAGGAAAGTCTGTTTTTACTGAGGGGTCGCCCTAGGTCACAGCCTAGGATGTTAGTGCAGTCTGCAGAGGGGAGACACTTGGCTCAGCTCAGCCAGCTGGAATGCAGGGCTGGTTGTGTTACTCAGGAGTGTGCAGCTGTTCCCTGCTCAGTCCAGTCGTGCTCAGGGCACGAAGCCCTGGAATACAGACAGTGGCCTGGTTTTGAGGGGGATGTCTCTGAGCAGAGGAAAGAGAATCTTCTGCTCCTGGAAAAGCTTTTTGAATTACTGTTCTCCATGTAGAAGTAGGGAAAAGTAGCATGTTAACAATGGAAAATCAGTTCAGAGTAACTTTGAATCTAAAAAGAAAGAAAAAATCCTTGTCAAGCAAGCTTTCATTTTATGCATATATTACCTACCTCAGGAAAAGTATTCAAGTAGTTAGGAGATTTTTTCAACATGGTGGCAGTTTTTGTACTTCCACCTATAAAACTGCAGTCTTTCCAATCATAGAATTCAAAAGGTGTCAAGAAGGCATAAAACAGTTTTTCTATAAATAAAAGTGTAATAATATTGAGGTTTTATACTATTGGATAGTCTGGTGGTTAAAAGAAAGATCACACTGTCACAAGAAACTGAGATGTACCTGATAATTTTTCCCTCCTGGTTTGCACATGTGATATACATTTTAAAACTGCATTAACTTAGATTAGCATGATGGCAGGCATGAAAATTTTGTAAAAGAGGTTAGGATGATTCCTTGTTTTAGGGTAGATTGAGGAAATGTTCTTTACGTGATTTGTAAGTGTGGCTTGGGGGGATTTTAGCCTCACATTCTGAGGAAATGAAGCTGAGGCATTGGCCAAGCCAGCTAGAGGGACTTCTCCCTGCCCATAGCTTTGTAACACTTTGACAGTTTGAACTAATTTGACAGGAGGACGGGGGCCTGTACAGGGACAAATGCTTTGTTACTGCTGACAGTGAAGGGGAGAGTGCAGTGGAATATCAGTGTTTGTTACACATCAGAAAATCCACATCCTGAGGTGTACATCCTGAGACCAGAAGGCCCAAGAAGTCAGGATCATTGGGTTTGCTGTTTTCCAAACTGTTGGTTTGTGAAAAGTTGTGGATATTTGCTATGAGCTATTAGCAGGATGATGTATTGGGGTGAAATATTGGTGAAGTAGCCAAAAGCATGCAATAGGTACATCTACTATGTGACCTCATCTGCTACATACGAGTTGTCAGAACCTTATTTCTAACCAATGTCAGTGATTCATTGACTCATTGATCTCTTTTTTTTTTTTTTTTTTCCCATGTAAAAAGGAGTTTAAAGCAGCTGGAGTGTTGTGTTTGTAAACATTCTTACTGTTGTCTTTATTCCAGTAATATGTCTGATGCTCTGGCCAATGCGGTGTGTGAACGCTGCCAGACACGGTTCGATCCTGCAGAGAGGATTGTGAACAGCAATGGGGAGCTCTACCACGAGAACTGCTTTGTGTGTGCTCAGTGCTTTCGGCAGTTCCCAGAGGGACTCTTTTATGAGGTGAGTTTTCAGACTGGTTGGAAGAGAAGAGAAATAGCTGTGGTAAAATGCAAGGAATTCTCATTTTTCTTGGTTTAATTTCTTAGCCTTAAATAAACATTTGTTGCCATTTTTTTGAGGAGCTTCCAACTTAATTTCTCTTCTTTTCATATATTCTTTCAATAACAGCAAAGGCTGCACTTTGGGTAAAACGCATTTCAAAAAGAAAATAAAAAGTGTTTTGGTAATCATCACAGAATCACAAAATGGTGTGGGTTGGAAGGGACCTTACAAATCATCACATTCCAAACCCTGCCATGGGCAGGGCCACTTTACACTGGACCGGGTTGCTCAAAGCACTGTCCAGACTGGCCTTAATGTTTAATTAGACATAAGTGAATTTTTGTCTTTATTTTTAGACATATTGTAGCAAACAGTTCTGGTTGAGCAACTGAAATAAGTGAACCCATTTAAAAGCTAGGTTGAATTTTTTTTTCAGAGTATGCACAAGCACGTATTTTGAATAACACATTATTTTAAACTTGCTGTATTTTATTTTGATGTGAGGACTAGCCTCGTGTAGGAGGAGTAGTAGTTCTGAACTAAACTAAAGCAAAAATGAAATTAAAGGCAATTATAGGAAAAGGATTGGGGTATTCTTCAGGATTTTTACTGTTTAGTAGTAGTGTTGCTATTCATTTAGCTGTGCAAATTCACCATGAGGATGAAGCCATATGTGGATCTTTCTTTAAGAAGAACATTTAGGAGTTGAAAAACAAGTGTGTAGGGCGCTAGAAGTGGAAAATTTGACTGACCTTGGCTAAATGCTCATGTTAATGGAAAATCATGTTGAACTGTCAAGATGTAAAAGTAGTTCAATTATTCATGAGGGCTCCTTTTCTCTTGTTTTGTTTGCAGTTTGAAGGTAGGAAGTACTGTGAGCATGACTTCCAGATGCTGTTTGCTCCTTGCTGTGGGGAATGTGGTAAGAAGTGGCAGATACCAACACCAGGGCTTGACAACTGCAGGGCTGTGCAAACCTTGCAGCATTGCTGTGACATCCAGCCTTGGGCTGGGATTGTTGGGGTTGCTTTAAAGAGTCAGGAGCTGTGGGTGGGAACAAAGCTTGACACTGGCAGTGATTCTGGGTTATCCTGGTTATGGGAATAATTGGGTTTTTTTCCAAAGTTAGACTGTAATAGTAATTATGGAATTAAAAGGGGAGGACTGTGAAGGACAGTAGATTTTGATAAGACTGTTTTCTGCATGCATCTCATGCTTTCCTTTTGCAGGTGAGTTCATTACTGGCCGTGTTATCAAGGCAATGAACAACAACTGGCACCCAGAATGTTTCCGCTGTGAGCTCTGCGATGTAACCCTTGCTGACCTGGGTTTTGTGAAGAATGCTGGCAGGTAAGATGGAGCAGGAAGTCAGAAAGTTTTATCAGTGTGTTACTGACACAACTGTGAGGTGCTGAGAGTGGTCAGTTAGTTTTACGCTGAGAAGGAAAGCTTGAAAAAGGTAGAGAAGAAACTTTAGGAATAACCTGTTAGGTGGAAAGTTCTTCATTCAATGAAACATGTAGAAACTCAAATTGTAGTGGCTAGTGAATGGGTTCTGGAAAAAAAAGGAATTTCAGGCAGAAGACAGATTTCAGGGATTTCAGGCAGTAGGCTGCATAATAAGTGAGAAAAAGGGATTACATGATCTCAGGCAGGCTGTTTATCAAATGGGCTGTTGAGCAGGAAATCAAGATGTAGCAAAAGGCCAAAATAATAACACAGTGATTACAGCAAAGTCTTTTCAGCCTGTGATTCCACTGGTCTTCAGAAATCATTCATTTTAGATGCAGAAATATAAAAATGAATCCTAGAGATCGATTAATGCATTTAATTCAGAAATAAGAAATAAAAACACAAAAGGGAGCTTATACAAAAGCATACTATTATAAGAAAATAAGACTATTCAGCAGTTAGCAGGTAGTGTTGCTCAATTCAGAGTTAATTTAAGGCTTTCATATGTTATGAGCAAAGCCTTGTAGTTTCCTAGAGTTTGTATTTTCGCTAACTAAATGGTGAAAGAAGGAAGAAAAGATCATATATTTGTACATGTCCAGCAGGGAGCCCTCTCAACTCCCTCTTCTTTTTCATACTGCATACAATCTCTGCCTTAGTTTTTTGAGCTGGGCATAATTGATTTTCTTTTGGCACCTCATCTTGCTAGAATGGGCTGTTGGAATAGCACTTAGGGTGTTTTGGGGAAGCAGTCAGGATAAAAGCAGTACAAGCAAGATAAGGTATGTTAGATTTTGTAATTTGTGGACCAAATTTTAAATGGTGAGAAACTCATTCCCAAAAGCATAGCAGAGAGATAGGTATGTATATCTATGTAATAGTATATTTCAACTGTCACGTGATTTCCTATAATATTTATCTCCATAGCATTGAAGCAGTTTTCTAGTAAATATTATTCGAAACTCTTGCATTCTTTTTTTCCCTTTTCATTGTACCTGGTCTACCCTAGTCTGCCTGTCACTTCCAGGCATATTCTGCTGGATGCAGTTTGTATCATGAGAATAAAGATAATCCCTACTCTATCCATTGTGAAGGAATAGTCTTGGTAGATAAGTCACAAAAAAGAACTGTAAACCATGTTAAAGCTAGGAATAGTTTCTGTCTTATTTTCTGTCCAGGCTGGGTTCATTGCTTCATTTTGGTCCTTTTTTTTTTCTTGTCTCCATTTAGTACCAATTTTCTCTGTATTACATATAAACACTTGGAATTCAGAGACTTGAACAAGATGCGCAAATGTGGGGATTTGTGCCTTTTCATCAGGCAGATCTACCTCAGGAGTGGATCTCTACTGCTAGCACAATGTGAAGTTTTAAATAAGGCTCTATGCATTGTGCAGTGGAAGCACTCAGTGTTTTGGGAATAAAGTTCTTTGAAGAAAAATAAATTCATGGGTCCATTTCCTTCATTGTCCCATTCCCTATTCCTAAGTGCTCAACCCTCGGTTTCATTTCTTGGAAATCAGTAGAGCTGTCCTTCTGTTTGCAGTTTCAGCAGTACAAACACATGTATTCTCGATGGCCAGAGGGGTTCTTGATAATGGCAGCACCATAAAAACAGAACTTCCCTTCTCAGGATGAGTTTGACTCTGGTTGAACTGTCTTGCTGCATATTTGTGCTGTCAGCTGGTTTTGGTGGAAGAGTGTGCTCTTAAGACGAGACACTGACGCTAACAAGAGTCATGTTCACAGTTCAGATTTAGCACTTAGTGAGCTTTCATTTGTCTTACCCTCATATGTTTGAGGCAACATTACGGTCTTTTTAATACAAAACAGGTTGCACAAAGCCTCACGGAATTTCTCAGCTACAAAAAAATACATGATGGGGTCTAACGCCCCATTGAGGCTGGTGAGGCAGGAGGTGATGCGGTTGCTGAGGGCCAGGAGACGCTGTGTTTCACAGGAAGCTTTGCTCCTGTTGTAATGGAGAATATAAATGTAGCGATTGACGTGATAAGGTACAAAGCAAATTAGAAAGATCATCACGACCATGATGATCATTTTGACAGCTTTTTCCTTCAGGTGTTTCTCAACTCTGTTCCCACTCTTCAGGCTCTGGATGATGAGTAAGTAGCAAGTCACAGTGGTAACAAAGGGGAAGGTGAATGCCACTGCTAAGGACACGAGGGCGTGACGCGAGGCCTTTTCTCTGTAGAGCTGCAGGCAGACAGTTGTGTTTTTCATGTGGACCGTCTGCACATTGAGCAGCAGAGGTGCCATTGCCACGCCAACGATGACCCACAGAAAGACACAGGCTGCATGGGCATACCAGGACCTGCGGAGCTTGATGGACTTCACGGGGTGCACAATGGCCAGGAAACGGTCAACACTGATGCACATCAGGAAGTAGATACTGGCATACATGTTGAGGTAAAAAAGGAAGCCGGTGAGTCTGCATGGGATCTCACCAAATGGCCAATGGTTACCAGAAAAATGGTATACCAGCCGGGTGGGAAGTATCAGCACAAAGGACAGGTCAGCCACAGCAAGATGCATCAGGAAAATGTTGGCAGGTGTGCCTGACTTTTGGTCCCGGATGAAAAGCCAAAGAGCCAGGGCGTTGCCAGCAAAAGCCAGGATGAAGTCCAGAAAGTAGAAAGTGGCAAAAATCATGTTCTCAAGGTGTGTCTCTTTGCCACATTGCTCTGATGTTTCCAAAGCAAAATTTGATTGATTTGAGCAATTGAAGAGCAGGCTTGAAGCTGCTGGCCCATTCATTTTTCCCCACAGTTCTGAAGAAAAAAACGCCCTAAATGTGAAAGAATTAAGACAGTAAGAGTCTGGGTTTGTGGAAAACAAAAAAAACCACCCAACTAAACACCCTAAAACCCACACATGAAAATCAGCAATGTCTCTTGTTTGCTAGTGTTTAGTATGGCAGATCAGTCTGAATTTAAACCTTATATTAGAATTCTGAATACCTTCTGCTCAGCTGAGTTTGCCAGAGCAGTAATTCCTGTGGAAGGAACCCCAATGAAGAGCTGGCTAGCTGGTGATGAGCTTGTCTCCAGCCTGTGCTGAGGTCAGTTGTATAACCAGGCAGTGAGATGTTTGTGTGTCTGGTTAAGAGGAGTAGGAGTGAGTTCTGTATATCTAACTAGAAAGTATTTGCCATGTTTCAGTTTGAAAGCCTGATTCAGGACTGAAGAGTTCCCAAGGAGCTGAGCTTTTCTGAGCACAGGCATCTGTTGTAATGTGGTCTAGCTTAGAATATCTGTCTTGTTCTTAAAAGAGATAAAAGACACATCAAATATTGCTATTATTAAAAACATCCACAGGGTTCCTGAAAACCTTTGAGCATTATTTTAGCCTAAAATCCTTCATTTAAGGCAAATGCACCTAGTTCCAGTATAGGAGGAAACTTTTCAGATGGGTAGCAACATCCTTTTGACACCGAATTGACTCGGGCAAGATTTTAAGTAATGCCCATGCTGTCAGTCACCTGTCAAAGTGTCATCCTTCCCTGCAGCTTTTATCTTCCACCATAGCTCTCTCTTTTCCTCCCTCAAAAACCTGAGCTTCACTGTAGCTTATCCAGGGCCTTTTCCAAGTAGAAGCTTTGTAAAACTGATCTTAGATTTGCCAGTCTCTGTTTGCAATGTCCTGAACACCATCAACAAGAAGTGTGATGGGATTTTCTAAGCACCTACCCATGGTTTTTTATATGTTGCTTGTCTGTGGGTAAAGGTGGTAGGGAAATGCAGGTGGTCTAAAATTCCAGCATTGTCACTACTACTTGGATTCCTTGGAAGTGTTACAATATGTGCAGCAGTACCTCCATTTTGCTCACCACTGGATTTTGTACTGACTGACCATTTCTCCATAGTATTCAATACCTCTTTAAATCCATCCATTATGCACTGTGTCCACCTCCCCAACAGAACTCATTGTTCAGATATCTAAAAATATTGGGATCATAGAGAATGTGAAATGGGATTAAGGACAAACAAACATATTGGAAAGTGTTAGAAAATTCCAAGGTAATTAATATCTTCAGTTTGGCTGCTGTTACTTTCAGGTGATCAGAAACCTGGAATAGCTGGAGATTAACATGCTGGATTACTTCTGTTTGGTTCACAGTTGAAGAGACAAAGTCAACAGCATGGAGACTGGATGAAATTCAAAAATTGGAAGTTCTTCCTATGGCCACAGAGGGCCCTTCTTACTTCATGCATTGCCTGAATACCCTTCTGGATTTGGGTATTTATAGCAAGTTGCTATCTTGCCATTACTTGCAATTGCATGTACAAGGAAGACTGTACAGCCCTTTTGTCCTTATCTATAAAAATACTTGTGAAATTGTGCTTTCACATACAAAAGGAAAATGCCCTACTGTGGGGGTTTTTTATGTGAAAGTCACAAGTTTACAGAGGAGGCCACAATTTTTTGTTCATGTTATTCATTTGTCCCTTACAAAGTAAAACCTGCAAGTATTCTTGAACCCAAGAGTTTAAAGTTTGTATGTGATAGTATTTGTATGTGATTGACGCACATACCTGTCCTCCCTGGATGGAATGAGTTTAAATATGTATTTTTCTGTTGCATACCAAAGGAGAAACACATGAGACCGTGCCTTTTTACTGGCTGTTAATTTATGATGGTGCTTATCACCTCGTGTGCTAGCTTTAAGCCTTTTTTTTTGTCAGGCTCATAATTTAATTATGCTTTTTGTCTGCAAAAAGTGTAAATTAGGTGATCTTTATGTACACACCTGTTGGGGGTAGAGTGGTCTCATGGCTAAATCCATGGTTGTGACACCTGAGCAAGCAGTAAATGCTGGCTTGGAGCAACTGAAAAAGCAGAAACCAGGGTTGTCTGATGGAGCAGACTGGGGTGGCTCTTGTCTTATTGATAATGCTTTAAATCAGTTCCCAAAATGAAAGAGTAAGCAGACTTTTCCCTGTTTACAAGCTAATTATTAGGGATTTAACAGTGTGATACACTGAACTAATTCTATTTGAATTGATTTCCTAGGGCAGATCTTGGAAATTCAGATTCAGTTGCATGTCAGTGCCAGACTTCGAAGTTGAGAGTTTTATCCTTACTGATAACGGCATTGAGTCTACTATGGATTTCTATACAGATGTGCTTTTGGTGCAAAATGGTGTGGGTTGGAGTAGAAGGGAGAGTGTCAAAGCTGTCTGGAAGCCCAGTATGTCAGTGTCAGGAAGAGTGAGGCTTAGAACTAATAAAATTGAAATAGATTCAGTCTTTGCAAATGATGGCCTTCATAGGAGAGCTGCTGTTATCTAATTTACTTTTTAGAGCAAAATGAAGGGAGATGTTTTTCATTATCTGGTTAGAAGTTACAGAAAAGGGAAGTGCTCCTCTTTCTAATTTTGATGATGTTTTAAGGTAAAAGGAAATTTTAATTACAGCTTGTTTTTTGGTTTGGTTTTTTTTTTTTTTTGTAATTCTAGTTATGGGGTGAAAATAGTGGTGTAACACTTGAGTAGGTTCAGAAAAAAGCCAACATGTCACTAGAATTAATTGTTTGGCTTATTTTTAGACTTTACATGTTTTCAACAAAATTGTACAGCTTTAGAAAAGTAATAATTCTCTGACAGTGTGTTCTCTAGAATGTGTTGAAAGCCCTTTGCAGTTATTTGCAATTCCACTCCTATTCTCCTTGGATTTGTCTTAAAACTTTAGAATAAATGTGTTTAGGTTTTTTATATTTACAGACAAAGCACTGGGATTCCTATAGTCTGTATAAATGCTAAGAGCAAACTAAAAACCTTCACAAATGACCTAGAATGTGTAGTCTGTGTTAAGGAGAATGGTGCAAAAGGCTTTCATTCCACAGACAGAAAACTCCTTTAGGAGTCTGGCTCATTATCCAGTAATTTCTGCTTGAACTGCACTCTTGATGTTGTGTGAATATTTAGTGATTTATGTATTGCTAAATAGAGCACTGTTCTGGACTGAGCCATTATCCCAGGCCTCCCAGGGCTAATGGGGATGTCACTGCTCATTTGAAATACATGCATGCACACTGACCATATTTCATGCCCTGTTTCTCTTCTGCTCAGAAACAAGAAAGGGAACAATCCACAAGGCTGTCAGTATGGACATAAGGCAATCACTCTTTCAGCAGATGCTCTTGTCTGTCATTAATGAAGGAACTAGCAGGAGAAATCTTTAGCTCATTGTACACAGTTACCTGGCTAGTTTGGAGCTTTTGTTTGCCCAGTGCAGATAAACTGACCTATATGTTAGGGTGTGTGGTAGGTATGAGAAATTCCTGTTCTTGGTCTCAACTAGAGCCATTTCTGGTGTGATTACACAGCTTTGTGCATTTTTATGATTATGAGTTTAGCATCTTGTCAAATTAGTGTCTCCTATCTTTCCCTCAAAGTACTCTTCATTAGAAATAGTCAGTTTCTAACTGAGGTTATTCTCCTGAAAATCACTCTCTGCTTATTTCAGCTGAAGTACTTGGTTTTTGTGAGCATCAAAGCAGTGTCAGAGAACACTAGACATACCATACAACTGGGACAAATGGATATACATTAGGTACAAAAGTTTGAAAACCTTTTTTGTTTTGAAGGAATGATGTAAAGAAAGGTGAGGGAATTATTCTTTGAAGTTCAGAAATTGCTGTCTATTCCTAGATTCAGACATTTCCATTATATTCATCCGCCTCGGTATGTGTTCTGCTCCTCATTGGCACCAGCTAAAACTAATGCCATTAGGAAAGCTCCTAAAAAAAAAAAAAAAGCTCCTTAAGCCCCTACTAACAAAAGTTGGTCTCTTACCTCTTTACAATGCAGTCCTATGGGTGGAGTATAGGGTCCTTTTGGGGAATATTCAGCGCACTCCTTCTGATGACAGCAAACTTAGGTAGAAGCCGAGCAGAGCAAACAAGATGATTCCAAGAGAGTGCAGAGTTGCTGAGAGCAGAGAGGGGAGCCCCTCTATATAGTGTCCTCCTCGCTCTGATAGCACATTATCAGCTCAGTCACACAACAGCAGGGGACAGGACACCCCAGCACTGAGGAGCAGTCTTCATCCCAGCTGAGCTCTTGGCACCGGGGCTGCTGCTGCTGGTATAGATATGAGTATCCTGCATGAATATTCCAGTGTTCATGGTGCTTACTGAAGGCTGCTACTGAACTCCCAGCCCTAAACACAGAATCCTTGGAATCCCCTGATTATTTTAGGAGGGTGGAGAGTTGCATTGTTTGGGGGAAATCTAGTATTAGCAGACACAACAGGACATTTCAGAATGGGATAATTCCATAATGGTGTGGAGGGGGAGAGGGTGAGAGAGAGGGGAGGCTGCTATGGTAACAGCTTAGCCTGTCTAACACTTCCCTTTGGTTCCAATAGAGAGGGTCTGTGGGAGGGCAAAGGGTTTGTGAGTGGGGAGGGGGTTGATAATGGTTTATCAGTGCAAATGGCTGAAGGCATCTCATTCAGCTGAATGAGAGGGGTCTCTTTCAGGACTCTTGCTTCGGGGTCCCCATGTCCAGCCCCGTATAATTACTCTGCATTCGACAGTGTTGAATAAAATTGATGCCTTTATGCTGAGATGAGCACAGCTGCATGTTTCCTTATAATGGGGTGCTGTCTGCTTTTTCTGGACTCCGTCTGGGCGGACAGTACTTCCAGCCCTGGACAGAGACACTTGCTGAGAGCAGGGCTCAGATTTGGAGAAAATAATAATGATACTTAGCACTTAGACAGGCACCTGCCAGCTGAGAGTCATAAATGTTTGAGGCCTCACAACAACATGTGTTGTATTCTTAACCCCATTTCACAGATCTATGGGTAAGTAATTTATCACAGCAGAATTTTGGAAGAGGCCCTGTGAAGAACCTGCTACTTATTCCATAGATCTGCCCTTTCCATTTGAACCTTTTCTTTTGCCTGATGTGTTTTGAGAATGACCTTTAAAATCTCAGTGAGTTTTTGACATAGTGATACAGTGAAAGGAATTAAGCAGACTTGTTGGTTTTGGGACAACGCAACTCACAGAAGTCATTCTCTCTCGTTTTTCTTTTATCATAAATTCTTCCCAGCCCACAGCATTGCAGCTAGAGGGATAGGGAATAGGCAAGTAAACTGAGCAGCTTCTCCTCAGAGCTGCTAAATATTGGGATAAAACCAATAGCTTCCATTAGCGTTCATAATTTTTTTTATGCCTTTACCTGAGCTTTTCTACCAGAAATTTGGGTCATCTGCCTGTTTAGAGGTGTATTTGTAATGTGTTCAAGAACATATGCTAGGAATGCAGCTGCTTTAACCACGTAAAATTGCATAGTTCTTAATTTTATTTAACTTAGGAGTAAAAGGAATTTTTAGGCAAGAAGAGTTCTCTTGTTCGTCCTAGATATTGAGGACTAAGGAATCCAGCCATGGTAAAAGGCATTCAAGCAATGCACTTTGGCTTGATCCATTGTATTCTCTCTCCTTGGCTCCCTCCCAGTGCTGTAATGCCTCTGTTATGGTTGGATCCATTAGCTATAGATAGAGGGTGTTGCCGCCTTTCCTTGCCCAGCTATCAAAAGATCTAGAGGGTTGGAAAGGATCCCTAGAAGAATGACTGAGTGATACCTCTGATGGCATATAAATCCATGAATGCTGGAGTAGTATTCTAAGGAAATACAACTGTGTGACTGCTTTATATTCCTATTCTTCTCAGTGCAACTGGTGTGAAACACTGAATTATGTTTAGTCTGACCTCAGAAGACAGTTTTGTTACATAAAGTACTTCCTACAGTATGTAGTACATGTTGTTTTAGGAGAAAGAGTTTTTTAATATTTTCTTTCATTTACTTTGTTCAACCAGGCACCTGTGCAGGCCATGCCACAACCGTGAAAAAGCTAAGGGACTGGGCAAGTACATCTGTCAGAAGTGTCACTTGATAATTGATGAACAGCCTCTGATGTTTAGGAATGATTCCTACCATCCAGATCACTTCAACTGCACCCACTGTGGGTATGTTGTCATATTGTAAACTCTGACAAAAATGGAAAGAGACAAACAGTTGAGTAGTAGTTCACTTTAGACCTTCGCAAGGTCTAAACTTTGCTGTCTTCACATTGTTGAGCAAATAGAAATTGTGTAAGGAGAAACTGAAATAAGTTTTAAAAAGCTACAGGAATTTTAGTTTTATTTTGCAATTCAATATTCCCTTATTCTAACATTGGATAATGCTAGTCTATAATGAAAGTGAAAATAGTTCCTTGGCATGAATTTATCTGAAAGGCTGGGTGCAGATTACCATGGTAGAGTTTTCCAAAGATAGGCATTACCAGGCTGTCCAAAATAGTTTCACTTTGAATTCCTGGATAGAAAAAAAAAAAGATGGCTTGATGAGCTGTGTCACTGTCCATTGCCACGCTGATACCTGTCTGACCTGAATCACTAACCATGAAGGCATTTTAACTGGGCACTACAATACTGCCCCAGAATGGGTAACAGTGCAAGTAAATGTCTCAGTGAGGAGCACTGCTGGGGTGGTTCTTGAACCTGAGCTCTCCCATCCAAAGACACCTCGAGTCTTAGCATGACGCCGTAAGTGTCCATGTAAGTGCACCTTGTATGTCTGTGTGAGTATCCAGCTGCAGACATGATGTTCCACGTACGTTCTTGTCTGGCAAACTGAGAAGGCAATTCTGTAAAGATGAGTTGAGAATAATTGTATTTCACTAGCTAAATTTAATGACTGCATTTGTAGTGTGAATGTTGCCTAAGTTAACTTTCAAGTTCAGTCTTCCAAAGCTTCTCCTGGGCGTTGAAGAATTTCCCTGAGTGTTCTTACCTGGGGGTGTTTGTGTTCCCAGAAAGGAGCTGACAGCTGAGGCACGGGAGCTGAAGGGAGAGCTGTACTGCCTGCCCTGCCACGACAAAATGGGGATCCCCATCTGCGGGGCCTGCCGCCGGCCCATCGAGGGCCGCGTGGTCAACGCTCTGGGCAAGCAGTGGCATGTGGAGGTGAGGCCTCTGAATCTGAAACTTCAGGAGCTGGTTTGGAAGAGGATAGTGCTGTTTGCAAGCTATAGACATGCAAGTGGTGAATTCAGACAAAACCCAGTTGCTTATGTTTGGGATTGTCTTCACCTTTTGTGAGTGAATGAGTTAGAGCAGGGCCATCAGAGTTCCTAAGAAAGCTGTTTTCTCAACTGTAATAACCTTAATTTTGAAATTTTTCAAGATCCTTGCAGCCTAGTGTTCACTCAAAAGCATTTACTTACTAATAAATTTACATATTTTTATGATGTACTTAGATATATCCTCTCCAGTTCGAGTTACTAGGCATATAACAGTGTTGGACTTCTTACTGAAAGCTGAGCAATTCTTGCTTTTTAAGCCTTTTCAGCACATTGTTTCTATAACTTTCAGCTGAACCATCACAACTTGCTCTGAAGATTTTTAGTGATCTTTATTTCAGTCATTTATGCCTCCTAGGGCTTGACCTGAGAGAGATGCTGCTGCTCATTTGAGGTGTATTCATACCAATTATGTTTATATTCCTGCTTCTCTTCCCTGAAACAAACAAGATAATAGTCCACAAGTCTACCAGGATAGACATAAGATGATTGCCCTTCCAGCAGGTCTTCCACCTATCTTTACTACAACTCCTAACTACTATAAATAGACTAAATACCTCTGGGGTTTTTTTGGTTGGTTTTTTTTTGCTTCCATAAAGATCTTTCCTGTCTCTGCTTCATTAAAGCATTAAGAGGTAACAGCTTTAAAGGGAAAGAGGCAGATTTAGGTTAGATAATTGGGAAGAAATTCTTCCCTGTAAGGGTACTGAGGCCCTGGCACAGGCTGCCCAGGGAAATTGTGGCTGCCCCATCCCTGAAAGTGTCCGAGGCCAGGTTGGAATGAAATGAACCTTAAGGTCCCTTCCAACCCAAACTGTTCTGTGATCAAGTGTCTTGTATTGAGCTATAGTCCATTGCCATGTTTTTCCCTGGTGATGGGAAAGTTGTTTTGCCTGCCATGGAATTTTGGTTTTGTTCTTTTACAGCATTTTGTTTGTGCCAAATGTGAGAAGCCATTCTTGGGGCACCGACATTATGAAAAAAAAGGGCTGGCCTATTGTGAGACTCATTATAATCAGGTAAATTCAGCCATCTCTGCAGTAGGTACTTGTGTCTGGCAAATGCTTTTTCATGTTTTATATATGCAAAGCTATGCAGATTTTGTGTAACCTGAATTTGTAGAGGCAATGAAATATTAAGAAATTAGTCAGATTTAACAGAAAAATAATAGTTTTTCTTGGCAGAAAAATGATACTGAAAACAGAATAGAAATGTCTTGGGGACACTGATTTTATTTTGTGCTATTGACAGAGAATCACTGACTGTGTGTTGAGATTAAAATCTCTGTAATTTTACTTCTAATTTATTTGTGTGGGCTTTTTTGATAATTACTTGTTTCTGTGGGCCTGAGGCAACTGTTGTGTTGTCTAAAATACAGAAAAATAGATCAATTAAAAAAAATAGAAAAGCCAATCAAACCCTGTTTTTTCAGTATGATTTGACTGAACAACTTTTTGGTTTGGTATTTTCTTCTGTCAGATAAATGACTCTCATAAGAGGTAAGTGTTGCTATTCTGATAGTAGCTGTATTTTTGCAGTAGTTCTATTTTGGTGTTTGCAGTTGAGCATCAGGAGATGTTTGTCTATGCTAAGCATAATACTCTACCCATCCTTTCTTCAATTGCCACATATACAGGACTTTAAGATCCCATAACAGTACTAGAGTGTGAGGCATCAACAAAAAAGGTTTTGTAGTATTTACTGGTGTGAGATCCAAGGAACATAGACTATTTGGCAAGTGTATGAGAGGTTATTCAGAAGATCTAAATTGGTATATTTGGGGGCCACTGCTGTATCTGGGAATTCTTTGATTATTAGTATTTAATGTTCACACCAGCTGTGTAATTTGGGAACTGTGTGTAGTCAGCAACATGAGTTCCTATTCTTACTTCTTTTTCTGTGCAGCTCTTTGGAGATGTCTGCTACAACTGCAGCCATGTGATAGAGGGAGATGGTAAGATTTGTTCTCTCCTTGTTTTGGGTTGCTGTCCTTGTTTCATTTGTTAGTGCAGCTGTTGCAGTCCCACAGTTGCAAGACCAACAGTGTTTGTTTTCACATCTGGCCTCATTTGAATTTGGGTATAAACCTGAATTCAAATAATCCGTCCATTTCCTCTTAGTTGGTGCTTTTACTTTTGCAGTGGTATCAGCTCTTAACAAGGCCTGGTGTGTGAATTGCTTCTCCTGCTCCACCTGCAATGTCAAGCTCACTCTGAAGTAAGTCAGTGTTTATATTTTCAACCATGTGGGGCATTTGCCCCTAAGGCAGGGCATCAGCCTGGAGGAGCCATGAGCCACTGCTTTTCTGAAGGCAAATATATCTTTTCTCTGTG
Source organism: Acrocephalus scirpaceus scirpaceus (assembly GCA_910950805.1). Lineage (NCBI taxonomy): Eukaryota > Metazoa > Chordata > Aves > Passeriformes > Sylviidae > Acrocephalus > Acrocephalus scirpaceus. Next base: position 19,414,702 of record OU383781.1, read on the forward strand.
AGGGCAGGTAACTATAATTCCACTGATTTCAGCACTGAAAGGGAGCTGACACTCAGCATCCTCTCTAGTTTATTTTCCTTTGTTAATCTACTCTGTAAGGAGGTTGGGTAAGAGGGGGACTCATTCAGCAGTACGGAGTGAAGGCTCTAAGCTTTGAGGAACTGCTTGTCCTGAGCAACCTGCAGCCTTCATGTCTCCTTAACTGTGGTTGCTCCCCTCAATGGCAATATTTGCTGTCGCATAGATTATTTTGAAATAAAATACTGTGCAATTTACCTCAAATATCTAGAACAGGGACAGAAAAAAAAGCAGTCCTATATACTTCCTTTCTCAGGTTCAAGCCCTTATCCTACTCTGCTGGGTTGGCTCCACTGGCCTTATGAAGGAGCTCTAATTCATCCCAAAGGGGACCTCTGAAGTGACACTTGCATTCTATAGTAGCAAAACTATTACTCTAGACTGTTACATGCAAATATGTAGTAAAATCTTGCTCCTTATTTACCTAGGGATACTAAAGACCTCAGTTCACTGATAAGAACCCAATCTCTGTACTTGTATCACCAGATGAGGAAATGAGTTGTTTTATAAATGGAAAAGAATGCTTGCAACAACACTGATGTAGATGCTTGAAGATTTAAATTAATGAAGCATATAGTTTGCAAATACCATTTTAATAACTGTTCTTTATGTTAAAGGAATAAATTTGTGGAGTTTGACATGAAGCCTGTATGCAAGAAGTGCTATGAGAAATTCCCTCTGGAGCTGAAGAAACGTCTGAAGAAGTTGTCAGAACTGGCATCCAAGAAGATCCATCCTAAAGCTTTAGATTTAAACTCTGCTTAAACAGGTCTGTCAGTCTCCTGACTGCACTCTTAACATAAGCTGGCTGCTCACTGCAGCTGTTGATTACAGAAGCAATTACTAAGAAGTGGAACCAAAGATACGTAGTACCTTCCTCTGCTTCTGGTGATGTCTCTTGCATCTAGACTGTCTGTTTTCTGAAGCAATTGTCTGTTAACACTGGCAGGAAGAAGAGTATGATTTCTGCTTGAGCAGCACGCAGGCTGATTATTAATTTGCTATTAACATTGCATTTTGCCTTTGAGGAGTTATACAGTCTTTCCTTCCTGAATTGAACTGTACTACTCTTTCCACTCCTCTAGTCTAAGGAATTTAGAAAAAGTGGTTAAATGTAGGGCTGGAAAAAATGTCAGATTTGCTCTTTTTCAATTAGAGTATCAGAATTTTTCTTCTTATTCTGGGTGAAGCAGAAAAAAACCTAATTTTTAGGTTTTTTAATATATAGGCAAGTAGTCTAAAAGTTGTCATTTTTTACTACATGCAAAAAGTTCTGGTCTTTCTCCAGATTCCTACAGAGAATATATGGGTGTCCTATCCCATATCCCAGTTCTTCTGGTTTGTAGGCTTACTGGACAAGCCCAGCAACCAACAGCTGTGGCATCTGCACTGCCCACTTAGGCCCAGTGTTAAGGCAGCTAAGATGTTTCCTTTGCTGCTTCCATGCTCAGTACGAAGGAGATTTCAGCTGTCAGGGCCATGTGAGCCTCTTCAGAATAGTTGGGCTCTCCTTAAGGAGAAGGTGGCTGTGGGAAACTAAACATTTTATTAGAACTGACACTAATTTTCTCTGTTTTCTACTACTACATGGCTGGTAGAGCTTCTGCTGGTCAACACAAAGCATGTCCTGTCTGTTGGCATAGCTGATATTTATTGAGGCAGTGTGACTGGAGCACTGGTTACTCTTCTGCATAAGGAAATCGAATAAATAACACAGTGCAAATTTTAGCACTTCAGTTTTCCTATTCACACTTTATTTGCCAGCCAAGTATATGCTTGTTGGTCATGCTGCAGAAAGCCCAATTACATGAAGGAGTTTCTGATGTTTACAGTTTGTAGCAAATGTGGTGTTATGCAAAAAAATCCCCATTTTTCTTAAAATTTTTACCTAAATAAGAGCCCCATTCATCTTTCTTTTTGAGACCTGAGTGTACTTAAGGAGAGGATCTCAGAAATGATGCTAACATCTCAAGCATATTGTCCTCCTCTGTAATTTTGCCTGTCACCAGTGAGGTTTCACTGGTCCTACTGTCTCTGCTACCACAACCCAAGGTGCTGAAAAATTTACTGGGTTTGTATATTCTCAATACTTCTTTAGAGGTGAGCCATCAGCAGTGCTGTTCCTGAGCCCACCCACACGATGTATGATCCCAGTGAGCTTCGGAGTTCCCCCAGGTGACCCCCATACTTCCTTGTGCTGAACTAAGCTGAGTAGCCTGAAAATCCATTTCCATGAACAGCTGTGAGACTGTACCTGCCCTTTTGCAAGGCTGACAAGCACTGGAGGACTACTGTCCTTTGCATGATTTAAATCTTCCAAAAAGTGGTTGGTTTGGTCAGTCAAATGAACACAGCAGTTGGGCCTAGACAACACCCTGCAGCCACAGGTGAATTAGGTAGCAAGAAGTTAAAGCTTCTCACTTCTTGTATGTCTGAGCAGCAATTGGATTGGGGCAGTAGTCTAACATAGAATTGTGTTCCCATTCTTGCTGGATCAATACCCGTGGAACTGCACCAGTGATACCAAAGCAGTGGTGGGAAATCCTGGATAACTGATCAGAATCCCCCATGTGAGACCATCTCTTAGATCTTCACTGCCTTTGCTAACTCAGTTTCCCTCAGCTGCTTTGCTTTTTGTTGCTGTAAGTTATTGTAATCTTTTAACTGAGTTATAGTGTATCCACTCTAACACTGATGAGGGCATAAGCCTAATTTTAGCAGTAAACTCTTTCATCTTCTCCTGAGCAATTTGCACTGTAGATTCCAGTAATAGTAGCTGCTTGTGTCACTGCTTTAGGAGAGCATGTGGCTATTCACTGTTCTCTCACCAGCCTTAAAATGGCCTTTTATTTAAGGGCACAAAGAACAGCATGTCTTTTGATGCAGTAGTGTGTCCCTGCAAAGACCCCCATTTACAATCAAACCTGTTGTTTGGCATTTTGTCACAGCATAAAACCCTTGAAGTTCTGACCTAGGTGCAGCTCAATATGTTATGCAGATTCTTCTCAGCATAAAACATTCTGGTCTGTTCCTGTAATCTCAGTCATAGACCATGGCTAATGCTGAATCTGTGTATCCCCAGCCTCCTGGGCAGTGCTGGAGGAACACACAGCCACACATTCCTGGTAAATATGGAAGGACTAGCAGCCAACAGGTAATATTCTTTCAGCAGCCACTCTCACATTCAGCAATGGAAAATACATGTATGTGAAGGTGAATGGCATTAGTTCTTTGCTGCCAGTAAAGATTATTTAGTGTGTGCTTTCACCTTGTCTTATGTTAGAAATTTGGCAGACCTAGAAAGCTTCAGAGGAGAGTCGATACTCTCTTTGATAAGCTGTTCAGTTCTCTAGGATTTGGAATATGTCCTTATCTTCAGGACATTTCACAAAATAAATCAGTGAAAAAAATAATTGTAATCCCTGATCTCTGTATATATTGGAGAGTGATATTCTCTTAAAATATTAATTTTTCACAATCATTTTTCTTCTACTGCCCACAGCCTGCAATGTGCAGAGTTACAGTAGTTTATATTACCAACATACCTTTTGTGTGAGAGTGGAATTGAAGGAGTAAGAGAAATAACTATAAATGGCTTTAAAAAATGCACCTTCCCCTACTTCTGTCAGTCTACTTTTTAAAAACCAAGTAAAATATAGTGGAAATTCACAAGTTCTCCTTAATGCCTTGACAGGTTGGGTTTGTTTTCTTTCTAATAAATATAGTCAAGGTGTCAGTAAGAAATAAGCTGCATGTTTTTTTCCATTGCTGTAAACAGACCTGCTGGCCAAATTCTTCCTAAGCATCACACCACTGGAGAGTACAAATTTATATGAAGATTGAATTTGGCTCAGAAATCTACACTTAAAACAAGATGTTGTCTCATACTATACATTTATAGTTTACAGTCATATTTATACCTAATTAAAATCACTAACACTCACTGAGTACACTTGAAAATGGTTTTTCTTTTAGAAAGCATGGTATGTGAAGCTTGTTTGTATTCAAAGGGTATGCTAATCACTTGCAGTCTTTTTATGGCACTAATCCGCTCTCTAGGATTTGCATCCTGGTGTTTTTACAGCAGTCTGTGCAATGCTGGCAAACACTGGTCAGCCTTTTGTACAGAGAATTCCTGATGTGGCATGGTTGGTATTACATGATATGACTGACACTCTTTCAGAAGTGATTGGATGGGGAAGGAATAGATTGCAGGCAAGCATGCAATAAATGTGGTTATACTAGCCTGTAAAGCACTGTTAAGTGCTGAGAGTATTAGACTGAGAAAAGAATTAGCAGCTCCAGCCTTGGTTCAGGCCTGGATGGGTTCTGTGCCATGTAGAGCTCTCACTTTATCACACATTGTTTGAGCTGTCTAACCAAAACACATGATTGTAGATTGAAATGCTGTAATACTGTGCCTTTGTATGTTCTTGTATTAAAGTTAACTGTAACACATTTTAAATCTTTACACAAAAAAAAAGGAAAAAAAATTGTATAGTGTACAGTTACTACCACATTATCAATGTTTAGCCAGAGACTCTTACCCACTCCGAGGAACTCTGGGATTGCCAAAACCTGAGGCACTGTTGTGGTGAATTCATGTTTTGGACCTGTGCTGCCTCTGTGGTGATGTGTTGGTTGATGAGGATGTGCAGAAAGGGATATCGTCCATTTAATGGCTGTGTTGTACAAATTGTGTTGTGTATGTAATGAGCAGATGGGATGCTGTGATCATTTACAGGATATAGTGGATATTGGTAGATTTAGGTTACACAGATCTGGAGCAAACATTCACTTTTCTTGGTTAAAAAAAGACACTGTGGTTTATTTTCTGCAGTTTTTATTTAAAAACCAGAAACAATACAGTTTGGCTGCAAAATTTCTTTTTGTACAGGTGAAGTGTTAAACATTTCTCACAGCTGGTTAGTTAGATCAAACACTGGGTGATAAAACCACTCAGGGTAATAAGACTCCAGTGTTTCCATTGCCAGCAATGGACATTACAGCAGGAGCATCTAACTGCTTGCAAGAAGATTAGCTATTCTGACAGGTGTGGCACTCGTTTAGATGCACAAAGAGAGTGGGGCTCTTCCCTGCCACCCATATACAAAACTCCCACCAGCATTTGAATTTTGCACATACATGTCAGAGGGAACAAGAGAACCATTGTGCATCCATTGGCAAAGCTGAGAAATCAGGCAGAGCTACTTTTCCAGCACTGCCAGATTGTGTTTCAAGGAACTTGGTGTAAATGCTTTAAGACACGTTCATGTTTCACTGGGAGTGAGGGAGGAGTACTTGTCCTGAGGGGAAGCAGCTAAGCTTAGGCCCACCATAGTCTGTATCTGCTTTACACTCTTGGAGCACACTCTGGTTCCCGTGGCACCAAAGCCATGTTTCTACAAAGCTCTTAGACATGAACAAGTGCTGAACCAAATTTTACCACTCAAACTGTCTGCTAAACAGGAAGCAGAAAAGATCAGGACAAATTAAAGCTATTATTCTTGTCTCATGAAGGAATGTCTGCATAACTCCAAACAGAACATTTTTGTAGAGCAGAAAAGTCTTTTCAACAGACCTCTGTTAGACTGAGTTCTTCAATTCTGATTTGCACTGAATAGCTCATCTATATCTTGAAATAGGAGCAACTAAAAGTGATGTACCCAAACCCCAGACTCATTTCAGAGCTTACTAGAAACTGTGCCGTAGAAAGCAGTTGTTAGTTTCCAAGAGCATTATAATGTGTGGAAGAAAGAAGACTACTTATTTAAGCAAGGCCATGGTAAGTCAGGGGACAGCCTGCAAGTTTAGCAGCATGCAGGAAGGACAGTTACATTCTGACAGTAATTGGCTGTCAGCTTACTGTAATGTGCAGCATGAAACCCAGCATCTTACCTTTCAAAGTGTCCAGTCATCTACTACTAAAGGGCATCTCTCCACTCTTAGAATTGCCAGTAGGAGGAAAAAAAATTACATTACCTTTGTTTCCAAAGACCCTTGGAGTTTGTGCATTTGGTAAGAGCATATACAGTAAGGGGCATTTTCTTTCCAAAAGGAAGACAGCTTTTAATGTGTGTCTGTCTTTGAATGGAGAAGATTCTGGCTATTAGAAGGGGCCCTCACAGGGTTTCCCCACTCCCATAGAACATTAAAAGTCCATCTAAACTTTCTTTAAATCCAGTATCTGAATAGAATTCTCATACTACATCTAAGACAGAAGTGTTACAGATACTTGAAAGCACATGCTCACTTGAGCTTCTCTTGTAGTAGTATTTCAGCAACTCAGTTCATTCAGTATGTGATCAGAAGATTGATCAAGATTAATATTTTATAAATGGCATTTCTTCTGGGATATGAAATTACAGGTAGTTTGGCACAAATACAGGTCATGGGCTCTATTTCCACTCTCAGGCTGGGAGGTTCTTTTGCTTGTTCACAGCATTCATGAGCAGGCGTACGTAGGATGTTAACAGGTCATCCATTTTGTAACCCTGTCAGGAAAGAAAAGTCTTAAATCTCTCAGGGAGCTCCAGAAGCAAAAATAACTGTAATTTCCTCCCTCAGTTATCATCTTCTCAGGTTCTTCCTTGCATGAACATCTTTTCTTTCAATATCTGTCATTGTTTTAGTTATAATTTATCCATTCCTCCCTTCGCTTTTCACAGATTTCCAAAACTTTACAGAGCATAGCTCTACTGTCTCCTTGGTATTCACTCTGTAGCATTACTTGTGGATTCTTGTATTTAAGAATCCAGGCTTTTCTGTCAGAGTAGTTAGCGTTTAAATGTTTTTGTTATCTTTACAAACCTACTTTTAAATATTAATACAGTGATGCTTCTCTGAGACTGAATAGTCTGAAACCAGTTGTTAAAAAGGTGGCACCACTCCCTGGAAAATACGAAGTCTTACGAGGCTGGCATTACTACATAACTGGAGGCAGACATGCAAGACAAAAAGCTTCTTATGTAGCTTTGCAGTCTTCTCAGACAGATAGGATTTTGATGTATGGGAGGAATTTGGGAAATTCCTTGTGTCCTGTGTCATGCATCTTTGCATCAGATCGCATTATATATGAACTGAACCAGTTCTAAATGGCAATTTTATTGACACAGCAGTGAATGCTTTTTTTTATCTGCACTGGTATTTATCTGTTTTCACACCGTCTTTTGTAGCAGTCCTGGTTGAAAAGGAAAAATTAGGATTTTGTTGTGTCTAAGTTGGCAAAACTGTACTTACCAGAGATGTCTCACATAAGAGCCGGTTTCCTCGTACCAGGTTCCCTATTGTCATGTGAAAATATGTGCTCCCACTGCTCCAGTTGGAGATTTTATTGAAGGGGTAGACTATTAAAATCTCCTGTAAGGGGAAACAAACTGATCTATAGAACATTTCTCAAATTAAAACAGGCTGTTACATAAGAAAACCTTTAGAGCCAGAGAATTCTTGTTCTTTTCCACTTCATTTATAAAAATAGTGGATCACGGTAGTTCTTGCATCCAGATTAGTGGTATATTGTATATTCACCAAACGGGTAATTCTTAATCACACTAATGAGACTTCCTTTCTTTATATATTGATCTTTGCCTTAGCACACTGCCATTAGATTTGCAATAATCTAAAACTAGCTTTTAATTTGTTTCATTATTGAAAGCAAATAGTGATAGTCCCTTTTCCTGAGAACTTGGTAAGACCAGGTTGTTTGGGTTAGACTGCAGCTAAGCATGGCCATTCAGCCTGATCTTTTAGACAGCTGGGGCTTCCTGCAAAGCATTTTTCTGAAGCAGGTTCCTGGGTGCACTGCCCATCCATCTTCCTGATCTTACCACCTTGCCAGGTTTATCATGATTCCCATGTCTTTTTTTGGAAATGCTCTATCCTATTCCTTTCCAGTGTAGAAACTGCGAAGTGATTTGAAGCAATAACATTTTCTTCATTTTCACACAGAAAATGAATAGAGATCCTCTCTTCTCTCCTACCATTCCTGGGCAAGGTCCTATCACTGTCCCTAAATTAGCAGGGTCCATTCAATCCTTCCTTAGATGGACTTGTGAGAAGCAGCTGTTACCTTTGTCTTCTGATGTATCAGTGAGACTCCTTGCTTGTTAATTGCAATCAGTACAATCTCTGGGAAATTGGGCTCCGAGGCTTGCTGTAAATGAGTAGAACAGCAAAGTAAGCAGAAAATGGAGAAATTATCTGTATCAGGGACCTAGTGACTTTTAACAGTGTCCGGTGCTTCTTGTTCTCTTTCCCAAGTGAACACTGAAACATTTTGGCCCTATATTGATGACTTGAGCAAATGCTACATGACAGCAGAATCAGGTCCATTATTTACTATGCTATCTGATAACAGGCTTAATGATTGATTGCAAACCATTTAAGAGCCTAGTGAGGAGAAATTAAAGATAACACATGGGAAGTTATTCTTGGGTAGCATCCACTCCAGAATGAGAAGATTAGTACAGTTCTGTTCTGAGGGAAGAGTCACCAAAGAGATAAGATTTGGCAGCATTTTCTTGTGGAGAGCAATGACAGGACAATTTAGCCCCCTACAGCTACTACACAATTGTAGAGCAACAACATTGCCAGTAAACAACAAGCATAGTTCAGAATGGGTAAAGAATCCATCTCCTAACTTGGAAGGAACTGAGTTTTCCTCAACAGATTACAGCAATTCAGCTTTAAAATGTATTTTTACTTTCAGATATGGAATTATGGTCAGTCTGTATCCCTTGGTACTGATCTACTACCAAATCCACTCACATAGGCCTTCAAACCTACCTTCACCTCAAAAAAGGCTGATCCAAACGTAGGCCACCGGTGTATCATTTTCAAGAAAGCAATCTTGGCCTCATCCACAGTTTTTCCTTCATGTTTACTGTATGCTGCAGTAATGCTCTGTTTAGGAAAAGGGTACAAAGCCAATTGAGTTGCAGACAGGCAGGTTTCCAATGCCTAGCCTTAGCACTAAAGACAGAATCAGCTCATTACCACAGTCAGGCTTTTTGCCCCAGCAGCAGCAAACTGAAAATGGAAACAGCTGCTATGCCATGGGGGAAGGTGAAACCAGAACCCTCCAGTGTTCCTTATTCCTCTGCTGGGTGACGGAAGCCCAGCAGCCCAAGGAAATGGACTTCAGGGCAGAGGGGCAATGTGAGATAAAACTCTGCCAGCCAGTGTTCAACACCCACAGACACATATCTTTGGCTGAAAAATGGATGGTGAATTTTCCCTTTGTATTTGAAAGAGTGTCCTGTGTTTTCCTCAACAGACTAAGTAATAAGTACCTGCTGAAACTTTCTTGCCCTTTTTCTGGATAAAAGAGCCTTTTGCTGTAAGTGGCATGGACATAGTACAAGGAGATTGATTTGCTGCCAAGAAATACTTGAGACACCTTAATTTTCTATTTCTGTTCAATATCCTCAACTGCTGAGTCCCTTCACTGACTCTCCTATCTCTAACTCTTTTTCTGGGTACTGGAAATCAATTAGTATCTCCAAGAAAGATGCACACTTCAGATAAGCCATCCAGGCCTGCAGATATCTTTCAGAATTTTGGTAGAGTATGTAAAATCTGGATTGTAGGACGCAAATCCTCATGCTATCCTGCTGGCAAATCCAGCAATATCCACTACTATTCCTCCACAGTACTTTCAAAGACCATCAGGTCAAAAATGTAGTGTGGCTCAATGTGTTATCTCTACTAAAGCTCTGTAGATGTAATATGACTAATGAAAGCTGATGTTCTTACCTTCTTCCATTCGTCTGGTGACACTGCTCGGAGCAGATTGTCTGGCACCAGCTCCTTCAGGATTTTGGGGATGGCTGCCAGCTGTGTGCGGTCATTGTTGAAATGTGCTTTATAAATCAGCCCTGCCAGCTGCACAGCTTCATCCTTGGAACACTTGTGGTAGCCTCTGAGATACTTCGGCAGCTCCTGGAAGAGACCAGCTCTGAATCCAGGCAGAATGGGCTAAAGCAAACACTGACTTACACATTCTAAGTTTGTGAGGTCAGGATGCAAGTCTTGCTGAACACAGTCCAATGATATTCCAAGAACTTTTGGCTCCTTCTGAAAATTCTCTGGATGATCTTTAAAGATCCTTTCCAACCCAAAACTTTTTGTGATTCTCTGATTTATGGAGCAAGACAAGCATTTCCACAGTACAATGAGGTAAAGGAGCTGTACTCTTACCATGTTCAGTATAGCTAAGGGGTGAACACTGAGAAATAAATCTGTTCTGAGGCTGAGCTGTGCCCCACTCTGGAGGAGGCATTCCTCTGGAGGCTCTATAATGCAGGCTTTTGAGAGTGAGACAGTAATACTCCTAGAGACTTAATTTCCCAGGAGTATTTATTGGATTACAAGATACCTCTGCTTTAGGGAGCTGCTTACCTGGTGGTAATGGAAAATGGTATCAGCTTTCAGATCCTTGCCAGGAGTGACATTCAGCCACAGCTTTCTCATGAAGTACACCTCATATGGCACAGACAGAGCAGCCCCTAAGGAGATCAGATCTTGTTAGTGTTCTTTGTGTCACTGACAGTTCTACAGTTTTTAAAGGGCTTGTGAATTTCTTCAGAAAATTAATTATGGTCTTAACTAATAACAAACAAAATTACTACCAAAACAACACAAAAAGCCTTTTTAGATTACAAAAGTAATTAGTTTTCATTTCCTGGACACTGCTCATGCAATGATCAGATGAAGGAGAAGTTGAGGGACTACCACTGAGTGTTTGTTATTAGTGCTCATGACAGCTGCCTGCTGATGTGCAGTACACCCAAATTCTCTTACACCCATGAGTACATCCTCTGATGGCTGTGCTTCTACAAATGAGTTGTGGTTTAGTACACCCACATCTTTATACTGTGATTTTCAGAGCTCCTAGCAGCTACATCAGCTGAGAGAAGTTAGAAAGTCTTAGATACATAGACAGAGCTTCAGGGAGTTGAACCTCAGCTGTCCTGAAATACGCAAAGGTCAGGACAAATTGATAAGAAATTTGAGTTCGAGTTTGATGTACATTTCAAAATGTATATTATCCATGGGAAGAGGGGCAATGGGACAGTAAGTGCAAGGAATTGCTGTTATTAGTATTACAGTGTTCTATCCTAGCAAGTGGTTCCTTGACAACATAACTTCTGTTTGGGTATCACCTGGTTAGAAGTTTTCTAACAACCCAAGAAATGTGAGTGACACTCTGTAAAGAACCTATTTGCATGTGTTGGCTGATTCTTAGTATTTGAGGATCAACCTATCTAACTTGCATGTATCCAGCTGTGTGTTTTGGATACCACAGGTCAAAAAAAATTTTTACCAATTTAAAATTTCTGGAGAGATTCCCCCCCCAGAAATGTTCTGGTGATTCTGATAGCCAGTGCTTGGCTGCATCAGGTCACTGGATTCTGCTGCTGGTGCGGGCAGTAACCATGTATGTACAAACAAAAATGATACAAGGCTCTGCTAAATACTTCTCAAGATGGAGTGAATCCTACTGGATGGATCAGCTGTTTTCCAGTTCAACACAGCCTCTCATGCAGCTTTTTGTCATGTTGGCATTCTCCTTACCATCTTTTCCTGGTTTATTCCTTCTGTTCCAGTCTGTCACCTGCCTTAGTGAGTCAAAGAAGTAGTCTGCTTCATTCTGACTGATCACCTGCAGAGGCCAAGCAATGAAGGAGAGAAAGGAGAGGTTAGCACATCATATAAAATACTGGCTGTGCCATGTACCCAACTATCAGGCAGAACTTTGTTTCCCTGTCTACAGTGAGAGGGCAGAATTATAGCAGGAAGGAAGTAGAAAAATAGGAGGAAGAAGGCTCAATTTACTTATATTTCATATGGGAATTTTATTGCATATTCGGTTGCTTTTTGCTTTCCAGGTTGCTTATTGATGTCAAGCTGAAGATGCCTACCTTATTCCCAATATTCTTCTCTTTGTAAAGTGTTGTTACTAGGTTTGTCTTTTCAGGAAGGCAGCACATCACAAACTCTCTGTGCTAGGGCTTAATGCTGCTTTTGCCTTGATCACATTTTCAGAGAGAAGGGACCTCTCAGCAAGACAGCCAGCCCAAGCTTCAGCTCAGGCAAGGCAGGCTCCCAGCAAACCAGAGAAATTCACTGGTGCTGGTTGCCCCTGCTTTCCCTAATCCTTGCACACACTGTACATGTGCAGCAATCTGGGCAAAGTGTGAGTGAAAAGGGGCTGAATCCAGCAGTATGCAACCATCGTAGCAGCTGCCAGAAAGCTGCTATACCTTCTCTGCTTTTAGTGCCACCTGGGTACTGGCAGAATGATAGAAACTCTGCATCTCCATCCAGCCCCTTCAAGAGACTGAAAATACTTGTCAGGTGCTATAAGTTCAAGTTTAGGTTGTATCCCCTCAGTAAGACAGAAGCAGTAATCACTTGCTCTGGTCCTTGGCTTCGTATGGTTGTTTAGGTGGTCTGGTAAATAAATAAGAGAGGAGGGGAAGTCTGGCTACCCTGCCAGAGTGAAAAAGTTACCTTGTCTGCAATCTTCACAAAGAGGCTGAAACCTTCCCAGGACTGCAGCTGCAATTTGGAAGCGATGTTCTGACACAGAGTCTGGATTTTGGTGTTTGTTCCCACATCAAATGTCTATGAGATAACAAGACTCTTGTTACACAAAGGAGAGGAACAAATAAGAATATTGTATGTCTTCACATGTGCTCCTGGATGAGCACATCATGGCTGGAAATATGGTCAAGGCTGGGAAAACAAGTGCTCACCTGTTCTGTTTCATTGGGGAAGCAAATCTTGTGTGAGATCTTAGTGTTGTTCTGTAAGATGGCCTCAACCTCCACAGGATGAGGTGCCCACTTCCTGCAGCCACTCCTGGAAAATGCCACCACCATCATGCGAGAGATCAGTTTAATCATTGAGGAAATGAACAGTATTCCAGCCAAACAGCAGACACCCTCCAAAATGCCAGTACTGTGCAATGGGGCAGGGTCCAATGGACCTCCACCCCAGTGCAAATCAGTGTATTAACAGCAAGAAACTGAGGGTCTTACTAGCATGTAAAGTAAAAGTGTGTTCTGCTCTGCAAGGAGGTTGCATGAATAAGGCACCCTCCTAGCCAGCACCATTGCCTCTGCTGATTTAGCAGCATTTTTCCCTACTGAAGTGTGAGTATAACAGCTACAAGGAGAAATACATTTTATTTAATTCCTGGATCAGCAAAAAGATATGTATTCAGATACAAAATTACTTGGAGCCCAAGTACCAAAAAGGTCTGGAGGGCTGCTGAAAGCGTTATGTTTTATGTAAGAGCTGGAGTGCTTAAGCTGTACAAACCCAGTTCTTTGAAAGAGCTGCCTTTTAAAGCAAAGGAACTGGCCCTGAAGTCTTAGTCTTGCCAAAACTTTGACATAGTTGAAGTGAGAACAAATCTAGCAAATTACCTCCTGGGGCTGGTAAGTTCCTGTCCTCAGTGGCACAGAGCAGGCTGTTCAGGTATTTTGAACACCATACCTTATGGGCCGCTCATGTTGGATCGGTCTCTCAGGAGGTTAGTCTGGATACAAGCTTTAATTGTGTGGATTTGAAAACTATTTTTTTTCCATTCAATAAAGGAGCATTTCCATTTGGAGAAGGAAAACTTGACCGTAACCAAGCTGAACAGCATGTGCTTTGTACTGTGCAGGCACTGTACGAAGTGTGGACCTGCCCTACTCAGTCACCTGTTCCTGATGTGGCATCAGAGGGAGCCCCTGGGAGCTCAAGGAATTGCAGGAGTTTGGCTGCAGAGGCATAGGGCTACCCACCTCTCCTTGCAGCCTGAGCTAGGAATTCACTGCCAAGGTGAGATCTGCTTAGCACCCATTAGGGTGGTTCCCTGGCCAGGATTCTGGGGATGAAACTGTAAAGTGGTTTATGGAGGAAAAGGTGTGTACCCAAGGGCTCAGTTGGCTTCCCCTGTATGTATTGTAGGTCAATCCTTTGAGCTGCCTGTTCTACCCTTTCCAAAGAGACCAGGTTACTTAGAGGGAGAAGTTGGACTAGATGATCATTGAAGATCCCTCCCAGCTGAAATAGTTTATTCTATTCTATTCTATTCTATTCTATTCTATTCTATTCTATTCTATTCTATTCTGAGGCAAGTTTAATCTTAGGAAAAGAACCGTTCTTAGAAGACAAGATTGGTCTTTGTTCCACTTCCCATCCCCCAGGTTCCAGATTTGGGGCAGTTTAACAGATAAAATTCTCCTTCCAAACAGCCCATTTTGCTTTCCCCTCCCTATTTGCTCTCTCTAAAGAAGCTCTGTACAGCTCAACAGGGCTTAAAGCATGAATAGAACATGATATAGACAGGCAGGCATTTTTAAGTCTTCTCCATAGAAATAAACAATGAATAGCATTCCTTGCCATGTGTTTTTCAGACACTTCAAAAGCGAGTTCAATGTGTGATGACATTTCCCCAGCAGTGCCAAACCCCATCCACTGCAAGGGGGATATCCACTCTCTTAGTGGATAGTGTTCCCCTAGAGCCTGACCCGCAGGGCTCACAGACCAAACATGTGGCCCAGCCTGAGAGAAAGAAGAAGATTGAGGAGCTGTGAGGAGAAATCATTGAGCAGACTCTTTACTGATGAGGTGTGTGGCAGGCAAGTGGTAAATCACAGCACCATCAAAAGAGAGAAGGCTGGAGTCAACCTTGAAGCCAAAGTTTTGTTCTCAGAGGGGCAAGCTGGGTTATTTCAGTGCTTGGAGGAGTCTAGGGAAACCTTTCCCCTACAGTTCAGTTGATCCTTCCTGAAACCGTTAGCCCTTCTCCTCTGTCTGGTTGTGTCATGTCCCTTAGAATGACAACTCATTGAGAAGCTCAGGAAGCACTGTGGTTTGGGGGTCTTGTTGCTTCAGCCTGGGGTAATGCCAATGGATGGAGAATGGATGGAGAAGTGCCTTGCTCTGAGCAGCCAGGTAAGTCAGGGCTTTGTTCGTTTGGGTTTTTTCAAAGAATAGGAATTGATTGTACTGATCCTTTCAACAAGGACATGCTGCCTCACCAAAAAAAAGTAAGGTCAAGATATCATCAGTGACATCATTCCAAGCTGCATTCTCTTTAGGATGTTTGAAATACCCAGCTCTGGCAGTCAAGTGATTACGTGTGGTGATGAACTTTTTAAATGCTGCTAACTCTGTGAAAGAAAAAAGTGAAACTATGATATCAACCCAACCTCTCTTTAATAGTTCAAAGTCCATAAAGTAAGTTAAAAATAATGATGACTTAAAAAAAACAAGACATAAAGAGGAAAAGGAAAGTGAGAGTCACACTATTTTAGCCCGTGTGGTTTCTGGGACCTGATTATTGATATTTGAACACTTTAAGCTGGTTTATTTACCTCATTACTGTCTGAATCCTCCGACGGCATGCTGGGGCCAGTGTTTCTTTCTGACGTGTCTCTATGAACTTCTGGGCATGTTTGAGCAGTGACTTGCTGGGTGGGAAGAGGCCAGTGCAGAGCCAGAGGAGCTGCCAGCCCTTCGTCTCGCTGTACCTGTGAACACAAAGCCAAGAGTTCTGCTACAGCCACATGTAATTCTCTGTTTGACCATACACAGCTACAGGGAAGAGAAATACACTCCCATCATGGTCTGTTCTGCAGAGAGCTGCAAATCGAGCAGTCAGCCAGGCTCTGGCATTCATTTGCTGTGCAACAACCATAGCCTGCATGTGAACACTGTGCCAAGTCCTGCATGGGAAATACTCATGACAGATGCAAACCTAATGAATAAATATAAATTCCAGTTTTGCAAACATCTTAACAGCAGTGACCCTGGTGACATCCTCTTGGAAAGCCACTGTTGATTTGATGTTCAAGTTCACATGTATTCACATTGTGGTTTCTCAATGGATGTATTCACCTGCCCTCTGCAATGGCCAGCTTTGCTCAGGGCATGAGCACTTTGCATGCACTAGCTTCCCCTTCCATGTACTCCTGTTCTGAAAAATGAACATGTTGAGAGCATTATGTAGTGAGGTACTACATAATGTGTAGTTATGCACATTATTAAATGGTCCATTTTTAAATGGTCCAGATCAAGCTGGTACTATTTTTCAGGCAGAAATCCAGTTCTTCCAGCCTCTGCATCTGTGAAATCTGCCAGTTGAAGCTCTTCTGGCAACTTGCCCTCACCATTAAGAAGGGCTTTGCAGCCTTGAGGTGGTCAGTCATTCTGCCTCAAAGCCAGGAGCAGAACACACTTCAGGGGTGTCCAGGGATTGCTCTGAAATATTCACTGGTGTAAGCATTTCAGAGTTTTAGTTGGGAAAGTCAGCATGTCTGGCTCTGAAAGGCCATCAGACTTCACTGAATAAAGAGGTTCTGGCTTCTTTGTTCCCACTTACTGTTCTAATTTTGCAGATGCAGACAGACAATTTTAATCCCATTTAAACTCAATAGATTGGTGTTTGTGTCTGTGAGAGCAGGACATGGTCCACAACACAGCAGCCTGGGAAGGGTGAAAGATTTGTTGCTCTGGCTGTTCCAGTGGAAGTATATGGAAATAGCCACCTTTCAAGCATTGTTTTTTCCACATCAGTGATCCCGCTCATAACAGCTACTAAATTGGTGGAATACATCAGGCATGGCACTGGCACCATGGTTACAGACTATGAATGAAATAGCCTGTCAGGTTCACTGCTTGCAAGGGAATTGACCATTCAACACTGACACACATGATGAAAGTTCCACTACATGTAATACTTGTGGAACAGTAAGACAGAAAATAAATAAATAAATAAACACAACACATCCAGAAACAGACAAACAATTTTGTTAATAACTAATATTATTTTAAGCTGCTTTTTGCAATTCAGTTTCCCTGGAAGTAGATATAATTATCATTTTGTGAGTGGAGAAGAAAACACCAGCCTGTTTCAGAGACTTTTATGTGGGCAGGTGCCTCTGTAACCAATCTGTTCTGCAAGGCACTTATGTAACCTAATTAATATAACTACTGAAAAGTATTTATTCACTGCTGGTAAAAATCCAGTGTGAATTATGTTTTTGTGAGAGGGGAATGCTGCCATTGGGGAATCTAAATGGAGAATTGTCAGGGCAGTCACTGAAGGGATGCAAGGACTATGCATTGCCATATTTCCCTACAGACTGCTTCGGTAGCAGGAGAGCCTCAGTGACACATTGCCTGCCTCACACCATAAGGAGATGAGCATGAAATACTGATGGAAGCAAAGCAGCAGCTCAGGGGAGATGATTGATGGTGCTTATGGCCTCTCCCTGCCAGGGAGTGGTCCTGAGCACTCCACAAAAATGAGCCCCACAGCACTGCCTGGCAAAAGGGGGAAGGGAAGCTGTTACTCCAACATTTGTTTATCCTTCCCCCTGCTGCCACTGCATCACAAATGCAGCAGGGGTTCCTGATGCCCCCTGCACCTGATGCCTGGCTCTGCAGGGGCAGGGTTTGCACCCAGGGGAATACCTGTTTCTGTTCTCAGTCAGTTGCTTCATAATCTGACAGTAAATCTCATCCCGCAGGACCTCCTCCTGGATGGCTGGCACAAATATCTGGTCAGTGACTTCCACGGAGGAGTGTGCCTGTTTTGAGGGGTAGTCTCCCATGAATTTCATGATGGGTGAATGTGCTGTTAAGGAGAAAAACAGGACAGTTTTGGAAGGCAAATGGGAAGTTTCATCTGGATCCTAACATGTTAGTGACTTTGTAGATGTCTTAAGTGGCAAATACTGGGAAGAAGGTCTGGAACATGTTCCCTGTCTGTCCCCTACCCCCTTTCCCTATGCAGCAGTTGCTGCTTGGCTGTGATTAGTACTGTGCTAGGAGCTGCTTTCTCTGGGCATATGCAATAAATCTCTCTCACTCCTAAAGCCACATTATTAGATAAGTGAGCCATCAGTAGCTGTGGTGTTCTGGGAGGAAATAGGAACGTTTCCTCTGTAGACAAGGGAAACAGATTAGATCTGCTCAATCTTTATGCGAATGTATCCCCTGTAAGGTGCTGAGGTATCTCAACAGAGGTAGTTTAGTGGACCTAGCTAACTATTCCTTCCCCTTAGTGTTCTCAGATCCCAAAGAAAGGAGAGAAAGGATATCAATGAAGGCCTGACAGGCCAAATCCCGAAGATCAGGGTCTGTGCATGCTCTCTTCAGCAATGGCTGTTTCAGAGGCTCCTTAGAATGTGCCCACAGTTGACTGTGCCCACGGGATTTCTGGAGAACAGCTTTGCTGATGGATTCCTTCTCAGGAGTCCTGAATGAAGACAAGTGCAAACAATACAAAATTACTGGATCAGTATTGCTATGAACAGAGGAGTTCATTATCACAAAGTCATATCTCTAGACCTGTTCTTTCACAAGACAGTGATCTCAGATCTCTTTTGATTCTGTAGGTCAACAAGAGCAGGGAAATGTAG
Organism: Acrocephalus scirpaceus scirpaceus; assembly: GCA_910950805.1. NCBI lineage: Eukaryota > Metazoa > Chordata > Aves > Passeriformes > Sylviidae > Acrocephalus > Acrocephalus scirpaceus. Next base: position 19,433,205 of record OU383781.1, read on the forward strand.
CTTCCTGTATATCCAGAAGATAGGAGGCTTGCAAAAAGAAGAGGGGTTTTTAAAAAACCATTTTTCCCCTTTCTGAAGCCTGAGGTGTTGTATATCCTCACTAGCTGGGAAGTGCTGAGGAAGGGGTGAGAAGAAAGAAAAGGGCCTGCTGGAAGAAGTCAGGCCAGCTGGGGTTCTTCTACCCTCCCCTTTGCATTTCTACAGACTTAAGATACAATAGGCCATGTGCCAGAATCTCTATATATCCAAAGTTACCATTACAGGGAACAAAAAGAAGAAACCAAATCAGAAGTGGGAGATGCCATTACTTAATAGGCTTTAAGGATTACTGATCAACAAGAACTTTTCTAGGCTGTACCCTACACAGAGAGCTTCACCTGAAGTGTTCGTAGGAGAACTCCTCCAGGGTGTAAGGCTTCACCTTGATATCCTCTTCATCAGGTTCCTCCAAGAAGGAGTTCTGTGAAGCTGTCCTCCTCTGGTCTGGAGACATCATCAGCAAACTCTGGAATAACACAGCCACACAGAGATGTCACATGGAGACAGGTCTCTGCACACACTGTCAGGTATTATTCAGCACATATGTGCAGGTAGTCCTCTGGGCAGCCCAAGACCTTGTGTCTCAAAAGCAGCATCTCCAGAGACTCAAGGAAGACCTGGGAATAGTCAACTCAAAGAAGCAATTTACAGAGATACAACAGTAGTGGACATTAAAATGTATGTGACTATCCAAAGCACAACACGTTTTATAAGGCACCTGCTTCTCTAGTGTGTTTTGCCACCAGTTTTTCTGCTTTTTACCTGTTAGCACAGGATCCAATATACTGAATCCTCAAAACTGAAGACAAAATTATTAGCAAAGGCATTAATGAGAAAGCTTGGCTCCCTCAAAGAGCATATTCCCTTTAAGTAACCTGCTGCACTCAGAGGTTCTCTTGAGGCATAATGTGATCACCACTCAAGCCCAGAGTGAATGCAGTAAAATTCAATTGCACATCCATACCCCTTAATTGCTATCAGTTCCAGGCACTGAAATCTCCCATGGTGAATAGACTGGATTTTGGGGTTTTTTTTAAGTCATTGCTTTTGTGCAGCTCCAGTCTTCTCCTCAGAGTCTGGGCTAGGTTTAGTTTTGTTTTCAGACAGGACAGAATTAAATGCTTTGTTTCAATGGGAGGTATAGAACTTGTTGGACTTTGGAGGGACAATTATGTTCCAGTTATAAATTCAACCACATTACCATTTTTATCTTCTTCCAGTCTTTTCACAGGGAGTGCTTAGCTTTCCTTACCAGCACTTGACTAGAGGGTTTTGTGAGGGAAGGAATGATGTAGATGTCTTCCAAAAATACATTCCCTGTTTTGCCTGTCCTTTCATTCTGGGCACAGATCCAGCCAGAGTCTGCATCCAGCCTTTTGTCTTCAGTGAAGATCAGCAAGTCTCCCTTCTTGAAGGACAGGATGCCAGGATCTTCTGGAAAACAGAATAAGAGGGTAGTGTTCAGGCTTGACAGTCCGAGAAAATGCAAAGGGATTTCAATGTGAAAGACAAGGGAATTGTGCTTTGAAGGCCTGAATTCAGTTAGCAGTATAAAGTTATTTGGGTAAATATGGCTAATTTTCCAGTAACACTTCAGAGAAATCACTTCTGTTTCCTCTGACACCCTGACTTTGATCCACTGAGGGCAATGGCAGAACTCAATTTCATTCACATGAATGCTGACTTTGTGTCTAGACTGGCAGCAAAGCATGGAAAGGAACTCAGTTGTGTTAAGTAGCTGAAGTTAATGTTTACATTTTAAACATGTATTCCACAGAAAATTCAGTTTACTGCCTGTGTGAAATTCTTCTGCAAAGTATTTCCAGAGAGCCCAGATCCAACTTCCTACTATAACAAAACGGAGTTCCTGGGCACTATACTATCCAAATAAAAGATGTAAAGAAGGAGAGGAGGAGGGAAAGGGTTTTTTGTGTGCAAAGGTATTGAATCCCATTGCCTTATGCTCGGCATTGATGTGCTGCTGCATCCCCCTGGGAACAAAGGGACTCTTGATGAAGTTCCCCCTCTCCTCTTTGAGCACCTTCAAACAAGTGCTGTGGAGTCTCTCATGATTTCTTTCCCACCCTGTAGAAAAGTTATGAGACTTACCCTGGGACTTTTTCTCATGCATTGCCACAGCAAATCGTGATCTTTTCTTCAGTTCTTCCAGGAACATCACCACCAGTTCAGCAATGACAACGCTGTTCACAGATGTCAGAACAAACTCCTCAGCACGAAGCGTGATGAGAGTGCAGCTCTGTCCGAATGACTTCACTGCCCTATGAATTATTGAACAATTTGTTACCAGAGCATCTGAAAATCTTACAGACCCATCTGTAAACACTCATACCTCCTTGCAAATAACTTCCTTGCAGTGAATATTGGTAGTTCCTAATTTGTCTTCCCATGTTCTGGTAGGTGTGAAGGACTGAAGTGGTTCAGCTTTACTCTGGACTTCACCATGTTTTGTACAAAAGTGCTTCCATAAAGATAAAAGAACCCTTCTTTTGGAGTAACTTGACAACTAATTAAATCTCTGGCAGTCCTCACAGGGGGCTTTTTTGTGTATGTAAGACCCTTTTCTCCGAGTGACCTGATGCAAGGATGTGTGCCATGAGCAAGCAGTGGTTGACTGCTTTTCTCAGTGATCTTGTTCTGGTTCATGACACCTGAGAAGTATGTGAACTCCCAGCATGCACAACACACAATGGCTTAACTGTGTCAGTTATTTGGGCCATTCTTGTCTCAATGCCTGTCTTGCTTCCTTACACCTTTCTGACTGAACAGGATCACTTTACACCAGCTGGAAGGATCCACTCCTTTCAGTATTTCCTTTACAGGCTGCTCAGTTTTCCCTTTCTGTTTCCCAGACATAGGCTCAACCACCTTTCCAGGAACAGATCAAATCACCTAAGGAGGTGGCAGAGAAGGTACATCCTTTCTTAGTATGGAAGAGATGTCATCTTCTGATCTTGTCTTTCTGGGGCCCTCACCTGTTGGTGTGGATGCCAGTTATCTCTGGGAAGGTCAGCTCGAGGAGCCGCTTTTCTGACTCATCCAAGAAGCAGATGCCTTTCCAATTTATAGCAATGATGAAGTGGTTCTTAGGCAAGCTAGGTCCTGAAAATACAGAAAAAAATCCTTATCAATGCTATACAAGTCTTTTCCTATTGATCTTATATCCGTCCTCTACCCCCAGGCTCCAGGTATTACCTGAAAACTTAATGACTTCAAAGAATCTGGAAAAAAGCAAAGGCCACTGAAAGCGAGCAAAATCTACAAGCTGCTCCTTAACAGTCTGAGAGGAGAGATGGTCCTGTGTGTATGGGGCCTGCAGGAAAAAAAACACACCCAAGATTTTCTCAGTAAAATCTGGTTTGCATGATCTGCAGACAATAAAGAACAAGCCCATTCCCAGACATCCCAACAATACTCTGCCATTACTGGTGTCAAAGGAACTTGGACAAAGTAAGTCAGGAATGGTGTCCAGGGACCCACATGCAGCTAAGAGTGCCCGCAGGCATCTGGATTCCAAATTTCCCTCAAATCCCTGCTGAACTGTTCAGAGTCTAACACACCTTGGATGCCATGGAAATAATTTAGGCAATCCATTTGCAGATCGAAACTAATATTCCATCCCGTGCCCATCCTGACTTGGTTGTCAGATGGAAAATAGAGCCTTAAAAGCTACTCTATTCAGAGATTTAATTTTTTCATTCTTCCCTCTTGTCTTCATATGGAATTGTGAATGGAAAGGTTTTCTACTCCCCCAGACTTATTGGGCTATTTGGGGTCTACAAACTGAGCTGGTTTTCCTTCTTCCCCTACAGACTATTCATAAATGAAAATGGTGAAAGAAGCAGAAGCTGGTGTTTAAGAGTGGTTACCCAGCAGTGCCTGACAAACCTCTTACCTTAGCATGTGCATAGGTTATAAGGCTCACCCACTTTTCCAGGGGCTTGGACTTTAGCTCTTTTACTGGAATACAGTCATGGAGCAACTTCTGCACAAGTTCATTGTGGATGGTATCTCCAAATTGGATATAACAATATTTTGCACCTATCTCCACCAAATCTTCCTCCTGAAACAATCCATTAAAAGAGGCCTAGATGGATATCCCAAAGGCTAGATAGCCACTTTCAACCTTTGAACCATTCAGGAATGGGGTTTTCTCAGTTTTTGTCTGGTTAACTCTTAACAGTCACCCAGCATAAGGTGGGACGAACTTCACACAATCATAACATCAGAGAGATTATTAGCAAAGATATTTTAAAGTATGACCCAATTTGCCCCTTAGGACATGCCTCCAAGCTCCCATGTGAACTGAAAGTTGCAGACAAGGAAAAAGTATTAATTAAAACTGCCAGTGTGACAGCTGGATTGTTCATTAAGAAGGGAAGGGTTGTTGACATCCACTGCAAACTCAGTTCATATTCCTGCTTTTTAGTGTGGGAAGCATTATTAGAGCTTGGTCTCTTTAGGAGGATGAATCAGGAGGCACACCTTCTCACAGCGGTACTCTCCAAATCGAATGCCACGGATGACTTGGTGGTAAATGAGATCAGTGCTGACAGGATCCTCCCGGGAGTTGTGCCAGGGGGTGAAGATTTCCTTGCGGAAGTAGAGGCGCCAGGGTGCGTGGCGTTCGTGCGTGCCGCGCTCCTTCACCAGCTGCTCGCACTGAGAGATGGCATCCAGGACGTGCTCCCGGCCCCCGCCCAGCGACCACACCTGCCACAGAGGGACACTGCATTTACTGCCGTGCCTGCTCTGGCTCTGCCTGAACGACAATAAACACAAAGCTCCTGGTCTCCTGACAGCAAGAAAAACTCCAAAACGGTAAGCAGATGAATATGCAAGTTGTATGTGGTGAGTGGATGTATTTTTACAAGTCAGCTATGTGGCAAAGGAAACCTTATAGGGCTGCATCATGAATTGCTGAGTGATGAGCCAACAGAAAGGCAGAATAGGATTATCAGGTCTTGAGGTCCAGCTGGGATTCAGAACTGATTTGGTTTTAGTGCAGGACTGGGTTGAGGGTGTTCCCGAATTCAGGAGTCCTAAGTGAGGCAGCAACAACTCCACAGAAAGAGAAGGGAGCTTTCATTCTATTTTTCTACACTTTACCTTATCAAACACAGCAATGTAGAGCGAAAACCCAAAGACATCCTTCAGTTTGATTTTATCTGCTATGAACTGACAGATCTCTTTGGCAGTGGAAGCAGAGTCTGCAGGGATGGTGATGCTTTGGCCATTCATGAGGGTGACATTAAACATAATGGGTTTCTTCTGCTTTGTTGCCTGTAAGTCAGAGTCAAATGAGAGAGAAAAATTATGGGCAGACCTTCATTTCTTCTGAAGAATGAAGAAGGCATTTAGATTTAAGAGCTCCACACCTTGTACAACCAGGTCAACAATCTTTAAGTGAATCCTCAACACCCACACAGTTTCTTCAAAGCATGGTGAGTCATAAATGTAAATTACATCCCTGGAGCAGCAGTGGACACAAGTTTTTTCCTCCTCACAGCTCAGGAGAGCTGATAATCACATAACAGTGCCGACTGATAGACTTTTCATGAGCCACATTTGTCCTGATGACTTTTAGGAACAGCCTTACTTGCATCAGTGGAGAGATGGCGTGCAGCAAGTACATTGCCCAGGATGATGTGTGTTAAGCAATAGGGTCCCTGAGATTTAGAGAGGAATTGAACTGAAGTCTTTACTTGAAAGGAGGGGATGTGATTTTTAATTACTAGGGTGACAGTTAATTACTAGGGTGACTTTTAAATGGAGGACAATATAGCACCATCGTACTCCCTTCTTCCTTTCATTTTAAAAGCATAAGCTTTGCTCAGTTCTTTCCAAAAGTGATAGTAAGAGCTTTCCTCAGGAAGTTGTTTCTGGCCTGAGTGGATGGAGGACCTGCAAATCATCTGCTGCTGCTTACATACTCTTCTGCATTTAGGGTAACTGAATAGCCAGAAGAGGTGTACCCAAGAAACTGCCCAGACCAAGGAGGCTGGTCTTCAGTCCCCTTGTGCCATTGATTTCCATGATTTGATTTAGGAACCTCTGCTATTACAGGTTAGTGAATGTAGTGTAACTACAAAGTAAGTAGTATACTTACTTATATTGTCCCAGATCAATATAATTAAGCCAAAAGGGAGTTGCTACCTGAAGTTCCAGCCAGCTGGGAGGTTCAGTCCGGGCCCCATTGCTGTAGGTGCGTCTCAGACGCTCAGCACAGTATGGAGCATAGCCCGTGGGCCCGTGGTGGATGAAATTCAACAGGTACTGCATGCACAGAGCAGGAGAGGGAGTTAGGAAATATTAATCCACAGAAAACACTAAAAATCTTCTGCAGCTGATACACTAGATTAGAGTGATCCATTCATTTTCAGTTCACCAGAAAATATTAAAGATTAGGGCTGGAATTAATGTCTTCAAAAAGGAGGCTTGAGACACTTAGTTTTCACTCATTCTTCAGAACTTTCAGTCCAAAGGGAGAGAAGACTTTGTTTTACTCATGTTTAATTACATGAGTAGTGGAGACTTTATTCTTATGGTTAGGTTAGAGCAAGAGTTAGTGTTTTCAACCCAAGAACCTGAAGTTTTATGACATGCTGTACGAATGGGAGAGCTGAGAAGAGGGCTCATGGCAGATTAGGTCTAATGATAATCAGTACTTTTAGTTTTACCAAGTTCTCTGGCAATATCAACTGAAGTCCATGATTAAGACTGAACATTTGAAGAGATGAATGGGATAAACTGAGCTTTTGGAGTCTGTATGGCTCTTGAATGACACAGACTTGTATTTATATATGTGTCTGTATTTAGTGCAAGCATGGGCCATTCACCTGGTTATTTTAATGATTAAGAATATTCCTAGAGGTAGGGTATGGTCCTGTATTTCATTAATTCTGCATGGTTCCATGTCTTTGGATGAGACATGGCATCAAAATATGCCTATGGGTTGTGACTGGTTTGTCCCAAGTAGTGTCCATTTAGCAGCATTTATGATTAGATTGATCATGTGAACTGGGGTGTTGGTAAAGCAAGGCTGAAGTTTCATGCACATCCATGGATCCTGTTTGCTTCTCAGATCTAGGAGGAAGGCTGATGTCAAGTTGGAGCCACAGGCTGAGTTTTTATCCTGTGGTGGACTCATCATCCATTTAAACTTGGAAATTAATAAATAATTTAAAAGTCCAAATATCTGTTGGACTTTTCAGGGTTTAGAGATATAGGGTAAGGACTGATAAAACTTGTCAGTGTGATTTTATACTGGCCTCCTGAATATATTTAATCACTAGGGTTGTAACTGGAGACACCTTTTGGTTGTCTTTGGCTGGAAAGGCAGAATTGGAGAGGTTAAAACTTGCCAGATCCCTGGCAGATTATAGATCTAAAATGAGAGTTATGACAAACAACAGAATCCAGACTGTATGATGTGTAATGAAAAAAATTAAATGTGAATGCAGCAGTAATTTCTTTAAATTCCCAGATAAGCATATGAGATGAGAAAGTTTCTGCTGAAACCACAGCACCAGCTGCTCTGGAAGTCAAACACTTTATGTGGCTGTCAGCATCAAAACATCAAAATACATAAGGCACCAGCTCAGCTGAGGCATGTGAGCTGCTGTAGGAAAGGTTAGCAGTGTACCTTCACAAACGTGTCTGAAGGAGGAAAGCAGCCAAGGCAAAGTGACAGAAGGATCCAGCCACGAGCATAGCTGCTCCTGTTGCTGTTTTCAGTGAGTTGTTTGCAAATCTGGCAATAAATCTCATCTCTGTAACAAAACATGTGAGAGCAACAGATAATTCACTGTCTGAACTGTCTTTGGCTATGTTTCAACTGCAAGCTTGGCAGGATTGCAGCATGATGAAGTAGATCTGAGCTAGGTTCAACCACAATATGTAGGATAGCACCCGTAATGTACCACAGGAAATAGCTCTGTTATAGAAAAGGCTCCAGGCATGCTTAGGGCCTTTTGCCACCCCTTCTTACTCGAGCAGCTCAAGTGCAATTCCCATGCTGAGTTAACTCCTGTGAGAAGCAGGGGGCTGTGCAGGAAAAACAACTGCTGAGTCATCCAGCTGTGAAATGGCATTGCTGTCCAAGAGTCTAGATGTGTAACTTGCTCTGAGCTCTCTACAGCATGTGGGTTGTAGCTCATGGCTCTTGTCTGTCTGCTTGTAAGTGGATTTGGGAGACACTCTGCTTAATTTTATATCTATATATTTACATATTTACATATATATTCTTTATATTTATGTACAAACTTGGAGTGAATCTTATACAGAAATGGAGAAAGGAACACTTCAGAGTTAGCTTCTGAAAACGCAAGCTAACTGCAGCAAGAACCTAAGGGAAACAGATGCAAAAATCTGATTACAAATAAAACTGTTATTAAAAAATCATCTTCATTTTTTCTAGACTATTGGAACTCACATTTGTCAAATCTGATGTGAGAGGACCTAAGTTGGAGTTTTTTGTTCCCTGATAAGACATTTGATGAAACACAAACTGAAGGTATAGGTACTTAGCCTGTGGCTATTATGATATATGGATTGAATGCAATTTTTGCCAGCTGAGAATCTGCTTTAGGGAGTGTCTTGACTGAAACAAAGTGACTGTGGAGAGAGAAATGCAGCCCATGACTGAGGTCAAGGCACAGCCTGTGTCTGTGGGCTTTGTTACAGAAAAGTGCTGAGGATAAAACAAAGGAGAGGATTCATGGGGTCAGGTCAGAATCAAGGAGCTTCTGCCTTATCCTCACACCATGCCTGGCCTAAGGTCCAGCCTCCCACTGCCTGTGGTCAGGATTTCTCGTTAGTGTCTGATACACTCAGCAGTTCAGACCTTCGACCATCTCCGATGTGGGGACATTGCCCAAGTGCTCAAAAAGAGACTATTGGGAAACCTTTCATCCACCATTAACTCCATATTTCTTATTCCTTTGAGTGACTCTTCTACCCCACTCTAGGGCAGTGCTCCACCTTCAAGTGTTATTGAGTGCCAGCCCTGAGCTCTGCCCCTTTCCATACATGTGGGGTATTCAGAAAGCCAAACATGGAGGCAGCTGGCCTAAACTGCAACATGAAAATACCAGAAAAGGCAGTAAGAGAGTAATTCTCCAGGACTGTGGAAAAAGGATGCTGGATTTCCTTGATGTAATAGGCACATAGGAAAGAGGCACAAATTTCCTACCTGATGGCAGGACGCAGAATTGCATTGCCAATAATGAAGTGTACTTTTTCTAAGTTGGACATAGGTCTCTGAGAGATTGAGATGTCCTCTTGGAAAGCCTCTTCTCCACTTCGTAGCTGATCTGTCACCTGAAAGAAACAGAGTAGAATCCCAGAGTGCTCTAGAAATCTTCCCTCCTAGCAGCCATCTCTCCCATAAATGAGAGATATTCCTTGTCTATCTTTCTGGCTGAAACTCTCCCTGCTCACTGCAAGAGAACCAGGCCATATTGCCTTCCCTCTCCAGGTAACTCATTAAATGTGCTGTTACACCACTATATCTGGCTAGGAGAACTTTCTTGTACTGTCCTGTACAGCCCTAAGCACATAGTTCTCAGTCTGCTCAGGCTCTGGGCAAGCTGTTCTGTAATGCCAACAGTTCTCAGTAATAAAATTCTCCCTGTGTTCTCTGCCAGAGAACAGATGACATCAGTGCACATGGGGGTCATTTCCAAAGAACACTGCACCAGGTATCCCACAAAGGGCTTGGCAGGGGAACAGGTTCTTAGCTGGGAGGTTGCTCACATAACATCTGTCAGAAGGTGAAGACAGGGTTTCAGGCAAGAAAGGGAAGCAATTTATTTCCACCTCTTACCTTCCCTGTCAGCTTGGATGACCGTTTCAGTTTCAGGGATGAAATCCCCTTAGAAATCTTGTTATCCCTTCTGCCTTCTCTCTGCAATACACATTACCATTATAGGAAATTAGTTTAATGCACAGCAAGAATGATCCATTAACGACAGAAAGATGCTCAAGTGAAGATGTTTTTGTTTTTTCCTCTCCTGCTAGAAGGAGCTGAGTGTCCTGCCAGGACTGAGTGGTGCCCTTTTGCACTTCCAGCATTTCAAGTACAGTAGCATGAAAGAGTTCCTTTGCTTTTCTCCCTCTTGATAGAACAGCAGAGAAACCAAGGAAAGCAAATGAAAACATAAACATAGCCTGCTTGTCTCACCATATTTGGGCTGTCATTCCTCAACTGGACCTGGTTTTTCTTGCCAAGTGTGTCATATATCTGTGTCATCACAGAGCTGCTCTTGGTGGTGGAACTCTTGGCAAACATTGCTGGCTCTGGCAGGTCCCCCATGAACCTCAGGATGATCACCCACACAGCTAGAGAAGCCTGTAGTAGCAGAAAGTACAGTCAGATAGTGCCAAGAGGACCAATGGCTCTATGCCATTTCTGCCTATTTAGATTAAAAGCATTTTCTTCCTTTACTCAGTCCAAGTTGTTAAAATTCCCATTTCCTCTGGCTACCTACACAAAGAGTTTAGTTTCACACCAGATAACAAGACAGCAATACACAACCCTTTCCTGCTAAAGGAAGAGGGTACAGCTCTGGTGGGAAGGTCAGATTTCCTCTGTGATTGCTGAGCCCTCACTATTCCCTTTAGTGGCACCTTGGAAGTGTGCTGTGGCTGGAGAGAAGTGGAGAAGCCTTGGCTGAACTGCACTCTGCATTTGCTGACTTGGACAGATAAGCAATGGAGTGGAGTCTGCCAGGACCCTCATGCCCAGAACAAGAAAGCCAAGTAATAGCAAAGTTCTTGATGGGGTGCTCCATTCTGCCAGGCAGCTTAGAATCAAGGAAAACACCCTCCTCAGTCCCCCTCTGGTTCAACAGGACATTGGAGCTGGTGCTCTCCCTTCTGTCCTATTGCACAGACCAGCAACCCTAACAAAAGCAGAGAGATGGATAAGCTCTCATGCTGCTTTTTGTCCCCAAAGGGTACCTGGAGAAGTCAAAACACACCTCTGAGTTCCCTCTTTGGGCAAGAACAAAGGTGACCAGAGATCCTGCACTGGGCAGGTGTTTGTGTGAAGTGCCTGCCAGCAAAATGCCAAAAAATGCTAATGGGAACTGCTGCTTTCAATACAAGGGCTCAGGATTATCTCCTTGGCTCTGGAGTCTCTGGTTCCCAGGGCTGTGTCAGAACCAGAACCCAGGGATGAGGGGACCTGTAAAGCCAGGACTGTGGAAAGAGCAGCTTCAACATGAACAACAAGGAGCAAGGTACCAGGACGTTGTCCTTGTCGTCGTGGTAGAGCAGCGGGTGCCGCAGCTGTCTCCGGATATGTGTATGTGTAGAAGACCCCTGGAAATAAGTAGCTGCAAACTTGGGGAAGGTGTACTCTTCCAAACCATGTGCTTCCTCTTCTAGCTCCAAGATCATGGGAACCATGTCCAGGTCCACTTCCTCCAGCTTGTTAGACTTTGTTTCCAAGTCCTGTGCAGAACATGAGGAAGAAGCATATTTTCTTTTGCTGAACTCTGATATTCTTATGTTTAGTTTTGCTCTTTTTTTTTTTCCCCTTGGCCATAATTCTTCCAGAATTTGCCTTTCCAACTAACCCCAAAGCCATTTACAGCTGCTACCAACAGAAATTTGGACTCAGAGCCTGTCCTTCTGAGATGCATCCATTCCATATGGTCTTCCTATCTTGGTCCTCAGCAAGAATATTGCTGATGGAAAATCCAGGTGTTACTGTTCACATCCTGTACTTATCCATACCATTCTATTCTGCCCAACTCTTCCTACAAAATTCCAACCTCCACAGCTAACAGGACAAGTATATCCCAAATTTTGCTTTCAAGAATATGGTGTAACTTGCATAATGAACTTTCAGCTTGTTTCAGGCAGAAAATCACTGAGAGCACTGTCAGCAGAGCATGAGGTTGCTGCCAAAATGGAGAGGGTGGCACTGTTTGGATGGGCCAAAGAAACAAATGTGCAGTTTGAAGCTAGGTAGTCCCTAAATTGCATGTGACCAAAAACTCACCTCTGCAAGAGATGCCTTAGTGACTGGGTGACTAATTTGGGGGATTTTTTCACTGTACAGAAATTCATTAAACAGAACTGACCACTGATGGAGTTCCAGCATTCAATGGGCTTACACAAGGGATAAGTATGACCCAATACCAGTCTGCAGCTCTGTACCTCAAAACCCAGAGGAGCCTGTCCTTCTTGGCCTCCAATCATAGAAGGTAAAAACCCAAAAATTTTGTCCACCATTTCTTGGTCGCTGATAACATCATGATTTGTTGGTTTATTGGCAAGCACATTCCTGCTTTGTCTTGCTTCTGCCTCCTCTCTCTCTTGAGTTGGCAGGTGTTCCTTTAAACACAGAAATAGGCATGACTTGAGCATGAACATCATGAAGGAACATCATTCTGCTAGAATGAAGAGGTATAAAGATGAAAGACTTTTACAAAGATGTGTGACTGTGAGGTCCAGCTCTGCCAGTGCAGTGTTGAAACAGGAAGTCAAATGTTGCTTGTGTCAAGCAGTGACAAAGACCTGGCACAAAGATCAGCAGCAGCAGGGCCCTACTCTTACCGCTGTCTTTATGGACTGTTGGCCTATTTATACTGATGTGGAATTATTCAAGAATTTAATCAACAAGAGATAATACAGGAAAAGCACAGAATTTCTAACAGCAGAAAACCCCACAATATTTAAAAATTTAAGACATTTTGTGTCAGGAGACTTGTAATTCCATTGGCCGTATTTGGCTAAAGTGCCAGCTTACGCTGCAATCAGAAATGTGTATGTGTTTGCCTTATTATATTTTCAAAGCATCATTACAAATAGGGTTACAACTATGTCTTCTCTTTCTTTAAATATAGCAGTGCTCAGAGGTTTGAGCCAGTCTGCAGGTGTGAGCTGGGTAACGCTGGCCAGTGTTCCTCCACCACCATACCTACCTTTTGTAATCTCACAGCTTCTCCCCTTGCTTTCAGTGGTCCCAAGACTTGGATAAGATGTTTCTCTTCTTTCAAGTGGATATTCCTGGCTTCCAGCTTATTCTGTGGACAACAGGACTACTCTGTGACTGTTTGTACAGCTGCTGAGCCAACTCCCTTCTGCCTTTAACAAACTGTCCACACCAGGACTTTGTCCCAACATAGGCTTAGTTCAAGATTTGACATTTTAGGGAGCAAGCCAAGGCAGAAATCTGCAAACTGGCTTTGTCCTGTTTGTACAGCATTAGTACAGAAAGGAAACCAGGGAGAGGCCTCTTGTGCTATGGACTGCCAAGGGCTGGTAGCACCTACCAAGACACACTGCATTGGGATTCCCTTCTGAATGGATCCCTCCCTGAGTACCATTAACAGACGCTGCTGTAGAAATTGATCTCCCCTTGCAGGACTGGCTGATACACACAGATCCTTTCTCCCTTCTGTCAAAGCCCCTGCAGCTGTGTCAGTGAACTTTGATCTATGATAACGACGATCACATAAAGCAAATGTAAACAAGATCAGTCTGCTGAACACTCTGCTTTTGTACTTGGCAAGAGTTCAAAATAAAATACCCCAAAATGAATATCCACACCAAATGCTGTGTTAAGGCAACACTTGCTGGTGATAAAATCTCTACTGGAATTTCATAGAAACAATGTGTTCACAAGGTATCTGTGACCATTACCTCCCGCTTTATCCTCTGGTAGGTCTGGCGAGTGAGCATGCCCCTTGCATATGCCTGTATGACACACGCAGCTTTCTTCTGCTCTGCCACCTTCTGGCGCACCAGATAACCGCGGCACATGGCCTGGAACCTGATGATCCGAGCCCGGGTGGCCACGTACTGCTGAGCCAGCTGCCGGCTGCGGTACAGGGCCTGCAGGCGCCCGAAGCCCAGCAGCACCTGTGCGTGGTGCAGAAGGAAGAAGTCGTTATGGTTCCAAACCATCGAGATGGGTTGGGAGGTAAGCTGGGATGAGTAGAAGACAACAAAATTTGGTAACTAGATAAAGACACTGGAAGTGGCTAATGTAGTAATACCCTTTTATGCTTTGTTTTCTACGAGTAATAGGCCTTTAAAACTAGTATATAGAGTTATTTGGGGGAATCTGTTACAGGGAGTGACTCCAGAAAGTGACAATGGTAGCCTGGATTACGACAAGAGAAGGAACAGAGCAGATATGAAGCCAAGTAAATGGAAACAAATGAACAAACAACCAGACAGGAACTGCATCACTGATGCAGAATAAAGAATGTTTCTGACTGAAACTGACAGTTTCTCCTCCTGCCCATCTCAAATGTGTTGTATGGAAAATAATAATAATAATCCACACAAATACACAATCTGTGAATGCCAGTCCCAGTTTTCCTCACCCAAAAAATAGACCATCTATAGAAGATCAGCCAGTATCTTTCACACAGAATCACACAGAATCATCAAGGCTGGAAGAGACCTTCAAAATTATCTAGTCCAATTGTCAACCCAGCACCACCATAACTACCCCTAAACCATAGCCATAGGTGCCACGTTCAGACACCTCTTCAACATGTCCCAAGATGGTGACTCCACCACCACCCTGAGCAACTTATTCCAGTGCCTGACCATTCTTTCAGTGAAAATATTTCCTAATATCTAATCTGAATCTGAACTTCCCCTGGCAAATTTTTTAATAATGTGAGATTGATATAATGACTTTTCTGGTAATTTTTTACAAATTATCAGTTTTCCTGCAGCAGTTGCGGAAGACACTTTGTTCATAGCATGGTGATAATGCACAAAGGGTAGGTTTGTGTTTCTAACTATAAGAAGTGTGGTACCACTTATATGTCAGGTCTCTGGAGCCAGGCCTGCCAAAGGTGAGTTGGGTTCCTATTTCACCGAAAAGCAGAAATGTCACAGGTTCAGCAGGCCCTGAGAGGTCCCAGAGCCCTCCTTGGACTTTACACCCTCCTTTATACTCTATCATCTTGTCTATTATCCCTTCTGTTAAGAATAACCTTATTCCTAATACTCCACTCAGTCTGGCAGGGCACAATATATGAACACACACACACAAATATATATTGATTGGTACATCTTCATCTCACCGTTCTGAACTCCTTCCGGCAGCAGTAGCCTCTCCAGGCTGACTGAATGGCTACAGCAGACTTCCTCTGTTTCAGGAACTGCTTCCTAAGCAGACAGACATGTGAGGTGACAAACAATAGGTTATCTCTGTTGCTTCTTATGATAGTAGTAAAGAACAAGGTACCTTTTTTATTCCTTTTATGGGATGCCCACAGTCTGATGTCAGCCTTGTTTGCTGCAAAAATACTCATAACAACTACAGACCAAATTAATTGCTGTGGTGAGAGTGCTCTGGAAGAGCTGAAAACCCCTCACATCAAGACTGGACAAGTTAACTTCTCCATCTAGTAACCTTTTTCTCCCCAGTGTTTTGCTGCCAGGATGAGGAGTCCATCTGAGCAAGATGAACCTCCCATGGTACAAACTGTCACACTGCAGCTGAAAAAGCAGCACATAGCTCTGATTGGTTAAAAGTAAAAACAAGGTGAGGCTTTTGGTTTGGATATTCTGTTGGGTAGCAGGCAGAGTCTGAAATAAAAGAGGGAAATTTTAGGGCATTCGTGTCATATTTTTTAGTTCTTCCTTCACTATGGTCAAGAGTATTTCTAAACTAGACCAAGACTCAGTCCTTTATCATGGTTCTGATTGAGGGGATACAAGATCCATGAGTACAAATCATGATGTAAAGCATTTAATGAGGACAAACAATTATTTGACAATGACTTAATTTCACTTCTGAAGATATTTCAAACTAAACTAGACACAATGCAAGAATTAGGCATCTTTGGCAAAGAGAAGGACTAGTTAGTTTCTATCAGATTCTTATCAATGTCTTATATCAAAGAGGCATCCTAAATAAGAGAATTCTTGTAGCTCTAAGAAGGGCACAAATTCCATGGGGATTCCCTGCTTTCCAGATGTCTACTGTTTTCTAAAAATATTAAGAGCAAGTCTTCCTTTCAAACCTTCCTTTTCATACATGCCACAGCCCTGCATTTTGAAAAATATCACAAAAATAACAAAACTGAGCCAAAAAAAATCTTTGTCCAATATCTGCATAGATACACAATGCATTGTTACATGATGAGCATGAAATTTAGGGCTGGTGGAAGGTACAGACTGATACACTTCATACTCAGCAATGCTGCACAGAGTGTGTTAAGCTGCACCACAAAGATTAACTACTTCAAAATAAAGCAAATTCCCTTCTTTAAGATCACTGACCTGTCCTTCAATCCTCTCAGCACCTTCTGGATAAGAAGAACCTTATCTGTGAGTACATTTTGGCGTTGCAGCTCCAATACAGTGTCATGATGATCCTGTTAAAAGAAAGCGTGGATATGCCAGCTTAGCAGACACACCTACAAACTCTGGAAATGGGACACATGATCTGAAAGAGACCCAAAATCAGCATGATATTGCATAATGTGACTAAAATGCCTTTATGGGACTGCAGTAGGAAGAGTGCACACCACCTGACCAGACTTGGTCTAGCTATAGCCATAAGCAAGCAAGAATCTGCCTGCAGCAAGACTGTTTTCAGCTGGGGGTATGCTACAGGCAGGGTGGTCCTCTGCAACAGTGCACTGGTATCTTGTTATTTTTTATGCTCCAATGTGCTTTTTATGCTTTTTATGCTTTTGTGCTGTTTCAGCTGCAACACTGTAGCACAGAAACAGGATCAGCCTCTCCGACACCAAACCCTCTCCATTGAATTATCTGGCTTTCAAGAACAAAGATCCACCCTCAGATTCGAGAGAGTTTGTAAGACAACCCAGTCCTCCTTGGTTGCCACTATTGCACAAGCAGGCCAAGCTGTACTGTGAAGCATCCAGTTTTTCATGAGAAAAGACAATAAACTGTCCTTTTTACTTACTTTAAGGAAAATCTTGGTCCTTCCAACTTGCCAGCTTGCATCCTTTCCCAGCACTGCTTCAGAGATGCTGATGCAGCTCCGTCGAGTATCATTCTTCAGCTGATGTGCAAAAGCATCATGATGTTAGGGCTTGGCTGTGAAACACAGCAGCTGTACTATGCAAGGCTCTACTGCCCTGCATTCCAAAGGGTAAAGAACAGAAACAGGTGAGGTCTTGCAGACCTCTGGGCTGACAGTACACTGAATGAAAGTGGTTCAGCTCAAATGGTCAGGAAGAGGAGGAACGTGATTGCATGATGGGATGTCTGTGTGGAGCAGGCCAAGGACAGCTGGACATCAAAGCAACTCTGCATTTTTAGCTAAGGTTGAAGGGAGTATTTAACTATTTAGCTATAATTACAGTGATAACAGTTCCTGTGCTGACAGCTCTCTCAACTCTGCCAGCAGTAATTCAAGAACTTTCTACTGTGGGAAAGACTGAAGTCTCATAAGGAAAAGTTAGATTAGCCTTAAACCATGTTTTTGCTTACATACCTGTTGTCGAAGAGACCATGGCAGAAGAAATCTGTATCTCTCAAAGAACTCCTCAAAGCTGTAGCGAATTGGGTACCCAGCTTTCCTGATCTGAATGGTCTCCATCATCCCTGAGTATCGCAGCTGTTTGATACATAGTTCCCGATCAAACAACTGAAAGGGAAAGCAGACCAGGAGGAGACTCAGCACTGAAAAAAGGTACACATGCAGTATCCCTCAGAACATGTCTATTAACCTCCAGCCTCAGAGGGCCTGCAAAATGGCCTACTGTGCTTATTTAAATTGTATTTTTCTTCACTCCAGTAAATTAATTCATTACAAGCATAAACAAGTCGCCTCAAAGGGTCTTCAGTTTTGTGTACATCAGCAATAGAAACAGTCTGTTAACTTCAGTCTGGCTACCATTTTTCATTCTAGAACTGCAATTTCAGATGAACAGTGAATTGATCATATAATTTTGCAGGTGTGAATAACTGCATCAGCAACTTAGGCCTTTGGGCATACTATGCAAAGCACAGCAGGGAATCTGCTCTTTTCTTATTATTATTGTTTAATCTTATCTGAGATTAAAAACTGGCTCACTAAGCCACATGCAGTGCTTCAAAAATTTTTAAATCACTTGACCAACACTATACAAGGTTTTAGAGTAGAAATGAGTTGGAATCCCCTAAGTTCAAGCTACAAATCCTAATAACAGACTCCTCCTGGTATGTCAGATTAAGCCAAATCAGCCCTCTCACAAATTCCAACAGTTCTATTTTCTCTCAGGCTATTTCATAGTATGATCATTGTTGATCCTAATGGTTTTTTGTTTGTTCCTGTGTTGAGGGGCTACAGATTTTTCAGTTTTGTCTTTGTCTTTACTGAAAAGTCATCTTTACTCAGAAATATACCTGTGTGCTTTTTTGCCATCCATTACTCTATGGTGATTTTTTGAGATGCTTTTGTAAATTAACAAGCCTGTATCTTTCTACTATGTTTATTGCAGGAATACCCTGTACTCCAGCTCTTCTTGGATGCAGTCAAGTACAGCTATAAAATGTTAGACAGCAACTGAGAGCCTTTCTTCATTACAAACTTTACCAAAGGCAAGACCTTGTATTGTTAGAACCTACCAGTGGTTTCTTGTAGTCATTTGGCTTGATGCAGCGGATGAAGTATGGCTGGCACTGCTCAAGGATTTTCATTAGTTTTTCCAGGGATTGCTTGAACTGTCCTCCCAGTGTTGAGAGCCGCTTGGTGGTGTCCATGCCCTGGGAAGAGAAAACACATGCTGACTGCAACATCATTCACTCTCAGAGGCCAATTAATAAGCCTTTGTGGGTTTGTACAATGTAACAGTATCACACAACTACCAGAAAAAAACTATTTACCTACATGGGAGCTACACTGGCCATCTGCACCTTATTAATTTGGGTTTATGCTTGTAAAGAAACCGCCCACTAAGTGCTTTCACCTACTTGGGCACTAAGTTCTAGCATTAGAGGTGGCTGTGTAGAAGTAATTCCACTCACAGGAGCCCACATGCACCTGTCTCTTCCAACCAAGGCTGTGCTTAGTGCCAGGCTGGGTGCCAAGCTGTGATCCCTGGGAGTGTGCCTGAAACAGCCACTCTCAAAGCAGGAAGAAACTCCAGGCCAGATATTTTGCTGCCATCATAGCTAGGAATTGCTAAAGATCCAGGACAGCCCATTTCTTAGGGATTAGGACGACTGATCACCCTGCTCATTAATACTACAGTAAGCAGTGAAACGGCAAATTTTTACTGGAGTATAAGGTATGAGGTACTCCAGACTTCTCCAACCTCTCTGACAGCACAGTTCCACCTGTCTTTTTCACACAAATCATCACATTAGGCCTAAGTTTTTACATCTCAGCATGGGCACATTAAATTACAGTGACAACAGTACAGATTCCAAGTAACAAAAGGACTCCACTGGCCTTTTACATGCAGGCAATGAGCTGATCATTGCAGCACAACACAGCTGGTTTGTTTGTTGGTTTGTTTGGGGAGTTTGGTCCATTGTGGGGTTGTTGGAATTTTTTCAAAGTAAATAATTTAAAGTCCAGTGGCTCCCCTCACTTCCATGATCTTTAGGGTACCTCATCCTGCTGTTCTTATGTCTAAAGTGCCCTTTTGAATATTCAGATTTCCACCCTTTGCTTTAGCTGCAGGGCAAGGCTGCCCTCCAGTGATCAATCATTCGTGTCTTTGGAAAAGAGCTCCTGGGAATGTCTCATTGCTGCTGTGATGCAGCAATGTATCTTAGGGCTAGCAAGCACCCGAAGTGGGTATAACAACAACTTACACATATTTTAGCTGTAAGTGATTTTCACTCTCAGACCTTAGAGGCCTTTCTGCTCTACCATCAGTGGGATCGCCACACAAGGCCAAAGCCCATGCCCTCATGGTCTCACACATGCAATATTGTTAAAGCTGAATTTGTTGTTAATTGGTGACTTTTCTGTTGTGGCGTGCCAGGAAAGGAACTCTGAGGACAAAAGAGTGTTTTCTGGCACATCATTCATTATTCTTTCCTGTAGCCTGCTCCTTAGACTTCCCAATGGTGATCCCATTTATATGAACAGCTAATTTCTGTGTATTTTGACATGGGGTAGCCCACATTTGGTATTTCCTTTCTTGACATGCTTCTGTACTTTGTTTTTCAATAACACGGCCTTATTTATAGGGACAAGACCTGTTAAAGCATTAGAGCAATGTAAATACACCTGATATTTAATCTGGAGATATTCACAGAATTTAAGAGATGCTAAGCCAGTTATCTGTTGCCGCTTATACCACTTCTGATATTCTTTGCCCCCAGGATGTTTACCTGTCCGTGGCCAGGTGTTCTGGACAGCAGAAAGCCACACTGGGACAAAGACAGAGGAAGAAAGGACAAGATCAGAAAACAATGCAAGAAAAATAGACAGATAACAGGTAAGATAGCAAGTTGATTGTTCTGTATCCTGACCGGAAAACTCAAAGATGTAAATGAGCAAAAGCAAAAGTATCTTCACATACTAGTGACACTATACAGCTGAATGTTCAGAAATCAAGGTATGTGGAAATAGGAGCAGGACAGAGAACCTGAACTATGCCCCATGCTGTTTTCCAGTCCACTGCACTTCACATCCTTATTTTTCTAGGCACAGACACAACAGGCACAATGGAGTCTGTGATAATGACCCATTGTAAACTTTGTCACATAGTGACATCCAGTCGATGACAACCTGCGGGGAGGCACCACAACTCGTGGTTCTGAAACTGCCTGGCTTCACAGATGTCCAGGGATGCAGACCTGGGAGACAGTTTTTGTTTACTTTTCCTGCAGCACCCTTGGAAAAACAATTTGAATGAAAAAGATAGGGACTTGCAAAGACAGTGCAAAGGAAAGAGGAGATCAAGAACAGCTAGAGCTTTATGGAAGGCAGGAGAAATGAGTTGTTTGCACAAGACAGTGCCAGTAAGCCAACCTTGTAGACCTGGTCAGATCCAAGATGCCGAATGGTTCCACGTCCCAGACTAGGTGGGGTTGTTTCCACCTGGAAAATCTCTCTCAGGAATCTGTTTTTGGAGGAATGGACCACTTGCATTACATTAGCACTCAGTGTGTCACGATTTTTCTCCAGGAAATCTATAGGATGGAAACAAAATTAGCCTGTCACCTCTATAGCCTGCTGGCTCTAGCACCACTCTATCTGCCTAAAATCCACTTAATTTACAGTAACTTGCAGATTGGTTTAGAGTAATCCTTCTGACCTCCTGATCAACTTTAGATCAACACTACCCTGGAGAGCCACATATCCAGGGCAGGTCATGCCCTTCCCTTCACCCTCTGTATCCAGCAGAGATAGGCTCACCTTTTGATTCGTAAAAGACAACCCCAGCAAAATGGTTGATGCCAAACTTGGTATCATGAACATTCTTAGGTGGGATGTAGACTTTACTTTTACCATGGAGGGAATTGATTTTGATAAGCATGGTGGCATCTGTGCCCTAGAAATAAATATAGGTAAAAAAGGATGGTTAAGCAGATTGTCCCCAGCACTGGTCTGTGCTCAGCAAACAAACAGGAATGGTGCTTAGAGATAACAAAAGCTCAAATTCTCCCCTCATGTGTGTCATAGATCTGGAGAAAGGTAGTACCAAAAATATCTTCCCTTTTACACAGACCCCTGGCTCAAGCATCATGACAGAACACACCATCAAGCACAGAGCTAGTGTTCTAGGGCTGTACACAAAGCCCCATAACATTACTAACATCACCAGATGGGCTGAGAATTTACCAGATCTTTGGACCTCATAAGCAAAGTCCCCCACCAGCCTTCTCATGCCCTCCTACCCAGGGAGCTGTAAGGCTAGCCTCCTCCTTCTCCTGGCCAGGCACAGTTCTTCTTGCACTCCCCAGTTAGCATGCCCAGACCATGAGCTCCAGAGGCTAGGCAGTCAGCTGAGTGCTTCTCTTCAAGGGCTGCCATCATGATGCCATCCCCCCGTGGGCCATGTGAGCTCTGTACACTGGTCTGCCCTTAGGGCAGTGGTGGCTGTGCTCTCAGAAGTCACGTGCTCTGGGAACCATGGAAAAGGTGTTTTCTTGATCTGTGGGACCACTCTCTTCTTAGGGAAGAAAGGGGAAAGCTGTCTGCCTGTACATGATCCTTTCAAATAGTTACCTGAAGGACTATAAATGAGCTGAGGCAGGGGTTTGCTTTTCTGGACACCCTCCATTGTCATCTGATTCCTGCACCAACACTCCAGTTTAGCCTCATCATGCTCTGCAGACTATGCAAATGCTCTACAGGGATGTCTGTAGATCAGATGCTACTTTCATCTCTGCTCTTCTGTTTGAGATGACTGGCCTTTGCAGAAAAACATTACACAGAATCACAGAATCATGGCAGACAACAGCTACAGGCTTTCCCTCATGCACTAAGCATGTCACCTTGTCATGGAAGGAGATCAGGTTAGCCAAGCAGGGCCCTTGCTGACTGGGCCTGATCAATTTATTGTTCTGTACCTGCTCTGTGATGGTGCTCAAAATGATCTGTTTATGACCTTCCCTGGCACCAAGGTTAGCTGCCAGGCCTGTAGGTCCCCTTCAGTGCCTCACAATGGTGACATTGCTCAATTAAGTCTGTCAGCAAGGGGAAGAAAGACCAAGCTGCAGCCCAGACCAACAGCAGAACATTACTCAAACAATAAACCATTTCAAAGATTTCCTCAGAAGCCCTTCTAAAATGATCCAGACTCCTTCCTTCTCTGTCTGGAACAGCTGTAAGAGTTTCAACAGCAAAGCACCAGGAAGAGCACCTTCCAGGAGAAAGTGAAGCAGTTGTGTAGTGAGCTAGTTTGAAAGAAACATCTGTGGGGAGAAGATATTGCCTCTCCTAATGTATCTGAAAGCCACTTCTGCACTTTTGTGTGTCTAAACTCAAGTGTTACCTGTGAGCTGTGTGCAAAGCCAGGCATTACAAGTGAAACCAGAAATTTACCTTTGGGAACCTGCTCTCTTCATCAATGAGGGAGATGATATTCATGGGCTTGAGTGCAATGACTTCCAGAGCCTGGTGGTTATCAGTGAAGTCAATGTTGTTCCAGGCAATGTGCTCTGCAAGGTATTCCTCTTGCTCTAGCTTGAAGACATGGTGCACAAAGAACTGCTGAAGGTGCTCATTTGCAATGTTAATGCACAGCTGCTCAAAGCTGGGGAAGAACAAGATGAAAGCAAATGGTCATCCTTGGCCAGTGCTGCACTGCTCTCTGATTAAATGCAAATCCAGATACAACACTGCCATATTCCACCATCTGGTGACCACCATCACTGCACATTGCCAATCTTAGCAATACAAGGGAGGCATTTTCTGCTGTGGCAAAAACCAGCAGTAATGATGATGATGAAAGAGCATGTGTCTCTTTTTTTTCATTCTTTCCCTTTACATCAGCTGCTTTTCAGCTTCCTATTGCATTGTATCTGGAGTTTCCTACCTGTTGTTGGTGAAGTTTTCAAACCCAAAAATGTCCAGCAGTCCAATAGATTGATGTCTGTCTTGAGGCTTCTGAGAAGCTGGGTTGAAAATGGCTGAGTTGATTTTGTTCACGATCCACAAGAAAATCCGTCCATATATACCCTGAGAAAAAAAATAAAAGAAGAATTAGAGCCCATCATTAGAGACTTTGGATGTAACTTACTGCTTGCTATTGTGTGCAAGAGAACTTGCACACAATAAAGCTGTGCCTGAGAACTGCAAGAGCCTGGAGCCCTCTGGACCAATGTTTATCACATAAGGCTCCTCAGCCAGGAAGAAAGAGCTCTCAAAGCATCCCCAGTCCTTAAACAGGGAATATGTGAGCACCAGTACCTTCACAAAGGCATCCCTCCCATTGGCAGCTTGAACCACATTCAGATGCCTGGACACACTTTCTCCTCGGACAATGATGGAGAGGTTTGTGAGGCTGTTCTGTAGTTCAGTAGAGTCCACCTGGAGAAACAGCCATGGCAACCTGGTCATTCCAGGTGGATAAAGGAGATCCAGCAAAGTTTGTATCAGGAGAAGGGCTATGACAAACTGCTTGTCTAGCAGCATCCACTAGCAACTTGCTGTCCCATTTAAAGGACTCCCAGCTTGGAGTGACATCTGGAACAGCATGACTGGAGTGTCAGCGGGACAGAGAGGACATGCCTGTTGAATGTTCATTCCTACATAAACTCCAGAGATGTGCTCCATCAGTGTGCTCATGGAACAAGAGAGAAGGAAGAACCAGCAGGAGAAGATGAAAGTCCATTACCTCGAGCAATTTGGTGGCAATAGAGAAGTGTGGTGAGTCTATCACATCAGAGCAGTCCAGGTTGTCGTACACGGCCGCTGCAAGGAAGAAACAGCCAGTCTCAGGGGGAACCATCACTGTTAATGTAGCTGTATTTCTGTGACCCCATAGTGCTGGGAATGTGGCAAGGTACTCATTTCTCATTTGAAACTGACAGGTTTGGAGATTTTACCAAGGAGGGTCCTGATTTCACCCAGATCCTGGGATCTACAGAGCTCTTTCATGTCTAGAACATCAGGCTAAAAACAGCAGCCAAACTGACAAAGTTATTAATTTAAAATAGTAACTATTTGGGATCTGAGGAAGTGACATCTGACATTCTGGAAATATTTTTCCTGTGTATCTTATGGGAAATTTAGACAACATAGAGAAATAAAAGAAATCCCTAATTTTAGTAGTCAGCATTAATCCAAAGAATCCAGCTGGCATCTCTGTATCAGGCCCGCTGTATCACAAAGCAAGGAGTTCTTTCCTAAAATGTGAAAGCTTCTGGCATGTGCTGGTGGGTCACACTGTCACTCTGTACCTGTCCATACCAGAAGTGCACCTATGCAGGTGAGTTACCTGCATAGGTGACTTAAGTAGGAGGATGACTGCTACTATCTCCAAGGCAAAGATCACTCCTGTGTCCTCTGGCCTGTGTAAAACAATCCACAAATGTAACATGGCATTATACTCTGTTGTTTCAGTTTGTGTGATAAGAGCCTATTTACAACCATGGAGACCTAACAGTGTGACAAAATAATAAGACACTGTTTTTCAAAACACCTGGCAGTGGAGTCACAAATTGGAATTTCATAGTGCTTATCTGCCTGCCCTTCCAACTCTGCTCACCTGTTAATACAGGCCAGAGCAGCACAACCTAATCTGTGCAGGTGGAAGCAGGAAGCACCCAAGGGAAGTACCTTTACCATCGAGTCTGGGGAAAGGTAAGCAAGGCAATGCTGAATTTACCTTGGAACGCTACATTCCCTAGGTGCAGGATTGCAGCCAGCAGCTTGCTGATGTCCCAATGCTCAGAGTCTGAGAACATGAGGATCTTCATGGCCGAGCGGATGTGGGCATAATCCTTGGCGTCATTCCGGCTGTCACAGGACATGCAGTTACCCTGCAAGCACCACACCAACAGGTAAGGAAAATCCTTCTGCTACCCAGACAAGGAAGAAAGCATGTGCAGACAAGCCTTGGTACACAGGGTGGCTATCCTGTGAGTCCACGAGGATGCAAGGTAAAAACCTATTTAAACATGCTATATCCTCTTCCCGTGATTGTATATTCCTTCATCTTTTCTCTCAAAAATAATTCATTAACAGAGGGCTCAATAATGCATTTCTCCAGGTCTAGACTGAATACTGGGGAAGCCAAAAGGAAAAGCTGATGGGAGGGCTGCTCTGGAGCACAGAAGGACAGGAAGCTTTGACAAGGTCACCTACATTTACAAGGCCATGCCTGTTTCTTTGGTTTCCTCTCTCTGCCTTGTCAATGGAAAATTAAGAGCCCTCATCCCAAACCAAAGCAAGTCAGGTTGGATAAGCACTAGAAAGCAGATCTCAAAATAAAAATATTAGGTCCTAGTGGAAAGCAAATGGAAGCATCCAAGGCAGCATCAGAAGAACCTTCATAAGAAGCCTGCACAGCAGGTCCTAGGATGCTGCTCCTGATAGAAACTATTTTCAGCCATAATGGAGATGGAGAAATGCCTTTTTTACCCTTGCCATTTCTGACAATATACTGTGATGATTACAAAAATGAAATATTCCTAGACATTTCAGTTTACAGCGTGTAAAGATGCCAGCTTGTACCAACAACTGACCTTTACAAAAGCATGGATATGTTCTCCTTTAATCCAGTCCTCCTATTTCAGTATCACATTGCCCTACTGCTGACCCAGGGGCCTTGTTATGGAATAGCCAATGGGTTAATTTCACTAATTGCACTCACCAGCTTTACTACAAGCTATTTTGAAAACACTACATTTGAAAAAATCTCCACACGTTTAATGGTTTTGCTTTTGAGACTCCAGAAACAGACTTGTTTTTATTTCCTAGGAACTAGATGCCCAGCTCTGGCTAATTTCAGTAGAGGCAGAACTTAAACACATTCTTTCCACAGCTATAGAACAGCCCAAATCTAACCAGCTGGCATATTTATTACAAGGTATATACATAGGCTAAAGGACAGGATTTTCATCGTGGCTTTCATGTCCTAAACCACTCAATTAGCTATTTTCAAAAACCTCACCTATGAAGATTCCACTTCTGCCACAATGGCATCATAACCCAGACATGGTCATTGGCATCAATTGTGGGAGGTTACACTGAATGTCAGATGCCTGTGTTATGTATATAAGATTTATTAGCTATAAGGATTAGGATTCTTATTAATTTTCCTCTAAGGTACACATATGTGATTACCATTCTCCCTGGCATGAGATCTCTTGCATTCCTTTGAAATCTGACTGTCTGGGAAAGTGGGGGATGTTGTCCACATTCTGTTATAAGATGTCCTCCTTTATGTTTCTTAAGTCTGACTTTGACAGAAAGCTTTGATCTGCCACAAGCTGCTGCCCACCGGAGGACAATGCAGTAAGTCTCAGAAACTGATGCTCACAGCACTTTTGGTGTTACTGCTTCTGGTACTCTAAGGGAAGGACTATTCATATTTGGTAATGATTATCTGCAGCTCCTAGTGATTGTAATTGCTCACTGGATGAAGCAAATGGCAGAAGGATAATGGAGAATAAAGCAGAGATTATTACCATAGTGAGATAGGTGTACTCTGAAGCAGTGCCCAGATTCAGCATCTTTTTCTGCTCTGTATTCATCCCCATTAGCATGCAGTAGAAGATGTGATAGTTCCTCTCTTCTGGAGCCTAAAAATAGAAGAAATAGGCCAATGGGCAGCCTTGTCAGGATGAGCTTCTCACACAAGAACAGGCAGAATGTACACCTGCCAGTGCCCTCACCTGCCAGCAAACCCGGGACTTCTCCAGGAGAAACTGTTCTATCCGGGCTCCTTCTATCACACCATTTTGGTTGAAGTGAATATCAATGTATTTCCCAAAGCGGCTTGAATTGTCATTTCGAATTGTCTTGGCATTTCCAAAAGCTGATGGGCAAGGAACAGAGATAGTATCTGTATTATTGCAGTTCATGAACATCAAGCCTATTTTTTCCCCTTCTACTTTGCTGCTAGTATTTTACATGTGTTCCAAATGACAGTGCTGAGAAGCACTGGAGAATGTCTTGTCTCAGTCTGCCTCCTGAAGAGAGGGGCAGGCATACTGTGCACCCAGATAACTGGGTCCTGAAAGACATATTCAAATGATCCAAATGTGGTCTATATCTGGCCATTGAAGAGATCTGGGCAAGTCTGAAGACCTCCAGAAGGATTTACTGGGAACATGTTGATCCCTGTACAGAAAAAGATAAGTGTCTCAGGGAGCTCCCCTACAGATACATCTGTGCTTAGCCAGTCACTTTGTCACTGTCTAGGGCAAATGCCAAACCAGGGGGCTTTGCCTTGGGCTCTGCAGTCCCAAGGACTCTTGTGCTCCTGGCAGTTCTGGGGTATATGCTACAGTGGTACATCCCCCGACAGCGTGAGAGCAAAGCTGCTGTGGACTGCAAGGGAACATGGCAGAAAAGTATAGAGAACATCTACAGTGTATCATCAGTGTTTCAGGGGGGTTACCAGTTAAGCAGATACAAAGGTTCAAGGATCTGTTTCTGATTTTTTTTATCCTGAGATAAATATGGTAAATCAGCCATGTTTGCTAAGTAACCCACCTTCCAGAATGGGGTTGGCCTCTAGGATTTGCTGCTCTATCCAGGAATGCTGGCCACTGACAGCTGCCAAAAACTGTAGTATTAGCTTTGTACTTTCAGTTTTACCAGCTCCAGATTCTCCACTGCAGTAAGAAAAAACGATCATTACAAGCTTCCTTTCTTTTTTTGGTAACATGGCAGACCAAGTTTAAAAAAAAACAACCCCACCTAAGTTTACCCTGTGAATGGCAGATAAGACTGTCTTTCATTGAGGGCTGGAAAATTCGAGTCTTTCATCATCTTATCTGCTTAAATTTAAGTTGTTTTTCAGACTTAGGCTGAGAACTAAATTCTCCCACTAATTAAAAACAAGGAAATCCATGGAAGACATTCTGTACCTATGCGAATTAAATGATCACTTGCCTTTCTTCCTTATTGCATTACCAGATTGACAATGCTAGTGTTAGCACATCAGCTGAGTTGACTCAGCTATAATCAGATACTATTGCAATGAGACTATCTGGTTCTTCACATTGATGACAAACAGAAAACAAATTCTTTATAAGATAAAGAAAGCTTCCATTCATCTTTGGGTTATTTCTCTTGAGGAAATGTCTAGTCTCAGAAACTACATGTAACATATATATCTTGTCTCCAAGGTAAAAGATAGCCCTGTATCACACATGCTCAGGTGTTATGTTTCTGTATGTAGTGACCATGTGCAGAATGTACAAGCACATTCAAAGATTCTGGGGGAAATCAATGGATTTCAGAAATCCTTTGCTTATATTTTACCTTTTGCAGCCCTAACTGAAAATAAAGGAGCAGGGAAGAAAATATTTCTTTCCTGTTATCTCTAGTTTTATCAGTGCCCTTCCATTTGGAAGGTCTCCTCCTGTGTCCACAAGGTGCCCCAAACTATGCCAGGTTTGGTTTCTGCTGTTTGTCCTCTCCAAGTCCACTCACCTGATCACACAGCACTGGTCTCTCTTATTCCTCTTCATATTGAAGTAACAGTTGTCTGCAATGGCAAAGACATGAGGTGGAAGCTCTCCAATCCTCTTGTTATAGTACAGTCTGATATGATCCACCGTGTAGAGGGGCAACAGCTGGTATGGATTCACTGCTACAAGGATTGATCCTGTGTAAGTCTGGAAAACATTTGTGAGCATTATCACAAACCTGCAAACAAGAATACAACCAAAGCCACTTGCAGTATAAATCCAAACAGAGGCAGGAGGGAAGCTTGGGAGATTATAGCAGCACTTGGGTGAGGCTGAGAGCCCAGTTCCTCACTATCAGCTGCTGTTAAACAGCCCAGGATAAGGAGGGTTTTGTCCAAGGAAGAATGCTAGGTGTTATCTCCTTGCCAAATGACAGCTCAGTTCTCTGTCTCAAGCTGAAGTACACAGAAGTCAAATTTGACCTGGCACTTTGGTGTTATTGTACGGTCTTCTGCAGTGTTTTGTTAAGCTGCTTTTGTATTCTAGTGCAGATGTAGCTGAACTTGGCTAATGGGCCATGTTACAGTTGTGCTATTCATACAGTGATTTAGAAACAGCACCACCAGTGAAATGAAGGAGGCTGTTGAAGGCTGTGGAGATGCAAGGCAATAATATTGTTTGAAAACTACATGAAACAACTGCAGGCTGCTAGAGTTTAATATAACAGGTCTATACACACACCTTGGTAGCTATAACTGTAGGATCTACAAAATCAGTCCTTTTTTACACTAAATATTATCACAACTATGTTGCAAGAGGCAGCTTCTCTCCAGTGCTGTATATAATATGGGAGACAAAGCATGGAAAACCTAAATATTAATTATAATATTACAACTGGAAACTAAGGAAAAAGGAAAATTAAAATGACAAATTTCCCAGTTACAGATAAAACCTGTAATTAACAAAATATCCAGATTCATCATTAGCAATCTCATTACATCAAAATCAAGTAAATGTTGCTTGGACTGGGGGACAATTGAAATCATGTCACTACATACTAGTTAGGCTGATCCTCCAGGTAATAGCAGTACTAAGCTGTAACACAGGCTGGATTTAGTTCACTGTCAGTGGCTGATGGCAATGATCACTCTGGGAGAAAGTAAGTGGGGTCACTACCTGTGCCAGCACTGTGACTGAGAGGCTGCTGGTAGCTCTCTTCTTCACAAAGTACTTGAGTGAAGGAAGAGAAAAACTGTGTCGTGTCTCCTTGGCACCCTCAGTCATTAAAGAAGTCAGAGAGCCCCATGTGTGAAAGGCTCAAGTCACTTGCTAAATGTAGAGGCCACTCCTGGAAGTGACCTGGAAGTGACCTGGCTGTTTCTGGAAGTGACTGTGGCACTCACATAGATTTTGTGCTCCTGGTGTCGGATGAGGAGGTTGTGCACCATGCCAGCTTCATGGAGATCCCCAAGGCAGATCATGTCCTCTACCCCCCGGACAGAGGAAGGGTGCATCAGGCTCACCATGTGCATGTTCCGAGCTGTGATCCAGTGCTCCTGACAAAAGCAAAGCACAGACTTTAATACGTGATGCTGTGTCTCAGAGGCAAACAGAGGAGAGCTGGGTTAGACTAGAGTGTGCTTCATCCATGCTCAAGCAAGCATGTTCTAACACACAGGTGACTGACCTACAGGAAAGAGCTGCTTTGCTGCTCCCTGGGACAAGATGGTTTAGAACACTGAATGAAGCCATTCAGGTAGGTTCTGAACAGCACCAATTTTAACACTGTTCAGAGTGCAATTCTGTCATCACAGGCAGAACATTGTATGAAGTAGGGACGAACTGATTTCAATGGGATTATGTTTCCACCTAAAACTTCACCAAATTTAGAGATTGGAGCCCATCCATTTCCTTTTCCTAACCATGTAGCTATAACCTCTATCTTATGAAGCTCTGAGTCTTCCTAGTGCTTGGACCTGGAGATGCCGGGTGACCATCCTATACTTGCCTTATTTCTGTAGTCCTTCTTTCAGTATATCCTACCTATATCAAAGTCAGACCACCTGGATAGATGGAGCTTTGGTCTGACTCAATAGGGCCTTCTTTTGTACTTTGTACTTTTACATTTTATGTTCATCTTTTACAGAAGGTTATAGCATAGCCCACCTTGCCTTCATCATCCTCCAGCAAGATCCGTCCTGAGTCAGATTCCTTTACAATTGCCCCAATGGGGACATTAAATTCACTGTTTGTTTGAGTGTCCAGCCACACATGATCACCCTGGAGAGAAAAAAACTACTGTCAAGTACAGTGACATACTTGATGCCATGTAGCTCACAAGCAAACACTTCTTGGTCTTCCTTTTTTAGTGATTTGATTCCTTCACCAGTGTTTAACTGGGTAAGTTCTTACTGCTTGCAGGCAGTACATTTACAGACCTCTGAATTCTACTCCCATCTCCACAGCTGATCTGGAACACGACTTCAGACAAGTCACCGAACACAGCTGTCTCACAAAAGGAAATGAGGCAACACTTTTTCCAAGGACAGCAATAATGCAGCTCCACTACCTCTCAGAGGCTGGCTGGGGGGCACAGTGAATGCTGGGAAATTGGCTTGGCAGCCTCACATGAGCTATGATATTCTCTCAGAAGAGATTCTTGAGGACATAGACTTTACCAGGAAAGAGAAAAACAAACAGATGTACATACTGGGTGCCTGGAAATGTAGAAGTTTCTGTAGCAAGAAATTTTATATATTTTTTTTTTCCTGCTATAGCTGAAATGTGAGTGCATCCATGATCTTTCTTAGGAAAAAAACCCACCAACATTCTTTAACCAGCCCAGTTCCTCTCTGCACATTTGCAGAGGCTTGTCAACATCTGGCACCTCTGCAGAGCAAGCAAGAACCTGCTCTGCTGTCCCTTAAGGAAGGGGTGAGCCACAGCTGCCCTTTCCTAGGAATGAGCAACATCTTGGTGTTGCCTGCACCAGTGTCCTGGTTATACTTCCCTACTCCAGGCCGTCAGGAACACCTTATCTTGCTCCAGTCCCTTATACAGATTTAAACAGAAAAGATGGAATAAAAACTGAACAGAGTTGTAGCTCAGTGGACTTTCTAGCTGCGTCTTGTCATATACAACTTTGGTTACATACCACAACATTGATTGTCATAGTTTCAGTGTTTTTACTGAAAAAAAAAGAAATTCTTTTTCCTCTCAAAATAGTTTGTGACTTACATTTAAATCCAAACAACCAATGTAAAGCATCCATAAACATTGCAAAAGATTATGAAGAATGTTACAGACTAACAGCTCTTATTTGTGTTGAATAAAACTCCAAAGGTAATTTGTATAGTTTCAATGCCACACCTTATCACAGAGGTCACCTGCTCAACAAAAGCATGACCTGGGGAGGCAAGACACCTCTGCTTCCCTAGTCTATGCTGAAATTATTTTATACCTTGTTGATACTGGGTTATTGCTACCTTCTTTTGATTGAACCATGATGGTAAAGTAATTTTCTCCTCTTTGGGCCTCAGGGTAATCACTCAATCAGAGCAAAGAGTAGGACTTACCTTTCTGAAAACCACCATTATGTTTCAGATCACTGTATACAACCTGCATGCCAAGAACACAATGTTAGGTCAGAAAAGGGCTTTGATGAGAACAGACAGCTGGGTTTCCTTGCAAAAAATAACATCAAAATGTCTTAAAATAATTTTGTTAAAGCAGAAGAGATCATAGTAAGATACACCCAACATAGAAACAATGACACCATCTACACAAAGCAAAGAACCTGCAGCTCTGGGGTGGTGCTCTGAGTTCTACCACATAACCCTGGAGATGCTCTCAGCCCTAAAGATTTCACTGTGCACATTTTAATACCAAATAGTTCTCTCCATCAAGTGCTAGGCACAATTACTGTGAAGTCTGAACTTCAAGGTTGGCTCACTAATAAAAAGACCAACCAGTACAATGCAATTTGATGCACAATAGAGTTATCTTTAGCTGGTCCATTGACCCAGTTCAGTGGCTATCCCAGAGACACAGGTTTAATTCATACTTTCTAAGCTGAGTTCCCTCAGACCCTCCAGCTTGAATCCACCACCAAACAGAAACAGGTCTAGAGTTCACCTTCCTTGGCTGGAATGGGAGGGATTGCAATCGAGGCATGAACAGCAAAATAAGGGACTGGGGGGAACCACAATAAAATTAGGAACTCACTATCAGGAACATAAAAGCCAAAATATCAGTGGCCAGAAATCTGCAGCAGTGCTTTAATTAAGGCATGATGACAGTTTCTTGTCCTAACCAAGAAACTAAAGTCTTCAACACAACTTCCTGTCCCACAAAGCTGGATTTTGGGAGTGATTCCATGACTAGGATGATTTGCCAACTGCTCTTTCATATTCTGTTATTCTTATAGTAAAGTCCTCAAATTCTTATTCAGGACTCAGAGGCAGGACCTGTGTATCAACTTCAACACTGAGATGTGAATGAGAGGAACCTGTTGCTGTGAGTGGAGCAGGGTGGCACAGAAGCACAGTCCTTGGCTAACATAGGCTAAAGATGGGCCACAGTCAGTGAATCACAACTGACAGGAACTTTTTTACCTGCACCAGAAACCAGAATATGGCAAAAGAGTAGAAATGTTGACCCCGAACAAGGAGGGAGTGGCAGATGCAAGCACAGAGACAGCCATAGTGTCACGTCAGAGGGACAGCTGGCTCCGGATCCGGTCTGACAGCAGCCAAGGGCAGACGTGTAGGGAGGAGATCCCATATAATCCCAGGATGTGCAAATCCAACATTTAAAATTCTTATTTCCAGAGAAGCCATAAGTAGCCACCCCCTGCTCCTGGTTGCACGGCCACTTCCTGGCCAAGCCTGGCTCTCTCTGCTGCTTCTCTTGACAAAGTAATGCTGCACCATAAACCAAATTGTATCCCACAGGATGGAAATTTACCTCTCCAGAAGAAATCTTCACTGTGTGGCTTTTGCAGCTCAGATCCCTCTTTTTCATAAGCATTGGAGTAAGAATGGAAAGGAAGGTGAAACTGGCCCTGGTGCCATTAAGTGCCAGTTCTCCAATGCACAAAGGAGGAAATGACTGAAGCATAGTTATTTATTACAGGACTTTGCTCCCAGTTCAGTGTATATGTCACTTCCAGGTCAGGTGTTCCAGTCAGCATGAAGGCTAATTCTTGCCTGAGTGAACCTTAAACTTCAATCTCTCCACTAGGCCTGTATCCTTTCAGATTTCTGGAAAGCACTCCCAGAGGAAAACCCTTTAGCATCTGGTCTTACCCTGCTCCAACATGACTGACTTACCTAGGACTGTCTCTCACCCTGTTAGGTATGAAGAAAATCAGACCCTCATCTCTTTATCAAAACCTCCCCTTGGTTTTCCATAGCTCTTTTCTGCAAGAAAATGCCCATCGGTCTGTGTTCTGTCTGGTCTGTGTTTCACAGTACCTAGAGCTCTGACCAAAATTAACTCATCACATTTAACTGAAATTCATACACACACCCATATAATGGGACCAAACATCCTGGTTTCACTATCATTAATTTATCTCTCAACACACACTCAGTCCCTGTGTTCCAGAATCTAGGTGCATGTTAACTCCCTATTTGTTCACTTCTCTCTTCCCAAAACAGGACAGGATGGTCAAGAGCTTTCCTCTTTCTGTTGGCTCCATAAGTACTCTCTGTGTCCTCGTTGCACATCTGGTTAAATTCCACTACTGGAAAGAAACAGAAGTGTAGTACATCTGCAGAGAGGCAGATACAAGGTTTCTCCAGCCAAAGCAAGAACTCAGGAGTCAAGCACATTCCAACCCTTATGATGAGCCCAAACAGCAAAGATGAGATTTTTTTTCCATGTACCTTAACTCAGCTGTGTCACCTTCCTCCAGGGCCCTGTGTTCAACACTGTGCATTAGTCTGTGTACCCACTATTAAACATGCAAATGTAAGTGCGCAATAATTGTGAACATGTGCTAGTATACCTAATAACCTAATTCTTATTTTCTTGTTTCCTAGGTTCAGTGTGGCTGCACGGTACAATGGGGCCCCTGCTGTAGCTCCATGTCCAAATCACGGGTAAGTATTCAAGCATGGCAATAAACAGTTGGGAGTAGCATGTGTTTATCAACATCTCATATTTATGTTTTAATGTCAGCCTCCTTACCCGAGTTTTTGTTAAGTCTTACAGCAGCAGATACAGGTGCAGAAATAAAATGCAGGCCCTTCAGGGCTCAGAGACTCTTGGAGAGAAGCAGAAAGCCACAGAGAGCTTTCTTCAAGTTTCTAACTGTACAAATCATTCCTACTCAAAGATTTTGCCTTAAAAATAGTTCTTTAGCAGACTTATTTTTGATACAGTTTTTAGACATCTATATGCTGTATGTGATTACCAAAAATTCCAAGTACTGATTTTATTAGGTAATGGTCAAATAGTGGCAAAGAAATCAAAGTACATACCTTTATACTACCAAGACAGATATTGAAACCCAAAGGTTTTTGTATAATTGGACAAAAAAATGCCTTGAATATTCCCTCCAGCAAACAAAACATACCTGCTGAAATTCCAAATGGAGCCTGGCTGGGGGCAGAGAATCTTATTCTAAAATTAAGTACATTGTTAACACTTGTGCCCAAGACACAGTGCCTGTGCTACTTCAGAGAAGTACACAATTTATATCCTATAGACACTGTACTAGATGGAATTAGTAAAACTAGTAGAACTAGGGAAATTGAGGTAATCTGAAAGAAAAGTACAACTCATTGTATAGCTGAAATATATACTAGAAGGGAGATTGATTTCCACAGCTGACATTCTCAAGAGGTAGAAAACAGAAGCTGAGGGAGCAGGGACATGATGCACCAAGGGGAAGCAGCCAAGATGTTCTGTGCAGCACGTGCCACTAATGAGAGATGAGCAGGCTAAAGGTGCCTCCAGAGAAGGGCCTGTGAGTGCACAGGGGCAGCTCAGGTTTGGGCAGGCACTGAGCTATGCAGACAGGGAAATACAGGAGAGGAACTTGCCAGGAATGAACAACGTGAGGTACTGGTAAAGAATTTGATAAGGGACTGTGCAGGGCACAGTGACATTTGTAGTGGTAATTCGGGGTAATCTGTCGCATGGTCTATGCTGATTAATTGTTGCAACCTTTCCTTTAAGCAAATTGCTGAAGGTGAAGACTGTGACATCACATCTTAAGTAATAAAGCTCAAAAAATTATTAAGTATGTAGTAAGACACTGGTACCAGCTGTCCAGAGCAGCTGTGGCTGCCCCATCCCCTGGAAGTGTCCAAGGCCAGGTTGGACAGGGCTTGGAGCAACCTGGGATAATGGAAGGTGCCCCTGCTATGGTGGAACTGCATGAGCTTTAAGAACCCTTCCAATCCAAACCATTCTGGGATTCTCTAATGAATGCTGCACCAAGAAAAGGAACAAAATAAAATGGAATGAACCCTGATTAATTTAATCCTGCTGTTGTTCAAAGCAATAGGTCTGTCCCGATAGACGTGTTAACAAAACTGCCTCTTCCTGACACCTTCCTAATTAAGAGATTGATGTCAGGATCAAAGGGTTTAATTTGCATATGGCACTACCTTTCATATTTTCTCTCCAGCTAAATCAAAGTGGCCTTGTCATTTCTGCATCACCAAGTTCTGGATACCAAACATCATTTTACATTAAACTAGTTTATTTCTCTCAGGTTTCTGAAGCGAGGTGGATTGGGTGTAACAATTTGCAATTTAAACAGTTCATTCAGCTGTCCTCTTGCCTACACTAACATCCTTCCCTTCCTCTAAGCAGATTTGTAGCTCTAAGTCACTGATGTCTGTTAACTCTGAAAGGGGCAGTGCAGGGAACAAAGTGAACTAAATAAGAAGTACATACCATTAAATGATTTCCAAGTGCATCGCATGGTTTTCTTGAGCATTCTGATCCTCAGGGAAAGGCTTATTTCATGCCAGCCTGTTGCTGGAGTTGCACAGTGAGGCAGACTGGCGGGGCTCTGGGATCTGTGTCATTACACACCTTCACACATGCCAAGTGGGCGCTGCTTACGCTGCTTGCTAGAAGACAGGTCATTCTCCCCCACTGCGCAATCCCATTATGGTCTGACTGTCACTCCATCCTTCCTTTTGGGAAGCAGCCAGGATGGTATTACAGGAGTATGTTACAGACTGATATCTGCCAAGCTGTGGCTCACAAGGAACAAAGGCATGTGCACGTTAGTGTGCACACGCACCTCACCTGCAGAACAAGGGCTGGAATGGATGCCCTGTTATTCAGCATTGATGAGGTGAGGTTGTTTCAGACACAGTGCTCCCTCCCCTGTGTGAGGCACATGGCATGTCACAAGTAGGTTAAGAGATTTCATTTCAGAAAGATGGGAATCCATAACTATTAGGAAGAAATCTCTGTGCCTCCTTCCACTCTCAGTAAATGCACAAAATCTCTGTTCTTTCTATTCTTGCATCAGTGCTGCCTCAGTGCATCTGGAATTTGGGACAGTGGCTCACCATCACTGCAGAACATAACACATATCTATAAAGGACTAATTTCCAGGGGGGTTATCATTATACTCCGATCCTCTTGGAACTTTACTATGGGATAGATTTCTGTGTTTTCTAGGCACCTTGGTACAATTTCCAGGTACCTTGGTACACATTATTCAACAGGGATTTTTGGGGGTTTTTTGTTAGTTTCTATTTATGTTTTCTCTTGTCCATTATTTTCTGTTACACTACTCCCAAGTTATTTCCTTATTCCTTTATTTGTTGTATTGTAAAGTTGTAATCCTGCCTTCTGCTTAGTCAGTTGTGTAAAGTCATTCCATTTCTTTATGGAAGTCAGAGAAGTGCAATGACAGGAGCCTCCCATAACATACTGCCACATGTACCTGCTCCTTCCAGAAAAGATCTTAGTGAAACCACACAGTACAAAGACTTAACATAAGTAAAAACCATACAGGGGCAGGAAAAAAGGATATGATACTATTAAGAGTGTGGTCCTGAAACTCACATAAGGATCTTCATGGCTATCTGGAAAAGACCGTTAGAGCTGTAAACAAAGAGACATTATCTGTGTTTTGTGTAAGCTGCTTTCAGGAAAAAAAGAAAAAAAAAAAAAGGTTTCCTGCATTTTTGCTAAGAATTTAAGACTGTATCCAAGAAACATCTGACTCCACTGCCAATTTCTCCTTCTAAGTGTTTCGATGTAGAAGATGTTGAGTAATGACTCAGTCCTGAGATTTCAGCTGTGTTTAGCCTGGTACACTGAACTCCCTGCACGAAACTGTGCCTGCTGCTGGACAGAACGTGTTGGTTAATAACAACCTCTCTGCCATCCACTCCAAGGTGCCTCTAGCACAGAAGAAATAGACTCATTTTGCCCCGAATATTCAACTTACTAAATTTTGATGACTCTGAACAAGGGTGCAGCATGCAGAACTATAAAAGTCTATATTTGTTCAGAAATACACCAAATGACATGTGCAGCAGTTTTCTATCTGTCACATATTGACCTGTATTCCCCTAGAAGATGAGGGTGGTATTATGACAGACTTAGGGGCAGAACACCAGCACCATACAACTTGGAGACACATCATTTTGAAATGCTGCATGAATGACAGCAGCCATCCTTAATAATCCTCAACTAGCATATCACGGGCGTGCCAAATACTTGAGTAATGCTACTACTCACAGGATAGGGGCTATTGAAACAGAACACAACAATCCCTGAAAAATCCGAACATTGTTTTGCCCTGCCCACGTTTACTCCGGAAGTCACCATCCCCCGGGAGCTCAGGGTGAACTTTCAGTCAATCCTGAAAGGCTAAATCTGGAGGAACCACCCACACATGAACTAGATTGAACTGGCGCTTCAGCCAGGACAGTCAGGCCTGAATTTGCCGGGAGAACCTGTCCTTCCTTTCCATGGCCATGGCGGGTCCCGTTGCAGCCAGCTGCAAACACGAACACTGCCAACCCCACTGCAGCACCAGAGCCCACTTGTGTGCGTGTGCCTGAGCTCTGGCTCTGCTTTGCCACTTTCTTGTGGAGATGCACATTATTCTTGCTGACTTGGCTTGTAAAGAGCAGATAAATTTACCTAGTATTTAAATGGCAAAATCTTTTCTGCTCTAGATCACACTCCAGATCTCTCACCCTTAATCACTTTGGGAAGCATCGCACCAGATGGCCCTTCGTCTGGCAGAAGGGAGATGTTGGGAACTCTCGGTTAGCTCAGGGCTGTGGTTCCGAGCAGCCATTAACAGCGTCAGGGGTCGGTCTGGTCTCCTGGAAATTCCCGCAGGGCTCGGACAAGGCAACACCTTTTCCAGGATCACAGCCATGTCACCCTGCAGCCGAGCACTGCCGTGGTCACCCAGGGGCTACAAACAGTCTTTTATCTTCCAAGGCTCCTTCAGTTTCCTCGGCGCTTCAGCTATCAAACTGAAATCTAACTACAGTCGAAGGGCTGGGGAAGCAAACAGGAGCGGACACACCGTTCCTGGGTTGGCTGTGGTTGAAGCCGAGCCCACAGGGCGGGGCGCCTGTGAGCGTGCAACGCCCCCTGGCGGCCGCAGCCCCGGGAGTCTCGCGAGATCCGGCGCGCCGTGCGCGGGGCGGGGGAGCTGCTGGGCGGGGAGGCGCCATCTTGTTCCTGTGCGAAGCGGTGGCGCCGGGCTGGGCCCGCGCTGAGGGAGCGCCCAGGGCAGCGCCCGCCGCCACCGCTGGGCGCGGCATGGACACCCACTATTACGGCGGGGAGCAGTCAGGTAGAGGCACGGGGCACAGAACCCTCCGGGGAGGGCGTCGGGCGCGGCAAGGCCCGCGGGTTCGGGGGGACAGCGGCGGGGCCTTGGCTTGAGGTTACACGGCGTTAATTGCTTCAATAGACTGGTGTCTGGGCAGTGCGTCAGTCGCTGCCCGCATGGTACAGGAGGTTTTGTGCGTTCCCGGGGGTATCTGGGGTAATTTGTTCGCATAGCCCCGTTTCCCTGCCCCGTTAGAGCGGGAGCCTCCCCCAGTTCCTGTGCGGTTCCTTTAAACGCTGAGTTTTACTTTCTTTTTTTAATGTCGGAATAGATGATGGAGGAGCTACTCCAGTGCAAGACGAGCGAGACTCAGGATCTGATGTGGAAGATGAAGGAAACGAACAACATTCCGGATCGGAGAATGGAAGTGTAGGGCACCATTCAGAGGTACTAAGGGAGCTTTATCTAGATAAAGTTTACTTTTCTCTGAATTCTTTTTTGTTGTTGTTTAAAGTGGCATTCTCTGTTAACTGAGACGTACGTGTTTATTCAGTTCCTCTTAAGGGTTTAATCGGAGAAAACTTTATTACCGTAACGCGTTGGATAGTCTCTCGACAAGTATGTTGGCTAGGGTTTTGGTTTGGGGTTTTTTTGTGGGTTGTTTGTTTGTTTTCTTCTTTATTATTACGATAGCACACACTGTTCTGAACTTGAATAAGTTGTATTCGATTAGCCTCGATTTCACAAAGATAAAATTTTGGGGGTTTGAAACTAAGAGATGGATTACAAGGAACTTGAAGTTGTACCTGAAATTCTGCACAGTGATGTAAAACCACACACTTTGGAGATGTAGATTTCCTTGACAGAGAATAAATGCTCTCCCAGCTTCCATATCAGATGGGGGCACTGACTCTTGAGTCTGCTTTGTGCTGGTTTTCACCTTGTCATTCACAGAGGAGCAGGTGTGCATGTGGGACAGGTTAAGGTTCCTAAATGGCTCCTATTTTTCCTCTGAAGTGGTTCCCACTTGGAGAAGCATTCAGCATGGAAAAGCTTTTGTCTCCAGGGTTGTTTCTGGGGCAGAATCACTTTATTTGTGGTTTGATTGAGCTGAGAAGATATTCTGGTAAAAGAGAAGGCTCCCTTTAGGCTTCTAGGACTGTTTGGGAGTTAAGATTTAATTTTTAAGAATTGTTTGTGACTCACAATAAAGTTATATCAGGTTTTTGTTGGAACAAATAATCTTGGCCTGTAAACTCAGGTCTTCTGCCAGCAAAGTTAGAGAGAACTTTTTGATAGTTATAAAAACTGTAATCAAAGCCATTTCATAGTGTTCTGCATATTCTACTGTATTTTATGTAAAGATCAGGATTTATTCTGACTGGGTTTTCAGTGGTACACATTTTAGAAATTGCTTAAAATGCAGTAAAGGCTAATGAGAGAGAAGGCCTGACTCCACTGTAGCATAACTTGCAATTGTTTATTTTCTTCTTTTTTTTCCCCGTGCTTTTGTCGAATTCATACTTCACTCAAAGTTAGTGGATGAAGATTTTGTATTTTTATAAAATGGAATTTCTTCCAATGTATTTAAACTTAACTGTAAAGCACATTTGGAATTTACTTTTTTTTGAAAGGTGTTGATATTTCCAAGGGAAGAAATAGATTTGTTGTGCATCTCATTGTGACAATTGTAAATTCAGTGTGGCAGGAAACACAAAACACATTTCTCATCTTGGTAAAAATAACTGTCTGTCCGGAGGGGTTTAGTACTTCTGTTTTAATGAAAGCAAAGTGTGATAAGTGTATGAAGAGTCATGATGCTGCTACAGGAATATTAAACTTCTTCTGCTATGTCATTGATTTATGCTTGATCATTGGTTCTTACTTTTCTATACTTTTCTGAGATTTTAATTTTACTTACTGTGGCAAGGAAGTTGACTGTTGTTTACATCTGCAGCATGTCTTCTTCAGATTTACGTGAGCAGAAAGTACCAGTTATCATTAACTGGTCCTCTTCATGTGCTGCATTATTTTAAAGACTCTGTTCTGTGATGGTGATTGAATATTTGTCTATAGACAAAATATTTCAGAAAGTCAATTTAAAAAAAGAGCCAAGCTAAGCCACCTTTCTGACAAATACTAAATGTGAACTGTCAAGCCGTAATGCGTTATTTGATTCGGCTCAAATCAAAATTTGAATATTTTGTTTTGCTATGAAGTCTTAATTTTTCTTCCCCTCCATTGAGTGAGTTCACTTTGCACTCAAAAGACAATAATGTGGAGCAGCCATCTCTGAAAGGAGATGTCAGTTTTTAGTCATTCGTCATATTATTTACTCTAAATATTTTCTCATCGTCTTATTTTCTTCATCTTTAGGAGTATGTGGGAGAAATGACACTCAAAGGTAGTAAAACCTTTGAGGCAGCCTAATCAGTTAAGTCTATTTCATTACTATTTTGTCTCTAATTTAGAACTCAGATGTAAAGAACTGAAATTTTAAAATTTCAAACTTTTCTTTCAGGTTCTTAACTTTAAAGAAAAAGGGAATCCTGAGGAATTACTTATGTAGGTCTCAGGTATGTGGGTTTTTCTTTTCCACAATTCTTTTCTGGCTTTCCTTCCCCCAATCCCACTTTATCTATAAATGTTCTCTTTGATGTCCTTACTGATTCTGCTTTAGACAATTAGGATTAGTTTTAGTACAGTAAAGAATCTGAAATCATGTTTACAGTGTTTGTCCAAGTCAGGCTCATACAGAAATCTGTAATAACTTAGTTCTTACGCTTCCACCAAGTTGCTGCTGTTTCATGAATTAAGTTGTGATTAGACTGTGACTGCTAACAAACACAAATATAGAACACTTATATAGTGACACTTCTGAAAAAAGGAGGAACTTGCTGATCTGCCCATGATGGTTGTATAGGTCTTAGTTTAACACTCATCTTTCATGAGATTGTAGTGGATGGGTTCAATTTCGTTGAAGTTATTAAATTATCAAAGAAGTAGCTCTTAAAAGTGGCTGCATGTTGATCCAGTGAATTTCTTGGTAGCTGTAATTTTTATGTAGACGTGTAACACTGTAAATTTGATTTTGATGTATTCCTTAT
This sequence comes from Acrocephalus scirpaceus scirpaceus, assembly GCA_910950805.1. Lineage (NCBI taxonomy): Eukaryota > Metazoa > Chordata > Aves > Passeriformes > Sylviidae > Acrocephalus > Acrocephalus scirpaceus. The sequence continues at coordinate 19,476,138 of OU383781.1, forward strand.
TTTATACTGTACTAAAGCCTCATTATAGAACTCTTTCTTAAATTAAAAAAAATTAAGGACATCTCAATTAAAATGTTTATAGATAAAGAGGAGGAAGAAAAGAAAGCAAAGGAATTAGAGAAAAATGTAGTAGCAATTACCTGAGACCTACTTGGTTTTGAGGATGTCTGATCTTTCAGTCAAGCGTTTGGAAAAGGAAAACTAGAAAACTCAAAAATTAAATACTTCTTTTCTTTGAAAACAGTTTTTTAGGGATGAACTGATAAAAAGGGAAGGTGAAGGCTATCAAACATATCCAGCAGCCCTTCATCATTTTACTGGGAAGCTGGTCACTTTTTATATCAGTTATATTCCAAAACACGCAGATTGATTAATTGTATGCAGAAGCCTCTTGCTGTGGGGCTGTGGGCAGGCCCTTCCCTGTGCAGGGTCTCAGCTCTGCTGCAGAAGGTGCTTTGTGATGCTGGCTGGGGGCTCTGGGGCAGTGCTGCACTCAATGACACAGTGGGGCTGCCTGGCTCAGCTTTCCACACTGGGCTAGAGGAGCTGGTGCCTCTGTGTGCCCAGGGTGTGCAGGGACACCTGTGCTCCCTCTGGTGCTGCTGCTCCAGGGGGTCACACTGCAGCACTTGAGCTGCTGTGACCACAGGGTGAGTCTGCCAGCTGTGGTCTGCTCTCCCTCGCCAAACATCTTCATTCTCAGGAGTGATTGTCAGTTTGCAGTAACAGATTAAAGGTTCGGGATCTTGTAATAATCTTCAGTAATAATGCTCTAGAATTATAGTGTCTTCTCACTGAGCTTTTGCAGAAGAGGTTCTTTGTAATTTAGTAATTAATTCTGAATAGGTGCATATATAACCTGCAGCCACACTTCTGACCTTAGAAATATTAGGAATCATTACTGATTCTAGTTAATTCTTAATTTTGGTTATTTGTTTACCAAAGAATTTCTAAACTGGAAGCTGGGAAGATGATGGTCCTAATATCTTAAAGAGGAGTATTTTTATTAATTTCCTTGTGTTTGTTTGGCCAAATCGTTTATTACTGCTAACATGATTATCAATACTGTTCAGCATTCACCATCTGACATTGAGAGAAGACAGACAAACCCACAAAAAATAAAATGGTAGAAAACCAAGGATTAAATATTTTTTATTACTGAAGATACCAATTTGATTTCGGTGTTTCTCAATGATCTTACCTGTAACTGCTGTGGAATCTGCTTTCTGTTCTGTTTCCAGCTGCAGTTTTCTTTAGTCTAAAGTAATATGGTCAGGGAGGATCCATCCCATACACCTGTGATTGGTTTATGTGGGACAATGCTAGGCAGGAAAAGGGCAATAGAAATGATTTTTTGAAAAGGGGAAAAAACAAGCTGAGAGCAGTTGAGTGTACATCCTCAGTTCTGTCACTTCCTAATATTAATATTTAATTCTTTAAAATTCCAGATTCAGGTTTTAAAAGAACAATGTTTCCTTTTTTGTAAGGAGAAATGAGACTTACTGGATACAAAAGACTCAAAAGATGCATTGCTGTATAGACAGGAACAAGCAGCAGAGAGAAAACAACTCAGATTGTCACTGCAGCTGTTTGTAGTTAGCATTAAGTAGCATGGAAATAGTGAAGTACTATTCAAAGTGCATGTTTTAAAATTGCATGGTCCTGGGGTTTTTTTCATTGTTCAGTAACTTCGTTAGTCATTCTGCAGTAATTTAGGAGATCTTTATCAAGTGCTAGCCAAAGGAATAAAGTCCAAAGTCTTAAAAAGCAATGCTCTTTGCCACTTAAAATAGATGTGGAGGAAGTAGCTCCGAAGAGCAATTGAAATAAATTTTATTTAAAATTCTTCCTGCATCTTGCATTTTAAAGATGGATAATATTCTTTGTTGTAGGTGTAGGGATAGCTACACCTACTTTTTTATGGCTCTGAATGTGGGAGTAGAATGACTACGGAAAATAAAAATAGATAGAAAATCTGTTTCCAAGGAAATTAAATTGCAGAAAAAAGAGATTTGGAAACTTCAGGACATACAGGTCTTAAAACATCTCCTAGGACAGTAAATACTCAGTTTGCAAGTAGAAAAAGTTTATAGTGAGACAAAATGACTGAGGAAAGCCTGACCAAGGCTTTGAGTTGCGTATGCAAAAGAGAAGTTCCTTGTACAATGTTGTTGCTTTCAGTTGAAAACAGGATTATGGTGACAGTAGCTATGAGAGCTGAATTAATGGAGCGAGTGTTCAAGAATCTAATTTCATATTTTCAGGTAAATGCAATTGAGATTTTTTTTTTCCAAGTAGCAATTAGATGTTGGAAAGATAAAAGATGATGTTGTAAGTAATTATACTTAGTAAGGTGGCTTGTGAGAGGTTCTCTTTTAAAATGGAGCATGTGGCTCAGTATTTTTGCTGTGTAGAAAAGTCAAAGGATTGTTTCAGTTCTAAAGTCAGATGGGTGTGTTTGTGCATGGGTTATCTTGGGTGTCTGGATAAGCATGGGAGCTGTCAGCATAGGGGAGAGAATTGTTGCATCTGTTCTTGCACATAGAAACACAAAACTTGTTAACAATAATAGTCTGAAAGATCTGACTAAAACTTTATTCTTGTTTTTAGCTAGGCTTTTGTTCTTTACTTGTTCTTAACTAGGTTTTCTGGACAAAGAAGGAACAGGCACTAGCTTCATTTGGAGCATAATGCATGTGCTGTTTCACTAAGATGTGTTTCACACAGAAAATACCTGTTTGAGATCTTCAGGAAAAAAAAATGACAAATGCAAGACATTCTTTCTTGCTTTGTTACTGGGAATTTCAACTAAACCACTTTGAAGGCTTGACCTATTAAAATAAAAGTACTAAGCCTTTACTCTTGATCAGCTGGACCCTTTGACGTGCTTATCTAAGCGTTCTATGAACTCTGTTACCGTTTTCAAAATGCCATGGAGCTGCAGGATGGACATACTTCCATTAATCTCTTAATACTTTTCTTGATGTGAAGTATTTAATAGGCTTTTGATGCAAATTGTCTAATTATTTCTACGTAGAAATTATTTCAGTTTGCAGCACCTTGGCTAACCAAACTGGAGGAAGGACAAGCAAAAATTCAGAACATCTTTTCTCTACTTTTTAAGGTGTTTTTGCTTAGTTGTCTGAGATTATTTTTCTGTTTCAGAATGAACACAGTGATGGCGAAGATGATGGGCAAGTGGGAGAACCTCACATGACAGACTCTGAAAATGAAGATATCCCAAGGCAAAAGGAAAGTGACTCAGATAATGAGGAACCCCCAAATCACAATGTAAGTGATTCAGAAAATGAAGCAACTCATGGAGGGAAAGACAGTGATTCTGATACTGAGGACCATCCAAACCAGCATTTAAGTGACTCTGAAAATGAAGAGGCCTTAAATCATCGAGCGAGTGACTCTGACAATGGAGACCCTCCAAGGGATCACAGCAGTGATTTTGAAAATGAGGAATCACACAAGCAGCCAGCCAGTGACTCCGAGAGTGAGGAGCTCCAGAAGCAGCCAGCCAGCGACTCAGAGAGTGAGGAGCTCCAGAAGCAGCCAGCCAGCGACTCAGAGAGTGAGGAGCTCCAGAAGCAGCCAGCCAGCGACTCAGAGAGTGAGGAGCTCCAGAAGCAGCCAGCCAGCGACTCTGAGAGTGAAGAGCTTCAGAAGCAGCCAGCCAGTGACTCTGAGAGCGAGGATGTGTCCAGACAGAAGCAGATAGAGTCTGAAGATAGTGATGGGGAGGACAGGAAGGAAAAGGTGCAGAATGACTCTCATCATTCAGATAATGAACATGTAAGGAAAGATTTTCAGGGCTCTGACAGTGAAGATGAAGCTCCTAAGAGACGTAAAATATCAGACAGTGATGAAGATGAGAAAGAGGAAGAAAAGACGGTGAAGAGGAAAACAGCCATCCTTTCTGATAGTGAGGATGACAATGAGAAAACACGTAAGGAACTATACTGTGAAAACGTGCTGTGATAGGCAGTGGTGTGAAAGTTAAATCATTGCTTTTATGTGTATAAAGCATCTAAGTGAGAAACCATAAATCAGGTTTGGTTTTGGAGCAGAAATGTGTTTGTAAAGGCTGTTCTGATTGCTTTGCTGTCTGAATGTGTATCTAATACTTCTGAGAAATAAGTAGGTCTAATAGAAGACTGTAGGGATCTAACTGGCATCTGTTGACACGGTAGTGTGTTACTTATCTATTTCATTGCTGTTTCTCTAGTAATTTTTTCCTGTGCAGTTTTTTTCATATACTGGGGGTGAGAGATTTGAAATGACAATTTTTAATGAATAGATGTGGTGTATAGAAGCTTCAGTTGCTGATTTAATAAAAAACTTCAGAACGGATATGCTTTTTAAGAAACAGCAATGGTCTGGTGTAGGAAGACTAGTCAGAGAATAATTTGAGAGTAACAGTTGTCCCTTCTGTTACTGGGACATGTAGTAATGCTCCTTTCTGCTGGCAGCTGCAAAAAAGGTACGAATCCTTTCCGATGGTGAAGAATCGGGTAGTGATGCTGCTTCAGAGAAATCTGACAAAAGGAAGAAAAATGTTGTATCTGATAGTGAGGAGGAGGAGGAAGAAGAAGGAAAAGAGAATGCTGAGAAGAAAAAAGGGAAAGATCTGTTTGGCAGTGACAGTGAATCTGGAAATGAACAAGAGTAAGTGTAAAAGAATATGAATTCTTTCGGGGTTGCAGGCAATGGGAGTGATGGTGAATGGAAAACAGATAAATCCCAACCAGAGAATGACTGTTCACCTTCATTGGTGGCATGAAGAGAAAGGTCAGTAGAAGGAGATGGAACAAAAGGGAAGTCTTCACACGGTCATTAGAGATTTTGCAGAAAAGGCACAAATCATTGTAGTCCAAATAGGTGAATGCTGCTGTTACTTTCACAGGAACCTGATTGCAGATATATTTGGAGAATCTGGTGATGAGGAAGAGGAGGAATTTACGGTAAGTGTTACTGTGAATGTCTCCTGTTGATTTGCTGTATCTGAAGAGAATGTATATGGTGCATCAGGTCAGTTTTGTATTTGCCAGACTCAGTGGGGTAATCTTTGGGTTAAATAACATTTACAGCTCATCTTTTGGGAGAGTTGTTGGCGTGACAGTAGTCACAGGGGGAATTAAAAAGACTTGGTTCATCTTTCTAGATCCTCTGAAGACTTACCTGAAGCTTTTTTAGTGTCAGATAAATGAGTAGATGCTCAGTCCTGATCTATGCACTATCTGTACTCATCAGGGTTTTAACCAGGAGGATTTGGAGGAAGAGAAGGGTGATGGAGACATGAAGGAGACAGCAGATGAATCGGACTCTGATGATAACATCAAAAGAGGGAAGCAGTAAGTCATTACACATGACATATGTTACATATGACAGTGTTACATATTCCTTAATGCCAGATTTTGGAGAAAGGGCGTTATGGACCCTGCATATTACAGGTGTGCACGTGTTGGGTATTACAAATGCAAGGTCTGAGGGTATCTGGGAGCCATTGGAGCCCTTTGCTAGTTTTGCATTTTGCATACTCAGGATAATTAATTATCTCACAGTGTTTGTACACTACAGAAACAAAATCATTTCCTACCAAGGAGCATCAGCTAACACTCTGGTTGTGTTTCAGCATGGACTTCATGTCAGATTTCGACATGATGCTGCAGCGGAAGAAGAGCATGAGCGGCAAGCGCAGGCGGAACCGTGACGGGGGAACTTTCATCAGTGATGCAGATGATGTGGTCAGTGCAATGATTGTGAAGATGAATGAAGCTGCTGAGGTGAGTTTTCCAGGCTCCAAAGACACCTTAAAATTCAGTACCCTTCTGTGGGAAAATCATGTGTTTAATAAGATACAAAAATCTGACTTGTATTCAGCAGGAGTAATCTGTACACTATGGAAAGCTTCTAATGTCTGTAGAACCATTTAAGTGTTATTTTGCTGTTCTAAATGAAAACATTTATTCTGTTTAAAGTTTGATAAAATACTAATTTTAAAAATTACAATTAGTTGAATTGCTAAGCTTTGATCAGTCGAGATCAACTTCTATAAAAAGGGATATATAGATGCTCTATAAATTACCTAGAAGTATGTTAAATACTGAGAAAGGGACTATGCTTTAATTTCATTATAGTGTTACTGACATGTGTCATACCTTGGTATTTGTTCCTGAGAAGACCTCTTTTCCAAACTATTTGAATAGTTTGTGGTAATGATGTCAGAGTAACAGATTCACCAGACCTTCTGTCTTGGCAGCCTGCCTTTTTCTAGGAGAAATTTTTAGTATGTTACTGTGGAAGGTTTTATGGGGTCTTGTTTTTTGTCAGGTGTCATCTGTCTTGTTGGAGTAGCAATCAAATTAATAAACAGCATAAATAATGTGTTTTAATGTTTAAAACACATTAAAACCAATTGAGGGATATACAGGACTTCAGAAAGAGGAGCTTTACAAATAGCAACAACAAAAAAATCTTCCTGAGAACAAGATCAGAAGGATAATGAGTTCAGAAAGATGGGGAGAGTGAGAAAGCAATCTGGAAGGCAACTGAAACTTCTTGGGCTTGACAGGAAAGCCTTTCATGGACAAGATGACAGCTAAATGTTTCAAATGGAGTAGCAAAGTTTGAAATACAGGGGCAGGAAGAGGGAAGAGATGCTTTAGAAGAATCTCCTTCCTTGCAATAAAACAAACATTGCACAGTGGATTAGGACAAGTAGAAAGGAATTACCAGAGCTGGACAGAAATCTGTTCATTGCAATGCGTGTTTTTGATACGGGAGAAAAGTACTGAACAGATAGTGACAGTCAGGCCTTGGATGAAAGTAATTTTGAAATTACAGAGGTGAAAATAAATGTTCTCCCTTCCCTTGCTCTGCTTGGCTATTTTTCTGTTTTTCAGTTGAGGCTTTACTAACAAAGTGTTATCTGTGCACAGTATAAAGGACCTCCAGTTATTGTAGTAAATCTAAGTCACGAAGTGGAAAAAAATGTAAATTTAGGAGCACTCTTCTAATGTGATGCTTTTGTGGGAAATACTAATTAAAGCGATGACCCTTTTTTCAGAGAACTTTGTTGCATAATTGTGAGCTGTGGAGCAGGAGACAAAGTTAGTGTAATCCCTCCAAAGCTGCACTTCTAGTTTAATAGACTAGTCTTTTTCTTGTAAGTGTTGCAAAGAATGGGAGTTGCTGATTTCTTTCTTTGATTAACTTTTGCTGATTTTTCAACTCTCTACAGGAGGATCGTCAGCTGAATACACAAAAGAAACCAGCACTAAAGAAATTGACTTTGCTACCAACTGTAGTTATGCATCTTAAAAAGTGAGTTGTCATTTTTTCAGCTAACTGTAACCTTGGGCAATAGTCAGAATTTGTAAGATTTCATGGAGTTACACTACAGCTGTACTGAATGTGCAGTAAAACACTTTTTTTATTCTAAGTAAATGCTGAAGCTAGATGACCTCAAAAACCTAAAATGATATATAGTTTTCCCTCTTAATTTAACATGAAACAAACTCAAATGTAATATTTTCCTGAAGGAACATCACATCTTAAGATTCTGCTATAATACATTACTTCTGGGCTTCTCTTTAAACCTTTTAGGCAGGATCTCAAAGAAACTTTCATCGATAGTGGTGTTATGTCTGCCATCAAAGAGTGGCTTTCTCCTCTTCCAGACCGAAGTCTGCCAGCACTAAAGATAAGAGAGGAGCTTCTGAAGATCCTGCAAGAGGTTTGGAACTGAGTTTTAACCACATTTGATTTGAGGCTTCTCCACAGTTTTACAGCCATATGCTTTAGGGAAATGTAAGGTGATAAATGAACTGCACCTGCTACCAATGGGCTGTGCAGTCAAACACACAAGGAAGCAACCTGCACAACAGATGTGCTTGTGTAAAAGAATTTAGATGATTTGGCCCTGCCTGCCTGTTTCAGGTTTATATCCAAATTTAAGTGAAGAGTTACTTGCTGTGCATCCCTGAATTTCTGTTACTTGCTGTGAATCCCAGTACCTGTGTCACCTCTGAATTTTCCCTTGTGATCCCTTCTCTTTCTGTTCTGTTAAAGTGTGCAGTGCACAGGAAGGCCCCTTACACTCAGTGTAGGCTTTCAGTGTCTGTGGCTAAGCTGATTGCTTGAGTGTCTTTGCCACGTAAGGTTTTATCTTTATAGAGTGAATGATTTGAAGGCAGTATCACAGTTTTGGAGTAGTATAAGCTAATGAGTATTTGGAGCAAAAAGTTCTAGAAAGTTACCTAATTTTGTGTATAAACCCAAGAATGTTATGGCAAATTTCTAGATTTAGGTGTTTGATACCTTAAGCAATTCCTAGTGGGACAATGAAAACATTAATTTTTCCAAGCTGATTTAAGTGAAAGGCGAGTTCTGGTCTTTTTGCAAAGTCCAGTGACACCATTAATGTTCAGACATAATTTATTGCTCCTTTCTGCCTTTCCCTTTTCTCTGCAGCTGCCCAGTGTGAGCCAAGAGACCCTGAAGCACAGCGGCATTGGACGGGCTGTGATGTACCTGTACAAACACCCCAAGGAGTCGAGACCAAACAAGGACATGGCTGGGAAGCTGATCAGTACGTAAACCTGCCTGTGCCTTGTCTGAGATTCCACTGATGAGGAATGGAACTTCTGCATCAGTTTCTGATGCACTACATTTGTCTGTAGAATAGATTCTGCAGTGTAGGAACTTCACTGATCTGTTTCATAACTTTGTAGAGCTCTTAAGAAACACTGCTCCATTAACTTCTGCATGCACCTGTTTCATTGTCTTAAACCAGAGGGTGGCATTTGTTTTGCCCCGGTTTTTTCTTTGCTCATTGTCCAGATCTTGGGTATATGCTGCAAAGGCAGGAAGGTGCTGCCAGAGGACTGTTTATTCCATGGACTTCAGAGAGAACTTGGCTGACTGAATGTTTACTAGTCAACCAGCTGTACTCCATGTGGAGTGCATTCCATCCAGAATGGCTGCAGACTGATGATAAACTTAGGTTCCTTAGGAACTTTTCTGCGTATTTCTAAAATAGCATTCCTGGGTTGTGCAGGAGCTCCTGACACTTGAGTACTCTGAGGGTTTGGATATGTTCTAAAAGAGCAGGCAACAAAGAGACTTTGGGGATGAAAGCTCTTGCTTTCTGTTTGCAAGGGTGGTTTTCCATTAAATACTAGGGGCTCAAAAATTGTTTGGTTGAAAGGAAGCATAAGTACTTGCCACAAACTTTCAAAGCTGTACTTGATCACCTGAGTGGTTTGAGATAAACAAAGGCCTGGTCTTTGTTAACTAATCATTTTTTTAATAGATGAATGGTCTCGGCCCATCTTCGGCCTTACCTCAAACTACAAAGGCATGACCAGAGAAGAGAGGGAACAGAGAGATTTGGAACAGATGCCTCATCGAAGGAAAATGAGCAGGTAGGAGTAGCAGGCAGAAACATGAAATCCTTGTAAGACTCCATCAAGAGAAACCAAGTGGTGTGCAAATACTAAAGGAAATAAAAGGGTAGTAAGTTATGGTCTCTATTTTAACATGCTTGATTGTCTTTTTAAATTTCTTTCTCTATGTATAGATGCCTATAAATATTTACTTTTCTTGCAGCTCTGGTGGTCAGACTCCCCGCAGGGACCTAGAGAAAGTGTTAACAGGAGAAGAAAAGTAGGTTGGATTTTTTTTTTTTTAATTAAGTGAAGTATTTTGGTGGCACTACCACTGTAGAACTTGTGTAATAGTTTTAGAGGCAGTGGTATGCAGTGTGTTTCAGAGGAGAGCACGCTGGGTGGCTTTACTTCTCTCTGGGTAAGGTTTGTCCGTAACAGTCACATCCTTTTTTTTCCATAGGGCTCTCAGGCCCGGGGACCCTGGGTTCTGTGCCCGTGCGAGGGTGCCAATGCCCTCCAACAAAGACTACGTGGTCAGGCCCAAGTGGAACGTGGAGATGGAGTCCTCCAGGGTAAGCACTAGCAGGGTCCTGGTGACTGTTCCTAAGCCTGGGATTCTGTCACCTTATCACCATGGTTACTGTACAGGAGGGTAGTTCTTTTAAGGGCCTCTTGTAGTGAGTGTGGACAGTAAATTAAATTCTCTGATAAGTAGGCTGCTCTAAGCTCATCACATGTTTTCACAGGAAAACATCTCTGACCAAAAAGAGATTTTTGAGTTAACTTTTCTAGAATTTCTCTCTCAGGTGAGAATCTGATTACAGGCCTCTTGCTTTAAAGCATTTTAAGTGAAGGCTGCAGTTCAGTACCTGTGTCACTGCACTGATGTTTTTATACCTCTCCAGCTTTTGTACCATGTTCTGATAATATTTCAGTTTGCGAAACCTTTGAGGTTTTGGTAAACATGAACAGCTTCAGTGGAGGCCTTTATGTTGCTTTGTCTTCATCCATCTACTCGTACAGTTTCATTTAAAAGGGGTGTATGTAGTAGAATATGTGTAAGTGGAAGAAGTAACAATTGCTGTGCTGTCTGCTGTTCTTTCTCCTTCTGTCCATTAATTGAGATGTTGTTTCTAGCCCGGGACTATTAAGAGAGGTATTAGTCGCTTGGAAAAGCACAAGAGACGGTTTGCTGAACAGAAACGACTCAGCAAAGTGCATCGGGCCATCAAGTTCAGCATTGAAGGCAACAGGATGCCCCTGTAGCCATACCACTGCCTTCCCAAGTTGGAGAGGTATCCCTTGAGGGAGGTGTGAACAGTGCATGTGCTCCGGCTGTTGGCAGTTTGCACATGCAGGACAGGAGTGTGTACACCCTAACTTAAACCTGGAAAACTCTCCTTGAATTCTCTCGTGTCTGTACTGTGACCTACAAGGGAACTTGTACAGGAGAAAACAGGCTCTAGCACATAACATCTGCCATGGCTCCTGCCTGCACAGCTTCAGGGTACCCGAATGACAGGAGTTCAGTGAAAATACCTGTGGCTCAAAACCAGCTTTGCACCACCTGTGGTTTTGAATGCTGTCCTGACACAATTAGGTTTTCCAGATTCACCTGAAGCGACACGTGGGACTTCTTAGCCCTTGGTACAGGACCTCGTGTCACTGCACGCTGACGTCTGTGGCTGACCTCTGACTGGGGCACAGTGAGGTGTTTTTCACACCTGCTTGTTCAAGGAAGTAGAATGATGTGAGACAATAGGGGTGCTTGATGGGAGCTACAGAATGAGACCAGGGGGAGAAGAATCCTCTGCTGTGAGTGTGGGTTGGGAGAACATGCATCAATATGGGAATTGTTTTGACAATTCCTAGTCTGAGTTTCAGTGCTGTGAGCAGGGCTGCCACAAGCTAACAGTGATAGGAAGAGGTGAGCACAGATAACTGTTGAGTTCATATTAAGCTTCATATTTATTTGTTTTTAAAAAGATATTTTCTTAAACATCACTGTGAAATTTTAGCTGTAATTTCAATGAATAGTGAACAGATTTATGAATAAAGCTTATTTAAAATCAGCATGTCAGGAGCACCTTCCTTAGCCATGGGAACAAGTTTCTAATGGATGTGTTTTTCAGATACTAAGTAGCATGTTTTGGATATCACTGTTTCCCCCAAACTTCAAGGTGTCACATTTCCATCACTTATTGTTTCTGTTGTCTAGTTAAGAAAAATTGCCTTCTAGGAAGCACTGGCTTGGAAGCACTAGCATTGGCTTGGAAGGTCCTTGCTGTTTGTCTGCAGTGGTGTTTCAGCACACCATCACTGTATTAATCTGTGCAGAATAACTGTTGCGCCACCTGCTTTTCATTTGCAGTTCAAATGCAGAGATGAAATGCAATAACTGATAGTAGCTTGTATGGTCAGCTTAGGCATTTCTTTTTTGCTGCCCCTACACTGCCTTTGTTCAGTAATGCCTTGCTTTCTACATACTAATCCCTGACCTTTAAAATAAATGGCAGCCTGGAATTGATGTGTCAGCCTTAGTCACAGTGTATCTGTGTCTAACTCTGCTGCAGGAAGTCCAGAGTGGTGACACTGGTGCACTGTAGTTCTGGCATAGCTCCAGCCTATAGATACAAACCTCCAAAGGATATCCAGCTACACAGTGACTGACCAGCACTGTGGTGGCTGTGAGTGCCACTGCCTCCACCTGGGCCCTGCAGATCCTGGGGGAAGCATTTTCCCCTTGTGGGAAGAGAACAGACTGACTAGCTGGGCCCAGTGGCTCCCCCAGCTCCTTGCCCAGGTGCAGCCTCGCATGTGCCGCTTGCCTTGGACCTCTGGGGCGTCTGCTTTTTTTCAGTGGTAATTATTAGTTTTATTTTTTAAGTTCCAGGGGACCTCTAAGAAAGGGGTGAGTCGGCTGGACAAACAGATGCGGAAATTCACAGATATCAGGAAAAAAAGCAGATCGGCCCATGCAGTGAAAATCAGCATTGAGGGCAATAAGATGCCATTGTGACCCTTCACAGAATGCCCCATGAGCTCTGCTGTAAGACAATACACCCACAGACTCTTTGGACAACTTTAAATTTTTTAACTTGTTTGGGGTGGGTTTGGTTTTTTAGTTTGTTTTTTAAGTGAATCCTTAACTTGTTGGTTCAGGTTCTGGTAGAAGATATTGTCTGAGGACTGTGAATATGGGGACTCCTTTCTCCTGATTGTATTTAAACTGGCCCTGTTGTGTCCTTTGTACAGATCATGTATTTGTTGTATTACAACACTTTAAAAATAAAAAAATCTTCTGGGGGTTTTTTTTGGGAGGGGACTGCCTGTTCATTGCTCAGATGAAGGTATGCACAGACCACCTGGGATGTGGAAAAACTGAAGGTTTAATTTTTTGGTTCAGCTTTGTTCATTTTCTCTTCATTCATTGCTTTATTAATCAGTTGTTTCGTCTTCTGCATCTGTTGCTTTTGATTTAGAAGTATTGATAATCTTCCATGCAAAGGATTTTCTTTTCATGAAGACTAAAGTGAAGTTCAGGAGAAAGCCAGCAGATTGACCACTAAAAATTCCAGCAGCTTCCAGCTAAAATGTCACTGTAGTTTACCAGTGACTTTGCAAAAGTCTGTTTTACCAGTGGGAAGGAGAACGTTCTTGTGTCAGGGGGGATAATGCTGTTTCTTTGTTCCTGCTGCTACAGACTAACAGCAGAATAATATCTGGTACTCTTTGGCTTCTTTGCCTGTACCTCTGAAAATGGCTGTCTCTGCTGAGCATGCCTCCAAGAGGACTCTTCTTGCACAGGTAATTGGCAGCTGGCATTTTTTTGTTAACAAAAGTCACCTTTGTGCTGGAGGAGCAGAACCTCTGTAATGAGTAGTCTAATTCTGGGGATCCTAGTGTTGGCTGAGTTACTGCTGGCACCAGTCACGGAGAGATTGCAAGTGTGTGTAGGGGTCACATGTTAAATTTGCCCTTGTGAGAGTGGAGGGAGTGACAGTAACACAGCTGTGTGCTGGGACACCAGCTTGAAGCAAGAACTGAAGGCGGGCACCTGTGCTGCATGGGTCACTGAAGAGCTCTGCTCCTGCCTTCTCCAGGTATGTATATAATGCAGTAACCACCTCAGGTGGTGTGTGTTTTCAGCATGCTGAGCCCTTCAGGGGTTTAGGGTTTTGGGGATGTTTTTGCTTTAATTGATTTATTGAAAGCCAGGACATTCTTTACTGCCATAGTGGCAGATGAGACTGTGAAAAATAAGTGAACTGTGTAGAGCTGCTGTTCAGAGCCAGAGTCTGTTTGGCCTGGAAGGTTCAGGGGTTAGAATGGATTCTTTTTTCATCCCCCCACTTTTTTTGTAGTTCTGGTGCTACACACTGGTCCTACTGTTTGTGGGGATTGCTGGGCTGATTGTGGGGATTCCTAAGAGGCATTTCCCTGAAGTACTGAACCTGGTGCTCTTGTGTAAGGCCTAATACAAATGTAAAAATTAGTAATAACAGCACTACTTGTTCTCTGAGGAAAACAAAGGTTCTGTTGTGGAACAGTAAAAATGTTGAGATAATCCACACATTCAGGTATCTATAACAGTAAAATGAAACAAAACACTGAACAACTTATTGGTAAAAGCTATAATAACTCAGACTGCATAACACTCAAACCTGGTATAAGCTAATTTTGACAGTGATAAAGTTTAACAAAATTAATTGAATAGAATTGTCCTAAAAAGACTTTATATTAATAAAATGTTGCTAATTTATTACCTCAGTAAAACAGAAGCTACACTTGAGAAGACTCAAAGTTAATCACAATACTGAATACAACTGTGATCTGTATAAAATATTGCCTAAACTTAATAATACTGAAACTTAGCAGATATGAAATTTACAAAATTAACTTAATTAAAACTTAACCTTGCTCAACTTAACAGAAGGTAACAGAGCATTATATTATTGGATCTTAACTGCAAATTAGTACCTTTAAAAGTTATAGATGCAACAAGATGTAGTTTATTCTACTGTTACTAACACAAAAAGTGAACAAACCATAAGAGAAATAACAGCATGATGGTGTACTGGAGGGATAAAAGTTACAACAAGCGTATTAAACTTGTAAGTAATTTAGCTATGAGGAAAACCCATGGCAACTGCAACTTTCACAGAAACAAATTTAGTTAAGACATTTTAGAGTGCAGGGTTACTGAAAAAAATAATTCGGCAGACTGCTGAACAGCTGAGTAGCTTCTCGCGATTGTATTATGTGTCATTTAATCTAGCAAGTTTGTTAATATTCTTGTTAAAGAAATCAGACTACGTTGAAATCTTTGATAGGTAATAAGGCACTGCATTTACTGCTTTCTATTTTTTCAGCAACCGTAAAACTAAAAAATTAGAATTCAGTCAGAAAACTAACTTTAAAAAACCTGCATCAACACGTTTTCAAGGCAAACACAATGCGTAAAGCTTCATTAAACAGAGATAGATAGAACCCACTCCGCGCTGGAGCTGGGGGGGTTGTGCTGCTCGCAGGGAAAAAGGAGAGGGGAGGGAAAGAGAAAACTCCGGCCCTGCCACCTCGCAGCTGCTGCGGGAGAAAGGGATGAACAAACGCCGCCGTGTTGAGCTCACAGCCGCAGAGATGAGATTCTTGGCTCTGCAATGCCCGGGCAGCGGTGGCGATGGGAGCCGTGCGGACCCGGTGCGGCCCTCCCGGGGCTGCATCCCCGCCTCCCCCCAAACACCCGCGGCAGAAAAGCAACACAAAAAACCCTCTAAAGACTGCGTGTAGCAAAAAGGGGGAAACACTGGAAACAAATACAGAAAAGGTTGAAAAGGCACACAGTGCTTGTGGCTCCCATCTCTCGCCCCGGAGTCCGCGGAGCGGGGCCGCCGATGGGGGGGCCGGGCCCGGCAGAGCCGCCGGGGCTGTTGGAAAGCCCGCGCGAAACCCGGGAGGGAACGAGGGAACGGCACTGGAACCGTCAGCTCTGGGGAGGAGCTGAGCAGCAAACGTGCTCCGCGTCCTGCCGTCTGCGGAGCTGGCGGCTTCCGGAAGGAGCTGCGGACCCAGCGGTACCCGTGACTCGGGGCTTTTCTAGAGGATAAAACTCATCCGCGCGGAGCCCCCGCGGCCACCGCCCGCCTCCGCGGCCACCGCCCGCCCCCGCGGCTGGGGGGAGTGTGTCCCGCCGAACCATTTTACAGAGGCGCACGCCCACGGAGTCCGTTCCCTGGCTCTTTCTTCTGCTCCCCGTGCTGCCGGAGTCTTCACATGGCTTAGATTGAAAGCAGTTTCAAAATGGCTGTTTTTAAATGGTCTTTTCAACATGATTAACGGAATTAAAAGGTAAAGTTTTCCATCGTTCTTGGGTAGAGGGAACAGAAACGGACCTACACACACAGGAGGTACTGACCGAGAGGTCTCTGGAGCCCGCGGGGGGGCGGTTGCCGGAGCAGCTGCGGTCTCTTCGGCAGATTGTAATTTTTAAAAGGAATTTCTAATAAAATACCATGTAGGTGACGATTTTGTGGCTACTATATCTTCCCCTATGGCCGCTGCCCACAAAAACTGCCCCAACTCGTCCCACCTTTCGACAGAAAGGCATTTTGTACATGTGCACTCACGTTGTTTTCTACGCCATGGCTATAAAGTTCGCAATTTCGTTTTACTCTGTTTTATCCCATTTGCTCAATATAAGTGCCCACGCACGTATTATCGCTTTTTCGTCAGCTGAAATTCGTGATCGAAGATTTCCCGTATTTTGTCCCTTTATAAAACTCTCAGTCCGGAGTGAACCCCTACGTGCGTACTTTGGTGCGTGTTACGCTCCGTGGCGCGGATCTTCCACAGCACATTTTTCACAACTTCTTGGCCCCTGTCTCCCATCTACAAACCCAGAATTGGGTTGGTGGAAACCCCTAAAATTTGCTAATAGTGACATTTTCACTTGTCAAAGTGCACAAGGAATGCACAGTCCACCCAGCCTCAGCCTCTGATTTTTCTACTTGTAAATACCTCCTGATGTGTGGAATTGGGAAATGCACTTGTATGACTGCAGTAAAACAGACTGAGGGTAACATGAGAGTTTTTATGAGAATTTCTGTGCACAGGCTCCCACACAGCACTGACCAGAGACAATAGAGTGAAAATCAGTAACAAATAAGGACATGCACAAAAAATGCCCCAAAACCATGATGTAAAATCCAAAACAAGACAATGGAAACAAACACTTTCGTTGTCCCTGTTTGCCACTTGCACTCGCCTTCACCTTTGAGTCCTCAGTTTTACCTCCCTTACCATGCTCAGCATTCTGAGGAACCTCACGTGGCCATGGAACTTGCCTTGTGACAATTACCAGCCTTCCAAAAGGAGGCAAAGCCTGGTTTTTCCACAAGGACATGCAGACACAACCTGAATGACAGCACAGACGATCTGACTGACTTAATAGAGGGGTATTAACATTCCAATCCAAAAGCAAGATAGAGGAAGAATGATAAAGGTATTTAAGGTCCCTGTTATCAAAAAGCCCTGCAGAAGACTGAGAATTACTTGTGATTCCATTGCTCTGGACCTGAAAAAACAACTTTATAATGGCATGATGAAATCTGCTCCTCCTGATGGACCCAGTGATGATAAAGTAAAAAAGCATTTAGGTGTGGTGTTTATGGGGAGACTGGAAGTAAAGTATTTACCTGCCAGGGGCAATGTCCATGTTGACACAGTGTTCCTCCCGTTACCCTGGAGTCATACTGCTCCAAAGTAGAGCTGATGTTTGTCTGGGTGGGCTGAGGTGTGTCCAAAACATCTCCCCAGTCACTGCTCTGATGCAGCCCCTCATTCCCACGTTGAACAGCCCTCGTTCCATTCGAGCCAGGGCCCTCCCATCGTTGGTTTTGCCCCGTTGCATTTCTCACTGTTCCTTCCTGCCTGGCTGCAGGTGCTGTGGTCTCATTCTGCCCTGCAAGACCCTGGGTTGGCTCACCCCTGGGCAGCCAGGGCTCCCCTGGGCCTGCCAGTCCTGGCAGTCTCCTCCACTGCCTCGTGGTGCTCAGGGACATCAAGCTCTTGCCCCATAGCACTGTGCCACAGTGGCTTTTGGGCCACAGAGCCCACCAGCGTCTTGTTCCCGCTGAAAACATCTCCTGCCATCCCCATTTGTCCAGCATCACCCTTTGTGCACACACTCTGTCCAAAAGCATCCTTTAAAGTCTCCTTTTCCCCAACATCACCATGTTCTAACTCTAACTGTGCCTTCTGTGCATTCTCCCATTCCACTGGGACACAACATCCCTGTGCTCCCATTGGCCCCTGCAGAGCCATTTCAGCCCCAGCTGCTGTTCCCCCAGAGCCCACCTGGCTTTGATCAGGGCACGGGGAAATGGTGTTGGAGGGAAGAATGACAGAAACAAAGACTTGAGCTTAGGATATGTAATGTTGTGTTGAACTCAATGCAGTGCTTTTCCTGTCCAAGGATGGAACTCAACCTTCCAGTAAGAGACCAGGAACAACTCTGACATGGTGATGTTTAACAGCCTCTTGGCCACCACCCAACTGAGGTGTGCAGAGCTCATTGCCCAGAAACGGGCCCATGGTTGTGCCTTCTCTGAGTCACTAGCACCAGTCAGGAGCAGCCTGCCCAAGGCGCTCTTCAGGACAGAATGGGAGCCCAGCACTCCCTTCCTGCCTGCCTTAAAAACAAGTGTTAAAGCCCCTGTCCTGTCCCCTTGCCTCCCACTGGCACTTCCCTTCAGCCTGCTTGGAGGCAGAAGGAACAGATCCAGAACTGACGGCCCTGCTGCTCCTTGACCCAGTGCGTGCTCACAGAGGCACTGGATTATAGAGACCCAAAAGAGAGGAACCTTAACATTTAAAAGAGATAAACATTATAAATAAGACAGATCTTTTCACATTCTAAGTGCAAGCTGCAGCAGCTGCAGCAGCTGCAGCTCTTCTGTTGGTGAAGGAGAAGTCGCTGCCTGCCAAGCTGCCCTTTGCCTGCGGTAACTGGAGCCGCATCTGCTTTACCTGCCTGCAGCATCCCTTCCCACCCTCGTGCAGGGCGTGGTCCCTGACGCAGGAACGCAGCCCGTGGAAGGCGCTGTCGCCGGCCCTGCGGTACTGCCAGCGGCCGCCGTTCTTGTACCAGCACTCCAGCCTCTCTGCCGGGAAAACACCGGCACCGCGCGGTCCCACCTAACTCTAAGTAGGTATCCCACACAGAGATCTGTGGTGAGCCTTCTGCTGTGTAAGGTACAGCTCTGCTTTTCCTCCTCTGCACGGCCAGCCACAATGACCCCCAAGATGCTGTACACTCGTGCCTGTTCTACAGCTCACTGAAGCCATTTCCAAACCTTGTGTAGTACAAGAATACACGTTGAGAGTGCCTCGTTTTTGCTTCCCAAATTGGAAGTCTTTGTCATGCAAAAATCATTATCATTTTAGATTCAATATCACAAGGAGAGTATTTTTCAACAGGAGAGTGGGCTAAGTAGAAGGCTAAGAAAGGCTAATTTCTCTTGGATATATATATATATGAATAGTATTTTTTTTTTCTTCTGCATTTCAGGAAGTGTTTCTTCAACCCACGGGACTTTGTGTGCAGAACAGGAATGTAGTTTCAGTTTAAATGCTGAAATTGCCACAGTAACACAAGTTAAAAATGTAACTCAGAAGTACTACTTGAATATGAAAATGGGCAGCTGCTGTTGATGTAGCACATCGAAATACCCCAAGTAAGGAGCTGCTCTCTATGTCAGTGAGCATTCAGAACACTCTGACTTCCTTCAGAGGGAAAAGAAGAATCAAATTAGTATGTTGTCACAAAACCAGCCAGCAACAAAGATGAAGTAGAAGCAAGAGGACAAGAGTGGGGACAAAGAAATCAGAATCTCCTCCTCAGTTCATTCTGACCTTGTTTCTGTCCCTTGTTTCTTCAAGCTACCCCAGCAGGAACCCCCACAGGCAGAGGCTGAGCCAGCCCAGGCTGTGGTGCAGGGTCTGAGCCAGAGCCCCTATGGAAAAGCCATGGGGAGCAGGGGAGTGCAGGGGCCAGGCTCCAGAGGAGCAGGTGCCACTCCCAGCCATGGCCCAGTCCCTGCTGTGCCGGCTCTCATGCCAAGGGCAGATGCACAACCAGCCATGAGCTCCAGCAGCCACTGGGCAATTCCTGATGGTCTGGGCAAGTAAGATCATCTGCACCAACCCCAGCCAGGCACCAACCACCACGTACCTGGGAGTGACAGGTACAAGACAGAAGTTTGGATTTCTTGGCATTACCTTTCCACGCTGAATGATTTCCCAGGATTCGAGAGCATGTACCCCTCTGCTGCCTGCAGCATGTTTTCAAAAACACAGGATCTAGAGTGAGTTCATCTTACACAAAACCATGCAATTATACTCACTTTTTTCTTTATTTTTTTTAGAGGAAGACAGGAAAGAGATTTGGATGTACACCAGGAACGGCCATGAGGTCAAGAGGTTGATCATTAAGCCATTACAAATATTGACAGAGGAGCAACAACCTGGATTCTATGAAGCACATTAGAAACCTTAAATCAGAAGAAAATTGCATGTGTTTCCACACATATAGACAGGTGCACTAAAAAGAGAATCAAAAGGTCTTTAAAAATATCCTTGTTAATAAAGCCCACCTTTTGCAACAAATTTATTCAGGATAAAGTGGAAATTTTAAGAGCAGATTTCTGACACTCCATCACCTTCCAGCAGGTAAGACCAACCGATTTGGAAAACACACAAGCTGCTCTGTAAACATCTGCTCAAATATGCAGAGCTGGGAGTGTGCAGGAAGATTCACAGCAGTCACCTGCAGGCAGGCAAATACTGCCCTGTCACAGCCAATCCAACATTACAATTTCTGCTGTTACTCAGCCCTGTGTTCTCCTGGCTTTGAACACAATTGTGCTTTTCCCTGCAAATCAGTGTTCCCTCTTCCCAGTGCAGGCCTGGTGGGAAAGCTGCTGTTCAAAGCATTATTCTTTAACATTCATCCATCCCTAAATCCTGTCCCAAGGCAAAACGAGGAGGAGAGGAGAGGGACAGAGCCAGCAAGTGACAGAGAAGCCCTTGGCTTGGCTGCTACTTCTTCAGTGCATGACTCAAAATGCTCACTTGGGTAATAAGACAAAGGGAAATTTCTGAGGGAACAAATTTAAGGGGTATTAAGCCTCCTTGCTGATATCATGTTAAATTTCTTACAAACGCTAATAAAATTTTGTTGTACCTGGGTTTTTTTTTGTTTAACAGTCTTGTCACAAGAGCAGACTGATCCAAAAACGCATCCAAGCCCATCGAATGTTGGAAACACATCACTACAGCAGAGACAGTTTTCCTTTTTCTTTCTACAAGATTAATTATATTTTACAAGTCTCAAGTACTATGATTAGAAACTATAAATTGTGATATTAAACTTCACTTGGACTATTGCTACTTCCTATGGACTTCTTGGTGCTGTATGTCTTTATTTTATTTATTGATATACACACAGACAGCGATGCAAACGAACATGTATTTATCAGTTAAAGTTTGGGCAATGCTACCACAGCCTGCAGCCCATTGCATTCACCAGAACAGGAATGAAGAGAAGTGTTTGGTTGCTTGTTAATTAGAAGAGAATTACAGCTAAATAGATGATAAATAAAGCCTGCAAGGTCTTGGAATTAAAGTTGGTTGGTTGGGGGGTTTTTCTGGTTTTGGTTTTATTTTTGGGTTTTGGGGTGGTTTTTGGTTTTGTTTTGTGAATAACATGAAAGAGAGTTCCCATTCCCTTTTAAGGAAGTTTGGGAGGGTAAAATCAGGCATCAAGTGTGCAAAGAATGGAACATACATATAAGTTCCAGTCACCTGCTGAATCAACAATCTGTAAACACTTGAGTAGGGTGTGAAGAACTGGAGGTAGCTATAATATAATGAAAATTTCACTGGATTGAAAGAAGAATTGTACACATACTGAGCAAACCAAAACAGTAACTGTGGGTAATACCTTGCAATACAGCTGAAGTGACAGCACTACATCTCTATGGTTATTTGCAAAACACTTTTCTCTGTCCCCTCCTTCCTCCACCCCAACCAGTTCAGACATTTTACACAACTGACATTTTTATTTCAAAGATGGAGTTGTCCGACCACAGACAACCTTATTTTCTACAATGCTTTATGTACAGCATCTCAGCTAACAGAGGATATTTTCTTGCCTGTAAGGCCGAAGTAGGACCATGCCACAAATAAACAACATAACCTGCAACAAACCAAAGTAAACAAGAAAAAAAAGGAGGAAAAAAAATAAATACCAAGGAAAACAGCACACAAGGTTAACACATACTCACTATTTAATACTGAAGGTCTGACAGTACATTACACTGCATACTGTCACTAGCACAGAGCCACAACATTCCAGACTCTGCATCAGAATCAACCCTTCAAAAGAGCTGACCTATCTATGTGGTACTGGATCCACTCAAGGTACTGACTAACTTTGGTGTAGACTCCAAATTTCTCCCTTCTTCCACAGCCTTCACCCCAGCTCACCAGTCCTATCAAAAACCAAGTATCCTTATATCTAGTGAACATAGGGCCTCCGCTGTCCCCACCGCAGGAATCTTTCCTGTCCCCCAGGCTCCCAGCACACAGCATGTTGTCAGAGATATGGAAGTTCATGGCCTGGGCGCACTCGTTGCGGGGCACAAGGGGGATTTCGATGTACCTGAGGTAAGCAGCGTAGCTGTTGTTACGCTCGCTCGTGCTGCCCCAGCCCGTCACCACCACCTGCTTCCCACTCCTCATCAGCTCCTGCTCTGCCAGGTTGCGGGTGGGAAGGCAGATTGGGAGCGCATATTTGTAATACATCACATGCTCAGCCAAGTGCAGAATGGCTATGTCATTATCTGAGGTCTTCTTGGTGTAATTTTCGTGGGTCACCCATTTATCAACCCAAATGGTTTGCTCATCTGCCTCAGGACGGAAACGGAATTTACCTGGAAGAGCAAACAAGATGACAGATGCTTGTCAAAGCTTCCTTTACTTTGAAGACCAAAGCATCTGGATTACACCAGGCATTAGGACTGCACTCCATGTTTTCACTTCTCTTGTAATACAACTGTTTATGTCATAAGTTAACAGTGTTCTTAACAGATGGACAAATCTAGAAACTTTTCATATTTATGGAAATCATTAATACCTAAAGAGCTCTGGAGCTCTGGTCATCAGCTGAGAAACCAAATTGCCCTGTAGTGTTCATATTTTAGTACACTTGAGCAGTGTGAGTCACCTTCAGGAGGAAAACAACCCTCTTGGAGCCAGCATTAAAAGCTGGGAGAGCAAGCACACCAAAAAACGCAACATTTACAACAGCATGTGAGCTTTACGCCGCATAGCCAGGGCCTGGATGGCTGAATGTCAAGATTTGTAAGATAAAGTTGTCTGATAAGTAAGATTATTTCTTTCTGAAATCTTTCATCTGTATTTTAAGGAATTTTTCACTGCTTAAGACTCCTCAGTTGCTATCTGTGCTACATGATCATGGCTACTTCATGGGCTAAGCAGTTATGGAGCAACAAGCAAGACAGTATGTTGAAAAGGGCCAGAAATGCAGGAAGTAATTTGTGATACATTGCAATAGGAAAGGCAGTGTTAGGTTTTCTGGCAGCCTATCAATAAGGTCTTGCAAGTTTTCTTCTGTAAGGAGTGTCTCCAAGTATAGGGACTTAGAAGCCACAGTAGTTACAGAAATATATTCTCAAAAGATCCCTTAAATCTAGCTCTGGATCTTGGTCTTCCAGACCATTTATTTCTGAGTTTCTCTTCTTACTCCTCTGCAGACAGACAATGGACAGTTCACACACTGCTGGAGCAGACACCTGAAACTGCTCTGATGTCTTGAAACACTCTCAAGTAACAGTGTTTAAATATATGAAAAGGCAGGAAGAGACCCTGTGACATTCTCCTTCTGGGATCGAGACTTTTTTCAGTATTGGGATGGCCTTAAATATTTTCATCACCAGAAAAACACAGGCAGAAGAGACCAAGTCTTTCTACTTTACAGACCAGCAGCAGTGCTCAGAAGACATCAGCTCACTTCCAGAGTAAGGTTGATAATGGCTCAAATTAAATCAGATTTTTACTGAACTTTGTTTTAAGTTAAGGTGCATATTAAATACTGCCTAGTCAGACCACTCCTACAGCCAAAGACTTTTGTCTTCAGAACCTAGTCTTTTCCCTCAGATGATAAATGTTAGGAATTAAACAGTTATATTTAAAAAACACAGGGACAGGTGATTTTCCATACCAAGTTTAACTCTGAACCCCTTGTATTCCTCAAGGCAGTGTGCTGCTGTTAGGACCCAAGCTGGATGGATGAGAACACCCCCACACAGAAACTTCCCTTTGGTATTTTGCAGCATAATCTGAAACAAGACAAGGGAGGTGTGACACTGCATGGAGCACAGCTCACAGAATATTTCAATCATTCTTCTTGGATGCTGCCAAATACCCAGACTTATCAAGCACCAAAGCATGTCACATTCACTGAAGCCAAAGCTCTACAGGGTGTCAAAAGCTCTATGAATAGAGTCTCTGTGAAATACCTACAAAAAAGTTTTGAATGTTCTTCCTGAATGAGGGCTGGCTTCATTCAAATCAGCATGGGGTGATGCTGGTCACTGCAAAGAAGCACTTGGTACTCAAAGCTTTGAAATATAGAGCACAAATGAGGGGTCCCATGCCAGAGACAGCACATCATCTCAGGCTGCAGCTCTCACGCTATGCTGTAAAAGGCCCTTTAATATCAAAGGGAACCAGGCCCTAATTATTTGCATTCATTAGTTCCATGGTAAGCTCTGTGAGGTCTCCCCTTTTCTCTGTGATAACCCAATCTGCCATGGCATATTTTACTGATTAAATCTCCTAACTTGAATTTATGACAGACAAGGCTTATAAGAAAAGGCAGGAAGACTACCTCCCACTGGAAGGCTGTTGCAGGAGCTGAAGCACACGTCACACACCACGAGTTCCCCAGGATGGAGCAACAGAGCAGGTGAGTGCCACCTGCATCCTCTCTCTTGGCAGTGTTGGCACAGTAAGGTCAAAAACTTGGCAACAGCAACAACGTCAAGAATCCTTACAGATACTAAATTATTTTTTCCTGCTTTGGGAGGAACACCAACCAACCTTTGGGATGCTTTTGAAAAAGCTAAGGGAATCTTAACTTCATACAACACCACCAGTAACAATGCAAGAGCCTTTCTGGAGCAGAGGCAGGCAAAGCAGTTCAGGATGAGCCTGAACTATTTGTGGCAAAGAATCTCTTTCTCCTCACCTGCCAAGGGCTGCCTCCCCTTCTTCCAACTGTTCCATCAATGAGCCGAATATTGAAGTCTGCTTTGTTTTCAATGTAGTCCAACTTCACTCTTCCACAGGGGAACTCCACTGCAGAAGATGCAGAGAAGTTCACTAGCAAAGCCCAGATCACCCAATCCTCTTTCTAGGGGATTTCCTGTCTAACCTAGGCAGTATTGTTCAGAGGTTTCACAGAAGTCCCTCAATGCATGGCAGAGGAGGCAGTCTCCTGCTTCCCCTCTATGTCTCCATGAGGCAAACATGGATTAAGGACCATAAAGTGGGTATGGAGCTGGGAAATGCAAGCAGTTAGTCTTCATGAAATAGATGTTTTGAAAATGAGTACAAAGTGCACTGCAGACAAATCTCCCCTAAAGCTCTTTTACATCAGTCTGAATAATCCTCTGTCAAAGCTGGACTACAAACATGCTGCTCTTACCTACAGGCTCACACATGGTGTGGTCATCCTTGAGCCGATACCCCGATGCGCAGCTGCACAGGCGATGCTGCTCGGCAGGGTCCTCCCTGCAGAAATGTTCACAGCCCCCGTTATCCATGGAACAGTTGCTGTATTTAACCTCTGTGGGAAAAACCAACAGCAAGAGAGACATGGAGCTGGGAAGTCAGAGTCACAGAAAGGTAAGGTGGCTAAGTACATCGTGCTTCATGTGGGTAACAGCTGTCAATGGATTTGGAATGATCGTTGTGGGCTTCAGTGACATTCAGGCCACTAGAGCAAACAGACCTAGGTCCAGAATCAGGCAGAGGGGGGATGGAAGAAACAGATTACTGTCAGGTAGACTGAAGAACAGAAAATTCCCTTCACTATGTGCCAAGTCACACAGTGAAAACTGTTGATGATACATGACACACAATGCTCATCCCTAAATATGCTAGCCAGCTTTTGTCCAAGGAAGGAACCGTCACAGTAATAAAGTATTTGCAGTGGGTTGGGTTTTCCCCTGTATTTAAAAGCCCCACCATAATCCCTGTGTCCACAATTTTAAAGTAAACCTCTGCTTCACAGAGTTATTTCCAGTATTGTCCAAAATTTAGATATCTCATCTCTCTAAAATTCTCCTATTGCAACACAAAGTTAATTTTGCTTTAGATAAGCACAGATAAACCACTTACCATGTTAAGAAGCAAGAGAGAAATCACATTAGTAAAGAAAGTAGCAAAGAAGGAGTTTGCTGTGCAATGACCGAAGTGTCTGTCCCTATCACAGAGAAATCCCCATCACAAAGGATGCTATTTTATAGTGGATTTAATGCAATGTTACCGTAATTGCACAAAAGCCCCTCCCAGCCTTTGTTACAGATGCAGGAAAATTTTCCAATATCGTCCTTGCAGGTCCCGTTGGAACAAGGATGTTGCTCACACTGATCTCCGTCTGAAACAGAGGTAGAAAAACTCAGTCACTGAACCATACAGAACTCACAGATCAAACATCAATAGGAACATACCCTCCCCAGATTCCCAAGTATCAGCCATGTTTCTGGTACTTAATGGTGGCACCCAGCCAGAGACAGGGCCATCAGTTTGGGTTCTCAATTACATCTGCAGAATGAATGGAGTGGGCAGAAGGGGAGGAAAGAGTAAAGCCTGAGGCAGGCAGGGCAGCAGCAGGTTACTGGTGGACCACGTCAGGCATGGTTAGAGAGCATCAAAACATTTTTCACCAATTCCTTAACTCTGGGAAGATGACTGATGATAGGTATGGGTGCATCTCAAGTGTTTTATGATAGAACAGGAAAACATCATCTGCACACCCCTTATGAGAGAGAATGAGAATTTCAATCAGTATATGACACATGGCAGGAGGAAGGCTGAGTACTAGTAACTCCTGAGGAAGCAGAGAAGTGATTAGGAAAGTCTTTACTTACCTACATACTTGGTCCAAAAATCTAGCTGTGGAGAAACAAAACTTGTATTACAGTGAGAAAACCATTTTTAACAAGTGAGGATTTAAAGTGCTTTGTGGCTGTAGTCAACAGGACACAGCACTGGGGTCAGTAACATTAGTCTCATTCTTCTTGTCAGTGTAGTGACTGGCACTACAAACCAAGAAAACCAGCCAATGATTCTCCTGTACTGTCTGTGCTAAGCACAGCCTCCCCTGCTCTGCTTGCAGGCTATTTTCTTAGCATTTAACTGCCAGGTAAGTCACCTGAGTTTACCTGAGCCCATTTAGACAAAACATAGGCATTCCAAGGACAGCCCTGCTCCCTCTGGGGTCTGAGGGACAGCAAGGACTGGGTCATCCTATGCTTTGAGCCTACTCTGCTCAAAATACAACAGAGAGTCCAATCCAACACAACAATTGAGAGTGGAAAGGGGCAGGAATCAGCAGACAGCAAACAGTATCCAATTCAAAATAGGAGTTTGGAGATGTAGAGAGAGAACATAGTGATAAGAGAAATGTTTGTCAGGCATAACTGGGAGACTTGGGAGATACACTGAAAAGCAGCCAGGACTGGTGAATGGACAACAAAGGGGAAAGCCTGGAAGGACTGGGAAAAACTTAATAGCACCAAGAATAGCCAATGGGGTCAAGGAAGGATTGGAATTAACTGTCTGGGACCTAAAGCTCAGCAGGTGGGTCAGGTGGGACATGCCTGAGTAGCCAAGACTCGTGGCCCATAGAGGGGTAACTTGACAATCACTGTAACACAGTGACACCCAAAACCACGCCTACACTCGAGGAGACCAGAGAGATCCATGTTCAGTACTGACAGCATGATCTCCTCTGCCCTGGACTGCAATATTTAAAGGAAATAATTGATTGGCTAAGTCCCCCACTCATCCTGAAAAAAGACAACTTACTGTTGCTTCCCTGGTTTCAAATATCTCACTGGCCTCCTCAAAGTCACAGGACTCTTCAACACACTCACGCTCCACAGAGCCTGGCTTGAGCTCCTCCAGGAAAGTGTTTGCTCGCTTCTGGATTCTCAGGACTTGGTTTGCGTCTTTATCACTGTAAAACACTGTGAGCAAAAAGATGAAAGCACAAGCAGAGAAAAGAGCTGGCTGAAAACTGGCAGTGTGCTTCCCAAAGGACACCGGGAAGAATGGGAGAGTGCAACAAATAGAGCAACAGCCTCTCTCCAGCACAGCACGAGAGGCTGCCCTAGACACCACGTGTTGTCTGTGCTGTGCTGCAGAAGCAAGCTCCAGCCTCTGCCCTGTGATACTCTGTCAGTTCATGGGGCTCAGCAGGGCTCTGACCAGGCAGCTGCCATGGCCCCCAGCACTGTCTGTCAACCTCTGCTAAAGGAAGTCAAACCCCCCTAATGGGAACGATTCCAGCCACTTCCTCTGACTAACAGAGGAGCAGGAAAGGTTGAAGGCCATCTCTCAAAAGAACACTTACTTGAGGTGCAGCAGGCCCATGAAGAGCAGGCAGCCAGCAGCACAGTGAGGAGCTTCCACATCCTGCAGCAGGAGTCACCTGAGGAGGAGAAGGCAGGTGTCAAGAAGAGCACATTGCAGACTGACACAAGACCCTGCTGCAGACAGTTCCCACCCATCCAGCTCAGCCAGCTCACTCACTTGCTTCTCAGAGAGCAGCTTCCCTGCTGAATGCTCTGCTGTGCCCCATCTCAGACTCCAGCTCTGGAGCAGCCATCCACTAGAGTCCCTCCAGACTGTTTTGCTCATTCCCTTTAATACATCAGCAGCTCTCCCAGAACACTTCTGGCCTATCCCAACACCCTCCCCTTGTCACTGGACATCTTTTACAAGCTTCATGCTCCATTAAAGCAAGCTGTACTTGGAAATCCCAAAGAATACAATACTTTTGAAGCACTTACTGCTTTATTCAGTGGGAATCAGCGTGATCTGTTCTTCCTCCGTGAGCTCTGCTGGAACTTGGTTAATCCATAACTTCAGATATTTACTCTTTGGAGTGACAGGAAGTGCTTTCCTTTTAGTTGTTAAATAAACAGTGCTCAGGGAGAGCTTGACTATTTACCTGCATACAGGGGAAAAGTGAAACAGCTGAGGCATCCACTCTGCTTTTCTCAAACCCCTTTTTTCCTTTTGATTCTCTGGTAAGCAGAAATGGTTATATATAGTTTGCAAGTGTACATACCTAGTACGGAGGTCTCTTGAGAGATCCTGCCCTCTTCTCACAGCAATCACCGAAAAGCAAGACATACTGCAAATTTTAACTCTTCCCACTTCACTTTCTCATTAAAGCTTCCACCATGGAATAGCCAAGGAACTAACCTGCCTGACAGCCATGAGCAGGTACAGCAGCATGTTGCATCTTCTGGTGTCCTGGGTTAGCTCTCATCAGAACAAAGTATTGAATTCTGAACACAAAGCATTTAGAGAAAAACTCCAATCCTTTTCAGAAGTTTTCTTGCATTGGAAATGGTAGGAACCAGCATGTCCCAGTTCTCTGAGAACAGTGTCTGCAGTGGCACCTCTGTGAGCTGCACAGCAGAATTCCAGAATCGCTCAGGTTGGAAAAGATCTCCGAGACCATTGAGTGTAACCTGTGATTGATCCCCACCTTGTCACCCAGCCCAGAGCACTGAGTGCCACCTTTTTTTTTTAACCCCTGTACTCAGGATACTCAGTAAGAATTACTTCATCACCCATTTTGTTTCATGGGCTTTGTTTTCCAATTTTCTCCTGCCACTGTAGTGAAGAAATAGGTATTTTAAAAGCCAGCACTTGGGCACTCAGGTGATCACCTTCCTCCCAACCCATTCCACCCTCCTGACACCCATTAGGTAGTTAAACCAAGAGGATGGCAGCCCTGAGAAGGAGTTTGGACATTCAGTAATGACACATTGAGTGGGGCAGTAAGTTTTTTGCTATTAACTTCTGCCACATGTTTAAAAAAAAGCCCCAAAATAATTAACCTGTGTCAGAGAGGAGCAAGAATATCTTCTGTCTCTGCTGTTGATTTCTTTGCATGCTTTCTGTAGTGCCACTTAAAGTAGAGCCTGACACTCAGGGTCTGATGCATGTATGAGTAAACACAGTAGTTTTTCTTTTCTCCTTATTCTGGTTCCAGGTAACCAACACTGTAATGCTCAATTTTACCGTTTTCATCATGAATTAGAATCATGTTCCTGTTCCATACACTATTCTCTCCATACTTCTAATTACCACATACAAAACTGTTTTTCACATAGAAAATATTCATGACCATTGTAACTTACTTTCTGCCCACTTTGCAACAGTATTGTGGAACTCTGCAACCATCCTCTCAATTTAAATAAATCAGCTGAAAGCTTCCTGTCAGCATCTTATGAACACACCAATCTGTACAGATGGAAGAGAAAGCTTGTCACAATCCACTCTATGGAGTGCTCACCCAAACACCTCCAAATTTTTTTGTTTCAAGTTTACAGGTGTCATTTATGGCACTCCGTTTCTACAATTCATGAGAAAATTCACTTCTACCGCATTTTTGTAAATGCATTTTCACTTATTCCAGTAAGTGCATATTGCCTGCAATAAACAGAATATGCAGAGGTCCAGGTAGAGGAGAGAACAACTGCTCCCATCTCATCCTGGCACCGCAGCACCATGGCCAGGAACAGCCACCTGAGGAGGGGTAACAAACACAGCCCTGGTGAGTCTGACAGAGTGTTCCCATCGAGCTGTGGGTTTGCTGCCAGCAGAGTTTTGATCAGGTTGAGCACGAATAGAAGCACCACATTTAGAACATCTTTTGTTCACTGCAAGACATCGCTGAAAAAATTAAATTACATGATGTCTTCTACTCCGTGCCATTAAACCAACACAAAAAATGCTACAAAATTAGCCTACAATGCTTACATTTATCATTTCACTCCTCTCTAAGGAATAGCTCTGAACTTCTGATGCAAGCCAAGATAAAACCATTTAATCACAGCACAGGTTTTTATTAGCTAGTTCCCACCCGATGGGCACAGCAGCCCTCTCACAATGAAATCAGTAACAGAGAATCCTTACTGGAAGCTCAGAAACATGTTTACTTTATATACAAGAAAATCATATTTACAACAAGTAAACTATGTACAAAAAAAACCCCAAGAGACATTTCCATGGTAATCACTGTATAAATTAACAAAATAAATAGGAGGGAAGCAGGTCCCATTCTTAAGGCACAAAACCTTCTTCCCAACACTGTACAGGGATTCACTTGCTTCCCGATGCTTTTGACAGGATCACAGGAATGGTGGGGAGACCCCTGAGGAACAACGGTCGGTGGACAATGATACAGATATACAGTCACTGCTGACAGTTGTAGAAAAACATCATTTTTCATCCTTTCTTTTTTTTTTACAGTACACACATCTTAAGATACAAAATATGTCTTGTAAACAGTCTGTTTTATAAATCACATCGCTATTATGCACATTTTTAAATAACACTAAAACAATGAACAAAGCTTTCCACACAATTTGGGTGCAGAAGCAGTCGTAGCACTGGCATGAAGGCCTCGGCAGAGCTGGAGGCTCCCAGGTACCAGGCCAGCACCTCCAGGCACCCAGTGGCACAGCTCCCTTTGGGCCACCATGCTGGCTCCTGCCAACATCCCACAGGCTACAACAGAGAGGCTGTACCAGCCCTCCCTAGAGCAGCCCAGGGCAGGGCACTGCCAACAGCCAAAGCTCCTTCCCATCTCCACTGCATGCAATCTCACTTAGCCCCAGACATCATTCCCCAGAATCTGCCATTAAATATCCAGGACGGTGCCAGAATGCGATAGAAGGGACTGAAGCCTCTTTGAAGCAGAAGAAACCCTGTGCCCAGCTCACTGCAGCCACTGCCAGGGGTGAGGGATGCAAACAGAAGGTGCCTCATGGCTTTCACAGGAGTTGCATTTCTTCAGGGACTAAACACCTGTGCGATATGTGACAGTTTAGGCTTCTCTCAGGCTGGTGTTCCTGAGACTGCTGGACAGTCTCTTTTTGGCAAAGCAGCATATTTTTTATTAATTGTCTTTCCTGAGTTTCTCTCCCACAAAAAATTATCTGATGTCAGAAGAGAAACTCAGAATAATGTAGCCAGGACTTCTACCTGGCTCCCTACTTCGCAGATAGCACTCACTGATGTTCAAGCTAAATTGTCTTCATCTATTCACAAAAACCTCCCCAACAGAAATCTGCACTATTCCCAGTGAGACACACAGAACTACAACCCTTCAGGGTTTTTTAGATCTATACCTTAATAAATATTCAAAGGCACTCAGGTTAAATGCAGATCCCATTTTCTAGCTCTTCTAGAAAGCAGAACTCCCTCCCTGCCTCTGATAAGTAACAGACAGGAATAGAGTGGCTGTCAAGCCTTTGATAAATGTGCATGTGCACAAAAAGAATCTGAAGGCATTGACACAGAGATCATAAAAGCAAAAGAAATGAAGATGCCATCTGTGCAGGCCTCATCACTCATGCAGATGGCTAATGGCCATCAGGCCTTGATAGATATGGCATGAATCAAGAAACACACCTGAATGTAAAAACTCTTTGGATTCCTTTGTTGCTCTGGGCAGGAAGAGTAGAGAGGAGCTGTTTCTACGGAAGCAAGAATTTAACCCCTCAAGGATTATGCAAGGCAAGCACTTATGGTTTACACATCTTTACCCATGAGACTGCCTGGGGAAAGTTCACAGAACAGCTCCTTCACTACATATAGGAACAAACACAAATGTCACCTCTTCTCTGGAGTTATCACCTGCCTCACTGCCCCACTGCACTCTCCTGGGAAGGCACATGGATGTCCCAGTCACACACAATTCTGGGATAGACAGTGGGATGCACACACTGCGAGGTCACTGCATGCCACTGCTGAGGATGGCTGCATTCTGGGGCTCTTCTAAAGAGGTTTCTGCTCATTTCATCCAGACACTGCTCTGTGCCTCAACAAGCAAGTGGGACAATACAGTACGTTTGCAATTCTTACTTACCTGATACCTCAGGAATTCAATGTAGTTGGAGGGAGTCTGTACTGATAAAAAATACAGCTATGGAAGCAATTGCCAGTGTATACATAAGAGAAATACATTCAGGGCAAGGCTGGACATATTTCCTGCTCAGGCCCCACAGTATATATACAATAAGTGTTCCTAGCTCGATCAAGCACATTTAGTCTTCTTTTACCTTCTCATGAGCAAAACCCATCACTCAGCAGGCTGAGAGGAGAAACATGGGTGAATGTGTCTGGTTAGAACAGACAGGCAGAGTAAGAATAACCCTTGGTGAAATACTAGGGAATTCAATGGAGTTTGCCCAGCTAGAATGAAATCAGCCCAGAGGCTTTATAAGCTGACAAATCTTTACATAAACTAACTTGACTGACTGTTATTAGACTGGAGAAGTGATATCAATTTGATAAAAATCCTTACAAGTAAAAAAAGAAGAATGATGTCCTCAGTAAATTATCTTTTTTGCCACCGTGTATGTAGGCTTTCCTGTCTGCAGCCATAGTCAGACGGGTGCCACTCTGTAATATTAATTTAAATATATATATACAGAAAATGATAGAGTAATTAAAATTTCTGGTGTCTCTCAAGTTTTACAGCATTGCCTTTTGCCAAATTCCCTTTGCAGTGATAAAGATGGTGATATAATTATGCATGCTGGTCTTGGGCTTTAACAGCCATCCAACTGGGGTCAGTCATCTAGAAACTCTGATTCAGAGGCACTAATTTTTCCATGCTCCACTGTTGCTAGTACCAAAGGCAATTTATCAACATATTCAATTTTTCATTATGATGCTTGTTTGCTTGGTAACAATTCTCCTTCTCTCAGTGCCTTACAGGAGCCCTAATGTTTGACTGCATAAGGAATCTCTCTCAGGGACACAGCCCAGGAGAACTGAACTACCCTAATCTTTTGTGTGTCCCTGGAATGAAGGAGCAAGGCAGCAAGAAAGAGAAGTAAGGGGGAAAAGCTACTAAAACCAAGGCAGGTGAAAAGATACAAGTTAAATTAAATTACAAGACTTAAATCACATATTTTGTGACAGAAATAGTTTTCTACACTGCAAGCTGAAGTAAAGAAACAGCTCTCGTGTTTGTGGCCACAGAAGTGGCACTGAACAGGCAGAAGCTACACCTGGCCATTGCCAGTCATGCTGCATCCTCCTCAAAGATGAAACAAGTTGCCCTGTATCTCCCTTCCTGTGCAGCCCAAACAGCTCATTAGCTTTCATCTTCCTCTTATCTGGTTGCCAAAGATGAATTCAGAAGAAGGAATGTCAGAGCTGATCTCCTGTAACCATTTGGCTCTCCAGAATTTTCTTTTCTTACTGCCAGGAATTTCTGAACAATTGTCCGTGATGACTTGGCACCACATTTTTTGTGACAACATAAAGGTTGTACCAAGGTACAACCAGGTCCTCTTCCATGGCTGGAAGAGACCAGGCCCAGCAGAAGGCCCCACCAGCTGGTGAAAACCCCATCTGAAGCATATGCACTGTTTGTTGCAACAGCATGAGTGAATGAGAACCACTGGATATTCATCGGAAGAGGTCTGAACTGGCTTTGAATTTCAGATGCAAATTGCACACAACTACAGATGCATTAAAAAGGGATTAGTGAGATGCAAGGAAAGGCTTTGTCCCACTTAAATATACTAAATACAGGTGTGACAGAGATGAGCAGGAAAGTTTTGGGTCTGAAAAGACTGTCAGATGCTCCTGAACTAAGACTGGCCAATACATCTTTTGCCCTGAATGATTCTACTGTGATGAAGTTATCCAGTAAAGGTATCTGTGTTGCAGTTCTCAGGAGCCCTGCACTGTCCCTGGGAACCAGAACTTCCCACAACACAGGGCATGGCTCTTCAAACAGTGAGTGAGTTCTCTCCAGGAGGCTCTGCCAACTGCAGAGGAAGTGCCTCTTCACTGGATGCAGTCATACCCCACAGGAAAAAAAGTAGCACCATGCTTGGTTGATATGAGCTCTGAACAGCTAAAATTTGGCTGTTCAACAGAGATAGCTGTAAGCACATCTGCTTTGTGAGGTGACTGCTGTGCAGTTAGGGAGAATGGTAGACACAGGCTGTGAAAACAGAGGCTAAGCCTCGCTGGCAGGAGTACTCCGGCTCAGCTCCTTGATCCCGTGCAATATCCTCTTCATGTGACCCACTTTGGTCACACCCAGGTCCTGAAAGAGAAAAGAAAACCTTACATTAAGAGAAAGCAGAGGAAAACCCCAGGAGGCCAAGCAACAGTTACAAACTAGTCAGCCAGTTACAAAGAGAGGAGGAAACCAACCAGAAAAATTCCAGACCTGAGGGTTATATACAGAGCCTCAAACCAGATGTCAAAAAGCTACTAAGGAATGCAGAGCAGGCACAGAGCAATGCAGAAAAACAACTGTGGACTGTTAGCCAGAAATACAAACTTCTTTGGCTGTCAAAGGCTGTGAGAACAGAAAGAGCACACAGACCTAAGCTAGTAGCCAAAACATGCAGGAAGAACTAACCAGTCACATCTGATGGCTGGGTACCATGCAACAAACACAGGCTGTAGGTGGATGACATGCAGAGGGGTCAGCTACACAGGTTACAGCAAACCCCACCATGGGAAGATGGTCAAAATGATAAATAAAGATTCAGTGGGCATTAAACAAATGCCACATACTACTTCAAAAAAACCAATGTTTTCCTGGTCTATGCAAGTCACCAGAATGATGACACAAGTCTCTTGCACATGCAAAGAACCACCACTTTCAACTTCTCAGTAGAAACAATGTCTCCTAGTGAGGAGATGAAAAGTTGTGCAATGTGGCTGCTAAGCCCTCTTTAAAAAGATTCTCTCCATCCATAAGCCTCACTAAAGTGCACAATCACTTTTTCTTGTAACAAAGAAGTGTGATGATCTATTTGTCCAGTCACTGCACAGTAAGAATCCAATCTTCCCAATTACAGCACCTTCTGCAAAGATGGCACAGTAGCTGAGAAAAACTTCCATCATTAAAATCAGAGACTCTCAAGAACACTGTTGGCAATTTGTGTGCTCGACTGTATCACATCTCCAGGAAGCTGTGGTAGAACTGGACAGCTGGTCACTCAACCACCTCTTCTACCTCCCTACTATTAAAAACCAGGTGACCCAAAATGGTGAGAAAATAAAACGAGGCTGTAGTGAACCTGTTCATCTTGCCAAGGCACCTGGAATGAACAGCGGGCAGACCACTTCCAAGCACATTCAGCACAGAAGGTCATGCAGATGCAGCTGGCTATGTCTCATGAGCTGACCGTGAAAGTACCTTGAGGTCCCTCCGTTCAAGGTGCAGGAGCTCAGAGCCCCGGACGTCATGCCGGATGAAGATATCCTTATACTCACAAAGACTGAGGTGCTCAAGCCACGCCGCAACCTCCTCCGTTCCCCAGAGGTGAACTGTCAGAGATGGAAAAGCAAGAGTGCATTGAGTACCCAGAATCCCAGGAGACAGGGAGAGATGAGGACACCACAGCACTCAGTGCCAGAGGAGGAGGGCAAGCAGGACCACAGCCTCTAAGGGGAAGGCAGCACAACCTTCAATCTTGAATGAAGGAAGGCAGGGCAAAACAAGGTAAGAGATGTTCTCTTAAGAAGAGGCCTGCTGCAGTACAGCCAGGAGGAAGTGCATATTTCTTTTGATGGGGACAACTTTTTTCAAGTTTACCCCCATGTTTAAGAAGAGTAAATTCTGTGTACAAAACAACAGATTCATAAAATATATGATCACAGCACAGATTATGTACAGTTTGCACATTATTATGTACAACCACTTGTGCTCAGTAAACAAAATGGCAACCTCTCTCCCCCTTGTCTGAGGGAGAGAGGAAGAGTTTAGACTTCCACCTTGCAGTGTCTCTAAATAAGAGAATAATAAAATTTCCCAGTTTGGGAGGCAGTGAATGAACACCAGTCTGTCAGACAGGAGACCGTACCCACAACTCCATGGCAGAGGACAGGACCCAAGAGCCAAACAGAACAGGTCATACTTCTGAATTTTGGAAGAAAGCCTTCAAAAGGAGAGCATTAACCAAAAATCAACTAGAACAATTTAGAGAGGAAGTGTCTTGAATGGCAATTCGTTGATTCATGGCCAGTTTTTATCTACTGACCAATAGGATTAAAGGTCAAGGAGCACCTGTGGTGATACTGATCCCCAGCCAATTAGACATGAAACTTGATTAAAGCCTGAAGGTGAATCCATGAGAAAAATATAATTTACTGTATCATAGAGAACAAGCAGTGAAAAGACTGGAGTTACGCGGACTTGGGCCCCACAGTCATTTTTGTACTTAAAATGCCAAAATCCTCAAATTCACTTCTCTAAGCATGCTCTGAAACATCCCTGAAAATCTGTACAGTGTAGAGGAGAATTCTTCAGAGGGTACCTCCTGTTCTTGCTCAGGAATGTTTGCATGGTACAGGGGGACCATGACTCAGAAGGGAGTAATAAGGTATTCTGCCACATGAAAAAGACTGACTAGACCTGCAAGAAGAGGCAGATGCAGGTAAAACAGAAGGAGAGGATGTGTGAGGAAACAGACTAAGAACAAGTAATGGTGTGACCACACTGATGTGACAAAAAGACAGAAAATGAATGAGCAGACTTGGTACCCGGCAATCCCATGCTACTATGAGTCTCCTTATTTTTGTTGTTCTTCTCCTTTTTAAACTTGGTCACCAGGCGGAATTTGCCACTGCGGCTGCGTTTAGAATAATCCAGCATCTGGTTCTGCAAGAACAGATAAGGGAAAATCAAGCACACAGTCATAAACTGATTGGAATGGACTAAGAGCAACAAGCACTGTCAAGCTCAGCTCTACGATCTTGTAAGAAAGGAAAAAAATCCTAAACTCATTCTGATCAAGACAGAAAAGGAAACAGAGAAAGTCAATGTTAGGCAAGAGACCCTAGCAGGAAATTACTTTCTTTAGCCCTAGGAAGTCAAGTTTCTTTCTTAATAATTTTTTCTCACATCAGTCATACAGTAACAGGAAGTCAAACACACAGAGCCAACTAGGGAAAAAGAGAACATCTAAGGAAAAATAGCCTTGGTCATCCTCACCTCCTCATCACAGGGCTCCATAAGCTGCCACAGCCAAGGGATGTCTGCCAGTTTCCTCAGCTGGAGGTGCATGTCTGCCAGGGCTGCCTGGAGCTGCTCCTTCTGTGGTGGATCTAATTGCTGGATCAGGAATAGAAGGTAGGCAGAGTTAAAAGCCTCATGGTAGAACACACAGCCAGACCCTTGCCTTGAAATTCCTAGCTAACAAAGCAGTTCCTCCTTTTGAAAGGAAGTGCAGAGCAGGTACTCTGCCCAGACCAAGTTAACAATTCTTATATTCTCTGAGCCCCAAGCTCTACAGCACACCCATGAAGCAAAATTTTCTGTAGCAAATGATTCCTGCATGATAATATTTAAACTGACTTACAGAGTCCAAGACCAGGAAAACGCAAGCCAAGGGAATAGGAGGAGAGGGGAGGAAGTGAGAGGCTGCTTTTTCCTCCTGCTTTGTGCTCCTTACCAGTGCCATCTTGCCTGCCAGCAGCAGCTCTGTCTCATTTTGCAGGGCTTTGACATTATTCACCATCTCTACAACAAGGCTGCAGTTCAGACCCTGCAGGGAAGCAATTCATGCACAAGTTAAGCCTGGAAGTGCAGAGGTCTGAGCAGTCAAAAGGAAGAAGTCTTAGACTAGCAAGGCGTACTTTTGGTCAGTTAGAATGGAAAATCAAGAGCTCTGGAGCAAGGACAAAATGGGAGATGCCAAGTGAGTGCAGTACCTCTGTAGACTTGGATTTAGCGTAGACTTTGTCCATAGACTTGGAGCTGGCATTGACAGCATGGGCAAGCTCCTGTTCCATGTCCTGATAGGATTGAGCTATTTCCCGAATGCTAAAGAGAGAATTACAGATTGCATCAGCATATTCTTAAAGCAGGAGATCTCTCCTGACTGGGTATCCCATTTTAACACCCATCCAAGTGACGAGCCGGGATTACGGCAGGGGCACAGCCTCTGGCAAAGCAGGGCAGTCCTCCTGCCACAGGCAAGGAAATGCAGCTCCCACAGGCACAACACATTCAATTCTGCACACAAACTGGGATTGGTTTGAAATACAACCCAGACATTTTAATATGACCAGAGCGATGTGACAGGCAGCTGCACTTATAGCAACTCTAATGACTCTGGGAATTTTCTCTCAGAAGCCCAAAGGAATGCCTGACTAAAAAATGAGCAGGCAAGTGTACATTCTGGGTGTTGTACAAAACTTTCTGCTGGGCATCAGGGTTACAAGAACCCAGGTTGTCATCTGAGCTCCTTCAGAGGCTTTTGTTTGTTTTTTGAAAAAACTACTTTATATTCAAAGGTAACAGGTTTAAAGGATCCATGTTTGCTCATGAAAGTAACATTTTTTGTTCCAAATGGCATAAGAAAGCTTATTCAGCTTCAGTCCTCGTTCAGCTGGGACACTGAACAATGAATGATGTTACTCCCAGTGACATGGACCAGC
The DNA here is from genome assembly GCA_910950805.1 of Acrocephalus scirpaceus scirpaceus. Lineage (NCBI taxonomy): Eukaryota > Metazoa > Chordata > Aves > Passeriformes > Sylviidae > Acrocephalus > Acrocephalus scirpaceus. The sequence goes on from OU383781.1 coordinate 19,515,353, forward strand.
AATGCGGCAGGTAAGACTGAACAGGAACATCTCCAGAAACAGGAAGCAGGACAAGAACTTCAGGCCCTAAAGGGGGCTCTATTCATGAAAAGCAAGTTGAGTCACACCTGTGAATCAGAGCACCTGCAGCTTGACCAAACTGGATGATCTGGGTGGATTCTTCTTCTGACATGATCTCTGGTTGCAGAGAGAAAGAGGAGGGTCGTGATAACTCACACTTCTGTTTGTCCTCCCAAGACTTCAGGGTGCTCTCAAACGCCTAAAAACACAGCAAGCAAACTATAAGGTACCTTGTAAAGTTCCTATAAAAACCCAGTGACTGTGCCTATGCCTGTAAAACATGTAGATCTGGTACAGGCACTTTTCACTGCAGGGCCCAGTAGTTAAGTTGCTTGTAACTTTGCTAACCACCTTGGATGAAGTTTTCCATGCCAAATGCTTGCCTTGGCTGAATTTCAGCTTAAGCATAGTTTTAGTCAAAATTACTGGGCCAGTTCTAAACCAGAGGGCCAGACTAACAAAATCCAACTGGTGGCAGCCTTTTCTTTGAGCAGCTGTATCACCTTTACACTTCAATATTACCGTGACACTTCAGAGCTTGAAATTAAAAATCTTCAAGGCTCCTTCTTATCTGGAAGTAAACTGGGCTTCTAGAGCAACTGGTGGGCCACGCAGCTGAACTCAGAGCTAAGATCTGTCCCATTTGCAACCTAACTGATACTCCTGTGGGCAGCAGCTAGTGGTGTGGGAAGAAACAAAACAGATCCAATGTAGAAGGATAAATATTGAATATGGTGAGAATGAAAACTATGGAGCCCTGTGTAAAGCACTCCCTTCCCCTACTGCCCCTGGTACTGAAAAACCAGGCTATGTCAGCTCAGTGCAAGCTACCTGCTGATCTCACTCTTGCTGATGACACTTCAGTGGTCCACACGAGGCCAAGTAAGGCAATTTGAGTTTTTCCATCTTCAATTTAGGAAACTATACATCTCAAATCATACTTGAAAAACGTTACCAAAGGTACAGGGTCACATGAATGAAGGCAAGACCCCACTTCAACTGAATAGGACAGGTTTGCTCTGTGAAAGAAGGGGCATGCAATGACCTTTAAAAGGACAGCAGGAAAAACAAGGATAAGTTGAGACAAAGTTGAGTGTGCAACTGCAAAACTGGAACCTCTTCCTCAGCAGCAATTCTGTGACTGCAAAACCAAGTTGGCAGGCAAATAGGAATGAGCTGGCACAATCATAGCTATGGTTTCTGATGGCCCCACACATAGCACACTCACAGGGGACTACTTTGTCCTCTCTATCTCTTGTGCTTCATGCCACCTTTCCCACCATGCCCACACATAGGTTGTCTCTCCTTTTTTCCCTCCCTTTACCTTTACAGCAGCAATCCTGTTCTCTCTTGCTCTCTGTGCTATCTCCTTCAGTCACTCTCCCTCCAAGTGTCAGTGTGATGCTGCAGAAGCTCTCTTACCCTTCACAAAAGATTGCGTGCACTATTCCTGTCTCCTCTCCACAACATTCACAACAGAGCTGACAGGACAACTCTTTGAACTCAAAAGAGGACAGACTGAGCTAGATACAAGGAAGGGTTTAACATGATGAGGGGGATGAATCACTGGGCACAGCCTGCCCAGAGAAGTGGTGGATACTCCGTCTCTGGCAACATTTAGACCACAGGCTGGACGGGGCTTTAAGCAACCTGGTGTAGTGGAAGGTGTCCCTCCCCCGAGGCAGGGGCTTGGACTAGATGACCTTCAAAGTCCCTTCCAACCCAAACTTTTCTGTAGTTCTATGATCAACACCCACTGCTCTCCCAGTTAAGAGGTCTCCAGTGCCCTGTCCTACTGTGACAGGGGCCTTGTATGCCCAACTTTGCTTTCTTTTCATACTGTCATCTTTGTAACTCCCTGCCAGGCAATGTGCCTCAGGCCTGTATCAGGCTTTCCCTTTTTCCCTTTGTTGTACTTCTTCTTGGGATTCAGCAGGTGAGTCCTTTGCAGAGGGCTTTGATTTGCTCTGGAAGCTGGGTAAAGGGGTGTTATGCTGGAAAGTATGAAGACCTGCTATCAACTGAACTGTTTATGCATGGACAATCACAGGGTTGGGAGGACTCAAAGTCTGTCTGTGCCACAGCAGGGTCTTTATCCTCTCCTCTGTCGGACCACTGCTCAGTCATACAGCAAAAGAGCAAGGAGGCTTCCTTATCTGCTGGTACTCATCAGATATATTTGAAAATTATGAGATAAGACTGACACACACTTCTGAACAAGGCACAAGACACTGTTTTACATGGTCAGTGAGGTATAAGCCACATACTGAACAATAATGAGAAATTAAAACATTGACCGTCTGAATCTAGACAATCCACAGCATTTGACGACGCAGGCATCCTGTGGAAAAAACAGCATGCAAGCGTGTTAAGAAACACTGTCACAAGGCACCTAGAAAAGGAAGTAAAATAAGCTTGCATAAACAACCTTATTTATACCATTTCCCAAATGGTGAATACAAGTTTAATCACATTCTTTGCCAAAAGATTTATGGTGTGTAATGAAATACGCTTCTTGTATTCACAAAGATAATGTTGACATGTGGCCCTTGCCACACTCTCCAGAAAAATGTGACATCGAAACACATGTGTACTGCACAGGGAATTTAGGATGCTCTTACCCTGTCGCGGGTGAGGGTCTGTGCCCTGTTCTTATGAACAATCCAAATGTAACCTGGAGGCTGGATCCAGGCTTCTCCATCCACTTGCACGGGAACTCCCTCTTCTCCAAGGATTGCTATCTTTACTGTCCGGCACTGCAAGGAGTGACTGGGTCAGAAAAGCTCTAAAATGTTGATTTTCCCAAAGCATAAGCCATTCTCTGTCTTTCCAAAGCCCCTCCCCAGGTGCTGTAGCTTTGGTGATACTTGAGGCACACAGGTCTGGGTAGCAGGACACACCTCACCCTTGAGCAGTGGGGAATACCTGCTTTGTCTTTGGACCAATCTGTATTTGAGTTGTTGGTCTAACTCCTCCTACAATGAATGCTAGCAAACAATTCCATACTCAAATTGCCCATAGCATGTCCAGCCCTGGTGGATGCTCTTTCCATGGACCAGAGAGCAGAAAGAAGGGCTTTACAAAGTCACCAGCTGGAGAGGGGGCAGGCAGGAAGAGCTCACAAAAGCAGCTGATACCTGTGCAATCCGGTGATGCTGTAGGTTTATCACACGTGACACTGCCATCTGCATGCTACCAAACACAGCCACCACCTCCAAAATCTTGTCATCGAAGGAAGGGGCTGTAAATGTCTGCCACATACAAGGGAGAAAGAATTCGGCTGAGGCACAGCTCTGTTGGAGAGGTTTCCTTTACCCCCTACTGGTGCCAACCTGGGGGTTAGCTTTCAGTTGTGCTCTTTAATCTGTATAAAATTAACAAGGCTACAAGGTGAAGATTTGGAATGAGCTAAGAGGGAGAAACAGGAGGCTTTCAATGGCTAAAGTTAAATGCATACATAAAAGCTGTAGGCCACAAGGCAAAAACTATTCTTTTGAGAGTAGGCACTCCATTTCCAAAAAAACACAATGTTTCTGAGTGAATCTAGCTGCCTTTGCCTTCAAGGGGCTTTATTTCTCTTTACTTCTCTGTGAGGACAAGGTCAACCTAAAGAACTTCCTGCAGGTCTAAATGCTCTGGTGATGTTTTTTTCTGAATCATTACAGACTGCCTGGGTATGAAAGCTGCTCAGCCACTTCCAACAGAAAGTGCATGCAGACAGGCCCCCTGCCCTCTTCCTCCAAGCACTATTTTCAGAGGCTGTGACCTCAAAAGCAACAGTAAGTAGAAATATTACCTGTATGGTCTTAGAGAATACTCACATCATCTTCCTTGGTTCCCCCCCAGAAGTTGGTGCCTCCTGCATAGCTGGGAATGTTGAGTACAGCAATCCCCTGGAGACTGGGCAGAGGGATTGGCCTCCCATCGCACTGCACAGAAATGAAGGCAACACTACTCTGAGCCCAGCAGGAGAGAGGCCCTCCTGCCAGAGCACATGCTCTGTGAACAGAAAACAGCCAGCACCACCTTAGTAATACATTAATTCAGGTTTCTTCCTGCTCATTCTTGGCCCAGAAGAGTAGAAGGTATCCACTCAAGCCTCATGAGCCACACATCTTCTGGCAGAGATTTTGGAGAGATACTCTTGCTTCTTTTCCTCAGGAACAGGGCACATCTGAGAGGCTTGGCAAAGTCTCTTGACTTATTTCTCAAGAAAGTGGAATAAAACTCCTGAAACATCCATGTGATGAGGGTCTTCTCCTGCAAGTTACCTGTTTATGCTGTACATGACCTATACAAAAATATTTCTTTTCCAGTTGGATGTACATTTATAGCACAGTCAAATTCAGGGCTTTCCACTGCATCCACCATCTAAAATGATGTGTTCACATGAGATACCACATGGAACATAACAATGCTGACCACTGCATCGGGAACAGCACATACTTTCCAGCAGGATACTTCTTCCCTTACAGGCTGAGAATACAACTTATGCTCCACAACCAGGAAAAGCCACATTTAGTTAGCTCAGGGTGACATATGGCCAAGTACATTGTTTTAGGCAGGCAAGTGTCACCAAGTCAAACCACTATGCCAAAAATCACAGTGCCTGAAGGAGATGGAATTAGGCATCCCAGTCTTAGGAACAGAAGAACATGCTAATTCCTCACCTCCAGCAAGACCTTCTGCTCCAGGTTTTTATATGTTCTGTGCAGCAGCTCCTTGGTCCCCAATACTCCATACCACATCATGTTCTTAGTACGACTTCTAAGGGCAAATAAAAAGAGAAAAAGCACAGACATTTATCCTTTCACTAAGAAGGAATAAAAACTTCACACTGAAAAGGTACCTGCTACATCCTAAACCACAAAGGTGCTTTGCTTCCGACAGAGTCAATTGCTCCAAGTGATCACTGTGCTAGGAAACTACTTCCCTTTAAGTAAATGTCAGATAGGAATCAAGCATGAGTAACAGACACTACCAGAAACATACACAAACTTCCCTGGCACAGAACTTGTCCATCTCATACATCAGGACATCAACAGTGCTTGGCTGTATTAGCTCATATACACCAAATGTAGCCAATCTCAGGCTACACAAAGCATCCTCTAGTTGCTCAGGTATTCAAAAGGTCAAACCTGTGCTTTGTATTGAGCCAGGATCAATGCCAAAACCAGCCTCTGCCACATTTAGAACTGAGATGTGCTTCTCTCATAGCTAAATAGCAAGCCCAGGAGAAAAATCCGTGAGTGAGGTGACATAAATAGAACCAATATGCTAAATCTGAAGCAGTGTAGCAACTTAAGTACCTTACAGCATAATGAATCACCAATAAATCAGAAACTTATCTCTTTCATCATGATTTCAAGCCTTGAAGGAGCATTATGCAGACAATACACCTATTCAGCACATTGTACACAATCAGCTTCAAAACCACACAGAAGCATGAAGTGGTTCAGTCACTTTTGGCATCAATCTAAAGGTCATTTAAAACCAAACCCACCTGCATTTCTCTGGATGCTCATCACGTTTGTTGTTGAAGTCCAAAGAAATCTTTGCATCCAGTCCAATTCCAAAGTAATTATTCATTACACACTTCTCTGTGTAACATTCACTGCCAAAGAGAAGAACAAAACTTACACTCCTAAGTCTTGTTACTATTTGCTGCTTATCTCATACAGAATTATTTAGATTGGAAAAGACCACCAATTTGACCCCTGTGTCAGATGTGTCACTGCATGTATAACTCCATAAACTGATCCTTAAGCCCTAGAATCCAGCATATGGATCTATTTATGTAACTCCAGGCTGCTGCAGTCCATTACTTTGGTCTGTGAACTAATCCCCCTGTTTGCTGAGGTTTGTTTGCAAATGCCCGCTCCCTCCCTTCAAGCTCCTGAGCATACTCACAGATTTTCAGGCTCAGAGTTAAAGGGATCAGCATGGATCAACAATCGGCTGATGACAGAGCTCCCAGGCAAAGAACCTGACATGCCAGCACGGATATCTGTAGGAAAATTGGCCATAGAGAAGAGCATGACTAATAATAAGCAGAAAGCAAGTAATTTCATTCTCAAAGACGAGATAACAAGAGTTGATACATTCTTCCCTGTCATTCATGAAGAAAGTGCTTTCTTTCACTCTAGAGGTTAGTTCGACAAGGAGAAAGGTTTCTGAGGCTGCCTGCAGGGTTTCTGACTGACAGTGTACTGCCTAAGGCTAGCAGCACAGTTGTATAGAAACGTGGAAAAGGGAAATAGGAGTGTCTGCAGCAGCTTTTTTTCCCCAGGGTGAGACATGCAATATTCCTGATACAGTGAATAGAGAGAAAGTAGCAGGAGTGAAGCTATGATCCAAGTTGTTCAAGAATTACTGTCTCCTGCTTCTTAAATTATTTACTGGTGACCCACAAATAGTAGGTTTGTCAGAGAGAAAGGAAATTACCTGCTTCAAGAAGGAGCAATTTGAACAAGTAATTTGGGTGAAGAGATGGAAAGATACTGCCATAGTGATGGGGAGAAATTGCTGCACATCATGTGGGAGATGGGAATTCTGCTGGGTCTGTGCCTTAGCCTTCACATAAAGGAACTGCTGCTCCCAACCTATGGCTGCCATTCTTCAGAAAGCTTTCTCAACAGCATCATCCCCCCCCTTCTCACGGTTACTTTGAGATAAGTATCTCCTTGCAATTGGCATCTAAATTCTGCCACTTCATGGCATTAATAAAAATCTGGGTCTAGGTCTTAGCTACAAACTGGAAACTACTACAGCTCATTCCAAGCCTCCACTTGCAGTTATCCACAAAGGGATTTCTCTCACGGTTCACCCTACACCAAAGGGCATCTAACAAGACAATCTCATGTTTTCACATGGGGACTGCAGCCTGTGCTGTAGTCACCCATGCTCCAATTGGCTGCCTGGGTGGGAAGTGGTGGGTGTTACACTTACTTGGGTAGAGGATTTTTGTGTTCAGCATTGGCAAGTTGTCCCGGCTTCCTGTCTGGGGAGGAAGGGATGCGGAGCTGCCCAGCGACAAACTTCCTTTGTTTATTAGTCTTTCACAAGGAGACTTGGAGGCTGTAAAACACAACACAAACTTGGTTATTGACAAACATAATGCTGCACAAGACAAGCAGCAAGACTGGGTTAGGAATCACTCAACAGCAAAACACCTGAGCCCCCAGAAAAAAAAGAATTGACAGAACCAGTCATTAAGAGACAGAGATGTCACATATGTGCCGCTGGAAAACCCCATAGATTGAAGTACCAAAATGCCACAAGAAAAATATTAGAAATGGAGATGAGATAAAGGTGGTGCTAGCAGCACAACAGACAGGGTATTTGGCTCCAAATCAATACTCAGAGAAGTTCCAAATGTATCTGCAGTGATCAGGAATCTTTAACAAATTACTCACATAACATAGTTATTAAAGCAAACTGGCTGCTGTTCTCTGTCATCTGCAAAGGTTGACATGATAAAAGTGCTCAAGACTGTCCTTGTCCAAGCACTGAAAGCCAAGAGAACCCAGATTACTGGCTAAGGTGCAAGAAAACTTCTGAATCCTAGGCTTCATATGCTAAGAACATGGACCAGCCATGAGAGATGCAGCAAAAAATGGGGTGTATAATGCACAGGCTAGAACACAGAAATGTGAAAGGCCTGAAGAGCAATCAGGCAAAAATTTGAGAAGAACAGAACACAGAAGCTAATACACATAACACCTCCTTCCCTTTTTACAACTAATAGAATTGTAATCCACAGGCAAGGCCTGCATGGTGGCAGCCCCAGAGCAGTACCTTTCCTCTGGCTCCTCCCCTTGGACACTCCATAGCTGCTGTTGTGTGATGACTGCACGGAAATCTTATCCTCATTCCTCAGCTCCTTGCCCTCCTCAGAGGCTGAGAGATTAAGGAGGAAGCCCTCTTGCTCCTGGGTCTGGGCATTCTGCTCATCTACAGCTGTATGAAGAGATAAAGTAGGTGAGTGCCTCACAGCTCTTCTGGCAAGGAATACCTCCCACTCATGTAAATAACAACAGGATGGGACTCTGAATGTCCCAATTCCTTAAAGAAAAGAATAGGAATAACACAAAGCTTTCCTTTATCATTTGTCTCAGCTGGGCTCTGGAGAGCTTTTGGAAGCAGGTTGGCTTAGCCTCCCTGTTTATTTTACTGAGCTCTTTAGCAGTGAGGCTCTAAATAGAAGTGCCTATTTTTAATGCCACAGGTGCTCAGGCATCTTGAGATGTAAACTGTGCTAGAGGTGATGGGCTTCTATTTATTTGCACTTAGATGTTGCCAGAATACTAACCAGACAGACATGAAATAATTAATGAATTTCCTGTTTGTTTAATCTGTAGTGGTGCAATAACATAAGGCACTTGAAAAGGGAACTTAGACACATCTAATCAAAAAGAAGGAAAATAGCAGTTGGTAAAAACCAATACAACCACAGGAAAGACTCAGATTGCAAACTTTGGAAGAAGAAAAACAGTTTGGAAAAGTTGAACAAACACATCTGAAATGTAACTGGAGTTTGCTCGAGAGTTGGTAAGATTTAAATGCTAGCATGCTGCCTAAAGAAATCAAAACTTCCTTTGCATGCAATCAACAGGTCTTTTCTTCCCCAGCAGCCCCTACCAGGGTACAGCTATGAATGCCTTCAGCTGCTCTACCAGCTCACTGCCTGCACAGCTCACCCCCTTCTTTCAGTCTCTTTCTCTCCCTTGTGCTAACCCTGTAGTTCATCAGAACTGCCCACGAAGCAATCCAACCCACTCATGCAGCAGAAATAGGAACACTTCTGGCTGGATTAAGCAAATGACTTGGGCTCCAAAAGAACTTCACAAACATCAAACTGGCCTAAGGTAAGCAGCAGCAAAATGAGGGAGCAGTGAGGTCAAGGCCTTCTACTTTGGTCTCAGTTAACCCCTGACTTTATGACTAACATTTGAAGACTGATGTCTTTCTAAGGAAAAGAAACTTGGAGCACTGGGGGTGTGTGCCTGGTGAGAGACAATGGTCATGATGTGGAGAAGAGGGTCACCTGCCTAAGAAGTTAACATCTGAACAGAACTGACATGCACCAAAATGCAGTATTATAAGTTTTACCCAGGGACAAAGCTCATTTAAGAAGTTCCTGCCCTCTCCTGCAGTTGTACCACAGCAATGTTTTGCTGGGCTCTGCTATAAAGAGATTGAAACAGTTGAAGTTAAAATACTTAATCTCTTCTTCCCAAGAATTTCAGATCTGTTTTACAGCAAGGTCACACAAAGCTGCACTGACACAATTGCGCTATGGGTGGGGACAGACAGGAAATGCAAATTAACAGTGTGGGAGGGTAGGAACTTCCTAAACCAGCCCGCTGGAAGAGAACACACCTTGAACTTCAGACTCATTTACCAAGCAATGTTTCCAAAAGGTGGGCTTGGCAGAGATAACACTGAAACTAAACGGCCAGGCTTACTGAATAGTTTCTCTAGCTCAGGAAAGCTGCTTTCAATAAAGCAGCCTGCTGCCCCCCAGAATAACAGAAACTGATACTTCTTAAGAGGCTGTAGGAAGTGATGAGCAGGAGTCCCGGTGGGTTACCTTTCTCTGCATGCTCTATTATCTGACGAATGGCTTTTTTCAAGCTGTTTGCTCTCAGCATGAGCTGCTCTCGGGGACGGAATATCTGGGGCCGTGTGGTGCATGCCGAGCCCACCGAGAGCTCACTTGAAGAGTCACCAGCACTGCCTGACCCATCCCCGTCCTCCGTCTCCTCTGCAATGGTGGGAGGAGGGTTGGGCAGAGAGGAAGACGCTTGAGATTCATCATTCAGTGTCTTCAGCAATGAGTCCAGCTTCTCCTTCAGAACAGAGCACTACAAGAAGAAGAATGACATTTGAGTAGAACTAACAGTTGCCTGGGTAGCTCGTTCTTTTGTGCTAACTGAACTGCTGCTATGCCAGTTGTCTGAAAACACAGCAGTTTTACACTTCAGAAGTAGAAACACAAACATTTTTTCAAATTTTACCTTCCTGGCCATGACCTCTGACTCCTCTGAGCTTTCTGTTGCCTTCTCATAGGCTTTCCCTACTCGAGCCACAAAATCCTTCACTGTCTCACAAAGCACCCTAGAGAAAGGAGGAAAACAAAATCATGCAAGGATTGTCACAGGATTTTCACAGTGCAATTTAGAGCAGTTGTCCTCTAAGTACTCACTTGGCTGAGGAGATCACCACTGAGTGTTGGTCAGAAGTCAAAATTTTGGACAAATGAGCAGCCACAGAATCTTCATAGCAGAGAATCTTCTGCACCTGTTGACAGTCAGAAAGAAGCCACTGGGGTACTGCTTCCCAGCATTATGACATATGCTGTGAAATCCTGGCTCCCCTAAGAGTACCTATCACTCCACAGATTCTTTTTGCCCTGACGAAGTTCCACAGTCTAGGGCTCTGTTACTCACTTAAGACCTGAATCTGATGAATAAACTAATTCTGAATCTACAAATCATCAGCAATGCAGTTCTTAGAGTCTCTGATCAACTATAAATCTAAAAGCAGTGGGTTTTTTTGTGACTGCTATGCAGTTTGCCACTATTTCAACAACTTGACGTCATGAAACAAATAAAAGGCAGTAATTTCCTATCTGTTTCATTCCAAAGTATCTTCTCCTCATCCCTCATTATAGTTGTTGACTCTGGTAACCCAACCTCCATCTTTCTCCATAATATTTCACTGACTTAAAGCCCTGGATCTTCACAGCTCTGGCTCAGCTCTGCTCCATTGGAGCTCAGCCACTGCCTCCTATCTTATGTACTCCCAGGCTGGTGCTCCAGTCCCCTGCCCCTCCTGAGAGATACCTCTGAATTCTCACTGCAATCTTCAGTGACTGTGGAAGTGGAGGCCTGGCGAGGGAGTTTGGTTTCATACACCATGATGCTCCACCTGTTGAAAATCATACTTGTCACTACAATGCAGATGGTTTCCTCTGTTATCCAAAGGTAACAGGTGAGAACCTCAAAGTAGAACAAACTGCACTTTGGGGAGCCATCACTGATATGAAGAAGCCACAGAGTGGCAACAGAAATACAGAAGGGCTGAACTGGGGAAGAAGGAAGGATGACACTATGAACAAGTGTTGTACAGCACAAAGAACATCTCTGTACGTCTTCCCTATCCACAAAAATTCCATTGGCATTACTTGATCCAACATAAGAGATGCCAACTCTAAAGACATGGTGCAACTCTAAAGACATGGGACAGTTTTAAATGTACAAAGATAGATACAGGAGGTATCAGTACCAAGGGTAGACATCCACTTCTGCATTTGGCTTTCATTTCTAAGACAAGCTCAGGATAATTTGGTTTAGATTTACCAAGAAGAAATTGTTTTAAAAAAAAGTCATGACTTTAAGGCTGTCTTAGGTTACAACATAAGTTTGTTTTCAAATTAGTACAAAAGCTGACAAATTCAATTGATGAGGACTGTGGGACAGAAGAGAGGACACTGGAACACAGATAATTTCACTTGTTAATGTTCTGCAGCAGAAACATGGAAAGCCAGACCACTTTCTCTTGCTAGAGGGTGACAGTAGATTATCAATGACAAAATGTTACCAGGCATTAGTAAGAGGTCCAGAAGCTTGACAGGGTCAGGACTATCCTGGAAGGATACCTTCACACAACTCTTGAAGAGCAGATGATGTTAGTGATGATTACTCACCTGTCCAGCATTTTGGTACTGGCCCTCTCCAGCTTCTCCAGGATCTGTGGGAGCTGGGTATCATCATCACAAGCAGAACCCCAGCCTAAAACACGGGCAAGGTCATTCCCTGTTCCCAAGGGCAGCACTCCCAGCTGGCACTGCATTAGAGAAAAGGAAAATGAAAGTGATATTCAAATGGGGAAACACAAGCTAAGAACAGCCATGAGTAACATGACTGATTCCTTCATACCAGTCACTGGGAAACAGCTAATCCCAGGGTGATAGAAAGTAACTGGATGGGGAAAACAGCCAGAAGAGCATACAATTAAGGAAAAATTTCCTCTACTTTTGGTTGTGAATTGAGAGAGGAGCATTTTACAGCTACCATCTCAAGGAGCACCTCCCTATAGTAAACCTCATAGAGGTTTATATTTAGCCATCAGGTGGTGTCACTGTGTTTCTGTAAAATTAGCACAGACAGCTCCAGCAAAACACTGTATGATATCTCTACCCCAGTGAAGTTTCTGCCTATTCCTAAGACTCAGATACTACACCACAAGAACTAAAGGGAACAGAGCATAACCCATGTGGAACTCCCAAGTTTTCTAACCACAGCCCTTTCAGAGCATGTCTCTGCTGGTGATAGAGCAGGAGTACTCAGAGCTCCTGCAAAAGCTGGATCTTGAGGAGGAACACTGGAGACAAGCATAAAGAATTAATCTATTATTGGATTCATTTCTTGCAGAAAACTAGTGCAAGAACACTGCTGTGGTAAGCTTTCAGCAGCTTCAGTCCTGGGGCAAATGACATCTGCATGACCAAGGAAAGTCCTCTTCAGCCCATGCTGTTGTTACTTCATTCCTTCATCCAACCAAGCTCTTGGGGCAGGTACCTGCTTGTGAAGGTTGAGGCTATCAATTTCAGAGAGAACCCAGCCAACACTTCCGTCCCCACCACAAACTAGAATCCGGAAAGTGTCAAACTTCTGGAATAAGCGTAAACTACAGAGAAGAGAAAGAAAAAAGCAAGAGGGGAAAAACAATCAGCTGTTACAGAAAGAAATTATAATTCCAATCTAGGTAATAAACATGGTAGTGTTGCTTAAAGTAGGCACTGATTTTGCAATGAATATGGGTCATTGCCACATTACAGATGAATTAAAATGGTTATAATTAAGGGATTATACATACAGCTAAGCAACTTACAATAGCTATTCACTACAGAAATATCTCCCAAGACATACTCATTTACTAAAGCAGGGCACTTTTGTCTCTGCAGAAGAAGAAACAAGCATGTGATAGCTGATTATCCATTGAATTAACTCCTTCTTGCAGCCTTGCTGCATCCAGCCTAACACAATTTACTCATCACGGTTCTAAGTGCTCTGATGTCATTGCCTTTGCACTCACAGCCACACCAATTAAAGCAAAGCTTCAAGAGGGGGATCTTCATGCAGTCAACCAGTCATGAGACAACTGCAAGGGGATGTAAAACATCAGAAGTTTTAGTCTTTCTGGAAAAGCAACATAAATCACTGCTCTGGTGCCTTGTCTGTCCCACATGCAGGCAAACAGCTCACCCGTGTGAATTTCTCCATTTACCTGTCCCAGAATAGTAAAAACAACCTCTTCTGTTTGAAACTGTGCTTCCTATTGAACATTTTTGAGATCTGCTCCTGCTTTTATTTTGCCTTTGTACGTATGGTTTTTTACTGTTACTACCTAAACAGGATTTGCTGTAGTACACAAAAATCCTTATTTTATTAAGTGTTGCTGACACACAAAAGATGATGACTACCAGAAATGACAACACCTTATGGTGCAAGTCTGACTAGCATCAAATATTCAAAATTATCAAGAAGAAGGCTTTACCCTGTACCATCACTTCTTTTTTAAGCAAATATATAAGAGCAGCTGTTTTAGAAGTGTGCACCACAGCTTGAGAAGGCATTTGACTCCTTCCTTTCCATTCCTACTTAAAAGCAAAATACCTCAGGACAGTCAGTCCAGCTGAGGAGGGGAATAAGAAAAGTACTTAATTTTACAAGTCTTCTATAAATTATTTTTCAGACAAACACATCCCCTTGATAGAACACTGCAGTTTTAAATGCCAGTGTTTTGCAATATGCTATAGCAAAGAACATTCTCAGGAGGGCAGAACCCAATGATCACTCATCCAGGAACAGACACTCCCAGATTTAGCCCCTTGCACTACAGATCTAGTCAAAGACTTGGAGTCACTGTGAGGATAAGATGAGGGAAATTCACTTTGTGTTGGCTCTTATTATAAGGAGCACCAATTAATGACAAAAGTTACTTAAATCTGATGCAACAGAAAAACATTTGGAAGGAGGCAAACTAAAGACCAAACTTCTTTTTTAAGTGAGAGTTGCAGAAATACACAAGAGAAATTTATTTCACAACACTCACTTTTTTTATATCCACAGATATTCTAGGATAATTTGGCAAAAAAAGCCTGAAATGTAACTTAGATCCTAGGGTAGAACCAACTTTACCAAATACACTCATAAGGCATGTCTCCACAATATCACCACAAAGTCTTTGAGGGATAGAAGTTTCACAGACTTCTCAGGTAAGTTATTTCTCAATAAATCTCATCTTGACAATATTAATTTGCTATCTATGACATCTGTCTGTTCACTTGAGTTAACTGAAATTAACTCTTCTCAGCAGTACATCAGGTTGCCTCTAACAAGACTGTTTGCTGACAAGTTTTCTTATGGATTCAAGCTTTCCATGTTTGGTCTTCTTCCAGGGGAGTGTTTCTGGAATTCTCCCAAAACGCCTCAAGCTGTCCTGCTGTTACTGATGAATGGATATAATAACCTTTCTGACAACATTTTTGGTTTCAGCTAATCCATAACACTTAACACAGAGAGAGGAAAATCCCTCCAAGCCTCATGTGTTTCATTTTCTCTGAGGAATAGGTTTCCTATTATATTTTAATAAATGTTTAATCAAATAAATCCCTTGTACTTTCTGGGTATTTACAAGGAATTTTTGTTTCCAAAGAATATCTGCCTACCCAAGGTGAGGTCCTCCATTCATGAGGTCAAAGACCTGGGCTGGATTCAGCAGTTGTTTGAATCTTCGTAGAAATTTTACACCTTGGTTGTCTCCGCTTTTTGAGTTGACAAAGACCAACAAAGGGCTTGTGCAAGAAGGGGGACAAGTAGCTTTCCAGAAACCTGTTGGGGCAAATGGAAGAGAGAGGGAGGAAAAGCCAAGAGATGTGAAGCTGCCCATGGGGATGGATGGAGAGAAAAACCAACAGCCCACACCCCAGCCCAGCTGTGAAGCAGCTAATATTTTCCTTGTGCTTATGGCACTCACTGGGTGAATGCCAAATGTCCACAGCCCTGAATGCAGCATGAAACACTTCTCATGCTGCCAAATGTCACACTTATGTCCTAGCAGTATGCCAAAATTTTCAGCTTCCCCAACCTTCCCAAATTGCTTCTGCAATATAGTTATTGTCAATAAATTTAATCAGCTGCAGCTCAGCAAACACTGATATTACAGGAAGATAAAACTGAACGCAAAAGCAAAGCAAACAGTTCCCTGCCACACTCAGCAATGGCTTCCAGTGGCGAGTTTCAACAACAGCAAAAGCAGAATTTTCAGCTGACAGAACCTGGCATTAATAGTGCCAGCTGAAGTGACTGCAACTGCCAGGAAGAGAAAGAAGTGCTACTTACTAGGAATACTTACCATCTGAATCAATGCTGTTAAGAGCAGTAGGAGGAATGACAGACACTTTGCAGAGCCCCAGAGGGCATTTGTTTGGCAACAACTCTTTACATGCTGTGTGTACCTGGAAACACCAACAAAAAAGAATAATTCAGACTCTTTTGGACACTGTGGTATAGCTCCTAAAGCCACCCAAAAGAATTTGTAAGAGGAAGAAAGGCAGAGGGGGTGAAATCACAAAAAAGTGTCAGTTGATGAATTTATTGATAAAGTTACTTTAAGAATGATCTAATCTCAGCCTTCTACAAATTCTCTTCTTTCCATTAGTATGTACTTTCCTGCCATTTGAATTTATGAGACCAGCACTTTGAGTGCTGAGAGAACCAGATACCAGATTCTGTGGCTTTAGCAGCCTTCAGGCATTTTCCTTTCAAAATCCCAGCCTCAGCTGAGAGACCTGAAGTAGCAACAAAATAAAAAGCTGGGAACTCAAGAGAACAAGAGAGCATAAAACAAAGCAGGAAGACATGAGGGATATAAGAGGTAAGAGAAGGAGAGATATATTGAAGCCATCCACAAAAGGAAACACAAAGTAGAGCAGGGCTTTTCTGGTACATAAAGACTGCAAGATAGAGTGCTTGGCATTTGAGCCCCCCATTCAAAAAACATATTTTGTGATACTTCTCTTACTAGTATTATAGACAACTGGAAACATGGCAAGATCTGCATCACTTCAGTGGTTAGGCAAGAGCAATCTATTGCAGTGGAAGGGAAATTGCTATTATTAAAATAGCTGAGTACTCTTTATAGTTTGTTGCACCTTTTCAACCTGTAGAAATAACAAATAATGGCTCCTTCAAATCCAGTGTAGTCCATGACTGAAGCTTTGATTCATATCTACTGTAATTAGATTCTTCTATGAAAGCTCACTCTCAAAATAAAATGAGCTTGGCTAGAAGCTGGATACTTTTTTCAAGTCTTGTTTTTATGTATCACAGCAACACTTTTGAGCACAAATTAAATTTCTGTTTCTTGCAGAACAATAAAGTCCTTCATGGCAAACACTGATAGCATGGTTAAAGATTTTATTCTATGCAAGTGTCATTAAAAGAACATACCACAGAGCTGATCAGTAACTGTCCTTTTACTGAAATGATCCCACTTATTCAACTCACCATGGCTTTGCACCACAAGCAGCGCCAGTCTTGCAAACGCAGGACACTGCCACAGGTTTTATCACACACAGTGCATTTGGCACTCACAGGCAGGTTTCCTTCCAGCCACTGATGTGGCATTGAGATCTGCAAACAGTACAGAGGGACAGAAGCTTAAAGGTACAGGAGGCATTATGACTCTGAGATACATAGAGAAGCAACTCTTTGTATACACTGTTTAAGAACAGCAAAGGCAATTTCTAGAAAACATCTGAGGACTAATTCTGGCATTTCACATCATGCTGAAGCACAAAGAGTCCAGGTGACTCACCCAAGACTACCCAGGAAACACTAACTTGCATCAGTCATCCCAATATACAAAGGTGCTGTTC
Source organism: Acrocephalus scirpaceus scirpaceus (assembly GCA_910950805.1). NCBI lineage: Eukaryota > Metazoa > Chordata > Aves > Passeriformes > Sylviidae > Acrocephalus > Acrocephalus scirpaceus. The sequence continues at coordinate 19,532,361 of OU383781.1, forward strand.
CAAACACTCTTTTTTTTTCTTTTGCCAAAACTTAGATCAAGTTCTCCATGCCTCAATCTCAACTCCCCCAGTCCATAGCAGTTTATTGCTACTAAGGAGTCCCTTACTATCCTGGTTGGACTATTCACACAGAATCTCATTCAGTAGAAATCTTGTCCATGTCAAGGCAGAATCTGTTATTTATGAAGTGAAAAAAAGCTATAGAACACAAGACAGTGCTTCCATATCAAGGTAAAGCTGGAAAAATTCAGACTAACACCTACCCCATCTTCATCCTCAATGATATCCTTCCCAATAGAGGCCAGAGTTGTCCACTTGCAATTGTTGGTTGCCCGCACAGCACAGCGCTTGTGGGCTTTAAACTTGCACACTAGGGAGGAAGAGAAAGATGTATTAATCCTGCTTCAGGTGTGGCAGTGTGTATTTGGCTCCAGAAGAAAGCATGGGCACACTCTATCCTTTCTTAGCACCACCAAAATGATCAGCTGTAAGCGTTCTGATCTAGCTATTAATTCTTGCCTTGTCATTTTTGCCAGCTGCTTGTACAATCACCTTGTTAAATTTAACATGACATAGTCACACACTCCTCCATTGTTTTACACAGTGTAGGTGTCACTGCATTCGTGTTCGAAGCATGAGCTGTACACAGCCAGGCATTTCTGCTAAGCCAAAGCTGAGAAAGAATAACTTCCTGGCACTCAAACATTTAACAAGGATGTTCTTACAAATACAATTATTTTCATGAAAAGGAGCCTTCCTATGAATATTCTCTCAGATAACTCAGAATCTGAGGTATCTGCTTATTGCAGACACAGCTCTTTAATAAGGGATGGCAGTATTTGGGTATGTGGACAAAACCAAAAATGAAATGAGTCTGTTCCTCCCCAGGCAGAAGAGGAGGGCACACTTACCTTCACAGGACAGCCCATGTGACGTGACCCCAGACAAGGCCTCCCGACACACGTTGCAGTACGTTGGCCGGGCATGGGAGCAGGCGTACCAGTTATGCATCCCTGAGAAATGGTCCATGCTGTACTGGGTAGACTGAGGATAGAAATGTATTACAGCAAGCTCTAAAGCAGAGCAACAAGACTTTTTTTTCCTCTGGAGATTTGCATGAAGCACTCAGAAAAAGCAGAAACAGAACACTTTTTTACTAGGCAAGAGTGGGCCACATGCAGTTTATACAGATTAACTGAAACGCAAGAAGATCTCTAAGGCAACAAAGATCACCTGAAGAAGCCACACCTTCATCACAGCTCCTCTTATCCTTGTCTTACTACAAGTGTGTCTAGGGAAATGAACTGGAGAATTTATCTGCTGGAGAATTTATCTCCTTTTTTTGTTGGATTAAATTTTCAGAAAAATCAGTTCCTCCACCTGGCTCATTATGTAGCAGAGAAATGCTTGTGCCAGCATAAGGGCGACAAGCATGAGAGTGGGGAAAACACAAGACAGCTTTTTGTGGTGGCAGTGCTGGTCTCAGCCCCAGGAAGAAGGCAGATTGCACTGGAGCTGGCAGAATACCAAGCAGGCCAAGATGTGAATTAGGGCAAGGAGTATAATTGAAAAATGAAAAGACAGTAGGAGGGGAACTTTGCTTCATAACCTATTCATGCTCTGAAAATTCTCTCCAAATTCCCAAGGGAGCATATACAAAGTCAAACATTCTTTGGAGAATCACTTCAATATATTTGGGATCAATTTTACAGAAGGTCCTAACACTATTACACATTAGAGTCAATTAAATGACTTCTCTTAACTTCACTGGAAGCTGACTCTCAAAACAAGCTGTGATTTAGCAGAGGAGATACAGAATACAAAGGGACACATTTTCCTATTACCTCAAAATGTTCACGGTTTTGTACAGTCTTCAGTGCTGCAATCCAATCTTCCATCTCTTTTCTGTTATCAGCACAAAGGATGAGCTTCCGACATGGAGTGATAATCTGAAGAGACAGGAAACGAGGAGTGGACATGTCCAGTGAGAGACAGCAAGAGAACACCTCTATTTTCAGAGCTGCACAATGAAAGTTATTTGCACTTCTGAACTGTGTTTCTCTTCCACCATAGCACACCTTAATTTCTTTCTAAATGTACAGAACCACTGAGATTTTAGCTGTCATTCCCAACACTGAACTGAGTAAAGAAATCTCTCATACCTAAATAACAGCACAACACAAATCAAGCACAGAGCAGCAGGAGTAATTATGTGCAGATCTTATATAAGTCTTTTTAAGAGACTTACTGTACTTTTAAAACTGATAAGAACACCAAGACACTTTGTTAATAGCACAGTATACCAGTTTCTAGCAATTAATGAATCAGATAACATATGCTACAATATCATACTAAAAATTTGTTTAGTCATGACAATTTGTTTACTCTCCCTCATGGGGAGGAGAGAAATAAACCAAAATAAGCAATTTGAACCTTCATGTTTCCTGAGGGTTTGTTCTACATATCTAACAGATATTCTAACAAATGTTCCCCTATGGGGCTGAGGCTGTGGTGAGTTTGTCTCCCTCTAACAATCCTGTCCTCAGTGTGTTTGTACCCTGGGCTAATTCCCATGCATTAGTTGCCCTGTGTTAAATAAACAATATTTTAACAAACCAGCAGAAGACACACAGGATGGCCAGTTTCCCTCTGCCCAGGGAGGCACCAGGCCCCTGTGTCCTCTCTCACCAACTCCCTCTCCTTCAGTCAGCTGGTGGCAGCAGAGAGAAATAAAAGCTCTCTGCTTTTCAGAGGACTAGGTCTGCTGTTCTCAGGGGTGCCCATTCAGCTGGAGTCCAGATTTGACTATATATCAACCTTTATTCTTCCTAAGACAAAAATCCCTCTTCTCCACTGTAGTTATCTCACTGTCTATTTGTGCACACCTCTGTATTGATTTCCATCAAGCTGACTTAAATTAGACCAATACTGAAGTGTTTGCAAGACCTGGATTTAAGAAAAGCTGCATTAAGGTTGAGCACTGTTAACAGAAATCAAAAGGCTCCCTTTTATGTAAACTTTAAAAATTTCCAGGAGTCCAGACTCTCCTGCACCCCTCTACATATTGTACATGAAAAAATTTGTCTACATCATCTGCTTTTCAAGCAAATTGTATCCAACATCTGAAAGAATGGATTAAAATAAACTAGGACGCTGTCTATCTCATGAGGCCCAAACATTCAGACAAAGTTTTGTTAATGAACACTAAAACACCCACACACATCACCCCAATACATGATATCCCTGTTTTCCACTCTGTTTCTCATTTCTCTCATCACCATTCATAAAACAGATTAAAAATAAAAGCCTCTGAAGTTGAACACCAAACTTCTAGTTGATGAAGTGCCTCAGAGCATCCACCAAGATATGTGGATGTAATGTCAACAAAAAAGATACACCTGGAAAGTTCTGCTTTATTTTAAGGTCTTCAATTTTCAAACTGTATTTCTTTTCATTGACAGACTGCAGATTCACCTGCAATAACACCACCTTACCCAGAGGTACGATCAATACCTAGAAACCAGTGCTACATTAAGGATGCAATGAAAGGAGCTAAAACCCTTTCTAAAGAAAGGGCTGGCCATTCCTATTAGAAACACAGTTTTAGCATTTGGAGCATTCTATCTTGGACAAAATGACCTGATCTGTATCAACTGTAAGTATACAAAAGTAAATATTTACACTATTCTAAAAATAAAATTTTGAAGAACTCCTCTCTTCCCTCACTTTCCTTTAAACATTTCCAGCTTTGAAAAATTTTATTTCAAAAGAAGGTAATCACAGGAATGTTTCTTCTTCCTTGGGAAAGCAGGAAAGTGTTTAGTTAAATGTATTTCCATCAAAAACTCTGCTACATAAGAATGGCTACCCTAGAGAAACTTTTTCCAGAGCATGAAACACTGATGCATAAATCAGTGTGACGTTAGAGAAGAACAAGGGGCATGTCTGAGTCCTGCTAAGAGGAAGCAGCTTTTTCCCTGGAAGTAAAACCAAGGTTAGCTAATTTGTTCAGACACCACTGGGCCTCACTTTCTTCCTGGTAATAAGGCCAAGAACATCTATAGTTGCATACATAAACAGTAACACATATAAAGTCCAAACATCCTAGAATGAAGCATCTAATGACTTTTCATGTCTGTAAAACCAGTTAAATTCTGTAAGGAACCATCAATTCATTTGAGTCACTGGCATGCTCTGGAGTACTGGGGAAGAACAGCTTCAAAACACTCCTGCTCAGAGCTGTCCCTTTTCCTATTTTTCTGCCTTTTGGGGGTGACAGAATGAAAATGCAAACTATAGCATAGTTTTTAATCACACTGGAAGACAAGAGATTTAAAATATTAACATAAAATACAGAAATACAGACACATCTTTGATAAGAATTAATTTCTGAGGCTACTGACTTCCTGGATCATTGGATAGATCATCCAATATAGAAAACAACTAATTCCTTCTTAAGTCACCTACTGTATCATCTTAAAAATCCCCACATTCAGTGTTAGACAACCCTCTGTTCAAAGAACAAAGTCGAAGTTTCTAAGACAAGAGGATAAATAAAGAGATCAAAACATTTTCATACATGAATCATCCAGACAAAGAGTCACAGAATTAAAATAAAGGGTCTATTGTTTAACTACAAAACTGCAAATAAAAATGTAACTGTGCAGGATAAATCTATGAAGAGCATGCCCCATTAGTCAGTTCAAAAGCAACATTTGCACTGGGATTTATTGGTATCACCAGAGATGGGAAATAAAAGAAAGCTCTTTTAAAGGCTTGCTCCTAAGGAGAACAAACTGGGACAATTCAGACTTCACTATGAAGGACAGACAAGATTTTAATGTAACTAGTGCAGCAATTTTTTGGGGAAATGAAGAAACCATACAAACCTGTTTTCCTTATTAATATGCAGCAGTATTACAGTTAAACGTCTTAACAAGGATAATCAGGAATCCAGAAATGTGTTAATAGGGCCCCTTCCTTTGCAGAGCAGTTCAGCAGCTCTGCCATTCACACACCCCACACCCCCCAGCCCCGCCTGGGTACCTGGGGGGCAGCAGCCCCTCGTGCCTGCCCTGTAGCGCAGCAGCTGCCGGCTCCTTCCTGCACAGGCTGGTGGGCAGCACGTGTGCTACAGCACTGGGCTGAGCAACAGAAGCTCTCACTCACACTCCTCCTGCCACTGCTCCCTCCCTCTCCTTGAACCTGCTATTTCAGCTCAGACATCCACCTGCTGAAGAATACTGACAGAGGGCCAAGGCTTTTCATACACTGCGTTGTCCAGGCAAGGGTGATGATCAGTTTAGCATCTTCCACAAAAATAAAATCATTCTTGTCATCTAAAAAGAAGTCACACCAATCTTCCCCCTGGAAAGCTGTCCTTTCCCAGCCAGGAGCCCAAGGAGTTCACTCTCAGCTACAGCTCCAATGAGCCAACATGCTGGAACACAAGGCTTGGTTATCCCTGTTGGTGAACATGGCTACAAATGAGCATGGTCCAGCTACTTTTTTATGTTCCAGCTACAGCTTTTGACTAACATCCTGGAACAGTATATTCCACAGGATGACGACGCACTAGGTGAAGTAGCATTTCCTTTTATTTGTTCTAAATTTACAAAGCAGTAATGTCATCCAGTGACCTCTTGTTCTTATAAATGGAGAGCACGAAAACAACGATCTGATTGCTTCTGAGTTAGGATGAGAGCTGCCTTACTAGGAGTTTAAAAAAAAAACCAAAAAACCAACAATAAAAAATCTTCAGATTTATTTTTAATCTCGTAGATTTTTGGCTTGTTTGGGGATTGGCAGAACTCTGAGCTTTCCTGCCCCAAAACAGCTCAGCACTGTATCTAGATATGAGCAATTATGCAAATTAAAAGTGCTTGCTCTGCCTGAAAAGTGAGTATTAAAAACTTTTTTGGTCCTAAATGCTACTGAACTTCTGAGAGTGATTCTTTAGATTTCACTCTTTAGTAGAAACTGGGCGTCCAGCACTCACTACATGGTGATATGATTGACACCTAATCCTGACCAGAAAAAGAGCACAGTCATGAGGGGAAAAAAGGCTGCCAATCCCTCTAATCACTCCTGGAGTATCATGAGGACACATGGGAATGGCAGGAAGGGTTAAAAACACTTCAATCCAGGATACAGGTTAATTATGAACTTCTCACTGCATATGAAACCCCGGAAATACGTTTTGCAGAAAGGGGGGTGATAGTCAGGTCCCCAGGAAGTAGTTTTGTGCCCTCCATGAGTCATCTCAAGTCTACTAAAGAAATTCTCAATTTTCAAGTTTGCCCACTCTAAATCTAAAAAAACCTAAATCTGAAAATAACCATGGCTTCATTGGCTGTCTTGTGCAAACACAGACACTCTTAACACTGAAAATTCAGCTTCATCTCCTTTCTCTCTCACATGGCCTATTCCCTCTTACCAGCTGTTAACCCCCACCTCTCATGTTGACCCACACTCTTCTGTCCAAAACTAACACCAGTTTACTGACATTTCAAATCCAGCCAGTTAACAAACAACAGAGCCAACCAAAGAAAACTCCTCATTTCATGTTCTAAAAATGGACTAATGTCCCTGGATGTCCTTCCCTGATGAACAGCTGTGAATAATCAGATTCAAAAGGCAATCCAAAAAAGACTCCTATACCAGACCAAATTTTAAACAGAAATCTGATATACTTCACCCTTTGTTGTACTGAACAACCTTCCCCTCCCCAACAGCTGGAGCATAAACTTCATTCTCTTGTCTTGCTGCCACCCAAGACAACTTTATCATCTCTGCTCACCTGGGGCATTTTCTGGCTGCCCAGAAACTTCTTAGCAATAAAGTGACAGTCTAGCCAAGCATGCCCTGGGACTGTTTGTTATCAGAGTACATCTGGTGAGCTCAGTGACCACAAAAGATGGCAAAGCAAGTTAAGATCACACTGGCCCAATCACAGAGCTGACAGAAGAAATGCTGCGGGGGGAGATGGGGTGGAGGGACATTGAACTTTGCTAAATATAATTTTCCTGATGTGTACATTTCTCAGAATGGCCAAAAGTGGGGGTATGAGAACACCTGCTCATTCTGACTGCTTCCTTTTACTCATATCCTGTTCCAATATAGATTTACATTCAAAGGTGCTAGCCATAAATCCCCCTAAGAGAGACTGCATTATTCCAAACAGTTGGCGACTTGAGTACAGAGACAACAGGAATTTCTGGAGCTCTAGAGACCTAGAAACTAGAAAAAATTTAAAAAAGCTGCAAAACCTTCAGTTTGATCACATATGGCAAAGGCAGGGAAACCATCCCCCGCCTGTAGCTAACTGCTATGTCTGTTCTGTATGGTGGAGAATGATCTTGGCATCCTGAGAGCCCAAGACTCAGGAAGGAAAACTGGGTGAGCTTGTAATGAGGACCCAGCCATTTTTCCCCTTCAGCTCCTGTTTCAGCAACAGCAGTAGTGAAATGAACACTGGAATACAGTAAAACACCTCACCTGTATTCATCAGCAAGGTTCACAAACTAGCAAATCCACTGTGTTTCAAACACAATTACTGAACTCACACAGGGCAAAATGGATTAAGTGTGGATTAGCAAGTGCTACTCCCTCAGCAAATACACAAAAAAAAGACTGTGAAAAAGGGAGAGGAAAACACAAATTTGAGATTCAAACCAGTTCTTAACACGTAAAATCTTTAATGCCTGTCTCAATGATGTCTGTTTCTGAAACAATCTGGAGCTCAGAATCAGGCCAGCAAAGCCTTAGAAAGTGAGTCAGTATGACTTTAGTAGGTCTCTATAGTTTGGAAGAGAGCAATAATATGAGTATCAAAGACTCATAAGGGTCCAAGCCTTGCCTTCCTCTACAGATTACAGCCCTATTCTATTTTGCAATTCAGCTTTCACCCAGTTTTGCCAACAAATCCAGTCCCATTAACTTACTGCAGAGGCCAGTTAGAGTTCTCTAGAACTGCACTAATTCTCTTCCCCCAAAACCTGGATGTTATGGGGAAAGGAAAAAGTAGCTTTTTATATAACACTGGAAAAATGCACCAGTTTTGTATGGTTTTTTATAGTGCAAGATCTTAATTTCCTGCTAAAATGACCATCTTCCACCCATGGAAACTCTCATTTCCACCAAATAAAACAAGTCATTAATGTTCTTACAGTTGTGCCAAATTCCTTCCCCCTTTTTTTTTTAAATAGCAGTAACAAGATTTTCCTCAAAGCCATAAGTGCCCAAATCTCTGTTCACAATATACCAGCTATTTTATCCCCAACTTCCATGTGGCTGTTTTACCTTCATTTTTCAATCTATAAAATCCAGGACAGCTCCTTTCCATAGGAAAGCAGGTCCAGCATGTGTTGTGGTCTCTTTAGAACTATTTTTACATTATTAGGTTCACGCACCTTGCAATCTGTCCCTCCTAAGCCAGGGCAGCAGTGCATCTTCTCCGAGCATTAGCACTGGCACTTACTGTGCTGAGCTGTGCTGCAGGTCAAGTTCAACTCGTGCTGACCCTCCATCTGGGATTTCTCCCAGTCCCTATCCTCCCCCATGCTGCAGCGGGAAACTAGACCAGACAGAGCATTATCCCTGGGAAAATTATCATCTCTCATACCAGGGTCACATTCCTACAGGCTTCTGGAAACTGTTCCTAAACAAGGCACATTCCTGTTCTTGGCAATTGGTAAGAGGAGCACAGACAAGAAGAGGATTTTAAGACTTTAGCAACAATTTAACAGATGTCAAAAGCTAGAGCATGCAAGGTTTTTGCCACTCTTAGCAGGTGAGAAATGCAACTATACTGGTAGTTCAGACCTGTTAATCCCTAGAGATCTCCAAGGATGGAGCAGTACCCAATGGGAGTGGATAGGGTGCCTGTACCAAGTGCCAAAGCATCTTAGCATAGCTCCATTATCCACATACCCTCCACTTCATGCAGCAGATGCACCTGCATCCCTTTACCTGTTTTCCAAAGGACATGGTCCTGCCAGAAAGAGTTCCTAAACAGAACCACTCTGCCTTCAGAAAGGGCAGCCCATTTGGGAAGGTAAAGGATATTTCAGAGAAAGCTTCCCACTCACTCAAACAGAAGCAAACCCATGACAAACAGAGGAGCAGGACTGTTCCCCAGTGGTAGAGCTACTGTCTCAGTGGGCTCACACATGGCAAGGCTGGCACCTAGTAAATCACAGCACTGAGCAATAAAAGATCCTATCAGTGGTAGGAAAATGAACTATTACTGAGAGTTTATTGTTAGTAGCAGCTTCTCACAGCCCCCTAACTTCAGAAGTGTTGAACAGAGGCTGGTAGCTAGCACAAAAGGAAATTAATAGCTTTCAGCAGCTTGATGTACCCAGGAGCTTTCCACACTGGGCCACCAGGCTAAGACAAGTTCTGTTCATGCACCATCACAAGCACCAGAAATAGTGAGGCAGCATTTCTGCAAGTAATGCTAGCAAGCCTCTCCCTGCATAAAAAGGAGCCTTTTCCTTCTAGAGCAGCTTCCATGTAAAGCTGAACATATTCTCAAATGACCACATATTCTTCTGCCTTTGTGCCCCCACCTGGAAGGGGAGAAGATGCTGAAATCTGCAGTCTTGCTCAGGAAGGTAAATGAAACCCCAATTCAGCACGACAGTTCTAAAGAGCAAAGAGATTATCAAACAAAAGCTTCCAGTGTTCAGGCACAAGGGCAGGCATGATTTCGAAGCTGTAAACCTCCCTCTCGGAAAGCAAAAGCTCTTCACAGTCTCCTTCACTTTTCAGCTCCCTGTCTATCCTGTCCCACAGTAAAACAGTTAAAGCTCAGTCTAACTCCTTCTTACAGCAGTTTCATCTCTCTCAAAACCTCCCGCATATTTTTGTGTCACTCTGTAATGTACAGTAGCAATCACCAGATCTCTCCACCCACAGCAATTTCTTCCAGACTCTAACTCTTCTTCCATGTTTATCTTCTTTTTGGTAGTTTTTCTCCAGATTTTTCTTTCTTTTGTGACAGCAGACTAATAATCAGCTCCCACAGGAGGCTGGATTAAGAGTCCCAAAAATCCTTGACATGAAAGGATTTTAAATGACTATTTTCACTGACTAACAGTGACTCAGAATGATCTGTTTACCAAAGGGCCTTTTCTCAAGGAGAAAAAAACTGCACTGAAGCCTGGATTACAAACTACTAAAATAGCAAAGTATTTTGAAACTGCAGTGGTTTTGACAGGAAATGGGGACTGAACTGCACTTAATGAAGGAAGGTGGAAAACCAGCAGAGTGATTCTAGACATGGCAATACACAGCTCTACTCATCTTTTCACTTGCTTATAAAGGAAATTCTGACAGCTGCCAATATAAACAGAGTACAAGCACTAGCAAAGAGTGTTCAATTCCTGAATGTGTACACATATGGGTGTGGAAAAGGCAACAACCGCCAGCAAAAAACTGAATTTCCAACATGTGCTCCAATTTTGCCCAGTTCACAGATGAGAGTTTAAAAACAAGAAAAAAAGAACCATCCTGTTCAGCAGTCCCTCTTTTCTAATCTTTCCCTTTTCCAAACATTAACAGAACATCTCCATGACCATGTGAGAATTCAGGACACCTGGGACTGGCCTGTGTCACCATGTCACCAGATTAATCAGGTTTTTTTGCCCAGCTGATGCCTTCTCTCTGGGTCCATTTCCCCCCCTGAAGGGGAAGCAGGGGAGGAAAAACTTCTCCCTTGCTAGGAAGACCAGTGACTCCCCAGAGCATATGCTCAACTCCATTTCCTTCAGAGGGCTGAGGCCACATAGGGGAGTTTTGGGAAACTGTGCAAGTGTCAAACCATGCAGATTTTCCTGATCTCTATCAGCTGAAGCTTGAAGTCCAACTATGACTTCCTGCAAACAGCTTGCAACAAAAGTTCTTATATTCTTTCTCCTCATAAAAATAAGTGATATGCTCTTCCTCAAAGCCTGTATTTCAAACCAGCACAACCAACCTCTGATCTGGCTGATCTGGGTTCCTCTTGTTCCAGCAGTGCCCCACAGGCACACAGCTCCTGTGCCAGGCAGGAGCAGCAAACCTTCTGTAGCTTCAGTAGCTCTATTTTCTTTCAAAACCAAACTCTTCAGAGAAGACTTCACTGCCTTCTCTGCTGAAAAGGATACATTTTAATTTAAAAGCACCTACACAAATAATTCAATTTGACACAAAACCATGAAGCAGCAAAGGCACTTTCACTTAATTGTGAATGAACTGAAACATCAACAACATACTCTCCCCATCAGGAAGGACTGTAAGCACTTTGATTTTTTTACCCAAGTTCAAGCACTTTGCCCTCTGTTTATAGGAAAGGTTACTTACCCAGAAATGAAAATTCATGCTATTTCTCCACAGTGTCAATAAGCCCTGGGATAATACAGCAAAAATACACACTCTGGAGATCAGTAATGTAAAACTTCACAAGACAGAGACTGGCAACTTAGCTTCTGAATAGAGTCAGTACTAAGTAACAAGGTTATAATATCAAATAAATTGTAGCACACCTCAGGCTTCCATACAGCTGGAGAATGACATCCATACTCCTTCTCAGAGATGATTGTACTCTCTCATTCAGGGGCACCAGCAACTCCCTGTTCCTCAGCCTAGCACAACCACTGTTGCCTCCAGTCATGCAAGTGCTCTGCAAGAGAGGTATTATTCTAACCTGAATACTTCCTCTCTCCTGGGACATTGGTCAGGGTGAATCATCAGTTAATAAACAGTATTTCTTAACTGGGTGCAGCATTTCCAACAGCACCGCAGGCACACTTCCCTTTACTTCTCTTCCAGAGAATACATCTACATAAATCCACTCAGGAGAAAACACTTGAAGAGCAAGAGGTCATAGCAAACGTATTCCAAAGAACCTGAGCTTCTGCTATCTGTTATGCTGGCACAGGTGCCATGTTTCCCAGTGCTCAATCCAGAAAACTCACATTCCTGCTCTTACCTTTCACGTTCAATCTTCCTCTAAACTAGTGTCCAGAGTAGCCTACTCCCTCAGAAAAAAAACCTAAACAGATTGCTTGACATGCAATTAATAGGATTAGTCTCGTCTGTGGTCAGTCTCTCTGAGCTACGTTCCACTTGCCACAAGCTGATTAGCTGCCTGCTTAAGGAGGAGCTGGGATAAGTTTCCTTCTGACGGCAATGAAGTGGAGAGGCAGGCGCTGACTGTAATAATATGCTGTTTCCTGTCTGCGGCTGAGCTGAGAGGTACTTCCCAACTAAAAAGGGTTTACAGGAGCTCAGGAGCTCAAGCTCCACCTCTTTCAGTGAAGAGATTTAACTGTGGAGGAGGGGTCACTAGCATGGCTCCTGGGACTTTTTGAGTGCTCTGAACCAGTTTCCATTTTACCAAAACATCAGAAAGAAGAAACCAACTACACAAAATTCCCTCTCCACACAGAGGATATTTCTCCTATGGGATCTCAAAGCTCTGAATCAGATGGGATAAGAAGTAAATGTTGTAATTCACGTTACATGAATGAGGGTGAAAGTCCACACCACCATTTGGTAGCAATAACTGGAAAGCATTTACCAAACCACCATGTGAGAATCATATTGGAACACAAAATGTGTACCTGGGAAGATATGATGTCCTTTCCAGGCCCTCTCCTGACAATGACAGGCATTTTTTAATTGTATTAAAGAATACATACTTTATACAAATCATCCACAAAGCAGGAAAGGGTCAATGAACTGATAAGGAACCATTTCTTTAACTGTACTAACTACACCAAAGGTAGCAGGCTTAACTGAGTTGGCACCTTCTAGAAAAGAGCAGATCTTCAGCCCACACACCAGTCTGAGAAGGAAGAATTTGTTCACCACACAAACAGGGCCAAAGGAGACAATCCAAAGTGTTTTCAAAAACTTTTGAGGGGACAGCTGTGGTGACAAAGTGTTGAGCAACAGGCAACAGAGTGATTGGTGTCCCCCAGACCTAGCAGGTGTCACAGAGGAGAACAGGCATGATGGATGGCTCAGGTCCATGGCACAGGTAAAGCAGGTCACTTTGAGACAGAGATCAGTAAAACCTCGGCTTCCCAGCATCATCTTGAGAAAACACTATTCCAGGTTAAAGTATGAAACTCATTCTTATTGCAGATTTTGTTTTAATGCTCCTCACAGAACTGCAGGTTAGTCCACATCACGTGGGCACCTTAACAAATCACGTTACGGCAAAACTGAACTGTCCAAGAAAAAGCTTTCATGGAAAGAGCTAAAGTCTCACTAGGAAGACCCAATGCACCCAGTGTGATCTCAAATCACCTCCTTTTTAGAAATCACAAGAGGTTTTGAGGATATGGCTAAGAAAGTGCTGCTCAGAAAATCAGGGCCAGGCTCTGACCTAACCCATCCAGTGCTGCTGAACTCTGTTTTGTTAGGAATACAAAATAGCACACACTGATGGCAAAAGTCTAGGCTAAAAGTTGACTGCTCTTTGAAATAAAGGGTCTTGAACTACCAGAGCAACACACTTATCACTGCCCTTGTGCCACAGCAGATCTTCTCTAAGGGCCTGTGCAAGACAGCAGCCCTAGGAAAAGGCTAAGGAGAGATCTATGCACCGTGTACCAAGGGATCATACATGGAATGTATGACAGACTGTCACAGCCCAGGCATCCCAGAAGAATTCACCTTGTAGACAGCTGACTCTCAAGGACAGAGATGGCAGAGATGTGACAGAACCAGCAAATACAACACCTAGGGGCCTAATGAGATAAGAGAGCTCTGGCATGGGGTAGCTGTAAGATTTGTTCCCAGAGGCTTCCTGTTAAATACCTCTGCAGCCACACTGCCTGACCTGAAGGAACAAAGCTAAACATAAAGCTTTTCATTACACATCAGGGAATAGAGCTGTACAACACTGTAAGCTCAAAAATGCCCCATGTCACATGCTCCCAGCCCATTCCATAGTCATCTATCCATTAATTCTGGGTAGCAGTCCTGAAAACTGTCCCCATTGCAAACAGGATACACTTACTGAGGAAATCTATGCAAGATCAATCAAGTAAACCATGGTGGAATTTGTTATTACACATTTTTTTAGAGGAAGAGGTTCGTGTCTTAAAACTCATTTTTCTTGCTCTCCTTCCTGCTGAGAGCAAACAAATTACCTGTCAGTCATGTCCTATATAAAAGGTTTACTAGTAGCTATTTTTTAACCTTGCTCCTCTATCCAAGCAGCACAACCTTTCCTGGCTTTATGCTCTGGTTTTCTCCTCTCATGATGCTGCCTCCCCATACTCCTCAATGCACATTCAACAGTTGCTCTTCTGACTGGTCAGCCCTTATTACCTCTTTGTTTTGGATACACACTGTTCCTTCAAGTGGTTTTTCTGATGTTTTTGTTGCTTGTCTTTATCTCAGGAAGTTAGGAGTGTCATTCAGGCAATCTGACCTGCAGAATCTATACATTAGGCAGCACAGATGCCTGGACAGAGGCTGAGTTTTCTCAGAAAGAAATGATTCTTTTACAAATTCACAAGTACCAGTCTCCATCAAGAAAACAGAAAACCAAAAAGAAAACCAGAACATCAAAAACTCTGTTTACAACACCAAATGCTACATATTTTCAGTTTAGGAGAAAACCTCAAATCATATGACCCACTGATGTGAAACAGGGAAAAAAATGCATCAAAGAACTCTGAATTTTAGAAAGGAAGATACAAAGGGGAAGCAGAGTGGTCTCAAAGAAAACCAAGAGAAACCTGCGTGACTGCAAGGAATCCAAAGCACTGACAATAATGATGTAACAGAGTAAACAGCAGCAAGACTAGGCCACCTTCTGATTTCCTAAGTGTTTTTAGAGCTCAAGGTAAACGAGTCAAGCACCTCCATAAGCCACAATAGAAAGAGCAGATAGAAATTAAGAGGAAACATGTTTTTCTTGAATTTACCTAAGCATCATGATATGTCTCCAGCTCAGCTGGAGACACTGCAAACTGTACTTGCTTGAATTTCAAGGTAACCCTTTACCTTTTTTCAGCTAGGTAAGGCAGGGACTGGCAGAGCCTGATACCAGAGCCTTGAAAATAACTCTTCAATCTTTGACTTGGAGGGGGCAATCTGAGAGAGAAAATACAACACTTCCTTCTGCCCCTAATGCAATCTTCCTGACGGATATTAGATCTCTCCCAGCTACAACAGTAAGCAGCACAGTAACAGCACACTTACCTGAAAAATAAGTCTTTATTTATACTTGAGAAAACTGAAGCAAGATCCAGCATAAAATGCTTTACTAACAGGTAAATAACACCACATTCTTGAAAATACATCCCCTACTCAAATCACTGCATAGACCTTCTCTATGTTCTCTCACATTGACACCTGATATCAATATTTACTTACCACACCCAGATGTGACTGCCTCCTACCTGTCCAACTACGGATGTAGAAAGTGTTTTCAAGCTTTGGGAAGGTGTTGGGGTTTTATCCGGCCATAGGCACTGCAAAGCCAAAAGCTACAGCTACACAACAGAAATGCCCTTTGGCAGATGTTTAAAGCAGCAGATCACTCCTGCTTCAGCACAAGGCACACTGCTCAGTGTTGGTCACCACCTGCAGGACCAGGAAGGATTCCTCCCTCCACCTGGATTGCTCCCCCTTTCACCTTGCCTTAGAGCAACTCTTCCATTCCCCAGGCCCTCCTTCTCCTCTGTTCTGAGCCCCTCAGGAGCTCTGTGGAGGTTTGCTGTTCACCAGCTTGACACTTATGCTACAGGGCTGATGTTAATGGCTTTTTTCTGCACACCAGGTGCTCCCCCAAGTTGGAGCTTGAAGAACACCTGCACCTTAGAAATACAATCATTTTTCCTCCTAGTTCCTGAGCCTGGAGAAAATGAAGCAGGGACACCACCACATTCCCAGACTGCAACTACTTCACACACATTCCACATCTAATGAGTATCCTGAACCAATCCCACAGTTATTTCTGTGCTATTTCTTTCTGTTCCTCCTTTTGCTTTCCCACTATATATAGCATGCATATATAAACACACACACAGACACACACAAAGTCAGAGAAAGACGTTTACATATTTTAATGCCTATGGGAAAAACTAAATTCTTTTAGCAAGTTCTCCAGCATAAACATGAACATCACCTCTAA
The DNA here is from genome assembly GCA_910950805.1 of Acrocephalus scirpaceus scirpaceus. Lineage (NCBI taxonomy): Eukaryota > Metazoa > Chordata > Aves > Passeriformes > Sylviidae > Acrocephalus > Acrocephalus scirpaceus. The sequence goes on from OU383781.1 coordinate 19,548,502, forward strand.
CTCCCTCAGTAGAACAAATTTTTCTGTCCCACTGTGCAAACAGGTTCTATCAAACCCTCTTAGCTTATAGGGAAGAAAATCCCTGAATGCCAAGTCTTAGCACAATACAGTAACCTGAGGTAATTTCCAACATGCACAAATATGAGTTATCATACTGTAAGGAAAAGTAAGTTTATTATTTTTTTTATTTTTCGTGAAAGATGGTGTGAAGATTGTTCAGATATTTTTCAATTCCGCAAAAGAGATGGGGAAAAGATGCAAGAAGAAGAGAAAATAATACAGAAAGTCTTACCGTGAAGCTGTTGTTGACATTCTTTGTGCTGGATTCTGCTACGCTGGCATCTGTCAGATCCACCTCATCAAAAATAATGGACTGGAAAGAAAAAATTCAAAATCTCAGTAAATTCTTGAATCCAGTGTATAAGCAGTAGACTCAAAGGGAGTCTGCCTAGCATGCTCCATATCACAGCCTTTTATGATTTGAAGGAAAGACACAGCACCTCAACATCAAGGACTTGGAAGTCTAGTTCTCTACACTGGGAATCACTCTGGCCTGTCTTCAGACAGTGAACACATTGACTTTATTTTTATTAAAGGATTATTCAAAAACAACAATAACTGTAGGTTTTGTTCATGTGAAAGGAGGCAGTTTTATATATAGTTGACTATGAACATACTAAACCAGATGCATAGCAGCTCGGATTTGATAAATTCTAGCCTTGTACTTTCTCGTTGCATTTGTATTCTCCTCTTTCTATTGATTCAGAGTCCATTCCCTACTAACATGCACCAAAGGGAGAAAAAATGTGTAAAAATCAACATCACAGGTCCACATGATGCTTCACTTCAAAACCAAGTATTTCCAAGTGTGAGGAATAACACAAGGATCTTCTAGTAGCTACAAAGCCTGAAGACCAGTGCCCAAAGAGCCTCTTTTCTCTGCTGAGGGTGGCCTCCCCACTGACACCCATCTGCCTCCAAAGCCCCTCTACTAACTTCCTTCCTTGGCCTCAGAGGTACTGTCAGGACCTTACCTTAGCAGTTTTTGCATAGTAGAGCGTTCGTCCTCGCAGTTTAAAGTATCGTCTCTTCCAGCGCTGGAAGGAGCTGGTTTGTTTCATCAGCATCCCCTCTTTTATGACAGTCTACAAAAGTATCAGAAGAGAGGGATGAAGCACAGGTTTTACTGACAGGCACATTTTCTGCTTCCCCAGCACACACCCATAGGGGAACAACTGGAGTTGGAGACCAATAACCTCAGTGCCCTCTGCTGGAAGCGTTTCACAGATTCATTCAGCAAAACTGAGCAGCCTTCACAAGATAAAACTCATGAACACACAAGCCACACTGCGGTGCGGTTTTTACCCTTGTCTCCAGCACTATCACGATACCAAAGAAGATAAATAACTTAAAACTGAATGAGCATTTCGAATCTAACAGTGACTCAGGGAGTGTAACAGTTAAACTCACCGAGGTCAGATTTCAGCTGCAAGTAATTGTACCTTTCATTTAATTGGCATCTGATTACCAGCACATACACACCCAGGATATCTGTCTCTGCCTCCAGCTGTGCCTTGTGAACCAGCATCTACCTGGCACAGAGGTGGTAAGCTGCAAGCCCAGGGGGTGAAGAGTGAAACCAGTGCAAAGAAGGAGCTATATCCAGCATCAGCATTTGGTATTCTTCAGATAGTCTTGGCCCTGCCTCGGTACTCTCTGGCCAGCTGCCATTTCCCAGGGCTGCAGTGCCAAAACTGTGTATGCACACTGCCTTTTTTTCTTTAACTGCTTTATAACTAGACTGACATACCAGCATACACAGGCTCATATGCTTGTTCATATACTGTGCATTTGTGGGAGTATGGATTTAATCCACATGCACTTCATTCAGGTTTGAATACCAAAAGCTCCATGAAAATCATCTCAAAAACTGCAGCTCAGAGAGACAAAAGGCAACAAAGTCAGGGCTGAATGTCCAACACCAAATTCCTGATTGTAAATACTGCCCAGGAGCTACAAGCAGTGCTGTGTCATGCCTTGGTACCACAAGAAACCTACTTCTCTCCCCAAAAGAGTTGCATAAACCTACTTCTAGCTGAGAGAGCCTAACGCAATAAATACTCAGTTAAAACACAGGACACAAATGGTCTGACGATCTTGTAAGACAGGTTATTCTGTATCTTGGTGCCAGGAAAATGACACAGCTTTAACATACCAGAGGTCTCAGTGGAATTCAGGTTTGTAACAGTCAGGTCGCTGATACATATCAATTCACAACCAGCACCAAATGGACACGCCAGGCTACTACAGTGCACAAAATAAATACTATTACACTAAACCACAGGGTTTAGTTCATTTTAGAACTCCTTTCCAGGGCATTAAACTTGCTTTTAAAATACTATATATATTTCTAATGTGTGCTTTTATTTTTTGGAATGAATTTTGATACGTTCCACATACACTGGCCCTTGCCAAGCTCAAAGCTTCCTCAAAAAACCACTTTGAAAAACATGCTGACTATAAGGAGAAACATCCGTCTGACAATATATGCTTCTCTTTTGCTAGACTGAGCTATCCTCAAACTGCCCTGAGAGATCACATGGTCTGGACCACCATGGTGAAGCCCCTACTGACAAATCAGCTGGGAAGTGCAGGCTCCACATTGCACCAGATCCTAAAGAGAGCAGTCAGATATAGAAGCCACTACAATCTTCCTCCACCGTGTTGGGAAACAGAAAAGGGGGAGAGCTCCCCTGTCTCCTGCAAGAACATCATCTTCCTTGGATGTTGCACCCCAGCCAGCTCCAGGTTAGCAAACCCCAGGCCTCAATGCTTCCCAGTGGTCTGTTTCCCAAAGCCACCTGTACACTGGAAGAAATACCTGCCAGTGCTCAGGCAAACACCAACTTAGTGTGCCTGCTTCAACTGGGAATTGCCAAATTCCACAGAACTTCCAACAGAATGAAAAGAGCAAACAAAAATGCACAGTTGAGGACTAAGCTCCTAGAAGAACTACATCAGCTACCCACAGCTCTGAAGCAGTCACTGAAAGGCATCCTGGCCCTTGTTTTCACAGGACACAGCCATAGCAGTACACTCTAAGAAGCCATAAAGCATTTGGGAGTGGCTTTAGAGTCCAGAAGTTAAACACACTACAGCAATACCCAGAAACAAAATGTTAAATCACCTTAGAGCTGGTATTACACTGATAATCCAAAATTCAGACATTATCTTAGCTGAAGGTTCAGCATAAGAGAAAATGGAGAGCAAAGACTGACCAAACAGCATACCTTGCTGAAACAACCCTGAAGGCAAGGCCAGAGCTGATGGCACTCATCTGGAGCCAGGAAAGATGCATTCATGCTCCTACTCAGCCATAGACATTTTATGAGTTCCCAATAAAGCAATTTTCATTCTGTGTGTCTCCATCTCCCATCTGTCAAGTGGAACAAACAGCACTCACCAACTCTGTGGAAACCCACTAAAACATATATTTCTCTCAAAAGTTATTTTAACCTCCAGCACCGAGTATCAAAGAGAAATGTGAAGTACCAGCATCCAAATTATCACACTAAAGAAATCACACATTTCTGCAGCTCATTTTTTTACAGGGAAGAAAATGGGAAAACGGCAGGAGATTTTCCAGCTTAAGACAGAAACATGGAGTGATTTTTGCATTCCATGGAAAAAAATACATATAAATAAAAAATGAGACAGAGAAAGCAGCTACCGAACTCTGAAAAGCCCTGAACCAAAATCAGAGAGGAACTAAAAATCCTGGGGAAGACTCCTGGGATGAAAAGCCCGAAGATATCAAGTCAGCCAGGAGGCTGATCAAAAACCAGCAGCTTGCAGGAGGAGATTGCAGAGCTCTGTTGCTATGCTTATTTACAGCTATGTTAAACTGGGATCAGCCAGAGCCCTTATACACCCCAGGCTCAGGCAGCAACACTTTAGCCAAACTCTTGCCCAGCCCACCAGCACAGTAACCCCTCAGCAAAACAATGCCTCTGCTTCCTCTCAGCTCCCACCACTCCCACCTGCTCCCTCACCTCAGTTGGGCTCACTCACCTCTGCACAAGATGTGCATTCCTCCATTCCTCTTTTAAACCCTCTTTTTTTTTCCCCCTTCTTTTTCCCAAAAGGCAACACTTGCAGAGGTCACCTTGCCCCACTCTAAGCAGCAGTTTCTGTCATTGCCAGGCTCTATCTATAGAAAACCTCACAGCTACCCAGCTCAGACGTGAAAGGCCAGAGCAGGAGCACTCGTTCTGCTTACAGCAAACATGCCTCTGGTTCAGTGCTGCCCATCTCTGCACGAGAGCAGCTGGGCTATTTATAGGCACTCAGCAGTTTGGTGCGTTTGGGCGGAAAGGGCTGGAGATAAGATCAAGATGACTTTATAAAATGATGTAGACATCGCTGCCTTTCTCCTCCTCTATTTTGACTTTACAGCCAAAGGACTTGTTACTTGCAGAGGAATGCAGCTGCAGAAAATGAACTGGGGAAAGGACCTGACTGCAAAGTGATAAAAATGAAATAAAAGGGGGGAGTGAACAGTTACTTCTGCTCCCCAGCCTCTCCGCAGATTTTTAATTGAAGAGCTACTCTGATCAGATTACTGGGCATGTAATTCATCAAGATAAAAAGTGAAAATGCTTCTCCCATAATGAAAAGAGAGTGTTAAATCTATTTTCAGTATCATATATTGGATCCTATGGGAAAAGCTACTGCCCTGAAACATTATAAGGATTAATTATGCACATCCTATCCAGGATAAATACTAAAATTGTTTGCAATGGAACTATGCAGACCATTTTCTATCCAGCTGAGTCCCTTTCCAGTGTGGTGTCCTGTGGCATGGCATTCTATGGGCAGATAACACTACGAAAAAATGAATTATCTTCTTGGATCAAGTGTAAAATGATGTGCTACTGGTTTCAACGCTGACCTCTTTTACCATAATGTAAGTCAGTGTAAAAAAGGTTACCAAGCAAACCAACAGTTTAAAACAACATTGCACATAGCAGAGTGTCTTAAGAAGTCTGAAAAGAACAAGATTAGATAACTAAAAGGCAAGGCCTAGGAAATTTCTAACATTTGAGTATTTATCTTTGGCCTTGAAGAACAGCAACTTCCTGCAGAAAAAAATTCAGTTTATGGCAAGCAATACACAACCCTTCCCCCAGCTCATCCCCTTTCAAAACTTGACATTTAGGAAGAGCAATAGTATGTTCTCAGATTTCTCCTGTCAAAATGGGTGCAGGGTTAAGGCCTAATCCTGAACTGACAAAAGAGAAGTTTTGCCACTGACCTCAACAGGAATGGTTTCAAACAACCCAGAGGTCTTAAAAAAAAGAACTTAAAAGAGAGCCTTGTGCTTCACTGTTTCCCCTTCCGGTCTTGTAAGAACAAGAAGCCAGAAGATTAACATGAGCTGTTGAGAAAACCAGCAAGACACAGTTGTGTTTTTGGCATCACTGCACATCTGAGGTGTCTCTGCACCCAGTAACCCATGTCAGGAGGTCAGAGACAGCCCACACAGATTAAGTGCTTTCTACACTGATAACACGAGTGATTCTATTAAAAGTTAGGAAGGATCACAGATTTCAGCTACATTCAGATTACATCCCTTGTTCTCCTGCATATAGTACTGCTCACCAAGTGAAACACATGAGCAGAAAATCCTTTCCTGAAGCTTAAACCTATTGCCCCATTTGGAAGTAGGGCTCTTGATAAAACTAATTTCCTAATCTAGAAAACAAACCCTATTAGCCAGGCTGAGGGTGACTATCAAGCATGTCCAGCTGTCAGGCTGGCAAGTGTCCCTCGGCACAGGGAGGCTCCAAACCATGTTTGATAAAGACAGAGGAAGAACAATGCAACTTATTTCACTGCTGAGATCATAACATATTCTTAGGGGAATTGCTCAGTGCATCACATCTAAAACAAAAATTATGCTCCACTGACACATCTTTCCAATGCAGAAAAAGAACAAGGTAACAGCAAAAGGATACAAAGCTGTCTAAATAACAACTAAAGAATCCCAAACCTGAAGTCCCCAGCATGTGGATTTCTCTGTTTATCATGAGTCTTCAGAATGTAAAAACTTTAGGACACACACAGTTTTTATTTCTATGTACCACAAAACACTGATGCCAAAACAACAAATAATTGACTAAACAAAGCACGAAATGCAGGAAAAAGCAAAATGCAAAAGTATATGCAGAGCTGGGCTATCTTTATAGTTGCTTACTAGGGGATTTTGATCTGGCAGCTGAACCCCAGGGACCAAACAACCTCATCTAGTCACTGATTTTGAGTAAGCTGTGGCAAAAAGGATAGAAGTAGGTCTGCAGGCACTTAAATATGGCCAGACAGTCTTGCCATGCTAGGCCAGGTACAAGTCTGAGTGCTTGTGGGCAAAACAGTTTTAGTAGCTGGTGTCATAAAAGCTCCCCTGGTCATAAACATGAAACTAATTAATATTTAGAAATCAAATAAAACACAGTAAATCCAACAAAGAAACTACAGGAATAAATCTAACCAACCCCATAAAATAAGACATGAAATGTCAAAAGGGTAGGGGTTAACAAGCTAATCTGAGAGCAACATCCTTCCACCAGACAGTGGTCACACCCTGGAAATGAACTCCAAGCTTGGAGAGGGGAAATCTGGATCAGTAAAGCAATTCTAATGATGGGACACATAGAGAGCTATACAGATGCATAGGGGAGCACAAGGTAATTACAGGTTGCGTAGTCCTGTTTGGAAATTCTACAAAAAATGCATTTTGCTCTTGAAAAAGTGAAAATTGCATTAAGATTTCTTTCATTTGTATCAAAAGAGTAAGACATTATGAGAACTCACTGCAAAAAAAGGAGACTCCAGAAGAAAATCAGAGCTGGAATGAAATGTCACAATAGAAGCTGGGGCATTGAGTCAGAGGCCCACTAACAGAAGCTGAGCACTAAAACTGATGAAGGGGGTTACAGTACAGACCTTTGTACAACCACATGGGAAAGCCTGAGAAAACTCTCCTAACAATTCTCCTCTGTTGTAACCTCCAGCCCTGCTGAATGAGCTGGACGCTGCACACCCAGTGAGAGACTGGGGCAAGCACAGCTGACAGCTCTCCTACAGCCTCCCTGCAACTCCCAAGACAGCAGAATCCAGAGCAGAGCACAGCAACCTATCCATGGAGTAGCTGAGATGTCACTGAAACAGGTAATGCAAGCTCATTCTCCAGATCTGTAGTAAAAAACAGGGGTTGGTATCAAATAAACACTGAAAAGGTTTTAATTTGCCTGGGCACAGATAAATAGTCAAACACTTCATTCTTCATTAAAGTTGCAGCTAATAAACAAAGAACAGGTCTTTGAATGAGCTTCTTTCAATATCAGGTTCAGCTGCTACTATTATGAATGACTCTCCTAAAAAGGATGCACAGTCACAGACCTAAAGTGAACAAATTACCAAATGAAAAACAATTTGAGAGCACGCAAAGATGTATATGGGGAAGGAAATACAACATACAGCATATCAGTGCATAGCTCCTTGGTAAAATGAACTCTGTCAGAGAGCTCCAAGTACTAAAACAGATGAATATTCTGGTCAAAATACTTAGAAGGGAGAATGAAAAACACACCAGTACACTGATTCAGGATGAGTTAGGAGCTGGACATCTCCTGGCACATTAGCTGCTTAAGCCTCAGCATGCTTTCCATAGGTTCCCAGCATCCTTCCCAAATAAATTTATTACAAGAGGGAAACTGAGCACAAAACACCAGTCAAACTATAGCAAAGCCAGAAGATAAGAGCTCAAACCCGTCCACAGAGATAACTAAAGCCAAAAAGGCAACAGTTTAATAGCTACCTGAAAATTTTGGAATGGAATAAATTTGTAACGGGTACTAATTAAATGTGAACTTTATACATTTAAGGGCAAACATGAAAAGTTTGACTGTTATTTTTTTCTACCATCTAAAACTATGTATACATGACTAGATCCCTTCCTTGGGCATTTTCCCCATACACAAAAAATGTCAAAATATGCTACCTACTGTAAAACCTTCTCAGACATGCCTGTCACAAGCTATGCACCAGCACCACAGAATCCCCTGTCTGAACTCAGAAGCACGTGGCTCTGCTGCTGAGGCACAGCAATAGGACCTCATTTGGAATCATAGCTTGTACATAGAACCCTCTAATGCTGCAGCCTGTACCCCCACAGCTTAAGTCACACTCTCATTCATTCACATTCAGAGAGACAAGTTACCACCAAAAACCACGTGTCTAAGCCCCCCTATCCACTTCAGCAGCAGGCAGAAGGAGCCAGGCACTCACCATAGTGGGCTGTTAGGGACATTTGACATGCAAGTACCAGGCTGGGGAGTGCGAGCAGTGTGAGCACAGAACAGTGAATGTATGGGAAAGCATAAGCAGAATACAGCTGTGGATCTCATCCACACACTCATAACCACCCCATCCTTCCCACACCGCTGAACGTCATGGAGACCTTGGCCAAGCAGGAAGGAAAAGTCAGCAGAAAGTACCAGTAAGAGAACTTCAGGACATGGGAAAGTGAAAGTTATACCTTAAGGAAGAAAACTGAATCCTTCGCCCTTGTGTTGAGAAGGCTGAAAGAAAGACAGCTTCTTCCCACTGTGTTTGGATTCCCATCACCTCTGCTACTGAATTCTGCAAGGAGCCTTGTTGGATAGGGACTGGCAGAGCCAAATCCTCATCCTTTTACTCCAACTGGTATTCAAACAGGTTGAGAGCAGAAAGCGGCTTTTGGCCTTTGGCCATTTAATTAATACTTAGGTATCTTAGAATTTATTTTTATCTCATCTGTAACAACTGTCGTAATCAGATTTTCCATATTTATGTATTAAACAACCTATGCTTTTAAGTTTTTTTTTCCTCATCTATTTAACATAGTTTTTAAAGGATACTGCAAAGTTTTAATTTGTTTTTCCACTTGCCCTGTTTTAATGTCCTGCAAATACCTTTGACCACGCCAAGACTTCTTGATCAGCACCAGCAACAACAAAAAAGATGAGCACAGCCTTGGGAACACCATGTTAACGTGTTAACGTTTTGTTAACTTTCAGCTGAACAGAACAGAAGGGGGTGGCATGAGCTCCCAGAATACTGATTTTTAATAAAACCTCAATGATAGATCTACACATCCTAGAGAGTGCTCTGCTCTGCCTCAGCTGAGAGCAGTTCCAAGAGCAAGCAGCTCGCCCCCCTGTTTTATCAGACACATTTCTGTCGTTCAAATACCACTGAAGTGTCTGTCCCATGGGATAAGACATTACCTGGAGATTGCACCACCTGCCTCAGTTCCCAGGTCAGGGGATGCCCTGGGTGATTTCTTGCATTTGATACAAGTATGTATCTACATTTTCCCTGTAGGAAACTGCGAGTGGTATCACCCCTCCTCACTAGAAAAATATATGGATACATTTACTTAAGCTTGCAAGTCTCAAGTGCAACGTGTGTCGATACAAGCATTATGTGATCAAGAGGGCATTTCCTTTCTCAAAAAAGGCAAACCACAACATCAGAACAGTGATCAGATGTAAAACTTTTCAACATAACAATGAGATGGTGAGGAAACAAAAAGTTCTCCTCTAAAACCAAATGAAGCAATGCTGTACTAATCAATTGCCTAATTGAAGTGATACTGTTGTAGATATCAAGCCAACATTTTCCTCTCTGGATGAGGGGAGGGCAGCCAGCTTTAGACTTCCTCCTTCTCTATGTAAGTGCTCTTATGTCCAGGTGTGGTCCAGGGCCTGCAGACTGCAAACCCCATACCCTGTGCAAGCACTGCACTGCTGCTGCAGAGATGCAGCACCACTGAACAGGCATGCATGACGAGCTCATTACTATCTGAAGTGTTTTACACAAAATATGTGAGGAGGGACCACAAACCATGGCAGCTGCTGTGGAAGAGTGCTGCTGCCTCAGCTATTCTGCCTGAAGCTCAGCTACCCCTGGATGACTATCCCATAGGGCTGAAATACCAAACAGAAGCATCTTCTATCTTTAAGAGACACATAAATTCTTAGTGAAACAAGAAGCAATAACCACTTAGTGAAGAAAAAGCAGGGAACAGACTGTTTCAGGGGAGAGGTAATAAAATATCCTTTCAATAATGGTTGATGCATTTGAGATCTTGAAAAAACGTGTTTCAAGAGGAACATGTGTTCACTTGGGACAGTACTGTGCTGCAAAATTTCCAGTGAGGCTGTGGCAATATCTAGGGTAAACCTTAAGCTTTCCAGGAATAGGGAAAAACTCTCTATCTCACTTGTGCATTCTCTTACATATGCAGGTATAGGTTCTGTTTCAGAAAGAATCAGACTGCATTTGTAATTAAAGAAGATAAAGTTACGAAGGGTCTCATATAGTATACTCAATTTCCTAATCAGGTAATCTGGAGACAGACATTTCATAGTTTTCATTTATAACTCTGTACTACTCCAAAGTAAAAGGGGGAGAATACTCTAAATACTCTAAATATTTTACTTAAGTTTTACTTTTAAAAACCAAGCAATCAAACCAAAACATTTAATACCTATGCTTTTTGGTTTCTAATTTTATTAGAGAAAATAATTAGTAGCCTGGAAACGTTTTAGTGATGTGGTCTAAGTAAATCCATGCTCTCAAAATATGGGAAAGTTTAATGTTAGCTCTTTAGTTCTTGGAACCTGATCTATAGTTAGAAGGAATGAGAAACGCTTCAAGTGCGTGTGGTTTTGTGCTTTGTTTTGTTGTGCAGTGGGATTTTTTAGTTTGGGTTTGTTGTTTTTTGTTTTTTTTTAACAAGGAAGTAACAGCTGTTGCTTTCATACAGCATCCAAAACTCTCCAGCAGCAAGGCAAACTTACAGTATACCAGTGGAAACAGTGTGGGGAGGTTTCCCAAATTCTGTCAGAACAGATGAGTCTGAAGTACACACGAAACAGAATGTAGATTAAGGGACAGAAACATTCACACAGGCTAAAGTCCTACCTGTGTCTTGGTGCTCAGAGAAGAAACTAGTTATGTTTATGCTGTTAATCCAAGAAAATTCATGTCCTTAAACCTGTGTTCAAGATGTTTCAGTTCAATCACAAAAACTTCTCTTTTTCAACAGTTCTCGCTGTTTTTAGGTGAAGAGTTCCCAGTTTCTACCTGGATTAAAGCATAAGCCACCACCATTTATGATAAATGAAGATCCCAAAATGTCTTCTTTCAGACAGCCTGTTAGAAGGCCACAAAACAAAACCAGACAGACATTTTAATATGTTTTAGTGGAAGATGCCACAGACAGAACATGAATTAAGTCACGAATTCCTGAAAATGCCTTCCTTATTTCTCGCTTATTTCTTTTACGATGTTGCTTTACTGAAATGCTTTGCTCCTTATCATAATACTTCTTTCTATACTTGCATTTCAAACTAAAAGATGTCTCATTTTACTCACTCTAATCTCAGGGAACTTTAAAACACTTGCCCTCCAGAAATAAAAGTAACACTTCTCTACCTACAAAATGGACATTTTATCTAATAGGCAATACAAGAAGATACAAAATGAGCTTTCTTCAGTTGCCCATCCTACCCACCATATGTCTGAGGACTCAGCATAGTATGCTCTGGAAACTTGCACAAAAAAACAGGAGAAACACTTTGCTTTCCCCCATTTTTCTGACTTCATGCTGCAGGGTGGCTCCAAGACCTCAAGGCAACCAGTCAGAAAGAGAATCACAACTTCCCATAGCACAAAAGGCATCACCTATACCTGGTACACAGCACAGAGAAGGGAAATGTGCTAGTTCAGATACTGAACAGTCTGTCCACTGCAGCATAAAGCTCAACACCAGTTTATCTGTACAGCTTTCCAGAATATAAATGAACTTGACATATCTGCTACCAGAGCTAGACAGCTTCCCAGAAAGTTTGGAGAGCTGCTTGCTCTGTTTGCAACTCTGGTGAAATATACACAGCAAACTTGTCTTAAAAAGTTCAAGGCAATGATAAATGCTTGTAAAAATGAAAATATTACAGAGAAATTGCTTGTGAAAGTAAACAGAACTTAGACTGAACTAGTCTAAACAAGAAGTTCTCATGATGCTACCCAAGGACGCTGCTGAAATCCTGTCTGGTAAACAAACCAAGAGCTCAGCATATCAAAGCTGGCAGGCTGGAAATCCCACAGAACTGATGAATGAAATGGGAAGATGGCCTGTTCATCCACCCTCCAGCTTTCTGAGGGTTGTAATGTGATGCTGGAAATGAAAGGTCAAGTTCAAAGGAAGAAGCACACTTCACTGTCAGAGCTTTAAAAAGGTGCTGTGCTCCTTGGTTTCACACCCGTAGCTTCCAGGAGCACTTTGGATATTCCTGTGCCTCAGTCCAAGCTGAGTGACAATGAGATGACATTACCACTTCAGCTGGTTCCAGCTGAGGTCTCAAGCACTGCTTAGGAGATGGAAGCAAGGTCCTGCTGTTGCCTCTCCTCACATACATCTTCCTTCTCTTAGTTCATTTCATCTCCTTCCTAATTCCTATCCATTCAAAAATACTTCATCTTAGCCGACCAACCGTTTCTGCAGCTGCACCAACACCAGCCTGAGACCAGAGAGGAGCTAAAAGCAGTGCACTCTGAAGCCTTATGCTGGTACAAGTCTGTCAGGTCTTGAAATGGCTGATCAAGCACACAATTCAGCCTCTGCATCTCAGCCAGCTGAGACAAGAACACTCAGATTACCTGCTATACCTGATCGTATGAGGCTTTTATTCTTTCTCCATAATAATAATCATTAAAAGACTGCTAAACATGCTTCCCTTATACCTTCTTCTCTGCCTCAAAAATTCGTTCTAGCTAAAAGTACTTTAGAACACACTACTTCACTTTCCAAACACTGAGCCTTCCACTTATCCTTCCCCTGCCCCACATGCGACAGATTTTTTAGCTAAAGAGATGTTACCTGTGATTTGTCTTTAGACCCTGCACATCAACACCTCAGTCCTTAAACATCCAAATGATTCCACCTGCCCCACTACTACCACACCAAGCTACTTCAGTCAAACACAGTTGGACAATCTCTGGGCTTTGAGACAAATTCTCTGAAGTTTTATGGTCTTGCAAGCAAGCAAGCAGCTTTACTTTACACTATTTCTTAGGAAAACAGATGGCAAGACCAGAGGAAGGAAAACGTACCTTCAAAGTGCTTGCAACTGTGACAAGTAAATTCTGAGGAATCCTATGGCCACAACAGATTTCACACTCAAGTTTTGATAACAGTCAGCTTCCATGGTGATTTAGCTGTACTTACAGGCATGGTCTTAAGCTAACTGCAGCAAAAGATGTGGTCAGAAGAGATTTATATCCTCAGGCCACAGTAAAAGTCTGCCTGCATCTCTTACTGTCATTGACAGACCTGTCCAACAGCTTCTACAGCTTACAGTAGTCTGCACTCTATCATTCAACAGACAAATTCAGAATTAGGTCTGCCTTTACAATGGAAGCAAGCTCCTCAAAGTCTCAATCAAAACCATGATTGCCCACAAAGTTGTCTTTGCTCCTTGCCCTGAGGGCAAGGAAAGAGTATACATGCAGCAGCATGCAGAAAAGACAATGACAAACCAAAATGACATCAACAGGCAATAGAACAAATCAATCCTGAATACCATAATACCTGGGCTTATTTGGAAAATTTGACACTATTTAGTCAAAGGGTTTTGGCAGGTTAACACACAGAAGGCTTAACAGCTGTAGACAATATCTGTTCATAATCCTTGTTCTTAACATGCTTATGTTCACATAAACAAGTAGCTGGTTTTGTCTTTTTCCAGCCATGCTGACACAAGAAGTGATGTAAAATAGGGAAAAAGATTAAGTAGGGACAGGAGAAAATGTTCTGCTATAGTCAAACAAAAATACAACCCAACACACCTTTTACTTTAGCATCTCTAACATCCTGCTATAAGCAAGAGCTCCCACTCCAACACTGGAAAAGTCTCTGTGTCCCTGCTCCCATCACAAATACTACCATGGAGACAGACTATAGGATGCTTCCTTCCTCTCCACATGAAACCCCTACCACAAGTGGTGTTAAAAAATCCCAAGGTTCATCCAATCTCCAGCAAGCCAAATTCTTTATCTTTAGCACTCTGGATACAGAAAAATATCTCAAAAGGCTTATTTTTTTCATGGCAGAATAACAGACTAGCTTAAGTCACCTGGTGCCACAGCACAGCTGAGATCTGCTTGATATAGAGCATCAACAGGTTTAGAGGGCTCCAGGGTTTCCTGGCGTGGTCAAAAGAACCATCTCACAGCCCAGCCCCGCAGTGCCTCAGCCCAGGAAGCCAGTGGCAGTGCCAGCAGCACCTCACAGATGGAGGAGGCAGCCCCGTCACGGTCCTCACATACGACTGCACTTTATCACAGGGGTTTCACAACTGGGACCAATGCAGCCAAACAACGATGAGCAGCAGAATGATGGCAGGTCCTGTGTTTGAAAGCAGGGCAAACCAGCCAGCATGAAAAAGAGCCCTTTGAATAATGCTTCAGACACCACACCATGCAGGGACATTTATTCTCCTTCGCTATGAGTACAAGAGAAGAAACACTGAGTTGCAGCACCAGTGCTGAGCGAGCTTTTGCATCCCCATTCAAAGGATTGTGCCCAGCTGCACCATGCTTGTCCATGCTGCAGAGACAAGGTGAGCACAAGACAGGTGATAATAGAGTAACTAACCTGGTATTTCTAAGCAGAAACACATGACACAACAGTCCAAGAGTTACACAGGAGCTTAGTGGCTACAAAATAAAATCATGCTGCTATAATAAAAATAGTACAGAAAAGGGAAACTCCCTATGCCTGGTTCCCAGTCTAAGGTTGAAGGAAACCTTCACATCTGCTTCTACAGTAACAATACAAAAGAACTACAATTGCGGTTGTAGTTGCAGAATGTTGTTACAGCTCCTAAAAATGGTGTTATTGTTCCAGGATGAGCCACAGAGGGATAAAATGTGACTGGGCCAAGGGAATCTGGGTGGAAAGGACTGTTACCTTACCAGAAAGGCAAAGCAGGACAGACAAAGCTGGGAACAAAGACTAACCAGCTGTAAGATCAATTCTTGATCAGACAGGAAGATAAATATAGCAATATGGCTACAGAAAGGTAAAACAGCACAGCATGAGATGGGGAAAATTAGGATGCACAAAAAGGATGTGAAGATGCTGAGGGAGGCACACACAATGACTGCAGGGAATAACAAGGGCTGCACCTTCCAGAGCAGAGCCCTGAAGATGAGACAGTGATTGTGCCAAGTACAGCAGGACCATGGAGGAGGGAGGAGCTGGAAATCAATAATGGAACACTGTGGCAGGGAGCTATGGCTGGGATGTGCAGAGGTTCTCAGGGAAGGTGTGGGGAGGTGAGGAAGGAGCCTGTGGCAGCTGTGACGAGGAGAAAAGGGGAGATGCAGCTTCATGGGGTGAGGAGGCCCTAAAGGATTCAAATACCAGGTAAATGGAGCACTCCTAGGGAGTAGGAGTCCAAATCTGAACTCCATGACTCCAAGAAAATATTACAGGGAAAGAGGGTAAAGAAGGAAAGAAGATGGGGTCCTGCTGAGCGTGGGTACACTGATCACTGACCTGGGTAAAGCTCCCTGGAAGGTCTGAACCTGGGCACTGGGAAGAAGGTGGCCTAAGCTGGGTTACTGGGGAGGGGAACTGGAGAGGTTTAGAGAGGAACCAGGGACAACTCCAGGAGACCCTAAGGGCAGTTTGTGGGGCGCTGGCAGATGCTGAAGGGCATTTAGGGGGCAGCTGTTAACGGGCACCTGAGAAACAGTTCACTATGGGGATCGCTGAGGGGCATTTTGGGGTTCACAAGTGCCTGCAAAGCCGTTGGGAGTGTTGTCAGGGGGTCTCTGCGCTGTGGGTTGGGGCTCACCAGCAGGACCCGGAGGGGTGGTTGGGCTGCCAGCGAAAACGACATAAACCTACAGCGAAAACATAAACCTAACACAGACACTATTTGTTACAATTAAAGATTTTCCCAACGGGGTAAGGGGGAAATGGCCGAGTCCCTGAGGGGCGCTTTGGCGGATGTGAGGTGGTCACAGGCAGACCCCTGAGGGGTCGTTATGAGGGGACAGGAGCGGGATGTGCGGGGGATCGCCGGCAGCTCCCTGGGGGACGGGCTCGGTGGCAGGCCCCAGGGAAAAGCTTCGGGGATCTCTGGCAACTCCCAAAGCGGCGGCCCGGGCTGGCGGCGGCGCGGACCGTGCCGGGCGGGAGGGAGAGGCGGCGGCACCGAGCGTAACGCGGAGGCAGCGCCGGCCGCAGCACTGCCAGGAGCCCGAGGCCCTGCCCGCGGCCCCCTCCCGCCGCACGCACCTTCTGGCGGATCTGCCCGGACGTCGAGACTTTGCGGATGAGCTTCTGCAGGGAGCCGGGCTCCTGCTCCGGCTCGCTGTCCGACGACTCCTCGGGCGCGGCGCCGGCGGCCGGCTCTGGCTGTGTCTGCTCAGCGCCCGCCGCCGCCATGCTGCACGGACCGGCGGAGCGCCCGGCGCCCCCTACCGGCCCCGCGCACGCGGCGCCCCCCAGCGGCGGCCGCGTCACATGGCGGCAGCGGAGGGGCGGGAGGGGCCGGGGCGGGGAAGGGCCCGGCCGCCGTAACGGGACCGTCGCGGCCGCCCTGCCCCGCCGCGGCTCCCTGCCAACCGCCCAAGCGTCCATCGCAACGGCCCGGCCGTGGCTCCTTGGAGCCCGGACAAAGGTGCTCAGCGCACCCCTCCCCGCTGAGGCGAGCCCTTCAACCCGGACCGCTGTCCCCGTTCCTTCCTATTCTTCAGCTGGCTGCTGCAGCACAGAATCACAGATTTATTCGGGTTGAAAAAGACCTCTGACATTATCGAGTCCAACCTATAACCGAACATCACCTTGTTAACCAGACCAGAGCACTGAGTGCCACGTCCCGTCGTTCCTTGAATACCTGCACGGACGAGTACTCCACCACCTCCCCGGACAGCCTCTCTCGAAGCTCACCCCGTGTTCCCGGGATTTAATGAAATGCTGCGAGCACACCCTACGGCCCAGGCTCCACCTGCCGTGCAGCCCCCGCCCCGAAGGGCACTTCAGGGGCGCTGAGGCGGGACCCCGCTGAGGGGGAGGGCCGGGCCGCTCCCACTGCCGAGCTCGCCCCGGCCCCGCTCCATTCGCGATGGCCAGGTAACTCCACCCGCCTCTCTAACACCCATCAGCGACGGGCACTTCAGTGTTGGATCTCACGGAGATGTGCGAGGGGAAAGCGTCTGTCACGAAACCCGTCCTGTCATGTATCTGCTCCAAGCTGTCTTCAAACACAGCAGGTCCAGAGATGCCATCGCTCCCGGAGTGCATCCCTCTCCGGGAGCTGGCGAGCTCTCCACAAACAGAGTCCCACCACATCAAAGTCACGGAGTCAGGAAATTGAATCTGCTCTCCCCCAGCGGTAAACAGGAGGAGCAGGCCACAGGTCTGACTCGGTAGATCAACATAACACCAGAACCAGAAGAAAGGGAAGATAAAAGGCAAACAGTTCTAGCTAGAGACCTATTTTCTGCTGACAGAAGTCAGCATCTGCTGGCTGAAGAGATGGAATAAAGTCCAGCTTGTCCTGCAGGGACAGGGAACTGCAGGAACCAGCGGAAAGCCCTCATTGCTCTCTGAGCAAATGACCAGCATGAACTGAACAAATAGCGTCTCAAAGTGCTTTCCCAAGCCCAGACAAAACAGATTTAATAACCATTTAACAACCATTTCCTCCCAACTGCACAACAGAGTGCACTGCAATTTTGTCACACATAGTTTACAGAAGTCATCACCACAGCTGAATTTGAGAGGAAAGTCAGGCAGTGACAGAGGCCCCTCACAAAGTTGAGAATTTTTTTAAAAAGGAAAAAAAAAATCAGATCTCTGAGTTTACTGGTCCCATACTTACAAGTCTAGTAGCCAGAAACACTGAAGAAAACACCTTTGTGGAGAAAGATACACTTTGAAGTAAGATAGAGGGACCCTGTTCCCCCTCCTTCTCTTAGATCTTTAAAGGATTTTCTGAACTCCTGCTCTCCAAAACCAGCATATTCACAACCAGCATTTTGTTCAACCTTACTGCATCTTCTGTGTATTCTCGAGCCACCAATAAAATTAGTAATAAAAATACCAGGGAAAAGCCTTCCCAGACATCCAGGTGCAAATGCCTGACCCTCCCCCAAAGCTAAAATCACACAGAAATTATCCTGATCATGAACACCTGGAAGTGGCCAGGTTCCTTGAGCAGCAGAGCAAACATTATCCTCTTGCAATTCAGGCTAAGGTGAGATATCTGTGATTAATGGACAGCACTGAGGAACAGGTGTATGAAGGGAGAGCACTGATGGAACCATGGAGTCAGCTGTGGTCTTAATTAACTGCTTCCAGCATCTTAATCAAGACCAGTTTACAGAAGCTGATATATGTGTGGAGTTCTTAATTCTATTTTCCAGAGTGTAGGGTGTGAAACATAAGCCTGTATTAATAAGTGTGGACTCTGCATTCAGATTTTCCAGGAGAATTTAAACCTCAACCACTGAAAAGCAGATTTAAAGCAAAAATGAGAAAAATAAAACACCAGTTGTTTTACATGCAAAATGTAATTAGCTGATGCAACTCACTTCAGCAAAAACCTAAGTGAGATTCAGGAAAATATCCAACATTTACATGGAGAATATGCAGATCAACAAGAGAAAACAAAGTTTGCAGAAAGCAATCTCATTTCTTAGAGCATAAACCAACGGCTGGCAGATGGATGTTGGGAAAGGCTTCTCAGGGAAGGCTGTGCAATAATTTCCTCTTTCATTTTCCTACACCCTCTTTTGAAGCAGTTGCCTACAGGAAACTAGATTAAATACAGGTTCTGTCTGGACTTGTATTTCTGTTTGGCATTGTATATAGGAGCTTTAAGCAATTAATGGACAGTGCACATTTATCTCATCTTTAATAATGTGGTTATTCAGCACATTGCTAGAAAGCTAATACTGTGTATCGGCATTTTCTGTGCTGTGGGAGACATTTACTGGTACAGAGTCAATGTAAAAGCCACATGGGGACAGTGAAAAAATTCACTAGCTGAATTTGCATCAACACAAAACATCAACACAAGAGCAACCAAAAGGAAATAAAATCAGTTTTTTACAGTCTGCTGAGAAGCTTTGATGAATCACCCATGGCTGCAAGCCTGCCTTCCAGGCTAGGATTTGGTTCACTGGCACTTCAAAGTCACAGACTCTGACACTGAATAAGTCCAGGCAGGCTGCATAAACCCTTATTTAAGCTCTCACCAATCAACCTTTTTATTAGGCAGCCCTGAAAGCAGAAGTCATAACATGGCAGACATCCTGTCCTCCTCTGGTAGCTTGAGTAGGAAGCAGGTGTTGTGTTTGCCACATTCCTCCAGCAGTGAATCTAAGCAATAAAGACTCCTGATGTCCACTGACCTCAGGGCTGATCCCTGGAAGACCTTGTATAAACCAAGAACATGCAGATTACTAGAAACTTAGGTCCTACATTTGTAATTGAAGCCAAACAACACAGCTCCTCTGTCAGCCTGTTATTTTAATCACTCATCAGTTGAGGGTGAATTCTTGTCCTCTTCATCAGGTGTATTTTTTAGCTGCTGACGAGCAAACTCCTCAAATACCAGCTCTGCTTCACTGCAATGAAAGAAACACAGGTCTTTCAAAATGATGTTACCCTATTTTTAAATCAGTAGACTAGAGGAGGAAGAAGAAAAGCCCACAGCAGACTGGTAGTGTTTCCTTTGTCTCCAAAGGAATTTGGATCACATTCCCACAGGCACCATCTTCACTGATGCTATTCTAGCTAAAATGAAAAGCAGTTGATTGAGCAAGTCAAGGCACAAACTGAGGATGTTTTCATCTGTACTGAATCATGTCCATTCCAGATACATTATTGATCAGCTAGCTGAACAGCCTAGAACCTGCAAGGGGCTTTGTCCAGGAATAAAATGTGAAACATTTCACCCTTATTCCTTCTATACTAAACTAGAGGCACATGGTCAAACCTATTAAGTTCCTTACACTTGCAGCTATAGGGCACAAACACACACACCCCCCTCCTGGGTGTGTTTGTGCTATTAGGCAAAACACAATCTCTTAATCTATCTTCACATGGTCACTCACTGCTGTTTAACTCAGAGCAGTCATTTGTCAGGCCACAGTAATTTGCTCACCTTGGATTTTAAGCTGGGGATTTTTGGACAGTTTTGAGGAGTTTTTAAAGGAATCAATGCAAAAATGTAGTCAGAATGTGAAATACTAAAAGAAACTTACCCATCCTTCCCTGCAGTCAGGAGTATGCAGCAAAAGAGGAAAAAAGACACACCGGGTAGTCAGAACAGCAGATGCTAAAACAGTTGCAGAATGTCTAATGCAAAAATGTATAAACTGACAAGTCAGAGCATGACAAGAAGCAGGATTTGCAGCAGTACAAGTAAAATTCCAGAAAATCTCAGAATGTGCATACCTACACCTGATAAGGCAAAACTCAATCTCCCAACTGGAAAAGCATTCCAGCAATGCTGCCCAAGCTATCTGAAGGGCTGAGAAACAAAGACACATTTTCTCATCTATACTTGCTCATGGTCACAGCTGTGGGAGACATCTGTGCACACACACACCTGCACTCCAAGATGACAGTGCTTCCATGACATGATTTCAACTTTAATTGCTCTGTCACTGTGATTGAAGAAGTCGATGCTCTTGTTCAATAACATTAAGGTATTAAAATTAGAGGTCAAAGTACAGAAACACCTCAGACATCTCTCATAAGATGAGTTAAGGCCTTTGGGGCAACACTCCTGATTTCATCTTGCCCTAAAAATGGTTTCAAGACCTTTGGCATTTGTGTTTCTTTAGTGGGATCTTTGCTAACCACACTATAACAAATCCTGATTACTAGCAGGATTCATTGAAAGCTGTTTCAGCACAGCCTAAAATAAGCAGAAGACTGTATTTGCAGGGATTTTATTGTTCTCACAGTTATTTTAGCAAGGCATAGTCACTTCACTGGCTTACTTCTCATGGCTTTGGGTCAGGGAGCAAAGCACCCTTGTTCTACAGAAGTCAGCAGGGATCTGGGGCACTTCAGTGACTGGCTAACTCACTACCTGGAGATTTCCCATCCACAACACACACTGCAAGCAAGGGCAACAAGCACTGCTGGAAAAGTCAGCATTAAAAGTGTGCCAAAGAGGGCCACTCCAGCCAAAATCCCTCAAAGGGTGGCTCATGTAAAGACACTCCTGATGGCATTTCTCCAGACCAGGACAGAAGCCAAGATGAAGTCTGGAAGGTCTCAGGGTATGTATGCTTGATTGGAATGGATTTAAAATTAAACATTTAGAACTTCTAAAATTTCCAATATATAAAGCATCATTCTCATTCCATTTTTTCTCCAATTTTTATTCTTTAGTACCTCTTGGAGGTACTTTCATTACTATGGGAACAGTGATATCAGTGATACGGGTGAAGCTGAGTGAGATCCCCACTAGTGATTTGAATCTGATTTTACAGAATGGAGCGAGGGGGGAAATAGGTATTGTTTCAATTGGACATATACTTAACTGTCAGATAAATGATTACTGAGTCAAGACACAGATAGTGTGGCAGCAGAATAGTGCTTATAATATACCTCAGATGGAAGATTACATTCAAAGATGCACCACTTCACCTTCAGGCTGCAGCACTATCTCCAACATACTACAGTTGCACCCTAGCAGGAGGTAGGTCCACTCCAGAGCTTTCTGGCTGTCCTGTGGCTTATTTAATATTATAATATTGAAAAATTCTCAGAAAATGGGTAGACTTTTGCTTCTTTTAATTAGCATTCCAGCAATGCTAATTAAAAGGAAAGAAGGGTTGGGATGGGAGGGGGATTGATGAGGGTCTAGAATACCATTGTTCTCTCAGGGGAGGGTTTTCTGGAAGCTTTTATTATGCAGCCACAGAAATTATTCCATATAATTCAAATCATAGCATGTGGTAATTTTCAGTATAAACTTGCTTTTAACCTCTCATAACTTGATGTGGGAGAAAATAAAAAGAGAGTAGGTTTTGTTATTTTCCCAAACATTCAATGCTTTAAAATTTCCAAATTTCTGAAAGTCACAATACCAAAACGGGAAGAGTTTTGATTTGCTGTTAGAGGGACAAAGCATTCCTGGGTTTCTTGAAAAAGCCCTTTTGTACAAGTTTCATCAGGGAATAGATAAATGACCATTTGTTGAACAACAGCCAAAACAAAGGCCAGTGTCCAAGACATAGGCCCACAAAATGTTAAACATCAGGAGATTGGCAGGAAAACCCCAGACCAAAGAACTCATGCTGAGACCACAGCCTTGAGGAAAACCCAGCAGGAACTTCTGGGCTAGCTGCTGACCAGGAAAGGTCTTGGAAGCATGAAGAGACACAGCCCAGTTTGAATGTATCTTTAAAAGAAACAGATCCCTACACATTTTTTTGTCAACAGGCGGAACAGACAGACTGCCAATGAGACAGGAGCTGCTTTGCCTAAAAATAACCACATGTAAACCACATGGGTCCAAAAACAGTCGCAAAACCAGCGCACATGAAACATGCAAATCCTGACCTAGCAGAAGACCAAGAGAAGGAAGTGATAAACACAGGGAAGGAAAGGTAGCAAGCTGCTGCTTTTCTGTCTCCTGCTGGCACGGGGAAGAGAGATCAAGCAATCTGCAACAGCCATGCACTGTGACAGACCTGCTGTTTACTGAGAGATGAATGCTTCAGAGCTTGCTCACAGACAACCAGAGAGGGCAAAGCCATCTGCTGTGAAACAGAGCACACAGCACTTGCTCACACTTGCCCCAGCTTGGCCTGAAAAAATTACATCATGTTCTTGGGAATCTTACGTTTCTGAGGTTCTCTGTACTCAAGTCAGCCCTGCATGATTAAATGCATTGATGCTACACATTTTACTTCGGCCATAAATCGCCTTGGCAAGAGAAAATTATATTCCCCCACTGCAAAATAAACCACAATAAGTGGCATTTTTTAATCCCACTCCAGCTTTAACTCTGTAAGATGGTTGCTCTGACTTCTTTCTGTTCTTCCAGCTATGCCTTAAGACACTCAAGTGAGCAGGAAGGTGCAGTAGGCAAACTGGTCACTATTGACTTGTCAGTAAAAACAAAAGGAAATTGAAAAAGAAGATAAGGAGTGGTCTCAAAACTCTGTGCATGCACCTCCGTCTACACCCACTGCAGAGGCTGCTGAACAAGCCAACAAAGAAAAGTTCCATCTTTTGGGACCTTTGAGAATCTAAACACTGTTGAAGCTCCGTATCTGCAATTAAGCCTGGATTTGCTTGATTCCAAATTAGATGGTATTTCACTAATGAAACACATGTTTCTCAGAGTTCATGAGCTAAAGTGGTAGAAGGAAAAATTAAAGAGCCTGAACAACTGTGAAAAGGGATGAAGCACAGTGCATGGAAAACTACCAACCAATAAAGCTGAAAAGCGTTTCAGTTTACCAGCTTCATATGGGAAACTCTTTTATTCCCTGTAATAAGCTCAGACACCACATTCCAGCACAGTTTTCAAGTCAGCTATTCAGGCTTCAGAGGAATTTTCTGTGGTGTTAGAGTATCTTTTTTTAAGAGAAAGTATTTATTTCCTGAGCTAACTATTTGCAGGGTTTTCCCATGGGACAGATCCTGAAATTACCTGCAATTTTTTTTCAGTTTATAAGAAGCCTGGTATTTTCATCTGTACAAAATGCATAGAGCAGAGCTGACACTTCTGATAGCAAGCTCCTAGAAGACTTTGATGTAGCAAACAACATGTGGGCTGTGATTCTGGTAAGGGGATGTGCTGGGGGAAGTGAATATGAGAAATATTGCAGCTCTCCATTTTCCTTGTAAAGTCTTCTGCCCACATCCTTTTGAGTGTACTATATAAAGGAATACATCATCCCTCCTTTGAAATGATCTTAGAAGGGAGAATTACCTGACTTCCATTTTTCCTGATATTACAAATGCTTCTGCCAGAAGTATAAAGTAATAAAAAGGGGGCGTTGGCATTTTTAACACCAAAAAAGTCACATAAAAAAAAATTCACACCACTCTAAAAATGTAAAATTCTTTACCATTGCCTAAACTTTTGGATGAGCCTTGTTAGACATTTTCAAGCTTTCCTTGGTGTCCACGAAAGCTCCTGAGGTACCCAGAGGCACTAGATGGCCCTCACCAGCCACACTCCTGGGATCACCAGTACCATCCCAGCCCCCACCACTTCTGTGCCAAGAGAATGTGCTGGTACTGCTCACAGCAGGGGCTTTCCCAGGGAAAATGAGCTTCCTGTAGTGCAACTGTTACAGGAGACATAAAAGCTACCTTTGCCCACTCCAGCACATCCATAATTAGCAAAGCCTGATTCCCAACCAGAGCATCTGAAAGTGGAATGGATCACCAGCTCTCTTCTCATTGCTCACATTTGATTCCTGCAACAATTTCACACAATAAGGACTTAAGTCACCCCTTTCTAATGCTTCCAGTATAGACCAAAGCATCTTTCTCAGGATAACTTTTCTCAAAGGTTCCACTGTCACTTTCCAGTTTCATATTCTTAGAAACAGCAGCTTTAGGTCAGTTTGGGCACAAAGAGGAAAAGGAAAAGGGGAGGGAGGGAGGGAGGGGGGGAGGGAGGGAGGGAGGGAGGGAGGGAAGGAAGGAAGGAAGGAAGGGAGGGAGGGAGGGAGGGAGGGAGGGAGGGAGGGAGGGAGGAAGGAAGGAAGGAAGGAAGGAAGGAAGGAAGGAAGGAAGGAAGGAAGGAAGGAAGGAAGGAAGGAAGGAAGGAAGGAAGGAAGGAAGGAAGGAAGGAAGGAAGGAAGGAAGGAAGGAAGGAAGGAAGGAAGGAAGGAAGGAAAGGAAGGAAGGAAGGAAGGAAGGAAGGAAGGAAGGAAGGAAGGAAGGAAGGAAGGAAGGAAGGAAGGAAGGAAGGAAGGAAGGAAGGAAGGAAGGAAGGAAGGAAGGAAGGAAGGAAGGAAGGAAGGAAGGAAGGAAGGAAGGAAGGAAGGAAGGAAGGAAGGAAGGAAGGAAGGAAGGAAGGAGAGCACAAAAGCAGCCATGGCTTTTGTCTGAAGCCCACTAAACTTTGTTCCAGTATAGAAGGTAGCACAAGATGGCTCATCTGTAACAGCCCCAGCAGGAAAGGGCTGGTTTGTCTGGTGGTCAAGAGAGGCTTCAGATGCTGTACAGGAGCTTCTGATTTAGTGTGAGCACCTTGCAAACTCTGGTGCTTACCACTGGCAAACAGAGCCAGCCAGGGCCTGAGGAAGTGGGAGGATGCTCCTGACAGCCTGTGGTTTTGGCCTCTGATCCCAAGCCTCAAGATGCCTGGGTAAGGCTTGCTCCTTAACTGTTATAGAGTTCCTCCACTTCCACATAGAGACCTAACACTGAAGAGATGTTAGTCTTGGATAACCACTGAACAAGAAGACCACATCACAAACACCATGGCAAATGCCACATCAAGATAACAGAAACTCAAGAATCATCAGTAGTTTTATCACCTCTTCACTTTGCTTGTAAGTATTTGGCTTTGTACAATGCTCATGTGTGTTACGCATTTTCTGTGTCATATTTTCACTTATACTGCAATCTGGCTAGGATTTGCTGACAGCTTCATGTAGGATATTTTGCACTGCAGTCATGAGATTTAACTGTGCAGAGCTTCCTCAAATCTCTGTTCTCTGAGCTGTAATTCTATACATGAAAGATGAAAGGGAACATCTTTTCCATTTTCTCCCATCTTTGCATCCCTGCTCTCTGTTATTTAGTGCCTGGAGGTGGAGGTTGATACATACATACACACACACACACACGCACACACAAACACACACACAGAACAGCTCCATACTGCAGCCTTGTAGGATCTGAAGGCTTCCTGTAGCACAAATCACTCTAAGCCTTACAATAGTGAGATCTCACCACAGCCTGTTAATGAACAAAGGCAAAAACCAGGTGTAACTGACCTGCTGGGTTCTTTTCCTCAGGTTTGGGGTGCATGAGACGAAATGGCAGCTCTGTGCCCACTTCACTTTAGGGAGAAAAAAGAATGCATCAGATCCACAGCTCCACACACATGCGTGGTTCGGCCTCCTTCCTCCTTAGACCAGCCTGAGCCCTCAGCTCCAGCTTTACCCATTCTTTCATATTTTTCTAATCATAATTTTCCTCTCAAAAAAAGTTAAGCTCTGATTTCTCCACAAATATCCCAGGCATATCCGCTTTCACAGACTGGGTTTATTGTGTGCTGAATTTGCTTGCATGTATATAAAATCAAAGGATACTTTTGTAATAGCTTCATTTTCACAGCAGAACCACAAACTAGTTGCTTCTAACAGCTGAAGGGTCAATTACTTTTTTTAGGGAGGTGGGAATGGCAATAAGAAAGAGAATAAAAAGATGAACTAACAACTAGGACTGCATGGTCTGAAAAGGAAGATGACATTTACCTGGAAGTGAGGTCTCCCAGCATGCTACAAAAGAAAACAAGGAGAAAAATAAAGAATATTTAACGCCTTTCTACTCTGGTGCTCCAGCAAATGCTGTTTAATTGGTGGACTACTGAAATCACTTTCCTCATGTACTGTTCTCTACTTGCCACAAATTTAACTGAACTTGTTTTTAAAAAAGGTAGTCTTACTTTTTCATGTCATTCCCATGGAGAAAGAGTCTAAGTTTTTGAACTCCTGACCAAGTGTTGGGCATGGCCCCTTTTCCAAGAGCCAAAAAGCAAGTGGATGACCACAGAAGTAAGCAGGCATTCTATCATGCTTTAGGCAAAACTTAGATGCATTTTTATACTAGAACAAAGGACAGATGAATGAAATACAAGTGTAAACGGTGACTACCATCAACTGAGAGTCACTATGCTTGTCATTTTTTGCTCTGCTCATGTTGGTAACATCAACTTTACCCAGAAAGCTGGCAGAGTATAAAACCTGAGCTACAATATTTACGACTCTCAGGCAGATGTTTTCACCTTCTGCTCTAGCAGAACAGCAATGCCAACATAAAAAGGTTCACACAAAGTTTCACTTCACTTCTCACAACATAGGTTATTGGCTTTGAAACAAAAATTGCAATGCAAACCAAGGTTCCTATGGTTCGACCATAAAGTTATATGGTATCTAAAGGAGAGTAATACAAACCGATTGTTTCAGGACCAGTTCTATGCATAGGCCAAGATTGTTTTCCAGGCCATTTATGCTTTATAGGGAGCCTCATATCCTATAACATGTGCCCTTTCTCTTGAGGTGGACTCTTCTGGTCTCTCCTCACCCACCAATGCCATAAACTCACTCCCCTCTCTTAACTCCAGGCAGATGTAGCAAAAAGTGTGTTACACTTACCCTGGAACAGTGAGCTTCACTTTGATCTTGTAGGAAACCAGAATCCCCATCACTGTCTTGTCTATTCCGTCCTTAATGCTGCCAGAGAAAACAGAGAGCAGTGTGAAGTGGCAACAACACACACCTGGTGTAAGAACTAGGGGAACATCCTGAAAGTGGGAGGGCAGGCAGGCCTCAGGTGCAGCCAGTCCCTCTCCAGATCTGTGATCACTGTTCACCCTGAATGAACATGCTGGCATTAGTAATGGTGCTACAGGTACCCATCCAGGCACAACTTTACAAAGTCCTGAGGGAAGTGCCTCCTCCATCCTCCCCTCTTCTCTATAACTCTCCCACTACCTGGGACCATTTAAAACTCCACTCACATGGTACTAGAAGCCAAGTTGGTGTCCTCATCCTTCAGTTTTCCATCCAGAGCTATTTCCCTTGTCTCCCGGTTATTTGCAAGCAAGGGCAGAAGTGTCAATGTCTTGGTCAGGCTGCTGTTTGGCTGCACCTTCTCGCTGAAAATAAGAAGGGAAGTAATACACTGTGGTTTGTTACGCACTCAACTAGGAGAATTTCAAAACAGATTACAAAGCTGCCCAAAAGAAGAGGAATTTATCTGTGCAAATTCAGTTGTCAACAATACAGCTGTCCACCTCTAATCTAGTCAGCAAAATTCCCTTTACAATCAGAGAAAAACAAGCACTTACGGAAAACACTGAATTTCACATTAAGGTAGAAAAGTAGGTGAAAACCACAGAATAATAGAATAGTTTAGGTTGGAAAAGCACTTCAAAATTATCAAGTCCAACCATTAACCCAACACTGCCAAGGCCACCAGTGAACCATGGCCCCAAGTGCCATATCTACTTTTCCTAATATCCAACCTACACCTCCCTGGGTGCAACTTGAGGCCACATCCTCTGTGCTGCAAAGCTCTGAATGTGGACAAAATGAATCCTAGCTGAGAATATCCATACTGAATGGAAAAATGTCCCTAAGCTACAGAGCAGAACACCAGACAAATATAAAATGTGAGTAAGGTATGTCCAACCTTCCTCACAGTGTGAGGTTCAGAGCTGCACTGCCAGTACAGTGAAAAAAAGCAAATGGTTCTTCATAACATCTACAGACTCAAGGTTTCTGTGGGCTTTCTCAGGCCAGAAGAAAGCAAATGAAATGCTCTTGCTCAAGCAAGTGCCCAAGACTTCCACTCAAACAGCAGCATCTTTCAGAAAAGTGTTGCATCTCTACTTAAAGATTTCCAGCAACTGGGAACCTTCCGCCGCCACCACTAAGCTTGTCTAGCAGGTAATGACTCTTCAAACCTCTTCTGCGACATCCTAGTTCCCTGAAAAAACCTGAGGATCTCTGCTGCTCTGCAAAAAGGGGACCAGCTGCATCTAGAGAGTATGAGTGGTGTGGCACACACGAGGTAAGAGGAGAGCGCTCTGTAACAGCAGGAGACTGCCAGACTGTAATTATGAGAACCCCTCATTACTGATGTAGAGGGTAATTAAAAGGGTGTGAAGGAAAAGGAGCATTCACTCACTGTGCTTCCTCAGCAGCCACCACTTTGGTATAGAAGTCACTGGAGTATAGCACCACGTTGGCCACCTGCTCCACTGAGGGGGAAAGAAGAAAGCGGACACTCAGCTGTGTGCATGCACCACAAACAACACAGTTGCCCCCACCCCAAGCCCCAGGAATGGGAAACATGGTGAAGACAGCAGAAAACTCCATCCATTTAGAACCTAAAGGGACCACCAGGTCAGACAGCCTGACCTGGACAGAGACCAACAGCACGCCAATGGCTGAAGTCTGTCTTCCCTGAAAGGCACCTGGCCTTGATTTGGAGACAACAGAAAGTCAATAACCCACAGTTTCTCTTGGGATCCTCTCTTTCCATTATAAACATGTCCCTCTTCCTTCTCTATTTGGGTCTGCTTTATTTCTGGTCCTGATATCTCTTGTGTGCTTACAGCCCATGCATGTGCATTCAGGAGACAGCATCAGCACAGAGCCTGTGGTAACAAATGGCTTATATTCTCCAATCCTACACAAAAATCCCAGGGTAAATCTGACTGAAACACTGAAGAGGGGAGAATCTGGGACCAACAAGCTCTTTTTAAGTCTAACAGAGGCACAAAAAACAGCTTAAAAATATTTGAGAATCACAGTGCCAGACTGGCACTGAAACAGCTTTCTCTGCTGTAGTTCTGTGGGAACCTCTGCCATTTCGTTCCCTCCCTGCCTTCTTTTCTCTTTCCCATCTTTTGTCTTTCAGACTGTCTCCCCCGGCTCTGCAGCCTGTGGGATGAAAACATGTAGTGTCACATATAAAACACTAGCACAGCAGTGAAGCTCAGCCCCTGCCCTCAGCTTCCTCAGGAGGAATGACACTCTTGCTGGCAGAGTGGCTATTTCTCACACTGCCACAGGTTTCTGGAATGCCAGGAAAAGCTGTATGTGATCTAGGCACATTCACAGTTAACAGGAGCATCACACTGACAGGGAGTCCTTCCCAGTGGCCTCCCAAAAAGGGTGGATTTTCCTCCATTTTTCCCACATCTGCATTGCCCACTGCAGGAGCCAGACCCTTTCTCTTTTTCTAGGGAGAACAATCTGGTGCCTGAAATTAAGACATACAAATAACCACAAGAATCAGGAAAAAAGCTACAGCACCTCACTTCATGAACAGCAAAGAAACAGCAACATACAGGGGAAGGACAAATTCCTGATATCCCCAACTGCCTTCTTAAACTGTTATAAGCACTAAATTGTCTCCCTTTTACTCCTATTGCACTCAAAGAATCCCAAACAAAAGTAAAAACATACCCTGGACTTTGATCTTCTTCACTGTTTTCTCTGTGCTGTTGTTGATGGTGACAGTGACTGGAATGGGCTCACCATGGTAGTATACCTAGAAGGAATGTGATGCTCAGAAATCCAGCCAGGAGACTTCTTCCAAGCCCTAAACCCCTCTAGTTCCCCCAGATTATACCTCACACAGGCCAGATAGGGGAAGATGACCCCTCACAGAGATTTATGACTCTTCCTTCAATGACTTCAAATGTGTTTGGTAACAGGGTTTCAGCCACACCTAGCAGTAGCCACTGATAGAAATTACATTAGAACCCTTGAGTGCCGGGACAAGTCAGTCTCAGCTGAGAAAGCTGCAAAATGCCCATTGGCCTCCAGATACCACAATGCCCCCAGGCCCAGGGCAAACACCCCCTCACCTCTTTACTGAGGCTGGCTTTCAGGTGCAGGGGCTTGTTGGACATGAAGAACTGCCAGGTGGTCTCTGCACAAGGCTTGGGTCCTGGCTTCTCTGGAGCATACTGCACTTTACGGATCAGCAGACGTGCAGAGTTCCTGGGAAGCAGCAGAGGACAACACGGTGACACCTGGTGCTTGGCAGAGGCAGGAGTTCTGCATTCCCATGTGCTCACACCCAAGAAGTCACTGACAAGGTGGGGCAAAGCTCAACAACCAACTAGGGTGCATCACTAGACCACCCATCTCTTTAAGGCAAAGCTGAAGAGAGACATATCCTATTACCTCCTATGAATTTTCTCTTCCACATTTTCTGTTGAGAAAGCTTTCACCTCAAAGTCCACTCCACAAGTCTGCCAGAGAGAGAGAGGACAGCTGTGAAATCAGGATCAGAAGACAGGAACATCTGCAGATGTTTCAGTATCTTTATGCACTCCAGAAATTGGCAGACTCCTGCCAGCTGCAAATTATTCTGGCCTCCCACCACTGTCACAGACATCCCTGACAACTGGTGTTGGCATATCCACCAGTTCAACAGTGCTTCTGATAAATGAGGCTTAATCCCAGCCTCTGAAAGATGACATCCCTGCTCCTGAAAGGCTTCCTGTGAGACCAGTGCTGGAAAGGTCATATCATAAGATTGACCAGTGTGCCATGCTCTCTGGCCCACCCTGGGTTTCTGAACAGAATTTCTGAGTTGGCTTTGTAATGCCAACACCAGCATCTAAGGAGTGGAAGTGATCGTGCCAAGCTAACCTTTGCTTTAACAGGTTTATAGCATTGGGGGCACCTGTGCAAGTCCCAAGCAATTCTCTACAGAGACATTTTTGCTAGAATATCACTCCCTGGCATAAAATACAGGTTATTCTTTTTGCACTAGATTCTATAACCCTCACCCCACTTTGCCTGGCTGATTGCCTAGTTCTGTTGTCCAGACAAGCATCCAGTCAAGTATAAAAGGAATATTTTTAACAGCATCAGAACCCTTGCAGAACATATAATTATGTAGTTATTTTTATTATAGGGCTTTTGTTCTGTTTACAGATATGTACAAGCCAGCTCTTCTCTGCATTTAATTCAAGGCAGGTCTTTAAATATGTTATTTATAGCAATGTGTGAGATTTTGGGCGCTCAGTCTCCTTTTCTTTCATGAAGCCTCACAGCCACTATCATTTAACGTGCAGCAAACCCAAAAATCATGTGAAACTACAGCACTGCAAATTTTGTAGTCTTGCTACTATTTGTTTGGATTCCCTTTCTTATTTTGAGGATTTCAACTCAAATTCTATGACACATACTTGTTGCCCTTAGTTCTTGACATTCGTGGCACAGCACAGTAAAATCAGTACCACCTTCTCCTACTCTCAAGCTAAACAAATCCACGATTTTTTTCCATCTGACTTTCCTTAACCATGATAAGCACAAGTGTCCCACTGGCCTCACCTTATCAACATCACGAGGTGCAGGTTGCAGACAGACTGAGCAAGGCAGGTAGTCTGGAAACTGTGGAAGGAAGAGGAAATGCCCCAAATCAATAGTACACAGATGTTTTAGGTAACATACTGCCCACAAAAGCAATCCTGAAGACAAGGGGGTCACTCATTGTAATGCAGTAACCCTTTGGAATTCTGGTTAGTATACTTGCCTTGTATGAACAAATCCTTCTCCTCCAAAAATACTTTAGAAGTCAAGAAAGGAATAAAAAGTCCATGCACAACATGAATCTTCTTCAAGAGCACTAAGACAGACATGTGACTGACAGCACTGGAAGGATTTCCTGTTAGAATTTGGCAGTCAGCTGTCATTTGCTGATAACATCTGGTAAAGACCTTTTCATCTCCTTATTTGATCCACAACTTCTAAAGGAAAAGGATTTGGCACTGGGGCAATGGTAAAAAGTATTCCAGTCCCTTGGGAACAGGAAGGCAAAGATATATGGGGCTGTTGCTAGCATAAAGCCATTGCAAATTCTCTTGTCTTTTTTAAGAAAACACTTCTCATAGTGCTGTGATCACTTCAGTTAGGATCTTCTTGCACTTACCTCTCAGGATTGAAAGAACAAAAAAATACATTGGTAGTAGTACCTGTCACTCAAAATTGGAACTTGCAGAACATGAATTCACCATCAATTCCCATCTTCAGTCTATCACAAGGCCTTAATAGCCTGGTACGTACAGACAAGGAGAGAATCAGAGGCTCTTCTGAGATACTTACTGTAAAGAAAAAGGGATAAGCATTTTTCCCCAGCTTCTTTAGCAGAGATTCCTGCAGGAGGGTGAGAGACTCTGGCTTGTCAGCAGGTGGGTACACCTGGACCCTGGAGAAGAACAGGTCCCGGCGGAAGGTGAGGCCAATCACATCAATGTCTTCTCGGCCGTAGCGGAAAACACAGGTCAGGGACACAAACACTGAGAAGAAGCACAGGACAGGTGAAACATGCAGCAAGACAGAAGTGAAGCCAGGCTTGGATGAGGACATCTCCTGCCTCAGGGAGACATGGAAACTCATTTCAACACTTGCACAACCCAGTGAGTACTCATCCCATGTGTAACAACAGACATTGCACTGATAAGAAGCCCATTCACTGTGGAAGACAGTTACATTTCTACCCTTATAAGAATAAAAAGGTTCTACCTTAGCATCTCGCTCAGAAAGACAAACAATTTCTGAGACATAAAACATCAAACCTTTTTTTCCCTTGATAATAGCAGGATCCACCAATACAACACCATCTGAAAGAAAGGGAAAAAATCAAAATTAACAAAGGATAAGCAGGGTTGAGAGCAGGAAGAGCAGCATGTAACCTTGTGGACTTACCTACAGGTTCCACACTCTCTATGTTGTCAATGAAGTCCCGCTTTCCCAGGTAGATGGTCAGCTGTGGGGAGAGGATGACCACAGCTGAACTATAAAATGTTTGTGGTTGTTGAGGAAAGGGAGACACACACATCAGAGAGCTATGAATCTTGCAGAGATCAGAACAATTCAATTTTAAATGGAATTTTTTTTTCCAGCAAACATGCAACACCCACCAGACTCAACAGGATTATTCATATGCTTCAGGACATCAGAACTGAAGACCTGATCTAGACCAACTCCCAAAGGTACAACACAAATACTTGTGCATAGGACAAAGAAGTGTAGATTTAAAGATTTTTGGTGCTGTCAGGTTGGAAAGACAATGAATCAACTTTGTTTTAAACATTTACCAGCAGAAGTACAACCCAGGAGGAAAGTGAGGTGAGCTGCCTTCCTCTTGTATTATAACACATAAAAAGTTTGCCCTAAAAACTGTTTACATCATCTCCTCAAATTTAGTGGTAATATGGCTCACACTCCTTCTTCAGAAAAAAATAAAGGGGACAGGAAAGGGCTTTCTAATAAGTCTCCAGTCAGACTACAGGTAAAACTCAAACTTAAATAAGCCCATTATTATCGTACTCACAGCTTTGTCACGGGTGCTTTTTCTGAAGATAACTTGTTTTTGAGGAGAATCAGCATTCTTCCCACCAATTCCAGTCTTTTGAGACACAGGGCAGCTCATGGTCAAAGACACGGATGTGACAGTGGGTGAATGAAGCTTATTTTGTCCCAAAATGTCCTGCCCCAGATGCCTGGGAAAAATAGGTGGATGAGATAAAAGCAGTAGGTAAAGCACTGTACTCCTGTGCTGTTTCAGAACCCCTCACATATCCAAATGGTGTCTCTGTCTAAAAGCTACAAAGGTGGTTTGTGTTGCTAAGGAGTCAGATCAACCCCCAAATGAGAACTCATCTGTCCTGCTGCATTTTCCTCAACCAGAACCCAGTGCAATCCATTATGGGAAGAATAGCACTGAGCTCAAACCAGAAGGTACTGTAAGGCTAGAACAGTCCAGCCACTTGCCCAGAAAGGCAACAATTATACTTGGACGTAGGGAAGATCTTGCACTTAAGGGGTAGAAAAAATGGAATAAAAATTCTTCAGGAGAAGAAAAATAAGGAGGGAGAGAAAAGGGGGGAGGGGGGGAAGAATGGGGGGAAAAGAAGAGAAGCAGGGGAAAAAAGAAGAGAAAGGAAGAAGAGAAAGGGGAGACCACAAGGGCACAAGAGATCCAGAGAGAGAAGACCAGAAAAACCTAAGTCCTACAAAGCAGAGGTTAGCTTTTCGTTTTGCTGTAAGTCATAAAATAGCATCCCATTAATGATCAGACAGCAAATTTAAAATAAGGTGAAGCACATCCCCAGTTAACAGAAAATTCAAGGTGGCTCTGGAAAACACCAATATGAATTGAATCACAGGATTAGACTCATTTACAGGGAAAAAGGCTTCTGGCAGCTGTTGGGTGAGGATCCAGGAGCAACCTCAACCCTGTAAGATTCTGAAGCAGAGGAGCAGCATCAGGAAAGGATGATGCCACCATCCTTACACTCCTCACCATCAGAGCTGTGTGAATGAGAGCACTTTGTAAGAGACTCCAGCTCTGATGGAGTATGACTGTCCTTGCAATTTGCTCCCATTCTATTTCTCTGCTTGCTTTCTCATTTTAAAACTGCTTCAAGAGTAAAACAGTTTCTAGGGCCTATTTGCAGACAACAAAGCATAGAAAAAGGAAACACTTGGCTCCTTGGAAAGCTGAAAAAAATCTAAGGCAGACATTAGAAACAGACCACACACATATAAGCATTTCTATTTTTATTAAGTACGTTTTTCAAGCCCAGACCAGTATTTGTTGCTGACTAGACATGATATTCATGCTGTAGACTCAAAGAAACACACCAGCAAATAACATTAAATACCTTGCTGTGTTCCAAATGGCACAGGAGCTTCCAGGACAGTGATGGGGACTTCTAAATTATTGAAGAAGAATTTTCCAAGGCAGTTGTGTCCTATGCTTCTTTGCATTTACCAGAGGGAATTACTGCCCTCTTCACAAACAAGGAAGACAATTTGTAGGGGATTTGAAAGCTCGTCTCTAGTTGCGTCCATCCAGGATTTCAAGAATTAATCCCTCTCCAAGACCAAATATTGTACCTGGGCTAAGATTCAGCTGGAAAGTGGTTAAGTCAGCAACAACAAGGCATTACCTAAGGACACTCAAGTAGTCAGTGAAGAGGTCTACAATGTCCTGTTCACATGTTTTGCAAAGACTACAGACTTATGTAGCACAGGACAGCTACTGAAAGCAGTTTATTCTAAAGCTCTATCTCCTCCTTCCCAGGGCTGCAAGACACCCAGCCTGGTAAGAAACAAGAGCCATTTATGAAAAAGGGAGTTTATAAAACACTAAAACGCCATTTTGATGGACTGTGAGAACAATGCACTATTCTCATTATCACTATGCAATTTATCTGTTATTGCTTCACCAGCATCCAACTGACATGCTGATGCAAAACAATACACTGCTGGCTTGTACAATCCCCTCCTCAATTTACTTCTAAAGCACGACATCCAGAAACACAGATTTAAGAAACACAGATATTTCAATTAACTTCAGCTTTTCTGTTTCTTAATCTTCCAAGAGTAGCCTTCCCCCCACCAGGAATTTGGCCCTGGTATTTTGCACAACAGTGTGTGTTAACTTTTGGCTTGTGAGCTGCAGGAACAGCTGTAGCTTTCCTCTGGCTGCATCTGTTCATTTGATTACAAAGATCACATGATATCCTGTCCACTTCCCAGCCTAACAGCTCCCTCCAGCTCAAGCAACCTTGCAGTCACAGATCAAGCTTGCTTTTCACAAAAAAATCACTGACATTTGCCTGAATATAGTGGCTGGGGCTACACAAATTACTCAAAAAAATGAATGACAGAACCAATGTTCTTCAGCTCTTTCAGAGTTCCAGCAACATTTTATTAACTGGAGGTGGATTATTTGAAGAGCTTAATCACTACTCTGTCTAATCAATTCTGGCAAACACAAACCAGCCAGGCTGGAACCACAGAAATTCACATGTGCCTGTGCTGCAGAAAGAAAGTCAGGTCCTTATTGCAGGAAGGAAGAAACCCCAGAGATGTTCTACTCAGTCACGCTTCACAAAAGCACAAGGGAGGAAGCTGGTTTTGTACAAGTCTGTCCTGCAGCCACTGCAGACTTATCAGTTCTCCAGGAGAGGATGAGCATTCATGTTGATACATGTACCATTGCAAACATCTTCAGGGATCTTGGAAAGGATCAGCTTACAGCTTCTCCATAACACATGTTCCTAGTGCACCCTTAATCCAGAGGAAGATGCACAACCCACCCCCAAATCCACTTGAAGGGCAGCTCCACCTCTGGCAGCAAAACTGCTACAGCCACTTCTGGACTGCAGATACCTTCATTTGCTCTTCTTCCCTCTGCAGGCTGAAGCAGAAAAGGCGGCAATAGAAGTAATCAAAATATAGGAAAAAAAGCTAGAATCGGTCACTAGAATTTCTTACATACCTCCGTGCTAAGGAACTTTCATCTAAAATGATTAAGGACTCAGCTAGCTGGCTGTTATCCTTCAGAATTATTAACCTGCTTCATAACAGCAACACTGGGCCTAACAAAGCCCTTTGGGTAAGATGTGTCCATGCTGTAGAAAAACACAAGTATAGCAGTTTAAATTATAAACATCCTAAACCAATTCTGATCCTTCTCAGCAGAGCCTGCAGTTTTTATTATGCTAATCTCCCAATAATCTTTCATCATGCTGACTTGCCACTTTGTGATCTGCTTTCCTGCAGTAACCAAGGTCACCTGGACTCGGGGCAGGTGCCTTTTCAAGGACCATCCGCCACTGCAACAGGCAGAAGAATATATATCTTGTCTTTCAAAGCTGTTCAGAATGCCAACTTTTCATTTTTGCTACAGTTCTCACTTCCATGAGCTGGATAAAAGCTTATTTTCTTACGAAAAAAGGAGGGTAGCCAATGACGGCTATTAGTTATGAAATTTGTACACTGAAGAGCTGAAGACTTTGCTTCATTACTCTGAAGATGGAACCAGAGCAACATCTTCAACAGGATTTTTGTGTTTTTAAAGAAACATGCAACTCCTATTCCTGTCTTAAAAACTTGACAAGGTAGCAGTCAAAGTCTCACAGCAGAAAAAGACACCTATTTTCAGCAGCGTTTGAAATTCAGATCCCAATTTCCTCAGTTCAGTAGTTTATCTAAAGCATCCAACAATACATCAACCTTTCAAGGACAGAGACAGAGGCACTTGTTCAACCAGGCAAGACTTCCTTCAGTGTCAAGGCACGACTACTGAGACAGGGCAAGCCCAGGCTGTACCTGCGGGACATCTAGCTCCAAGCTAAGAGCATTATCCTTTTTCTCCCACTACACCAAATCCCACAATTCATCAGGAAAAGGATAGTTCAGGTCCCTCTCCACACTCATTTCAAACAAGATCTCACACACGATGCACAAATAAATAAATCAGAGCAGTGTGGGGTTTTAAAAGCAGAACACAGGTTTATTTACAATCAAGTTCTTATGGGCAGCTGAATAAATAAAAATTTTGCCCCATATACTCTAATTCCCCTCTGCAGAAAGTGTCTGAATGAAAGGCTGGATTAGAGGGAGCCTGTCAGAGCAGCTCCCCCAGCCCAGCCTCTCCAAAGAACACACTTCCACAGTAAAACACTATTGGGAAAGAAGAAAATAAAGTGCAAATAAAAAGGCAATAAAACGCTGGTGGCTTGTCTTGAGGCCCAGATGATGTGGAAAGGTTTGGCTGGATAAAGATATGCCAGGTAGCTCACACTCAGTCACATCATGGTTTGAGGTGCCAAAACAGGGACAGAGCTAAAACACTGCGCGGTACCACAGAGGGCTCCAGCGCAAATGGAAATATTGCACGTGTGCTCAAGAATGGGGCAAGTGGCCTGGAATTGCCAGCACCAAAACAATGGATTTCGGATTTGATGCCACTGCTCCCCTGTGTACTGACAGCCGCCAGGACAGGACGGATGAACAGAAAAAGGGACCAAACAGCTGTATTCCAGGACTGAAGTCACAGGATTACTACATTCCTCATCACTGCAGCACATCTTCTACAACAACCTCAACAAGCTTAGCTCTCTCCTCACACCCAGTAACCAAACTGACTGTGGTATAAAAAGATTAAAAACCTATTTTGTGATGCCCAAGTTGTTGAAGGGCCATTTCAACACAAAAGTGCAGAAGTCCTGAAGAACAGATCGTTGCCTCAAGAACTGATACATGCTGTTCACATGACAGTGCTGGAGAGCCTGTGCCGGATCAGAACAGATCCAAATTGAGTTGATGACTCAAAGGCAGAGCTGTCAGAGCCATGGGAGACTCTCTTTAAAAGCCGTTCGAACACTTTAAACCGCCTAGGATGTGTTTCTTCTCACCCCATGCCTGAACTAGGCCACCAGAATAGAACACAGAAGACAGGACATGCTTTAAGTCAGCATAAACAATGACTTCTTTTCAAAGTTTCCACCTCAGAAGTGCTGTAGATACATTTGTGTGACAGGGTATTTGGCACAGCTGTCTGGTGAGGAATCCCGCTAGTATCTTCAGCTCCACGTGGTGCATAGATACTGCAAGTAAAGGCATGACTAAGTAGCATTCTCCATCTACAACAGCTAATCCCATTCTGAGTCCAAGTGCCACAGTGCAGTTATGGCCGTGAGAAGTCTCTGACTCAGGCTCCTTTCTCCATTGCTTTAGAACTTCCTTCTGGAAAGCAAAGCCCATGTGCTTGTCAATATCCTGACTCTGGATGGATCTGGGCTCGGGTCTCCATGCTGTGCAGCCTCGGACCAGCACCACACACAGCCTTCCACTCTCTATCAGTCAAAACTCGGACCACAGCACAGCCTTGTTTCCTTTGTCCACAGTGACCACGTGGGTACCCGCTGGTGACCACGTGACTGCATTGATAGAAGAACTGAAAGGCAAGGCAAGAGTAAGTTTACAAGAAAGCTGAATTCCACAATAGCACTTAGCACTGGAATGAAATACTATAATACTCTTATTACCGATAAAAATCCCCCAGTTTCTCACATCTCAAGAGACTTGGACTTTTAGTAAGTCTGAAGGAGGTACAATTTCTTCAAAATGTATTGAATGCACTTTATTAGAATCATATCTCAGTTTAGCAAGATAACAACAGATCTAATCTAATTCCATCTAGAGAATACTGCCATGAATCCACAAAGACTTTGCATATTAGTAATTCTCACATGCCAATAAAAGTTGCAAAGCTGTACAACTCCTATTTTTTGATAGCTCAGCAAGATCCACAACCCAGATCCCCACCCTACGCTGCATGTCCCACTTTCCTCACCTGTGATGCTTTGCAAGCGTCCTCTCCAATTTCCCAGTAAGCACATTCCAAATGTAGAGAGCCCCATCAGCTGAGCCAGCAGCCACATAGTTACCATCAGGGCTGTGAGATCAGACCAGGTGCAGAGGGCAAAGAACAATTTTCAAGTCAGCAATTTTCAGCACCCATCATCATTCCACCCACAACTTCCTAAGCAAGCAACTTGGCATTAAATAGGCTTTTAGGCTTATGTGTTATCATCTGCTAATACTAAGAGGTGAAAGCACTTTGAAATCAGAGCATTTCCAAGACATTGGATCAATACTTACAGATACACTCTGGCTTGATCAAGTAACCCTGGACAAATTACAAACTCTGCCCAGTTTTTCTAGCTGTAACTGGGGATCAGTGCAGCCAAGCAGCAGGAAGCACTCCATTTAGCTGGGGAAAGGTTCACCAGGTATGTTGCTTATGTCTGACCTTACCTGAATACAACTCTTGTCCAGTCAGAGCCACATTTGAATCCCTGGGCACTGGAAAGTTAGAATCAGATAACTGTTAACTCATTTATGAGAAGACAATGAAAACTCAATTATGAGAAGACAACTTACTAAAGACAATGTTAAGGATTTCTGCATGGTTCAGAATAAACTCCAGCATCCCTTTATCCCAATTCATGTTTCTCATACACCCTTCTCTCAATGGCACCTGAAGAAATTCTTTCCTTCAGAATACAGACTTCTAAGCCAAGCTGCCTTCTTTAAAGAGAAACTTTTGAAAATGAGAAGTTCCATTAGAGCAGATCTCTGCTGTTTCTATACATTCTAGAGAACTTTGCCATGTAGAAAAAAAAAAGTGAGGAGACCGCTCTCCTCACAGAAGTCCTGGAAACCGCCCTAGCACTGAGGGTAACCCACAACACAAGGTCCTGAAATTCAGTGTTCTTCTGAAGAATACTCTCACCTGAAGGTCTGCTTGACAGCACCAACCCGCAAATCAATGATCTTGAGTAGATCATCACGGGAACAGGTCAGTAGCTCTGTTCGCTCTGGGTTCAGGTCCAGAGCTGTGATTCTTCCAAGCAACTCCAGTTCTTTTACAATGCTTTCAGTCCT
Source organism: Acrocephalus scirpaceus scirpaceus (assembly GCA_910950805.1). NCBI lineage: Eukaryota > Metazoa > Chordata > Aves > Passeriformes > Sylviidae > Acrocephalus > Acrocephalus scirpaceus. Next base: position 19,589,623 of record OU383781.1, read on the forward strand.
AAAGACAGAAAGAGGGGGGGAAAAAAAAAGGAGAAACAAAAAAAAAAAAAAGAAAAAAGAAAAAAAAAGGGAAGGAAAAAAGAAAGCAGTGAACTAGGGTCCAGAAGCCAAACCAGTGCACCAAAACTTTGACTTGTTCCAGTATGGAAGAAAAAGGATTACTTGTTTATTCTTACATTTTGCTTCTTTCTCAAGCTAGATCCCACCTTGTGGACAGCATTTCCAGCAAACAGTTAAGACACTACTTTCCTCACAACCCCACCCTAGAACAGCAAGTACTGACCAATGGAAAATATTTACCAGTAAGCAGGCTGTCTTTTCAGAAAAGAAATGGCAAATGGCATTCCCCCCCCGCCAAAAAAAAATCCCTCACAATAGAAAAAAGCCTATAATACCAAACAGCATAAAAGTAGTAAAAAAAGTCTCTTTAATGGCCTTTTGCCACTTTTGTAACAATCTCCCCAGCTGCCAAACTCAGGAAGAAGAGTTCCCTACTTCAGATTAACCTGACAGCAAACCCATAACCACTCCTACACCATAAGCTCTCCTACAATAATTTTACCTGATGTCCCAGAAACGAATTTTCTTATCAAAATGTCCACTCATTACACACTGCTCAGTACACACGATGTCATTGCAGCTAGATCCTGCAAACACTGTTTTTATACCTAAAAAAGGAGAAACCAGTGGTGACACACTTAAATTCACATTGTCCAAACTGATGAAAATTGAGACAGAAAATCCCTAAACCCTCTTCCCCCCTTCCACCCCCATACAGTGGCCATACAGGGCAGGGTACTGGCACAGGGTAAACTGCCTTAAAATAATCCTGATTAAGTCTTCAACCTCTCTGCCCTTCTCAATCTCCTTTGCTGGGACTTTAAATGACAGCCACATCACTTCCACTTCATATTTAGACAGCTATAATTTGCTACTGTTAAACAACATTAATCTGTCTCCTTGACCTATGTTTGCAATTCAGGTATCAAGGTAACTTTGAATCTCAAATGCTCTCTCAGTGCAAGCAGGTTTAAGAACCCCAAGTAGGAGAAAAACCAAGGAAATAAGGTATTTCTCACGAAAAAAAGCCTGGATCCTAGCAATTCCTTCATTTGAGATGTTGAAATTTTCAGTATGTTTCCAAGAGACACTTCCATCCACCCACCTCAGGGTTAAAAACCTGGCCTGGCTCCAAGTTTTTAGTGAAAGACTGAAATACCCATCCCCAGACTGGTAAACAAAGAACACTCCCAAAAACAGCTGCTCTTAGTGTAATAGCATTAACAGTGCTTCCTGCACACACAGGATTTCTTATTCCAGGTAACAGGCAGAAAGAATTCAGTTACTTAAAGAATAACAGCAAATGGGATGACTGCTAGCTTTTCCCATTTTTATACTGGCAAAAAGATTCAACAATTGATCTGACACTAGACTGCCACGAGCATTCAGCAGAAGCACAAAACATGGATGAAGGACAGAAGTTAGGCTTCCTTACAAACTTTGCTGCGGAGGTCCCAGAGCTTGAGGGTCCGGTCATGACTTCCCGAAACAATACGTGCATTGTCCAGCAAGAACTTGGCTGACAGAACTTTACCACTGTGACCTGTCAGGGTGTGCTGGGGACAGGAGATTGACAGGGTGAAATTGAGTATTTCCACTTGCTCAAATTGTAATTTGCATGTTTCTCGCATTGCTTGGCAGAAAAAACTTCTATTACAGTTAAACACAGATCACCATTGAGAGGAGTGTTGATTATCAGAGTCCAGCCTGGAGCTGGGAAACACAGATCATCCTCTGCAGTTTCTCCAGTTACTCAGGAACCTGCCAGCTCCTTCCTCAACACTCTGTACACCTACGTTTCATGGACAGATGGCAACTGCAACACAGCCTTGTAGGACAAACCAATGACAAGGGGTTAAAGCATGCTGATATTGGAAATTGTGCCTTTCTGCTTTCATATGGAGCTTCCCCAAAGGACACAACAGGGTATCAAGTCTCAACTGTTATTACATCTTAAAGCCTGAAAGCTGAGACAAGCAGGGATTTCAGAAAAACTCCCTAAAGCAGCTTCTCTAAGTGCAGAGGGAGGCTCCCTGGGGCTGAGAACATGAACCACATTCACTTAGAATTGCTCAACATTTACAGACTAAATCACAAAACAGACAATGAATTACTAAAGTAAGAATTATGAAAAAAAAGACAGAAACCTTTGTAGATAGATTTTTTAAAATACTCAATGGAGTATCAAATTACATAAAACAATCTGAGCTTGGGGAAACACAAAATAAAAACCCTTAAGAATGGAAAGAAATGGAAGTTTGGGAAAAAAACCCCAAATCTGATACACAACACATCATCCCAAAAAGACCATTTTGCCTTAAGAAAGGATCACAAACTCGAGCAAGGAGGATCTACCTTCCACTCTGCATCTCTCTTCTGCCCTTGCTGCACAGACATCACATACAGGTATCCACATTTGGGCAGGGAGCTTTGGCAAAGTTTAGAGTGATTTCAGCTTTACTACCTCCTGCTTATGTGCAAGCCATGAAAAGTGCTCACACTGGAAACAGAGAGCACTATTTCATCTCGGCAAACAATGAATGCTTTCCAAAGAATTACAGGAGGATTATGTGAATGTTTGCCAATGTAACTAACCTTTTGCAGTGAATAATCTATGTCTGCTAACCCTGTATTCACTATAATTCACATCCAATAGCAGGTTTTGCAGCCAGGGAGATGGTGCAAAAGAACTGATACTCTTCACTTTCCTGAGAGTTGGCATCTCCACACTGAGAACTACCCAATGAATTACAGTGCATCTGTTGGTTATAACCAACAATGAAATGTCAGAAGTTTTGAACACCAAAGTAGCATCTTACTAAAATAAAAAGTTGAGAAAAAGTGTACATAGGAAATAACAATTTAAAAAAAAGCTCTTGGAAAGCTGTGAAACTTTTCTTTTGGTCTGTCAAAGGGTTATTTTCAAATCAGAGACAAGTGTTAGAGAAGAATATGAGTACAAAGTATTTGGGAGGAAAGGAGGAACCTTTCAAAAGACATTGAGCATGATGTCCAACATGTTGGGGCTTGCTGCCTTGGACAGCCAGGCAGAGGGCTCCTTTTTAAGAACGCTGCTCCTGAATTAAAACAGAAGTCCCACTTTGTCTTCCGCAAAGCCCTTTACAGTAGCCTGTCCTTTGAGAGAGGCTGAAACATTGAGGCGGCTCTCCATAAATCATAAGAAGCATTTAAAGTTCCCCAGAGGGGTGCACAAAAGTGTAAACACACTTTATGTGGCAGGGGTTTTCTAGGGGGGAAGTTGTATTGGGAAAATACACAGTAACTGGAGCTTCCTGCAAGGCTGTGTGGAGATCAATGCTGTATTTTAGATCTTGCTGTGAAGACTTTCAAGAGATAAAGAACGTCTCAACAAAAAGAGCAATTAAGAGTCTGTAAATGCCCAAATTCCAAAACTGCCATGTCTCCATTAGACAAAACTGGGAATACAAGACAGAAACAACTTGTGCACTGCTTTGCCTCACAAGACTCACCCGTAATCGATTGTCATCAACTGTCCAGATTCTGCTGGCAAAGTCATTTGAAGCTGCTAAGAGGTAAGAACCCTGTGAACACAAGATTCCTTTAAAATTCCTTCTGCTAGTCAATATGCAAACCAAATTCAAATATTTCCAATAAACCATTAAAACCATATTAGTGCTATTTTGTCAAAGGAAAAAAGGAATAAAACCAAAACCACAGTAGCAAATGCCAGTATGGAAAGCTAATGTAGCCCTTCCCAAAGGGCTGTGGCACCTGCTTCTCACCAAAATAGGAGGGTTTGTAGAATCATGGCTACAGATTATAACAAGAATAATGTATACCAATTATTACAATAACCAGACCAGAAAAAGGACATTCATCTTTCCCTTCGGCTGCAGTGAGAAAATGCATTCTAGTCTACTCTCATCTGTTGTGGAGTTGTTTCCTCTTTTTTTTTTTTTTTCCAGAGACAAAAAGCCCTGCATCATCTACCCCCACTGCTTAGAAAGGTCTCAGAGTGGAATTAGCCTGATTCTGCCATTTTCATTAAAATTCTAGCATTTTAAGCTAAGTTTTCAAAAATTCAATCTGCCTGAGGAGAGAGAAATCGACTTGTTCATGGCTTTAGGCTTAGGGCTCCCACAAGTCACCCATGATGGAGAATGGCCACCACAAAATTTATGCCTGCACTCCTGTCCATCACAAAAGACCTTCCTGAATCCTTCTAATCCTTTGGCATCTTACCCAGACAATTCTCACTGCAAATGTGTTCAAGCAACTTGCCAAACCTCAAGACTAGTTTCTCCTACAGATTAACAGTACATCTCTAATGAGCTGGTCAGTGTCCAAAAGAAGGATCCTCTTGGATGTGTATCATAATTTAGCACATAGAATCACCAAATGGCAGAAATTATATCAGCTTTGTGCTATGGAAGAGGTCTCAGCAGAAAAGTCAGATCACATGTCCAGTTAGACCAATCCAAGACCCCAAACTCCTTCAAGCAGGACTGTTGGATGCTGATCCCAGGCATGTCTCCGCTGCTCCAGGAGAACATGACCTGAGCACATCTCACACTGTCAGCAAACACTCTGCCAGCCACACCATTGCTGTGCCATGGCTGGGGAGAAACTGCTGGGAGAAGTGGGCATGGAACTGCAAGTTTTAGGATAATCAGACCTTTTACTATTCATCACAGACCTCAGTAAAGCACTTACGGAAAAAAAACTTCACAGAAATAAAGCCTCAGTGTATTTGCTTCTTCTGTTATGCTAGCTTCAGTGGAAAGCTAATTTCCTACTTTAAACAGAAATCTGTAACAGCCAATGTCTGAGCTGCATGTCATCATCTGAATTGTAAAGCAAGGATCAGAATTACTGACTGCATCTTATCAAATAATGATCTTTTGTACAATTTTAACTACTTTCAGCTACTTTCATGTTTTAATCCATTTTTAGGTAACTTTTCAATTAGAATGGAAACGATAGTAGAGAACAAGATAATTCCACTAATTTATTCCCAGTTGTGAATGTGGATATTGCACAGATACTCACAGCACTATCAAATTCTATGCTTGTAATCCCAGCATTACTGCCAGAGAGGGAACCTTTGGGCTCACACCTATCTGCACAGAGAAAGATGAACAAAAACTTGAGCAATGAATTAGAACAGAAGTTGACACAAAGTCACCCATAATACAAGTTTATTTAGCATCCCATCAAACCCTAAAGCAAAAAGGTTTACCTCCCAAGACTTCCCAAAGCTTAACCCTCCGGTCCATGCCTCCTGTAGCTAGTAACCGGGAGCCAGGGCTGAACTGCACTGCATTCACCTCCCCATCATGTGCATCCTGAGGAGGGCAAGGAACAGAACAGCCACCCAAAAGGGAATTAGCACACACCTATAACCCACAGATCAGAAAGCTACAGAACTTAAAGGTTACACAGAATCACAGCTGTGCATCTCTCAGCAGTACATAGGAAATAAAGCCACAAACTGAAACTCTGATGTGGCTGGTGTGTACAGACAGCAAAAAGGCTGATCCTTGTCTGAAGAAAAACAAAGGCACATCAATAAAAACAGCAGCAAGGACTCAGCAGTGATACAAACTACCAAAAGCCTTACAATGCTTCCTAAGCTAGGAGTCTTAAGTCACACCAGAAAAAAAAAATAATAAGGAAAGGACAGGACAAGAAACAGTAACATGTGATGTGCTGTAGAAGGGAAGTAACTTTTCATTCCTCCATCTAGAGACAGCCATGGAACATGATCCAATCAGTTCATGCAACCACGGAACAAGCAAGTCAGGTTTGAGTTAAGCAGGTCTGCTAGGAAACAGTACAACAGCTGCACTGCATTCACTGGGTGTGTTGGTGATTATGCAGTACAAGTGTGACAGCACCTGCTTGCCTAGGATTTGGGCTTAAGCTGTGCCTCCTCTCTGCAGATGCACTGACTCCCCAGCACCCCTGCTTCTCACAGCTTAAATGTTCTGAATTCTTGAACTTTTAAAACCTATGAGAGTTTTAAGATTCATTCCTCTTTTACTCCTCTATTCATTTCACAGCTTTACACGACTTACCCACATAGTATTACCACCGCAATCTTAATTATTTTTTAAGTATTTTCAGTAACTGCTCTTTCAAAACCAGCTTTTCTGGAAACTTGTATTTTTACAGAATTTGTTGCTTGAATGTGGTCTGTCAGCTTTTATTTAAGGCTAATCACATCTCAAATCTGATCTTTCTGCAAATGCAGAGGAGCCATTCACATTAAAACTGGTGAAAGGCCTTGCCTAGGAGCTACGCATGGGAATGATTCCTGAAGTGGCTACCTTTTTCATCTCCCACTTGCCTCTCCAAAGGTGAGCCCAGTCTGCTCCCTGCATTTGCCAAACCTCTGCCACAGAGCCCTTGCACTAATTCCTGGAATGCTCTGTCAGACCTAGACATGTCTTGACCCTCCACCTGGGCTCAAAACACTGGAGCTAAAGCCTGACACCTCCTCCCCTGATGGCCCCTACTCAAGCCAGCTCCAGCTGCCATTTCAGTCATGACCCCATTCTCGCATGAGGTGACATTGCTACTCCCTCCATCCACAACAATATGGTAACAAGAATATGGCAACAGGGCAGGCAAAAAATACACGTTTTCCTGGTGCAGTGAGTCACACTGATATTCTGGATGAAGAAAAGAAGTCTTTTAATATCCATGAAAAATCCACATGCAGCTCTGGAGTGCCCAAGAAAGCTCCAGAGGCATGTTCAAACAAGCAGCTGCATTACAAGACAACTTCCTTTCAGTCACAAGACAATGCCCTGCATAGAAACTTAAGTTTGGCTTTGTGAGGCCAAAGAACACGTAAAGGAGGTCTCAGCTTGAAAACCTTTGATCATGCACAGAAATTGAGGACACCCCATCACCACGAGCTCTTCTTCACCAGACTTGTTGGATTACATTTGATGCCACAACTCCCTTTACTGTGGAGAACTGGAACTGAATTAATCCCAAACTGTCAGCAGTCTCTTCATGAATCATAGCTCTACTATGGCATGATGGAATAGGGACTGCTGGGAGCCAAGGGGGTAATAGGGTGGAATTTCCCTGTGCCCTCAGAAAACTTCTTTGTCATCATCGACCTCAGTAAGACAGACATTGAGCACACTGGCTCTGAGAAACACTTAGGCTAAGAATTAAATGGAATTAATGCTTCTACCAAACCAAGAATTCCTTCCTGTTCGGCAGTGCTAATTTTAAGAGTCTCAAGATATCAATTCCCACATAGAGGATTCTCTTTCTCCAAAACGAGAGCAAAGAATGGCAGAGCAGAGAACTCCTTCCATACTCACAAAGACACATATGGCAGTAGTGGGCACTCTCACTTCTTTACTGGCACCTGGATGTGGCTCTGCATTATCCTGGGGTGCAGGGAATGAGGACAGAGAACGCCTCCTGAGATGAAACAAAGCAGAAACATTTTAAAATGAGAAATGAACACTGTTTCTCTTGAGTTCATCCTGATCTATAACTGTCAATTAACTACTCTGTACAGAAAGTAAAAAATGGGGGAAGGTGCTTTTAACATATTTTTTTTTTTTTTACCCCCATCTTTCAAAAATTACACCTGTCATGTAACACTATAGTCACTTGTGGCTTTAGGTATTTCACAGTTCACCACGTAAGTTACCTGAACTGGCCTCATTTTGGAGGAGTGTTTTAACGTTTTCAATAGGAAGAGAAACATGGGACTGGTTGCAGCTCCATCGTTTTGTCTAGGAAGACTCAATACCATTTAAGCACTACATCCCAGGCAGCAAAATGCTCTGTTCCAAAGCCTGGGCTGCTCCATTTAAGCAGACATCCACCTACAGCAGAGCTTAGCTTAGAAGGACTGGCTCCACACTGGATACTAAGCACAGAACCCAATGACTTTTTTTAAATAACCCTACTAGAGGAGCAAAGTGTAGTGGAAAGTAAGAGCAAACCCCATGTATTCTCTCCACAAAGAAGGGCTCATTGCCTCTCTCACTGTAGATAGTTTCTAACCAGAATTACCAACTGCAGAATCTGATCAGCACAATGCAGCTGCGTTCCATGTTACTTCAATGGAATACAATCACATGCTGAACTAAGAGCGGATAATGTTTTCACCTGGCAGTATCAGAAGACTGATGTCCCAAAAGGGGAGACTCAGACAGACTGGAGGGAAAGGTCAGAGGTCAGCACACGGCAAGATGGAAGAAACAGGAAGTTGAGGAGAACAAAAAAGAAAAAAAAAGAAAGGCAGAAGCTAGAAGGAAGGCTGAAAATATTTGTTCACGTTCCCTGCATCACCAAGATTTTGGTGTATATTGAAACCAATAAACAAAACAAGGAGGTGAAAGTGTTCTAACCTACCCAAAGATATTACTGATAGAGTCCAGAAGGCCTCCAGCGGGCTGGGAGAGTCGCTTACTGAAGGAGGGGAGGACAGGTTTAAACCTTGTGAATAGCTTCTCCACATAAAGATCAATACAAACACATTTCATAGCAACATGTCTCTGGAAAGACTCCCTCCCCGCAGACCCAGCCCAGAGACAGAGAACACCAAGGCAGGCATCAGTGCAAAAGTCATCAGGAACTACAACTCGGAACACATTTTGTGGGTTAAGTTTCTTCAGTGTCCCTCAACCTCACCCTGTGAATTACTGGGTTTAGATAGAACAGTCTGCCAAGTCTGACGTTTCAATGAAATTAATCCATGATCTCACATAACTACCTCTTACTTTCCACTCACTGCTATTTTAGATAGAGAACAAGATGCATTTAATCTAGGTGAAGATTATTTTCAGCATTTCAACCCAGCTATTTGCAAAGTCACATTGATATCTTGTAGAGTAATGGAGGCATAAAACCAACAAGCATTGTAATACCTATATTAACTATATAGTCTTTAAACATTTGTTTTAACGATTAAACAAAGGTATTTCAGGCACTAGGGTAATTTAGCTAAAACAGCAAAGGAAAACCAGCACATTTAAAGCATGGCAACAGAGAACACAGCACATGAGTTTCCTACTGCTCTGGCAGTAGCATTAAACTGTGTTCCACCTAAAGGCAATTAGAACCCTAAGTTACATTTCCAACATTGTTCCAGCTCTACTATGCCCCTTGTACTTCCCCAGTGACATGCTACAAGAATCTCTTGGTCACAAACCTGGACGTCCGGCTGACAGCTCGCACTGGAGAGGTTTCCTCAGCTGTGTCGGAGGTTTCATCTGCAAGCACTTCGATATCATCATCCCTGCTGAAGTGAGAGAAAACATCTCCTTTTCAATCAGCCACTGACAGCATGAACTGACAGGACGGCACTCTTCCAGGGCCTGTCAGTGTCCATGTCCAGAGCAACCCAGGTTTATGGGGCTGTAGCAACACAGGTAGATCCAGACAATACACACTGACACAACTGCCACTGCCAGAGATGTAACTCAACACAAAGTGTCTGAAAACAGATACAGACAGCAACTAAATTTCAGGTTTTTTCTTTCCAGCTGCCAACTCCACTTCAGTGACAGCAGGGCTGGATTTCCACATCCCCTTTTCTGTTTTCAGATTCTCTTTACTACAGGCATCCTATTTCAGCCTGTAGCACTAACTACATACAGGATTGTAACAACCTACCACACCTGAGCAAGGATTCACTACAGAGTGGATGATACTTGCTGGAACAGTTAAAGAAGAACAAAAACTTGAGTTAATGCAACGCCAAGTATAGGTGATATCAGCACTGTTTTTGGTGTTTCAAAGCAAGGATTAAAAAAAGCACGAGGTTGACTGAATTTTCCTGCTTCACCTACACCAAAGACACCCAGATACTTTCTACACTCTTGTACTTCAGGTGCCGCACCACTAAGTGTGAGAGTTGTTTTTGTTCACTCCATTGAAGTGTTGGTGGTCAGCTGAACACAAGTGTGAGGTTCCAACCCATGTACAACAAATCCAGCTAAATTACTCAGCTAATTCTGGAGATTTTCCCCCATTAGTCACCATGGGCTCTGACAGCCTAGTATTTTTTCCTTCAATGATGATTTTTCCTCCACTGCTATTTTGCAGGACAAACTATTTTTAAACACACTTTACTAAGCTAATGTCATTTGACTGAAGAGAAGTTCAAATTCAGTATTTAACCAATATGTGCCATCAGATAACAACACTCAGCTGCAAAAGCATTTAAAAGGATGAAACCATTTGTAATTCCTTGTTTCAGAATATAGCTGCACTTTCAACTCTAAGATATTCGAGGAGAGTATACATGAAAAGACTATGGAAAATATATTCTCTGACGGAATGCATTAGGCTGGTGTTTCAATAAAATACTATCATGTTCTGACAATATTTATTTTTAAAAATCTAAAGCTTCTGCTATTAAAACTATGTGTAGCAAAAGAACTTTCCATGTTAACAGTGTATTTTTAAGTAAATATAAACACCAGGGCACACCCCCTGAAATGGTGCAGTTTTTCTCTTCAGTAAGCAGCACATTTACACAACACAAACCCTCTAAAATTATAAAATCCTAAAGAAGAAATCAAAGCCATCTCCAAAGCAGAGTTTGAGTAGCATACAGAAGCAATCATGCTACAGGGTGTCTCATACTCCCTTTCCACATGCCCTTCCACCCCCTCCCAGCCTTTTGCATAGCCCCAGTTCCAGAGGGATGCGCTGCTTCTGTCCTTCGCAAGGGCTTTCAGCACAGCACTCAGTGTGACTCTGTGATGTGAGCATAAGGAGAAAACATCTCCAGAAAAAGCCTGCAGGCAGCTCTGGCACCACCCAGCAGGGCCCAGGAACAGAGCACCAGATGCAGCTATTCTGGACCAGGCAAACACAAACACTCTGATCAGCCCAGAGCACCCACAGCTCCCACTGCCCACTTTAGCCACCTGATCCAACACCAGCCAAACACAGCAGGGCAAGAACAAGGACTAGAGGGATTTTCACCAGCTTACCAGGTAAAGTACTTCACTGTTCTTCCCTTAAACAATAAATCCCTGCCAGTATGAAAGTCATGTATTTTCACCCAAGTTAATTCACTCAGTACCTGTTCCTACAGGAAATCCTTGAGCATGTTTGTAGTCTAACATTTTAAAATCCTGGCATCTCTAGAGTAATTGTTTCACGACTTCACTGTTTTCATGAAAAACTATCTTAAAGACCAAAGGTACATATCTCAGCACAAAAACATTTGTTATAACAACATCTATTGACCATATGAACCATTCCTAGGACTTTCAATCCAAGCATCTATTTTCAGTCCTAAAAGAGCTCCTTCTTCTATAAGTTCACGTAGGGAGAGTTACTGCACATTTTTGACTTCACACAAGAAGTTCAAACACTCCTCTACATCATCCAGTTTAGGAATAACAAAGATACCATTTATCATGCATCTGCATAAACCTGAGGCATAAACTGATGAAAGAGACTCTATAAATCAAGACTGCTTACGGTTCAACAGGCAAGGGCTCTTTGGCAGCTTCTGCCAGCTCTTTCTGCAGTCTGGCCTGGCGTCTCCTAAGAAAGAGAACCCAAGGTTAATAAAAAAGAAAAACAACAACATTTCCTTAATCCCATTTCAAAGGCTATCCTGCAGTTTTGATGGGCTTCATGAGATTTAAAAAAAAAAAAAAAAAAATCAGTCCCCTGCTCTAATTTTATCCTGCTTTTCAAGATACTCCAAGCAGGAGAGGCAGTTTTCTTACTGTGAGTAGCAAAGGACAATGTCACTCAAGTGAGGCAATGAGGCACAGTGAACCTATGGCCCTTTATGATCCATACAAATTATGCATTAGCTTGGAGGGCAAGAACTTGCCAAAATAATGATTATGTTAGTGAATCTAATACAAAACTGCCAGCTGTTGTAGACTAGTAATACAGGTCAGTCTCCAGGTATCATTAGCTGGCAAGTAAGCTGAAACAATTCAGAAGAAAATTATTTTGTAAGGAAAGAAAGCGATACAAGCTACTTTTGCATAGCTCAGTCTCATGGCAGATGCTCATTCCAGAGGAATGCAAAAACCACTGAAGTTAGTCAAATCAAAAAAGGATAAAACTAGGAGCAGTATAAGATGCAATATGAAGAAGAGAAGTCCAAATCTAATACCAGCAAAACCCCACAGTTTCTCTCTGATTTATGGTCTTCAGCACATAGTTAAATGTTGCTGAAGAAACAAAAGAACATGTTTTATTCATTTAAAAGACAAGAATGTTTTCACAAAGTGTCAGTCTGAAAAAGCAACAGAAAGTTCTGGACTTTCACCATGTTGTGCAAGAACAGAGATCTCAGTGGTCAAAGCTAAATCTGGTTTTATCCTACGCACTCATAACTGAAAAATATGTCAGTTTTATCAAACAGACATTATGGATCTCACCTTGAATCCTTTTCATTTTCTGCATTCAAACGATTGGCTTCTTGTGCTTTCTCTGCCATCCAACGTGAGACCAGCTCCTGGTTGTCTTCAGTAGTTTTCCTTAGTTTCTCCTCCAAAGCATTGAAGGTGATCTGGAGAGCATCATATTCATCTTTCAGTGTCTGATTAGCTCGCTCAAGATCTTGCAGCTTGCTACGCAATTCCTGGCACTCTGTTTCCAGTTCAGAAATCTTTTGCAAACACTCTGCAATCCTGGAATGGCAACAAAACATACAAAACGATGAGGGCCACCTTTGGGACCTGTGCCATCTTCCTTGTGCTGTTTGCACAATGCCTCACAAAGGCATTTTTAGCCCTGGGCTAAGACTCCTAGAGAATATTGTAACTCCAATAAAGAACTCCACTAGAAATCTGGTCACAGACAAAACAGTTCTTACTCACTTGGCTTCATTCATCTGCATCTCTTTGTCCTTCTGCTGCATTTGGTTGTTCAGATCAATTACAGACTGGGCCAGCTGGGGAGAGGAGAAAATTGTATTACAAACTGCAGGGATGTCAGTGGATAACACAATGAGCAGCCTTCAGTGCAGGCACAGACTAATGTAGCATTAAAAGCATGGATCACACATTTCAGGTCCTTTTTACCCCAGTTTTCAATGCAGATCTGCTACACAGGTCTTTAAATCAGAGAATCCACTTTCAAAAATGAATTGTCAAAAAGCTGCTGTCCTTTGATGTCTCACTCCGATCCCTGAAAAAGTTTCATTAATAGTCAGATCAAACAGAATGTATATTAGGAAGAAATTTTAGTTGTGGAAAAATCAATACAGAAACTAAAAATTGTCAAGTACACAATAAATGAGTACTGACAACCAAAAAACAAATCATCCTGTTATGGCCAGGACAGCCATTTCAGGAGACTCACAGCTCACACTGTGAACACAGGTGCCACTGAGAGTTCTCACAGAGAAAGTTGCTGGTGGAGTGCCTGCAGAGCACAGGGAACAGAGAGGCAGAGGCCAATGCTGCTGAGCTGCAGCTGCCAGCTCATAGCTTACCTGGCAGCACAGCCTCACCTGCCCAGGAAGAAAACTGATTTTTGGGAAGACTGCCTGACTGTGTAAGTGGTTTTAGGACACCAGGTTGGGAGCAAAGAAAGTATTGTGAATGCCCTGACCACTTGGCGCCCACCACCGATAGAAAACAGTCTCTTCTTTGGAAAGCTCAGAATTGCTGACACTGGAGGTTCTCCACATCTCCAGTGGGGTGTGATCAATGGAGCATGATAGCATTTTCCAGGTCATTCACACCTTTTCCCTATGAAAGTGTGCAGTCCCATTCAGCTTCCAGACTCATTCAGTCCACTGCTGTGCCTTTAAAAACCCAATTCTGCTGCTGAAATTCCCTATCTCCTTGCCAGAAAACCCCTCAAAATACAAATCCAAGAGTCCCTGGCTTTTCCCCTTTTCCAGGCTCAAGTATCATTGTTACAGAACTCCCGGGCTCTGAACCAGCATTCCCTTTCCAGCCTACACCGTGGCTCTTTCAGCTTGGGCTAGTGCTTGTTTAGTCTGTCCACTGCCACAGAAGTGGTGCTGCAAAGTGAAACCACACACAGTCCCCTACGCCCCACTCATTCTAAGTCTTTTAGAGATACTAGTGGTCATACACAGCTCTGCGGCCCAGATCGGTTCTCTCCTGCACTAATACAACTAAAAATCTATTAATGAAGCAGAAAATTCAGCACTTAAAAATCATGCTATGCTGACAAGGTAAGCTCTCATCTCCTGGTGACAGTATTACAGACCAGCCTATCTCTGGTTGATTTTAATAATCAAAAATTGGGGAAGCTTAGAAAAGCTCTAGATGAAAGGAGGAAAAAATGATGATTAATGAGCCTGGTAAAATCATGGTCAGGCTCCCAAAAGGCCACATATGACCACAGAGAACTCAAGAAGACTTTCCAACCTCGCCACGTTTCTTGTGCAGCTCAGTCAGCTCCTCTTGGTGCTTTATCTTCAGCTGGGCCAGTTCCTGCAGCTGAGTGTCGTTCCATGTGCCATCATGTCCTGGGCTGCAATTGAACAGAGAAGAAGAGATGTCCCAAACCAGAATCCAGTTGTTTCTGTGTCTTTGCCAGGGTCCAGATATTGCCTCGCTTGGATGCTCTGTACACCAGGGACACAGGTGAATTGTAACAAACCAAGCCACAGCTCATTTCCACACCATGCACTCTTCACCAGCCAAAAGGCCATCACACAGTACTGGAAAGTTACATCTCCTGAGGATTAGATTCACTTTTTGTACATTTCTAAACCAGAATTCAAACTCCAATGAAAGATAACTAACCTTTGCTTAAATTTGCATGAAGATGACTGAGTCTTAGAGGTACACTCTCTAAATTCTGGAACAATTACAAGTACTTTACCACCCTGAATTGTTCTGGAGGGAGATGGTGAACCTAGAAGATGCAAGATGTCTGGAGAGGGTACATAAGCAAAAGCCAGGAAACCAAGGGAGTATAGCCAGGCCCTTGGGATTACAGTCCCAGGTGTGACAAGTCACTTCTCCTTTGGCCTGACTATATTCCTTTTGTGCATAAGTTTTGAAGTGGTTACTAATTGTGTTTTTCAACACTATTACTGCCAGATAATCTTGAATTTTTACATATCAGAACATTTATATCACCCTCCACCCAAAACAACTATGGAGTGTAGCATCTATCACTCATGTCTCTGAAAGCACAGACACAGGAAAAGAGAAAACCAAGCTTTTTTAAAGGCATATACACACACAGACTCTGAGCACATTATCAGCTATATTTTGAATTACAGCTTCTAAAAAAATTATAATTTTAACATTAACACCGACATCAGACAAACAGAACAAGGTAATTGCATCCCCTTCTGCAATCATTTTGGATTGTAACAGTCCAGAGAGAAACAGATAACCCATCCAAATGCCTCACAGTGATATCAGTAACCTAATGCTCTTCTCAAACAAGCAACCAACCCCTCACTGAATTAATGATGCACTAACTGCATTTCCAAAAAAATGTGTGCAGACCGGAAACCAAGTCCTGTGGTAATATCCAACACATCCTTATAGCTCCAGCCATGCTATAGCCAGAACTAAATACTACTCCTTGGCCTTGAGGGAAATAAAAACACTTTTCCTCAGCTATCTAGGATTAGGAAAGTAATTCTGTTTCAAAAACCTGTCATATATTGAGCACAATCTCAGAGTTCGGCTGAGTATTTACTTTCAGATGCTGCTTCTGTGCCTTTCTTCTCATGCACATTTAGTCCAACATCATCTCTTAGACCTGGCATTCAGCCAGAACACAATTCCCGTAAACTGAAATGGTTCAAGACAACTGTAACCATCAGAAAGCTTTTGGGAACTTTCACATGGGTGTTAACTTCAGCCTGCTGGAGTTTTGCCTGCAATTCCTGTAAAACCAGCAGTTCTTCCTTCTCTGCTATATTGATTTGCTTTGTATCCCAATTGGACAGGCTCATACAGTTCCCTGCTGTAGAGGGATTCTGGTTTCAGGACAAGAGCAAAAAGAACCTCAACAGAGGAAGCAATTCTTACAGACACAGGAATTCTGAGCTTCTTGGCCCTGCTTCCTCTTCAGGTACACTGAGGGCAGAGCCAGCCAGCCTTCACCTGTGGAAGAGACAGGCTGTCCAAGGGATGCTTCTGGCACGTGGGTTTGCTGTGCAAACACCAGCAGAACCAGCAACCTCTGCAAACACCTGAGTGCTACTCCCAGGTTAGGGAGGAAGCTTCCCAAGAAATCCTACTAAAAAGCAAGCACAAAACACCTTCCTTTTGGCATCTGGTGCTTACTTATGACTGACACTTCACAATCATGGCTTATTTCTGTTCCTCCCTTTCATGTGATGACACAGATTGAAAGAAACAAAGCCATTAAATGATCCCATACTCATTAGGAGGAGCAGGTAAGCACTGTAAGCGTTACAAGGCAAACAGACCAGGAGCAGCAGCTCATTGTGGCCCACCTCTGTTCCGTGAGTTTGATAAATCAGCTTCCTTCCCAAACCTGGCCAGACCTTTCTGTGCTGCATACTCTAAACATACTGTAACTTTATCACAGGTTAGACACAGCTGTAAGTTATATTCAGTCCAACAGAATTTCACTTTGTTGTGTGCCAAGTCACTGTAGGGATCTGAGAGCTGTTTGTGTGAGGCATCAAACAGGGTTCAGGTTACAAGGTGCACAACAGACACCTGCTGACAAAAAAGGAGTATTACATACCTGATCTCATGTCTGCTCTGCATGTCATATTTTTCTGCTTGAAGCTTGTCAGCCAGCACTGCATGAAGGTCTGACTTCTCCAGCAGCTTGTTATCTGCAGAAGCAAAAAGTGCACTTTAGACAACCAGAAAGCAAATCTAGATTCCCATCTTCTCCCGCCTAGATCGCTAGCTGTGATCTAGTCCCTTTAATTACCCTGACACAGCCAAACACTACACGAGCCTCCACCACATCAGTGTGTTCTCCCTTCTCTTTGATCTCAAGATTTTAAGGCACCATCCACTCACAACCACAGGAACTCCTCATTAATCCAGATACTGTATAGGACTGGTCTCATGAGAGCTTAATAGAGAAAGGGAGAGCAACTGCTCGGGTGCATTGCTATCTGCCAGAACAGAGAGAGTCCGAAGTTCCAACTCTTTACAGCTCCTCAAAGGACGGCAATGAGGAGAACAGGCCTGGCAGAGGCCAAACCCAACTCTGCCGTTTGCTTTCCCCCACAGTGGGAGGGACCCCCCTTCAATCTTGACACAGCTGAGGCAGGAGAGGGGTGGGCAGAAAAGCACTGAACAGAGAGTGCTGGCCCCTGGATAGCTCCAAATTTTACAAAAGACCATGAGCAGGGTCAATAGCACCATTGTTCTCGGTTTCACAAGCAACTGGGCGGGAATTGTGCAGACAATTTAGACATTCAATCACTGTCCAGAGCACAAAGCGCTTCAGCCTCTGAGAGAACCGAAACAACTACATATTTTCCTCGATAAAGCAGAAATTTCAGCTTTCCGTTATTACAGGCACGTCCCACACAGTCCCGTGAAAATGGCTCAGGCGAGGCCCCAGGGACCCTGTGCCACCACGGCTTTTCCACTTTTGAAGAAGAGGAGGAACCCCAGAATGATTCAGGCTGGAAGGGAACACAGCGAGTCACCAGGTCCCACCTGCCTGTTCATGCAGGGTCATCCCACAGCACACGGCACGGGATAGAATCCAGTTCTGGAATACTTCCAGAGAGGAAGACTCCACACCCTCCCCACTGAGCAGAGTCTCCCTGCAGATACTGATGAGCATCGGTGAGGGAGAAGAGCAGCGCTACTTCGGCCGCGCCCCCGCCGGGCCCCGCTTACACTGGGCGATGATCTCCTCGAAAGCCTGGCGCTGCAGCCGGTCCCGCCGCCGCAGCTCCTCCGCGATGTGCCGCTTCCAGGGGGGGAACCCGGCTGCGCGCAGCCCCGACGCCATCTCCGCGGCAGGCCGGGGCGGAGCGGGCCGCGGCGGGCAGAGCGGGCGACGCAGGGGGCAGAAAGGCGGCGGGAGCGCGGGGAGGCGGCGGGAACCCCCTCAGAGCCAGGCCCGGGCCCGCGGCCGCGCCCCCACACCCGCCATGGCACCGCGCTACGTCAGGGGCCCTTGCGTCCGTGCGGCGCGCAGCGACTGCGACAGAGGCTGCCCCGCTGCTGCCTGACGCCGTCCGCCCGCCTCCGGCGCCGCAGACCCCAGCACCAGTGTTCTCAGGCTGGAAAGCACCGCGCGAGATCGCGCTGCAAATGCGGAGGCGGGGTCGGCCTCAGGCGGGAGACAGGCACTTCCTGAGGCGAGGAGGTCGCCCGCCGCGCCATTTTGTGTCCTCAATGCAGGCACCATCTTGAGAGTGGCCCTACCGCCATCTTAAGAGTGGCCCTTCTGCCACGTTGAGCGTTTCCCTGTCGCCATCTTGAGAGTGGCCTCACCGTCGACTTAGACATTCCTGACCCGCTATCTTGAGAGTGGCCAACCCGCCATGTTGAGGCCCCGGCCGTCCCGTAGCAGCGCATGCGCACAGGCCGCCCCGTGTTGCGGGCGATGGCAGCGCCATGCGGGGCTGCGCTGGAGCGGGCGCGTCGAGTCCCACAGGCCGAGCCTTCCGCGGTCACACCGCTCGCAGCTCAGTGTCCCCGCAGGGCCGGCAGCAGTGTGTCCTGCTAGTGATACTGGCGGGACTTCGGTGAGATGAACCAAAATAAGCCCCAAAAAATGGCTGCGAGAGATGAGGAAGGCCTGGTAAAAGCTGGTGAAGCTCGAAACATGCTGCTGGAGGCAAATGAGAATCTCTCCTGCTGGAGGTTTATAAGGCCACTTAGAAACATGGTGAAGGATGTTGTAGTTTACTTTTTGCTGGTGTGGTTAATGGATTGCAGGGTCCCATCAGGGCCTCCTCCAGCACAGTTCTGATTCTGAGCTGGCTGTGTTGTGGCTGACACTCAGGTGACAGAAGTGTAATAAATGTAATAGATAAATTCGTGCATATAATATTGTATCAAAGAATTGGTATTGTGATGAATGTAATGGATAAAATCGTGTCTATAATATTGTATCAGAAATTTGATTCACTGGGGATTGCACAGGGACGTCTCCAGAATTCCAGAGTCCCTTGTGCAGACAAACACATTTGCAGCTGAAAAGATAAGGCCAAGGTAGAAGATGGCCCATCCATCAAGGGAGGAACCTCACCTCGCAGCTTCTCAACACCTGATACCGATCTGGGGGAGATCTGAGATGATCACATCACCCCTCCCAAGATGAATTCCGGGAAGGACCATCAAGCAAATCTTTTCATGTGACCTGAGACTCTTTTCAAGAATTGAGAAATAGATGCATACCTGGACTCACAATGGACATAGCCTTAAGGGAAAAAAACTGTATAAAAACCAGAGACTGGAACTGATCAGGTGTGGTAGAGGTCGGATAGTACTCTTGTGCTGTCGCTCTGTCCACCCAGCATTCGATCGATGTTGTTTCCTTTTTATTGTGGCTTTTATTTCGGTGTTGAAATTGTGTTTAATAAATTTTGTTATTTTATTTTGAATTGGCCTCTAACCATTTATAACAGAAGGGATCCCTGCTCCGTGAGCGGAGCAATTTCTGATGGGCTGTTTCCCTGAAGCTTGGTGCTCAGATTCACTTACTTCCTTCACTGCTTCCCGACTGGGAACCAGAAACGTTAATTTTCCTGGAAGATGCTGATCGCCAGTGTTCTTCCCAAAGTTCCACTCAGAACACCATTTTTGAATTCACGTTTGTTTTGGATCTTCATTTTACCTTTGTTAAGAGGGGACATGTCCTACACCTGGTCATTTTCTTTGTACTTCAAGTCATAATGTCAAGATGCAAATTACTGTGCGGTATGGAGCAGACAAAATTCTGTGCTAATTCTCCATCCTTTCTGTTGCAAAGGTCTCTTTTTATTTTCCAGTCTCTTTGCTGCCTTTACTTCCCTTGTCTGACCTGTTTCTATGAGAGCTTTTACCCTTCTGCTGGGTTCCCTCTCCTTCCACAAAGTCTTTGTTAGTTGCTTTTCTGTAACCTTTCTGCATGTTGCTGGACACCATCCATTTCCATCCATGCATTCTCTCTCAAGCCAAACATTTACTACCCTGTTCTGTGCCATCTTTATTAGTTATGATATAATCTAGTACTTCATTATAAGAGCGATTAATTTGTTTTCTGTGTAATCTAGACCAGACCTTGGGAAAAAATGCAGTAAGTGTTAATAATAACTGTAATGTGTAGCAGATTACCATCCCTGGCACACAATGGTCTCAGTTAAATAGAACCACACAAGTATGGAATGGCTGAATCTGGATGGGCCTCTGGAGATTCTCCAGTCCAAGCCCCACATTAAGCAGACCCGTGTCTGGTTTTTGTGAGGGCTTCTGCAGTACTGGAGTTTGCAAAACAGTTCTGATCACAGTTTTCTGAGAGCTACAGTACAATGTCAGTTAGTTTTGATCTAAAAGGGTACACTGAAGTATCCTTTAGTTTAGCTGACTTGGGAGCTAGAGCAAAGATTATCTGCAAATAAAATGAATAGAACTGAATAATGCTATTGAACTAAGAAGTTCAGGGAAATTTGGTGATGCATAATGAGATAATGCTTTGTGATGATGCATAATAAGATAATGCAGAAAAAAATATAGCAAATTACAGTAGGCAAAAAGAAATCTCTTCTGTCAACTTGGGATTCAACTCTGGAAGAATTTCTGAGAAACTTCAGTAGTTTAACACAAATGCAATCTTAAAATACTTTTTATTAGGAACCTCATTTTAAACAACACTATGCACACACTGGAGTTAGGAAGATCTTTTCCATATTCATGTGAGTAATAACTTGATGTTTGCTTAAATATATATTTAGAAAGAACATTTAATACCTCTGCAGCTAACACCTTTCCTGCACATTGAAAGGAGTATTTGGATTGTTCTGTAACAGTTGCATAACGAATCCTTCCGTAGGCCTTGCAGGAATGCCCTGGGACTGCAACTGTCCTTTGGTGGCAGGTGTGACCAGCATGTGAGACAGTGCCAGGTGGGCACTGAGAACAGGCAAAGCCATTGACCCCATCACTAAATACTTCAGCCTCAACAATGTGAGCACCTCACAGATGTAACTGGTGATCGAGAGGCTTTGCAACACCCATCACTTCCCCAAACCCAGCCCACTGGCTGCACCTCTGATCTGTGATATCAGCCAGGAACATCACAAATGATAGCGGGGACAGAGTCTGGTTGGCAAATGTCCCACAGGGGAAAGTGTTGATTTATCACAGGAAGAGAGTATGGAAATAAAAGCAAAATATCTGGGTATTGTCTATTTCCAGTCCATCTGTTGATAGTGGTTAGGAGATCTCTGGGAACTGTCCTGCGTCACCTTGGTCAGTTAGTCCTGACACCCACGGTTTATTCACACATAAATATCTGAGCCTTCACAATGTTATAAAAATAAGGAGCTTGATTTGGGGGTGAAACAATTAATTGGACAATAAGTTCAATGACATGGACTATTACTGTATTATCAAAAGGACAACAGAAAAACATTGTAAAATTTTAGTAAACCTTTCATTTCAAAAACAAGTGGGAGGATAGTGACTAAATGGTTAGTTTTAAGCTGTACAGGAAAAGGATGCTTGACCCCAGATTACAGGCTTAAGCAACATCATTTCTAACATCAAAATTATCCCCTTGCTATTTTGGAGTGAGTAACTCACCTTAATTTGGTTTTCCTTCCGTTCTTCCTCTTCCTTGAGCCATTTTCTCTAAGACCCTACCTTTATCAGGATAAAAATGTGTCACCCACAACATCTTGGGAAAAGGCTTAAAGGTGCCCTGTGGTAGTTGTACACTGAGAGGACAAGGAAACTGATGTTAGGTGCAACAGGTGCAGGCAGGAAATGGGGGACTGTGTTCTGCAACTTTACATCCTGTAGCTGGGAACCTCAAGCATTTTTGACAGCTGGGTCTCCATGGAAATAAGTACAAAAAGACTCCAGCTATTTTAAGAACTTTAAAATAAAGGATGCCGGAAGGTTGTGGATAGATAATACATCTGGGGGAAATCAGTACATTTTTGGACAATTCATATCCTTCAGTTCATGCCTTTTGCTCATACTGCCTCTACCAACTTAACTGGACAACAGCAGAGGGGACAGAGAAATGTGCCTAGTTTGGCAAGAGGGTCTCAGGCCTCTCAGAGAAAGTAGCAGCTTGTGTTCCACTCTGCTTTCATGTGGTTCAAGACACAGGCAGTAAAACCAGTAGATATATCTTAGAGGCCTTGTGACAGAAATTAAAAATTAAATAAACAGAAGCACCAGACTTATTTGTTAAATTCAGTTTTCTGATATCCACATCTGCCAAGCTCCCACAGCTGTTGTTACCACTTCTACCATCCCAAGTCACACCCAGTCTGGCCACAGAGACAAGTACTGTGTAGTGTCTCACCACCTGTCCCACTTCTCCATTCTGTGTCTAAGCTGTTCACCTGAGAAGACTCTCATCCAGAGAGGCTTCAGAAAGCTCTTTACAGAGCCTTCTTTTGAACACTGTCGACTTGCACAAAGCCTGTTGGCATTTGCCACCATTCCATCAGACTGTCTTTGGAACCCCAAGTGGGTAGGCAATCCATTTTTAGCATAGGAACAGGAATGGGGTTTTTTTCTGCTGGAAGCTTGGAAGAGAGCTGCTTTTCTTCCCCAGCAACATGCCTTTCTAAAGGCCAAATTAAGTACCTGGATGTATTTTTTATGCCTTAGCAAGTCCAGTGTTCTGATCGTCTGCAAATCTGTGCACAATTTAAGCAACATTCCCAATTAGGAGAACATTTACACAGAAAGCTATATTTGTTTTATATCCAGCTTTTAGTTTTTAAACTTTGGGGAATATATTTTTTACAGTTTAGGGAGTCAGGGATAAAACAAAAAAACCTGAGCTTGTCTAATTGTTGAGAATTTTTTTTTTCTCGAAAGTTTGTCCCATTTCCATCTCCACACACAGAAGAACACAGCCCAGAATTACTGGAAACTGATCTAACTCTCCTTGTGGGACAGAAGGCTCACCTGCTCCAGGGAGGTTTTACGTGGTGGCCACACAAGTTCTGCTACTTGGAAAAGTGAAATGCTCCCCAGGGCCAGGGAAATACCATGGCTATGAATTATGGCAGTTACACAGAGAGGGTTCTGGTGAATAAAGCAAGAGGAATGTGAGCTCATGGTCTCTCTTGCTGATTTGTAGGTTGGAGAGCCAGGTGCTTAAGTAATGATGCCTTGAAACTCCAACCTGCATGGCACAAAATCATCTCTTCTTGAAAGGTTTCTACCTACAGTTTGTCCTCTTCCACCCATTCTCACAAGCCTGTGCTTGGCCTCTTCTCCTCCAGTAAAATTACTGTACCTTTTCTACACTCACACAATTAGTAACTGTACCTTTAACAGGTCCTGTAGTTTTCAAATCAGCTGTATCCACAAAAGGTCTGTGCAGACAGACGGATGCATTCTCAGCCGTCCTTGTCATGTCTTCCCTGCTCTCCTTGGTGCCTTCGGTGTTTTCTCTGGGCAGCGACTACTGTCACTGAGCAAGCTGGTGTAACAGCCACCTAAAGCTGAATCATGTGACAGGCAGTTCTGAATTCTCAATAAAGAATACCAGAAAGGGGACTATTTTATTATTTTTTAAGTAATCAACATGGAAACAATAGCAGTGATTAAGTCTCAACAGGCTTAGCCTTAGTAACCACAGCATTAATACTTAACACAAATATAACAGAAATGACAAGTATGTTAACATTATTCATTCTCAGTCAATGAACAAAAGTGTACAGTAAGGTCAGCATTAATCTATTAAGAATGCTCCAGAACCAGCTGGCCAGTGTACTCCAAAGCAGAGTGCTTGCTGCCAGGCAGGCTGGGGTGCTGCTGCCTGCCCCTCCAGGCAGCTGCACTGCTGGGCTGCCATGGGCCCTTCCTCTTCCCCAGTTTCTGCCTGTGGTTCTGGTGTTTCCCTCTGTTGGGATATCAAAGCAGGGTCTGCTTGAAGGAAAAGGAGCCACAGTGCCACGGGCCGGCCCTCACTTGATGTGTCCCCTGGGTGGTGCAGGGATGCAGCCCAGAGCTCCAGGCAAGGCTGGCTCAGAGAGTGTGTGACCTGCATCACTATCTGCTGTTCAGACTCTTCCCACCCTCCCTGACTTCCTTGCTCCATGGATAGGACATGCTTTTGGAGCTGTACCACTTTTAAGATGCTGTCTTTTACATACCACTCTTTAATAGGAAAACTGTGACACAAAATAAAAATCTTGCTTTTGTAGGAAGGGGGTTCTTTCAATGCACTCCTTCTGTCTCCTTGTCCTTGTACCGTACCATCCTCCTTTCCTAAACATTTACTAATGCATGTACTTGGCCACCCACCTTTTAATGGAAGTACCAAAGTGACACTCAATAACTTGCATTTGATATTGTGGTCCTGGCCCCTCTTGGTCTGAGCAACATAGGATAAACTTCTCAGCTAGAACATTTTCATAATCACAGAGAGGGCTACGCCCTCAAAAATAAAATTCCTCAGTCTTTTTTTTAGAACCAGACTAGAGGACATCAGTGTGAACAAAGCAGTAGTCTCCATCGTTCTTCCCATTGGGATTCCTCCTAGGATACCACCAGCTGCTGTGTCATGTTCACTGTAGAGACAAGAGAAGACATCAGCTTGTATATTGTCAATTCTACAAGTTTTGATGGAGATGGAAAAGAAAAAATCTCACAGCCTGCTCAAGTGGGCTTTTTCTCCCAGATGCACTTACTAAGGCTTCCCCTACTCCTTCTCATACAGCTCTTATGTTCTGTTGAAAAAAACCCCCAAAACCAACACAAAACCAAATGAAACAACAACAAATAAACCCACCAGCCTAAGAAAGTATGTATCTGATTATTTCTGTAGAGGGTTCAGTAATGGTTTTGGACACACTATTCTAAGTTCTACGTGTTTACCACTAACTACTAACTACTTTTAATCATCTTTTTCCTACTTACAGCAAAGCAAATCCATTGCCCAATACTACAGATTTGCACTATCAGGCCAGCACTGGCCTGATTGCTTTCAGGAACAGTACAGTATACCTAAAACAAGACATAGCAAGGTACTATTTGCATTCCTCTTGCAGTCCAGCAGAAGGTAAAAATTCCTGCAAAGCTAAAGCCATGGTTTCACAACACAACATCCTCTGCAGCAATACTGCTTTAGGATATTCCTTGGCACCCCCTGCTCTGCAAGCCCTGTAGGTTTGTGGGATAGCACTGAGCTTGGATAGGAACTATGGAGTGAGGACTTGGGGACTAAGCCAATACTACTCCAGTCACAGTGACACCACAGCCCAAGACAACTTCCAGCCCACTTCACTGCCCCGAGTAACGCACCGGTGTAGTTGTCCTGCCGACCGGGCCCTCCTCCATGCGGTGCTTCCCGGAGAGCGGCAGCTCTGAACTGTCACGATAGTCACGGCCCTTGGAGTTCTGCATGTCCAGCACTGCCCGGCTCTTGGAGGGAAGGGGTGGCTTGTTTTGCTGTCCCTGGATGCTCAGGCTGACTTCAGCCCTTGATGGCTTCACGAGTTTTTTGAGAGGTGCTGAGTTTTCCAATGGTGTTGTCATCTTTGGTTTGCCTTGACTCTTTTCCCCTGTATTCTTTTCGTCCAGTTGGCAGGGGGAAGTGTAGGACCGGAACAGCTGTGTGGGCACCAGGAAAGGTGGCGATGGCTGTTTGCCAGAGGTCTTGCTGCACTCAGGCTCCTGTGGCTTTGTGAGATGACAGCTCTGCTCAGGCAGTGGTGGCTGCTCTTTCCGCAAGGCCTTGGGATATTCCTGCTCCTTCTTGGGGGCCACCTTGCCCTTGGAGCCCATGGAGCCATACAGTGGGTTCTCGAACATCTCTGGCCTTTGCTGCCCCTCCTCCTGCAGCACAGGCTCTGCTGTGGATTTCCCCATGTCAGGTGGCCTACAGTCATGGAAGTAGGGTGAAAAGGAGACTTGTGAAGAGCAGGCAAGAGAGTCACTGACTGATTTAGAGAGGACATGAATAGTGTGAGCAAATTAAACTGACTGCCTAAAGGGGCAACAGGAAAACAATTAAACTCAGTGAGAGAGAGCAGAAGAGTACATTGTTTTTACTTTGTTTAATCATTAGTAACATGACAGCAGAGAGCAGATATGGATTGCATTGTGTAATCCCCCTGCTAGGTTACAGTCCTGTCAAAGTGATGTTTGGCCTCTTTTTAAGCACAGATAAACTACCGAGCCAAACTGTGCCAGGTCCTTTGATGACTCCGCGACACACACAAATCTGAAATTGAATATTAATAATAAATGTCAGATCTGGCAGAAAGGATGGAAATGGTTGTCAAGAGGTTTAAAATAAGAGCTCATATCACACTGTGGCATTTTACAACAAGGTCAATCTCCTCTTGCTACCAATGCAGCATGGTATTCCTAAGGAAGTGATAAATTTCCTTAATGCACCCAAATGCACAGTGTAAGACTAATAACTCTGCTGTAGGGTGAGACAATCCATGTGCATTCCCAACAGACCTCTTTGAGCTGCAGCTCAGCTTGGAATAACAGGACAGCTGTACAATGGGACAGAGCAGGTCCTGTGGGTTTGGGTCACTCAACCTGATTTGGCCAGGCTTTCATCTTCAAGGTACCTAAAAATCAGCCATATCACTGAGCAGAGTGGAATAGAGGTGAGTGGCACATGTTCTTTGGGTGTCTTCAAATGAGTAGTGTTCCTTGTCTCAAGCTCTTCTCTGGCAGTCAGTGCATGCGGGAGCAGAGAGCTAAGTGATGATGGAGCAACTCTGGGTACAGAACAGACCCAAGAAGTGCTGGCAGCTCTGACTACTTCCAGTTTTGACTTCCAGAGTGCCACACCCATTTACTAGGGAGCTCCAGCCCTGCTCAGAGAGCAGCTGTCTCTTGGCTGTGAAGAGGTCTGCAACAAGGACACAGATTGCACACATGCACTAGGGTGAAGTAGCCTCATCACCTCACTAAGCTGGGAAGGGATGGGATATTTTCATTTGCCAGATGGAAATTCTGCATCAAGGCTTGTGGTAGAGGCAGTACATGGAATCTAGCTTCTGCAGCAAGCTGGACATTTGCATAGTGCCAGTAGAAATTCAGTGAAAGTACTTCATGTACAACACATGAAGGACCTCTCCTTCCCATCCAGGGGAAGGATCTGAGCCACACTCCTCCCTTTTCTTCTTCGTTATTACAGTCAACTTTGTAAACTTCTCCTTCTCCTGGTGAGAATTAAACCTACATATATCAGGCTGAGACAACTGAAGTTGTTCAGTCTGGAGAAGACTCCAAGGAGACTTCACTGCAGCCTTCCAGTGCCTAAAGGGGACTTACACAAAGGAGGGAGAGTGCAGATAGTGACAGGACAAGGGGGAAGTTTTAAAATAGAAGAGGAGAGATTTAGGTTAGATGTCAGGAAGAAGAGTGCTGAGGCCCTGGCACAGGGAAGCTGTGGCTGCCCCATCCCTGGAAGTGTCCCAGGCCAGGTTGGATGGGGCTTAGAGCACCCTGGGATAGTGGAAAGTGCCCCTGCCCATGATAGGGGGTGGAATGAGATGAGCTTTAAGGTCCATTCCAGTCCAAACCATTCTATGATTCTAAGATTCCATTATTTAATTGTAAGTTTAACTCATTATCTTTGGCTTTCCTTTCACAAAAGTCTGAGGAACTGCTACAATAATTTTCTTTGAGTATGAGATGTCTGTACTTGTGACCTTCACTTATCTTTCTAATTCTAGAGATAAAATATGTAAAGAATATATTGCACCTTGAACTCTAAGCAGATAATGAAACAGTGACTGTGCAGAATGACAGGAGAGAGGGGCCCAAGCCTCAGTGCAAAACTCAGATACTCACTGGTACTCTTGACTCCAACCATAAATGCTTCTGTTTGCTGTAGGTTGGAGGGATGGCTTTGGAGATAGAGGTGACAAGGAGGGTGATGTAGAGGATGACTGATTCTGCCCCATTAGGGAGGTGTTCTCTTTGGACTGCTGCTCATAGCTCCAGAGGGAAGGTGCCTGCTCTGATGAAGCTGTCTGCTTAAGCTGGCAGATTGCAGAGGGTTGCTGAGAGAAGGCAGACATGCCCAGGTAGTTGGGGTTGCTGATGTCTGTGGGGGTGGAGCTGCTCAAGAGAAGAAATATTGTTATGGAGGTACATGCACAAATACATTTGGGTTTTTTTGTCTCCCTGCCAGCTACAAAGGAGTTAGTGCCCTCTGACTGCTTAGCTTCAATACCACCTACTTTTTTTAACTTTTTTTTGTCACTATTGCTTCAGAATCAGTGAATAAGTGGGGTTCCTGTTGGTGCCTCACTCCCCTTGGTCACTGGAGAGGAAGCAGCTGTGTCAAGACCACCTCCTCCACCCCCAAAATAGTTCCTGTGGCTGTGGCAGATGCTTCCCTTTCCAGGCTGCAGAGAGCACTCAGCTTCTCAGCCCATACAGCGGCTGTCATGGGTTTCTGGTCCCAGACAGAAGCTGCACGCAAGGAAAAGCCCCAGTGAAAACAGGCAAGAGGACAGCCTTACCCACTCATCCTATGACTTTTGGAAAGGAAAAGCCAGGTAGTTTGAGCATAGCTTCCCACCCTAAGCTGGCAGAGGTAAGGTGGCAAGGTTACCGTAAGATATCCTCCTTTCCCAAGCTGTCTGGAGAAGGGACAGCACTCCCCCAGTAGCGAGCAACAGCTGCTGCTTCTCTGGCCATCAGATGAGTAGATTTTGACTTTCTGTTGGAAATAAAAGGGCCTTTTTTAAGTGGGTGCGGGGACCCAGTCTGGCTAATGCATTCTCAGCTTTTGAAGCTTTGGGCACAGGAGCATTGACCAGTCCTGACCAGAGAGCCACAAAGTAGCTTCCCAGTGCTCAGCGCACCTGCTGATGCTGCTCTCACAGCAAGCCCAACTTTGCATTTATGGTGCTAACCAGTTCCATTCCTGGAACTGACTTACCCACTTGCCCTTTACCTGTTAGTCTGATCCCAATCTTTGTTAGGCTCTACATTGCTGATATTCTTTGGTTTCTGGCCAGTGATTTCATCACGTTCAATCTTGACAAAATCTGAAGGAAAGAAGGGGCACACATATCTCCAGAGTCTGTCTGCTCAAGTTTTCTGTGTTCCTGTGTTCATTAAGGCATCTCTCTTTGTCCATCAGAATGATGGGTAGTTTTAAACTGTTGTTGCTGTTATGTTTTCAACTGCCCACTAATACATGTCATGTCTTGTTGACAGGGGAAGAAATGTGTATCTTGAAATACAAAGGTCACCAAACCCAAAGGACCCACCAAACAGCCACATACAGTCATTTTATCATTGAGAATAATTGTAAATGTCATGAATAATTGTAAATGGTCGCTTCTGTACTCTGTATGAGAACAACAGATAGCAAGGTGAAAAAAGCAAAGTTTGTGATCGTCTAGCTAAGGACTGCTCATTGAGAGCCTAACATACTCTTTGCTCCCCAGGATGACTGGAGCAGGGAGAGCTTGGCATGGAGTGTGTCATGTCACAAGTGGAAGTAAGGTATCCCCATTTGATAAAAACAGTGCTGGTGACAGACAGGGGGCTCTCTCAGTCTGCTGAATTTACTTGAATGATGAAAAACCCCAAGGAATCCAATGTTCTGACTTCCTGAAAGAGTACAGGTATGCTCCTGAGAGCTAACCATACTCACACCTCCTTGCACTCAGCATCAAAAGCATTCTCTGTGACTAAAGGCACTGCAGAGATAATTTTCAATTCCTTGACAGTTATCAGAAATCTTTTGAGGTGAGCATTCTCTAGTGTGAGCATTGCAAAGATGATGACGTTCCTTACCATACAGTTTCTCTCTCTGTTTTCCTTGTGATGTTTGTAACTTGATTTCACCTTGGAAGATCCCCGTTTTCTCTCCATGGTGTGTCAGCACAGTATGGATAGGAGCTAAGGATTCTGTTGCCTCCATTCGCAAGGCAATGCAGCCTTCCCCTAAAAGACAACAGGAAGACAATGAGGCTGGGACTGAGAAACTAAGCACTGAAATATTTTGTGTCATCTACTACCAATGTACTGACAGGTCTGTGATTACTGGAGAGAATCTTTGGATCACCATAAGGAGCATAATATCTCCTGAGAAATCAGGGGCACTTACTTCACTTCATGTATGTGTGAAGGGTTTGGGCATCAAAGATACCTGTGGGTACCTTCAGGGTTCTGAGCTTCCACTCCTGGTAAGGAAAACATGAGCCTATGGCTGCTATTCTGTTAATGAGATTTAGGCAAAGAGCCTTCTGTGGACAAGGACTGCAGTCTCTGGCTGATGAGAATCTGGGAGCCACAAGCACAGCCAAATACTTTTCTGTAGCCAGGAGAAATGCCTCAAGTAAGTGCAAGTGAAACAGGATTTGTATGTTCTGAATAAACACATTTAAACATGCTGACTCCTGATTTAGTTCCTGTAAAGGACTTTCTTTTTAAGCCACTGCTCTTTCAGAGTTGGTAAAGCTCACACAGGTTGTTGCTTTGAGTGCATATTCCTCTAATCATAATTACTTCACAAAATATTGCTCACAGTGTGTTTTTGTGTACGTTGAGTTCTAATCCATAGATATTCAGTCTATAGGAGTTACTTCTGTTCTCTCCCACTCTTTCAGAGGTTTGGAAGAATCTAAGTAGATTTTGACTCATCCAGAACTTCAGAGCTAAGCACTTACCATAAGATTCATCACTGTCTGATGACTTAATGCTGATCAGGATATGTTGATCCAGTAGGTATTCTGGGTCTGAAATAATTGGAGTCAGCTGCAAAGACAAGTTAAGGTGGGTCAATACAACACATGGTTGACAGGAGCACACTTCTCCCTGGGACTCAGTCCTAAATGAGGAAAACTCTGCTGGATAGACCCATGAGGGTATCATGTCACCTCCAGGATCAGCCTCTGATAATATCTGGATATCTGTGGTAGAAGGCTGCACTCTTTGAGTCCCAGCACAGCAAATGGAATGCTGCAAATCTGACACTCATGGGCTGAGCTGCAGTTTTCTCCTGTAGTCCAGGACTGAAAATTACCTAAGGAGGAAGGCATCTGGACTCTGATTACAGTCTATTCCCAAAAATCTATCTTACTGTTGCTGTAATCATTTACTGTAGAGCCTTTCCCTAGTATAAGGCACTCTTTCCAAAGTCAGCACTTCTTCTGGGCTGTTTAGAAGGGTATTGACATGCACATTTGCTCCAAATCCAAGAGCTCCTGTAGTTCTTTCAACTCCCACCATGCCAAGAAATTAAGAACAGCTCAGATCTCAAGGACAGGACTTGAGTCTGACACTGACACACAGAACATTACTTCTGGCCACTGATACTCTTTTTAACACAGGTAGAAAATATTAAATCAACTTTTCTAAAATATACCAAGTGAAAGTTTTGTCTGACCAGGCAAAGAAACTCCAGGGCAGAGTTACTCTTTAAGATGTTTTATTTTCCATTTAAAACTGAAAAAAAGTGGGCCTGCTCAAACCAGCATTATGTTCACTAAAAAAGTGAGAAGAAAATCACGGTCCTGAATGGCATAATCACGCCAGCAAAATGATAAGCATGTAAGTACACTGACATTAAAGTCCTTTCCTGCTTACAACATAATCTGTTTAGCCTAAGCCCATCCTGCATTCTTACAGTCCCTTTGAGTGTGAACAAGACCACAACAAAGTTCCTGAAAATAGTATTTATGAAAGTAAAAGACCTAACATTGCTTATGGGATGAAAGTGGAAGCTTCTCTTCCATATGAATATGGAGGTGTAGTTTACCTTTGGAAGTGCCTCGACAAACTTTACCACAAGCTCCCCTTCATTTCCATCCTCGTTTTCTCCTTCCTGGCTCTTTACAAAGCCTGCAAAGGGACAAGAAAGGAGTTTAGCAGGAGAGAGACTGTAGCAAGAACTGGGCTACAAATCCTCTTCACTATGTCTCCAAAAAGCCTACAATTATTTTCCTACTTGGACACAAATTTTAAAAGTATTAAGAAGCTTAAAGTCTGAGCTTTGGATAAATTTTTACACGGTAAATTTGCAAGTGGTTTTGCTAGAGCATTGTTAAATGGTTTTATTTTGCAGTTAAACTTGGCACTGAGGAGCTCAGTGCATACATGGACCAGAGGATAAGAACATGACAGCTCTTCCTACGCCACTCAAGACAGCATACTTTTGAAATTCTAATTTAAGATTCGTAATACACTGTTTCCATAGAAATTTATGCAAATTTTGATACAGCCAAAAAATAATCTTTTATGGAACTGTCTTTGACACAGCTCTCTGACATGCGATAATGTGATGAAGCATCCACCAAAGGCTTGCTGTCCCACTTACAAGAGCAGTTCTGTGATGGGAAATTGCTTTAAAAAACTCACAGCAAGGACATGTAGGCTTGTGTTACATAAACAGCTGAGACTCAGCCCCACAGCATGGGCACAGGCAGTGAAATCTGCAGTGCTGTGGGGTACACAGTCCCACTTACAAAGTCACATCACTAGCATTCATTTCCCTTTTAGTTTATCCTCTGACTTATTCTTTGTTAAACCAGGTTAATTCAATTATTTAAAATTATTTTTGTTAGCATAATGCAGATGCTTTATTTTGAAATCACCTGATCATTTGTAGCAGGCACAATTAGAAATTTATTCAATCATGTCTTTGTTATGTACGCATTATCTGTGTAATAAGCAAGAACAATACATGTTTCCCATGAAGAAAGAAATTATCAGATTGACAAACAAGGTGGAAAAACTGTTGGAAGGCTACATGTCTAAGCATGGATTACAGCTACCTTGGCTGTGAGATTTGGATTGTATTGCTGACAGTATAGAATGTTTTGCAAACTACAGCAAATCTTTAGGATATCCATTTTCTTTTTTTGCATTGGAACCAATAATCCACATAGCTATTTCTTTAAATCAAAGCAAGAAGAATGAGAACTAATCCAAACATGCAGAAAACTTTGACAGAAACAACAAAGATGGGCAAACCCATACTTTCTAAGCAGCTCGAGTGAAACTCAATGTAGAACTTGGTCTGGGACTTGGTCTTCAGAGTAGCATAGCAGTGCAGGAACTCTATCTCCCCTTGGGAATCTGTATATTTGGAGTCTAGGAAAGAGGAAGGGAAAATATTGTCACTTTCAGCAGGAGATATAGAGAGGGCATTTTTGAATGGACTCTTAAAGAATCAGCTTTTTCTCTCAGAATATACAAAGCACTATATTCTGCATCCAAGGTGAATATGCCACACGTGCACCCAACCTGACTGACCATTCTTGGAAACAAACTGTGAGGTGACTCCCACTTCAAAGGTGGCAAACACAGGACTGTGGTCACTTGTCATGATATCAGTAGTGCAGCCTGCCAATGAGAAAGGGAGGATGGTTACTGCCCTGCTCCGGGGAGGTCACTGTCAAAGAAATATTATTCAGTAATTTTCCAGAAAACATAACAGTCTCTCTGGTAACTGTCTCTAGTCAAAAGTGTTTCTCTACATAAACTCATGTCAGTACACAGAAAGATTTGTTTAAGGGACACCATTTTACTGTATTGTTTTGTAGATGACTGTCAGTGCTAGATTCCTCCAGTACAAAAAGCCTTTACAGGCTTTCTGGTTACCTCTGCAACATGCATAGCTAATTATAGCTATACTATGGCAGGAAAATCACACAAGAATACACTGGTGCTACTTCAGTGCTACAAAGCAACTCTTGGCCCAAGATTAACAGTGGTTGAGCAAGGCCTGATTGGATCTAAGCACACACTGAGTTCCAGCAAACCCAGTCATTCCAGACTTGCCTATTCAACCCCAGACCTCAGCATCATGGGCTCTGTGATCAGATCAGCCTGCCTTATTCCTGAGAGACTCTCACAACCCTGCTCCCAATCCATGCATAAGAAACCATGAACAACATACCCAGATGCTCAGTCCTACATATAGTCAATGACATTTCAGGAACTGGTATTTAAGTCTTTTTTTAAACAGATTTTGTGGGCTTTTTCTCTTCCCTGCACTGCACTTCAGTGATGCTTCTCAGCAGGAAAGGGACACAGTTCTTCAGGAATATGATTTGATACGAGAGATGTGTTTGCAGCTCCAGTCTCTGCAGACTGGACTGTGTACACAGGGTCTGTCCTGCTGGCACTCACTGTCAGGAGTTCCTGTAGTGACTGCAAAGGAAAAGTGGTGGTTGCTGCCAAGAAATAACTGGTGTAAAGTGATCTCACTGCATGGCCTAAAGTTGGACAGCTGCAACTGTCCAGGTGGTGTTCTGCATATAAAAGAATTACAGAATGAATTCCCAATCCTGTAAGGTTACAGGCAGAGAGATTTTGGCTCCCCTCTGCCTGGTTTAACATCAGGTCCCTCTGTGCTGAGTGCCTGGCAGTGCAGGGAGATCCTACAGACTTTGTTCTGAGTCATTTCCGTTTCAGACTGGTTGCCTTGTTATCAACAATCTGTTCTCCACCCACCATAAGACTGACACACAACGTGCACCATGGGGTAGGATTTCCAGAGCACTCGATCACACCAGGATGGCAAATTGTACTTCATCTGCAAACCAAAGGAGAAGTAATGTTAACAAGAATGGAAAGGGCCAGTTCACAAAAGAACAGGAAATTCATTCACCAAAGCACCATATATTTGTCAAGACTTTTTGTTTGTATTGGCTCCTTTCAAAACACTACAAGGGCAGAAAACACCGAGATTGGTTTAGATCACTTTCTTCTGCAGGAGTTGCTGTCACAGCTCTGCCATATACCTCTGAAGGGAAATCAGTTTTCACCTACCCCTGTAGCTTTTTGCTTGGTATAAGCATACTTCTCCCGGGTGCCTCTCTCAAAGCGGTAGGTTGGCGCAAAAGTAATCTCCTCTTCCTCTAAAACAGGGAAAGAGCTCTGTTACAGCTTGGCCATTAGGAACCCTCACCTGGGCAAGAGAGCCACTGCCCTGTACACCCTGCCCCATGCTGGGGCTGGCAGAGAAAGCTGATGGATGTAGCAGAGGAACCTGCCAGCCAGTGCAGGTTCTCACCGAACTGCAGGAACACCTTTTGGTCTCGTCTCTCGAGGAGAAGCTGGTCGAAAGCCAGCAGCTCCGGATACTGCTGCTGCCTGATCTTCTGGATAATATTCTCTGCTTCCTGCCAACAGGGAAACAGCAGAGCTGCAGATGATGCAAAACCTTCTTATAAATACTCCCTTCATGGGTAAACTGGTGAGTGCTCCTGAACTGTTTGACACAGCTGTAGCCCATGCCACTTCCCCACCCTTCCCTTCACTGAAAAGCAGAACATTTGTCTATCGAAACAGGTATTGAAAAGCCCACACATCCCTCACACAAGAACACACACACTGACAACCACATGCACATCAAAACCAAGCTTAGTGTTTTCTCCCACGTACTGAAACCTATCCAGTATTTATGATGGCTCGCCTGTTGCTGAAGGCCTGTTTGAGCCATTCCAAGCTCATCAACCAGAGCAGAAGGGCAATCTCTGGATTGAGCCATTCAGGGACAGATGCTTGTTCACAGTGGGAAGGAAAGTTGGGAGGTTTGGGGAACCAAGGCTGCCTGAAGCAGTAAAATGTGCCAGATGGCATCCCTGGGTCCACTAATCCTTGAAGAGGGCAAAAGGAATTTCCTCACTCTCCTTCAACTGGGGCCACACTCACACCCTGGGGATCCCTTCTGTCTCCCCTCTTTTTTGCCATGTTGCTCAATGACTGGAAGAAGAAAGCACTCCTATAGCAACAGAGTGTGCTGTCCCTGCAGGGCTTCCCGCAGTGTCCCGCACCATTGGGGGCTGTTCCACACGGTAGTTCAAGTCTCCCAGCCAGAAAAGATGAGTAAAGCGATGAGTGATGTTAAATGGACTCAGTTTCTTGTCTCCCAGTGTCAGGAAGCGCAGGATGTTCATGTAGTTCTGGTTGCGTCTGTCAAGACAAGAAACATCTGCCTGACATCCTAAATTGCCATGTAATTTCCAAATGCCTGGGATGGCAGAAGCTGCAGCTATACCCAGCGGGAGCTGGTCCGACTCAGTAGTTACAGAGGAGCAGATCAGAAACTGAGAACTTGCCACCCCAGCAGACAGGCCCAGTGAATGTGCTCCTGAGGCCACTTCTGCTGCCTTCTGGGGCTGTGCTTTTCTGAGCTACATGTCCTAGAAACCCAGCATTAGGTTGTTTCCCTCAGATTTCAGTAGTAAACACATAACTAGATTTTGGCAGCTCTTCCAGGCCCTGAGGAACCCTTCCACAGAAGCTAACTTCATCAGTAGCAAAGACCCTGTGCAGAAATCCCACATCATCTGTTTCCTGAACTGGGAAAGATGACAAGGCCAAACTCCTCATTTCAAGTCCTCTTCCCTTTCAAAACTACTCCTTCCTACTGCTCCAGCTCCTCCCAGTGTGGGCACTGATCTCCCAGTAGTGTAAAGGATCTTTGCCTTCCAGTCCTGTGCTGACCAGAACCTGCCTAATCCATGAACACTTATTTCACAGCTGGGTATAGAGAATTAGTCACTGCAGGGATATTCCTGTTCTACACCTCCCTCCTGGTATTCCTGAGGGATTTTTCTCAGCTGTGTCCTAGGGCTCACAGCACTGCCTACAGTCAGGAGGAAGACAGTCCCCTTCAGCACATTATTTTGGGATGGGAAAAGCCTTCCCACATTTCTCCAAAACACTGTAGATCATGGAACTGTTTTCCTCATGCAGTAGGTTTTCATGACAGGTCATGCAAGTGTTATGTGAGACTTTTACACTTGGCTCTGAAATAATTTTGCCATCCATTTCCTCTGCACCCATATGGTATGCCCACATAGCAGAAGTCGCTTGTTTAAATGCCCTCCCAGGAGACCTTAATTTTTTTTTTTTTCCTCATAAGGAAAACATGTTTGTGCCTGTCTGGTGGGCTGTCCTTCCAAAAATGGCCCAGAGAATTTCACCCTGGCTCAACAGCCATTTTTGAGAGGGGAGAATGTATCTTACCTGTGTTTCTTTTCACTTCCTGAAGTCAAATGGCTGTTAACAAACCCAAAGGAAGTTCCATTAAACATGAATGACACCCCCACTGCTCCTTTATTACCTGGCAAAAGGGAGACCAAAAATGACAAAAAATTAATCCACCTACAGGCTGAGTTTAGCAAAGATAATAAAGCACCTAGCACATGTGAAGTGGAGGATGGAAAAGAGAAATCGACTTAATCAGCAGAGAAAAAAATTAGTGCATACAGTACAGATTGTGGGAACAAATTTTTAAGGGTGTTAAAAAATTAGTTGAAGGGAGAGAAGTGCAACTTCCTCGTGAAACCCAAGAAAGAGCAATCCAATAGCCAGTCAAAAGTGTTTGCTGGGTATATAAATATATATATGTATGTATCTATATATATGTGTGCTAAGTATACACACAAATAGATTTCCTCTCTTACAGGGTAAAATACAATCAGTGCTAGTGGGATATGACTTTAGTTGCCCAAGGAGTGTTGTAGAAGAGCTGTTCCATGTGGGCTGAGCAGATCGCAGCTGTCTGGGCAGGACCTGCCTGTGCCTCACCCAGCGTGTTGGCGATGCCTGTCTTCACGTTGGCTGTGCAGATGTGGCTGATGCGGTTCTCATGTTCTGGCTTGGCCAGGACAACGATCCTGATGTTCCAGAGGGTATGGATGGCTATCTGCAGTAATGGGAAGGGTAGAGGTTATATTTCTGTAGATACCTGCCAAGCTGCTCTGTGGCTGCAGCCTTCCTGATTCCTTTGATAGCACATCTACAGAAATTTTCTTCCTGTGCTCAGGATATGTTTTCAGTCATTTTAACCAATGCTGGAAGGAAGGACCTTGCTATTTTCTACTCCTTTTTTCTAGTTAATATTTGGATTATCTTGCTTGCACAAAATAGTTTCCCAATCACTGTGAGAGTTAGCTTTCCAGATATGCTTAGATTTGTTTCTTGACATCACTGAAACCCAGCAATGTCCAAAGCTGGTCTTAACAAGGTTCAGTTTCTCTTCTGACACTGCCTGTGTACTGTTACATCCTACTTTGAAAGTGCAATAGCCTAGGGTGAGACCTAGGCTACAATTGACTCAGGAAGTTTAACAGTCTCTTCCTTTTTGAATGTCAAAATAACACCAGCACTTGACGTGAGTGCTCAACATCTCCACTTGCTCCTAGGCTGGCAGTCCCTGCTTTGGCACTGGGGGGGGTCACTGTCCATAGCAACAGGTCCATCTAGCCAGCTCTGGGGGGCATCTTGTGGAGCCCACAGACATAGTCAGTTCACTCTCCCTCACCCAAATGCAATGACAATAAAGGGAAGGGAAGGGAGGAGGTACGGGCAAAATCCCACTTATTCCCATCTCTTTTATTTGTACAACACGTACACACTCATCTCCTGGGTTCCATGCAATAGCTGGAATAATCCCTCACCACTTTGAAGCTGATACTGGTGATCTCCTGCAGAGATTGCCTTAGGGTCTCCAGCCATTCCTTCTCCCCCTGGGGATCCTCCTGGGTGCCAATCACATAGATGTCATGAGGTATGTAGTCAGCAGTGTCATCACGGGTCCTTCCCTGCCCCTTGGAGAGGAACCAGGAGGTGATCTTCTTTGGGGGTGGGGCTGCACCTTTTATTAACACATCAAACACCAAAGGAAGTCAGAGCATGTCCTGTCAAAACTAGGATGAAGATAACACATGGGGACAGAAATGATGGGTTTCATCTCATATCACTTTCGTATCAGCTAGGGCACACTATTCTAAGATGATGTTACCCCCACCTGAGTCACTGAGAAAGGAGTGATTCTGCTTTGACCACCTTCCTCTTGTTGATCAGCTGTCCAAGGCCAAGGCTAGCCAGGAGTAAAGGCAGGGAGTTGTACTCCTCCTGGCCTGCCACTGCCTTGACCTTATTCCTTAAGAATGGCTGAGCACAGACAGCTCAACTCACAGCAGCTGAATGAGGCTTCTGTCCCAAAAGAGACAAAAATAACCTATATTCCACTGTCTTCAACCCCACCCTGTCCCCTTCTCCAAGTGCCACAGATGCTCACTGTCTTCTCAGGCCAGACATGAATTACCCCTAGCCAAATGAGAGCAGCTGATGTTCAGTTTGTGGAATTGCTCCTGTCCTTTCTGCAAGGCGGAGGATGATGTGCACTGCTGCACCAGCTTTGTGCCAGCCACAATTTCCTGTCACTGGAGCAATCCTTCAGTACCCAACAGAGTACTTCATGGTCCTTTGAGTGGAACCATGAGAAGTGTCAAACCACATGCAAGAGTAAGTCTAGATATCAGCTCTTCCTCCGTCCCAGGGAGAGGACAGCCTTGGTGTACAGACCTGCCATGGAACACAGAGAGTCTGGAGCTTGTCATGCCAGCTGAGCACACCTTTAGGCAGTGTCTGAAGGAGTGCCCATGGCAGAAGGGAGCCCATACCCATATTCCAGGTGCCAATGAAGACAGTGATCATATCAGGCTCTGGTTGCTCCGAGTGTTTATTCTTCATCTGCTGCAGAAGCTGGCAGAATCCTTCTCTCTTCTAGACAGGGAGAAGCAGAGAAAATTAATGAGATACTTAACTCCTCAGACATGACTTCTTGAAAAACTGGCTGAACCAGGAAATTCCCAGCACACTTGAAAGGCAGATTAGCTCTGTACTATCCTGAAACCTTCCAAAAGGCTGCTTTTCCTGTGGTGCTTTTTAAGGCATTCAGCTTGTGCATTTTTAACAAATGCTTTAACAAATGCTGAGCTGGTCAGAAAAAAAATCTTTTCTTCCCTCTTTGTCTATATGAACCTTTTCACAGTGTCCATCTCGACTCCTTGCTTCTCCTCAGTGCTTCCTCTGTCCTTCTGCCTCAGTGACAGCACTTAGGTGTCCAGTATCTCCCTTTAGACAGTATACTTGCTAATTTTCTGGATGCTTCCAGAACAAAGGAGAAATTTATTTTTTACAAAGGCAACTACTGTCCTTCAATAGTTCTACTTTCTACCAAGGAATCCCCCATGTCCTACTCCCACCTGGGTACCTGCTCCAGGCTGGCAGGAAAGAAATACCATCTACATCTAATGGTGTTTGGTCCACCAAACACCATTTCTGATACCTTGGAATCAGAAAAAACATATTCCTTCCGCTGTGTTTTTTCTTTTTCTGTTTCCAGAACAATCACCAGCTTGTTTGGAAGCTTCTGGGACTTGATGAGCTGCAAGACTGAACAGAAGGCTGGGTGTCACGAGCTGCAGTCACTGAAATAAGGGTCCCACCAAAATGAACAGAACCCTGCTCAAAGGCTTGGGATTTACATGGTCTTTTCTGTC
The DNA here is from genome assembly GCA_910950805.1 of Acrocephalus scirpaceus scirpaceus. NCBI lineage: Eukaryota > Metazoa > Chordata > Aves > Passeriformes > Sylviidae > Acrocephalus > Acrocephalus scirpaceus. The sequence continues at coordinate 19,630,061 of OU383781.1, forward strand.
TGTGCAGTTTGTCTAGCAGACCTGCATTTTAAAGTTGCTTAATCCTGTTCCCAATAGGAACAGATTTGGACTCCAAGTGAAGAGGACCCCCAAAACTCTTCTGCTTGGAGCTCTTTTCCATCCCAAGCTTTGCAGTGTGAAATGAAGCCTTAACTTTGTGCAGGCAATCCCCCTGTATCCTGAGCCAGCCTACATGTGTTCGTTCCCCATCTGTGAAAGAGGATGTAAGACCTCATTTGGTGATAAAGGTGATTCCTCCCATCTAAAATAGCAGCTAATTATTATGAACACCAGGTGGAGAAAGCCATGCATGAAAGCTCATCTTTTCCATTACTGCCAGCAACAATTTGATTTTCTAGCAGGAGAGAGCCGAAGCGCATCATCTACTCTCTTACAAATCTCTTTGTCTCAACTTCAGTGAGCTGCCTATTCAGAAAGACAACAGAAAAAAGGGAAGTTGTTTGAATCAGGCAATGACAGACCAAACTGGCATTGCTCATGATGAGAGATACCGATCTAAGTACAAAAAAATCAGGAGAAATGCACTGAAAAATGTTACTACAAGTGAGTGTCGGGCTTTTTACCATCGAAAATCATTACAGAAGTCAGCAGAATGTTGGGGGTTTTTTTCAAGTGACATCGCTTTTCAGAAGAAAAATCATTCTATTGCAACCAGCTCTATGGGAAATCTTCTACCAAAACCTGCTCCCTTGCAGTGCTGATTCCAGTGTCTTCATTTAGGCCCAGAGACTGGGTCTAAAACAGTCTGTGAAAGGTGGTTATCCCAGTACTGAGATATCTGTGTCTTGCTGACTGATGCTCATACAGCACCAAGGACCTAGCAGAATTCCCTGTCCTCTGGGCCAAACCTTGCCCTGAGTGAGGCTGAAGGGAACCCCTCCCCATCATCCAGGGACCCAGAGCCTAGTTCAGCATTTGTGACATTAAGCTGACATCTTACTTTTCTTGTGGGTATAAAACTTGTCTTCTGGACCATCCTTAGATCTCTTGATAATCAGTTTTCCCATTTCCACATCCACTTTGAGTTGCATTTTTGAGAAAATTCCTAGGGAGTCAGTTTTCACCTAGAAGAATACAGAGAGGTTTTCCATGAGGGACCTTCTACACTTCAGTCACATGTATTACAAATGCAGCACTTCCCTCAATTCCTTGACATATATCATTATGCCAGTCTCACCAGACATCTCTTAGGCACTTTCATGGTGCCAAGCAGCATCCAGGAATAGCTGTTATCTCTGTGGCAGCACAGCAAACTTCCCAGGAGCTGAGATACTGACATAAATCTGCATTACTGTCCTTCCACATTATGATCAGCATCGTTAAAGGAGTAAATTTACCTCAAAAGTGACAGGGGGGATAAGGGAACGCCGGTGTGTTGAATCAGGACCTTCAATCAACAGTGTTTTCACCTGTAAAATAATTATGTGTAACTTACTGCATTTGGTGATTCTGCACTACACTGAGAGTAATGAAATCAGAACAAAGAAATCTTACTGTGGCAGAGCACTGCACTGATGAACAAGAAACAAACTAGAGGCAAGGGAGGACAAGATGATATAAAATAGGTTGAAAACTCTACCTTTTCTTCAATAGACGACAGCAAAGAAATCAGCTGGTTGAGTTTCAATACAATATTGACTGGACTTGCTTCACCAAGCATCTGAAACCACAGCACGGGAACAAAAAGAGAGAGGGAGATGCGTGAATACCAAGCCCACAGAGCACATCCTGGAATGCAACCCCAGAAACACGTCACACAGACCAAGGAGCAGCACTTGTACCTTTGCCACTCTGATCTGTAACGGGCACCACAAGAGCACAGAACATGCAGAAGTGTGGGAGGCCGGAAGGACAAATCTGCAAACCTGTTTCATGGGGTCAAGGCAGCTGGCCAAGCATGGGAGTCAGCTTGCTGCTGGGGTAAGTTTGCATGACCAGGCCTGGGGCTTAGCATACAGAAGTCCTGGACTTTCGGTTTGCTGGCAGGGAAAGTCACAGGGACTTAAGTGGGCTTGGGAAAAGGAAGGATGTAGCAGTGAAACATCCTGGAGTAAGGTTTATGGAAAAAGAAGTGGACAATGCCAGCCCACATTCTGAGGGAGGATGGGCAGGTCAGAGTCCCCAGGTAGTTGGTGGCACTTTCCTGTAAGACAGTAAGGGGGAGCAGGTGGAGAGGGCTATGGGATAAGTGAAACTGCGGGATAGACCTCACTGTGTGCCCTCTGCACTGCAGCAGAAAGAGGCTATAGAGAACAGAAATGGCATGTGCCCACCTGTACCCCACTGGCCATGGCTGCACACCAGAGCCATCCCTGCCCCCACTGACAGCCACCCGCACACCTGTCCTGCTCTTCTCACCTCCCACCCCCCTTACCTGGGAGCGCTGGTGGGTACCGGGATGCAGCTGCTGCTCAAACACCTTCTGGATGGACTCCAGAGATGGGAGAGTCCTCGAGGCCTCACTGGGAACACAGACACAGCACAGGGCTAAGGCTGTGGCTGGCTCTCTGGGTCTGTTCACACTCGGACAAAGCCACACAGAAGAGAAGACAGACACGCCTTCACACTGGGCACACGTCCACACTGGGCCTGCCCTCGCCACGTGCCTCCTGAGTTGTGGGATTCATGATGGGAGCAAACCCCAGCTGCTTGGTGACATGGTCAACAGTGCAGTGTGAGTCAGGCAGCTGACTTTGCCCAGCAAAGCTGGAACACGGCCATACTGGCTGCTCCTTGGATTTTGCTTTGGAAGTTCTAATGTCCTAAATCTCCCCAGAAAGGTCTCCCAGTCTGGGAAAAACCTGAAGATATGGTGTACAAGTGCATCAACGCAACTATGCCAGCTCATGGATCCAAGTGTACTTAAATGGCTCAGAGCCCAGCACAGTCTGCTGCCTCTGAACACTGCAGCCATGGGAGCAGCTCGGTTCTGTACAGGGCCTATGCAGCTGTTGAGGTTGCTGAGGACAGTTCTGGGGACAATGCTGGAAAGAGGAAACTAATTTGCAGATATTTCATCTCACATGACAAAGAGGGGCCAGGCACAGCAAGGGGGTGGAAGAGGCAGCCCTTGATCTCCTGAGCAGAACCATTTACAGGTAACAATGACACTCCTCCAGCGCTTCCCAATGAGATTCCACAGGATGCTCCTTTGTTGAAACACTGCTGTGTGAATTTGGCACAGAAGCTGCATGCTGATAATGACAAGACTTATCCTGGAAAGAGCAGCCATGAGCACAGGTCAAAAGGAAGGTGATGGTGGTGAGCAGTACTAGTATGCTTGCACTGTGTCTAGTGAACAGTGGATATTAATGATTTCCCTTACTTTCCTAAGTCTGAATGGACTGGATTATATTCCATCTTTGTTAGGGAAAGTGCTCCAAAGCAAAAGTATGCCTGCCTCAAGATACTTGTCTAGGTGCTGAACCAAGGATGACTAATTGCCTAAATTAAACATTCATGTTTGACATTTCAGTCTGAAAGACTTGCCATGGGACACACAGGAGTACAAAGCACATGTAGGAATCTGGTTCTGCTGATTTTATTCCTCCAATGCCAATATTCAGCTCTGGATCACCTAGGACCAGTGTCACTGCAAACAGTTCTGGCCCCAAACCCAAGGGTCCCACTGCAGACATGGAGTCAGACACCAGGAGGCTGCCAGCAGTTGCAGGAACATGGGGTGAAGTTTAGTTTGAGAAGAGTGAAAGGATATTTACTGTGATGTGCAGGCTATCTCTTGAAAACACAACCGCAGCTGTTTGAAGCAACTCAGGAGTGATTTCCCGTGGGAAAACTGCCCTCTTCACAGTGCAACATGTAGGCTATGTGTGAGGTGGAAGAGCTCCTGGGGGTGTTCAAGCCCACTAAAACCACAGGGTGGCTTTAATTACATGTGTAACTTCTTTTGTTCTCTTCACATTATAAATACCTCTAGTGATCTTCTTTGAAGTGTCAGAAGCCTGTGTGTCCACATGCGGTTGCACAAGTGCTGGTATCACAAGTGCTTGAAAAACTGCCTTAAAAATTCTATGTGCAAATTATCTATTGAGGGAGAATAAACAAGAATATGCATAACAGCAATTGACAACCAAATGATGGCTTCAGACAGTAGCAAATTGAATAGACCACTATTGGTGGTTTTCACTAGAAGCTGAACAAATCCCCTTGCATGGGTAGTCCCTGCTCTCTCTGAGTCAGCTTTCCAGATGCTAAAGGATTCCCCTGGCCAAGGAAACCCTTGTATGGCAACTTCTTTAGCACAGAATGCCTCACAAAAGTACCCATCAGCCTTACAGGTCTTGGGTTTTTTTGTGTATTTCCAGTATAAGATCTGCCAGAGGGAGCAGCCTCTCCCCAGGGTGGCTATTCCTGCTACCCCAGGCCTCTAATAAGGAGATGAGCTGTGGCTCTCTGACCCCCTTGGCCACTGCTAGCCCTAGAAGGTAGTAGCAGCAGTAGCAGCAGAGTTAAAACCAGCTTTCCCAGTCTCTGATGAACACTGGGGTCCAGGTCTTGCTAAATTAATCAGAGAAAAAAGGGTGAGGGAAGAGTTTACAAACTTTGCACTCTGGTCTGCTGTGGCCCAGCTGTGCTTGAGTTTCTTGGCCAGTTGTGCATCCTGCCCCATCCATGGGCAATACCTGAGCTGCCAATGGCACAGATTGTTCACAAACAGTTGGTCCAGTTCTTTTCCCAGCTGCACTGCTCACTATAAGCTCTTTCCTTCTCCTGACCACTGAGCATCTCCAGTACTGTCCCCTCTGCCTTGCAGTCACCGCCCACACACAGCCTGGGGTCACAGCAAAGGCCTGAGGCAGCAAAGGCATTGGGTGCTCCTTTCTCACAGCTACTGCAGCGTGTCTGAGTGTGACCCTGAGAGACAGCACAGCTGAGCTCTCTGAGGTGGGGAGAAGCCAGAACAGATAACAAAACCCTCACATTTGCAGCAAGTCTGTGTGGCTCCCCAGCAGCCAGGTTAACCCAGCCACCACGAGTTTGAGGTGCACACTCATAACCCTCAGCACTGCCAGGAAACTCAGAGGAGCTTCAGCTCCACTGCAAGAGCTTTTGCTGTGTTGATTAACAACTCTGGGGTTTTCTGTTTGGTTTTTTTAACCTATTCTCAAATAATGTGAAAATAACAGAATTGGACACTAAAAGAAGACACCCAGAAGTAGCCTAGGAATAACCTGTACTTTCAGCTGGAATTCCCTGCACAGCTGAAGGAAGCTCAGGGAAATAAAAACTAAATTTAGGGAATGCTACTGACAAAATTTGAGTTCAGAAGTTACATAAGGGAAGTGAAAGGAATGAGACGGATTTGTCTTTACAAACAAACTGTGGGTCTGCTGATAAATAAAACTAGATACTGAGAGATAAAAGAAACAATGGGAAGAATTCCAATGATTGATGAAAGGAATGAGAGGGATTTGTCTTTACAAACTGTGGCTCTGCTGATAAATAAAGGTAGATACTGAGAGATGAAAGAAGCAATAGGAGGAACCATAAATTCCATAGGAATTCCAGTGATTAACACAAGAAAAGGGGAGGGTATATATTAGAAGGGGGTCTGTATCAAGGGATTTGGGAAGTCTGTACCTCTCAAGTACCTTAGCCAATGGGGAAAGAGAGAGGGAAATGCGGCCAGGAAATCAGGATAAAAAGGAGGCTTCGTCCTCTAACAATTTGAGGGACCCCAGGGGAATGCCCCATGGCCTCTCCCTTTATTCCAGTAAAGTAACAGGACTACTTTGTCTCCTTTTTGGACATAAACCTCTGGTGTTTGTGGATTGATTTTCCTGACTGAAGTAATCTTAAACTCTGGACAACCTCAGAGATTAAGAGTAAAACAGTAGGATACCCAAGCATCTGATTATTAGCCACCTGAAGGTAAGCAAGTAGTTTGGCTGGATGGTAGAGATACATAAGACAATGTGAACAGAGAGGGAGAGGTTCTTCAGTGAGACCTGACGGGGACTGAAAGCAGCCACAGCCTGCAGTTCTGAACCATCATGAAAAAATTGAGAACACAGCTTCAACAAACCAAAATAATGCAGGTATGGGGAGAAAATGCTGGGGAAGACCTGCATGAGGACATGCACTGCCATAGCTATGTGCAGTCACCAGAAGGAGAGAGCAGGCTCTTGTCATTTGCTGGGTTTGTGGTGGTGCAGTGTCCTCTCTTGGAGATGGTTTTTATCCCATATCCATTTTTTGGTTTTGGGGTTTTTTTGTATTGTGTCCAGGGTGGTCGCTGCCCTCCCACTCCCCTTTCCCCCCCAGCTCTGGGAGTGCCATGATTGGTGAAAGCCAGCCAAAGGATCCCCTTGGGGAAAGAGGGGTTTCTTCCTTCAGGTGGAGCAATCATCTCCAGGGCCACACAGCACAGCATTGTGTCTTTGACTAGAAATACTGTTGCCTGGTGGTTTTTTACCCATTTTTTTTTCTTTTCCTTCAGTACTGTGACTAGAGTTTACTGGCTTGCTTCTCCGCCCTTTTGCTTGCTCAGGAACCCAGAGCCAGTGCATGCTGCACCAGGAGCCCACTGACCCTCCCAACCCCTCCTCAAAAGGGCCATTAACTCTGCACAGCCCAGTCCCGGGACTAGCCATCACTGGTGAGCTATCCATGGAAGCAATTCCCTGCCCAGCGTCACTTGCAGGCGCGGGGGAATCACGGCAGCGCCCTGCCCTGCCCGGAGCCACCAGCACCCCTGGCGGCCGTGCCCGGAACTGCACCAACGGGGAAAGGGCTCGGCAGCCGAGAGAGGCTGGGACTGGTCTCTGGTTCTGTTTGTTGTTGCTGCTCTTCTTGTTCTTAGTTTGTCTTGTTTTATACATATACATATACATATACATATACATATACATATACATATACATATACATATACATATACATATACATATACATATACATATACATATACATATACATATACCTATACATTCTAGTAAAGAACTGTTATTCCTTTTCCTATATCTTTGCCTGAGAGCCCCTTAATTTCAAAGTTAAATAATGTAGAGGGAAGGGGATCATATTTTCCATTCTAAGGGAGGTTCCCGCCTTCCTTGGCAGACACCTGTCTTTCAAACCAAGACATGTCCCTACACTGAGCAGGCTTCCACCAGCAGCAGAACTCACCCAGCTCTGCTCTAGGATGTCACTTTGCAATGTCCATTCACCAGAAATCCTACAGTAAATCCAGAAATGTTAAAGATGTCCTGGCAGGTGGGGGAATTATAGCCTTGTTGCATCTGCTTTCTTTCATCTCTCCATGTGCATTTATGAGGAATAGGGTTGTGAAACCTAGATAAGCTGAAGTAGAATAAGAAGCTGGAAATGGGAGAAGGCAAGCATCATTACAACAGCAGCACCGGAGGTATTTTAGTAACACAAGACTCTCACTTGTGATTTCATTCCATTTGAGTTTCCATTGTTCAGGTTCATTCTTAGCTGGCCACCTGGGTCTCCCCTCCTGTGCATGCAGAGAAGCAAAACGCTCAGGCAGGGTGCAGAAGGGTAGCTCTTGGAACAATCTGTTCTCAGTCCTCATAGGGGCTTATCTGTGGGCAGCTGGCTTCTAGGAGAACAGGCTAAGGCAAGCAGCACAACCAGCCTCACCTCTGCATACACCAGAGAGAAGTGTATGGCAAGGCATGGAGAGAAGTGTGGAAATATGTGCCCTCTGCTACAGAGTGCTCCAAGAGCTCTGCACAAGTGTGGGCTGGTCCCTCTGCTTACAATCAGCAAGGGGGCAATAACATCCTTCCACCAGAGAAGGAGGGAACCCTGCAATGTTCAAGCACCCTGTCAGAATTTTTTTATTTGTGACATGGAATGTCTATAAACAGGAAAGGTAAATTTTGTAGAATCAAGAATGTAGGCTTGTTAATTTTCTCATTTGAACTGGCCTTCACCAACATCAGTGGAATCACTCCAAGTTCGCAATGCACTAGTGGGAAGGAAAACCAGTGTTTAAAATCTAGTTATACACTAATTTGTGCTTGTTTCCATAAACGGCTTGTGCTTGACAATCCTGTGGGTGTCGTTTAAGCATTACCAAATTATGCAGTTAATCGGTTAGTGCATTTTTTGTTTTGTTTCTTTCTAAACAAAGCATAAAATATAATACTCCACTGTCTGAAACCACCTACAAGGAAGCTTGATTGTCAGAGCTGTCTCTTCTATATAGATTTCATATCTTTGGACCAGAATCACAGGTCACAAGATCTAAATATACTGCTTTTGAGGGCAAGCCAATTTCCTATGCCAGAAATGAGGATTCTGAATGCATGCACGTGAGACCTTTGTTAGACTGCAGTGTTATGGCATTACACCCTGAAAACCAGCTTCTAGTTACCTAAAGAGTCCTTTGCAAAGAGCTGTCAGCAATTTCTTCAGTTGAGGAAGATTGCTTGAACCAGTCTGCACGATCTCAAAGTCACTGATGATGTGAACTCGCAGGTAATCCTGGATGAGTTTAAGATGCTCATCAGAGACACTGTGAAGGAAATAAAGAGGTCAAAAGCCAGCTCTTCTCTCTACTCCCCAGTATCCAACAGCCTTCTTACTTTTCTCAGATTCCCACAGTTTAGGCACATGGCTAATAAACCAAGTTCTCTCAGATATTACTTATCCTTCATATTAGAAAACTTACCTCAGTGGAGAAGGTATGGGGGTGATTTTAATAATTCAGAAATGTATTTTTTCTAGACTACAGCTGGACTGTAAAGAGCAGTCAATGCACTGTTGATCTGATTCAGTTTTTTATTTGGTAGTATAAATGAGGAGTAATTTTGTTGAATCAAACAAGTCCTCAGCTGTCCCAAACACAGAGGCCCAGCGAGCACAGAACTGGGCTGAAGGCTGGTTCAGCAGCCCTGTTGCTTACCCTTCCTTACCTGCCTGTGTCCTGGTACTGCAGTCGCTGGAGCAGTGTCTCGGAAAGGGACAGTTTATTCACGTCTGCCACCCGCGAGTTTTCGGGGAGAGAAGAGACCTCCTTTGTCTCACTGCTCGGCACTGCCATGAGGATGTTGCGTGGGGGCAGGACAGGAGGTGTGGGGACCAGGTCTAGCAAGAAGGAAAGGAAAGGCACAGTCATTTCAGCTTGGAAATTGGACCTCTTGTCCCTCACTCCAAGCAGGGCAGAGCCCACCCTGAAGGGGCAGTCTTTGCAGAAGCCATCTCTTCTGGAGGGCCTGTGGAGGGATGTCAGAGCTGGGAAGCTCAGGGTTCAGCACCAGCCCAGCTGTGTTTCTAGGGATAGCAGTGGTGTGAAAGCAGCTGGATGAAGTGTCAGGCTTGGTCCTCACATGCAGGAAGCACATGCCTCTGCCTCTGTCTCTGCCTCTGCTTGCAGTGAACTCCACCCCAGCCAGTTTTGACACTCCCATCTGCACAGCAGCTGTGAAGGTTAATTAGTTAAGTTCAACATAATGCTTAGAGAACATAGCTGTACCTCACCCATATCATTCCCATTATCATAGGGATCTGCTACTGAGGCAGGATGGATGGAAGAACATGATGGAAGGAGCAGCAGAAGCTGCTAATGGAAAGAAGTGAACAGCTAAAATAAGCAAACAGAGATGGAGAAAATAGACCCCATGACCCAGTGCATAAGGGCTGAATATCATGCCTTGTCTTATGGGCATTGAGTTGGAAGGAGAAAGGATTTTCCTGCTGTGTCATCCTGCTGCTCAGCATATCTCCCTCTCCTGGGAGAAGAGTGGGTTCATCTCCACTGATCCCAACCATGGTTACCTTTCTTTTCATACCAATTGCTCCAATACTTTGTTACACATGTTGTACTATAGCTGGTTGAGCTGTGAGGTTTTGTTTGGTTATTTCCTCATGGTGGAATTCATATTACAGAAAGACCCCCAGAACTGGTGCACTGCTTCTGGGCCAGTGCTGTGATTCAGAGCCACCACAGCACTGAGCCATGGGTGGTTAATCTGCAGGGTGCTCATCTTCCCCCTCTGCAGTTTCACATCTAAGGTGACCAGACATCTGTAGGCCCTACATGGCTCCACCATGATGGCACAAGCTGCCTTAACAAAACTAAATTCTAAACATGAGCAGCCCAGACCCAGTGCTAATCTCTCTTCATTTGAAGGCTCTTAGTCTTGGCTAGAACTTCATTCCCTGCTGCTTGCCTCTCTCTGTATTATTTTTGCTGTAGTTCCCTCCCTGGCTGTGGGAGCTGGAGACTCAGTACAACTGGCCAAAATCCAGGAACATCTTTCCTGAGCAGCTTTGCAAAATTTTGTTCTATTTCTTCCAGAAAATTGCATACCAAAATCTTCCAGCTCCTGTTAGATATACAGTGGGTTCCATCAAAGGGTTACACAGACACTGGCTTGCACAGGCACATCCACTTGGCCTAGTTCACAGGGCCTGTCCATCTGTCCCAGGGACTGTGTCCTTCAGACAAATTTGATTGCAGTGCTCATCATTTCTAGACAGACATCAGACAGGAGAGGAAGGATGGCTCTGTGGACATGACCTTCCTCTAGAAGACCTATGACAGATCTCAAGGGGTGATCCAGGAAAAATCTGAGGAATGATCTCAGACCAGTGAGTGTCAGGAACCCACAGTGGCATTTGATATAAAATAGTTAGGATGGTGCCAATCAGACCTATTCATCATACACCTGCCTCTGTACATGGAGTTAGACTGTCTGCCACTGCTGGAGCCATGCCCTCTGCTTAGGACTATCAAAAATGTCCCCTACAGCAGAGCAGCTGAGGGGTTTCAGATGCCACTCAGCAGCTGCAGGTGTGTGGCACAGCAGAGAGATGTGCTCCAAGCCCCAAGGGAGCATCTCTGTTTTGAGAGAGGCCCTAGAGATGCAGGACAAGGAGAGGGTGCAAAGGTTTGGGAGACAGCTGGACATAAAGAGTCCAGATAAGGACACCAGATTAACCACTCCCATACCAGATGCAGTATACTCCCACAGAAGGTCTCAGTGTATTCCCTCAAGTGAGCTAAACTGATGCTCCAGGTGTCATACCACAGGAGACATGAGGATTCACTGCTGCAGGGCCTTGCCAGCTCAGGCCTCTCTATGCTCTCCTCTATTTTATGGCACAACATGTTCTAATCTCCTGCCTGCACTGCATATCTCCAGTCAAGAGGTATGAGTCAAGGGTCTGCATCACCAAGTCACATCATGGGTTTCTTACCAGTGTCCTCCTCCAGTTCATCAGCAGCCTCCTCCTCTTCCCGCGGCACTGGATATTTGAGGTGCCATACCAGACCCATGTTCTCCTTCTTGTAATATTCTATCAGTTCCTCCAGGTTCTGAAAATACTTCACAGGGACACCCTCTGATGCCTGAAATATCAAAACACAGAGGCAGTCACGGGATGGGATTTCCTATCACACAAACATTGCCCCTTGCAGAAGGGAAAACAAAGCCATAGAGAGAGGAAAAAGCCACTGCTGCTGCCCAGAAGAGAACCTGCCCTGGTCTTGCTGCCCATCTGACCACAGGCTCTGTGCAGAAGAAACAGAAACAGATAAGCTCACACATTCCAGCCAGAGTTAGCACAGATGCCAGCCTCAAAGATTTACTGAGGCCAAATGGAAGAGCTCTCACACTGGGTTCAGGGTGATTGGCTTCACAGCAAAAGAAGATTTTAAAAACAAGTAATTCTCCCGGATTAATCTTTGTATTTTCTCTTTTACTGAGCACAAAGTCCCATGACTGTGTTATATTTTGTGGTATCTAGGAAGAATTTTTCTGTGAAATTGCAAGGTAAACACGGCTAAACACAGACAGTAGCATCCCTTCCAGGATTCAAATGCTCAGAACTGGGTTCAAATGAAACACGGTACCTTCCCACACAGAAATGCTGGGATGGAGGTTCAGAGAGCAGCAAGGACTGCAAATGTGCATGGCATGACACTATGTGTGCCAGCTGAATTCTGTGACCAAAACTGTCTCGAGCACGCCCTGGCTACTAATCTCAGCAAATGGTTACCCACAGAGGCTGGACACAGGGATAAGGTTTTGGAAGTGTTCAGAGCCAAAGCTTCAGTGTAATTATATCCACACATTAGCACAAACAGCAACTCTGCCAGCAGGAACAGCTGCTATCCCAGCAGCATTGCCCCATTGCTTCAGCAACAGACCCTACCAAAGACAGACACAGTCTCTTATGGCTCAGCACAGACCTTCTGACCAAGGGAAAGGACCCTGCATCACCTCCCAAACTGCACTGAAGTGCCATCCAATCAAAAGGCTACAGCAACACACAGCCAAAGCTCTGATCCCTCTCCTTGAGTGGGAGGGTGCTCCTTCTGGACTAAAGGTTTTCCCACAGAAACCAACCAAAGAAAGCCCTGTCTATATCTGCCATAAAAGATCAAGAAGTGGGGGCAGAATGGTGGAGAGCAGTTGCTTTCTGTCTCCATGAGGCTGTTGTTCTTGACTTGAAAGAGCAACGCTGGAAACTGTTCACAACTAGGCAATCTGAAGGAAGACCTGATCACCCCAACAGGAGGCTTGACTGGCACTGTTTTGCATGCATAAAACTAGATTTTGCATGGGAAACATGGTTAATTAGTAAGGAATTAAAGCTGTGCCTCCAATTTGACATAACTTGTTACACAGACATATACTCTGACTAACAGGCAGCGTATTTAAATTTATTTTGGGATTGCAATGATTGCCTGTAAAAAGTAACACACACAAAGTTTCAATACATGTTTGAACAAGCTTATTTACTTGCCATTCATCTTTGCTCAGTTTCTTATTCTCCGTGAACTTTTTTGTTTGAAAGGCAAATGTAGAAAATTCAAGAAATTAAACTGGCAAGATGTGAGCAAAAACCACAGCAGAACACAGGAAAATGTCTTCAGTGAGTCCTAGCAGCAACAAGATTTCTTTTTAACTTTTCCTAAAGAATAAAATCTCAGGCCAGAAATTAGGACAGTGCTTTCAACAGTGAACTGCATTTGAAGTCATCAGCACCCTCAGGCCTGCCATTAAAAATATCTTTCATTTTTAGCTACACCTGCCTGTCTTTAAAGGCTCAGCAAGGCACACTTTCACAACAAACATGGGTCATGTTTCTAGAGCTCTGCCTGTACAGCCTCCTTTTCTGTCTTCCACATAACTGCTCCTGCCTTTAACAAGATCTATTATTCTCATACACTTGGAAACATCATATTCAGCATGAAGGCAGTGCTTGGGCAATTACTGGATTATATTTTTGTGAGGCCAGAGACATTGAAACAAATCATTGGTTAAAACTTCTCATGATTCTACTCAGTGTAGGCCAAATCCTGCTCTGCTTAGAGCAGCACAGACTCTGCACACTCAGCATGACTTCTCATTTACACCAATTAATGCAAATAGTGTCTGGGTCCTCCCAGACTCTTCTGCTTCTTGGTGCCAAGTGTAAAGGTTGGGAATCAGGGGAAACCATCAAGGAAAAAAACAGCTCTAATCCATGGTATGAAAGGATTCTGAAGTCACAGTGCTGCACTGGAACAGACCCGGAATAGTTCAGCCAGTCTTCCATGCTTCTCTATTAATCTTCCATGCAGTACCTTCTTCTGCTCTGAAATCCCCATTTTTGTGATTATTCATTGACCAGCAACCCCCAGAAGCCCAGAGGGCACTGTTAGCAGCTCTGATGGCAGGATGGCAACACTCTCAGCCTCTGTGCCCTGCCCATGGCAGTGTTACCCACACTTCACCTTCTGAATTACCCTGCCCAGGCTGCCTTCTGCCCACCTGCAGCCCCCATAGATGGGCTGGAGTTCATGAGGCACAAGACTGCTTTGCCCTAAGCTACTCCAAAGGGCATCTGTGAAAAGGCATCAGCCCCAACAGAGCACACACAGACGCCCTTAAAAACACCAAGGGCAAAGAGGGTCAAGGTTTGCCACGTGTATCCCTGTAGGAGGAAAGCTTTGCTGTTGGTGCTCTCTGACCTCTTGAATTACTGCAGCCTAATCCACTCCTCCTCTTTCCAAACTCCTCCTTCACTTTCCTTTGCTGCTTCACCTCCTGCTTGGTTCCCCAGATCTCCCCTGACTGTGCCTGAAGGCCCCTATCCTGTCCCTGCAGAGCATCCCTGCCACCCTCAGTGCCTAAACACTGTCTTCTTAGCCTTCTTCTGCCCCTCAACTCCTGCTCTCCCAGGGTGCCTGCAGGAAAGGCAGACTGCCATGAACAGCTCTTTTAAGGCCAAACGGAGTCTTGATAGAAGTGGTAGGAAAGGCTGAATTAGCACTTTTGCTGCCAAGGATAGTTCAATCTCTGAAACTGTCCTGGTCTCTGTGGTAAGCAGAAGGAACATTTTGCAACTGGCCTTCTTCCTCTAACTCACTGCACAGTCCAAAGCTGTGTTCCAGCTCAAATTCCCCGGCATGGCCATCAGCCTGGCTCTTGTGCAGCCTGGCTGGGTGCACACATGAGCAGAGAGGCTCTGCTGTTATGCACCCCTTCTGCTCTGTTAACTTGGCCCACTGCGTCCAGCCACCTTTCTTGATGAAGCCCTCCCTTCTCCTCCCTCAAGGATAACTGGAATTTGTGGCCATGTCAAGGAGCTGGGCTTTGCATGCATCTGAATCCAGATGCTCATTCCCAAAAGGAAGCAGCCTCCATCCCAGCAGTGCCGGCTCCTCTGACAGCCCATCTTCCCCAAGTCCAGTCAGGAGAAAAAGGACCAACTCCTCATGGCACAGAGTAAAATAAAGGACAGCATTTCATATTTTAAGACAGAATTCAGCAAAGAACTGAACATGTGGCCTAAGCACAGAGTGAGAGCTGAAATAAGAAAATGGGGAACCGGCAGGGTCGGGAGCTCTGACAAGCCATGGCCAGGCACAGAGGGAGGGATGGGCAGCCTCAAACTTGCTCAGCACATACTCCTGGTGAGGGAGCTTGAGGGTCCTTCCCCACACCACAAAAGGCAGTGGCACCATCTTGCTACACATCTTGCTACACAGCTTGGCTATCATGAAAGGCTGAAAGCAAAATTCTCATTTATTTTCTTTTGTATTATAATTGTTATTATTTGGAAGGACCTCAACAGAGGAAGCATTTGAGAAGGGCTGCACCCCTCCAACACACAGCTGTGCCCAGCAGCCCTCTGCCTTTTGCCTGCACTATGATACAAGCTCCTCCCAGTTCAAACACCCCCAGACATCCCCCCCCAAAACATCTCCCCACAGGAGAGCAGGGCACCCTGCTTTGTGCTGCCTCCCTCTGCACAGAGGCACAGCAAACACTGTACATTGTTTGAAATGGGAGAGAGAACAGTAAAAGCAAGATTTTGTTGCACTTGCTTCTCCCCTTGGGGAGGGGGTGAGATCAAAGCCTGCATGACAGACAACAGTCACGTTGTTTGGGACACAAGTGCAAGGTACTCAGATACTGCCTGTGCTCCATGAGCCCCTCCAAATCCAACAGCTCATCATTTTGCTCCCAGTCACAGAGCAATAGGACCATGGCCGAGGCTGTGGTGTGTTTCCAGCCAGCACTGCCTGGAACTGCAGGGATGATGCCTGAGCAGCATCAGTTGAACACAGAAGGTTTGGTTCAATAATGTTGCTGTGAGTGCACAGGTTGCCAGATGATCCCCCTGAGGGTTGGCCTTGCCAGCAAGCAAGGAAAGTAGCCCAAGTCGGGCTCATCTGCTAGGACATCTGCTTTCTTCCCACTTGAACTTGTGGCAAAGATGGGGAGGGAAAAGTGGTGGTGGGTAATGAAGTACTGGTATTGAGTCAGGTTGTAGATGATTGCGGAGCACATTACCAAAAACTGGATTGATGGTAAACTATTAATAAATATCCTTTAGACAATTGCACTGGATAACAGAGCAAGGCAAAATGCAGCCTAAACGTTACATAAGCTTGTTCTGGATTTTGAGACAGGAAGCAGAAACAGAACAGGGCACAGTGAACAAACCAGAGCAGGACAGGGCAGTGCATAGCAAGCTGGAGCCACCCCAGCAGAGACAACAATGAAATCCACTTCCCGCCCCCCTGCCTGCATTTAGTCAGTAACTGTTTCCTCAGGATTATCACAGGATAGATCTTGTTTTAATTGCACAGTGAATTGTTTCAAGTCATTATAAACGTGGATGGCAAGTGTCATCTCCATGGCAACACACCACATCCCCAGAAACAGTGCTCACAGGGCTCATGGGACACCAGAGAGGTGTGGAGGGCAGGCTCTCCTTCCGTCGGGATTCTTCCATCATCCCTGCTGGTACCTCAGCTTTGTGCTGATGGCAGCCACAACATATGGAAAGGAAACACCTAGTGAACATATGCAATTTGGGGAACAGCCCACGAAACAGCAGAGTTGCACACAGGAATCTGGAGAACAGTGAATCAGAGACTGAGCAGCAATTTTATAGCAGGAAGCTACATCCAAAGCAGAAGTCTCTCCAAGATCTATTAATGAGTGTTGTACAAGTAGCAAGAAGAAATTCTTCTGCTGTACTTAGTTCCATAAGGCTTTGGCTGGACTGCTGTGGCCAGCTTGGAGCATCAATTCTTATGGAACATATAAAGTATCATACAAAGTCCCAAGGAAAATTTCCAAGGAAGACTTAAGGACTGGAAAATGGGTTTCACACAGAAAGCTCAGAAGAAAGGGACTTGTATGGTCTGGCAAAGGAACAGCCTGGAGATGTCACAGCAGCAGTTTTAAATTCTGTTCTAAAGAAGATGGCAACCAGAGGTGCTGCAAGGCCCTAAAGGACAGCAGTGCCAAGCACCCAGACACTCTTCACAGCCAGCTAGCAAGTGTCTGATCCTGCCTCAGCCCAAAACCAGGACAACACTGGTCTCAGCCACCTGCAAGGCCTCCTGCCACTCCAAACTCTGTGACTATGGGAAGTCCTCTGCAAATCTCCCAGCTTCCTATATCCCGATCCAGAACCCTTGAAGGGTATGGGTAAAGCTGAACATGACCATGCTTTTCACCACCAGCCCTGCCATTTCAACTGCATCCCAAACCACGACTTTCAGGCCTTCCACTTCTGACTCCAGCCCTTTCAGCTGTGAACCTTCTTTTCCACAGGATGTCTTGGAGTCTCCTGTCCCCCAGAGCCTGCCCCCACTTCTGCATGTCCTTCCAGTTTTCAATTTCCTCCAGTCCTCTGTATGCTCACAGTACAATGGCTGAGCACAACTAGCTACAACTTGCTCTTGTTTTCTTGCTGAACTGGCTTCTAGGCTATTCATTTCATGAGGACAGGTATAACTAACACCTTTAATCACTAGACTTTGGTTAAATCTTGTGACTCCCTTTCTAAATTCAACCACCTGAACTTTTCAACAGGTTTTTGTATGGCTACAATAATCTGGTCTTCCGTTGTATCTGGTGTATTCAAGTAAAGCCGTCTGGCCAAGAGAACTCCTTGCCAAAGACACTCCAAACACGGGTTTAGTGAGGAGCAGCTCTGAACATGACTTTAAGAGAAGTTGCAAGTGGAGTATAAAGACATGAAGTAAAAAGATGTAAAGCCTATGCTAAACTAGGATAGGAACTGGTTAACTTGGGGTTCATTACAACAATTGTATAAATAGATGGCACAGGAAGTCTGGGGCCCACAGAAGGAAGAGGAAGTGTTTTCCTTTCCTGAGCCAAGGCACAAGGAGGAACTAGGAAACTGATCATCTGGTTATATTGCTTGAGGCCTATCTTTTGTAACTAGAGTACCTTAAAACAGGTATTTAAACACATACATAGGCATTTCAGTAACAGACAAGAAGTTTTCAAAGTTACAAAATTCTTGCAAATCCCCACCAGCTTAAATGGAAGCAGTAAATCAGGTCAATTTACTGTGGTGAGAAAGGCTGACAGGAACCCTTCTCCTCTTTTAGATTTGAAAAAAAAGTTTTGAGGTTTGGGAAAAAAGTTATCTTTAAGACTGTCTGTTAGATGGGAAGTCTAGGTGGCTTTTTTAAATTAATGTTTGGCTCTCATGTAGACAAGCTTTTTGTATTTCACTGAAGAAGTGAACATAAGAGCTAAGAAATTCCTGGTAAATAATTTTTAAAGCATTTTTTAGCAATCTGGCTGTGTTTCAGTTTCACTTTGTTAGCAAACCTGCCTTATTTTTAGGCCCTTGTGCTAGGAAGTTTCAGGAGTATTTCACAAAAATGGGATCATAGACAGGAATCACAGCTGGGAGAAACAGCTACTTTCCAAAATATAAGCCACCCAGAAATGTACTCTAATTTGAATGCAACACCTGGGGCTTGGAAGAAATGGAGCTACCTAAGAGCACAGAGGGAGAGAAGCAAGTGTGTGGCTGAGGAAAAGAGGGCTCCTGTGACTTGGAGGGTCAATAAAGAAATGAACTTTAATAAGAGGTGGGAACTTGTGGGCTGGCAAGGGAGTTCTGCTGCTGGATAAAGCTCAGCAAGAGGGTCTCTGCCAAGCATGAGAGAAGAGGTAAGGGGAGGAATCCAGGGAACATGGGTAGAGGATGCTGGTGGGTGGACAGAGCAGCACGTCCTCACTTGGAAAAAGATCATACAAATTTTGGATAGAACAGCACAGTAAAGTGCAGTTATAAGTCATACACCTTTAACAATGTTGGAGGGAATGGAAGCCGAACAGTCCCTGTCTCCTCCAAGGTAAAAGATGATCGAGGCTTTTTGTCTCATTCCACATTTGGTTTGGTCCTGATATTCACGTCTGTTACTACATGTCACTTCTTCTACAGTGATCTTTCAAGACTTTGAGTGAAAATCATAGAATTCATAGAGTTCTAGGAAAGAGGGATTCAGAATTTCTGAAAGAGATGATTCATGGAAGAAAACAAGGAATTACAATTTAATAACAACTAAGTACATATTATTTCTAGCTTGTGATCCTGGCTGAAAATCAGACATCCAAAAAAATCTCAGTTAAAAAAGGAAAAAAAAGAAAATTACTGTATTGCCAATCCTATAAAATTCCTCTGCTTTTCCAGTGCAACAGAAGGATGCCAGTACATACTACCACAAGCTCCATTTCTTTAAGCATTTCTTTTGATACTGACTTAAGAGACTCTGTATATTAATTACTCACACTGCATCACAATTCCAGTCTTATTAAACATTATAAAAAACGGGAATGCTGAATTCCAATTTTGAGAAAGGCCATTTCACTTTTCCCTATGTGTGGTGTCACGGAAAGAACTTGACAAGCACAATGCATTCTTCGTTTCAAATGCTTCAGTGTGTGTGGAATGTGAGCCCAGCTGCAGTTAATTCTAAAAAAGATCCTGACTCTCATATCTGCCACTGTTGATCTCTTCTGGCCATGCAAGAGTTTTCCTCTCTGTGATCCCACCCAGGTTTCCTTCTGGCAGCCCAAAGACTAGTCATGTTCACAGGTAGGCAGTGTTCCCATGGCAGAATTGGGACATTTGCAGATTAGGAGAGTCTGATGGAGGAAAGGGATATTGAAAGGAGTTCTCAGTAGAGTATAACTGGCTGCCAGATTTTTATCTCAAGTTTCTTGATAAAATTCTACATCCTAAAGAAAAATGTATTAGAAGCTCTGGAAGGTAAAGAAGTGGGAGTCTTTTGAACTGGCATTCTCCACATGATAAAGACATAGATCATAAAAACAATGTACTCAGATCATACTTAAAGACCCTGTTCCACTCTGCTCCAGCACTCCAGTACTTTTTATGGTTCACATAAAAAGTATGTTAATTGCCAAATATCCAACTAATACAGTTAGATAGAAGCCAAGAAGAACACCAAAAAGTTCTAGAAAGCATGAAGACCATGTACTTGGGATAGTTCTCCCCATTCTTCACACTAAATAAACCATTCAAACTCTGGCCTTCAAAAAAGATTTTGCCAATTCAGCTTGTAGCACCAAGAGAAACCTGCTGAGCAAACAACCCTTTCAGCATTTCTCTGTGTTGTAATAACTAAGATTTACATCAACAAAAAGCAAACAACAGTACAGTTCCATGATGGAACATGAAGGACTGGTATTAAATTTAGCTATAGGGTGCAAGTCAGATGAGTTGATGATGAATGAGCAAGAACTGCAGATCCATGAGGATCTGATGCATTTTTTTTAGCACTTCTGTAGTGTGTAGGTGGAATTTAAGTAAAAGTTTTGGAGCATGCTACTTCTAAGAACTTTTTTGATTTTATCACAAGCCTCGTGCTTTTTGGTTTTCCACTGAAGAGCTTCAACACTTGAAATCAAATGAAATTTTCCATTTCAATTTCTTTATAAAGTATCTAGCTCTAGTGCTTACCAAGATAAGCTTGAAAACATGGGTGCCCAAGAGCTATCAAGGCACCTAAGGCAGCAAATGTGCCACACTCATTGTTTCTGAAGGCACTTAGTGGAGATCATCATTGTGATTCTGTCAGTGCTCTCAGCTGACAGTAGCTGGGCTGGGAGAACTATTGCAGGTTACTTGCTTCTCGTGCAAGTTCCCAAGCTCCCTTCAGCTTTTTCCTCTGTAGAAGGCAATAAATAGGTACCCAGGCAACCACGTGTGGTGTTCTATGTCCTAGGAGAAATAACTTTTCCCTGAAACAGGTGAAGATATGCCCACAATGGCTCTGTCTGCACTGCTGGGCAGGATCCCTCAGCCCACATCACTCTTACACTGAGTTCCTGGGGATCTTCTCCAACCTGTGCAGCAGTGGAGGATCCATAATCATCTCTCTGTTCTCCCAATTGTCCTCTTGGGTGAATGAATCCCAGTTTCAACTGTTACCAAGCACTAAATATGCATCAATTACATGAACTATCCAGTGGGAAAGGAAAAACGTAAGAGGTAATACTTATTGAAGATATGCTGCTGAAGCAAAGCAATGCAGGCAGAAGGTGCATGGGAAGCAGCTTCATGCACCACATTGAACTGCATCTTTTTCTGGGATTGCATAATTCAAACCGCTAAGCAATGCACAGTAAGGGTAGGCACCTTAGTTACAATTTCCTGTCTTCAGTCTGCAGAATTTCTCAGGCTTTAGCTACAGCAACTGATTACTATGTTTGTGACACTAAGGATGACCACTTGTCCTTTCTTTCAAGGGGCTGTCCCTTATTTTGTTGTTACTGCAAACCCTTACTCAGTTGGAAGCCCTGAGCCATAGCTGCTGACTGAACCCAGCCTGAAGAAACACCATCATTTAGCAAAACTAACCACAAAACTAAAACCAGAAAGAACACACCCTTCAAACCCTCTCCTTTTATGTTCTACCCTGAACCGCACTTCTGGAATAAAAATAATGGATGTTACACATTTTTTGTTACACTTTGGCCCCTAAAATTAGACTCACGGTTTCTGGGTTTGCATACACAGGAATGTACAATGACAACAGGCTACCCAGTGCCTCTGTGAGCTACCAGCGCCTGCCTGCAGCTCCTGCTGTGTCTGATCACAAGGAACACTTGATAATAAGGCTGTTAAACAGCACAGGTCACTATAGCCCTGTCAAGTTTTGGAGAATAAGGCTTAATGCAGAGTTACTAGGAAATTTTATGTCAGGTTTACCAGCCTGCTAACAGAGAGCAATCCCAGCATACAGGGAGCTTCACCATCCTTTCCCCATGGGGTTTGCTGAACCCAGCTCTGCTGCATGTTGCCTTTTAAAATACTGCAGGGGAACAGCTTCAGAACCCTGGGATGGAACAGACCTCTACCAGTTTAGATTTTCAGAGGAGAACCAAGACTGAAAACTCCAACAGAAGTACAAACTGAAGACATAAGAAGTCAGACAGCTGGGCAAAGGTCTGGGAACAACCAAAAGCTGCATTGTGACTTCATTCTTTCAGAGGGACTGAAACAACTCAGTCTGACCTATCTTTGCTAAAGTCTGTTTCATTTCCCTAAACTATTTTGTCACTTGAAGCCAAGCCTCGCATGCATTTATGCAGCAATCTGAAAACTCAAGGATGCTAAATTCCATTTAAAAGCTGTAATAACTTCAACCACCAAAAGGTAAATTTGAAGAGTATTGATGAAGCAGACCCTGTTTACCTAAAACAAGTGAAACCAGGACAATACTTTCAGTTGATATTCAAAGGTGATTCTATCTTTATATTTCACATTTATGTCAGCAATACGTTGCAGCTCATGTAGGTTGTATTGGTCCCACTCCCCACGGGTGCGGGTGCAGCACAGACCGACTGAATGAGATCTAACTGGAGCCTATGTGTCACTTGGGATGTGCTGGATGAGTTCCATGTCTGCATGGAGAAGGATGCAGCCTGCAATGATCCATCTCATCAGCAAATCAAGGTGGATCTCTGAAGAAGAAAGGGCATCACCTTGTCAGTATGGAGAGTGGAAACAATTTTGTAGTGACAGCAGTACTTGTCATAAGACTCACTGTAAACAGATCTAATTATCAGTGTTTTCCAAGACTCATTCCTATCTTAAGTGATCAGGACAAAAAGACTCATACAGCACCAACAATATAATAATTTCTCTTTCTTTGAGAAAACAACTCAAGACTTGCCAGTAAATGGGCACTTTCCTCTCTGGCCCATCATCCCTCAATGCACAGAAGCGATAGAACACAGTGTTTCACTACCACACAACTGAGAGGGAAATAATCTATTGTCTTCCTAAATATCTGAAATTGAGTTATGAAGCTTCATCAGAAATCTTTGGAAATATAAAATATTGTGTTGATTTGGCACAGCCTGGTTTTTGGTAGCTGGGGAGGGCCACAGAAGTACCTTCTGTGAGAAACTCCTAGAACCTTCCACCATGTCTGACAGAGCCAATCCCTGATGGCTCTGAAGATGGATGAGCTGCTGGCCCAATCAGAGAGGCTGGTTACACCTCTGTGATGACATATTTAAGAAGAAAATCAAAACAGCACACACAGCTTCTTCCAGGGGTGGCGAGGCGCTGCCATCGGAGCCATTCTGATGCAGCCAGTGGCAGCCCATGGCGATGGGCCACGGCCAGCACCATCTCAGTGTGGCCCACAGTGAGCCCTGCCTGTCTGGCCGCCCCTGGCCAGCCATGCCGTGGGCAGAAGGGCAGGGGTGGCAGTGGAGGCTTCCCCTTCCCAGCGCCCCGCATGGGGAGAGGCGTTAAACAGCACCGGTGCCATGGCAGCCGCCACTGCCCGCACAGAGGTGGCGGGGTCACCTGGCCAGCAGCAAAAACTGGTGAGCAATTCCCCAGCACAGAACTTAGACAAGATCAGCCTCTTCACACTGTGAGATCCTGCAAGGACCTTTGAATTGGTGGAACTTGTTGGCAATGGTACCTACAGGCAAAGGTTTTTCTTCTAGTCAGAGAAGAGGAGGAAGTGAGAACGTGTGAGGGAAAACAACACGGCAACACCAAGGTCAGTGGAAAAAGAGAGTGAGGAGATGCTCCAAGAGTCAGAGCCAAGATTCCTCTGCAGACCATGGTGAGGACCATAGTGAAACAAACTGTCCCCCTGTAATCCATGAGGTCCATGGGGGATGCAGAGATCCACTCGCAGCCCATGGGAAAAGTGCTCACGCCAGAGTGGGTGGATGCCAGAGAGAGCTGTGATCCAGTGGGAGACCTGAATAGAGAAAGGGCCCCTTCTTCCAAACTAGAGCTGCTTGTCCTTAGATGACTGCACCCCATGGATGGGTGACCCACCCTGCAACACATTCTGAAAGACTTTTTGCCTGTGGGAGAGACTCACATTCCAACAGTTTTGGCAGGACTGTTGCTCATGAGATTGGAGCCGTGCTGGAGAAGTTCATGGAGAACTCTCCAGAAGGAGGGGAGGGACTCACGGCATAACAGAGGGAAAACTCCTCTCCCTGAGCGAACTGAAAAAGATCTGAGTGACAAACTGACCAAAACCCCCACGCTCTGTCTTCCTGCAGTGTTGGTGGGAAGAGGGAGGGGTTGGGGGGGGAAAAAGGTGTTTTAAAGACTTATTTTACTTCTCATTTTTGTCCTCTGACTCTGTTAATAATAAATTTACCTTACACCTTTACATTTGAACCTGTTTTACACTTAGAGTGTTTTCTTCCAGTCCTTAACTCATGAGGCCTTTTTTTTCTTCTTTTTTTTTTCCCTCTTCTCTGCCCAACTAGAAGGAGAGGGTGAGCAAACCACTTTCGTGGGTTTGACATTTGAATGCCTGGCATTTGACCAGTGTCAAACCACAACAAATATATAAATGATAAGACAATCAAATGGATTGAACAGTATGTGACTGATAACATTAAAGCTAATATCCATCAAATTACTGCAAAATGAGAGTATTTTCTTGTTGATAATGTTGGTTGCATAAGTTTTCAGTTGTTTTTTCTCATCTGCCATGAGAGTTCCAAAATTTCAGGAAAATTTTCCTTTTGCTAGTCCAGGAGACATTGAGGTAAGTGTGTCCCAGGAGCTCATCTCAGGGTTATACTTGTTTGTAACTCAATTGTTTGCACACCCCAGCTCTTGTAACAGAGTGGGGGGAAGATCCAGCTGGGTAGGAAAAGGGTAGCAAAGAGCTGCTAGGTATGTGATTTTGGGTGGTCAAAGCCTTTCCAAAGGATAACAGGTGACACAATTAAACTGTAATTCTTAAACTGCTTACTGTATAACAGCCCTAATCCTTATCTTCTGAGTCTGGAAGGATTTCACAGCTCCTGGAAGCTGCTGTGTACCTTCAGTGAGACTGGCTATTTGCAATTTTCATTTGTTTGAGCGTGATGAAGGCTTTACGACATAACACAATTATTGGAGGGCAAACAGCAAAAGAAATTGATGACATTCATTTGCACTTAACTTGTTAGAGGGAGGTTTTGTCTGATAGCACATCCAGATAAAAGGAAAAGGGATTTCACTTCATGGCATGCATTAGCTTCCAAATACCCAATTACACTTTTTGAATGTTGAAAAACAAAATAATATCACTTTAACTTGATTTAAACAGTATTTTTTGATTTTTTTTTTTTTAATATTTCAGGAAACTAGAAACATTCGGGAAGGGTTCAAACTAGACAAAAGCTGGATATGGTTTGTTTGTATGAAGAATTTTGTATACTGAGAGATTCAGTAGCAGGAATGTGCATGTTTCAGGAAATACCTAGTTCTCTTATTAACTGCTGCTTATTTCAGCTTTCCAGAATCTATGTAGTGCATTATGTTCATTCCTACCTCAGATGCAAGAATGGAAAAAACATTTTCCTTGTATAAACAGATTTCAATAGTTTGCAGAAACATGAAATATATGGATTTTTCTAAGCCCTGATTGTAAAATATTTTCAATCCTACATGTAAAGTGCTTTGCAAATTGATTTAAATCAACATAAAATTATGTTGAAAAATATCCAAATTTTAATATCTACAATTTTTGGTAATAAAATGAAGTTTAATATAATTAAATTATTGTTTTGGACATACTAGAAATGTGCTGCCCTAACCATGCTTCAATACATTGCTTATAAGTATTGTCTGGTTGTTCACTTGTCCCTTCTTTCTATCCAAGAAAAGTGATTGCACTGATTATCTCAGCCCTGCAGTATCAACAGAGTCCCACGAGCACAGTGGATTTTCTGTAGTAACAGATAACTCAGGTGAAATCTGTTCCATTCTCATAATTATCCTTTTTAAGACAGCCTCTGTATAATCTGCAAGTGGCACTTTGGGCAGACCTGTACCTGTCCTGTCTTCACTGCAGCCCATGAGGTTGCACCATCAGAGCTGAGCAGGTACAAACGCCTCGCAGAGCTATGACAGAAGCTGTAAGTAAGGGATGGCTGAGCCTCAACCTGACGCATTTTACTTTGCTTTATCACCCAATGAAACCAGCTCCAGAGCAATTTCCCAGTAGAAAGGTTTTGATCAGTTACAGATAGATTAGCAAAGTCCACAGCAAATCACAAAGTCCTGTTACGGAAAATCTTTTCGTGGCCACACGAGCCAGAGCAGCACAGCACACTGAGATTACAGTGCAGCAACAAAGAGAACAACGAAAACCTTGCATCTCTCTGCAAAGGGCTGACAATGGATTTGTTACTGCACATGGCACAGGCAGACAGTGTCTCTGACGTTGGTGACAGCAGCAGTGACACCAGAAACGCAGGAACTGATCTAAACTCAGCTCTTATCAGATGCTGCTATCAGGACAGCAGCCTGCTCTCCCAAGCAGGTTTGCACACCGGATGGGGCCTGTGCCCTAGCTCCACCCTGCGGGACAGAAGGCAGAACTAATCCTGCTCGGGAGCAGGCACAATCCTGCCAACAGTGACGTGACAGGCACCCTTCTCATTGTGCGTCTTGCCCATCCTAGGAGAAAGAATTTAGTTTGTTCTGGCATATTTAGTCAACCCATATAGAGTGCATAAATCAAGATGGTTCCCAAAAAATGTGTTTCTAGAAGTGCACTGGGGAGGGAGGGTTTCAGCAGAAAACCCTATAGAGTGTTTAGGGCTTCTCCTACCTCCTGGGAGCCACAAAGCATACTGATGATCTGCTCTTAGTGTCAGCTAGCACAGTGAGTCACAGCTGCTGGCCTGCTTTCTAACTGCTCACACAGCACTATTTGCTTCCTGTTGCACAAAGCCCTGTGTCAGACCAGAAGAAAATTACAGAACAAGAAAAAAAAATAGCTAAATGATCACTCACTGTAAAACAGTGTTGCCAGGGCATCTATAATTTTCACTGAAGTTAGTAAAACCCACAAGTAAAAAGGGTCAGGCCCTCCCTTTGCAACAGGTAATAAGTATAAATGTAAGTAATGTTTTAAAATAGTGAATTTCAGCACAAATGCAAGAAGTGCTCATGCACATAGGAACGATGATCTGGCACTATGACTGCAAAATGAACATTTCCCATGTTTCCCCATGGAGCAGGAAGATGCACACACACTGCTGCCTTCTGTCAAAGAGCTAGGCAGCTAGGACAGCCCAGGGAGGGGAAGCGGAAAGAAAGAGACAGGCTGTAACTAAAACCACTAATGGTTTCCTTACTGTAATACAGTCTCTTGTACAGCATGAGAAGAAGGTCGCTCTTCGTGATCCCTTCCCACAACAAGGTAATCCACAAAACTCTGGAGTTGGTCAAAGAGTTTTGTTCAAAGCAAAAAGAAGTTATTTTAAAAAATGAAGGGGCTTCAAGCATGTGCTAGACAAGGCATAGTCTTGGTTCAATACCCTTTCCTCCTATCAATGTAAAAAAAGGTGGTATGTCAGGTTAGGATTTTTCTGGTTTTATTCCTTTCGTTCAGGAAATTATCTCCCATTTGTTGCCTAAGAGATAATAATGATGATACTTAAGAGAGACAAAAGATGTAGCCATGGAAGAGGGGGAAGAGTGCAGCTGGCTGCAGTCTGTTAGCTCAGGAGCTTTCTCTTTGGAAGTGCAGAAATGCTGCAAGATTTTGGCTGGGGGGTGAGGGGCTGAGCTCAGCATCTTGCTCACTCACAATGCTGCTGTTGCTCTGGGGAGAATTCACGGCCACCAGAGTGTTCCATCCTTTACTGCTTCTTCCTTACCATGGGTGAGCCTCTGCTAGTCACAGCGGCCATGGGACTGGGACCTTATTAACACCTGATCTCACTGGGAAGGACCCTCACCATCCACTCAGGTGCCTCAGGGGAAAACCCAGGACTCTGACCTCCCCCTCTGCAGAAGGAGCATCTCCCAGCTGCTGCCTGGCCGGGAGCCTCCAGCACCCCTGGCAGCTGTGCCCAGAACTGCACCAGCAGTGAAAGCGCTCAACAGCCAAGAGAAGGCTGGGACTGCGTCTCCAGTTTTGTTTGTTGTTGCTGCTGTTGTTCTTAGTTTGTCTTATTTTATGCATAAATACACATTCTAGTAAAGAACTGCTATTCCTTTTCCTGTGTATTTGCCTGAAAGCCCCATCATTTCAGAGTAATAATACTTTGGAGGGAAGGGGATCACATTTTCCATTCTAAGGAAGGTCCCCGCCTTCCTTGGCAGACACCTGTCTTTCAAACGAAGGCAGGTGTCAAGTTCAAAATTGCTTATCTGGACTTTTTCAAAAGGGTAATCCAATTTTTCCATCTGAAACAACACTTTTCTTCAACATCCTAGCAACACTGTGATCACTTCTGAAAAGTTCAGAATCAAAATGAAACATTTCATGTGAGACCACTTTTTAAAAAAAAAAAATCAATTTTGCTCAAAAATATAAAGTGGTTCCTACTTCTGCTCCAGGCAAGCTCTATTTCTTCCCTCTCCTCTGGGGCAGACAAAAGATATAAGCAGCATTTAAGGCACTGCGGGTGGCTGGAGCCTCTGTCCTTAGCAGCCCACAACATTTCAAGACAGGACCTGGCTTAAAGCAAGATCTCACCTAGAGGCATGAATGGAAGAGCAGACTTGAGGGTACCACAAGAGAAAAACCAAACCTGGTCAAGCACCAGGTCATGCCCACAGGAAAGAACAATGAGGCTGCACCTTCCTTAGGCTGAGGCCAGACTGCCACACAGCAGAGGATACAGCACATTATATATATATATATATATATATATATATATAAAATAGAACCAGAGAACCATGGCATATGCTGAGCTTGAAGGGACTCACAGGATCATAAGTCCAACTCCTGGCTTTGCACAGACACCCCGCCCGGTGCCTGGGAGCATTATCCAAATGCTACTGGAGCTCTGGCAGTCTTGGGGCTGTCACCATTCCCTGAGGAGCCTGTTCAGTGCCCCACCACCCTCAGGGGGAAGAATCTTTTCCTGATGTCCAACCTGATCCTCCCCTGACACAGCTCCAGCCGTTCCCTCAGGTCCTGCCACTGGTCACCAGAGTTAAGAGATCAGTACCTGCCCCTGATATTCCCCTCACAAGGAAGTTGTAACTGTGATGAGTCTCCACGCAGTCTCCTCTGCTTAAGCTGAACAGACCAAGTGCCCCCAGCCACACCTCATATGGCCCCTCCAGACCCTTCACCATTTTCATGGTCTCCTCTGGGCACCTCCAATAGTTTCAAGTCTTTTTTATACTGTGGTACCTGAAACTGCCCACAGGACTCAAGGTAAGGTTGCACATGCTACCAAAAGGCTGGTTTGCAGGTGCCCCAGTTTCTTAAGGAGACTCCACCTTTATCCACAAGCCAAAGCTGCTCCTGTAACTACTAGGTTCACTCTCTCAGCAGCTTTTACAAATGACATCTTTGGTGTTAGCCCTGTTTGTGCAGTGTTGACATTTGTCCATCAGGATATCTTCACCAGCCTTCACACACAGTAGCACGAGGCCAGTGCTTGATCCTGCAAATTACCTATGAAGTGTTATCTGGCAGGCTACAAGCAGAACATAAGATGCAATCTAGCTGCCCCTGAGAAATGATTGATTTCACTGCACCAGCAGATAACATGAGCTATGAACTCCTGTTTGAGATGCACCAGAAATCAAAGGACATCAAAATCGGCCCTTCCCTGTTCAAATCCATATTCACTGACCAGCCAAGACCAGTGTCTTGTTCCTTCTCAGGACCTCTTTCATGCATCCTCACTCATGAGTCAGGTTATATTCTTGGCAGTGACTCTTTGAAGGTGAAGTATATAAAGGCAATAGAGGGTAAAGCACTAGGCAAGGGTAGTACCACAGGTTTTCAACAGCAGCTCTTGACCTCAGCACCTTCTTACACACAACTAGAGTCAGTTGTACTGAGAATATCCTCACCTGACTGCAGCTTGCCAAGGTTGGCAGTTTAAGGGGGTTATCTTTAGGCAACAGAGACTGGACCTGCCAAGGACAGTTTAGCCCACCCAGATGAGAAACTGATTTCTTTCCCACTGACTATAGATACAACTCAGCTTTGACTATGTGACAACTTTGACTGCATGTCCAAAATGAGAGGAATGAATAGTGATGTATCACACACACCCTCAGATCTTGGTAAGGGCAGCCAGGGATGGATGTTTAAAGTTAGTTTCAGTAACCCAATCCTCAGCTGAGCCAAGATCCCTATTTGCTGATGGGACGCTAAGGTCATAAGGAATGCAGAGTGGGCACTGATGAGGGTCATATTGACACTTCAGCCAGTTAAATAAATGAGATGCCTTCAGTGACAGCACAGGAAAGTTTTATCTTCTGTGAATCTGAATGGCAAGACCTGACCATAGATGCCTGGTTAAGAAAGGTAAGTCTAGTGTCTTCAGTTTGTCTCCGGTGTTTAGTTGGATCCTAAGGATCCTTAGGATGCTCAAGGATTCCTTTTCTGCTTCACTCCTCTTTGCACAAACATGATTACATTTAGCTAATCTCTAAACATTCAATAACTGCACATTAATTATGTCTCCCCATTGGAGCAAGGGAAAATTATATTTGTTTACACAGAGAAGAAAGTGAAGTACCCCAGCCATGACTTGCCCACAGGCAGGGAGCAGCTGACCTTACTCAGGGGCAGTTATTTCCAGCCTCCTGCCCCTGCTCCCGGATCTCTGTGCAACTGTGTTCTTTGCTCTCTTCCTGCTCTCTCTTATTACAGCAAGAGTTTGCAAACTAGCAGGGATATCTTGATGACTAAGCCTAAAGATCTCTACTTGCTATTACAGATCCTGTTTCAAGGGGTTTTCATTACCCCTACTCTCCTTCCTTAAATGTTTTCATCAGGAGGATGCAAGTTTGATTCATTCAAGCCATGCTTTCATATATTCTGAAGCCTCAAGTAATGAAAAGAGAAAATTCATCAAAAAATAAAGGCAAAAATTCTATTTGTGTTTAAAGAAAACAGTCTGTGACAGTGACCTCTACATCTCAGTATGCTTTGTGAGGACACCAGATGAACTCCAGATATGGCAGGCAAGAGAGATTCCTCGCCATGCTAGCTGCTGTAGAGGTGCTGCAGATGCAGAATCCTAACAGCAGATGACAAATCATGCCACAAAACACTGGAAGGACATATGCTTATATTTTTTTTCTTCAGCTTGAATGCAAAAGTGCACCTTTGCATGCAAAAATATGTACTTCCCTTTCTGCCACCTGTCCTTGAACAGTTAATTTAACCATGCAAAAAAAAAGAGACACTATCATTCCACTAGGGTGGGGCCAGACTCAAGAAAAATGAAATATACTTTCCAAAACTTAACAAAAAGGTGATGCAACTTGCAGCTTTTAAGGGTGAAAAACCTCCACAGAGTGGCACAGGGAGAGCTGTCATGTGCTGTGTATGTAGCTGTGATATGACAGATCTTCTAAACCTGCTGTGATCAAGAAAAATTCCCGAAGACAACAGCCCAGATTTGGGCAGGAAGACAGCCCTTTTTTTAGGAAGAAGCACTGTGCAGATAAAAAAAAAAGGTCACATTGATAATCAGGGCTCATGTTTGTAACAAATACAGGCTAATCTCAAGACTGAGTACTGAATCTTTCCTATATAATTTTTATAAACCCAGAAATGAGAAGCATCTACTGATTGCTGTATTAATTTAACACCTGATCTAGTTCTGTAGGATTAATAGACCCTTTACTTTTTTAATTGGATTTTTTAAAATGTACACATTCCATGCTATTCAACAGCTTTTACATCCTTGCAAAGAAGTAATCTTTTCAAAAATCTGATCTTTTAAGACACATGAAGTGTGTCTTATCCAAAAATCAATAGACAAGTGACAAAAAATAAAGTCTGGTCCAGCTGGAACATTGTACCAAGAACTGGAATAAGGCAGCACAAAGCAGGAGATGTCGTGTCTTCAAAACCTGAGTTAACAACACACTTTATTTAGCCTACTCCTGATATTCAACCTACAGCTCCTGGCAACCCAGTTTACAAAGGTACTCCACCACAGTCCCTCTGCATTCCATGACATAGGAACAAGAGAAATCCCTCGCAATCACATGGGGCCCAAGAGAACCTTATAAATTTCTTGTTCATAAACCTTGATCCAGCATGAGAGCTGTCCATTGCTACAGCAGAAAGAAATACAGATTTCTTATGGCTGCAGTGCTCTGAGCATTGTACATGTACAACTCTGCAGACAAGAGTTGCACATGAAAACAGGCCCTTTGTCACAGCAGAAACAACCATGGATCCAGTACAAATTTGGAACTGCAACTTGCATCTTCCTGGGTTGTAACACAGAGAGCTCCTTGCACAGACCTTCACTGGCAAGTGCTGTGAGCAGCCCGTGCCCCAGAGCTCTCCAGAGAGTGGCTGCACACAGGTACATTGCTCTCTGCTCAGGTTTCAAACTCTTCTGTCACTCATGGCATCTGTGTCCTGCTAGAACAGGCTGCAGGCCAGGCTGCATGTCCAGCGTTTCTCACACAATCTGCCAGCAGGGCAGCTGAGGGATGAGAGGGAGCTAGGGCTTGCCAGGGCACAGAGGGACAAAGTGTGGGGCTGTGTGTCTACCTTTGCAGATACCCTGGCCTGCCTTTCTTCCTCTCCCACAGGGGAAAACCCAACATAGGATCATTTCTGTGCTTGTTTTCCAAAAGACAAAGCAGCTATCAAATTCCTATCCCAAAGTTATTCAGCATTAGGGTTCCACAAGTTCCCTTCACCATACTGGTGCCAGTGCAAAGAGCAAGGACACCATTAGCAGTGCCAGGGTCCTACGCTGGCCCTTGCCACAGAGCTGGTGTGGGACATAGATAGTTGTGCCCATTGCCTGGGCCTCAGGTGTCTCTCAACACTCTCCCTGCCTGTGGGGCTCCATCTGTGAGCTCTCTGGCACAGTGAGGCCCTGATCTCTGCAGCTGCTCTGTGTAGTGGCAAAGATAAACACCATATCACCTTCTGGATTCTTACCACCACCACATCACACCAGCACAATGCACCAAAATACACTCTTTAGGACAGGATGGCTGGGATATATCAGAAGATGGGAGGATATCAAGTATCACTACAAAGAGCCTACAGCACAGTGTGTGGAGCCAGGAGGGAATGGCCAGTTATTGGTTCCAGCTGGGTGCTGGTCCCAGGCTTGCATCCAGCTGAGCCTGTACAAGTTCCTCTGCACAATGTCACCCAGTGCTCCATGAAGAGGGATGAACTCTGGTGACATGCCATAGTAACACTACAGACCCAGGTCAAGTCCAGCATAGACTCCTGCTGCCAGGTCCTCCTCAGAAACAGAAGTGCAAGTCAGGCAGAGGAATCTCAATGGCTCTGGGGAATCCAGCTGTCAAGCCCAACAGGGCCACGGTGCCTGGCCCTGGGCACACAGTCCTCTGGAGCACAGCGCCAAGAGCCTGGAATTAGCCTTGGAGGCAATACAGCTGTGTCTGTGCAGAGCTCCATCTGAGTGGGGCTCCTGAGAACAGCCTGAACTACCCAAAGGTGGGCCTTGAAGGAGCCAAGCTGGATGTGTGCACCCAGGACACACAATCCACCATTCTTACCAAAAGTCCATAGCCGAAAGGAAGCTGCCAGCACGCAGCTGTTCTAACTCACAACACTAGTTTCCGATATGCTGCCTCTTAGTGGAGATCTCAAAGAAACACTGATAACCCCAAAGCACATGAGGAAATACACAACTAACATGGTTTAGATGCATGAGAGACATACAAGCTGCTCATGAAGTTGGTAGAAATCTGATTTCTAGTGTGGGAAGCTAGCTGTCATCTGAAATGGGAAGGAATTATTGTAGAACCACTCTGACTAGCAAGGGAGACTGGGTAGCATGGGCATTTCCATTCCGTTTAGCAGGGAATCCCCATGCAGCACTGACTGAGCCATGGGTCGGCTGCAGCCCTCACTGCTGCCCAGTAAACCCATGCTCAATTCTTGGGGCTGTAGGAGGCCACGCCTTCCTCCCCATTCCAAGTTTCATTATCTAAATTGAAAAATAAAGGGGCTGAGAGGTGGCACCGCAAGGGGAAGTGGCTCATTTAGGCTTCTAAATCAAAATAGGAATAAACAGAACACCTGAAACTCTTGCCCTCAATCTTGGTACTTTCTGGATCTTGAGACCAGAACTCAATTTACATTCTCTGGGTGCTGCACAGTGCAGCAACTGTGCTGCAATTTTGAATTGAAAAGATCTATGATGTATTCATAAGAAATTGGCTTCAGAAGAAAAGTTACTCCACATGCTGAGCTTCTCAGTTGCAAAAAACATGGCTGTGCCACTGAATTGAAGGCATGTGTGTTAAAGAGTGTGCCAATGGCCACAGCTGTGGACTGGACTGGAGACTGAAATCTCCACAGCAGCGCACTGGAGACCAGCACTGTGCTGGCTTGACATTAGTTTAATTCCTTATACCTCTTTTTTCTGTTGGTGTTAGAATTACTTTGAAAACCAGCAGTTTTCAAGTACATTTTTGTGGAAACAAACAGTAGAGAGATGACTTACCTGGACAATTAGCTTATTTTCTTTATCAGGCAGAATTCGGTAGGTATAAACGCAATTTCGATACCTGGAACAGACCACAGGTGATATGGTTAGACCATATCCGGAAGGGAATCTCACCATGGCATCCCTCCCCATGAGAAAAGACATTGGAAAATACTGAGATACATCGATTGCTTCATGCACAAGGGTTTTAAACCATTTCTCTTTCTTACTTTCTTTCCCTGGAGTCTGCAGACTAATACAAACCTGAAGTGTTCCTCGTCACTGAAACAGGAACATCTGCTTGCAGATGTCACTGCAGAAAGTGATATCAGCATTAGCTCAGAGGGAGTTACTCCGCTCTTCTTCTGGCCGGAAAGAGAGAAAACACCAAGTGGCTCTAGCTGTCAGTAAAGCAGGCATCTCAGGAAGAAATGAAAAAGCAGAAATCCAAAAGGCAAAGGGCCAAAATCAGCAATAAATGAGTAAACTGAAGGGCTAGTGCATTGACTTGTATTGCAAAAAGCAAATAATATATTTCAGCTAAATCACAGTATAACAGCTGATTGCCAGGCACATTTTTATCCACAAATCCTAAACAACAGCCTAAATAAAAGCCCATCTCACCATCCTGGTGTGGATGCACACTGTACATGTGCATCGGTAGAGTACCCACAACAAATATTTTGTCCCAGCTAAATTCAATTAGATTCTTATTTAAGGAGGGATGGAGGAGTCCTGTGTTCAGTGGAGGGTCACATCAATGCACGGGAGCCCAAGGGAAGACTGACAGCACTGTAAGCTTGACCTTCCTCAGCAGCTGCTGAGCTTTGTGCAGTTCACCCAAGAAGTACTGACTAGAAAATATATTTTTACCTTTCTCACAACAATAGATTGATCAAATCTTTTAAGTCATCTGCAAAGCACTTAAAAGATACAATATCGCTTTGAGCAAAAAGTGCTGGTTCAACCCCTTCCTTCTCAAAAGAAAGAACAGAATCTACACTCAGATCTTCCTTGGCTGTAACAGAAACACTGCAGTACTTGTGCAATTGTCACAAAATGTGGGCTGAGGTCAGCCCCCCAGCTGGGGAGATAGGCAAATCAATAAATGATTAATGTTTATCCCACTATTATCCTAATAAACTCTCTTAGAGTTGTGATGTGAGTCTATTCATCATATGCCTTTCAGAATCATTCCACACAGGAGAGAGGAGACTGTCAGGATTTCAGGTAGCCTTATACAAGGAGTCACAAAAAAAAACTGGAAATGAAAATAAATTCCTCATAGATCATAGCTGAGTTTTTTCAGGATGTCTGGTGGATTGGGTCATGTATCCACATGAACGTGTGTCTTTTGATAGCATTAATGCAGAGAATGCAGAAGAATTCAAGCTGTTTCAAGAGCTCTTTTCACAGGTATCTATTTATTCACACATCTGGTACAGAGCTGGAAGTCACAGACATGATCCCCAACTGTAGAGCAGCTACAGCACTGCTAATTTCACCAGCAATACCAGGGCAATGAGTGCCAGGTGAGGATATACCCCAAGGAAGGGTATGAGGTTGTTTTTATATCTTACTCCATTTACCCCTGCTGATATGCAAATAGGACTAAGCAGAATTACTTATGCAGCAGAGACAATTTGTGTGTGTGTAGATTATGAAACTGATAAATGAAGCAGCCCAATGGCTCTTTCTCAAAAGAGGACCCTCATGACCCTTTTTTAACAGAAAAGTACCCCATCATACAGACCACACAAGGCTGCTATCATAATGCTTGTAAAGAGGTTTAAGCTGAGGACAAGTAAGATCAGTATATGAACAATGAAAGAAGGGGGGTTGGGTGAGTCAGGAGAAGGGAGGAGCACTCCCAGAATCAAAAGCAGGAATCCTCCTTGCCAGTCCCCTAATTTAGTGTGGGTGGGTGGAGAAGACCGGGACTCTTACTCCATATTCACCCTTAGGCTTCTTCTCCTTGGCATCCTGACTGTCAAGTTATGTGGTCCCAGTTACCACCACATTCTAGGTCCTCCCTAAAACGTGAGTTGAGTTCAGAATTGCTCAGCCATTGTTCAGGCTGTCCATGTGGAGGGTAAATAAAACATCAGCCTCAGTTTCCAAGTACTTGTCATCTTCCTGTCCTCCCAACCAACCAGAGGAGGTAACAGTGTGATAAGGCGGGCATTTTCTCCTTCCTCTCCTGCTTCTATGTTTTTATACACAGGTAATGACGTGCATATTGGGAGTGTCTGGAGCACTAAACAGGGCTGCTGTGCTAGGCCTGGTGCCAAGTGCACCATGAGAGAGACAGCATTGGAAAGGGCATCTCACAGGCAGGGTCCTCTTAAAGGGGTCTCAAAGCTGCAGCTGGTCCTTGAGTGCCCCCTCTAAAAGTGTTATTAATCCTGCAGCCATTCAATGAATGAACTACCAACAGAAGATCCCCTGGAGGAATGGTACCAGTTAAGATGTAGGGAACACTAAACAGGCTCTTTTGGATTTCAGGATTCAGGCATTCCCCTCCAAGTAAGTAAAAGAGCCCATTTCTTGTCAATAAACTGACAGGTCAAATGATTTAGGCACAGAGAAAGGAGGAGGAAAAGGGCTTTGCTTCTTGCCTTTTATGGGGCAGTGTGACCAGAACAGGGGAAAGCCATGCAGGGGGAGGAGCATTCCCCAGCCTTTCACTCTCTAAATGCTGCTGCTCTAAATTTCAGAAAAGATGGCAAGGCAGTCTTAAAAGGCTTTCCAAATACACCTCCCCTACTTGTCTATATTTATACAAACTCCGTTTTTCTAAAGCAGCTCTTCAAAGAAATTATTATCTCATTCTATGATATTATAATAATAAATGCTTTTGCTGGATCTTTATTGATCTGAACAATAAATATTACAGCTTTGTAGAATATGACATTTCTTTTTCAGAGCAAATTTCATGGTTTTTTGTTTTCCATATGTATACACAGTTGACACCTGCTCCTTTGCAACATAATTCTCTTTTGTGGAAACAGTTTGCAGTCAGCCTTTCAATTCCCCACTCTCCCATTCTTTGTCTCCAGCCTCTCTGTTTTTTAAACAGAAGTAACTGAAGAGCTCAAACTTCAAACACCTCCTAGTCAATAGCACAGCTGAAACTGATACATCTCTGAGGAAGTTTTCAGCTTCAGCAAAGATGCCCGTTTTTTGGAGACGACATTCAGAGGGAAAGAGTTATTCACCACCTTTCCACAAACTAACTGCAAACCATTTCAGCATAAGCTGAAAGCTTGTCAGATGGTTTGACACCAGTCTGTGTGAGGTTTCCCAGACTGTAATTAATGCCAGCCCTTCACACTTCTGATCCAGCTGCTCTTGGCTGGCTAGGCTGGGTGCTCCCCAATTCTTTAATCAAGCTGTCCATATCAGCTACCTCAGAATGGATTTAAGAATATAACCTTTGGCTCCCGGTTCAGAAAATCATGGTCATTATAGTGTTTCTGTTTCCTGATCCCATGTCTCTCAAGTCACAAAAAGGTTTCAAAGCTGACTGCATAAACATTTACAATGGAAAAATTTATGCAAATGCATGTTAGTAGGCATTTTTGCAGCACCTTCCCTTTCTATAATCCCCACCACCACTCGGTGAAAATATTTTGTGTACATACTGGTTACAAGTCAAATCAATGGTGTAATACTAAAATCACTCCATTGAAGCAACAGTCTGTTCTGGTAAATTGTTCTCTGACTGACTACTTGGGCCCTCAGCCCCTGTTAAAGGATTGTCTCTCCTCCCTCCTGCTAGTACTGCCTATTCATCTGCAGCTGCCCTTCTTTCTCTGCTCCCTCCAGAAAGACAAAACTCTTCCCTGTGTTGTTACAAGCACCTTAACAGGCAAGCACCAAGGCTCTCTGCACCTTGTGAAGATGCCCACTCTCTGGCAGTCCAACACCTACGCCCATGGGGCAGTTACCCAGCCCCATGCTGCTCGGCAGCAGACGGTGTTGTCACCAGAATCTGACCTCAGAGACAAGCAGTTAGCCCAGAGTTATAAACAGGAGCACCACCTTCACCACTACAAGAAATATACTTTCAGACAGAAAATGAGAAACCTGCTTGTAATGTAATGTGGGGTAAAGATGAAATGAGTTTCACTGATCTGCTGCAAAATGGCAGCAAAGAGGATCTGATAGGGTCCCACAAGGGCTCTCTTGATCTCTCCTAAGCAAGGAGCAACTGTCTGATGTCTCTGTAAGACAAAGTCAAATGTCTCATATTTTACCTATTGACTTCAGTCTCCTCTCACCCCTGCTCTCTTGCCTCCAGGAAAAATACCTGTCCCTCACAAACACAGGGCAGGAGGCCTTGCTCTAACCTGACCTAACCCGGAATGGGGGGATCAGGGCTGCCAGGACTTCTCTCTTTATTTCCCACATTAAACGTTTACCCCATGAGCCACATTAATGATGCAGGTGGAATCACTGCTGTGCTGGGTATACTATGCACAGCTCCAGGAACTATTTCAAGCCTTTTGCTGAATGCAACACAGTAAAAGCAAGGAGCTCAAACATACACTGAATCAGAGAAAGAAAAGTGCCTGGAGTGTCCCAGGCTTGGGACTTGGGTCCCTAATGATAAATACTTGACCCAAGTTGTTAAGATACTCCAGAAGTTCGAGGGATTATTTTATCTCAGAGCACACCAGCAATGCCTTTGACCATTCTCTCCTTTTGAATCAAGGGCAAGAGCAGCGTGATCAGTACAGCAGTACGTAACTATGGGTTTATTCAGCCTGGCTCCTAACCCTTCCCCACCCCATGGCCCAGTCTGGTGAAACCAGCTGTGTTCTGATGAGAGCTGCACGTTCCCGGTGAGTACAGCACCTGTTTGCCTCTGTGCTGGGGAGGAGGCAGGGGTGACCCCTGCCCAGCAGGGACAGCAGCGTTGGCTGAGGGCGCGGTGAACGCTGTACTTACAGCACGCAGAGTGCATATGCCGAAGCAATTGACTCACTGGCCCGCACAAGGAAGCTGCCGTCCTTGCCTACTTTGGAGAGCAGGTCTTCAGCTCTGGAGCGAGTGATGTTGCCGTGGTACCAGCACTGATCCATTGCTGGTTCTGGAGGAAACCTGAATGCTAACCCAGGAGCTGCCAGAGCCGCCTGTGTGTCTGTGTGTAACGATCAGCCAGCTTCGGCTCACCAGCTTCCTGTTTCAATAGCACAGAGAGGGAAAGGAAACTCAGCCACGGACAACTTCCTCAACTCAAACAGCTCAGAGAGGCAGTGTGACATATCCCTGCAGCCTCCATTCTCCCTCCTCATGCTGCCGCTGAAGTGACTAGCAAGCCCATGCTCCCTGCCTTTCCCTCCTGCTTTGTGTCCAAAAGTCCCAGCTGGTGATCTCTTCTGATTCCTCATAGATTCAGTCTCCCAGGCTTTAGTGGCCTGCTGTCCAATTTACAATCCCCTGCCAGATCCTTTGAGTTTTCATCTTTTTCCTGTCAGTCTGTCCTACCCACTACAGGTCTCCATGGGGAATAAATAAACCTCTAATCAGAAACACACTGTGCATTAGGATACATAGCACTGACTGCCCCATTCCTGCCTTGACTAGTCCTCATATCTAACTAGGTGAGAGGAGGGGATTTCAAAGAACTGAAAAAAAAAAATACTACTGCATGTCTCCATGCATAGAAGGAGACTGAAAGGCTGATTTGTGCTGGGGATTTTTGACCAAAGCTCCCTGTCAGCTACTGTGAGATAGATTCAAAGATCTTTCCTACTCTAAATCCCCAAAGGTGGGATAGAGCAAAGCCATGTCTTGCAACTTGCGTCAGAGAGGGGAGAACTGGAGCTTTCACTTCCCTTTTCTTTGTCTGTACATCTGTCTCTCAGCTATGCTGTGTGGCATGCTTAGCACTGCATCTCCAAGACATATTTGCAGCAATGCCAGGACATTCCTACAGGGGCACTGCCTGCATGGCAATTTTGGTTGTCTATCCTGTACCTCCAACCACTCTGCCCTCTGCACATCCACATTTGAGCTATACCTGAAAGCAGCAGCTAAGCTGGGACTCAAAGTCCATAGGGAAAGGTGCAACCCCTGCTAGCCCTATGCAACACTTGGTTCCCAGAGCCTGGAGAAGTGCTGGAACAGCAGTACCTGGACCATGCATGAAGTGCTATGCTGTACACTGCATGGAGAGCAAGGCAGGAGAGAACAGACCATCACTGCACTGGGGGAGGCTAGAATGTGTGGGCGGGGAGAGGGGGAGTGAACCAGCACAACCCAGCATCCATCCCTGTAAGCCTTCTTGTGGCTTTCAGTTATGCAGAGGCTTGGTCTGCAGTGTCCAGCTTAACCTCTACACTGAGATGAAACTGTGGGCAGTGCAGCCCAAAGCTGTGCGGCCAGAACAGGGCCCTACTAGATGAGCAGAACTGCATCGTGCAGGGCTTCCTGTCCATGCTGAGCAAGCACTGTCTGCACACCAAAATTAGCTCAGCTGAACCTGGCCTTCAGCTCCACCAACATCCACACAGGCCTTT
Organism: Acrocephalus scirpaceus scirpaceus; assembly: GCA_910950805.1. Lineage (NCBI taxonomy): Eukaryota > Metazoa > Chordata > Aves > Passeriformes > Sylviidae > Acrocephalus > Acrocephalus scirpaceus. Next base: position 19,670,816 of record OU383781.1, read on the forward strand.
AGCAGACAAACTCTATGGATTCGGGTGCCTAAATGGAGTCAGACACTGAATGCCATGAAATGATTCTGCCAGTGGACAGTAGCTGTAAGCTACAGAGTGGTTACAAACTCTATTCTCCCAACCAAAATGAGAATCTGCATATGGCAAAGGCACCATGCAGTTGCCCTGACAGCCCTGCCTAGCCACAGTGCACTGCTAACCTCACTTGCGCCAAGTCCTTGGGATTTCTGGCACTTCCAGTAGCTTCTCTGCAGCACAGCTGCAGCAGGAAGCAGAACAGCTCTGAATGTCAACCACTGCTTGACTTCACAGTGCTCTGCATGCAACAGACACGTATCTGGATACATGTCAGAGCAGACACGTGTCCAGCAGATACATATTGTGAGCAGAGTGGACAGAGCTGCTCACAACATGAGTTTTGATAGAATGAAACTGTTTGGAGAGCTTCTCCTGATCTTCTGCAAACACCAGGTAACAGGTACAAGCCCTCATTAGACATCTGAGACTAATTAGCTGCATAGTTAGCTCCTATCTACCCTACCACCAACATAGATTTGTAGCAAGCTGCTGCTGTTTTGCTATTTCCTTCAAATCCCATGTCCAGGCACACACTACTCCTTGATTTGGAGACAAAAACAAGGGGAAGGGTTCCAAGTACAAATGATGATTATGGCAATTGAATGTGCAGGCTGTGAGTATTTCTTGGTCCTAAAACAAAGCACAGTACAGCTACAGCTGCTCAAAAGGTGAATCCCAATCTTCTCACATAAACAGCTCTGTGATCCCTAATGGCTTGTTAGCCTGGAATAAGATCTTATCTCCAAGACACTACAATAGACACTTTATCTAAACTGGTTTTGCTATAGATGTCTAGGTAGCACTGTACCAGATGGGTGTCCATGCACCAGCCTCTCCATAACCAATAAATAACTACTGCCTGTGGCATCATTCAAGATGTACAGGAGTCACCTAACCTCCCCCCACTCCCACTTATATTCAGCCTGTGCATTGCATCAGCATGGGAACTGCCAGGCTTGGCCAGATAAAAACTTAAGTATGCATTTCTATGTCACTATACTAAAGTATTCCATATTACCTGATGAGAAGGTTAAGTCTATAGGGCAGCAGTTAGCTTTGCTGAAATCTAAAGATACCATTCACTAATTAGGCATCAGTGACAGCCTGTTGGCCACAAAGGTTATTTAGACTCTGGCCTACATCTAAAGAGCATATGAAAATAATACCCAGAAAGTACTGGCTACCTGAGCCCCTCTGCTATTCCAGCCCAGCGTGTTACTGACCTGCTGCTTGGGAAAGACTTGACAAGTTACAGGTGTATCTTTAAAGGTCACAAGATCCCTTCACCTCCTTGGTACATGCAGCATCCAGGTGCCCTGAAACAAATCTGCATAGTGAGGAAAGTCAGGGCCTCTTTCCCAACCACCCATGAAAGCTGTCAGTAGTAAAAGGCAAAGGTAGGAGCCCTGTGCAAGCAGAGACTCACAGACCTGAGCAGTAACGCTGCAAAGGATCCTATGAGACTTGCTAGTGTTCCCAAAGGAGATTGTTCTGAGACCTCTGAAAAGCAGCTTTTTTTCTTCACCAAGAGGGCAAACAAACATATTTTCCTTGCAGTCACTGAATGTGTGCACACACAGAAGATACAATACACAGGAAACAAGCACAGACTAGTTTACATGCAGAATTTTGTCCAGACGCATGGGTAACACTTTCCTAGCTCCATCCCATCAGGCCCCCTAGCTCCATCTGCTCTGATAGCCTAGCTCCAGCTTGCCTGATAGCCATTTGTTTCTGGTCAGTCCCTTGCCTAGTCATTGTATAATGCCTCCTTTCAAAACACTGTATAGTAGTAGAATAGCATCTCTCTCACCAAAACTAGATCTGTTTCCTTCAGAAATCTGCTGAAAAACTGTCTACATTGGAAAGCCTTCCAGCTTGAGTGTTTTATGCTACTCTGGCCTTGGTCAGTTCTCCTTCCTCTGACACTGGTGCTTTTTTGCTGAAACTGGGGCAATGTTATTTGTTTGACATAGTGCCTCATATGCCAATAATACTCTGTAATAACAAGACACAGAGTTGTCAACAATAAGAATGGTTGCTATGTGGATCATAGCTTGGCACTTGCGTTAGAAAGACCAGCAAGCACTTTCCCCTCCTGACTCTAAATTGGGAGCTCCCTCTGCAGACCTGTCCTGATCCTGCAGTTCCCATGTAGGCAAAGTTTTTTTTACCATTTTACCATTTTACCAAAGCCATTTTTACCACTTGCTCTGTCCCCCAACACAGAAGGGTCCTGGTGCCCTCAATGACTCCTACTGTCACTGCCCAGGGAGACGGAGCAGCCAGAGCTGCTCAAGCCTGTGGTTTTCTTACACATGAGAAACTGCACCTTCTCAATGCAGTGTAAGCAAAAGGGCAAGTAAGCAAGGAAACACAGCATGGGAAGTAAGGAGAAGGTTAAGTTAGACAGAAGCCCTTGGGGTGCTTGGGAACTCAGCAAGGCAGCCCCAAACACACTGAAGAAGTTGGCAAGAAACATCCCAAGAGCAAGGCATTGCATAGCCTTGCTGAAATAAGGAGACAGAAAGCCCTGGAAATTACAGGTGCTTGCATTCCTACACTGGCTGCAAGAAGCAGTGCTCCCTTACCAGAGCCAAAGCAGTTTCCTGAAGAAGATGACAGCAGATACAGGGTAGTAAGCCCAGTGCCCTCTCTAGAAGTTTCTCCACACGTTACTAAATACCACTCATTATAACCCTGCTGGCATCTGTTCCCTTGCAGTCCCTGCACTGCCAGCACACATGTCCTTGATGAATGAAGTCTATCAGAGATCTCAAGGTGAGAAACCCTATACAAAGGTCACAGTTGTTTCAGGCACGTGATGTGTGAAAAGGCACCCAAAGAGAAAGGCAAAAAGGGAGAACAGGCAATAGAAAACAGAACCAAACATGTTAAGCTGTAGTATGTTTAATGGACTTCACAATCAACAGACACAACAAGCCAACACCAAACTATGTGTGCAGCAGGAGTAAAAAAAGACCTTTTACTGAGGGATGAGAAATGACAGTAAAAAGCACCAGCAAAGATGGTTTTCAGAGGGATGCTGATGGAAAGGCTTGAGACTCAGTATTCTGAGGGAAAGGCTTGCTTCAAGGTGAACATGACAAAAATCATCTCTTCACATTGTCTGTGGGTCCCATACTCAAAGAGGCAGGAGAACAAAGGTGAGCCATCGGGCCCAATGCCCATGTACTGCAGGTCTGAATAAGCACACAGGCCCTTGAAGAGTATGCTGGGCTTTGTCCAGTGTGCTGGATTTAAAGGGCTTTTGTTGAGGTAAATTCCTAAATCTTTTCGACCCCTTGGATCTGTAGGATGAGTGTAGAGTAACCAGCTATCTTGACATCTGACATCTGGGGGAGGTGGAAAGGCAGTAATACTTCCATGGCATCCAGAGGGAGGTTCTATTAGCGTTTCAACCCGCTGGCCTCCCTCGAAGTCCAGCCCGTGGTTGTAGCTGACAGCCTGGATCCTGGCTCCCGTGTTGCTCCTTGCATTGCAGTAAAGGACCTTTCTGCCACAGGTATGCACCTCTGCTACCTGGCACTCCACCGCGCTCTCCTCCCCCACGAAGTTCCCCATGTCCCATGTTGTGCCATGGTCAGAGCTGATGAAGCAGAAGGCCTGAGGGGTGGGGTGTTGCTTGGGGTCCAAGATACGATAGGCATAGGCAGGAATCACTAGGCTCCGGGCCTCATTGAGCAATTGTAATCCATGACCCGGCCCCACTGCAAACGTAGCCCAGTTCTTGTACTCATGCCTAATGGTCCTGTCGGTGACGTCCTGGGCAGTGCTCCAGGTGCGTCCTTGGTCCATGCTAGTGACATAGCAGAGACGTACCAGGTTGATCTTTGTCCTCAGCTGATGCTGCTCAGAGATCTTTCCTGGGACGGCTATGAAGAACACGATGAGTTTCCCCGAGACCTCATCATATACCGGACAGGGGTTCATAGATCGGTGGCCTTGCAGCTGTGCACTGACAAGGGTCTCCATCCTTTTCCACTGCCAGGACCCGTGGAAAAGGAGACAAGAATGGAACACACTGTTACAAACAGACCCACATTACAGTGCAAGGATGTCTGGATAAAAGCTACAGAACAGCATGGGAGGAACAGAAACTGGATAATGGATAGAGAAAGAAATGGGAAGACAATAATCTGGCATCGCCGAAGACAAGTGAAAATTATTTAGATGACACAAAGCAGGTACACTTCACCAAGCATGTGGGTTATGTCCTTTTCAATTTCTACTCCCTGAGGAACTGATAGCTCCATATCTCTATGCAGCTGGTGGCTGATGACACCCTTTAAAAAGCTGCAGGGGCTGAATTTTCAGAAATCCTCACAAATATATATATGGCACATAGACATGCCTGGTGGTCAAAGTGTGCTAGTACAGACATTGTGCTGTGTCAGTGATTTTTAGGAAGTCACAGAGAAACCCAAGCCCTTTTCAAGCATAATGGATGATGACAAATCCCTTTTCATTCGGGCTCCTGTTCCTCCACTTTGATGTGAGTGTACGCGAATAGGCAACCCAGCCTAAACTGAGGCACCTTGCTAGGGCTGATTGCATGGCTCTGGTGTGGAGATTTGGACCCTGAGCTGTCTGACTCCGAAAATAGGTCGCAGAGCTGGTATAACTACCCAGCAAGCCCTGTTTTCCTAAAATGAATATCACATAACACAATCATGTCTCTAACACTAGTATTGCAATTAGAAAACTGTGACTACATAATGTTATTGGCTTGGTAAGCAAAGCAGTAGTTTCCAGTAAGATTATATTAATTAGCTTTTCTGCCCTGACTTGCTGATTAGTGTTTTTGTTCATATCTTACCTTTTTCTATCCAACTGATATTAACTTTTATTGAAAATTTAATATTTCCATTTAAAGAAACTCTAGTATGTGAACACAAATTACTAAGTTTATGACCAACTGGACCCCACTAACTGGATTACAGGGAGTTACACAAGATGCTACCTGAAAGGTATGACACTGCAGGTGTGCTCAGAGGCTGCTTCTGCTAGGCAGACTCCAGCTCTTAAGAGCCTATAATCTAAGACAACCAACGAAGGTTTGGAATAGAAAAATATAATTACTTCTTTTTTCCCCAAGACATTAATGCTTTTGCATACACAAAAAATTATTATAAATAGAATTTCCACCACCCCCAGCCACCCGGCAGCATAACTGTTAATAATAACTGGTACGTTAATAAGGTAGCCAAACCAGACACTTTCTTTGCATGGGGAGACTAACCATTCTCAATTGTTTTTTTAAACCAGAAATTAGTCCTAAAATGATGAATTAAAATAAAAAAGAATAGACAATGATCACTAATTTACTCTTCCCCATTGTTGGGGCATTTCTTCCTCTTCCATGAGGTATTTCTGCCTCTTGACTACATTTTTCCTGCTACAACAGGACTTTTGTCCCATCTCTGTATCTGCATCCCCAGCTCTGCAATGATGGGTCAAAGCCATCCCTAGAATATCTACTCCATTGTCCCCCCAACAGCTGCTCATAGGGTTGAATCCCAGCAGTTATAACGAGATGTGCATTATTTATAGGCAGATTTGCCTCCTGTATCAGGGGAGGAGAAGCTTCCCTGTCCCTACAGCAAGAGGACAAATACATTCAACTCAGAGGGGGCAGGTGGGCAGAAGGGGGGGCGGGGCAGTGTCCCCTCCTTCCTCCCTGCACTGGTACCTGAATGTGCTGCGTGGCTGGGTCATACATGCCTCTGCGCATGACTATCACCTTGGCATGTTCATCCACCAGGTCCTCTCGTTCCTCAGCAAAGGCCAGGATCATGCTGAACCGCGGCAGGTAGAGCAGGGCTGGAATTCGATAGCTCCAGGTACCGTTCCGGAATAATGTTTCTTGCTCCAAGACAGGGAATGTAGCCATTGTGCTAGAGGGAAGAGGACAAAGCATACTGCATTTTGACCCAGCAAAGTGTGATGGGGCAGATTCCACTGCGTTTTGTTCTCTCAGTGGGACCTGTTTGGCATTGAAACATACTTTCTGCTACTTTCAGCTTTGTCTTTTCCTCCTGATTTTCCAAAGAGAACCTATGCATAGCATAGTAGCTGGAACTGAGGCCAGACTTACCTCAGGAACAGCCTGGTTGGTCTGACTGGAGTGTCGCAAGGTAAGTACACCAAATACAGTTAATGAAAAAGCTGTGCTTTGTTTTGTCTTTTTAATTAAATGCACAGGGTGGAGTCTTTTTGGGTTTTTTGTTTACTCCGTAATTCAGAAGACTGTTGATAATAAGACATGGTAGTACTTTCCCTCTGAACACTATTAATTTCTCTGTTGACGTTGTAGCCAAAACTTGGTAAGAACTTCTGCTTTGCCAAATATGAGATTAAAATCCCATATAAATGACACACTGAGGCAATCCCTGGCCCCAGGTGTGCCTCCGTTTGAGGATGACAAGCACTGAGCATGAGTAAGGAAAGGAAAAGAACATCCCTCCTTCCATAAAATCAAAGAATAGTCTGAATGGTGTCACATTACTTGGAATGGAATTTCTGACCAGGCAGAAACCTTGTCCTCTTTACAATGATTTAAAAGCAATGTTATGAAAGAAAGCAAACATGAGGGAAAATTTAAGGAAGCTACCTCTGTGTAACTGGTCTGTACTATGCTCCCACATATCCTCTCTTCCCCTCTTCAGACCTACTTGCACCACTGAGCCAATTCACCCCAGTAAAAAAGCCAGTAGATTGAGGGAATTACATCTCAGCAGATGAGGGAAAAAATAAGAAAGAAACAAAAAGAAAAATATAAAAGGAAAAATAAATTCTCACATGATGCACCAGAAACTGAAGGCTTGGATATTCCCTGCTCAGCAGAGAAGGTGGGGAAGAAAAAAAATATTTAAAAATCAAGCCTTAGATCTCTGACGCATTGAGTGGGTAGGATGGCAGGAAGAAGATGACAATACACTATGAGTAAGAAATTCAAATGCCTCCTACCTCACTGAGGCAAGACTTGCTGCCCTCTTTGTTGAGGATTCTCCTATTTACCTAAATCTTAGCAAGTGCTATAGCAGCAACTGGACACAGATGAGCTCCTGATGTTCTTCAAGGCTGCCTGGATAATTCAGGACCAGATATGGAGGCAGCTTTAGAGTGCCTGTACCTACCTGGAGAATAACTTGCACTCTTCCATCTTTAAGAAGATTATATTAGCCAGCCTAACTAACATGGACTTGGTCAATAATTTTTTTTTTTACAGTGTTTGTTTCTGAGTTAAGAAAACAGAGATAAACTGAATTTATCCTCCAGACAAGTCTGAAGCACAAGGCTAGCTAGCTCACAGGACCATACATTCCACCCTATCCAGATCCATAGCAAGGCAGTGAGTGTTCAAATATTTCATGCTTTCACCTTCCAGATGCTATAAATATCAGTGAGATTTTTGAACTCACAGCACTGCTCAGAAGGGTCTGAACTGCAGTGCTCTAGCTAAAGCTGTTCAGTCCACAGCAAGCCACAGCTCCACTGCCACTCTGATCCAAAGGCACTGGAAAGGGAAGTCTATCTCCCAGGAGCAGCTGCTCCCTCCTCACTGTTGCAGAAGATACATCAGTGTGAGGAAAGGCAGCAGCACCGCTACTATACAGAGTGTTACCAGAACCGGATCACAGCTATCCATGCAAAAACATGAAAGAAATAGCAAGACCTTCCTAGAACAAATTACTGTGCTGTTCGCTACTTACCAGCATGGATCTGGCTATTTATGGCTCCCAAAACAGAAACTCACCAGTGTGCTTCCAGACTATTTAAAGGGAGATTATTTAAAGGGAGATTAGTCAGCCTGTCTAGTGCAACACAGGTTCCCTAGCATTCCTGCTCATGATGCCATCCTGATCTTGCAGCCCTGCTTCAGAGCAGGGCAGCAGGGAAGGAAAGGAAATGAAAAAAAAAAAAAAAAAAAAAAAGGGAGAGAAAACAAAAGGAGAGAGAGAGTTCTGGGCTGGCCCGTGAAGCCCTTGATGGAAAGCCAAGAGACTGGTGCCACGGGAAGCCATGCTGCAGCCTCCTGTAGCTGCACATGTCCCTCCTGTCTGAGCCTGTCACCTGCACACAGCTCTGCCCTTACTCTCAGCCCCTCTGTGACATGCTCACTGTGAGTGTCACAACATCTTCCACTTACTGCCAACTGGGGATTGAGGAAATAGCTGAACTGGGAATAGCTGCCATAGAAACAAGCCTGAGGTTCCTGGACACAGCAACTATAATCAAGGAAAATACTAGAATCAAGTGACATTTCCATCTATCTAGAGACTAAACAGAGATACGTGTGAGTGTGTGTGTGTGTGTATATACACTTGTACATACACTCTCTACACACAGTGTGGGTATTATGGCTGTATGCATGTATATACATGCTATGTATCCATCTGCAGAGAAACTTTTCCATCCTTTTTTAAACACACAAATTCAGTATTCAGCTTCTTCTCCATTCTCTCTTGTGGATTCTCATGCACAGATTGAGTCATAACAGTTCCAGTTTCACACAGAATCAAAAATACAGGATCTTTAAATAAGCTTAAAGTTCATTTTATATATATATATATATATATATAAAGCAAAATAGTGCTGCTTTAGTTATTTGTCCAGCCAACTGAAAGGAATTGATTTTTCTTTTGACCACAACCTGTATTCAAAGAAATGCCTACTAACTAGATCCTCTTGAATAAAAAAGAAGTAAAACTGGCAAATCATTGACAGGACAGCCATATGAAGAGTGTTCCAATATGCTCATACTCCAGGAATACAGGAATTCAGATCACACATGCTAGTCGTCCCAAGGCTACATTGCCAGGGGATGCATGTGTCCACGATGCTACTAGGTTCCCAAACCCTACTGAAATAGCACTGGCTGGCCTGCAAGGAAGAAAATAGTGTTGCAGCTAGCATACCCCAAGGACATGGGCAAGACAAAGATTACAGCAATATCTTTTGAAATACTAAGAACTATATTGGGAAAAAAAGATAAGCTTCTGGGAATACAAAGGCCTGAGACACAAGCAAGAGACTGGAGAACTGTGCACATGAAGACAAAAGTTGCTCAGACCTGTATGAACTCAACAACGTTGGAGAGAAGAGTTAGCTGTACTTTTGTGAACCATAAGAGTAAGTAAGAAATTACTGGATGTAGTAATCTTTTTCGTAAGAGAAAAGAACATAGTTGGTCAGCTCTTTCTGGATGACAGAGGTGCTAGTGAGAAGGGAAATTTATCGTGTAGCCATTAAGCCAATATCCCCTACTGCGTTTTGGTATTTACTGGAGTCTTTAATTTATTTTCCAGGCTTATCCTTGCAAAGTGCCTTGTTCAGGAAGGCTGATGTTTACCTGCAATTCTTCTCCAAGGCACAAGAGAAGCTGCTGCACTGAGATGCAGTACCTCACCTCTGGGCAGGACTGGGTAGACAGGGAAAGATGAGCACACTGGAAACACTAAGAGAAGGGGGAGTTAAACTGGAGGAAGCCATTACTCATCATTTGCAAGTTACACAGCTGTAATGATTTCCAAAGCAGAGACTGTTTCCAGCACACCAGAAGAGTCAAAAGAAGGAACAGTTGTCAACAAGTGAATTTATGGTGGATTTAATGCCTGAAAGGAGTCCAAGTGGCAGTAAGGAAAAGGTGTTTGTATACACCAGGAGAAGGTACTTGTTCCTTCCACTTCTGTCCTTCAAGGCAGCTCACATGGACTTGGAGCAGGATGAGCCATTGCATGTTTATTTAATCCTGCCCAAGAGAAGTGGGTAAAAAGCAACATTTCCACTGGCCTCAGCTTCTCTAAAAACCTCTTCTGAACATGATCAGAACCCAGCTGAAATGACAGTATGTCTTTAAAACAAACCAACAGAAATGAGGTAATATGCTGAACTCGATCCCTCAGTCCCTGTCAGAGAGCTCTACACCCTGTGCAGCAGGTAGCTTGTTCTTGAATGGTTTCAGATAGGTCCCAAAAGAACTATCTAACCCATTCAGGGAGAGTCTGGGGGAAAAACACAATCAAAAAACCCAGAGAGAATCACATGCAAAACTCAATGAAAATACTACTTTTCAAGGCAAGCACAAGAACCCAGGACTGGAGGACTGGTTGTACTCTACTCAGCATCAAATCTGGACTTACAGTGTTTTCCAAATGTATAAAGTCAACCAAGCATTATGCCAAAAAACACTCCTTGTCTCACTTAAAAGGAAAATAAGACATTTCCATTGGAATATTGCATAGAGAGGTCCCAGAAGCAGTCATGTTCCATGTTGTATCGAGCTAAGAAATAGAAGACCCAGTTTGGTTCTAGAATAATTGCTACACAGTGCACTCCTGTGTGGAAGTTTTCCTCCCTCCTAAGCAGCATGACTGTGCCTGTTTTTATCAAAGCCCAGCATCAGAGCGCTCTATCTCCAGCCTGCTTATGCCCTTAGACCAGACCCTACACTAAATCTAGGCTATGGAATTTCTTAACAAGCTAGGCAACACACATTTATTTAGCCTACTAAATCACCCTCAATGGAAAGTCAGAAAGATGTTATCAGCAAAAACTGTCAAACAATAAACCTTAAACAAACTAAACTGTTTAGAATTGAAAACTGAAAAAGACAAAAAACTTGAATTACTTTAATCCAGCAGCCAATTCAACTAAACTTTTTAACCACAGTAGAAACAGAAAGTTTTTCATGTGGTAAAAACTTCATACCACATTTACAAGGGGATTTTCCATCTCCCCAGTACATGGTTTCCTAAACAATCAATCAGGGTCTGCTTTCAAACTGTTGTGGCTCAGCTTGGCAGTAGCTCCTGTGCCTTAAAAGGGAGGTTTTCTTAGCAGGAGAGAGGAATTACATGAAGCAGCGGTATTTATCTTAAAATATATTTGGTGGAGGAATACAAAAACTGCATTCCTTCTTGAACCTACAAAATGTTGTATTTACCTTTTTAGTTCTTAGCACTGTCCACAGTTATGAAAAGAAAAAAAAAGGAAAAAGAAAAAAAGGAAAAAGAAAAAAAGAAAAAGAAAAAAAAGGAAAAAATACCTTTTTTACTCTGTGTCTTCTGGAAGTCAAGTCAAAAGGAAAAAAATCAGAACCAAAAAGCACTCCTATTGGATTAGATGAAAGGGTGGCTCACCACACTCTTACCAACTAGTCTCCAATCTGCAAAACTATTTGTTGGCAGCAAGGTCAGCTGTCTTGGATCCCCAGAAAAAGCTATCAGCTAGCATCTAAACACAAACTTACACTTAAATAGCAAACCTGTTTTGCATGTAAGGTGTGGTTCCTTGTGAGCCTGACAAACAATAGGGAAAGACTTTTACATTATCATAGTAATTAAGCAGCATATTTCTACCTGCATGGGTTGGCGCACTGGGACACAGCTGTTGGTTCTATACAGTTCAGCATCCTCTCTTATTTCTTGGTCCTCTACTCCCCTGGTGCTGAGAAAGGCAAAATTCCTCTGGTTGCAGCACGTAGACTCTCAGTGCTTTCTCTCAGAGTACTGAGCTCTGGGAAAGTTTGCCTAAAGAACCCACAAAACTGTTATATCCAACAGGTGATGATTCTGTGATAATCTAACATTCTGGCTCCCCACACCTCCAATCCATTTCAGATGTTCTTTCTGGATAAGAAATGGGTTAACACAGGATTGCCCAGGAATGCAGGAATGGACATGCTGATGCATTCAGGTGCAGCTCCCAGAGCCTCTGTGGAAGTGTTCCGAGGCCAAACTATCCCAGCAGCAGTAGGCAAGGAGCTACTGGGGGAAACCAAGCAGGGAAATAGGGAGGAGAGTACAAGCCTAAGGTCACATCTGAGGAAGAAAGGGACAGCAGCACCCCTTCTCCCAGCTGTGCCCTGGCTGGCTGAGAGGCAGCACCTGCAGCTGCTGCAAGTACCCAAGCAAATAATTTCACAACTACATTCTGCTACTGCTGTCAGAGATGACAGCAGTATCCCATTTCATATGCCATTTCTTGCTGCATCCCTTGCTTTCCCCTCTTTTCTACCAAGTTTCCATTGCTGCCATTAACACTTCTTGTCTTTGAAGCGATCTGAAAGAATTAGAATAACAATCCTGTGAACAGATCTTGCTAGTCAGAGAAAAGAGTAAGAAAAGTCTCTTCATTTGATGGCAGTTGTGGTTGATCTGTGCAAGCCAAATAGAAAGCTGCAACGGCGTGGATTTACAACCATCAGCTGACCAACCAAATTAAGGTAATGCTTCTATATTACTCTGTTTCTCTTGAGCAACCCTATATCCTTTCCTGTGCCAGCAGGAATGCTCATCTTACCTTGGCAAGCCAACAGAGGATATCAGACTGGCAAAAAACTAATCCAGGGGAAAAAAAAAACCAAAACAAGTGAACAGTTTCTGCTCGGTCATTCTCCTGGACTGCGTCAGCAAGAGTCCATCAAGCAGCAGAATCTGCAGTTGGAGCAGGAGCATGAAGCTGCTGACAGGAGGAGCAGACTCACCACCCAGACTAGCACTTCGCCATTGCATCTGCATTGTAAAACCACACCCCTTGTTTACAAACCTTGCCTAACTGGGCAAGTAAAGGACAGCCTTAATTGGGGCACACAAGAAAAGAGAAAAGACATTTGTATCTCACTGCATTACTTGGAATCAAACAACAGTGTGAGGGAAAGTCCCTCCAGAGACAATGTCATTGATATCCACCAGATACTAACATTTAACAGTGGCTCCTGGGGAAAATCCAGAGTCAAGTAAAGCAGAAGCAATTACTGGAGGAAGAAAAACATTGAAGAGGCTGCTAAGGTGCAATCTGCCAGAAAGCAAGACATGAATGATTGCTTTATGGATTTCTTCACCTTTTTCCTTCTCCCTGGCTAGCAGCAGTATTGTTCAGGTGATTTTCTGAGTCACACACTTGGCTTCTGCAGCCAGACAACCCATAAATACTCATTTGTTTCATAGAAATCACCTTTCCCAGCTGCTGCTTAAAAGTGGTTGTTCCACTCTTCTGAATGGAAGTCCCAAGTGTGGCTTGGTATGGTGGCAATGGTTCCATGGGCTATGGTGCCAGCATGCATATGGCAGAGTAGCTCACCTCTGGCCACCTCCCACCTTCCCTTATCATCTCTTCCTGTCTAAGTAAGATTCCACACACTCCCCTACAGCCAGCTGGGGTGCCCTGCCTTTGACCCACTCCCCAGAACCAATCAGTATTAGACATGGCTGTGCAGAAGCTAACAGTCTAGACAGGCTAAATCTACGCCTAAAATGAAGATGTGCTGCTTAGTCCTGCTATGAGTTTGAAATGAGTGAATCCCAGTGCCTGTGCAGAACAGTCCCATAATCAACATGCGGGTACCCTGCACTGCTTCCCTGCAGCCACCAACACCACTGCCAGCATCCAGGCTCCAGCACCGCTCCTCAGCCTCTAGCCCACAGCACAGACCTCTATTTGCAAAACTCTCCTTTCTGATAAAAGAAAACGTGCTTTTCCCAAACAACACGCCGTGTTCTGAAACCATTTTACAAAACTGTTCCTTATGAACTATCAAAAATGGATGTCCCACTGTAGACAAGTACAGCCTGATCCTCTCTCTTTCAGTGTAAATCAAAATCAGTGTCATCACTGAAGTTTAAAACAGGTTTAGGTCTGAGGAGGATCAAAATCTTCACTTCTATTGTTCCACACTCACTTCATTGCCCTTGTATCTGATTGTTGTAATGAAAACGTTTTTAAAAAGGTTAAAAAATGCAAATAGGGTGTGTGGGTGCATTAATAAGAGGATATAAAAATAATGCAGAAGATAATATAATGACAGAATCCTGAACAATGGAGCATTTGAATTTGGAGGACCATGTTCAGTTTTGGGTGCCACCTCTTAGGAAAGCTACAGCAATAGCTGCAAATGGAGGCTGAGGAAAATAATTCAGAAGCTAATGCTCATGAGCGTATGTGAAAAGAAATTAGCAGGAAAACGAGATGGCACATCTAGTGAGTGACATGCAGTCCATTAAAAATTGTCAATGTATATTTCCCTTGCAAAATGCTCAAACCTGATTCCATTGATTCCCAATACCATTAGAAAGGCAAGACTGGCTCAGGTAATTCAGTGGTTTTGCTATGCTGTACAGTGTAGCTGCTCTTGTCAGGCAGCTGTAGTTCAAATCAAGAGGTCTGTGGGGTCAGATCATGTGAAGCAGCAATTACACAGTATTGCAATTTTAAGTTAAAACATGATGTGCTGCTGTCCAGGCATTGGGGAACATAGCATCATTGGTGCAGAAGATAAATCCTATAGACTGGGGCTTTTATTAAGTCTGTTCTGCCCAGGAAGGGAAAAAAAAGACAAGCAAGAAAAAGCCAAAGTAATAATAATTATGAATGTTACAAGCAAATGCTAATGGCAGAGTTCTTTGGGAAACAGGGTCCACTGGATGAGAAAACATCCACTGTTTTCTTTTAATGCCAATTCTAGTTAGGGAGAAGAGCCTCTGAGCACATTTGAGACCAGCACATCACTATCCTTATCAACAGTAGGTGCAACAGGCATGAGGAGCAGGTACTGTTTGGGTTTGTACTCTTTCACACTCCACTGGGTCCACTTACATTACTTGTGATTTCCATCAGGAGGAGTAAGCACAGAATCCTGCTGCTGGTGCCTCTCTCACAGTAAATACAATTTATTTCCTCACCTTGTGGAAAAAAAAATTGGACAAAATCAAAAAAATATTCCCTTGACTCAAAGGGCAACAGCATTACCCCACAGCAGACCTGTAAGCCTTCTGGCATTCCATGGTGAGTCATGGGTTTGTCACAGGGAAGCTTCATCACCCTGTGAGAGACAACACCCAATAAACAGCCTGCCTATTATACACATTACACCATTTCTCCATTTACTTTGCCCTTTTAGAACAAAAAAGAAAATACACTTTATTTTTGTTACCAAAATGAATGGCACAATCTATGGGAAGCAAAGGAAGAGAGGTGGTGAGGTTTGAATACAAAAAGAGGATTGTAGAAGCAGGATTTATTTAGCCCTCAAAAAAACACTAAAGAGGAGTCACTGCAGCAATTTAATGACTGGAAAATGCAAAAAAAATGTAGTTCCTTGCTTCATGTATCCTGCAGTGCTTGGACACCCAGATAAGCCAGTCTGAAGCACAAGGCTAGCTAGATTTCACCCTGAGCAACTCTTGCAACAGAGAGGAGCCCAAATTCCACTGCATCCCTCATTCCTGAGTCCTGCCAACTCTTAGACCAGGAGTGCACAGGCCTGATGGTGACCTTGATTAATCATTACAGGATTAATTGCTGGCAGCCCTCTATGCCCAGGCCAGGCCTTCAGCTGGTATAAAGAGACATTGACACTGGTGACCATGATTCTATGATATCTGAGCACAGATTAACCCAAGCTTAACTCAGTGAACATCTTCTACGAAGTAGGCTGGGCATACAGCTACATTCTAAAAAGAGTAATGTTGTGACCAATTGAAATATTTTGAAATGAACAAAACAATTGGCAAGTTCAGTGAACTTCAAAAAGAAAATAAAACCCAAAGGAAGGATTAGCATCAAATTCAGCAGGCTATGTGATTCTTTTTCTAAGAGTCAATCCAAATGCAGTCTTAAAAATACAAAGTGAGTTATCCAAGGATGAGGGGAAAATTCTCTCCTAGGCATAGCAGTGATCTAAGCAATTGCTATTATTTGTCTTCCTTTGAAGCACTGGGCCTAAGTTGCCCCCAGAAGAGGGCCATTCAAATCATAGCAAGCAAGTAGCCTGGTAATAAGAAATTATTTCAAGAGGGAAAATTATCACAGGCATTTGAACTGATACAAAAAGCCTTAAAATAAAACCAGGCTGGCTCTGCTATATCCACCCCAGTGCCCAGGTATGTGAACACACATGAAATTAAGAAATGGCAGTCTAAAAATAGTCATAAGCATGTAAGTCTTTTAATCTCAAATGGCTGTAAATAATGTAAAGCAAGATCAGTTTCTCAGCCAGTGGGCCTTAAAAATGGAAGCAAATACTATTTACTGTTTCCACTTGAGTTTGCAGATTTGGACCGAAGTTTCGCCCAGTTGTTAAAGATTTATACGGGAGGTTTAACAATCCCCTGTCATTAAGCCTTGGCACAAGCAGTGCAAAGGACGTTCAGGGCATATTTGTACTAACTTATCTGGGTAAAGAGAAAGCTGTTCCTTTAAACTGTGTTTGCTGTGACTCTGGAAACTAAGCAAACAAAATCAGAGGGACGCTTTACTCTCAAACAGAACTGACAGGAAAGTACAAGGACTGAAGGACAGCAAAATTCTGTAGGACATACCTGCCTCTGGATTCACAACTGAATTGCAAATCTCTAACAGTTTGGGGGAGTTTAATTCAGACTTTTTGGACATACCTCATCCCGATGGCAAGTGAGAGACTGGCTCAGCCCCTGAGTGTCAGGTGAGTAAAATCCTATTCTGGGGGAATGCTGGAAGAGGAACTGCCTGAGGAAGAAACCTCAGGCCGCAAACAAAGGCACAAATCCAGGGCCCAAGAAAGAACTGACTTTGCTCTACAAGCAAAGTCACACTGAAGGAATCCTGTGCAAGCCAGAGAGAACACAGTTGTGGCACTGTTAAAATACTGGCTGACAGAGAGACACCACTGGCACAACCTGGTAGGCATAAAACCCACCACCCACAGGTAGGAAGTTAGTCAGAGGGGAGACCCAGACTGCATTGAATGGCATTAATGTGACCAACTGAACAGCAAACATTCCAAAATCAACCAAGCTGTGTGTCTTTTTCCAGGCGCAGCACAAGTTGTGATTTTTCCTGTCAAACGTTTATGTGTGATCTTGTTTTAAAACATATATATAAATAAAGACAGGAAATATGAAAAACAGCCTGTTTTCCTCAACTCCAGGCTGATCCTTCCCCTGAGCCTATTTTTCCTTTCACTCTCAGGAAGCCAACTGCTGTGAATCCAGCATAGCTGTGAACTCTGTCTCAGCAATTATGTATATTTTAAAACGTACAAAATAAACAAGGACTCAAATTTCATACGAACAAGCTAGCTCCTTTGATCTTAAACTATCAACAGTTCCGACCGTTATAATGGAGCTGTCACTTCCAGACCTAGTTGAAAGTAGGAAATTGCACTAAAATAATGAAAGCTATTTAGAATATTTTGCTGAACCTGCAAGAAGTACTAATTGGCTGGCATCCATTTTAAGAGACAGACAGGAATTTTATTCAGGACTGATTTTTCTACAGATTCAAACTGGGACTGTTAACTCGAATTTACTTTAAGAAAAACTGTAAATACAGGAGTATGTGTGAAACACCACAGTAACTGCCAGACAAGAAGAACCTATAGAACCCATTGTCCCACACTGCTATATTTTGGTGAGGACATTTGCAAGACAATGTAAAACACTTTAACACTATAATTACCCTCATCTGTCCCTGAGTATGTGGCCAGTGCCTGGGGATTTCACTCAGATTTTCCTTTTGGAAGTAGCTTGTTCTATGACTTCTATAGGCAACTATCATTGTTTTCCCCAATACTTATTGGAGGAAATAATTCATGTTTCCAAGCAGCATCCCATGGAAACTGCCCCATCATATCTAAAATAAGGAAAACTGACAAGGCTCAGTAAAGCTTGAAACAATCTGGAAGTCTCATCTCCCTCTTGCCTTCTCTTCCCTATGTGAATATGTCTTGGAAACAGATGTCTATGAATAAACAGGTCAAGCAGGTTACTCAATCTGCAAAATTTGGACTTTGCTGTTCCAAAAGCGAGAAATTCCTAAAACAAGAACCCTTTTTAGGAGCAGTTGCAGTCAGGTCAAATAAAACTTTAAAAGAACAACAGGGCCACTGAGGAACTGGAAATCTAGACAAGATGCTTGCTTTTCACTTGAGGACTGAAATGTAGAAAACATCAAATGAAAAATAACCAAAACCAAGAGAATATTCAAACTGGTTCATTTTTTCCTTTAATTACAGTATGTTCCAGAGTTCTTATGAACACATCAGATTATCTCATGTCATGTTCTTGCACTTACACTGAGCTCCTGCTCAAGTAACTCAGAAGAAAAAGGACTATAGAAAAATGTGGGAGTATTCACAAACTATAACATACTGCTCCCAGTCTAGAGATGGGGAACTAAGACATAGAGATGGGGAACTAAGACTGACATACTCAAGATTGCCCAGGGAACTGCAGTAGAGCTAAGAAATTACATCTACTCTCCCAGAACCTGATCCTGTGCCACAGCCATGAGATTCACTACCCTGATCCCAGCCTTCCTCTTTCTGTGCTTAAAAACTGGGAATAAAGAAAAGGGTAAAAACTGCTGTTAGAAGGAAAGATCCAGAAGGGAAACTTTTACCAAATTTTCCCACCACTTGGGCAAAGTGAGCCACAGAATTGCAGTTGCAGACACCATGGCACTAATTCGACAAGAAGATGGAGACTTCCTGTAGATGTACATGCAGCCAGAGCACTGCACATGTCCCTCATTTTCTACAGTGCCATGCTGGCTAGTGCTGCAGCTGGCAAATTAGAGGCAAGTGGGGGAGGCTTGGGGTTGATTGCCTAAGCCCTGGTCTAGTCCCCCAATATTGGGAGAGAAGAGGCTGCTTTGCATTGCAGTCCAGCAAGCTTCTCTTCCCGCCAGGGTCTAAAAACAGCCATTCTGAAGGGAAGTTTGCATCTGTCAATGCTGTTTGCTAATGAGTTTCCAGAGTTGTGTATCAAGTGCTTTTCCTGAGTTACTAAAAACCCAGAGCAACAGGCTGTAAGAATAGAATCAGCTTATGTCATGTTTGAAATTAGCTGAAATTAGCTTGATGCAGCTGACAAGGATAGCATGGCATGGCAACACTCCAAACCTGCCTGGCTTTTCAAACTAGCACTAACCAGCCTAACAGGATTCTGATGTCTTAGTGACTTCTGACTCCCTTGCAGCTACACATATGCAAGCAGATTCACCAAAAAGGCACTCCTTGGACCCTCCACCCAATAAATACCAAGGGAGGAAAAAGTGAGAACTCTACTATTCCTTGATCAACAAAATTAGCCTTCTCTTTCCATGCTTCTGTATGGAAGCTTTCAAATTAAAAACCCTATGAATTCTTACCTCTGCAGTTCAAACAACCACCAATGCTCATTTCTTCCATAACAAGTGTCTAATAAACAACCAGCAAATCTAGAAATAGAAGTGGGCATCATATTTTTCCCAAGAGCAGCACAGGTCTTGTCTGCCCAAGGGACACTTGGCCTGTTTGCTTACTAATGAGTCTGTCTTGAAAAGCTTTAACCAAGACATCTGTTAATCCTCCTTTTCCAAACGTCCTAGCATTACTAAACTTCTTTGCTTTCACCAAGGCATTACACTCTGGATATTATTTCTTGTACCATGTTTTTGACTAAATCATTTCATCAGAGACTAAAGCTTCTATACCTTAATCCTTCAAGTTTTTAAGTAAGTTCTACATTGCATAAACATTCCATGGATAGAAGGCTTCACACAGCCCAAACAGAACAAACAAAAAGGAACATAGACTCGCAACTCCCACGTGCAATCCTGCAAACCAGAAGAGATCACCAGGCAAACTGCTGAGAGCCTTCCTGTGTATGTACTTGCAGAGTACATGGGTATCTCCTGATTTGAGGCTACATCCTGCGATTTGCCCCTAAGCCCTGAGCTGATAATTGTGTACTCCACCCAGCCTTGGAGATGCAGTGATTTAGTTTTTAATCATTCATTTACCTTCCAGAGATAAGCCCGGAAAACCTCATGAGTTTTCAACCACAGCTACTTAGTAACAATTTCACTAGTATCTTCTCAGCAGAAGTAAGGAACAGGATGGCATCAATGGCAAGAATATTTCATAAACAACAGGAAGAAGGAAAGAGGGCTTCCTCTAGAGGCAGGAGTTCTTGTTAGTAGGGAGGTATCAATGATGTCAGTAGAACAAGGATGAGTTTTATACATTTTACTTCTCAGGACTCTCTCAAAAATCTTCAAGCAAAGATGCATTTTCACCATTGCATGTGTAATAATTTAAGGAAAAGTATAGAAATAAGGTCAGATTGTTGGTTTATTAGTTTTATAATACAAAGCAGAAGAGTTTGTTGATTTCTACTTGTGCTCTTTTGTAGGATTTAAAAATGAGGTTGACTCCTTCTACACAGCTGCAGAGAATGTGTGTATTTATATATGTATGTATACGTACATTATACACATATGTAGTATAGCTCCAGAGGCAAAATTCTTTAACACCTTAGCTATTGCCCGTGGCTACATCTACCACATGAGACCCAGGAGATGAAGCATGGAATTCTGGGATAAAGACAGGGCTGGACCACACACTGAGTTGCACAGATTGAGCAGGGATGACAATTCGTAGTGGTATAAAAGAAAGCATATCTTTTTAGATAATTGTTCTTGAATCATAAAGAATCAATAAACAGTAAGAAAGATAAACTATGCTGCAGCAGAAAAATATGCAGCTTTTTAGTGTTATTTATTACGTATTTATTGATATATATTAGTTAATTTACACAAAGTAGTGAAATAGTCCATGTTTCATGCAGAGGGAATTGTATGAAGGCATGTATCCTCTTCTGTTATGTGTTATAACATTTGTAGAACACTAACCATTCATTTGGTGGTCCTGTGGACACATGGCTTACCTTTACGCATAGAACTACCCACAATGCTGGACTTAATTCCAGAAACATTTTTAGATCTAGTGAGAACATTTGAGTCATTTTTAGCCACTTTAAGTGTACTGGTTTCTCTCTCCATCCCCATTCACTTGGTCTCAGGGTTTCTAAAGCACATCATTTGGAGGATTTATTATATGGGTCCTATGTCTTTATTTTTAGTCTCTGAAGTGTTTCTAAAACAGGTTCTCTGTAACATATGTGCAAGACAAAAAGGATTTTTTTGTCACGAAAGTGTAATGAACTATATAATTCTGTCTTGGTTTTGCTTGCTATAAATAAGGTACCAGCACTAAATCACGGCAATAGAACCATTATGTTAGCTTCCTCAGCTGAAAGACTATCTCAAAATCAGGGTGGTTGTCGTTCAAGTCTGTTAAGCCTAGTTATAGAATTCAATCTTATTTACAAAATAAGTACAAAATGCTTAATTTCTGGAAACATATGGGGTCAAACTATTTGATATTCTTTCAGCCAGCATTCTCAAACTTATTGTCTAATTTTCTCTGGCTTCTGCTGCGAACCTCTTTGGTCCATGTCTTACTCTCTGGTCAGTCTGTTCTCATGCTCCACCTATTTGTCTCTACCTCTGTGCCTTAATCAAATAATACCTTGGCCTTGCACCTAAATAGTTGAAATTCCTTTGTCATGTACCTTGTTCTGGACAGGGTCATGTGCTTAACTGTCTTTTGCCACCACCTAATACAAAGTGTCAGGATTACAAACACTTCCAAGGATGGTGATCCCAACCAGGAACAATGAAAATATAAATATTTGTGTAGTCAGGCAGCTGAGGGCTGTGAGAACTTTAGGGTAAGATGTTACCATGCCCGTACATCCTTCTGCTGGAAGTCAGTCCCCCTGGGGCAGGGGTGGCTCAGCAGGACATGTGAGAGCACCACACTCACACTGGCTCCAAGTCTGTGCCTTCACCTCAGCCACTGATGAGGCTAAATGAATTCATAGCTGCATCTGCTGAGAGCTAAATCTGCTAGAGCCTAGGGCTGAGTCTGTGGGTGTTACTATTCCCCTGACTCAGACAGAAATATCTCCTGATGCAAATGCAGGCCTGAGCTTGTGGAGAGCCCCAGAGCCTCTGTCAGGGTCCTCTTGCATGTGGCGCTCCTTAAGGGTTTGGCACCCGCATGAGCAAGAACGGCTGCCAATGACTAAGGGCTGCTGCTGGATTCTGGACTGTGCCACGTACCAGCAGAGCTGGGTTTGCCTCATTATCGTGCAGAGTGAAAGAGTTTAGAGACGACATTCTGCTCCAATTAAAACCAAGTCAGATGGACAAAAGTCACTGCCTAACACACAAGCAGGGATGTAATGGGAGACTGTTGCTGGTGGGAGACAGAGGTTTGCTTTTGGTTTGCACAAGACTTTAAGAAAAGCATTTTAAAATGAAACCATTAAGATGCAGCTAAATTGGCATTTGCATGTACATTCAGACAGTATTTAAAGAAGAAATATTAAAGGAGCCATGCTATTTATAAGGGCTTGAAGTCAAAATTTTGTCTTAAAAGAGCTCTTTCTTGTTCATCAAACATACATGAAAGGTTCATCCCTATATTCAGCATGCAAAACCTTCCAAATGAGTCATTAATAGGGCTTTTACATTTGAAACAACTTCAACATATAAAAAGGAAGAAAAGATTGTAAGATTTTCTGCCTTTCTACAGCACAAACAGGCTACAGCCAAGACAGCAATTTCTTCATTGAGCCCCAAAACAAAATGATGTGGAGCTAGACATCATTTAAAGGGGCATCCAGCAATGGATGGACTTGAGCTGATGGCAAAACTAACACAGCACTAGGTAACTCAGAATACGGGTTCATTGCCCTGTGTGCTGAGAGCACCCACCTACATATTTGAGCAGACAGTCAGACACATCAATACTGTTATCTTTATTCCTGGTAGTAGTAGGGACACATTATACAGTCAGACAAGGGCAATTCTTCTGTGACTGCGTGTCCCTATATAGGCAAACCATTCAGTCAAGTTGTATTCATATCTGTTATTTTCTGCTTTGAAACATCCCTGAGTCACACAGCTGGAGATTTCAGTCTGTCTCTAGTTTTAATTAAGCAATCTTCATTACTCTCCCAGGCTGGGCAACAGTGTTGTATATCAGCAAATTGAGCAGTTTTAATTTCAAAATCCTTGTGTTAACTTCCTTATTACAGTACTTGACACTTTTCGGTCAGCCAATACACCTCCCCACTTTAAAGAGAAATTAGGGATTTATTGAAGGACTGAATTCACCAGCAAGGAGAGCCACCAGTCTCCTGCTGCACCACTTCCATCGTCGGGAAGGCTTAGAACAGGGAGCCAAATAAGTCCCACACAAATGATTGCCTTGTGGCAGTGGAAGAGAGGGTGCAGAAAAAATCCTCCTAGAGGCA
The DNA here is from genome assembly GCA_910950805.1 of Acrocephalus scirpaceus scirpaceus. Taxonomy (NCBI): domain Eukaryota; kingdom Metazoa; phylum Chordata; class Aves; order Passeriformes; family Sylviidae; genus Acrocephalus; species Acrocephalus scirpaceus. The sequence goes on from OU383781.1 coordinate 19,694,044, forward strand.
CAGGCTGTCAGATCAGGACCAGCCTCAGGCACACCAAAATAGCCCATTATCCAGGACAGCAAAGTACTAGGGAGGCATAGAATCCATGATCCAGCTGCCTGCTCTGCTGTGCTGGAGCTCTGGAAAACTGCCAGGGCATGTGGAGCCGCAGGTCTGGCAGGGAAGGAGGTGGCTCTTTCCAGCAGCTCAAACACCACTTGCACCCCTCCTGTCTCAGCAACAGCTGAGGCAGCCTGCCTGGCTTTACAGGCTGCCAGACCCCAGCAGCTCCCTCTGCTACCAGTGCCCACTGTGGCTGCCACCAGTGACAGACCACACAGTCTGCCTCTGCCACGACTCGTTTAGCTGTGCCTGCCTGGCACATCGTGGGATGAGGGAGAGATGCTCAACTGGTGCCAGAATGTACCTCCTGCTCCAGATTCCCACACCAAACTGCCCATAATAAACTCATTTGAAATACCTGCAGGTCTGCACAGCTGCAATCTCAGCTTTCAGTCTGCAGCTTCTGCTACTAAAAGCATCCTTATCTTTGATTAGCCCTAGCTGGTTAACAGAAGTTACACCTAATACACCTTTGATACATGTGATATCCTTCATACCCCTCTAAGTCCACTCTCTTTATACAGTAGTCACATCCACAGCCAGCCTTATGCCTTGAAAACACCTCCAGTCCCACCCATTTGTCCAGGTCCACACTGTTCTAGGACAGTCCCTTTTACAGCATCTTACCCAGCATCCCTGAGTTCAGCTGTTCTTGTACAAATTCATGACATTTGCTGGTAAATGCCAGTTTTTTACATAAGCAAGTAAAATTTCTATATAGTCAAATTCCTGGAGGCTGGATTATGTGTGAGTCAAAACGCATATTTCTAGTGTTGCTGTATGTGCATCACTTGCTGGCTTCACTGTTGTCATCTTTTCCCTACAGACTGCTACTTTGGTCTCAAGGAGCTCCAGGGAAGTGTTTGCCTGCAAAGCACATTCAGGTGGATGGTGACTCAAGCCGTGTGATTTCAAGGTGGCATGTGAATATACTTGGGAGGGGGTACTCCTGACAAAAGACCTGGCACTCACCTACCTCTGACTATCAGAGATGAATACCTTCTTCAAAAATTCTCTACAAACACTCAGACAGGGGTAGTTAAGGTCCACACATGCTTAAGCTGTTCTCTGTCACTGCATAGTTTGACTGCTACCAGAAAAATCTAATAGTAAATTTGAATGCATCCTTTAAACATATCCCTAGTTTTTTTAATACACCTAAACAACTGGAAAAGTAAGGATTATTTGACTGACATATCAGTAAATGGTTTCTCAATACTTTCTTACACTATCAATTTTGAAATCAGTATTGACTTCAGAAATGCATTGTGTTCTTGAATTCTTCATTGAGAAAGTAAAAAACAGTATTTATTGTTTATAAGCACCACACTAAACAAGTGCCCCCTCTGCCTCTCCTGGAAAACATGAAAGTCTTACTCTCATCCATTGCTATCTTCACTTCTGGTCAAGGATCTTGTTTGTTAGGGACTGTTTGATCACCTGGAAACAAATTAATTTTTCAAGATGGGCACCCTTCACTCCTCTGATGAACAAAAGAAGGAGTATCTGGCAAAGATAAGTACACGGGTTTGCCAGGGCTACTGAATGTATAGATAAGTCTTTGGGTAACCCAGCTGAGTGTCACCTGGCCATGCAGGATCTTCTCTGCCAAGGATCTTTGTAAAAGCCCAACAACATCCATGTACTGTCATATTCACCAGGTAGGTGAAAGGGGAGAACAGCTCTCTCCATGCACACGTGTGCATCTCTTTGCCTAACAATCCCTTTGGACATTTACATGGTTTTGAAACTACTCCTGACTGGTGAGCAGCTCCTGTGAAAACTTTATCTATTTTTTCAGTAAAGCCCCAGGAGCAATTTGCAAAGCATTGCAAGCTACGTCAGCTTTGCAAAGGTCATGAGAGAGACAGGCCCCAGTCTGAGTCACATGGACAAGGGGTGGCCACTTGGAGCACAGAGGAACTTTGATGTAGAAGAGATTGTTACAGTTTCATCTCCTCAAGTGCCAAGGCATAAAATAATCTATAGAAGAGAAATAAATAAAAAATTAGCAATTGTTAGAGTTCGGGGTTAAGTAGGATTACAGCTGTAATATTAATTGTAGTCCAGTTAGAAGACATACTTCCATCAAGTTGCAAGGATCAAGCCTTTGGGAATTTAGTCTTGAGACAGAAAGAAAGGCACAGGAAAAGAAATAGCCTCTACTTTCTTTTCAAACTGTCTCGAACAGCAGCTCTTTTTATTCTGTTGTTCCACACACCCACAGAAAAAGAAACAGGCTTAGTGAATCTCCGTACCACAGAGTAGTTTATAAACCAAACTTAACACCACCAACAACAAATAGGTCCTTCATACACTTTCATTAACACTGGAAATAGTCCCAGAGCAACCACCATGGTTCCAAACAGTCCAAAAGGCAGAATTGAAGTCAGGATTCAAATTTAGAGCTGCATGCTGTGGTTCAGGTTATGAAAGAAGAAAGCAGACATTCTCCTCTGTAGAGCCAATAAGCTCATGCCCAGTGCATGATTTCAGGTAGTGACCTTCTCTTTATAAGGATAAAACATAACACCATCAAAAATATTGGAAAGCAGAGGATTCACAGATGATGTCCCAGGGTCTGCTGGAGTGACTCTGGGGACAAGCACGGGAAATATCTGTGTAACACATGAGTTCATAGAGATTGCAGAAGACCCATAAAAAAATTGAAACACCTACTTTCTAAGCTACCTTGTATCTTAGATATACTGTAACATAACAAACAAACATACATGTAACTTCTTAAAACAGCATCCAACTAATCCACAGCAGTTTTATGCCCTTCTTTCAGCCTGCTGTCAATTTTATATTCACATCTCCTATACAGCATCTCTTTCTACTACTCATGACAGCCCTATCAGTCACAAAATCATGTTATACATTCAGAAAGACTTTGACAGCTGAAAGAATTCAGCAAAGGACCAGAGAATGCTTAAGTAATCCGTCACATTTTCCCAGTCCTACAACGGCTGGAGGATCAATGGACATTTTACGGTTGTGATGTGACTCCTAAAAATTCTTAGGAGTCCTGGCATAGTCCACATACTGACACACAGAGCAAAGGATTTTTGTAAGTCCCTAGGTCAATGAGGAGGTGCACTGGCACTTGAGGAGAACTCTGGGAAAGCAAATCAAGCTCCTGCACTATATAATCTTGTCTATTCTACCTCCATGCTTGACAGTTATGGATTTTTCTTCACTTACCTGCATGGCAGGAGTGAATGCTGTTGGTAAGTATTAGAAGGCACCCAGCCCTATAAAAGGCATTAATTCTTCTATTACATGGAGAAGTACACAGATAATAGATAGATTTATAGAGCTTTCTCTTCAGCTTTTACATTCTATTCCATAACATTTTCACCCTCATAAAAAAGGACATGGCCACTATCTGTTATACACTCTAAATCAGTAATACCAAACCAAAATACAACATTTTTCCAGTAACATCTGTCATATGTCATGCAATGACAACCATGAGCATAGCAAAGCAATGTACAGGACATTAGAAAAGGTTTGTAAGGTGATGACCTCAGAACGATCTCCAATAAAAACATATTGTAGAGTCCCTGTTATGCTAAACAGATGATGGACTATGGCCTCTGAACTAACCAGAACTTTGTTCTCTCTTCTCCTGTTACGTTGTTTTGTCTGTCTCCAGCTCTAATTCAGATAAAGCTGATGGAGTTGTGGAGGCTACCTGTCTTCTGCTGCTCTGCTGCTGATCCACCATCTCAGTTGCCATAGAGACAAGCTCTAGAAGCCATGGACGAGAATGGGAGACAAGCCACCCACAGGCTCTCCACTGGTGGGCTCTGGCAGGGCCGTTCTCAGCAGGTACTAAGAGAGTCAGGTTCGGTCTCTGAAGGTGAGGAAGAGTCAGCAGGTGCTAACCCAGTGACGCACGAGGGGGACTTGCACACACATTACATTGCTATTCAAAGAAATTCCAGATACTACCGATCCATGAGGCTGCCGAACAGAGGGAAAAGAAAGACTTCGAGAGAGGCAATGCACATGCAGCATGCTACAGGTGAGTACTGACCCAAACAGCATTATCCTTCTTTTTCCTATGAGATTAGGAATGAGAGGAGTCAATAGAACAGAGGGACAGGAAGATAGAAAGCAGCTCAGCAGTCATCAGCACATAACAGAATACCCCTGCCCTACAGCACAGCAGGCAGAGGAGTGCAATCCTTCTTTTCTCAGCTTGGAAATGCAAAATGGTTGGATGTTTAAAGACACTTTATGACAGAGAATCTAAACGTATGTGGGACTCTGCATTGCCACCCCTCTGCTCTGTAAGAGAAAAATAACTTAGAGAAAGACATGAAGCTGTCAATGAAGTAAGGACTTCTTTAGCATACAGAAATGACATATTCAAAAGTACAGAAAACAGTCAGCAAAACAAGAGGAAATTGCAATGGTTCCTTATGAGGGAGGAACAAGACTTCTGTGAAAGTGCAGTTACGGCTACTTTGCACTGAAGAGAGCTGTAAGGAACACCTAGGCTCCCTTTAAACAAGGAGGCTGAAATAACAGGAACACCATTCAGAACATACATGCATTCAGATGTGGCTTCAGTAGAAAACTAATTACTTGGCTTTCCCTGAGTGTGAATAGAACAGAGCATGACTGCAAGGCCAGGCTGGAAAAAGATATCTTTCAGGTTCCAGAGTTGGAACCTTGTCTGAGCAGATGTCTGTGAAAGAAGCAAGAGAAAGATAGGAGAAATTGAGAGACAGGAAATGAGCTACTACAACACACTGAGAAGCACTTGAAACAGGGCTGCATGAAGGAAATTGAAGCAGTTTAAATCTAAGTCCTAAATGAGAGAGACCTGGAACTGGGAACATAGAAAATGTCCCTTGCTTCCATCTCCCAGGTGCTATGAGAAACTGAATGTTAAAACTCCTTCACAGTGAAGTTACCTATCCTATCTTCAGGTTACAATCTAACAAAATCAATGCACTGGACTATGAACTTTGGATAGCTGGGTGAATCAAAATGATACACCACTGCTTATGTTCCACTGCTGTGCAAACCACTGATAGTTATTGCTTTGTTTTGTAGCAGTAAAGCCACCTCTTCAGCTCTTGAAAGTAGATCAAGTTCCTTAAGAAAAAAAAAGAACAGACATCCTCCACTCCCCAAATAAAAGGGGTGTGGAAAATGTCCCCAAGAAAACAGGTGTGTCCTGCCTGCCTCGCCAAGGGAGCCATGCTATTTCAGCAGTATAAAGGTCCATTCAACCTTGTGGCATGGACAGAAGGAAAACTCCCTCCTTTCTCCACGTTTCCAAGCAGACAGCAGCAAAGAGCTCCTGTTTAATATTCTACTACTGTTGCAATGAAGTTCGTGGATAAACTGAGTGTTGCCTAGGCCAGAGCAGAGCTGCTTTCCACCCTGCAGGTGCAGACAGGACCAGAGCAGAGCCACCCTCTCCCCGCCTCCTAGAGCACTGTTGCAGAGCTAGCACAGCACAGACCCGCCCTCCCTCCTGCTCCCGGGTGTTACAGCGTCCCCACAGCTGCCGAGGAGGTCCTCACCCCTGCCTGTGCAGCAGCACCAGCACAGAAGGACTCACCTGCTTCACAGACCTGCAGCATCATGGCATCAGGACGTTGGCAGAGGAGGACATACCTTATGTCTGGCCAGTGTCATTGAGGCAAAGAGAGAAGGGCTTCTCTCTTAGCTACTCATTAGAGCATCCACGAGGCTGACCTGTGCTTCTCTGCCTCTCCCCTCCCTGTAGTACCACTACTGAAATGGGTCTGGTTCCAAACAGGGCTTTTCCTTCCATGCCTGCAATTGTTCAGCAAGACACACTGGCAGGTGTCTTTTGTCCAATCTGTACAGCAAGGCCTGGCCTAGGAGCAATAGTTCTTTCTCTAAGGTAACTGTAGCAAGTCCTCCTCAGAGCTAGGGCCTGTAAATTCAGCTAGGATTGTGTAAACAGAATTTCTGCTCTCTCTACTTCCCTGAATCCATTCCCTCTCCCTGAAACTGGACAGTGAGTGCTTCTAAACCAGCCTCATTTGTAGCAGGAACTTCTGACAGCATTTGCTGATATGCATGGAAGCAAGGGATGAGTGAGTTATTTTATACTGCCTTCCAACCTATTTGAACAGCAGCTGTCCAAGAATGTGACACAAGCTCAAATGTTAACCTGTTCTCATTTTGCTCAGGCAACAACTGGAGGGCAGGAGAGGGGAAGGGAAGGAGACAGGAAGAGACAGAAAAAAAACAAAGTATGATAAAAAATGAGAAAAATAAAGACTCAAGAAATGAGATCACAGAAAAACAATTTAAAATTATCTAAATCCAGCTGAGGGAAAGGCTTCCATATACGTACCCTTTGCACCAGCCCAGTTTTGGCTTATAGCCTAGGAACTGTAAAACATAATAGATGCTTTTCTTAAATTGGAAAAAGAACTGTTGAGTTTTTTTCTTAAGCAATCTTCTCTGACAGAAGGATAACATGCTTAAACTATTCAAAGTGAATAACTCAAACTACTGTTTCATAAGGCCTTGGCTCTATTTTAGGAAGTTTTGAAACTCTGTATGTCATCCCTTCCCTCTGAAAATTGATTAAAAATGTGCATCAGAAGTATGCTTCAATCAGAGCACTGACCTGACTGTGCTGTCACCAGTGTGAAAACAGACTTATGACTTAGACCAAAATATTGCTAATAAAAAATGGCAAGGTCATTTATCAACAAGCCTCAGACAATGGGAGATTTAATTTGAAAAGTGAGATGCATCCCCTCCTGCCAACTACTGCAGTAGTAAGCCTTGGACTTAATGCAACTTTGACTCCATGTGAAAGGATCAGTGGTTCATCTGAGGGCAATTGGAGAAGCAATTAAAAGTAAAGCTCCTCTCTCACCAAATTTAACCTTGATTTATCCAGTAAACTGAATATCTACTGTATGCCTGAAAGCAGAGCAGTCATGAAGCCCTGATTTGGGAAACCAAATACTGGCATGCACAGGCACACACAGCTGAATATCTTCTGCTTAAATAATTGCACTGCAAATCATTCATGTTGGGACCCAGCCTGCAGTGGTGACAGTGCTACTCTTGTACATAAGAACGGATACCCTAAATCCAGCTTCATAGTTGCATTTTCTCAGCTGCATTTGCACTATACAAGCAGATGACACTTTGATCTTGTTTGAAAATCAAAGCTAAAATGTAACTTGCCTTGTGTCTGTGGTCTTCCTGTTGCCTTTGGTGTCAGCAAACCACTACATACAGTAAAGGTAAATTAGGGAAATCACTGTTTTAATGCCCTCTTGGCTTTCTCTTATATCACAGGTTCACTCAAGAACTATGAGCCCATCAAAGAGCCTCTGAATGTTTTATCTCATAAGGGATCACCATCACCACCAAACTCTGATCCAACAACATTAGATGAATTATTGATCCAAAGGTAAGGAGGTTCCCATGCAGTGTATTCCCCATGCCTTCCCTGAAAACTAGTCAGAGTGAGAATGCTTCTTTTGGGAAGGACAGCTGGACTAAGCTGTAGCTCTGATCCATGCCTCCTCAACTTTGACTTGTGGTGCTGCTTTCAGTCTTGACTTATACAGTGTAGTAATGGCATGGTGGTAAAAGGGTCTTATCAGTGTGGGTTTGGGGAAGACAGTGAAGGAAAAAGGGGGAACAAGAAGACAGTTGAGGAAGACGGAAAAAAAGGAATGTGGTGCAGGATCACCCAGCAGTATTAGCAAACTGGGCAGACTGCCTTAAGCACTTTCTTGAAAATAAGTACAGCCTGTGGGGATTTTGTTATGGAACATCCCAACATCAGGGTAATCCCATTCTTGGCCTTCATAGAGAGCTCTCATGAAGCCTGTTACACAATCCCACATTGAAAACAGGATTTTATAGCTGAAGAAGTAGCTATAAAGATGTGTTCTAAAGTATCCAGATTTTTTGGGGAGTTACTTTGCTATTTACTTTAAAGAACTGATAAGCAACAGAAGCTTTCAGAGAGGTAGTCCTTTTTGGCTTAAATCCCTCAACAACAAAGGTGTAGCAGAAGACCCTGGTCCCACAACTCAGAAATTTACATACATCCCATAAACCCCTCAGTCCTGCTCTCTTGCCATGCAGCCAGGCAGAGAGAGGAGCAGCTGCCTATCCCTACATTTTCAAATTTAACTGCGGTGTTCTCCCAAACTCCTTCTCCAACTACTCACTTGCTGTGTGTACAACTGTGAGATAGTCCCTCCTTCTATTGTAGATCAAGCTGGAAGCAGTAAGCACCTGTCCTCTAAGCGTGCATGCATCCTGCTGCACCATCTGGTCCTAATTACTGAGACCAGCTATGTTGGGGTAATACAGAGTGCTTTCCCAGGCACCTTTCCTTATGGAGAGGACTCTAACAGAACAATTTTAGCCAAATGTCAAGTTGTATTTAAATAAATTAATTGCCTTGGCTAAAATTGATTGCCCCTTGGCCATAAGCTGAGTATATGAATCTAGACAGCCACAGTCTGCTGCGATGTTAAACCCATCTGTCTTCCTCTCCTTGGGGCATAATCATCACTATCAGTCTGACATCTTGACACTGACATTTAGGCAGCTCTGAAATGTGCAATTTCTGATTCTCCCTGGAGCTGGAAACAATGAGCCTGTGCTAGGGGTTAGTTTTATCAAAGATGCTGCTGAGCACAGAACCTGGCAGGTCAGTACAGGTTCTAAGTCATGTGTTTGGTAAAAGCAGGCAGTCCTGCTGAGTGGCATCTCTTGAAACTGAGCACAGAGATTTAACAGAGAATGAGACCAAAGTTCTCACTCAAATTCAACCCATGTCCTCTTTCCTTCTCCAAAAGATCAGTTGTAATTTATAAGAGAACCACTAGAAATCTGCATTGGGAAAGACTGCAAGAGCCTAAAAATTGGCATTTTTTGTAGTATTCAATAGTACCTCACTTCTATTTGGAAAAAATGGCTATTATGCAGATAAGACATTTAAAACATTATTGCTGGTCTCAAGACATGCATGTAATTTCTCCCCAAAAGAATAAATCTGGTGCCTGCCACCTAACCATTCTTCTGAAAGCAGAAGTTAGCAGTTCTGCAGAAGGGACAGTACAGGCACCTCTTACCAGGACTAGCAAGGTTTATGACATTCTCAGGAGTGGATCACCACAGTCCTGAGGGCAAGTGGGGCAGCAGTGCTGCATCTCTTCACATTCAGAGGCATTCTACAGCAACCTATAAATACTCTATAAATACTAGGGCTGAGCAGTCACAATCCCTTGCATGAAGATTACCAGCAGGTCTGACACAAATGGGTTCTTCACAGGCAAGGATGTCATTTCACATACAGCCGTGCTACATAATTCAGGGCAGGAAGTAAACACAGCTGGGGAACATAGTAAAGAGTTCAGGAAAAGGAAGTGTCATCTGCATTGTACTCAGAAGAGATTTTGATATACATCTACATGCCTTTCAAAGCCCTGAGAATACTAGAGTAATTCACTGATCTCAAAAGATTGATGTCTGAAGAAAAGATGTCCTCCAACATTATTGCTGGTGTTCCAAATTCTGGATGGCCGTGGGCCATCCATAAGGTACTTCCTAAGAGAGTTTTTATGTCTAACTATGCTCATATGATATATTTTCCCCATGACCTTTCTCTTACATGATCTCTAGCTCCCGCTAAGCACTCTAGAGTTCTCCACAACATTCCATGGCTCTCTCTCAGTCTTGCCCATTGTACAAAGGTCCAAACCTCTACAATGACAAGCCACTTCCCAAAAACTCGGCTGATTTGCCCTGAGCATCTCAGTGCTGAGCTTCTAGCACAACTTCTGCTTCGCAGAGTAACCAGAGCCAAAGCCCTGGAAGGGGCTGAACTCACTAAGAGCTGCTCTTTCACACTGGAATCAGTCCTTCCAGCTCTGGTGTGGCAGGAGTTGTGTAGAAAGCTGTCACAGAAGATACATTGGAAGAGAAATGCAGTGTGAAATTTCACTTTGCAAAGATCATGGAGGCAAATGGTTTATCAGTGCAGAACAAACTATTTCTTTATGCTGCTTACGAAACCTCCAATTCAGATAAACAAGGACCGTCTAAAAACCCTTTGATCACATTTGATCTGAGCTCAAAAAATGAAGTACTACAACAGTGAATACAAATAGTCACTTCCAGCAGCAAGAAAGAATCTAACTTGTTTTAATTCCTACAAACACATGTATTAGAGAGAAGCAGTACACGTGTGAAATAGGACAGCACTCCGCAGGGTGCTCACGTGAGTTTGGGTTAGCATCCCTTAGCCCAGCACTCTCGGTCCTGGGCAGCAGAGGGCACTGCTTTTATAGCCTGATTTAACCAGAAGAGCAAGAAAAGCCTCTGGAGAGTCTGGGACCTGGATTGCAAAAGAATTTATGGCATACTTGAGCAAGTTTCCTTCTACTTATGAAATACATTTCTTAAAGTTACCTCCTCTTTATGCTGCCAATGGTGCTTCAATTTGCAAATGGTGAAGTCAGGAATAGCAAACACCTGTTGACCAAATCTTTAAATTTTTTTGCTCTACAACATTTTTTTTTTCTTTCAGAGATAGATAAAGATTTTTTTTTCTATCCCTCTTTTTGTGCAATCTGCATCCTGAAAAGTCTAAGAGCAACCATATTTGCAGGGAGAAGTAGTTTGAAAACTAATACATTTTCAGTAAAAATAGCCACTGCAGGTATGAATATGTCATTACTGTCAAAATCTCATATTTCACAAGGTCACACAGAATAGCAAGCAATAACATACACAATTCTAATAAAGCATCCTTCCAGCAAATAGCCAATGGAGATCCCAATCCCAGCCTGCCCACCTATTCTACCCAGTCTCTGCTTGCCAGGTTTTTCAGCCCACTCATATTTTCATTACTGTGCAAGATCTAGGCTTTGCCGGTCTCCCAATCTGATCTGCTTCATCTGGACATGCCCTGACCCCCAAGTTCTCCATAAATCTCTTTATTTCACTCCTTTTCTATCAGCTTCAACTTGTAATTCCCCACACAATTTCCTCAGCCTACTATTTACTAGACACGTTCTTCTCACTTACCCCTCTGTGGCTCATATCTCAGTGTCCTTTTGGTCCACAAAAAGGACACTTCACCATTTGGCTCCTTATGCAATATTAGTATCCCACCCCTCCTCCTAGCTCCAGTGCCAAATTTTACAGTCTTTTCCAAATCACCATTTCCTGAAGCATCCAGCTGTGGGTGAGTTCCTCTCTTCATAGCAGTCCCTTGGTCCAGAAGCAGGCTTCTTCCTCTACATGCTTGAGTCTTGCTCCTTCTGTTTTTCAGTCAAGTGGTTTTCTCATCATGCTGATCACAGAAAACGGCCTTTATTCACAGTGTCTAGATCTGGACCAGGCACACATTTTACAGCTATGATATCAGAAATTCCCTCAGCCCTTGGCACAACACACATTCTCTCCATGGGCAGGAGCTTGGGAGTTTCAGGTGCTAAAATCTAAGTCTAAAATTTGTGTGCATTGTGGACAGTGGAAAAGGGCCTATAATTCTATAGTATTTTCATTGAGTGTAGAAAAGATAAAACCCTTACAATCCCAAAATTTCATTTGCATATCAACAGAAAGCAAAGTTTCTTGAAGGAGAGAACAACAGGATTTCTGTTTTCCTTTAACAGAAATCCCATAATATTTTCCTAAGTCAAATAAGTGGTTATTTTTTTAATGTATAAAAAATAACTTGTCTCTGGCAGATGGTCAGTAAGTAAAAGTGTAACCCTAATGATTACGAGCATCAAAAGGTTAGAAGTACATAAAGATCTCAAAAATGGCATTTCTGAACATTTTTAATTATTGGTAAGGCTGCCAGTCCCAACAGATATAACTAAGGTGTTTTGATGAACGCTTAAGGAGCTTCAGGAAAACAGATATGTTCCCAGCCTTTAGGATCTAAAAATACTAGGGATGAGAATTTCCACCTGTCTACCATTAAAAAGTCAAAAATCAGGAATAGAAAGTGCCCAGATATACTGATTGCCAAAATCACTGTTAAAAATAGTGAACAGAGGGAACCTGAATGAAACTGAGGTATGAAAAAGTCCTTGACTAGGTACAACATGCAAATCTCTTACTAACTTCACACTTCTCAATAATTTGGTTAACTCAGATTTAAAGAGTGCTTCTTACCTCATCTTTTGGCCTTTCTTGGTGTGAAACTCCCACTGACGGGAAGGGTTTGGGGAATTTTTTATGAATAAGATCTCCTAGGCTGCCTCTTCTCCTTTTAGTTTCTAGAAGAGGAGATCTAATTTCTAAAAATTGCTTTAAGACAACATTTAGAAAATGCATTTCAATTTCATTCAAAAACAAGATCTTTGCATGGCTTTATTCTAAGGATTGCTTTTGAGTTGAAATACACATAATAAATCTTAATTCAAATGATTACTCATTTTTCAAAATTACTAGTGCCTGAAAATACAAACCAAGATTAGGAATTCATCCCTCAAGCGTAACTTAAATGAGGTAATTGTGATAAACTAATTATAAACTCTCATCAATCATCACATTTTTAACACAACATGGACCAGGTCAGTCAGTATTTAAAATCTTTTCCAGCAGCAGTGCAGCTGGAAACAGTCTGCAACAACACAACCCTTCTTTGCAGAACATATGCAAGCTTAAACTCCCTTCCCTTTGTCCACAGGGAGCTGAACCAGGGTCATGCATGGCCACCAAGGATCATTTCCAGTGCCTTTATGCTTGCAGACCTTAAAAGTTCCAGAGACAAAACTGGAATTTGGTATATTGGGGCATTGCATGGCTTCTGTCACCAACAAGAGCAGAGGGCACATAGCACTGCTTCTACAGTGCTGCGGGAAGATTATTATGGAGCTTTAATGTATGTTGTTCTAGTAGTCGGATTCTTTATTTCCCCCACAACTAGACAAGGAATTTTAGGATGAATTAGAGGGATTTTGGTGAGAAAACTGTTTTTTCATCATGAGTTTGTACTGATTTTGGGAAAAAACTCTTCAGGCTCTGGATCAAATTGCTGCTTGTTACAGTGAGAGAAAAAAGTACACCTCCTCTGAACTCCTACCTCATGTTTAAGATTAGGTGGAGTAGGAACCTCTCCAGTCCTGAGCCTGCCATTTCACAGCAATGAAAAATTATCCAAGGTGGCACTGCCATGGTCTTGACATCCATCTGCGCGTCTGCCACCTCTGCTCTGTTGGCACTCACTTTGAGCTCACTCTGTAGTGAGACAATACACACACAGATCTAGTTCTAACAAAAAAGAGAATCATTTTCCAAGAGTTTAGCTGCCCAGACTTGCTTTCTGTGAATGGGATAAGCTTGAGTGAGTGCTGGCATAAAAGCAGAGGTAGAAATCTGCCTCAGGGAGTCGAGTGAAAAGTGGAATTGAGCAGCTAGGTCAGCTTCAACTGCATACAAAATCCTAACAATTGTGGAAGTAGGGAGGCATCTTATAGCTATTCTTCATAGAAATAGTTCAGTATTGACTGACTTAAAGTAGTATCTGAATAAAGTGAATAAGGCATTCAGCACGTTCAAGAACCTTTCCAAGTGACCAGAGAAAGCAGAGCAGCTCCAGGAAGTAACATGTGGGATGCAAGAGAATAACACATCTCTGACTCTGACCTGGATCCCCCACCACCAGCATGAAGATCCCAGTCACCAGACCACTGTGACAGAATCACTTGTTTGCCTGCCTTTAATTTCCATGTCAAACTCTAGAGGCTTTCTGTTTTGTCCCCAAACAGAAAAGCAAGACTTAGAAAATCCCAGCAAATTTTGTAGGACAAAAATATCTCCTTCTTGCTAATTATAATTTTTTTGTTCCAGTCCCATGAGTGCTGGGAACACTGTCACCTCAGTTGGGAGAAAAAGTATTTCTCAGGCACTTGTTTTGTTTATGGATATTCTCTGTGTATCAATGTGAAGTTCAAGAATAAGGCTGGGAAGGAAGAAAGAACAACATCTTTGAAAAGATCAAATTACAGTTAAAAAAGAAACAGCCCTAAAGGAAGGAAAAGTAGAGTTCAGGTCATTGCTACGCAGTGTAACAGCTCTCTGAGACACAGAAACACAAGCTGGGCCTGCCAAGCTGGGCCACACCTTTCACTCCTAGCTAGTGTTTCACCTCTTCAGAGCTTCCACTGGGTTTATTATCATCACTGCTTTCTATGATTTTCAAGTTTTCAACTCAGACCAAAAGTAAAATTATGTTGGAAAAAGTGAAAGAAAAGGGAAGACCGGCAGGATCAAATTACCAGTTACAGGATCATCAGAAGATGCTATTTCTGAATGTTTTTCATAGCATGACCCAGACATTTTTTTAAGAAGAAATTTCAATTTCCAACAGATTTAACCCTTGAGAGTGAAGCAATGTGAGGGGTTAGGAATCTGTTAAACTCTTAAAGCATACTTCTGAAAAATTTATATTTTTTTTATTTAATACACCCAAAAGTTATATTTAGATATATGTTCATTCTAGTAGTGTCAGTTATACACTGATTTCACTTTGCATACTAGAGAGAACTCCTCACTGCTCTTGGTCCTTCCCTTGAGAAAACAGTAAGCAGCGTCTCTGATTTTCCAGATTCCAGGGTAATGAAGAGGCTCCCTTTTTCTAAGAAAGAAGCTTTTTAGAAGCCTACCCACTCTCTAAAACCCTTGACAATATTCTTACCCTGGCAGCAAGCCACCAAAAAAATGAGCTTCAGATAGTTGCTGCTGCTTTATCCCTTCTACAAGGTTTTGGCCACCTCCTCACCCACCTGGCTCCCCTAGCCCCCTAATCCCCAGTGTTTAATGGCTGATAACCCATACTGACCATCTATCCAGTGACAATCTCAGCCACAGCTCTCAGGCTCTCATCCTCCTCTGTAAGTACAACACATGCTCCAGCTCTCACTCTCACCCTGGTATTTCCTTTTGGTTGCCTGGTTCTTCTGACCTCCTGGTCTGTGACTGGACAAGGACCACACTCGCAGCCCTCTCTGAGCCCTCAATGACATTTCCAGCTGTTTTTCTTTCCCGTTCTGCTTCTTAATGATTTAACAACTGAGCTCCCCAGTGTGCCAGATCTAGATCTAGTTCACATAAGCTGAAGGAGTATCTCTGGACGTATTCTCATGTGCTGATTAAAAGCTATCCTGACATATCATTTAGCAAAACGAATATAAAAATTATTAAAAGGAAGCCATTTTACACATACAGACCAACATGCAGATTTTATGTTGTTGCATAAATTCCTTTACCACATACAGAAAAAATCACAGTTATTTATGCAACAGGGAGAGAGCAAGCACAAGGAATAGCAGAGCACTTTCCCTCTGTTAACTCCTCAGTTGCAACGTGGTGCAGATAACAATTTTTTTTGCTGAGGGTTATTAACGTGTGGTGAAGAGCTGCACCCAGCTGGTCTACAAGCACTTGAACTGATGCAAGGATGTAACCGTACTCTGGAGCTCAAGAGGATTTATCCCTGAGGCAGAAAAACAATTACCTGAACGAAGACAGATATGGATTGCTGAGTACTGAGATACTTACTTCCTAAACGAGGGAATATATCCTTATAGAAGTAGCGACGCTAAGGAAGGGGAGATGAGGGAAATGACCGAGCGGGTGCGAAGCCCTGCCGGAGAAGGAGAGGCGGATAGCAGCCAATCCTGTGGTGTGATCAGGAGTGCGCTTCCCGGCAGGAGGGATTAGGCTGAGTTTCCCAGTTACATTCCTCCATCTCAGGGTTTCACTTCTGGAGAAGAAATGCACCATATGCACCAGATCTGGAAGCAGTTCAGGAGAACCCCCCTCTGCCACCCCCTCTCATCCCTCAAAGCCGGCGCCATCCACACATAAGCAGAGAGGTGCAAGGGGATGGGAGGCAGAGCTGCGCCCCGGGGCTGAGGGACGGAGGTCAGTGGCGGGGCAGGACCCCCTCCCGCTGTGGGGTGGCCGTGCATGAAGGAGAGGGGCTGTGGCGTGAGGTGGGACGGGGTGTGTGGGTGCTCGCTGGGGGAGGGTGCTTTGCTGGGGAGGGAGGGAGCGAACGGAGAAAAGGACTTCTTCCCTGCATCGAGGGAAGAAGCCCCTCTGCAGGAGCTCAGGGGGGATGGAGGTAGGGGGGCCTGTGAAGGTTGGGGGGCCTCTGGGGCAGGGATTGCTGACTTTTGGGGGGGCCCTTGGGGAGGAGGGAGTCAGCCTCCCGGCGGAGGAGGGACCTGCGCTGGAGCGCTGGGAGGGGAACCAGGGGACTGAAGAGGTCTCTGCGGGCAGGGGTACCGAGACCGGCGTGGGGGGCTCTGAGGGGGGAGCTTGGGGAGGAGGGGAACGACACGACACCTGAGGGGTCTGCGAGGGCTCGGAAGAGATTTTGGTGGCGTTGAGAGAGTCTGCAGGGGGGTCTCTGAAAAGCTCTGGGGAAACTCAGGGGTCAGGCGGGAGCTCTGAGGGCTCCGAGGTCCGAGGGAGCGGGGCTGGGAACTGCCGGGCTTTGAGGGGTCTCGGGAGGGATTTTTAGGGAAGGCTGACGGAGCTCCGCCGGGATTTGGCAGAACTCCTTGGAGCCTCGGAGGAAATCTGGGAACGAGGAGAGGGGGCTGCAAGGGGCTAGGGGGCCTCTGAGAGGCTGGTGGAAGCCCGCGGGGAGGCTCTGAGGGGATTTTGAGGGGGTCTCTCTGGGGAAAATCTGTGGGGAGGCTTTGAGGAGAGTCTGAGGGGACGCTCTGAGAGGATTTGAGGAGGCTGTCTAGAGATTTTAGGGGAGAGCCATGGGGACGCTTTGGGAGAATGGAATGTCTGAGAGACTCTGAGGAGACCAGAGAGGCTCTGAGGAGGCTTGGGGGGTCAGAGGTCCGGGGTGGGGGGCGGCTGCGGGGGCGCCCCGGGGGTGGTTGCAAGGCCCCTCTCCCTCCCTTGCAGGCTGCTGCCTTCCTACCCCCGTTACCGTGGCAACCGCCCGGGCTCCCCCAGCCCCGCACCGCCGCCACCGCTGCCGCCGGAGCTGCTGGGCAGCCACCTACCGCCGCCGGCCATGGAGCTACTGGCCGCGGCCCTCAGCGCCGCCTGCGCCTTCGACCAGGACGGCTCGCCGGGACAGCTCAGCAGGTGAGAGGAGTGCTGAGGGCGGGGGCGCGGGGCGCGGGCGGGCGGAGGGGCCGCTGTCCCGCCGCCGCTCTGAGGGTGCTTCCGCCTCCCCGCAGGGTCCCTGCCGCCGCTGAGGAGAGCCCCGCCGCCGGCACGGCACCGCCCGCACACCCCATGACGGCCGACTCCTGGAGGAACCTCATCGAGCACATCGGTAAGGAGCCGTGCCCGCCGCGGGATGTCCGGCCAACGCTGCGCCCTCACATAACTTCGCCGCTTCTCCCGCTCCCTGCACCGACGGCGGCACAGCAGCCCCTAGAGGTGCCCCTCAGTCCAGCCAGACTGCACCTGCCGGCCCCTTGAACCCCCAAACCCAGAGCTAAAGACAAGCGGTGCACACATGGGGGGAGTCCTGGGCGGGATAAGGGCTTGTGCTGCAGGACCCCAACTTCCTATGCTTGCTGGGAACTCCCTCACCGTTGGTGTAAAAAACCACTAGCGTGGCTTTCTGAGATCTTTGGGGAGCCAGGTTTGCACGTTGCTCCGCAGGGGACTAATGCTATCACGGAGCAGCCTGACCCTTGTTTATAAATAACGATTATTCTTGTGGTTATGAAACAATCATTAAGGCTACCCCAAACTTTTTACTAAAATATTATTTCGCATATTCCAAAAGGCATAAGACTAAAGTATTTTATGTCACCCATCCTGTTGGACATTAGTTGTATGCACCAGGTTCTGCATCTATTCAGTGTAACAGCCACTGGCATAGCACTTTCAACACAGGAGTAAGTTATTTTATACTTTGTGGTCTCTAAAAAGGCAAAGTTGAGGTTATCTGTGTGGCTGTGGAGGAGAGGACTGTTAAGCTTTTGCTCTTAGGGTATTTTCTTTTATTTTTTACCTTTATCTTTTGTGGGATGGGGAGAGGATCTCCACAGCTTGTTTCTTGGTTTCCCACATCAGAATTGTGACATTCCTCAGAGGGATTTCATCAACAGCAAAGTTAAATCTCATCCTGAGGCAGGTTTTATGGTGGGAAAATAGAAGCTTTGTTTTTAAACAGTCCTGCTCAGTTTCAGGAAATATAATCAACATACTTGAATCTAGAGGCAGGAATGCAGCACTTAGCATGGGAAAATCCAATAGATAACTCTCATGAGCAGCAATGC
This sequence comes from Acrocephalus scirpaceus scirpaceus, assembly GCA_910950805.1. Lineage (NCBI taxonomy): Eukaryota > Metazoa > Chordata > Aves > Passeriformes > Sylviidae > Acrocephalus > Acrocephalus scirpaceus. The sequence continues at coordinate 19,712,418 of OU383781.1, forward strand.
AAACCTCCCTTGCAGGAACAAAAAGGTTTCTCAGGCTGTCTCTGCTATTTGGTGTCAGGCTGTGGCATGCAAGGCTGATTCTTGGTACACCTGATGCCACTGAGACAGTGCTGGAGAAGGAGGCTGGTGTGAAACTAGCAGCCTGCCAGCATCTGTCCAACAAACCAGCTGAGTTTGGGGTCTCCTGGAGGAAAGTGGTGAATAATTTGCATGAGTGTTGCCAGATCTCTTACCTGCTTTTGGCTGTTTAGATACTAACCTACCTAGGGAGCTGTGTCAAAACACTGTCAGTTTACTGGAACTGTGCCCCTCAGAGGTGAAATAAAAATACTAAAACCAGCAGGAGTTCAGAGCAACCTCATTGCTATATTCATATACATTTTTATGTACTACATATCAGAGGGAAGCTGTACAAAACCTCTGCACACATCAGTGTAACTGCAAGTGGGTCTGTTGCACCTTTATGGAGGAGACTGGGTTTTGACAATCTGAGGTGTTATGTTTATCCCCACCAGAGATGTTACATCAAATGGTTGGAGCTCACTCACTCCCTTCCCTCCCTCCTGCTTTTGAGACATTAGTGGACTCTTTGCCTGAAACTGGAACAGAGAAGTTCAGAGAAAACCTCCCTGGGCCTCCTGGGATTTTACATAGCTTTCAATGCAATAACGTTTACTTTAAGAGCGCTGCTAACTCTCTAAGGCGAGGATTTCCACAATTAGTAACTAGTTTTTCAATTCCCCTCCCAGGTTTTAAGAGAGCTGCCCAGGGAGACTGTGACAGCAAAATCAGATGGAATAAACAAAAAGGGAAATGTCTGTTATGTACTATAAAAATAATGTATACATGACTTAGGAAGATCAGTCTTAAATACTTAGGTCAACAGAGAACAGCAAACGCATGCTCTGACTACAGGGTTAACTGTTAGCAAGGTCACAGTAGGGACAGTTGGGACATGAAGCAATGAAGGGAGCTTGTACAGGTCTCTGACATTTTGTACTTCTTCACTTACTAAATGTAAGCATTTACTAAATAATTGTATAATCTGAGTTTTATTCAGCTATTGATCTCAGCTTTTTTTTCAACACATTGAGTCAGTTCCCAGATGTATTGTTCTCCTTTTAACATGTCAAAACCTTGTTCCTTGACCTTGCATCTGTTATCCTTCCTGTGCTGTGTCCATCTCTTGTTCCATCTGGACAAGGCTTTGGCATAACTTCTCTCCCTGTCTCTTACCTGTGTAATTTCTCTACCCATTGTAACCTCTTTACCAACATATGGGTAGACCCTTACGACCAAGATGGTAGGGAAATCTTTCATCCTTGCTAGCACAACCCTCCGTATTTCTTCCTACCCTTCTGCCTAAACATCTACCTGTCTTTTGTCTTTCTTCTGTACCACCTTTCTGCTTTCTCCCCATATTGCTCTCTGTGGTAGAGCTTCAGCCAATCTTTCTTGCTATCATTTCCAATTGAGTTCTGTTGGTGGATGCTTTCCATCAGTCAGATCTTTCCATGTCTGTATTTGCTTTGCCTGCTACTGACAGCTCTGTAGCTCTCATCTGGTCAGTCAGGGAACCTGGAAATCAACTTTCATTATCTGGGTTTTATTTCCTTAAAAGCAAGAGAGAAATAAATCTTTTAAAAATGGCTGCTCTTCAGATCTGCACAAGGGACCCTAAATCCCCCTTACACAAAGCATCCTCTGACTTGCAGGGCAGGGCCAGCAGCACAACATGGCTGTATACCTGCAGTCAAACACTGCAAGTATAATTATCTCCAATTTGAGTAAAATAGATTACGCTTCAATTTCCCAGCATGTTTTCCCTTGAGACAAACACTGCTCACACTGCTGCAGGATGTTGCTTCCCAGCTTGTCCTGCTCTCTGTGGGGCAAAAAGAACCCAGAGCCCTCGAGCACAGACAGACCGTACAGATCAGTACCACCAAAAGCAGCTCCAATTTAGCAGGCTCTCTGCTACATACCTGAAGGAGCCTTTCCATCCTGATACATCCTCAGCACCCTCCCTGATGATGAGAAACAGCCTGAAATGCTTAGGAAAACCATATAAACCTAGTTGATGCAGAGAGAAATTACATAAGTGGCAGCAGCATGCAAAACTTCAGGGGAGGTCTCCTCTGCTCAGTATTGTGTAGGAAGCTAACAGAAGACTATATGGTTTCCTAGGCACAGCTACCCTTACTGCTATTTTAATCCGGTGTTGAACATCTTTCCAGGAAGAACAGATAACAGGACACACTCGCAGACTGCAGTAATGCTGTGCTTGTTCCTGTGCCTTTCCCCAGGATATTTCCTGTATAGTTTTAGCAGTGACTGGTACATAGCCTCATTGAAACTGGTCCAGAGATTTAATAAGCAGCAATGTCTACATTTCTGCCTGCCTTAAACAAACTTTTAATCCCATTGTCTCTTACCTTATTGCACACAGAATCTGAGATCAAATGTCATGAATACATGTGACCAGATAAATTTTAACCCCTAATGATTCAGACAAATTACTTAGCATGGTTTTTTTTAACATCACAGGATTTTCTCTTATTAATTCATGTTACACTGCAATTCAAGTATAAACCAAGAGAGATAATGTAAATTGTGCTTCTTCAATTTCATTAAGGGAGGAAAGTGTCTCAGTGTGCTCATGCTCTCCTGCCTTTACGTGTCTTCTAAATTACATTTTATATTCAAGCAATTAAAATTCTGGGTCCTACAGATGGTTCAGAAAGAAAAATGGGACAGTTTGAAAGCCCTCAGAGAGACAAAGGATGTTCTAAAGATTGGCAATGAACTTCAGGATTCCTACCTTTTTCGTACTGTCAGTTGATATTGGAGTGAGGGCAAATTCTTGCAATTTCATCTACTCCTGAAGTTAGTAGTTGAAACTTGGAAGGCACCCGATGTCATTGATGTGCTGCCACATGAGCTCAGAGCCTGTTCCTTAGTGCTGTAGCAAATAGGTGCTTTTGGATGTTAATTTTGTATCTTCAAGCATCATAGAAACTGAGAAGGAAAACAGAAGGATATTAAGCAACATGTCCAAGGCTAGCCATGAAGTCCATACCAAAACAAACCTATAGCTAGTTGTCCCAAAGCTTCATCTGCCTGATGCCAGTAACAGCAGCTCAGTGTTTCCTCATTAGAATTTTTGTGGCCATCAAATTGCTCCTTTAAAGTAATTTAAATGTGTGCAGTATTACTTTTCCAGACACATGCTTAAACACAGATATAAAGCTATATAACATGTAACATAGTAATATAACAGGGAAAATCAAGGTTTAAAAGACATTTAAAAGCCTGACAAATCGCTTCTTTTATGTCCTCTGATCATGGGTTCATCTGACTGTGTTACTAAATGTTTTGTGAGAGCAGATTGTTAACAACACTTTAGATTTAGAAATGGCCTTCCATTTATAGTTTCCACTTCTGGCTGAAATAGCAATACCATAGTTGTCTTTTCACTCTGCATGGAAGGGATATCTCTCACCTCTGCTGAGGTGAATTAATGCAAAGCAATTGTTCTTTTCCACAATACTTTTCTACTACCTTGTTCAGTTGTAACCTCTCAGATCTCTTATATTCCTTCCCAGGGCTCTTGTACCAGGAATATCGAGATAAATCTACACGTGAGGAGATTGAAACCAGGCGATTGCAAGATTCCCAGACAGATCCTGAGGAGGCTTCGCCCAGTGAGGAAACCCCATCTGAAGCAGAACCCACAAGTACAACTGAAAACAAAGCTCCACCACAAATCAATTTGCTGAGAAATTCCAACTCCAGGTTCAACTTATGGCAGGATCTTCCTGAGGTCCAGAGCAGTGGTGTGCTCAGCATCCTCCAACCAGATGAGATCAAGCTGCAGGAGGTAATGGAGGAAGGCAGAATATTTCTTAACTCTGTTGCTGCTTAAAAAATAGAGAGTGAATAAGGCCAAATGATTGAGATTTAAAAACTGAAAGCTTCACAGCAGTCATAGACAAGCGTTGCCCTGTTGAGTACTTTCTGAGTTTCACTGGTTAGCACACCACTCACTCTTTTCTTGTGAAACTGCAGACATTCTATATGCTATTGCTGCTGAAATGTGTCTGTAGCAAAAGAAACTTTTTTTTCCTTCCGTGTTTCAGTGTTAGGAGCAATTTACAAAGGAAGAGGGATTTTTAGGAGGTTTTTAAAAAAGAGCTGTTGGTTCCAGTGCACATTAATCCTTTTCTGAAGTTACTATCAGGACACAACTTTCCACCAGAAGTCTTAGAAGAAGTCAACCATTACCTGTAAGGTTTTGAATATGATGACATTAATAGAAATAGAAGAGATAGAGATTGATAAACTTCCTTATATTTAATTGTTGTTACTTGGAGTCTGTTGCAAACAGTAAAAAATAATGACAGGTATATTTGCATTTAGGCACGCAGTGCTGTGACATCACCATTTTAGAGCCATGCGCTTTGACTTACGGGACTGCATCAGTGAAAGGAGTGTGTGGGGGTAGCTGTCACAAGTGATGACAACATCAGTCACACCACAGTTTACAACTGGTTGCTATTTTGGGTGTCATGGGGAGTGTGAGTGCTCTTTGTCACTGCATTCATAGCCAGCAGTGGGGAGGCAGACCTTGTTCAGTGTGCGGTTTGCATTGTGGTGCGAGGAGTGGGCTTTCCAAGGCTCTCTTTCCAAATGTACTGCTGTGTCAGGATTGCTTCTGATGAGATGGTTGTGGCAGTGTATCTGCTTAGCCCTGGCTCACAGGATTGTACCCAAAGCTGAAGAACATCTCAGGGTGCAAGCAGTCCCTCCTAAGTTCTCTTCTCTTCCATAATCCACACTGATGAACACCTTGTGCACACAGTGCCAGACCTGGCTAGGGCTGTAACTTGACTGTCACACTGGAAAGGCTCATCTTGTGCACCCCAAGGATATGATGGGCAGGGCTGTGTTATTCACATCCTTACTGGAGGGGAATGGTGTTTATATACCGTACTTTGGACTGGCAAGCACAGGCTGTTAGTGTATCAGGGTTAGGGCTGAAGGTGAATGAAAGGATTTGTTGTTTTTCCATGTTCTTCTTCTGCACTGGTTATTTGGATTTGTTCTGTTTACCTGGCAAAACATGCTACTTCCAAGTGCCAGCATTACAAACACAATATGGCATTTGAAAAAATGACAAGCTTTTATTTTTATTATTGCTTCAAAATGAAGTATTTTTAATGGAGAAATATTTTGCTTAAAAGTGAGCATTATAGATTTCAAGGCTTGTCATTTTTGTTAAGTTACGTTCATTACCTGTATGTGGTTTTGGGGAAAGAAATCTCTGTGCTGCTAAAACACAATATGAATTGTGCTCAATTTTCTTCTTCTGCTAAAATAACCAGAGAAATAAAGCAGCTGGAGAATGGGACAGTGTTGTCATAAAGAGGTGCTGTGCCTTCTCCACTGCTACTTTATCAAACCTGAAATTTTCTTCCTTCTTGTTCTGGGATTAGCACAGTAAGAGATTTTATAATTGCTCAAAGCCAGAAAGCTGTGAAATTGGCTGAACATTGAACAGATAGAGTGGAGAATTTGCGTTGTGAGGAGAATTAAGGTCAGAAAACAAGGAGGGTTAGAGAAATCACTGAAGCTGTTGAAAAGATGATGTTGAATTCAGCCTTGCTATAAGCCAGCACTACTTGCTCCTGCAGTTCTGGAACTCTACTCATGTTGTATGCGAACTGTGAGAGTGAGCTCTACATGAGGGTTTAATTTAGCGAATGTAAAATGTTCAGCTTCATAAAGGAGAATTGGAGAAGTTTTCCTGAAGTACATGACAGCAGAAATTCTGGAGTAAACATCTTAAGGACAAAACAGTATTTTCTGACCCATTTTATCTTCAAAGCTGTAGTAAACACAGAGACTAGAAAAGCTTACATGTCTTCAGCCAGGAAAGGTGGAGCAAGAGTATTATTTTGACCACAGGGAGAAATACTGGTACACAAATGGAAAGAAAGTTGAAGTTAATACCCTGCTCCATAGCTGAGGAAGGGAACACCACCATAGCTGTGACAGAGCAGGGCTTAAACACTCAGAGAGAAAGTTGGTTATCTGAATCTTCAAAGTGAAAGAGACTAGAACAAGAAGAGAAATCTGGTGTTCATTAGTGGCAATGATGGAAAGTTGCTGAGCAGCTTATCAATGCAAGATTTAAAAAAAAAACAGGTTTTCAAGCATCAAAACAAGAAACTTGACTGGATGCTTGAAAAGTGTCATGGAAAGTGATTTTTTTTATTGTCCCCATTGGATCAAACAAGCCAGATATTTTCACTATGGATTTCTTTATTTCTTTAGTATAACCTGCATTCTAGACCTGCCCTTGCAGATCTGGCACTCTCCACTATGGCTAACAGCAAGCATACAAAAATTCTACAGTCAGACTTGGCAGAAAAAATTCCAGACTTGGAATCTCTGGAAAGCTGCAGTGCAAAATGATTGGAAGTGTCAACTGGAAGCCTACCTGGAAGGGACAGGCTATCCCAACACATCCTATATATCTTTGCCTGTTTCCACTTCTCTCATTTATCAAATAAAAAGGTACAGTTAAAGCTGTAAAAGTTACGTTTAGGACTGAGCCAGTCATGCAGAAAGAGGGAGCTTCTCTCAGAGGTTCACCCAGTGCCCGGGTAAAGCTTCTGGGAGAAGCTGAGCTGATACTCCTCCACTTTTCTCATTAGGAAAAAATGGCCTTGAAAAAAACAGCATCCTCTTATTCCTTGAACACTGTCTGTTCCATGGTCACTGACTGAGTTCATCTGTATCAACACCCTTTGCTTTGTCTTCCTTCTGGAGGCTGTGCAGTCACAACCTCCTCCTCTGGTGCAGGAAACCACTTGTTGGACTTAAGCGCCCACTGGGAACATTTCCTAGGCTGCCAACCCTGCAAAGAGCTGAAATGTCACTTCAACTGCTATTTTAGCAGCTCTGGATTGAGTAACTGTCTCTCCTTGCTGTACCCATTCACCCAGATCTTGGACTGCAGCACAGTGTCAGAGACACAACCCCGGTCTCTACCCTTAGGTTCTTATGTGATGCACAGTGATATTTCCAGGAAAAGGCCAAAAACTGATCTGTGGAAAATTCCAAATCATTTCTTTTAAGAGAAAAAATAGACAACAACAAAGCCACAAGACAGACCCCTGGCTAATTTAGAATATGTTCTTCTATGTACACTTGACAAAAAACACTGCATGTATCTGTGACTCCATCAGACCTCCTCAACTTTAGCTGGGCCCCAGCAGCCGCTGAGAGCCAGCAGAGCTCAGGGATTGGCACCTGCACTGCCTGGCCAGCTCCCCCCTTAGCAGGGTGCAACAGAGGAACTGTGGGCACAAGGGGAGCATTGAAGAAGCTTTAGATTCAAGAGAACAAAACTTTCACTGAACTACCAACTATCTTTTTTAGTTATGGCAGCATGGGCCATGGGCCCCTGGACAAGGAACTTAAGATACCCCTTCATCAAGAGATGCCTGAAGGATCTAACAACTTTTCATTGTGTTGAAGCTCTTGTGAGAATCTTCAGTTAATCTTACTTCAACTTATGGATTCATAAAAGGTGTTATGTAAATAAACACCTTTTGTATCTACCTCTGAACATAGACATTTACTTGCCCAGAGAGTAAGGGGTCTCTGAGTGGTAGTAGTGGAATTTCCCTGCAGCACTTGCAGTAGGTAGAAGACTTTATATCTACAACTCATTAAACTGTTTTTTACCTCTGAACCAAACCATCAGTTTGTCTTTCTGCTTCCACAGACCACATGCTTGGCCTGAGGAAACCAGGCTTTGCTCCAGAGTTTTCTCTTCTAACAGGATAAGCAAAGGCTAAAATTCGGAGATGATTTCTGATAGTAGTTAGGGGCTACTGTGTCTTGTCCTGGTCCGTTGTAAATTGGGGCAGAAAAGTGTATGGCCAGTGCCGAACAGGGAGTCTCACTTGGACAGTAACAGCAGTATTTCCTCTAGGTCTGGGCTCACGGTTGTGGGAGGAAAAGTTCCCCATTGAACTCAGTGTCTCCTGTAACATGCGGCAAATGCATTGTGGGTTTACCTCTCCCTGTAGCCTGGGCCTGCAGGGTGGGTGCAAGGTCCGTGGCTGAGGAGCACAGATGTTCTCGTTAATGCTCAGTGTGCCTCTCTGTAAGGTAGCTGTGCTGACTGCCTTCCTTGGGATTTTCCCCCAGGCCATGTTTGAGTTGGTTACTTCCGAAGCATCGTATTACAAGAGTCTGAATCTGCTGGTGTCTCACTTCATGGAGAATGAACGTCTGAAAAAGATCTTACACCAGTCTGAGGCACACATCCTCTTCTCCAACGTGCTGGATGTCATGGCTGTCAGCGAGCGGTAAGTTGGCTGCTGAGTGGCCCTAAAAGCAGTAGCTTTAGGTAACTGCAATTGTAGAGGGATGGAGGAGCTGTCTTCTCCTGGGAATTGCCTGGGACAGATAGGTCACAATTAATACGGATGCTGACATTCTCATTTAGCTTCCTGTTAGACCTCGAGCAGCGGGTGGAAGAGAACATTGTCATCTCGGATGTGTGTGATATTGTCTATCAGCACACAGTTAATCACTTCTCTGTGTACATCACCTACGTCTCCAACCAGACCTACCAGGAGAGAACCTACAAGCAGCTTCTGTGAGTTCTAGTGCTTGTTGATTTACTATTTTGCAAAATTGTACAGGCTACAGATTTAGCTGTAATTTTGGTATTTATGTGAAAGGGCTAGATAGCACAGAAATGGGGTTTCCCACTTGATGGTTTCTTACTGCATCTATGAAAAGAAAACACAATTAAAGGCTTTATAGTAAGGATGGGTTCATGCAGGTAACGTGGCAAGTAAATTCAAAGCCAGCATTTCTCAACTGAAGGAAATATTTATGGTGCATGCAGGGCTAAGTGCTTGTGTAATGCATGTAGTTTTTAAACTGCAAGTAGAGGCAAGCGTTGGAAGGCCAAGAATATAATATAGATCTCTGATTAGAAGAACAGCCACTGCTTTTCCCAACCTTCTCAGAAAGGCATTTGACTTTCCCCAATTTCATAACTATTTTTTTTCAGGACAACAGGATTTTCTTAAAAGGAGAAAAAAAATGCTATTTCCTTCACATTCTAGTGTTATACACACAGACCTAGGCCTAAGGATATAATCCAAGATACTTTTGTAGTATTTTTCAAGTGTAGCAAGTCTTTTGGTCCAGTAGGAATTCTCTGATACCAGCTCAAAACAACAAGTGCCCTACAAGCTTGTCTTTGAGAGGAGAAGAATCAATTTTTCTCTAGTAACAATGTCTTGGATTCTTTCAGGATAGCCCATTGCACATGCTGCAATGTATCTTCTTCTATAGCATCATCTGGTTCAGGCGAGTGAACAATGTCTATCCTTGCATTTCTCTGCTCTATAACTTTTGAGGAAAACCCCCAAACATTTAAGGGACCTTTATTGAGCTTGGCCTGCTGTTCTCTCCAAAAAGAGGGTACCACAGGGTTTTCTTCAGTCAGAGCTGAGCAATACAGCTGCAGAAAGTTTGCCTACAGCCATTATCTTAACACTTGGAAGCAAAGCAGCAATAGGCTGGGTTACTTGAGCTTGAAAGGGACCTGTTGTAGATGAGGTATTCCTAAATGTGAATTCAGTGGGCAGCATTTCTCTTGTATGCAGGGATACATAAAGCAAATTGAAAAGAACAGATTCCTTTCCCCAGGCTCCCAGTTAGCACAGCAATTTTGCAACACTTGGCTGAACCCAAAGCCTGAGGTCTGTTACAGTTTCCCCCATTTGACTGTTTCTCAGACACATGCAGTTCCATTCTGCTGTGAGTCACACTGTCACACAGGTACCTGCTACAGCAGGGAGGAACACTGCCAATGGCTTCTTTCAAATGTTGTAAGGAACACACAGTACAGACAGATTTTGCACAGTTAGCAACCTCTGCATCCATGCTGTTTCCACTAGCCAGAACTCCAGCAGCACAAGCCTTGCTGGAGTTCGCTCAGTCTGTGGCTGCCAGGAGGCTTTGTCTGCCTGTGGCAGCCAGGACTGCTCTGCACTGCACAGCTGTGTCTGTGGCCCAGCTGTGCCCTCATCTCCTGCAAGAATCATCAGGGGAGGCCCAGGCATGGCCCCTGCCTTTCTCAGGCCAGATAATGAGTTCCATCTTCTAGCTAAGCAGCAAGGAATAATCAAGCTTGAGCTACTTTGCTGCTTGTCTTGTTCTTATGACTGTGAGTTTCACCTTATCACAGAGTTCCAACTGTGTAAAAATATATAATTATGCCTCTGACTCATTTACTTGGACACACACCCCATTCACATACACCTACACACGCAGTGTATGCTGCTGAGCTAGATATGAGCACATGTGAACACTGCCATGGCTTGTACATTAGAAGTCTATTTTCTCCCTCCCCCAACACTATAAATAGTTTTAGATTTAAACTAAAATACACCCAGAGGCATCCAGTCCCCTCCTTCCTTCTCTCCTATTGGGAGAGGCCAGGCAGATGCTGTCTCTGCGACCAAGCTGGTTTTGGGTCACCAGCCATATACCAGAGTTCTAGACAGGGTAGCACTCAAAGTTCTCAGCTTCCCTATCTCTCCTCTCAGCCAGGACAAACCAGCCTTTCGGGAAGTGATCTCACAGCTGGAGCTGGATCCCAAGTGCAAAGGCCTATCCTTTTCATCCTTCCTGATTCTGCCATTTCAAAGGATCACTCGACTCAAGCTGCTGGTGCAGGTAGTTTTGCTCTTCTTTCTCTCACAAAGGACTTCTGAATCACTCCTGGAATTTTCCTTTCCATCAGCTGTGAATAGGGCTTAGATACAGCCAGGATCAACCCTAGAACTGGATGAAGACTTTCCACAGAGTCAGACATTCTCTACAACTATAAAAAAAGGATTTCAGTCACTCAGAGTCCATCCCCAAATTAGTTGAATTTGCCAGATAGCTTTTACTGAGTGAAAGAGTTGAGAAGGAGCTTTGTTGAGCTGCCAGAAGGCATAGGAACAGTCCATTAACCCAGCTGCCTGATGTTAGGATGGTGACACAGACATGCAGAACAGCTGGATGATGTAGGGATGCTACACCATTGTGGCTTGGACCAGTCAGCCATTTTCCTCTTGTGCTTTGCCATCTTATCTAAACACTGCAGGAGAACATGCTTCTAGGGGTGAGGAAGCAGCTCAGTCCCAAATGGTCTTATCCCAGTGGGATTACCAATAACACTGTCTATTAGTGCCAGCTCTAGTTATTTATTAATTTATTTTTATAAAATAAGAATCTACCTGTTATATTTCCCTTAGATATAAGGTCAGATGGGAACAGGTTTTAATGAGAAAGAGGAACTAAGAGGTGAGAGTCACTGTACTGTGTGTCACCTTTGTAATCAGGCTGATGGCCACAAGTAATTTGTAGGCTAGCAAAGACCTTTTCAGTGCTCTCACATTGGAATCAGCATTAACACAGCCTTTTCTCCCCTGCAGAATATTTTGAAGAAAGTGGAAGAGAAATCTGACAGAGAATCCACTGCCCTGGATGCACATAAAGAACTTGAAACAGTAAGTTTGGATAAGTTAATGGAAGGCCATTAAGATTAAACCACCATGCTCATTTCACACATACACACATTCCCCTGAAAAAAACACCTGCAGACTACATTCTATCCTGAAGCTGTTTCTTTGAATCCTGTCACTGTGTTTCAAGAGGGTTTTTTTTTCCTAAAGTGTGAAAGATGGACTACTCTACTTGCACTTACACGTCAGTGACAACGAATCCCTTGCTAACAACAGATGTAAATTTCTGCCATAGGAAGGGGCAAATAATGTTTTCCTTTAGAGTCTCCAAGAACACAAAATGAAGGTGGTGGATCCCACTGAGAGATGATTAGGTGCAGAGTACAACTGTGTCAGGTTTCCTCTGACACAGCACACTTCTTCCTCCAACCTAGAATAACAGCTTCCTAATGAAGTACACAAGTCAGCTTTTAGCCCTCTTCCCTGAAGCTGGTAGGTAGATGTGATGTTCAGCTGTGCTAGTTACTGATGTGTACTAAATCCCAGGAAAGCAATAGGATGTTTCCCATCTGGGCTGTTCCTGATATGGTTAGACAGGATAATACCATAATGGTCTAGACATAGCGGGCAGCTGCATGAGCTGGGACAGTGTTTCAACCCTTCTCCATCAGAAGCTTGGAACATTTCCTGACTCCTGCAGTTCAACACAAATATCTGAAGTTGAAAACTGTGCTAGAACATCAGCCTGAGGATGGGCCTGCAGTTTCTGACTGAAACACTAGAACAGAACAGGCTCTTGAATTTGCCCTGAACCAGGCTAGGAAGTGTATACTTGGAGGTTACTAGGGATAAAGACAAGGACTTTATCACTGAAGGATGTTCTGCATTGAGTTAGTATTTGCAGAATCCCTCTTGACACATCTGGTAGCCAGTTATTTTTCCATTGGTCAGTAGCCTGAGGAAGGCTGTTCCTGTAGCATGCAAGCTACAGGATGACTGTAGCTGCTGATGGAAGAAAGCTGGGTTTGTATTCAGTTGTCAGTGACTCACGTGATCAGTTTACTAATTCTTTTGCACAGTTAAACACTGACCCGTAAGTGTTGAAGCTGGTATTAGCTTAGCTAGTATCCAGCTACATCCAGGCATCACAACAAAGACCATCTGATGCTTACTTTTTCTATAGGCTTATTTTCTCTCTATTTGAGAGGCAAGATCACAGTTTCAGTTACTGATGTTCTGATAGGTTTTGAGTAGCAGAAACAGAGCACAAAGCGGAGCTTGCTCTCCAATGTAATTTTTCTACCTAGCCAGTCCTCAAGAGAGTTTCTCCTTATGAAACAGACAGTGGCATCTAGGTTAAGGTCCCTGTAACAGCATAGTGCTTGCACGTTGGTTATGGTTTTTCAGTTAAAAGTTTGTGCTCAGAACACAGCTGGGCTCTGTATGATGAATGGCTCTTTCCCTAGGACATTTCATAGCCCTGGCATCTACTGCTGCTTGGCAGAACTTCAGCATTTGCATTTTTGAAAAGATGTTTGGCTTCATTCTCTCCTTGAAGATGATACTGCACATGTACCTCATTTCAAATGTTGGGAATAGGGAAAATGAAATATATGGTGTGTCAGGATCTGGAAAACAAGCTGTTCCTTTTGCTGTGCAACCAGAAGCACTGTTTTATACTGTTTGGTTCATTAAGAGAATGTAGCCACCTAATATGTCCTCTGACAGTCATCTTCCACCTGTAATATCTTCTGGGTATTAGGGAGCTTTTTGGTTGTTCAGGTTTTGGGGGTTTTTTTCGCCCTTCTCTTTTTCATGCACCCACAGTGCTGATAAAAGAACTTGGCTTTGTCAATTCCTGTTTACAGCAGGGCACTTACCTGATCATGGTCAGGCCTTTTCGTGCTGCCCATCATCACATACCTGCTTAAGGCAGCAGAGACAAACCTTTGTGCTCTTTTCCCAGGTGGTGAAAGCATGTAACGAAGGTGTCCGGAAGATGAGCCGAACAGAGCAGATGATCAGCATCCAGAAGAAACTAGAATTCAAGATCAAGGTATAAGAACAGGCTGGACAGTTTTGGTTCACTGTGTGCATGTTGCAGACAAGCCTCCAAAGGGGCCCCTCTGAACGGGCTGCTGCAGGCACAGCTCCTCTGTGTGTGCTCAGTGCACACCGCTGCAGAGGCTGGGGCAGCAGCAAGGCCAGCGTGCTGTGCACATACAGAGGTGGGACACGCTGGCATCACCTCTCCTGTGCACTGAGCTCCTGCTCCAGCACTCAGGTCTGGCTCTTCTTTCTTACCTCTCTTCAAAACACAGGTCGGCTTTCAGCTGTTATTGTACGTACAAAATATGTTAAAGGTAGATGAAAGCTACAAAACAAAACACTTTAAAACTGAAAAATACCCAAACAAAGACTGTCCCACCATTTTAATTCTTTCCTGTACTAATGCATTGTTTTCAGTCTCATTGCACAGTCTCTAAATACCTGCTGCTGATCTGTTTCAGCTCCAGGAGGGAATTATTAAATCAATATTTAGGGGTGTCTGATCAGATCTCAGTTGATACATACCATGAAATTCCAGTGCTGAGTATGAAGTTGTCAGTTCTTTTCTTGAGTGCTGTAGAGATGCTTCTCATGTCTGTCTGCTTCACAAACTCTTAAGGATAATATTTGGCTTCCAAGCAATCTTTTTATGTACCTGAACAACCAAAACAAAGAAAATTGATTTTTATAGAGCACATAACCAGTGTGTCAGGGCTACCACTGGGCAGTAGTAGATTAGGGAAGCTACACAGTTGCTTCCATCTCTTGTAAAGCTGAGGCTGTAATGACAGGCAGGAGCTGGTTCATCTCTGGAGCAGATCTGCCCTTTGCACAGGTACGGCTCTTCTGCAGAAAAGAGTGCAAGGAGTTGAAAAGAAAGATTGTTGCCACCATGCATGTGATGAGCACTGGGAGTGAAGGTGGAAAGAGTGACAGTTATACAAGTATTTTTCAATAGTTCAGTCATTTGGAAGTATACTGTTCTTCTAGTACAAGATGTACTTTGTTCTGGGCTTCTTGGTTTTAGCACAATATGTATTGTTCTGTCTAGCAGAAGTGCTGTGGTAGGTGTGTGGACAGCATCTCCTCCTGACTGGGACAGACCCAGCCAGAGGAAACCTGTTTAAACTTGGGTTTTTTGTAGCCAAAAGGCCAAATCCATGGTTTTGAAAGTCAGTCGTACTGTTTAGGAAAGTTCAGCCCAGGTGACGGGATCTCTGAGAGAGAGATCAGAGCATAGGCTGTTGTTTCATTCTGGCACTTGGCACTTTAGCATCACCATCCTTAAATGTCTGTCCATCCTCAGGCCCCCGCTGTACCCTCTCTGACTTCTGTCACACTGTGCTGGGTTGTGTGGATGGCAGTGCACACTGCCCTCTCCTTGCAGCTCTGCTCCAGCTTCTGCAGCGCAAGTTGTGGTGATGGGAGCTCACCACCCTTCCTTTTGCATCTCTTGGTGCTTTCAACATCATAACCACTTGAATCCGTGGGGTTTTGCTGATCTCCTGAACTTTGCCATCTTTTCCTCCCTTCTAGTCTGTACCCATCATCTCTCACTCCCGCTGGCTGCTGAAGCAGGGAGAACTGCAGCAGATGAATGGTCCAAAGACATCACGAACTCTTCGCACCAAGAAACTCTTCAGAGAAATCTACCTGTTCCTTTTCAATGATCTGCTGGTGATTTGCCGGCAAATTCCTGGGTGAGTGCAAAATTCAGATAGTACATGGGATACTTCATTAGTTCTTTTGCCCCAGGTTTATCCAACCTATGATGCTGTGACTCCATCCTGTACCTCAGACACAGGGAGGGCATCCTGGCCTGACATATACACCTCCTCCAGCAGTCACCTTGCCTTTGAGCACAGCTGACCCTTCATGGGTGGCACAGCTCTCTCCAGCTGAAAATTCATGGCCAACAGGAGTTAAACAGATCCCAGCACAGATCTGCCAGCAGGATGACTATGCATTCAACAGTTTCTGCAGGGTGGCAGTGAATTACATTGGCTGGTGGGCTGACCCTGGAGACCTGTCGTCATGTCAAGAAGTGATTTTTGACTCATCACTGCCAAAAGAACAGCACAGATTTAGTCAGTTAAAACTCTAAGAAAGCCAGGTAGAAAGTTAGGTAAGCAGGGAGGGGTATAAATTTCGGCCTGAGGCCAGTGGTTATATTTGACATGATGTAACCTGCCTCAGGAGGGGAGGATGTGGTTGGGCTGAGGACTGTGTCTTGTGCAAGCAGACACTAGTGAAAAACAGCAGCAGAGAACAGCATGCTCTTTGTGGCATGAATTAGACCCACTAGCTGGGAGCATCTTGCCCGTCCACTATTGCTAATGAACGTGTCGCCGCAGTGTCTGTACACTGGGAAATGTTTTGCTTCTGTGGCAACTTGTATCCAGAAAACACAGAGGTACTTCATAAATAGGAATGATTTAAGGCTCACAATCCCCTTTGAGGGAGCGCCATCTGTGTTTTGGACATGGGGAGCTCAGACAGAGCAAGCAACTTGTTCCAGGCCATGAGGGATGCGCAGGGCATGGAGAGGGTTCCTTGCTTTGCAGTGAGTTTTCATAGCCACACGCTCATCCCTTCCCACAGCAGGAGATCTTTTTTCTTCCTGCTGTGCAGCAGCTCCTGGTCTGTGTCCTCAGTACAGTTCTGGGTGGCTGAGGTCAAAGTCTCCCGCAATAACCAGTTTTTCCTAATCTCCTCTCTAACCTTTTCCAGGGACAAGTACCAAGTGTTTGACTCTGCTCCCCGAGGGCTTCTTCGGGTAGAGGAGTTAGAAGATCAGGGGCAGAGTTTGGCCAATGTCTTCATCTTGAGGCTGCTAGAGAATGCAGATGACCGGGAGGCCAGCTACATGCTGAAAGCATCATCCCAGTGAGTATCAGTCACCCTGCCAGTGCTCTCTCCCTACATCCTGCCTTCATGGGGACCAGCTGTCCAGGCTTTCCAGGGGTGGGCAGGGAGGGATCCCACTGCTGCAGCTGAGCTGGCCCTACCAACCTCTCTGCCCAGCATAACTCGCCTAAGGCTACTGAAAGACACTGGTCACCTAGGCAGGTTTCTCTCCTGTACGGTGTATTTGAGGCATCTGGGGTGGTGGCAGTTCCTGTTCTGGGACAGAGAGGTCAGAAATCTGCCCAGGCACCAGCCCTAGCTGATTTACAGTCTACAGCATATTCAGAAAGTAAAACCAAGCAGGATATACTCTGACATGCTCCAATGGCTCCACTGACTCTCAAGGATCATGATGATGCCTGACCAGCCCTGTGGACCAAAGTGTCTTCTGCTTGTGGGTGAAGGTGGGAGAAAGGCTGCTTCCTCCATGTCTCCAGTCAGTGCCAATCTTGTGCAGCCCTTCTGCTGCTCAGGGCCTCCTTGTCTCCCTGGATACAGGTTTTCTGGCTCACTGATTTTTCACTTCAGGCTCCAACAAGCTCAGACTTGGCAAATGATTGAGCTGTGTGTCACTGATGAGCGACACGATTGTTCTGAAGCACAGGGCATGGCTTCATCACTGACCCAAGCATTACCAGGCCCACATTTTCTAGCCACCAGCTAAATGGCTTCTAGAGACAAGTGCACATCCCCAGGGTGATGTTATCTGCTGTCAGTAAGCTGGCTGAGCACCAGCCCAGGAGTTGCACCCTGACCCCCCCCCACCACTGCAGCATCAGCATCAGGACAACGAGCCTCCAGTACAGTGAGCAGCTGCATCTTCTCCCCAGACATATGGCTGCAGCTCTGCTGCACTGAAAATAGAGATATCAGTCACACTATGGAGGGCAAGCGCACATGTGACGTCTGTGAGGCTGGGCTGTGCAGCAAACGATAAACCAGGCCAGGATTTGCTCAGCTCAGGGGAGGCAGTCACAGGTCCATCCTCTGCATCCTGTCCAATCTTCTAGGTGCCACAGCAGGTATGTGATCCAGAACATGGCTTGCCAACAAGTCTTGAAATGTGACATATCAGCTGCTGAAGTCTGCTGTTTCAGAGATGCAGGAATGATGGAGGCAGTACCAGGCACACACTGAAAAACAGTTAGAAGAGATAAGCGGATGCCAAACAGAGACTTTGCATCTGTTCTACAGCTCTAGCATCAGGCAACAATGACCTGCTCAGTGGCAGCTTGCATCTTGTGCCCTGGGTGGGCTCTGCCAGGAACTGACACTTTACTTGGACACAGCCAGTTACACTGATGGAACTGGAGTGTGGGTGGGCTCCTTGCAGGCTGAGAAGAGCTGGGCACTGTGGGTGGATCCATGGAGCCCCACAAGGATCTGTGTGCAGGGCCAGGATGCAGACAGGGCCACGAGCACAGCAACACTCTGGGTTTGACCTCTACATGTTATAGCTCCTCTGTGCACAAGGCCCTCGTCCCGCACATCTTCATGTGGTGTGACCTACAGGTGTTTCCACTGGTCTTTGGCATTGTTCTTTATACCTGAAATACAAAGTATTCCCAACTCCACAGATCAACCTGCCAGCACTTGTCCTTTACATCCCCCTTTTGAGCCCACCCTCTCCCTGAAGACACTCCCATGACTTTTCATGTGTGTCAAGCTCAGGCTTTAAAACCACCTGAGAAGGTAGAAAAATCTGGCTCTCTCTGGCAGCTGGAAGCACAGCTGGTCCTCCAGGCAGGAGCTGGAGCCTGTGAAGGTGAACTGCCCCATTT
The DNA here is from genome assembly GCA_910950805.1 of Acrocephalus scirpaceus scirpaceus. Classification (NCBI taxonomy): domain Eukaryota; kingdom Metazoa; phylum Chordata; class Aves; order Passeriformes; family Sylviidae; genus Acrocephalus; species Acrocephalus scirpaceus. The sequence continues at coordinate 19,730,707 of OU383781.1, forward strand.
CCTCATGTGGCGGAGGGAAGCCTGAGGGGAGCCAGGCCTGGGACTTCTTCAGCATTTATGAGATCTTTACGCTTCCAGATGGGGGACAGCCAGGGCTGTGCAGTGGGGCCCAGAGCACTGTGTCATGTGTGACATCCTGACCGGGGTGTGCTGCAGTGGGGCTCAGCACCACCACTGAACCCAGGACTCTGGAGGGGCAGACAGGAAAAGGCTGAAAGGAGGAATATGAAGTCCAGACCTGGCTGGGCAGGAGAACTAGGGCCCCTACAACTCTTTCATGTTCACAGCCTTGGTTTGTGTCTCCTATCCAGGAGTGAAATGAAGCGCTGGATGATTTCACTAGCCCCAAACCGGAGGACCAAATTTGTTTCATTTACATCCAGACTTGTTGGTAAGACACATAGCATGGGAGCTGGGAGCTCTTCACCACAGGGCACCTTATTCTGCCTGATCTCAGTGCAGCCACATGTCTGGGACCTATGCTAAAGCTGAACCCTCTCCCTGGGCTCCCCTCCTTTTCCACCACCAATACCTGCTTGTCTTTGGGCCTGGCCCTGACCTCAACCCCTCCAACATGGGCTGGGCTGCACCAGCACTCTCCCTCCCATCCAGGCTGCTCATGGCTGGCACTATGGTGCTGACGTGAACCCGGCTCCCTTCCCCAGAGTTGCTTCCCCAGTAGCTGTGGCTGGAGCACTCCCTGGCTTCCCCAGAGGCCCTTAACAGATCAAGAGGGACCGTGTGCAGAGCTCATGGGGCTACAGACACCCAAGCTGTGCTGTACTTCAAGGGCCTCCATCCCAGTCCGTCCCTCGCTCTTGCTCTGTTCCTTGGCAGACTGCCCACAGATCCAGTGTGTCCATCCATACGTGGCCCAGCAGCCTGATGAGCTCTCCTTAGAACTGGCTGATGTCCTCAACATCCTGGACAAGACAGATGATGGTATGGGGTTGGGATGGGGATGGGCTGGGAGTCCCTATGGAAGGATGGGCTTTGCTACAGGCAGGCAGCTGTGAGTCTCCCCCTCCAGCCAGGGAGAGGCTCTGGTGTCAGTGTCACAGCCAGAGAAGGAAGCTACTGCCTTCTCCTAATAGCCAATCCAGGTTGCCTAAGTTGTGGCAACACTGGCACAGCCTCCCAGCTGTGAGCCATGGTAAAGCTAGCACAGCCACCCCAGATATAATCCAGTGCTATTCTTACGTTCATGATGGTTCACAGCCACATGGTCCTGCCTTCTGGGGTACTCTTGTAGTTGGTGGTTTCAGTCACATTGGGTGTCTGCAGGGGACCACTCCTGTGGCTCCAGGGGCAGCAGAGAGCACTTGGTGGCAGCAGTGCCTGCTTTCTGCTGGCATCCCTTGAGTCAATTGTCCTCACACAACGCTGCTCAGGTGAGCAGGCCTCCTTGCTGGATGGACAACCTAGGCCTGCTCCAGCACAGGCCTCTGAGTAGCTTCCAGAAAGCTCTGCCAGCTCTAATGGCTCTTTCCAGCACTACTGTCCCAGTGCAGGAGCAGGGGCCAGTCCTTCCCCACTTACGCCTGTCTCTGTCTGTGCTCAGGCTGGATATTTGGGGAACGCCTTCATGACCAGGAGAGGGGCTGGTTCCCCAGTTCTATGGGGGAGGAGATCCTGAACCCCAAAATCCGAGCCCAGAACCTGAAGGAGTGTTTCCGGGTGCACAAGTCAGATGACAGTCAGAGAAGGAAACTGGGCAGCAGAAACCGCCAATGACCACCAGCATCCCCAAGCATCTGGAGTGCCTCAGAGAGGCAGAAGACAGAGGCTGCCTGCTGGGAGGAGGTGGCAGCTGTGGGACACTGTGGGGAACCTGGTGCACCAGACGAGGCACACACACCCATGTATATACTGTTGTTCCTAAGCCCCCTGGAAGCACTGGTCCTTTCGTGGAGATCAGTGCTTTAAATTGTAAAATAACCCTTTTCCACATGTTCTGTAAAGCCCCAAAGAGCACAAGCTCAATGGACACTTCCTGAAGGCCACCGAGTGCAGGCCAGATGAGCCACGTGCTGGCTGGGGCTGGCTCAAGCTGCTTGGGAAAGGAAGTGGCCACAAACATGACTGAGCAATTAATATCACCTGGTTTAAGCACTAACAGCTCATTGCTGCCTTCCAAGTCTGGAGCACTCTGAGCCCAGCATCTCACAGGGGGAGAACCGAGGTCAAGCAGTAGTCTCAACTGTCTCTCAGAGCTCATTGGCAACAGGATGGGATGAACCCCAGGAACTGCACCACCCTAGTGCTGCTGTGAAGCTGCTGGGCTCATTACCACAGGCAGACACTCGATCTGCTTCCAGTCAAATGCTCTGCAGTACTCCACACCCAGCTCTTCTCCAGCAGCAGCCCAGCCTTGCCAGCCCTGACCCACAGCCTGCCTCCTTCTGCAGGCCACTGCAGAACCCCTGTATCATGGCCTTTCCTGGTTGATCGTGCACTTGTGGTCTTTGCTACTCCCTGCTGCCGAGGCCAGAGCAGGGGTGCCTCTACCAGCGCGGTCTCACACACCACATGAACCATGGGAGCACCAGCAGCCGCAGCTGCCATGCAGCAGGGGAGTGACCTTACCTGGGAGCTGCTGTTCTGTGTGCCCTGGGAGGCCCAGCAACCGCTGCCTGCATGCTCGTAACCCACCCCCATCAGCCTCCCTGTACAGGCTCACCTCTGTGTATATATGCAAGTCCTGTGGCTAGCAGAGCCAGCTCGTCGCTCCTTCCAGCTGTGGCACTGAGCAACGCATGAAGCCCCGGGCACAGCACTGAGAGCAGCGCGGGCGACAGACCCATGGCAGCCAGCCCTTGTTCAGCAGTCCTGCACGTGGCTGAGGGCCTCTCAGCCACAAGCTGGGCCCAAGCTGTGGCCAGCGTCCATTAGGAAAATCAATTATTTGGCACCTTTCTGTAACATGGCAAAGGATTGTCTTCCAGGCCTTGCAGGTTGTGCTGATGTATGCTCTGGCAGTGCCATGGTTGTGCTCACAAAGGAGACAGAGGGCAGCTGCAGACGGAGCCACACAGCAGCCATGGGCATGGATGGGGGGAGCACAGCCATGCCAGCAGGAACATGGGGAGAAAGCCGGATGCTTGGAAGCTGTAAAGGGAAGCCACAGAACTGCTCTTTGGACCACATGGGATGTGCAGTGTGAGGCTGAACATAGCTGAGGTGGATTCCAGGGCTGTCCCTACTGACACCACAGCCCTGGGACGGACAGCCCAGAGCCAGCACCCAGGATTAAAGTGGTGGGAGCCACAGCATTGAAGGGGGAGAGAAGGCATTCTTCACTCCAGCCCAGATCAGTGCCACCACATCAGCATGTGACAACAGCCAGCAGTGCTGTGCTGCCTTGGCCACCTGTGGGAAGTTTACTAACCACTACTTGCCAGTCACTGCCCAGAGCTGGGCCAGGAAGGACTTGCAGCCTCCAGTCTGGTGCATTGGGCAGATTTAATGGGGACACCCCAAGCCAGGTCCCTTCAGCAGCACCCCACAGTCAGCTTTCTGAGACAACCAAACCTCCAGCTCAGGATCCAAACCTTGAAACAGCCACAAATTCACTAGTGCAAACCCCAGAGGAGCTCCAGCTCTAGAAATTCCTTCAAATTACCTGCAAAATTACCACATCTCACATCATCCAGCTTGGCAGCCCAGCAGCCAGCCTAGTCCAGCACAGGGCCTGCAGCCATACATGCCTGCCTGGCATGTTTCTCACAGCACAGAAATGCTCCCTTGCCCATCAGATGTTTCACCAGTTCCCCAATGCCAAGATGCCAGCTCCTTACAGCACTTCTCCAGGGAGAGGGACTCTGCTGCTGTGCCCTGTCCCATCACTCGCCACCAAGCCCTGGGATTGCTCCAGCCCCTCCTGCTCTGTTGCGATTCCGTAGGACTCCAGACGCCAGGCACAGGCTGTGCCATTTTCAGGCGCTGAATGGCATCCAGTGTTATTTCCTCAGACCCACCCCTGCACGCCTCCATCTCAGTGGTCTCCAGTGTTGTATAGGGCCAGGCCTGGGGCCCACAAGCACGGGCTGAAGCCCCTCAGCCCTTGCCAGACTGCCTCAGCGAACTGAACTTCTTGTTGTCTTGTTTTGCTGTGTGATAAAATGTAGCTGAGCAAGCCAGCACCAAAACACTTGTGTGTCTCCTTCCTCCCCCGGACTGATCACTTGTCTCCTCCCCAGTCCCTTCCAGTGCAACTGGCCCAAATGAAATGGGTGATAATGGGCTTGCACGTGAACTTGGGGTGGCTTACACTCATAAACAACCCTTCCCTAGGAAAGCTGTGCAGGGTGATGCCAACCACTGTTACCATCATCCAGACTAGACCCAGAAGGGCCCTTCTGAGCTCCCAGCTCAAAGCCACACACTGCCACAGGTTCCTTCTGAGTGGGATTAGCAGGCCCTGCCAGGTCTGTCACCCAGGAGATACACACACCCCCCAAGGGCAATGAGCACTCAATGCAGCCTGGCTGCCCAGCACAGGGCCAGCAGTACTTTTCCTGTATCCGTGACACCATTTCTCCCAGGGCCCCAGGCAGACAGTTCAGGAGCAGTTGAGGGCTGGAGACAGGCCGGTTGTGTAACAGAAAAATCTTTTATTGAGTTCAGGAGGCCGAGAACTTTCTCAGTGTGATGACAACCAAGGCCACAAGCACAGACGTACCCAGGAGGGAGGCGATGACAATGGCACCAATAGCTCCAGGCCCCAGCGAGCCTGCAGGGAGAGAGAAAAAAGCATGAGGTCAGCAGAGGCAGTGGGGCCCAGATGGGAAAGGCTGCAAGGATCACCCCACACCCAGCATGTCCCCAGGCATCAGGCCACACTCCCGTCCCAGAGCTCCCTGGGCTGGCCATGTCCCATGTCCTCACACAGCCCAGGTGTGGCCCTGTGCACCTTTGGGCAAGGGGCTATAGCCAGCCACCACTACCTCAGCCAGCCCCCAGTGACAAGGACAGCTGCCACAAAGTCGGTCGGTGGTGCCCAGCTTTCCTGCTTGCACCCACACTGGGAGAGTTGCTTTGCTTGTGGCACGACCACATCTCAGCTGGTGCTGGCTATCCATCAGGAGCCATGAGCCAGGAAGGGCACTCATGCTCCCTGTTAAGGGAGCTCCCGGCATGCTCTGTCCTGGAGAGCCCTACCGGCACTCAGGGCAGTTTTCTTTCCAGGGCAGGTGCCTGCCATGACGGGTCATGGGGCAGGAAGAAGGGTCTTGGAGCCATCTTGGGGCTGGCAAGAGCTCTGCAAGCAGAGGCTTTTCAGCAGGGAAGTTTCCACGAGCAGGCAATAAAGGCAACCTCCTCCTTCCCCAGCAGTGTGGCTTTAACCCTTCCCGGAAGGAAACTGGCTCACAGGGAGCAAATCCACCCTGAGGACATCGCAGGCTGCTGCAGGAGCGAGCCGCGGGCAGTCCCTCTCGCCGCCACTCACCGTCCCCGGCGTCCAGCCGGTGCAGGTGGGTGGTGTCCTCGGGCTCCAGCTCGGAGGTGTACGCGGGGAAGGCAGTGGCGTCCGACAGCCGGGCAGTGGTGGTGGCAGCGTCGAAGGGACCGGCTCCGGAGGGCAGCTCGGGCGGCTCGTTCCAGAGGGTAGGGACTGGGTCCTGCGGGTACTCTGCTGGAAGACAAGCACCCACGGGCATGGGGGGCCCGGTCAGGCTACTAGTGACAACCACAGCTCAGCAGGTCCCTGGGCTTCAGCTCAGCAGGTGCCCCGGTATGGGTGAAGGGGGTGAGCTGAGGGCTGAGAACCCCGGTATGGCAGAGTCCTCCTCCGAGGGGCCACCACCTCTGCTGAACAGCCATACCCAGAGCAGCCAAAGGCAATGCTTCTGTGACAACCTAGCATACGCACAGCACACACAGGACAACACAGAATGCCCCGACACCCTGCTGACACACAAACAGGCCCCACGTGAATGTGCACAGCTGGTTTGCTCATGGATGCCCTTGGGACTGGGCTGGGAAAGGCTGTCACACTGCCAGCAGGCAGAGGCCACTAGGCCACCTGTGCTAGCCAAATTCACAGCATCTCAGGGCCCTTTCGTCCTGCACCACCAACCCGTGCTATGCAGGATGCTGGAGGTGCTGGCACAGTACAGGACATGCTCCCCCAGACAGGACCCCAGAGCCTCGACTTCCCCCTGCTGCACCCCCGCCATACTGGGGAGATGAAAGCCAGGCCGGGTTCTGTTTAATGTTACCACTCGTCTCCTGTTATTCCTTCCTGCCGTGGGTCAGAGACCAAGCCAGAGAGCACTCCCTGTGTGTGGCTCACTGAGCGCTCCCTGTCAATGCTCAGCCTTGTTCAGGTGGGCTCTGGCAGGAGCAGGAGACATTCCACAGCTCCCTCCTGAAACCACTGGGAATGTTGCACTGGGATGGGGAAAAAAGCAGGGGGGAGAAAAACGAACAACATTCACTGCCAGGGCCCATCTGAACGGACACAATGGTTATCAGGACTGGGAAATAGTCAAGAGCTGGAGCAAGCAGCCCAGGTTCCCTGGGGCAACGCACAGAGGTATGCCCAGGCAACCCAGCTCTGGCATGTAAACCATGTGTACCAGGGGCACTTGAAGACTTGTCCCAGGCTCTCTGTAGCCCAGGAAGAGAGATGGCAGCAGCCCTTCTTGGCAGTGCCAGCCCCAGCTTAAAGTGCCTGGAGACAGAAAGCGCTGTGGGAGGAGAGAAAAAAATCCTCATTAACGGGCTGCACCACACTCTGTTCTCCCTTAAGATCCCTCCCTGGAACAGGAGGGCCAAAACACTCACCTTTCTTGCTGGTACAAACCCACTGAGAACTTACTGCGGGGCTTCCATCAAAGAGTAGCTCCAGAGCTATTCCAGGCTGCCCATAATCTTGGGAACACCAAAATTCTAGACTAGTTTTGAAAGCTCTTTCTATAGGCAGAAAAGCTACAGGGTGTCCAGCGAGACAGCTGCCAGGTTTAATCATGGACCAATGAGCATCAACAGAGACAAGTAAGTCCCCAGTGTGCAGCCTGTGCCAGTTAGACCCAGGCAGGAACCCAGCTAAAGCTGGGTGTAGCAAAGTACACCATGTCCTCACACACTTGATAGATCCATGGTCTCTGCACCAGAGGTGGCATCTCAGCTCCCCCATACAAGCACACAGAGGTTTGTGTTCCACAAGAGCTCCCCACAAACACCTCAGCCTTTGCAGGGCCCTTCCCAACCTGTGCTGCAAAACCAACCAGCAAAGCTGAAGACTCATACCCCATCCCGTGGCTTTTCCACAAAGTTCCATTTCCAGTGGACCTCTACTTTAAATCCTGTGGTTCACTGCCAGAGAATGGAACAGGAGGAAATACAGAATGCAGTGAGCAAATGTAGTTAATGCAGGAGAGAACCAAGCAGAGCTGGGCTATTTAGCAGGCAATAGCAGCATGGGGAAGCTGTTGGTTTAGGTACAGACCAAACATACGGAATGCTTTGGAAGCCCTGGTTCCAGGCTGCTTTTATAAGGGAGAAACTCCACACAGGAGAGCCACATTCCAGCTGTGACCTTCCTGACTCTCTCAACACCTCCAGGACCAGAACCAACACTGCCTCTGTTCCCACCTGGCAGGGGAACACAGCGCTGGGAGGACAGTGTTGCTTCCTTTCCCAAGAATGTTTTGTTCTCCAGAGCTGTGCATATGCCTTGTGTGTGACCAGGGACTGGTGTTAGCTCAGACGATCTGTAACAGATGCAGGCACCATCCAGGGAGACTGTATGACCTGGGTTGGGTCTTCCCAATCCCTGCTCTCAAAGGGATAAGGAGGGAACACTATCTCTTCAAACCACAGTGCAAAGGTCCCACAGGTACCACCAGACCCAGAGGTGCCAGGAAGTCTCTCCTGTTCTCAGTGCATCTAACTCCTGAAAAATTTCTGGCAGTTCTCTTTAAACAGGGCATAGAGCTTGTTTTTGATAGCCAAATACAGAGGAAACAGTCTAATTTGTTTATGGTGTCCATGATTTTTAAAAACTTGGATGGCTGTTGGATATGTATTTTGTTAATTCCCCTCATCCAACTGACGCACACTTTCAGTCTGCCCGCACAGAAAGGGCAGAATGTGCTTTAACATACATTTGCTGTCCCGAGTTCTTGTGGTTTACCCTACCGGCGCTTCAGCCCAGGGAAACACAACCCCTTTCAGTCGGGTCTGGTGCCTCAGGAACAGTTGTGAGCTCAGAGGCAGCAGCAGATTCCTGCACACACACTGAATGAAGTACCCGCAGCTGAGCCTCCCCAGCAGCCAGGGCTCCATGCTGGTCCCCTTCTCAGCTGCCCCTCAATGCTGCTGGAGCAGGTGCCGAGGGCCCTGCCATGGAGCACACAGGGTAGGGGAACACAAAATGAGAGGCGGGTTCCTCCAGAGCCCATTGCTGCAACCTGGGAGACGTCTGCTCATAATCAGCGCTGTTCTCTCCATGTCTCTCCTTTGATTTTTCCTCCTAACCTAAAAGCTCATATCCTCACATGCCTCCACTCCTGCCAGCTGAGAAGCCCAAGCACCCATCCAGCAGGTTTCTCTAACAAGCAGAGGTTTCATACCTGCTTCCCTGATAGTCCCAATGAGTGTCAGCCACACTGCTACTGGCCGGGAGTGGCAGATCTCTAATGGACCCACATCAAATGCCACAATCCCATTTCAGTCCCCTGGTAAAAGCAAGGAAAGTGATGGGAAGGACAGAGTTTGCGTCAGGTACCAAACCTCAACACATGCACACTATTAGAAAGGTCTCATGTCTCCAAGTGAGACACCAGGGCCTTTACCAGTCACCTGTTGGATAGAATCTGGAGAGATTCTATGTGCAGGCGGAGGACTCAGTTCAGAAGGTTCAGTTCTCTGCTCTGCTGCCGCTCTTTTGGGTGACCATCACATGTCCTGCTTCTCCCAGGCTCAGTTTCTCTGTGCCTGAGCAGGAGACCAGGATCTAAACATGATTTACAGAGAAAGCAGCACCAGAGAGGCCGGGCCTTCCTATCCACACTGTTGCTTCATTCTGACTGTGACGAGGAGGACATGGCCCACGGACCTCAAAAGATGCCTCAGTGACAGCTCTGGACCCAGCAGCAGCCCTTCCCAAGGAAAAGGCAAGTTGAAGGGAAGCTCCATGGCCATGGGGCAAGAAACAGCATTCTTAACTTGTAAAAACACCCAAACACGCTGCCATCTCCAGGGAGGGAGTACAACCAAGAGCTGGAAACTATATATGAAAGGTAAGATAGTGCATGGCTTTCCTGTTCACCCAAGAACTTCGTAGAAACAAAGAACTAGCAAGAAAATACAACAATAGCAAGAACGCTAAAAATACATCACCCATCACAAGACCAGATGTTTAACATCTGGGGAAAGCCATGCATTAGCTGTGCTGCCATCAGTCTCAGGACCAGTCGTACCTCTAGAAAACTCCTGTGCTGCACTCACACGGTTTGCTTACCCTGGAGGGACTTGGCAGGGACACATGGAGGGGCTGCCAGGCTGCTGAGGCACACGAGTGACCCACCACTGCCAAGGCTCCGTGCCTCAATGGCGGCTGTTCCGGAGGGAGGGAAGCCTCCAGGCCCTGGCACAAATGAGCTCTTCCCCAGCATCAGCTCTGTCTCAGCACTGAAGCACAAGCTGAGGGCAACTGTTGCCTTCAGACTAACAGGAAAAGCCTTTTCATGAGAAATACAGCTGGAGAACACTTAGGAGAACAACAAGCAATAATCTTACTGGAGTTTTAGTGGAGATGGAACTCGAAAAAATGGACTAAAATTATTAGAGTGTTTTGCAGAAGGCCAGGTGGATGATGGCAGTTCTTCCTTCCCACATGTTAACACTACAAACTGTCTTATTTTATGGAAATCTCTTTGCTGCACTGTCTTCTCTCTCTCCCCAGCACAGGTTAGTTATAACTGAGGTGAGGAAATAGGAAGAAAGTATCAGTTATCATAAGGAAATACATGGTAAGTTTTCCAAGTGATGCAGGGGCCAGTGGAACTCCAGACACATGGGCTGTAGAGAGATCTAGAGGGATGATGGCAAAGGCAACTTGACAAAACTGCTATTTCCATGCTCAGAAAGAAGGAGGTGGAGTGAGGCCAGCACAGTGACGTGGTAGCCAGTACCCCAGGTACTCGGTGACTGAAAGGTAAGACTGGAAGAGTCTCTACAAGTGACAGCCCTAGGGGAAGCCAACCAAATCTGAAGGAACCAGACCCTCCCCACAGGCCAACTGTAAGACCTTAAGGCAGGCAGATGTGGCCACGTCCAATCATTGTCCCTGAAGGTTGCTTGCCAGTGGCCAATAGCCTTCTTCACACGAGCTGACTTTAGCACCTCATCATCCTCACTCTCCACCTCCAACCTAGCTCCTTATTCAGGAGTCAATACCAGCATCAGAAGTTTATAAGGAGTGTTGGAGCAGAGCAAGGTTGAGTTGAGTAATGACTTACAAAGTCCTGGTTTAAGTCTGGACAGATCTGCTGGAACAACAAAATCTCTCTGAAATTTGCCAAACAAAACCTATTTACTGCTATCCATGTTCTAGTACTTAAGCTTTAAAAACTCTTCCTAATAATCTTTTATTCTCCTGTAACTGAAAACAAAGACACACAAGCTGCTACAGAAAAATGTCCTTGGACAAGGTGTGTTCTGCTGTGTCTTTTCCTTTAGTGTGTGCGCTCTGTTGCGTTTTTCCCCCCAGACTCATTCTGATGTGCTACTGCAGTAAAACGTATTTCCACATTAGCTCAAAACAAGCTCACAAGCCCATGTGGGTTTAAATACCAAATATACACATGATTCAGAAGTCAACGCCTTGCAAAGTCTTCGTACCAATTTCCATCTCACTTGGAGCTCTGAATCCATCATAGGAATTGAAACTGGGCTTGCTGATAGGGAAAAAAATAACAATCAGCTCTTCACAATCCTCCTGGGCTCTAGGCCTACGTGCCACTTGGGTTTGGAGAAAGAGGAAGTGGAGAAGGCTTAGGTTTGTCACAGATCATTGAGCTGGCAATTTCCTGTTGCACCCAGATGACATGGACAAAAAGGGTTAAAGATGTGCTTGGCTGCTTCCCCATCTTTGACAAATGCAATGTTGGAAAGAGCTCAGTAACTTGGAGGAGTTCACACTTTGAACAGTCACAGACCCCTGACCATGCTGTCCAGGAAATCAAACCAGTTGGGCAAGCAGCCAACAGGGAGATGAGACTCATCCAGGACACGGGGTCTGCATGACCAGCACCAGCTGCAGCCCTCTCCAAAGCACAGCCACTCCTGCTCACTCTGGAGCGCTCTGGTGGAGAGAGTCAGAGGTGCTGAGACGAAAGGGCAGGGGCTGGTGAACTCTGAGGCCAGCAAGGGGCTGTCCAGCCCCAGGTGGCCACAGCAGGCACAGGGCCAGGGCAGGGCTGAAAGGAGGCCTTCAGCAGCAGCACAAAGGGCAGCCTGTGGCGGGTAAGGCCAGGAGCTCCTGTGTGCAGCAAGGCAGAGCTGCGGTTCTGATAGATACTAAATAAACTTGTTTACAGGAAGGCAGGGCTATGAGTGTATGTGCTGAGACCAGAGGGCTGACTGTGTGCCCTTCCCCTCTTTGTCCGTACCAGGCCTGAAATTTCCTTTTCTAATAGAGTAAAAGGCAGAAAAAGTTCCACTGTTCCTCCAAGCACCTGTACTGAGGGCAGGAACTCTCCATGTCTAATGCAGCAGAGAATCATTCTGCTCCTGGGATGCCTACTGTCCAGGCTCGTTCCCTCCTGTCCTCTCCAAAGGAGCAGGGAACAACCTGTTAGAGGCCTGAAGTCTCTGAAACACCGCAGAGAAAGCACAGAATCTCTCCTACACCCCAAGATCTGAATGTTGCACTCTCCAGTACAAAGCTCTTCAAGCCTCACTGCGCAAGCACAAGATAACGGGATCAAGTAAACTCGGGAGTCTCACAGGAGCAAAGTGACACAGGGCAGCAGCACCAGGCACAAAACACAGCTGCAATGCCAGAGCAAGCACATGGAAAAGCTGGAGTGGGGACTGAGCAAATGAACCAAATACTGGAAATTTAAAACAGAATAGAAGAGATCCCAGCTTGTAGAGGAAGTAGATTGAATTCTCACTGGAAATCAATCATTTCCTGCAGAGTGAAATACTGCTAATGATTAAGACCTTACCTGGTATGGGGAAAGAGCATGGCCAATGCTTCTGAGAGCAAAAGCAAGGCACAGACTGAAACTGTGCTAAAATGATTAATGTTCCACTGTACAAAAAAGCTTATGGTTTGAGAAGAAAAGTATCCACTTTTTAGTGCTCATTCCTTAGTTACTTTGAAGGTTTCCCAGCATGAAGGTGTCCTAGAAGAAGAAGATACCAGCTGCGCTAATTCTGCTCTTCCACCCACAGATGTTCCAGCCAGCAGTGAATTCCCCTACCCATATGAAAACTGCTTTAAAAAGAATTCCATAATTTGATCAGCTAGACAGCTAGCCAGGATCTCCCTGCGAGGCAAGATGCTCAGAAGAAACTGGGAGAGAACTGCAAAACAATATTGCTCCAGGTCTTGGAAGGTAGGACTGGAATTCAGGAAAACAAATGCTGTGCCTGTTATCTTGGCCCCAGCAATCTCTTCAGCCTCGCCTCCACTGCAAGAAAGGCTTTGGGGGGAGCAATTCCCCATAAGAGTTTCCACCTATATGCTCAGAGCCCATCAGTGCAGTGGGTTTGGAAGTCAGTTTTTCCCCAATTGTAAAACCCACCTCAGACCTGCAGCCTTTGAAGCTGCCTGTGCCCTTGGCTCCCTGCAGCCAGCACAGCTCTGCTGAAGGAAGGAGCAGATAAAGCTGGAATTAGTAACAATGCCCAGAAAAACAGTGCCTTACACAACAGGCATCTCTCCCAGTCTTCTTCCCATCACCTCACTAAACACAAGTCAGAGTCATGCACCTTTCCAGCACTGCCCTGGTGCCCCAGCTCCAGAGCGACCCCACAAGGATGCACACCTCAGCTTTGGACTGAGGTTTTCATGAACACTTCCCTAGTTCTGCCTAAAGCAGCTGTTGTGCTCTGCTGTAGCAGAGAGCACAGAAACAACCAGGAATTGGCACGCATGCTTTAGCCAAAGAAAATTGTTTCTTTCCATAACTGTAACTTCTTCCTGCCATTAAAAGCTGAGACACAGCCTGTCACATCAGCCTCAGAGGTTTTCCATCTGCTGATTGATGATTTTTTTGACCCCCACCCACCAACACTCACATAGGTGCTACTGCCCTTTTGCTTAGGAAAAGTTAAAGGATTTTCTCCACTGAAAATATATTCTTGCCCACCAGCAGCCACCAAAGCTAGTTTCCCTTAATCCTTAGGGATGTTTTCAGGGAAGGGAGAAGAGAGAGTTTTGGGCTTTAAATGCAAACAAAGCTCCTTACCTGCCAGTACAGCAGAGACCAGGATGCTGCACAGCGTTAGCAGGACCAGGCGAAGGACTCTGTGGTAGGGCATGGCTTCCCTCAGGAAAAGCATCAGCAGGAATCCTTAAAACTCTTCAAAGCACAAAACAACTCAGTTTTACTGGTATAATAAAAATTTTGTTCAGTCTGAAAAAACAAACAAACAAACAAAAAAAAAAAAAAGAAGAAAAAAGAAGAAAAAAAAAAGTCCTTCACCAAAGCAACTGTGCAGAGAGAGAGTGCAAAGCAGGCAGAGCCTCCCTCACTCTGGCTCCAGGAGCACACCTCCTCCCAAAGGCAGCTCCACCCTCCCAAACTTGTGCCTAAAACCCCATAGGCAGCCAAGCAGAGCCATCAGGACCCTGCCAGGCCACTGCACACATGAGCAGTTGTTGGTGAGCCCTTCCCGGAGGCCAGAGGATGCTCCTGGAATGCCTTCCCTCGGCCTGAGGCACAGGAAATAACACAGAAGCCATTGGGGCAGCTCAGCCCGAGCCCAAGCAGCCCACTTGAGGGCTCTGCTCTCCCTCACTGGAGAGGGTGGCAGAGCACTGCAGGGTGGGGAGAGCAAAGAACAAGGGCCTCAATCTTCCAAGGCTAAAATGCTCTGACACAGAGCCAGAGCAGCTCCATGGCATCCTTGTTCCTGAGTGGAATACTTACAGAGCTGGCCTGGGAGCCATGGGTGGTCTCAGAACTGCTGTGAAAGTCTCCAAGTGTTCCAGGAGAGTCGCCTTTGGCAGGCAATGCCAGCATCCTCCTCGGATCCCAACTGCTCAGGCACCACCTCCTCCCACCAGCCTCTGCCACTCTGTCCCTGCCTGCCTTGGGAGCTCATGACAGTTCACCACACAGAAAACCCAGGTTTGTTTCAAATCACATTTGCAACAACAAAGAATGGGGAAAGGACAAGGTGTATAAAAGGGGAACACTCCAGCTGATTGTCACAGAAGAAATTCCATTAGTATTTTGGAGCTGATAGGATGATGAATACTTCATTGTTTCCCATCATATAACGAATACATAAACACCCCTAATGCCACTTCTTTATGCTCTGAAAATATGACACAAGTAGTTTTGTCTTAAATGTCAGATTCAGATTTTTCTGCAGCAATCACTTTACTTTTTGGAGCCCCTGTTTTCCCCATCCCTACTGATCCAAATTACTCTTGCTATAGAAAAGGGCCGTTTGTCACAGAAGGTGACAAGGCAGTCACCTGAGCACACAATCTGCACATGCCACCACCTTACCTTCATACTAAACACAGAAACCAAAGTATTTCAGTATTAAGAACAGCGTATCTTCCCCACTGGTCCATTACCTACAAACTCTTAGAAGCTAAGTGAGGTCCTCAAGGTTTGACAAATTATTGCATGTTTGCCCTGCTCGCATTTCTGCATTTTCATTTAGCAATTGAGGAGCTGTTCCTGCTTCCCAGCCAAGCTCGAAACTAACAGGCTTTTGTGTACTTGTAACATGGTGTAGAGCAGTCCAAAATTAGCTTGCAGAAATTAGATCATACCACTAAAAAAACCAGAAAGCCCTTATGAACCACACACCTTATACGCTAAAAAGAGAAGATATTAAAACAAAGTCAGGTTATCAGCCTAAAGACCAATTGTTCTCTCAGATAACAGCTAAACATCATGCAAAGCTACCATGTAAGTTAGGCCTTAGCACACTTATTTTCCATGGTCACGTGAACGGCAGGACATTGACCGTTACCTTTACTGGGATTTTCCACACAAAAACAAGTAGAAAAAAAGGAAAATAAGTCTAAAAAGAGAAACCTACAAGGTATCCCTGTGGACTTTGGGGTGAGGGGAGAAATAAAACCTCTCAGTTAGGACAGTGCAGTGGAGTGCATGGGGTGGGCACCAACTGGCAAAGTAGGCTCCATGGCCAAGTGTTTGTGTTAAGAGCAAACCAGCCATGGTTTGATCTCCCCTGCATAAACAGCACTAACATGAATGCACACGTTTCTCTACAGACAGCGGAGCAAAATTAAAGCTTTCTTGTTAGAAATTTCCAATATCAACTTACTGGTGTTTATTTGAACTCTAAAATTATCAAGTAGAAAAACCAGCCAGTATTCCTCACCAGGGAAGAAATAAAGCAGCAGCTGTTGTTCCACATCCTGTGTATTTGCTTGTTGTTTCTTGATGCAAATGGATGCAAGTCAAATTTGGGTGAGTTTTAGTACCAGGAATTATCTCAATACTCAGCTTTGACAAAAGCAAGGAGAAGGTTTTCTCTCAGATATAATACAACCAGGTTTTATTTAAGTTCTCTCTTTTTTTTCCCCCCCACACTGGCAAAAGTTCAGAGGGAGTTTAAAGTTCTGTAAACATTTTAACTACCCCTCTTCCCCCTTTTATGAATTTACAAAGCAAAGGAGACAGGGAGACCAGATTTGCAACAGTTCCAAGTCTCTCCATGCTATTGGATCCAAAAACTATATACAAGTCTGCAGCAGTCTCTGTATAGTTACTGTACATGTTTGGGGATGGGGGAAGAGAGAGGAGGAGGAGGGGAAGGTGACCCCAAAAAATGAATAAACCAAACAAAATAAAATCCAAAGCCAAACTGTTCTTGAGCAACTCAAACTGTTTTCTTTAGGCAGTGATGACAGAATAACAGACACCTTTATACAACTCCACCAAAACTGCTGCATATCTCCCTTCGCAGGTTACACCCCTCTGGGGACGGGAGATGGGACCAGGGGGTTCAAACTAAGTGCATTTGGCAGTTTTCCTTCTCTGTCGTTTGTGGTGTGTGTGTGGGGGTGGGTGGTTACGTGGAGCAGGGAAGGTGGTGTTAATCTTTCGGTGAGAGAGGAAGGTTATGACTCCATAAACACTTAGAGGTTATGGATCCCAGTGAAGGTGCGTGAAGTACTTTTAAGGTGTAGAAGATAAGCAGGGCCATCATTGCACAGAGCTTCGTCCTCCAGTGTCTCTCTCCAAGACGAAAGGGCATCTCTGCTCGATACCTAAGCACTGCTTCAAGTGACAACCAGCTGAGGCTGCTGGCACATCTCTGAAAGCCAGGGTCCACCCTCTCCAGAGACTACAGATCCACACTGTAAAGATCCCACTGTCTCTTAAACGAGACAAATTTGCAGGAAAAGAGCTCAGAATAAACTGGTCCTAACCCTCTGAAGGTAGCACTTAAGGGGTAAATTCAGCCTGAAAGAAGAGATGCTACCCCCCTTTTTCCAGAGCAGAAGTCCCCACTTGTCCAGGAAGGCTGGAGAATGCCGACGGGAACTCCACCAGCTTCAGCATCACCACCTAATGAAGACAGATTCGAGCTTTCCCTCCAAAAATTATGTGCTGAGAAGGGCTGGCAGGGGGTGTGCAACTTCAAACCAACCCAAGCTAAACTGTGCCCGCTACTGCCCCTCTTCTGTTGCCAGTTTCTAAGGGTAGCTTATGAATGCAACTCCTGGCCAGGAGAGCACCTCTTGCCCTGATGGAGCAGTCAAGTCAGTATCTGTGTGGCATTTTGGTTTTGACCAACATCTGTTAACCACAAACTCTCTCTCAATCTCTCTCTCTCTCTCCATATGACTGCACATGTTGGATGTGGTAAGAGTAACCAGGAGAAGGAAGCAATGCTTTGCAGAATCCCAATAGATTTTTTTCCAGGTATGTCAGCAGAATGAATCACAGCACAGTGAAAGCTTGCTGCCCAATTCAGCCTTGTTGGGAACAAAGCCTAACTCCCACCCTCCCGGGACTCGAAACAAAGTCCACTTGAGTGGGCTGACAGTAGGAACAACGCCTGTGCAGTCCTGGGCAGAAAAGGTTTGCTGGGGCCAGAGGAAGCAGCCTGAGATGATTGATCCTGTGATTCACTGCGAGGCAAAGAACAACACAAGGTGGAGAGTATGGTGTCCAAATGGAGAATCCATGGTTAACAGATGCAGGAAAAGCCAGTTGATTTGCACATGCTCAGTAGTCTTCCAAAGTCTCTATTTCTCCCATATTGAGTCGCTCTGATGAAGCATTCACTGAAAATCCTGTGAACCAAGAAGGACTGGTGTTAAAAATCTGGCTGTGGCATCGTGTACTTGACACAAAACATCTGTTACATGCAGTACCACGTGTAAGAGAAAGTGAATCTAGGGGTAATTGAGTAAGGCTACAGATGCAGTCACCCAAACTGATTTTTTCTTTAATAAGCTAAAGATAAAGACAAATCTTTAAAACCAGATCAGAAGACTGTTTCCAAGTTCCATTTAATAGATGTACTGTGGAGCCAATACAAGGCACATCTACACATGGTGGCAATGTGGCTCTGCAGTATCTTGAAAGGAAGCATGCTTAAGTCAACTGGTTCTTGGAAGTGGCTGTCAACACCACACTTACATGGTCTGAGAGGCAGAAATGGGCATTCTGAGAACTGGGAATCCACAAGTGGAATCACGTTCCCACGCTTCAGGAGTTGAGGGCAATTTCACCCTTTACTTTAAAGTCTCAATGCATGTAACGATGAAATCTAACAGCAATTACATCTATTTCCATGCTTTTTTACAAACTTCCATCTCAAGAGTACAACATGAAAATGTACAAAGTTACCCAGGGCCATGCAGGTGGCTCAAGATGCACCCAAACCTCTACCCAACTTTTCAGTCATATGTGCTGAGGACATGATGCACATGAGAAAAGTGTGAGAAAGAGTGAAAACATTTTCAACAAGGAAACAAATCCAATAATTCACATGCACCTCTCATACTGAAGTCCCCTTTTTAAGCCTGTAGGAACCCCATCTGGAGTATGAGAACAGGGAAAGTTTCCCTGTGTAAGACTATTAAACACAAAGTTGACACTTCAGTGTCTTGAGAGTGCTACATTGGTTTGCTCTGTGCTAGACAACCAACTGCCTTCCACTTCGAGAGGTAAGAAATGTTCAATTCAGTAGGCTTAGGGAAACTGTTCTGGCTCCCTCATGTGGCAGCGTGGCATAAAAGCATCTGAAATTATTTTGTAAAAGAGCAAGTCTACACATTTTTAAAAGGCTGCACGGGCTACTTCCCTTACAGTTGGAACTTCTAAATTGTATTTAGTGATTTCTTCTTCACATTACATGAATTTTTTTTTTAATATATTCAACTGAGTACCCAGATCAGACTCAGTGGATGGGCACCTTGGGGTGGCATAAGTCAGAAGTTCCATACACACCAGTGCAGAAATCACTGATTTAGTTGAAGTATTGACTTTGGTGAGACCAGAAACAGAAGACAAAAACCAAAGGCTCTGCTAGAGCCTTAAAATGCTGTGACTTCAGGTGGACAATACCTGTCTGCTCCTGCTCTATGCCAAGTGGGCTCAGCAGAAGCAGCACAACAAAGCCTGGCCCAGTGAAGTGGCCTGGTTTTCCCTCTGTCCCACAGGGCACAAACACAACAGTGACCTGTCATCCCACAGTGTCCATGCACTCAAACAATGGCCTTGTACCTTAAAAGCTACTTCAAAGAAATTTTTCTATCAGTGCTACAGGGGATGGTTAAAACCAGCCTCACATAAAAATTAAGACACAGAACATAATAAAGGACTACTAATGATGTCATCATCACCATGGTCTCCAACTGGAAATCTGTGACCACTTCAACCTTTGCTGTCTTTTTTGACTAGGGTAGCGGTTAGCTCTTAAAAAGGTGTCAAGGCAAAGGCAGCCTCAGAAAGCTACTCCTTGAAAAGAAAGGAAAACATGCTCTTCTTCAAAGAACAAATCAGCATTAATGCAATAAAATAGCTGTAAGTCAACTCAGAAGAGGAAAGGGAATTTAACTGACATTCCTGAACTACTTAGAGGTTTCCAGGTAATAACCCAGGTATCAAAGAGGCCATTACATGAGGGAAAGTTTGACAAAAAGTTTTCCATGAGACTGGTACAGATTTTTCAAATCATTAAATAAATAATACTACTGAAAAATTCTAAAGACATTCCAACTTTTCTACTCAAACTCAGTATTACCATTTAAGGTCAATAAGAATCCTCTACATTCCCCAAAGCAAATCACCACTTCCAAACTAAACATTAATTTTTAAAAAGTGAAACAGACCTAACAAGCTGGGATCTGCTCGAACCATTTTCTGTTTCTTCTTTTTCTTCCCGCTCTGCACAGCCTCAAAGTTGGACTGCTGGTTGTTGCTCTGATTGGTCTGAAAGACTGAATGTAGCGAACTGTGGTTCATCCCCCACACTGAATCCTAGAGAACAAATTAAGGACAAGATTACAGAGTACAGTGAAGTCTGGTTTATTTATACAGAATATATTCAGAGAGCCCAAAGCACTTCCTATATCCATGTGGCAGCACTAGCTACTGATGTATCCACCTCATCTTCCCACAGCATTTCCCAGATCACCATGCAAAAACATCCTTGGATCTACAGTCGCCCTCAACTGTTAAGTTACAAAGGAAACTCAATCCTGTGGTAAAAACTGGAAAGCTGCTTAATTGTCTGCATTTGCCAGAATGTTGATGAACCCAGCAGGTGTGCTGACTCTCCAGCCTCACACTGTCGCCAGGGAGAGCAGAGCCACCTTTACCTGCTGTTGCTGTTGTTGCCGCTGCTGACTGGCCTTCTGTTTGGCACGGCGCTCGAGGAACTGCTTGGCAAACTCCTTGGCCTCAGGAGTATCTCCAAGGTAGGCTCGGATGTAGTCATGGACCTCATAGGGAGACTCCACTTCCTTCAGGAAAGAAACAAACGTGGGAACTGCAAGAAGAAGGCAGACCATGAGCGAGTGCATGTTGATAGCAAACACACATATGCAATAAACACCAATGTCAGATTTCTGTGTCAAGTATTTGCTGGTCTAGTAGCTTGCCCTTTCCAGTTCCTCACAATAAAGCCCTACAATGTAATGCAGGATGAAACTGGATCCTCATCTATCTGCCTGATAATGCTTCCATGACTACCAGAAATCCTCAGGAGGGCTCTGGCTGACAGACCTCAGAACTTTTCAAATCCCACCGATTTGCTATAGTTAGGACAATGAAAATCTAAAGGAGGATGCAGCCAGTTCTTCTGGCCACTATTTAATGATGTCCTTTTGCTGAGTGCATTGGAAACACTGGTTTGATGTCATTGCAGTCCCTCAGAACTACTGTCAGGAAACAGAACAGATATTGTTCCCCCCATTTCTTTCCATCTCTTACCATCTAAGTTGTTGGCTGTGTTGAGTGCATGAAGCATCTGTTCACACCACTGAGTGAATCCATCCTGGGCTTTATTAACCCCCTGGAATAATTTCAACAGCTTCTCCTCTTCTTCTACCTTCTTGTTTTGTCTACTTGTAATACCTACAGATTTACTGAGGTAAAGGAAATGCATATAATTAGATTATCAGTTACCAGGCTTACACACAGTACAGTATACAGTACAGTGTTGTAAGACTATTTTACAAGATGCAAACACTTTTTAAGAACAAAATTTTCTAAGCAGGTGAAAAAATGAACTGTGAATGGTCACCTATTAGCTATTTTTGTTGTTGAAAGAGATCCTGAATAAGAGAAAAAAAAGGAAAACACACGAAGATGTTCTAACTGCCAAGTGATCATGCCAGGAATAGCAGTCTTTCTCTGCAAAAGCTCCTACCTGAGGCTGGCATTGCTTTTATTTTTATTGGTCGAGTTACGAGGTCCCACTTCCTTCACTGCATCATCCCAGAAACCCATGTTTGAGTTTTTGGTATCGGCGTTACTCCAGATGCTACTGACTAGGTCAGATGCCCACTGGTTGCTGGGATTAGTGTTTAGAGAGCCCCACACTGAATTCCCAATGCTGGTGTGCAGGTTAGAGTGCTGTTAAGACATAACAAAGAGATGCTGGTTATTAGCACAGACCCAGCAGAAAACACATGAACAAACAGAGGGAACAGGCATGGCTGCTGTCCTCCATATACTAATCAGATAAACATACCGTAGTATTTCTGACTCTGTTCGGCTGCTGGTGCTGCTGTTGCTGCTGTTTCTGCATCTGCCTTGCCTCTTCCTGCTGTATCTCCAGCAGGGACTTGGTGGTGCCTGTTGGTTTGGTGACATTACCCCAGCCTGACAATTTTTGCTGCTGTTGCTGCTGCTGTTGCTGGAGGGCCTTCATTAGTTCACGCTGCTGACGCCTTTGCTGTTGCACGCAAGACAAGAGTGCTTGTAAATACTTTCAGATGATCATTACTATTCAAAAGTCTAACTTGGAAACTAGTTTTAAACTGAATTCACTTTCTTCTGGAGAAGTCTGGCTGACCTATTATTGTTCTGGGCCATTACAGTTCCTCCAAAAAGGGAGACATTAGGTAACCAGTAAATACAACTGCTTATTAGCCTGGGACAGACTATATTTATCAAATCATGACTGCAGTCAGCTTTTTGGAAGAAGACCTTCTCTCCTACCATCTCTTGTTCCCCCCTCAACCCACCCTCCCTTTAACTGCCCTGGTCTCATGAATATCTTCAAACATGTTAGAATATAGACGTGAAATAATTGTATGCTGTTTTGTGAACATATTACATTCCCAGGGTTAAAAGGGTGCAGTTTTCCTTTTAATATTCTTGTACTAAGAAGCGATAAAAACTTTCACACAAGTGCTTACTGAACCTACACCTGAAAGGACAGGATTTTGTTTGAGTTATGCTATTTCAGAAAAACATTCCTCATCCTCACCATTCCTTCTAATAACTGAAGTGACAGCTAAGCAGTCCCACAGCTGAGTCCCCTCTAACAAGTTGCACTCCGCTGCTGTCAGTGTTTACCTCTTCTCGGAGCTGCCGTTCTCTTTCTTCTTCTAACTTTTGGATTTCGGCCAATGACAGTGTGGTCTGGGATTGACAAGCTCCTGAATTTGATTGCTGACCCCATGTTGAAGATGAAGGGAGCTGGGCCAAAACAGACATCAGGAATTACAAAACATTTTGAAGAATACTGCTGGAGTATAATCAGGAAAGAAATGGTATAAACCCAGGGGAAAAGAAAGGCCACCTTTAAAGTTTAACAAAACCCTAAAAAGCACAAAATGGTATAATAATAAAGGATGAAAAAGTAGAAAATACAAAAGATATAATCTTTGAACTGCCTTATGATGCATCAGTCTCTGACACCATGTATAAAGAATAATGTAACACATCATTACCTGAAAAAAGCAATCCATTTGTATTTCAAAGACTTTAGGAATTCCAAGCTTTAGAAACTTAGCACTGGCCCTTGCTCATTCTGGCAAAAAAAATCACCTGTACCCACGTGTGATGCCTTCCCAGTGTGTTTCTATTGACAGAACATTTTTGGTTTTTAATTTGTAGCTTCTTTTCCCCTTTCTTCTGACATCAACTCTATCCTCTTCCCTCTCCAGACAGCTCATCTATCTCTGCTCTGCCCAAGCCACTCCAGACCACCCTGAATGCAGCTGTGGCTTTACTTCCCATGCTGAGCTTGGAAGGAAGTCGAACTGCAGTACAGGTTACCTTCATTTGTGCAAGTTGCTGCTGCTGCTGCTGCTGCTGCAGCCGCCGTAAAGCCTCCTGCTGCTGCTGCCTCTGCCTCATGATCTCCTTCTGGCGCTGGAGTTCCAGCTCCTTGCGCTTCCGCTCCTCCTCCTCCAGCCGCTGCCGGGCCGCCTCCTCCTCCATGCGCAGCCGGCTCTCCTCCAGCCGCCGCTGAGCTTCCTCCTCTTCACGCGCCCATTTGGCAGCCTCCTCTTCCTTCCCAGGACACAGAAAGGAATAAAGTCTAAGGAGACTTCGCAGAATTTAAAATACTCTTAACTCTGTGCCACTGATATTCTGACAGAACAGACAGGGACCATGTTATCTGTAATCTGTGCTGTTTGGGTTGTTCATTTACCTTTACATTTTTCAGTAATAATGTCCTATAGTCTACATTCCCTAAAAATACGTTTCCCACTGCTCCACCAAGGAACTTCAAAAAGAATGACACCTCCCTAATTCACATCAGCTAATTTCTTACTACTTTTCTTCTAGGAGATACACACCTTTCAGTCTGAGCTTCTGCCTGCTTATACTACTTACAGTACCATCATACTTTCAGTGGAATACAACTTGGCAAAAATAACAGGAAAGAAGAGACAGGTGACAAAGATGGAGATGGTTACTGTTGTTACTCAACACTAGAGTTCCAGAGCAGATGCTTCTGCTAAAAAATGACAGAAATGGTGATATGCATCTTACAAGGGAGGACCCTGAAAAGGCATTTTTAAATACTAACTGGGAATTCTGAAATGAACCTGCAAGTTCATATGAAGCCAACCATGTTTCAAGATTAGTTTGACCAAGGGACTGTGAGAGTATCAATCAGGGGACTGGAAGCTCAAGTTCCCTGATAGGGACTTCTAATGCTGAGCCCAAGGAGAAAAAAATCCTGTTAATAAGAAATAAAGGGGAAGAAAAGAAGTTGAAACTCTGGTAGTGGATATATAACTGTCATTGCACAGAAAGACCGTCAAAACTGATCATCTCAGGTGACACTGAGGATAACAAAGTAAAGGCCCACAGAGTGCTAATTCAAAACAAACTTATTCTGATACTGTACTCTACCTCAGAAAGGAGTATAAATACTGTGCTGCAAAGCCATTCTTAAGGCTAAATGTGAAGGGAGAACACTCACTCCCACCCAAATCTCTTTACCTAAGGGCGTACTGGATTCTGATTGTCGGAAGACAGGATACAGGCAAATAACCTTTTTTTTCACTCAACTTGACACTGTCTGCAAGCTCTGCTTTCTTTGACCAAAACTGATTGTCTCTCAAGCACTGGTACAAGTTTCAAAGCCCATTTGTTGTGGCAGCCTCCATAATTAAACAGAAGAGGTCCTTTTTGCCATTTTTCACCTGTTTACGAATTAACTCCTCTCGCTGACGTCTTTCCTCCTCCTCTCTTCTCCTCTCCTCCAATCTCCTAAGTGCTTCCTCCTGTTGTTGCCTCTCCTCTTCCTCCCGCTGCCGCCTTAGTGCAATTTCCTGCTCTCGTTGTCGCCTCAGGGCCTCCTCCTGGAGTTGGGAACAAAATGTCAATCTATAAATACCATTTTATCGACAAACCACATCAGAACACAGATTACAGCATTGTTTGGCCAAATGAGTAGGCTCAAGAAAAGCTCCCTAGCTCCAAACAGAGTTCTACCAAAACAATGCATTAAGCATGACAAACCCACATGTTAACAAGTATTTCTGATGCAATGTGCATCTCCTACATAAATTATTTTAATGAAAAACAGAAGACATAATTGCCCGTCTTTGCTTATAAGAATGGCATTGAGAATGACAACAAAAGGTGAGACTCCTCTTTTCACTAGGCAGCACGGGCAGTTGGGCATTAGATCTATAAACATTTCAATGTGTGGGTATCATTAATTCCTTTTTTGGAGGGCTGTCAGGGGTAAGTTGGAAGCTTTTCCTACTTACAGGAGTTTCTGACTACTGACTGTTCAAGAGCACTACAAAATTCAAACCGTATCTCCAAGTACCAGAAAGAAGCTGACGCAGCCCAGTGCACTCAAGAACACTTTTGAAGTCTCAAGGGCTTTGACTGGGCTCTCCCTATACTATTTAAATATTATGGGTAACAAGAAGTCTCTGAAGGGCTTTGATTTTGCGCTATCCCTATATTATTTAAATAGCTTCTAATAAATGATATTCTGTTTTCCAAGTACCAAAATTATTTACTTAACTCAAAAATTAAACATTAGCACCCTTTCCTACCAATATAAACAGACATTTTTCCATTCTGCTACTTGGGTTTTTTTTGAGGAATAGAGGACAAGCAGCTTCCTGTATATTGTTAAATGGGATCCCACCTGGGGGCCTTTTCCACCAGTTCTGACTTTCCCTTCCAGAAAAAAAGCCTTAGTTTTTGCAGCCTTTTCTGACCTCTGATGTCCAGCAACTTAGTTAAGGTTATCCTACTTTTCACCCATTCCGTTATCTGACTTACCCTACCAGCTCAACCTGAAGATCTTAATTTTTGGACCAGAACCTTTTTAAGCTTTATAATTTTATATTTTCCTTTAAACATTACCACTACTGCAATCACACTCCTACAAGTTTTTTATAAGCTATACATTATTCATAGGATGATTGGAGATTAATTGTGCAGCATGGATGCAAACTCTGATAAATCAAAAAGTTAATTGTGAAAACTACAACCCTTTTATTCAATCTGACACCAAAGCTTCATGTACACACAGCACAGATAAACTACACTACAGTTCCCTGAACAACTGCCCTGGTTTTTCTCTGAAAATGAATTTTAGATGCCTGCAACAAAACTGTCAGTAGAAAGAACATCTTTTATAAACAATTCCATGGCACAGAACAGCTGCTGGCTGCAAGCCAACAATTCATTCATATTCCTGAATATCATTTAAGTGGTTTGGTGCTAGATATAAGTGCAGTAAGTGGGTTTTTCCACCAGCTGGACGTAGAATAATAGCCTGAGATTCATTTTGTCATTAATCAAATCAGCTTCAAATGCAGCACACACCACCTGAACCATTTTTGAAATTTGGGCCTTTAACTGTATTAATTGGGCACATGCAGTCAAATCACAGTAATCAACTGTCCCCAATACAAGTGCTGAAGAATTTCTGCTTGCTGTATCTTTTATTGAAAAGGCTGTTGAGTAGGCTGGAGGTGTCAGTCTTTTTTGTTTGCCTGGAGACCACAGAGCAGGATCTTAGTTCAGGAGTCATCAGTGCCAGCCAGGCTGGGTGCTCTCACTGACACAGCACGTAGTACCTGGGAGAGATGAGCAAAGTCACCGAGTCCTCCTGTGGGACAGCACTTCAGTGACATCTCTGCCCTACTCTCCCCTTGGGAAATGAGGCTAAAATTGCCATTAGGAAAGCTGCATGGATCTCCTTCTTACCCAGGCATGCAAGGAGAAACACTGCTGAATGACATCAGCAAAAGACTTCTCTCTCCTACAGAACTCAAGATGACTAGTGTTTTTTACTCACACAAGGGAAAAAATCCTGTAAGATATGAAAAGCTAGGAAACACAGCTGTTTTTCTGACTCTTCACAGCTATAAAAATGTTGTCTTAATATTTACTTCTTTATCTTATTATTTGTTGGTTTTGTTTGAGTATGTGACCAAAACCATTCAAAGCTCTCCAGCTTTCTGCCACTGACTGGTATGGGAAACAGTCAATCCTTTGGCTCTTAGTGTTCCCATGTTCGTAGATTCCTGTTCCAAGACATTCCCAATGCTCTTTAGTGTCTTTCTTAGTAATTGTTTTCAAGCATATACATCTTGCTGTACAGACAGCTTATTTCACATATTTTATAATATCTGTAATATTACAAAAAAAATCCTTAAGCAGCAATCCCCAGTTCAATAGACTCTGGATTTTTAAATAAAATAGAGAATTTTTTTGCAGTTGGTGACACCTGCAATTCTGCTTGTCTATGTTACTAGGGCTCACAAATCTTTTCGCTCTCCTCTTTGAAAGAGGTATTTTAAAGGGAGAACTAAAGACATAATTCAGAGAAAACAATTATTAGCTGGTTATTAAACCTCAAATTTTGTTCCTGAAAGCAATCAATTATTACAAAATAGAAGATACCAGACCAGAGACAAAAACAAAATACAGGAGCTACACAAGCTGGGCATTACTGTTTGCAATTCTACAGTGCAAAATAATTGATGAAAACTGTGAACAGAACTGAATTCAACATTTGGTATGACATTTCATCCTACAGAATTGAATTTCTATTAGTTATTTTTTTTATTTAGAATTCACCATCAACAGCGTATTTACTAACCTTATATACTAGTCTTTTATGCAGTATTACATCAAAAGCCTTCCTGAAGTCCAGGCAGATTAAGTCTACTGCTTCACCCCTCTCAGCTCTCACTGTCATCTCCTCAAAAGAAGTTAATCAAATTTGTTAAGCATCATCTCCTCTGCATAAATCCATGCTAATAAATCAGTTCATCCCTGATTCTACAATGCCTTTTAGTACAGAAGTCAGATTCAAATATTGACCAGTTTCTTTTTTTTTTTTAAATACAGAATACAATGTTATTTTCTCTTTCCAGAGAAGTGCTTAAACTCTTTGTTACCTTTTCAAGACATTACTGCTCAGAATTAAGCATTGTGGCAATTATTGCATTGGTAATGAACTAAGATACTTGCTGTTACTGCTTTTCAACCCCATCCTGCTTCCTTCGTGTAAATAGTTATTTCCCATGGCATCTCAGAACGGGAGAGTCAGACTGTTTACTGTACAAATCCAAAGTGGACAAAAAAAACTTTGGAATTTAAGAGACATTGTTATACACAGAGGCAAAACTGTTAAGAGTTTAAAGAAACAACCCAAGTCTATTTGAAGCCAGCACAGATGACACAAATTATCAGCTGAAAAATGCGTTCTTGTTATTGAACCAGATCTAAAGCAATCTATCTCAAAAGTTAAACTTTTGAGTATATTATTGCTTCAATGTTAGTTTGACCTCAAGTGGAGGATGCCTTTCTGTACAGCATAATGACTTCCTGCACACAAAGCAGATACACTAAAGCAAGGAGCCATTTATTTGCAACTTGATTCCAAAAGACACCATGAATACATATCATACTGTACCAAATAAAATAGACCTTCTGTGACAAAACCCAAACCCTGAGTGAACAGAGATCTACAATGAACTTCCTGACAAATCTAGAGATTTTAGAGGCTTCCTCAGAAGTATCTGATCCTTAAAGCAGGAACACACTTTACAACTGCCCACATAAGCTCATAAGAAATACTATAAACGACAGAATTATTTAGTACTTTTGCCTATTATTCATGTGGTACTTTTCAGGACATTTACTGACTAACTCCTTAGTGAATAAGCTCAGCCTTGTGCTTTCCTTTATCCTTCACATGCAGAGTGAAAACTAACTTTCACTGTCTTTCCCTCCTGCAACACTTCAGGAAAAAGATACATTTTCTTCCATACAGAATTCAGAAGTAAATGTTAAAAATGTCAAACTAATAAGATCTCCATTTTGTATTCTTGGACAATTAAGAACGTACAATTCCTACATTCATTCTCCTATTGCAACACTGACCACAATTTTTTTTTAAGAAATATATCGAACTACATCCCTTCCTTTCCCAAGTTATAAACTAAAGTAAAAAAGCTGACAGGCTATTACCCAGATTATTTATTCAAAAAATAATCTATTAAGTTAAAAAAAAAAACAACAGGGGAAAAATAAGCTGAATGTCACATCACTTTTTGTCACTATAGCCCTCTACCTCTTATGCATTTGAAACAGCTGCTCAAGCTCCATCTACTCCAGAACATATCCCTGACTGTATAAATGGGAAATAAAGATCAAAACATGCAGTGACTGGGCAACTAACTAAAATCTAACATTGACATTTAAAAGATGAGAGGGAATATTCCACATGGAATAAAGGCCCTGTGCTCATAAACAGGAACCTATCTTAAAGTGAAGCATCAAAGCCCATTTCTCAGATTGCAGTCTGGGCTCTTAAAAAAATCAAGAATAGAAGAATCATAATTTAATATACTCACATGAAAAATATTAAAACTGTCTTTATACACACCTACCAAAGATCACTGAGACCCCACAGGATTCTTAAAGTGAGTTTTATAAAATATTAAAATTAATTAAAGATTAACTACATTGGGGAAACTCACTTGCTTCCTGCGGGCCAGTTCTTCTTCTTCCCGTCGTTTCCTCTCATCTTCCTGCTGCCTCCTAAGTAGCTCTTCTTGTTGCCTCCGAAGCTCCTCCTGCCTTTTCCTCTCCTCTTCCTCTCGTTTGGCCCTCATTTCCACTTCTCTCCTCTCTTGCTCTAGCTACAATTCACATAAAACTATACTCAGATGCAGGTAACGTATTCCTACACCATTTCTTAGGGCAACTCTGCTGATATTATAGTAACAGCTTAACAGATGAAGCCTCTGACAGATGCTCTCCCTTAACTGCAATTTTACCTATCAGCTGGCTGCCTACTGAGGTCAGATTCCTGAAACAGTCTAGAACAATTTTGGACAATTTCTGTTTGTAACAAACAGTGGTTCTCTAGTCAGTCTTTCTACATCAGCTCCTCAAAATACCCTCTGACTTTGGAAGCAAGTAGTGAGTTGCTTTGCAGTCATCATAAAATAGTAATTTTCAGGAAATGTACAAAGTCATATTGGTTCAAACTCACAAAAAAAATTTAATACTAGAGTACGTGTAGAATAACCCTGGAAAACAGGACTCTTGTGATTGCCCAAACCAGTTCTGGTGAAAATCGCAAGGATTAAGAGTACAACTACCCAGTCTCAACTCAGGGTTTGGCCTGACAGCTCATGATGATCTCAGTTTAAAACAGAGGTGGCTAGTGAAGAGGTTTTAATCACAAATGTAGAACACAACCACTATTTCAGAGGTCAGTAGTACCTCCACAGCAATGGTTTCCAAACAGCTTCCCACAAGGATTTCAGAATTTGTTTTTATAATGCCTATTCTCTTTATGGTGTTTTCCATGAAAATCTAGTGAAAAATCAACCATTGAAGAGCTCAGTCTTCCATTGGCTCAAGAACGACAATTACATTGCAGAAGAGCAATCCCAACTTCTTACAGTACAAAATAGTTTCTGACCTTTGCAGCCTTGGCCTTCTCGAGCTGCTGAAGTTGTTCTAGAGCTGGTCCCTGAGCTGCAGTATCAATGGGCAGATCCCAGACACTGCTTCCTTCCCAGACTAGACAGTGAAGAAAACAAACATTGACAAGCAAAAATAAGCACAAGAACAAATTATAACTGAAAGGGGAGAATCTTGTATGTATGTATGCTGTTACTACGTTTTATGAACTAAAATCATGTTAACATTTTTGCCTTAGTCAGTAGAGGGCCACCTTATCTTCCTGGAGAACAAGGCCTGTCCATGACTAAAGGAAGGCTGGGTTTCCTATGAAATTCCACAGAAGAACCAGTTATTCCAGCTCCTCCCATCAGAGCACAATGTCCTTAAATAGAACAATCCCTTCAGACCTAGACTTTCCATAACCACTGGAAAAATTACCATATTCTTCACCGCTCTCAAATGGAACTTCTACTTCAAGGCAAAGTAGGCTGGTCCAGTTAAACATCATGATGCAGAAATAATTTCCGTTTGTGTCAAAAAGGGAGGGATCACCTCAAAGATGCTGATTCTTAATTCATGGACTTTTCCCAAGAAACCTGACCCAGGCTAAGCACCTTACCTGTAGGCTGTGAAGCTGACTGAAGTTCCCATATTGAGCCAGTGTCCGGCACTGACACAGACCTTGTAACAGGTGGCATCATGTTCTGTTCGGATATTCTGTAATACCAACAGGAAGAGTCAACACGCCACTTCCAGGGAGAGGAGTGCTCTGAACACGCATGAGATTCAGTAACTTGTAACATACTGCTTTCCTTCCACACCTCTATTTAAAACAAAAATATGATGTGGACAACAGTAGTTGCTTGCAGAGTTCTTGCTGATCTCACCCCTGCTGCTAAGTCAAGGGCTAAGCTACAGTTTTGCATTTGTTGCTTAGAGGCCCCTTTGAGGAACAAGCATCCAGTCCTGCAGAACTGGCAAAGCTCCTTGGTGACCCACACAACACATCTGTGAGACAGGTACAATTTCAGCTCCTCACTTCCATAAACCTCTGAGGCAAAGGTTACACATATAAAGAGGTACTCCCTATCCTGAAACTGTTTCCTATTATTCTAAAACACACTCATATTTTTATTACCATCTTTAACATACACAATCCTAAAATATGAGCAAACTTAACTAAGACAGGCAGCTGATAAGATGTAATTATTGTTATATACAAACTAGAGTACAGGAAGAACAGAATTCAGTTGAAGTCTGGGCTAGCTCACCTCATCTTCAGGGCCTGGAACTGTTGAAGGAGAATGGCGAGCTGTTGCTGCTGCTGGGATGAGAGAGCTGCCTTCTGCTGCTGAGCCAGCATCTGTGCATACTGTTGCCTTCAAAAGAGAAGCAGACAAATGGTATTTGTTCACTTATGCCCAAGTTTGCAGACAAATTCATGCTCTGGGACTAATGCCCACTGATCTATATAATATACATGCTTAATACAAGAGGAAACCACAGATGTTCTTGCTCAGCTTGGCAAGAATCAAAATTCAAGAATACAGCCAGTTGGCTCACATGAGCAGAACCAGACTTCACCTCAGCTATGTCACCTGGCTTTTACTGCCCCATGTTTCTCTTGTAAGCTGTGCAACATTACTTCCTTTTCTGTCTAAATTCCATAATGTTAGCTCAAATTAATCTGGCTTTCATCACTGCCCACCTACAATCAGTCTCTTCCCCAGTATGTCAAGGCATTGCCTAGTACAGGAGCAGGCTCTTGTCACAAGCTGGCAATCAGTATTGAAAAACTATAATCATGACATATGCTATCAGGATCCCCTGAAAAAGTAGTCTGACTGTGTTCTTTCCTTCAAGCTGCTGCAAAAAAAGCTGTCATGAGCTGGCCATAACTGAACAACTGAAAGCTTTGGCAAAATGGATGACAAACTGTTTTGCCCAGCAGGACCTTCCACTGATCTTCAAAGAGCCAAGTAAGCAGACCAAAGGTAAGTTCTGCATTCTCCATCTCCAGTTCCAAAGATGTGTAGCCTTCTCCTGACATCAAAACATCTGAAGGTCATTACTAGGACACCTGGGATTCAGTCTGACCGTAACAGCTACCTATAAAGCAAGTCTCAGCAAACTAGCTATGTATGACACTGGAAAGGATTCTGTAAAGTGAGCCAGGGGCAGACACACTGCCCTAATCCTGTAGACTGTCAACATCTCCGGTGTTTGTGGAAGCAGCTACTGCTGTTGGAGGTGAAGTACTCCCAACCCCATTGCCCAAGGAAACAACGACAAGCAGCTGAACCCAGACGACTAAAAATGCAGAGCAGAACACACCGACTGGAAGATCTCTGGGACAGAAAGTCTTACTGTATTAAAAGATGTTGATACTGCAGGTGCTGCATTTGGATCAGAGCCAATTCTTGTTGTCTAGTCAGTCGCTCTTGGTCCAGCTCGCCCTATGTTTACGGAAAAAACACTCTTTTTCAGTAACATATATACCAAGAGTAGTAGATTGCAAATGCAAGCAATGTAAAAGTTGTATTTTGACCAGAAAAAAAAGTGGAAATAGGAAAATACCTAGACCAAGATGAAGATTTACAAAGCCTGGGAAATACCTTTACATATGACAGGACCGAGTCTCCCAGCCACACCAAGCATTTTTAAAATACATGTCTTTTCTACTCTTGCAAAAGTAATTTAACACCAAGTTCAACTTTGGTGCTTGGAATACCTGCAATTCCAAGACAGAGCAGATGACACCTAAACAATTCAATTGCCACTTGTTAGAGGACTATTTGAATACTGTAACTGTCACATAATTACCAGATGCGGAAGCGGTGCTGGGCCTGGAGTGAAGGGAACCCTGCCCCACATTTTCATGATGTCTCCAAGTGGCTGGAAAGTCTCATCACAGGCTCTCTTCACCAATAGTGACATCGTGAAGTATCCAGCCTGGAACCACTCTGCCATCTCCTGATTACTGAACGGACCTGAAATCACATCAACCAACACATGTTGTGGGGAAGGGGCAGCAAGGCCAGGTTCAGCATGTTGGAAACAAGGAGCTGGCTAAGGTCACACAGTGCCCAGCACCAGGCGTTCCTGTCTGCCTCACCCACTCGTGGAGACACTGCTCATCCAAGGCTGGAGCGTCCAGGCACATCTCCATAGGGGCTACAGCACTGCCCTACAGTCTCAGCAGAAGTGCATGATGGCTTTCACCTTGCCTTGGAGGGAGACAGGTCTGCTCTGGAGAGAAAGCCAAGCAGCCACAGTGATGTGGGGCTTGGTCCAGCTCATCCTCCTGCTGTCCTCCAGCAGCACTGACTGCTTCAGGCTCACAGCAGCTGCAGCTTCCACTCTGGAGCTCAGCAGTACCTGCTGGCTGACAGTGCTCAAACCACAAGTGCTGCATTCCTGACTGCACTGCACAGATAATTAAACAATCTTAGCCTGCTCCAACTCTTGCCTTCAAACCAGAGGAACTCTCATGTTTCACACAAGTTTTGCTTCTGGAACTTAGCAGATAAACAGACCCACCTCTGGTGAATAACTACATTTTTAAGACAATGAGGATCTAATTTCTTTCCTTTGTAAAAATCTACACTTTTCTTTCTCTTCCTCTTTTTTCTGAGAAAGATTTCAGTTATTCCTTTCAAAGGAGGGCTCCTATACTGACCTTACATATTCAAATACATACAAAACCAGAATAAAAACAATATTTAACCAAGTAAGAACCACATAAATATGCTTTGCAAAAAAGCTTCTGAAAAGCAGGAACATTCAGTAACCCTTGCCTTCTCTGTAAGGAGTATCTCTAGAAGGCAATTCCTCCTATAGAATATGAAACCATAAGAGACTATCCCAAGAAAAAGAAAATTATGTGGAAGTGCTCACTTCTTGATATCACATTGAAGCACTTAATCCAAAGCCAAAAATATTTAGATTGTGACCCAGCAATAAACACCAAGCAGTGACTGACATACACTGAGCAAATAAAAGCACTTTATGGTGAACATTCTTTAAACTTAAAGGGATTAAAAGAAAACCCTAAAGATGTGCAATACCTGCAGACAAGAGACACAAATCCCACAAACAACACCCCCACCAGTCCTATCTGGAGTTCACAGCTAAGAAATGATTCACACTACACAGTGTGAAGTACAGCAAGGAAGGAATTCACTGTCTATCTGCACTTTTGGGAAGCAGATAAGCGCTGCTAAAACAGTGCCCTGGGACCTCCAAAAGAAAAGTACCTTCTGAAAGCAAAGATGCAAGTATCTATATGAAAGGCCTGCTCCAAATTTCATTGAAAAAAAACATTCTTAAGCAAAAACTGGAAGCAGGGAGCAGTTCCTATCTATTATATGAACTAACAATGCAGTGGCAGCAAGTGCAATTTAAAGTGAGACTCTGCACAAGCACTGGTTGGTGGAAATTTGATTCCTCTTTGCCCTCAATTCTAAACAAACCACCCTCCCTGACTTGTCTAGACTCAGTCTTCAGGCTGAGTCTAGAAAACTGATTTCAAGCTTTCTTGTGGATTCTTCACAACAAGCTACTTGAGTGGTCACATTCCTCATTTGTTTCCACTGTTATCTTAAAATCTGAGTAACTACAGGCATGTGAAACAGGTTTTAGTCTGACTTTATTTACAGAAATATGAAATGATGGCAAACCTCAGCCATGATAAAGCACAGTTCTGGACATTTAGCCTGCTGAGCTCATGGGGGCAGTGATGGGTTGAAGATATTTTCAAAACCTAATTCTAGAATGGTAAATTCCCTGTGCTGCTTTTGTAAAAAGAAGCACCAGCATCTGTTGGTGGCAATTCTGTGAAGAACTCTAACAATTCTGTGAAACAAAAGAGGAAGTGTAAATGGCACAGACCTACCCTGAATTTCTCCTTGTGGATCTTTGTAGTACCACTTCTGCATGGCTTCATGGAATAGAGGCATAGAGGAACCCTTTGCTCTGTGCTCTTGGATTTTTGCTGCTAGTCTTTCATCATCAAGGGCACTGTCCTGCAGATATGCCACCATTTTTTCTGCTTGCTGCAGGAGACATCAAAATCAGCAAGAAATATAAGAGTTAGATGGGGCCTTACAGATCTGAAATTGAGTGCACCAAACACAACCACCTTGTGCTACCCAGTGCTCCAGAGTGTACCAGGAATGACAGGCAGCTCCAGGACAGGAATGACTGCTACACAAACCTGGAGCTCTGTCTACCATGCTTGTCAGGCAGAATCCTAAACAAGCACAGTTCACCTGGTTATGAAAAGCTTTAGAGCAACTTGCCAAGGAGGCCCCATGTAGTACTACAGTAAAAAATAAAACAGGCATGGGAGCATGAGCACAAAGAAGGCTCTACATTTCAGCAGTCACTACAGTTTCATCAACACAGTGTTGTGATTCACTTATGGGATTTTTGGTTGGGTTTTTGTTTGTTAGGGGGTTTTAACAGACATGCATAATTTCTCAAGGCAAATCATAATGCTACTTGACAGTGGTCATAAGCGTTATGGTCTCTCGCTCTTTAGCACAGGGTATAGCACCCTGATCCAGAAAAATACAAAAGCTTGAGTTATTTGCCAAAAAAACCAAACCCAAACACAGAGAGAAGCAGCTTTCAGTATACATTGTGAAGTGTAAAGTTTCAGCTGCATTTCTGATTTTATGGGCTTCAAACGTTTTTTGCATTCCACATTACTCCAGTCTCACGATTGGCAACAAGAAAAGACTTGGAGGAATTTTACCTGCTCTAGGTGTTTGAGGCCCTCTTCATCATCTGGGTCAGTGGGAATGTTGCCCATGCCTGGAGCAGCTGTGACAGGTGTTTGAACCGGCCGCAGAGCAGGATTTGAATTGGAAACAGGAGGAGGAAGATGAGCAGAAGCAGCTGTGTCTGCAGAAATCTGTGGCAAAGGTTGAGCAAGAGAAGCCAAATCTAAAGAAAAATGTTAAAGTTAGTTCATTATTTTTAACATAAATAACAATTACTTTTAAGAACTTAATGCAGAGAATATTCAACAGTTCAAATTTAGCACCAAAGCAAAAGTATTCACATTCCTGAATGTACTGCTTACAGCACAGGCACCGAGCCTAACTTCAAGGAACAAACAGTTTACTTCTATTAGTGCAGAACTCGGCACATTTGACTATATCCCATTTCCTGGCCACACACATTTGTCCAGACTGTTCTGCTGTAACACAGTGAGGGACATCTACAACTAGCTTGTGTTTCTCTGGGCCGCATTTCAGTGTGAAGTACCAGTGCACTGCAAGCACTTGAGATGGCATATCCAACAAATCCTGTATTTATAGACCAGTCAGTGAATTCTGGCTTTCCATCACCATAATCCAGTCCTTGCCTCTTTTAAGGGGCTAGGATTACTCACAGTGAGTAATGGAAACTTACTAAATTTATCTGCCAGGTTTATTACCTTCCCCTCTGTTGGACATTTTGGCTGACAGTGTATTCTCCACTCGATTCTCTTTATCTTCTGTTTTTTCTGTTCTTTCTGGCACAGACTCCTCCTTCCTTTCAAAAAGGTTTGTCTGCAGTGGGTCAGGAGGCTGAGATTTCGGTGGGGTGTCTGACCTGGCAGCTGGAGATGATGCCTGAGCTGCTTCTTCCGCTGCTTCTGTAACAGGGCACAATTCTAAGTGACTGAACAGAAATTCTACAATAACTGTTGCAGAAGTCCCCCTTACCTGCCACTACTCTTTCTGTTTTCTCCCCCTCTTTCTTGGTCTTTTCATGATCTTTGGCTTCTTCATTGTGGCTCCCTTCAGAATCAGACCTTTCCTCCCCTTCCTCCACAGGCCGGAAGTCCATCTCCTGTTCCTCTGGTATTGGCTCCTTCTGCACTTTCTGCAAAGTCAACGCAATCATCTATAACTCACCTGACATCACAGAACATTTGCGCCAAGTGACCCAAGGGCCCAAAGCAGCTTTTCACCTTTAAAGAGAGAAATGCTCCAGAGGAGTCAAACGTGCCCATTTCTTCCTCTGCATCCTCCAAGCACCACTCAGGGAGACTGTCCCTGTCGTCGTCCATGCTGCCACTGCCACAGCGCACGCGGCGATAGCCCCGCTCGTCGTCTCGGTCCCGGAAATCAAACTCGAATCTCCGCCGTCGCTCCATGTGCTCCCGCCAGCCTGCGGAATGAGGGCCGTCTAAGGCGGGGAAAGGAGCTTTACCACACGGTCCTGGGGCAGTGCTCACGCACGGGGGCGGGGGGGAGGGACACTGACAGCAATTCAGAAAGCCCCTACACAGTACAGCCCACCTATGAACAGGCAACTTTAAGGATAAGGCAAAGAAAAGGAGCATCTTGCCAATAAGCAGAAGACTTGCAAATATTGTCCACTGTATATCCTCAAATTATAAACTGTGGAATAAGCATAATAAACCACATAAGGCTAAAAAAGCTCAGCTACAAAATCTAAAACAGGCACCAAAATAAGATGAGCAACACTAGTTGCCAATTGAATTTACCAGACATCATTGATTTAAGTCTTTTTTCGGCACCTTTACCTGTGTAAAATTTTGTATTTTCATTCAGGAACTCTGCAGAAGTTGAATCCTGAACAAAAATCAAAACACCTATGTTTTTGCCTCTTGCCCTCAGATATGCTTTGTGCATATACATGAAAAATGGAGCCACAACTGTTCAAATACCTTTGAAAGGATTGGCCAGTCTCTTGAATGGTTTTTTTTTTAACCATGGAATACCAAAACTTAGAAAGATAAGAAGTGGGGGAACTTTCCCAATTCATGTATAAACTTCATATTCGGAAGACACCTTTCTTCAGCCGAGCTTCAAATCCTCTGAGTGCAATAATGTTATTTAAGCTGTGAAGAACTGGCTGCTAATGAAAACAAATTGGGAGCGAAAGGACTGTAAACAGCTTTCCATGCATTACAAGCCATCTTCATTACAAAGATGCAAAGCAAAAATAAAGGCACCTTAGTGCTTTTCATGGTGGCTGTTCTTTACTGGATAAAAAAAAGTAAATTCTTTTTTTTTGCTCCAAGAATCTGTGTACCAGAATCAGCCTCACAGTATCAAATGTCTACAAAAAAACCCCAACAAACCCCCAAAAAACCCCAACCCCCCCCCCCCCCCCCCCCAAAAAACCAAACAAAAAAACCCCAACAAACCACAGAACAGTAAAGGGGAGAAACATGGTCCTGTTTCATGACTGATTAATGTTTCCACACTGACCTTAATACCCTATTAATATTAGCCATGCAAAAATCCACCTTTGTCTCACAAATACAGGAAATGTAAAACAAACTCCTTCCAGAAACATTATGAACTTCAATCTTAAGTTTTACCAAGGAAACACAAATGTTAGACATTATCAAGGCCTTCACTATTCCCTATGTGATTACTTGCAAATAATTCCTCTGGATAACTTAACCTATGCTTCTAGCTAGGCTTCACAAAGAAAGTAGTATTAAACCATCAAATCAATGCTCTGAAGCAACTTTTTAATGTTATTAAGGAAAGAGATTTAAGTGTGAGAGGTTGTTGACAACCAGACAGCATTTCTGCTTGAGTCCCTGGACAGGCAGCTCCTCATTACAAGCAGTAATGTCCATGTCAGGGCTCCCAGCAGGGGGACAAACAGAGCTATGGCCTGAACCTGGCAATACCACAGTGTATGGATTAACAGCTCTGCCTGTTTGCTACCCTAGCACTCACAAAGGGCTGAGCATCTCTTCTCAGCTCTCTTTTGTGTGGAATAGGAAAATTGAGTATTAAGAACTTCCTACATAGCCATAATTGGGCCATCAAGAGACCCTGCATTGAGAGGAGCCTCTATTTTTCCACAGTTCACATGCCAATACCATGAGTGCAGCTCTTCACAGTGAGACCCAGAAATGTGGTTTTTGAAGGTGAGTTCTAAGTGCTTTGTTAAGCCCAGGTAGCTGCGAAGTTCCAACGAAGAACCGTTGAGTCTGCTTGCAGAGATTAAGTCACACCACCTTTTACAGCCCCCACATTGTCAGAGCTATGTGGAGAGGCAAAAAGACTGAGGTGTAGCAGACTCATGCCCTTGTTTCTTAGTAACAAAATGTGTTTGTAAAAGCCCAGTTAGAATACAGGCCATAGTTCAGGTCTGAAGTATCAGGCTGCCAACCTTTTAAAGCAAGCCAAAAGTAGAGATAAACCTGAATTCTTACCTGAAGTTTTTTAACCAACAGGTTAATCAACAAACACAGCTTTAAGTTCAGCCTGTACTATCACCAGGCAGTAGTTATATGTTCAATATTTCAAGTGTGGCTTGTCAAGAGACAATTTTAAGCCTAATTTATCCCTTGCAATTTATGGTGACATTGTAGGTAAAAGATAGGACCACTGGCTGCTTCAGGAAATCCAAGAACACATTAGCCTTGTTAATAGCTCTTTTAAAAGTTATATTCTCTAACTCAGCAGTGTAATTTTCAATATATACTAAAACAATACTAAACACTAAACTGATCACTTAACAACACTTTTTTTGGCATATATTATATATAGACCTAGTTCTTACTTTGCTCAATTTTGGAACAAGATTCTCCAATGTGCTTTAGTTGCTTCAAGATATTTATGAAACGCAAGGGACAATGCCCAAAAATTCAACTCTAGTTGAATCACAGCACCTGATTCTGAAAGTGGAGTGAATCAAGATGAATTTGAAATGCCTTTCAAACAAAGCAGCACCTAAAAAAACTTTACATGAGAGTACAGCCTAAGGCCTCTCTCAAATGCTTTTCAGGAAAAAGACAAAATCATATCAGAAATTCTAGGCAAGAATAACTTATTCCTATTCCTTAAGGCTGACTTGGTAACCAAAACCATAAACATCTAAAGATCAGTCAGTAGTTTTGAGACCAAAACAGGTTGGTGTATGTTTCTGACAAAACAGACTTGCCTTGCAAATTTAAAGGGCAATCATTGTATGAATGCGAGAACTAGAACAGAAAGAGGGGTTTTTTAGAAATTTATAATTTTAAAACATGGTTTAAAATTTAAAGGGTAAAAAAAGAACTTTGAAGCAGCCAGTGAATCGAAATCTGTGATCACTCTTCTAGCAGATATTAAAGCCAGTCGAAAGCTCCTAGAGTACAGAAGTCAACAGAGCCAAGCCACAGGAAGGACCAACTAAACAAATGGCAACAGTCCACTCAAGACATTTCTCTATTTTTAGCAGGACATATGACTATACTATTACCTAACACCAGAATAAGTACAAAGAAGTAGTTTAAGTCATGCCAATTTGAGTTAAGCTCACTGTTTAAAGCAAAAATGTGATTTAAACCATTTTGATAGTTCTGTGGCTACTACTAAGAGGAGAATTCAAATACAGCTCTGATGAAAGCTGGAAGTAGGACAATACAGCTGTCAGTTCAGCCTATCTCAAAATTAGCAACTTTTCTGCAGAGTCACTAAGTCTTTGAACAGGCTTTCAACAATACCTGCTAAAACTAACTAGTAAGGGAAGTTCAGTTAGTTTCTACTACACTGAAAATTCAAATAAACAGTAATATTTTTCATGATAGAAGTGAGATGAATTTTCAAAACCTTCCTCAGAACATCCAAAAAAGTTCAAGATCTAAATGAACTTCTGAACTTTGAGGTCTATGTTTCCTTTTAAGCTAAAGCATGCAGGTTGATACTTGCAGAACACTCCACTCCTGAGTATCATGCTGCATCATGACGTAGCTGGCCTGATGTCGCCTCTACTAGATAAAGCAGCAGTGTCTGATCAACAACTGTGACCAAACACTGGGGAAAAGAAAATTATATTCTTCAAAATATGCCTTTTAGCCTTGCTCTAAAAAGAAAACATCTGGTGATAAATCAAGCCTTGGGCTCGCTGCTGGATTTTAGTACAAGGGAACAGCTGTTTGAGAGCAGTTATACACAGCTGTGAAGAAGGCTCAGAACAGAGGTGATGGTTGCTCAAAACAATAACCGTACTGAAAGTCTGGGATGTTGAAAAGAGCCATTGTAAGAGCAACTGGGACTTTTTTTTATTGAAGAGAAGAAGTTGTCCACCTCAACCCCAAAAACATCCTGTGCTTTCCTTGCTTTCCTATCAAGTTTAGCATGGAGCAAAAGGAGGCTCAAGCCAGGGGACCTTATCACCCTCCAGAATGACCAGAAACAAGGTTTAGACTGGGCATTAGGAGCAACTTCTTCACTGAAAGGGATGTCAAGCACAGGTACCCAGGGAAGTGGTGGAGGCCCCATTCTTGGAGGGATTTAAAAGCCATGTAGATGTAGCACTTCAGGACATTGTTTAGTGGTGGCCTTGGCACTGTTGGGTCAATGGTTGGACTGAACCACCTTAAAGGTCTTTTCCAAACTTAATGGTTTTATTATTCTATGAAGATGTAGCAGTAGAAGAGCCTAATCCTCTCCTGGTACTCCAGAAGCCTTCTGCAGCCAAAACACAGCCAAACCCAGGATCCCACACCAGGTACGACTGAATCTTTTCCTAAGAGAAGGAAAAAAAAAACCCACCTCTAGTATGTATCAGTCCTACTACTGAAATACCAAGCTCTGCTTTGTATTTCTCCTGCAATTCCAGCAATGCAATGCTGGAAAGCATGTGATCAGACTTGCCCGGTCAGGCTTGGGAAGGGGAGAGTGAAACCAAACAGGTGCCTGAAATTTGTTGGGACAAGATATCCTGTAATTAACTACAAAACGTACAGAGCAACACATTTTGAGCTTTTCCAAGGATGCTTCTTGTCACCACAAACACATCTGGAAAACCAGAAAGAGGTCCACGACCAGAGCGGTTTAGTGTCAGTGTCACTCCCAGCCTTATGCTGTCCAATGTGGGTGACTACGCTCACTGTCACAGCCTCAGTCATTAAAATCCCCTTATTTTACCAGGTACATTCACACCTGGAGCAAAATACAGACAAGTGCACACCTGAAAAGTATTGTTCCCTTAAATGTGTAAGGGTACTGAAGATGCTAAAAGGAAAACAAAAGGCACATAATTTTATGCTAATCATTTTGTGTCCAAGAGCCCCACACATGCTAGAACAGTACTTAATGACCAAAACTACATGAATCTATTTTTGCCCTGAATGTGGCATCTCCCTCTCCTCATGGCCTTTGCCCTCTCTCTGTAAGCAAGGCTGTGTGTTTGCCCAGCTCTGCTCTCACCTGGACTGTGAGGACGCCACCTCTCCCCATCCCTCCGTGACCCAGCCAGTCGCCAGCCTCCATCCTCATCTTCCCCAT
Organism: Acrocephalus scirpaceus scirpaceus; assembly: GCA_910950805.1. Classification (NCBI taxonomy): domain Eukaryota; kingdom Metazoa; phylum Chordata; class Aves; order Passeriformes; family Sylviidae; genus Acrocephalus; species Acrocephalus scirpaceus. The sequence goes on from OU383781.1 coordinate 19,773,029, forward strand.
TCTGTTCCTCCCTGAAGATGCGCCAGTTCTCGCTCTCAGAGCGTATAAATTCGTGTTTCCTCCCCGCGGGCACTGTCCCACCTTCCTCAAAGTTTGGTCTCACTGCAAAGAAAACACAGGCCAGTGAACACGTGTCCTGTCTTTAGAAACACAAATACAAAAGGGTTGAAATCTTGCTCCCTGGGAGGCAAAAATGCACCAGAAGAGGTTATAGGAACCTAGGAGAGGAATGGAAATTCAGGAAAGAAACGTAACAGATTTAAGAATTCCAGGTTCCTATGTACCTTGGGATGGAAAGAGCAAAAAAAGTAATTCAGAAGGAAGCAAAGCATATAAGCAATTAGAACATGGATAGCAAAAGGAGGAAAAGGCAGTTTAAGAGCTGTAGGGAAATGTAACAGAAAGACGGCAGAAGTGTGCAGAGAAAAACAATAAAATGCTTTATCATGAAGTGTCTCAAGCTAAATGGGAGCACAGTGTAAACATTATATAAACCAAACACATTTCCTACTTCTGTAATGAAAAGCAAGTGAGATCTATTTATTTAATCCGACATACAGCAGTCCTACTAATAGGAAACACTGAAAATTTAAATTAGCACTGAGGAATAAACAAGAGAAAACTTAGCAATGTTAACATTATGCTGTGAATCCATCTTCTGGAGAGCCGAGGTCAGTGCATGAAGGGCTAGAAGCAGTTATGCGTGAGCTGAAGGATAAGTCTACCAGAAGTTTAAGAGACAGGATAGTCTTCTAGTTCCCAATTTACATTATGTTATATTTAAAACAAAACATAAAATCCTCAAGTACTTATGAAGAGCAACCTTGCCAGAAAAGGATGATATAAATATTTTTATGAAAAGACTCCATATTATACACCAATATTTCCATGTCATACACCAGTACGCCAAGGCTTAAAACAGATGCAACTTTCACTGCTGACTTGCCCTGACAAGATAGCTCATCACTGAAATAAATTTCTTCAGCTGTATAGCACCAGAATTCCCACAGGAACTGCACTGATGCCATTTGCTCTCTGGTATTATTACCCAGTAATAACCTGAAATTGTGGTGTTATCTATAAAAAGAAAAGTTTTCAAGTACTAGAGAAGGGTATACTGAATCTTCCTTCTTAAGAGTCCTAATATCCAAAAACGTAAGATGTTACTTGGTGAAGTCTGTTTAGTATGCCTGCTTTTTTAGACAGGGAAAACAAAAGAAAGTATGATCATGTACTAAGACTCCTGGGGTGGAAAGAGACATTTTTAAGAATTTAGTTTAGGAAGCGTAGGAGAGTGGTATCTTAGCATCAAGCAACTTTTTCAGTCAATGGAAAAGATGAGGAAACAAAGATGATCTGAAATTCTGTGGCATATCAGACTTCTGTTTAGAACATGAAAATTCCTCCTGCTAGAGAAACTGGCTCTCTACTTTGCATGCACCTTGGGGAAAAACTCACATCCCTTCTCCACCATCTCAAAACACTGGAAGAAAAAAAATCTTTTATCTTCCTCCAGCTCTAATTTTTTTTTAATACCTTTCCCTTATGTTATTCCTGTATGAAGAGCTAAAGCACATTGGTTAATTTGAAGTCCAGCACCAGTACCTAATTCAAAGTTAAGCACCAGTACCAATAGGCAATGTCAGCTACGACGCCAAGTATAACCCAGTTACACCTTTACTTCACTGAAGGGGACATCTGGCTGAAGATCACTTCTGTATGTGCTGGGCTTTGAGAAACAAACAAAAAAAATCTGCAGGCAGTGTATTTTGGGGAGTCTCTGGTAATACTCTAAATAAAATTGCTGGAGGCCCTCAAACTCCCTTCATTTTGTACATGCAATGCTGGTAACTTCTTTTATCTGGAGTGGATAAATCTTTGCAGATGAACATCAGCCACATTCTGTTTTCCCATGCTTCATGGAAAAGACAGGAAAGGAACAAGCCAGACAGAAAAATTTAAGTCTAAGATTTTTTTTTCACTGTAGGTATCTAAAAAAATATAATTCAGACTATGGTAACAGAAGGCACAGGGAAGCCTCTCACCACTGCTCCTTGGATGGGCTTCTCATAGTAGAAAAGCAGAAGGCAAGCTACAAAGCTGAGTCAGCTGGAAGTAAAACACAGATAGAGGTGCACAGGAGAGACCTGCAACCCAACAGACCAGGGGAGCCTAAGTCCCAGACAACAAGGAAAATGCCTCATTCTTTCTGAATTTATTTTTAAAGTGCTATAAAGAGGAAGAGAGATCCAATTTTCTTCATTTTGCAGCACAAGACACTGACTTCTTTCTTACTAAAACAGTTACCAAAAGAAAAAGGTTATTCAAATCACTATTTTGAGACACAAGAAGTAATATTTTTACAGATATGTCTATTATTTTCATAAAGACTCACAGATATTACCTGACACTTATTCAGTAACATGAATTTAAGAGGTTTTAGACTACCAATTAAGGAAAAAAAAGGGATGTTCTTCCCTTCCATTTTAAGTTCAATCAATGCTGGAGACTGCTCTTTAACACAGACAAGCTCTCAGCTCACAGGTTCTGTTCCACTCTTCCAAAACATTTAGGAAAAAAGGTCACTTAAAGAACATTGTGAAATCTGCTTTGCCACTGTATATCCAGGTTTTAGCCCCACTGCACATCTACTCATGCTGTAGTCAAACCAAGGCAACTCAGGTTCTTTTAGTCCTTAGGACAGCTGATTTTGTTCCTAAGAACTGAACTATCCAAGTAAGGTTTTGTATGCTGAACTTGCAGAAAATTAGGTTTGAAACCCATCTCTGTAGAGATTACAAGACATCAAATGCTGTTTGCCAAGATCAGATTCAAGTGGGATCCTGCCTCTCTTCTGACTTTAAATTCTGTGGCATTAGAAATACAGAAATGAAAAAAAATCAAATATAAGGGGTCAGTATTATATTCATCTGAGGATAGGACTACCTGTGGTTCCAAAACCTTTCCAAACACCAGCAGCACTCCAGTGCGTCACATCACCCACTGTTCTGATACCACATTTAGTGGAATTAAGAGAGAAAAATGCAGTGTCTCATGACATACTTCTGTTTCTGGTATTAGGGCATCACAGCAAGCATCAGTGAAAGAACAAGATATGTATCCAAACAGGTCTGGCATTATATGATCCTGAAGATTAGACAGACCAGCCAAGAAACTAGTTCTTTACAAACACAAACCAGTCATAGGTTAAGGACCAGGAAAATCAAGCTACCCAAGTGACAGAAAGACTGTGACAAACTGAATACAGGAACACTCCTACAGATTACATCTAAATTCTTAACTTCCAAAGTCCCAGCATATTCTTTGCAAACTGTTTCTAGATTTGAGAACAATCATTTCAGATGAAATGACTTAGATCACAGAGTCAGGACTTGGCAATGTTTTAAGGACGAAAGAAACTAAAATGCAATCTATGGTTTTGCCTTGTACTAATTGACTGGACTTCCTGAAGAGAAGGAGCAGTAAAAGGGCACCTCTGTTCAGGCCTGTCACAAAGCCAGCAATGGTGTTTACAGAAAACTTCAGACAGAGCTGAGTGGTATCCAGCCAGAAAAGCCTACAGCTGTGCAACAGTGATTTGAAGGGATACTGACTGTGGGGAACAAGACTGGATTTGAGGATGTGGCCCCATGGCAACGTATTCATCAAGAGGACTTACTAAGAGAATGGCAAATAACTTCTGTTCTCCAGGCTGTCAGCCCACGTTTCCTACGCCATGCTCACTGTCTGGAAAGAATAAACAGGAAAGTGATGACTGACAGCACTGCTGCTTCCTCTACAGAGGGGCAAGAACCAGGAGAGTCTATTAAGTACTTTAACTTGCTCTCTTCTCCTCTGCTGTCTGCTACACAATTCCTCAAGAGGAAGATACAAACCTTTGCAGTCAGTGTTTTTAAAGGAACTGAAATAACTTTGCCTAAATGTGTAATTTTTAGTTTATTTCACAGAAGAATAAAATAAATGTCTTTAATATGATGCTTCTAGAGAAGAATTACCTTCTCATTAGAACACTACTGGACATGCTAGGAGCACCACAGGAATACAAATACCATGAAGTGACTCCCAGTGACAGATCACAAGTTCTGAATCCCTTTTCTAGCTTCAAATTTTCAATATCTCTGCATAAAATCTCAATAGTAGGTCTCAAAAATATACTATCAAATATAACTCTCTATCTTTTCACTAAATTGGCCATTATCTACTGTCACCAGTGTGAGTGAGAATTCCACAACACACCTGAAAAACACACTGTACCTTACTTCACCTGCTATACAACTGTGTAAAGATTTCCAATTCATTCAGTTGAATTAGATTAGAAAACCAGTGACCACACAGTATATGCTTTCTACAGTCCAAAAGATGGTTTCTAAGAAAATACTGTTTGAAACCAAAATCCTGCTTGTGACTAAGTGACGTTGTCTGCAGTGGAGGGAAGGGTGAAGGGCGAGTCACACTGTCCCACAGCCTTGTCACACTGGTGGGAGTCCCCTGGCACTACATTATTTGCCCTGGTTCTCCCAGTCACTCTGCCTATCAACTTCCAGTGCTGTGCCTGAACATGTATTAAAATGTTCCATAGTAATGAAGCAAAAAATTAACGTTTTGCAATTTAGGGTTGGGGGAAGGTTAAGGAAGAAAAAATAGGGAGGATTTTGTTTCCTAAGCAGGAAAGTCTACATTAATGATTTTCCCAGCAGGCCTTCAGTAGTTTTACTGCAAACAACCAAAGCCTTTGTTTCTCAGATCCTCTTACATCTGACGTTCGGTCAAAGCCCTCACATCAGCAGCTCACCAAGGGATAAAAAAATAAATGTGAACCAGTACTGTGTTCCAGAGCTGTCCTCATAGCTAGTCCAGCAGGGAAGCACACTGGCCACTCTGCGCAGCCGCTCACTCAGACATCCCCTCAACAACTCCTCTCATTTCATGAGTGAAAGAGCAAACAGCTTAAGCAAAAGTGGTTTCATCTGTTGCATGGAATCAGCTAGCCACCTAATCTGCCTTGTTTCATTCCTAGGCTTCAGCAAAATCCTGTGATTAATTCCATGTTTTCACAAAGGAGCAATGTGGAGATGGAAAGGGCCAGGTCTACATCTTCTGAGCAGCATTAGGCTGTAATTCAGCAACACCCTCCTGAGACCACAGGCTGCACCATGAGCTGCATCCACCTTTCACTAACATTGCAGAGCTTGGGACCTAACAGGAAAGGAAGAAGTGGAGCAGGAGTGAGACACCAGAGTGTCTTTCTCAACTCAAACAAACAGTAGTTGACACTGGTTAGAGAAAAGGTAGCAGTGTGGGTTTTCAGCAGCAAAATGAGAACTTCTCCACTCAGCTTTTTCAAGGGAATTTTGGCCTTTTCAACTTTCATGTAAAACTTTAGGTTATACAAACCTAAAAAATTATCTTGATTAAGGAGGTGAGGGGGAAGGCACCCCTTCTCCAAGTAAGTGTTTGAGGATTTCTCCTTGGCTGCTAAGGGTTTGTGTTGGGTAAAGAAATGCTCCTAACAAACCAGCATTCTTTTCCACATGATCAGAGCCAACCAGCCCCCCTGCAGGCAAAATGACCAATCAAATCAGCTTCAGATGGAAACCAATCCCCCCAGCATATAAACACAGGAATGAGACATACAAACCCATTTTTAAAGGTTTTGGTAGGTTTTTTTTTTAATCTCTACCAACCACTTGTGGGAAGTTTCTTGCTAGTGCTGGGACCAGTATACCAGACCAGAGCAGTCCCTCTCCTGGAGCCCAGGTTATCCCCTCCTCCTGCACAAAGACCCTCTGAAGACTGGTAAGTACACAAAACCATCATATTTTTTTCTTCCTTTTTTCTTATTGTACACTTTGAATTGTTCTGTCACTCTTTAATCAAAGAAACCAAAGTTCTTTTCAGGACAGAGAGTTTTACTTCTCAAGCTTGCTAAATTAAGTATCAGCTTACATGGTTGCTGATTCTTTCCCCTGCAAGAAGAAGAAAATACTCTCAGGTGACCACAGTCCTAAGAGCACACAGAGCAAAACCAAAGTCTTTATGCAGTATTTTTTTCAAAAAGTTTTTAAGATAATGGAAAGGCTGGAAAGGCTGTGTAGACAGGGAGCATTTGCAACGTCCAGCTACAGGCAGCTGGATGTCATGAAATTGGCCAAAAATTATGAAAGAGTCACCCTCACCTTGCTACACTCATAACTCAGCATTCAGTTCCATCACAAATTAAAAGAAACAAGCTTCACATCTTCAAACTGGTTTTTACCATCTCCAGTTATATCTCAGACTTCAACAGTTTTCAACCAATGCATCCATCCCTGTGCTTAAGGACACACAGTGAGCCAGCACCGCTGCCCAGGACACCACATATGGACACGGAGTGATCTCCACAGTCCTGCAAAACTTAGCCATTCTAGGCAAGCCATGGGAAAGTCTGCATCACACAGGGCAGGACTGCTCTTCAGAAACAGCAAGCTCCACAAAAAAAGAGGGGCAGCAAACTTCTAGTACTCTAGTACTCTTCTAGCTTTACATCAAATAAAATCCTCCCTTGTAACTGTCAAGTTACTCCTCTGTCTGTTAGCAGTACTTAATTCTGCATTTAAGTTTCTTTATAAGGATTTAATATATACTAGAATATTTTAAAACCTTTACCAAGACTTTACTTAAATGCTTCTCTAAAAGTGTCCAGACTAGTTGGTCCACTCAGGTGCTACTTCAAAATCAAGAATTAGTGTTCCTATGGATCCTCAGAGTACTTATGTGAAAATACACTATATATAAATGGAGCACTATTTAGCTTCCCAAAAATCAAGTATATAAGCAGCCTTGTTTTCTGAACTATAAAAGAAGACATATTCTCCTATTTTACCACCTCTTTTCTTTAAAGTACATTCTGCAATAAACTGTCACACAAAGTCAAAATTACAAGCTCTCACATCCTATCCTTTATGGCACTTGCTTTGAAAAATGTAACTTGGGGTCAACAAATTCAAGTTTCCATTTTTATAAGACCTACTTATAAATATAACAAGCCCTGAAAACTTATCTTAATTCTGCACACTGCTCAGAATAAAGTTTTGTCACTCATCTCAGTGAGGCATTAGCTACAAAACCAAAAGAACAAATATGTTTGAAATGTTAACTGTTCTACTCACAACAGGAGCATAAGCTTTCAACCAGTGCAGCTTCTCAAGCTGAGTTATTTCCTACATTTTTAAGACTGTGACCTAACGTAATTTATATGATCCAGTCATGTAATCCATACTGAAAAAACCTTCATTTCCTAATAATAAACCCAGAGCATCTCAAAGGGTGCCCATTCAGTCTAGAAAAATTTACACAATCTAAAAATAAGAACACACAAAATAGCCATTTTAATAGCATAAAAAATTCCTTTAAAAATCAACTTAGTTTGTTCTTGTTGCAAAGTGCAGAGGCAGCAACAGACCTGCACAATATCCCAGCTCAGAGCAGACAAGGTTCAAATCTGAAGCTTGTACATGATCATGCAAACCCCAGGCCAAGTAAAGAGGGAATGTACACATCTCCCCAGAGGGGCATGCCACCACTTGGGTTCTAGGTAACCTTCAAACAATGCTGCAGTTATAAGCAGGTTTTGCAGTCACTCCCAGTAAACAGCAGGTCGTCAGGACCACTTTCCTGACAGAATGAAGCAGCACAGCATAAACTGTTTCAAATCCCTTCCACGGTCAATTAGAATGGACTTTGTTCAGACTAGAAGCTGAGCAAGTCGGGCAACACTGCAGAAGTCTCCTCTGAACACAACTCACTTGGGCTTCTCAAAAGGTTGCAAATGCATTTGTGTATCGAGCTGAGAACAAGTTGGAAGCATCACTTTGAATGCCTTCAAATGAGAAGGTAAGCAAAAATGGAGACAGTGCTGCCAATGAGTTTCCCTGCAACCCTACCAGAGTCTTAAGAAAAAGCTAAGCAAGAGGAAAGGAGAGGAAATCAACGTGCTGGCATGGAACAGGAATGCAATAAAGGCTGTTACAACACAAGGAAGATGTCAATCAAAAAGGCAAAGCATTGGAGACCCATGCACTGGTTCCTGAATTTCAGAAATGCAAGTAACATCCCAAAGCTGTAAGGCAAGGTTTTTTCACACATAAATTACTAGCCAGCCAGGTCAGCTGAGAACCTGTCCCACTGCTAGTAGAAAGAATCTGAGATTTTTTAAAAAAAATTAGTACTCACACTATCTTGATTTGTCTTAGAGGGGTGTATAGAAGAAAGAAGCTAGGATGAGGGACAAGGTGATAAGAAGACTGAAAACAAAAAAAAGCTGAGAACTGACAGACACACTGGTGTTGGTGATAATTTAGCTTTCAAGAGAAGGTGAACAGGAAGGATTAGACACAGCAAATGTGCAATAAGGGACTGGTCAGCATGCCAAAAGAGGTTTAGAAAAGTGATTTCTGACAGTTCCTGTCTTTCTAGTCAGGGGCTATCAGCTGAGAGATGAAGGGATAAGAAACACCCCGAAGCTTCAACACTTGCCTAAGTCAGGAACCAGGAAAAGCAAAACCCAGCGAATAATGTAACAAAGAGTGTTGAGAGAGAACACTGGACAAACCTGGATAAGAAACAGTGTCTGTGTGTTACAGTAGAGACAAGCATTTTCCAACAAACACAGCTTTTTTCAAGTTGAAGTTGAATGTCTTTCCTAAAACGTACACTGAAATTGGGATTAATGTAGGGTCACCAAGGACCATGTCAGGCAGGGGACTCAATCAGGTGGTCCAAATTGTACTTCATAACTTCATTAAGTTATCACTAACAAGAACGAAGGGATTTGTATTTTTTTACTATGGGCAAGGAAAGGAGTAGACAGAAAATGTTAACACTTTTTAAATTCAAAGTAACATCTGCTCTTAAGCTGCCTCTGCTTTTGAGAATACAAAGGACTGATCCTCCAACCTAGGTACGCTATTTTCCCACAGCGCAGTTGCTCTTTTGTCTCTCACTCTCACCAAAATGCATTGCTCTCAGAGTCTATTTGCAGTTTCTTATCTGTTTTTCTCACTCCAAGAAGCTAAGACTTGTGGCTCTTCATCCATCAACAGCGCTTGAAAAAAGGGGTTTTGGAACCCAAGCATTTCCAATGCTATCCCTGCCACTGAGATAGAAAACCAACATTTTCAACAGTCCTAGACTAGAAAAATCAGAGCACTGTACCAGTGCATAAAATGGTTAACCTCAAAAGGCAAATTCACCTGCTTGCGAGTCTCAAGGAGGAGAGACACAGGACTGTTCTGAAATGTGCTGCTGGAGGCTAATGTAGGTTCTCTTTCTCAAGTGCCTCCAAAATCTGTCAGGAATCAATTTTCCCCCATTGAAAAAATCCCAAATAGCCTGACTGATTTTTTTCAGAGTTTAAGACAACATTAAATGATTAATCACCACCCTAAGAAGCTCCTTAATCAACAAATCAGAGATCCTACAATGCTGACAGCATTAGCTCTAAGTCTGTAGTGTCCAAATACACTGCCTTAGCACTCATGTGAACATCTGAGGCACAGCCAAAACAAAATGTACCATCTTAAGAATGTTCTCCCTTTTTTCTTAATGTACATAACACCACAGAAAAGGCTTCTGTCACCAATCAGTCAGCATCAGAATCATTTTCACAACATGTATTTGTTTTGTAAACCCAAATTGCCTAGAGTCTACAAAGTAGATCCTGACCTCAAAGTACCACAAGAATTTCCAGAAAAACACAAGCTTTTGGCTTTTGGTTGTGTTTCATTGCTTTCATGTTTTGTTGGTTTGCTGGTTTGTTTTGAAGGCATGATGCACTCAAACATTTTGTTCTGCAACCGTTCTCTATTCAAACAAGCGAGTGTTTCTTGTGAGTACTGCTTACTCTAACATGATAAAACCAAGGCACTGTTCAGAGGTCATTTTCAGCATGGTGCCCATCATCCTTCTCATTCAGAGATGCCCATTTTCCAGCTCCCTCAAGGCCTCCAGAAGGGCTCATCTAAATCTTAACACAAGGTCTGTGGTCTACAGACAAGTCACTAATCATTGGATTACTGAAGTATGTATGATTGCATTCAGGTTACTGTAAAGCAAGAGTGAGAACTGCCATTCAGGGAGCTATGCAGCAGACTGAAAAGCCAACTCAGTGAAGGTGGAGGGTCATACCATAAACTGAATGGACTACAACTAAAATCCCCCAAGAAAATTAGCCTGGTACAATACATCAGGAGAACCTTGCTAAGTCCACTGTAGTCTCTGACACAGGGAATGGTTTCAAAATATTCCTCCTGGGAGATGTGAACTGGAAAATTAAAAGTAAGGGGTAAACCACCAATTTCCACTCAGGCCATCATGTACTCCATCTCCCTCTGACTACAGCATGGATAGAAGTAATAGCTGGATGGTTTTGAGAAGCTACAGGAGAAAATAAAAACAAAACCCTAGTCACTGTGATGTTAATCCTCATTTCTCAGTAGGCATTACACACAACTAAAAGCAAAAGAGAATGTTCTGTAGCCACTAAAATTTGGTTGAAGATTAAGCAGTCATGTAAACTGCTGGTTTATCGGATCAAAGATCACAAGACAAATTTTCACCTACTGTAAATCCATCCTGAATTTCAGGATCCTTACTTCTAATGCATTCAAGAGAAAACTAAGATGGCAGTGTTAGAAGGGAAAAATCCAATTCCTCTACAAAAAAAAATGTAATAGACTGAAACAGCCATCATTCAAAGGAAAGTCAAAATTGATAGGAAACCAAAACTGACTAAATACACCATGCATAATTATCACTTGCAGAATTTACATGATTTTTTCTTTGTTGTCCTACAAACAAGCTTCCTCACAACCTTTTTTAAACAGGTTGTACACATCACGAAGTCTCTATTTTACACAAACTTATACTTCATTTTAATCTTTGCCAGTTGAACTTTAAACATACAGTATTTATAAATGTATGGATTCGAGTGATCACTGCCTTTTCAAAATACATTCTCCAGCTCTGGCAAATTCCACAAGCTTTGAGGTTTAAAAGCAAACAAAGGAGCCTAATATGTCAAATACCTACAGGTGTCCATTTTGCTTCCCATAGCTGCAATTCCACCTTAATTCCCACATGCTTGCTGTCCTATTTTATTTGGTCACTAATAAAAATTGAACTGTTCAGGCAGACTATACTGGAAATTACGTCTCAGTGTATTTTCTGTATTGCTCTCCTGCCCTCTTTTTACCTGATCCTTACATAAACAGCCTCAAACTCCCAGAAGCAGCTCTGCCCTGAATTCTGTTTAATTCCGTTTAACAGAATTCTGTAATTCTGTTTAACGGGACATGGTGGGTGCAGACAGCACCCAAATCTTGAGCTAGTAGAGTCAGAAAGGGCTAGTAACTAAAGTACAGCATTCCCCTAAAATGTATAAATATGTTACAGAAATAATATAATAAACATTCTTTCCTCAGTACTATACTATTGTTAATAGTATTCCTAACAGTATTGGTAAATTATTATACTCTGCTCAAAAGAAGTTACAAAATCTGATATAATCAGCAAAATTCAGTTTCTTTTCACATACAATATGCTTAATCCCATCCCACTCACCCCTAAAGAATTACAGCATGTGACTCCAATGTAAATTTAGGAAGGTAAAGTATGAAATTTATATTTAAACAACTAAGCAGGGAGAATTTGAGAAGTAGTCAGATTTTTATACCTAATCTTTTCAGCAAAGTATTACCACAAACAGTGGTAAATTCCTCTCCAGGCTCCTGACTTAATCTTCTCTGGATTGCAATGTATAAGCCCTCCTTTGTTGGCTGCAGTATTCCTACCCCTGCTGATGTGTCAGAAGCTGTGAACATTAGGCAAAATACAAGTATGTGGCACTGTATCACTTTTTTCCCTTTCTTCTCCTTTCTAGAAGATGACAACAGATACGATAGAAAGCAATAACACCAAATCCAGCGCTCCCCTCCTGACTCAGAGGTACCTGAGGCTGGTGACAAAGGATGGACACAGCACATTCCAGATGGCCGGTGCCCAAAGCAGAGGTGTGGCATACCTCCGAGATGTGTGGGGGATACTCATGGACATGCGCTGGAGATGGATGATGCTCGTCTTCTCCGCTTCCTTTGTCATCCACTGGCTGGTCTTTGCAGTGCTCTGGTATCTGCTGGCTGAGATGAATGGGGACCTGGAGCTGGACCACGATGCTCCACCTGACAACCACACTATATGTGTCAAGTACATCACCAGCTTTACAGCTGCCTTCTCCTTCTCGCTGGAGACACAACTCACGATTGGCTATGGCACCATGTTCCCAAGTGGGGATTGTCCCAGTGCTATTGCACTGCTGGCAATCCAGATGCTCCTGGGGCTCATGCTAGAAGCCTTCCTCACAGGTAATCCTTCCTACTGCATCTTTACACACAATAGGCGTAACAATTGGATTTAAGAAGAGAGCTAGAAGTAAATACTGTTCACTTTGATGTATGAAAGAACAATTAAGGTAGCCACTACAAGGATGTCAAGATTTCATCTATGTAGTACTAAAAGTTAAAACCTTTAATCAACAAAAGACAAATTAGGTGTTATCAATATCTGGACTTAGGAATTTCACGATTCCTTGGAAAATACTTGTTGCAGACCACTGCATATCACTCTCAATTATTTATTTCTTATACCATTCTCTCTCTCAGCTATTACCATATGATTACAATATTTAAAGTCAATTTGTTTTGACTTTTAAGATATACTTTTGTCTGACTGAGCTATCTTCACTGATCTTTAAGGCAGTGTTTATGTATTCCTCAGTACCCAATGTAATGAACGTTTTACAATGTCATAGCTAGTTTGAGGTATTTTATTTAAAATATTCTTCATGTTTAAAGTAATTCAAAATACTTTGAAAATACACAGGTTAGTCTACTGTGTATTAGAAAGAGCTTCTACAGTGTAACATCCCAAGATCAGTTCCTATTACCAATTACAATATTTTAAGTTGGGGCAAGCTAACAGCCTCCCTACAGCTACAGTTAACTTTCAAGTATTAATAAGTGAGCATAATTTAGAAAAACAAGCATTTTAGGAAAGCTGTACTTTTTTGAACAAAAGCAGGTTAGTATGATGCCAACCTTGCAGTTTTCAATCATGGTCTTTCCAGCCTCAGCCTGCTTCTGCTCCCTTGGAGCCTACAGGGAACCAGCCCAGTGCTCACACTGAGTTTGCTCTTTTCCATGCTTCAGGTGCTTTCGTGGCCAAGATTGCACGCCCAAAGAACCGGGCACTCTCCATCCGCTTCTCGCGCTCTGCCGTGGTCACACACACTGAGGGGAAGCCACACCTCATGTTTCAGGTGGCCAACACTCGCTCCAGCCCTCTGACCAGCGTCAAGATCTCTGCTATACTTTATCAAGAACAAGAGAGTGGGCAGCTGCACCAAACTAGCATTGACTTCCACCTGGACAGCGTCACTGCAGACGAGTGTCCTTTTTTCATTTTCCCACTGACCTACTACCACTCCATCACTGCATCCAGCCCACTGGCTGCTCTCCTTCAAAGAGAAGCTCCTCACCACTTTGAGCTGGTCATCTTCCTGTCAGCTGTGCAGGAGGGCACAGGAGAAACATGTCAGAGGAGAACATCCTACCTCCCGTCAGAGATCCTGGTGTACCACCGCTTTGCCTCCCTGCTAGCCCGCAATGCCAAAGGTGAATACCAGATCAAGATGGAGAATTTTGACAAGACTATTCCTGAGCTCCCAGCTGTAGCTGACTCCAAGAGTCCAAAAAGGACTGACAAAGAGATTCGCATCAATGGACAGCATACCGACAGCTTCCAACTCTCTGAGACTGGCCTCACAGAGTAGAGAGAACAGACCTTGAACTTTGTGCTTTTTTAACTATTATTACATTAAACTTGTGGGTTTCACTTAAAAACTTACTTCCGTGCCTGCCCTGCCATCTTCTAGTGATCTCTCTCTTGTAGTCCCATCCTTTTGATTACAACATGATATACAGAGTGAAGACAACTTGTGTGCCCACTGAGGAGAGGCTGCATTAACCACCCAGGATGAAGTCAGGTGCATGAATCACAGTATCAATTCTTGGGAAATCAGAAGAGCTATCTGCTGAATTCACCAGACTATGATTAAAGGCACACTGACCCTGAAAGGAGAGACCTTCAAAACTCCCAAAGCTGACCAAAGTCAGAATGAACCAGCTTATGACAAAATGGACAACAAAACAAAAGTAGAAAACAATATGGGGTCATTCAGCAAACACATGACTTCTGGTCTAAGTAACTCTGTTCATTCAAGAGCCTAGCTTTTCTGTTCTCTTAGCTCTTAGGGTATAGAGACATCATTTTTCAGATGGCTGAAAGTCCTGCCAATCTCTCATGCTAGTGAACAGCACTCTTGCTGTGCTTATTAAGGAAAATTGTAAATACTAAGTGGAGTTCTTCATTCTGCCAAATAAGAGAACATCTCACTCTCAGACAGGTCTATGAAGACACTATCAAAAAATCTGAGTGTATATGACAAATACTGCAATGGAAATTTTTTCTTATTTGAAAACACTGAATAAATTATTTAGCAGTGGGGAAAAAAAAAGACTGTTTTTAATGAATGAATGTAGAGGGATTTTTAAAGGCCCATACATTCCACGTCTTCACCTTTGCGTTGCTTGTCTCAAGTAAATCTGACCCAGAAGGATGCGCTATATATATGAGAAGTAGAACTGCATCCATTGATATTTTATGCTTTCTAACATCAATCTTTGCCTGTACACACAGCACAAAAAATATTTAGAAACACTTGAATCAATTTTGAAATAAAAAATTAGAACAAACGACACATGAGACTTCTGTATTTAAGTGCCTCATAAACCTACTGCAATTAAGATGCCTTTCTGAAGCACCTAAATAATTTAAGCTGCTAAAGGAAAAACACAACAATGGATAACAATTTCCAAGCTCTCAACAAAAGCAGTGCCTATCAGTGTGAACACTCAAGTAGAATTAAGATAAAGTTACCTTTCAAAAGTAAAACACTTTTCCTAGAAACCCAGATGGCATAAATAGCAACTTTCACTAACAAAAACGTGAGACACTACCAAATATACTTCCTCTCAACTTCACCCCAGTGGTCAGCAGCAAGAAAAATGGTCTCAAGCTATATGATGAGATAGTTTAAACTGAATTCTTCTCAAGTCACAAAACTGTTCACTGAAATGTGTTCATAACCTAAATGAGGTCAGCAAAAAGATACTTTGGTTTAGGGTCTGGGGAAATGGGGAGCCACCCCACAGAAGGTCAGGGAATGAGGTAGAAGGGCCACATTTTTGGTCCAACTGAGCTCTCATTCCAAAATAGTTCAAATGTTGCCTTCCCCCATTGCAGACCTCAGACAGTTTTGATTTATCACAGACACTCACAAAATCATTTTCAAACTTAATTCTATGGACAAACATTCATGATTTATTGTGGAGCTTGGAGAGCAGCACACTATCAAGTTACTGTGCCTTCATCCCTTTTCATCACAGTTTTTTTAGTTGTTGACTCATACACAGTTTAAAGAGCCCTTTTCCACCCTTGTGTAAACACCAACAATTTTTAGTTATTTCTTGCCTTTTTCCATCTTCTCTATCAATGTGAGACATTGATAAGAGTCCTACAGATTAAAAACCACTGTAAGAGTAGTAGAACAGACGCCTGTGTCAAGGCTGAAATAGGGCAGCATTCTTTGTGAGGTATTGAGTATTTTGTTTGACGGTATTCTAGGTGAGGCATTGTTTTTTCCATATATCATATGGTACTATAATCTCATGATTTAGAGCCAAACGTATACAGAGCTATTTCTAATTTTAATTCACATCTAATAATAGGTGGGCTGTTTTGTTTGATTTATACATGACTTGATACTTTACAATTGTCCTGGTCTTAAAATAATTTTCTCTTTATAGATTTGGTTTAAAAGGGAGAAAAAATATTGTTAGTATATGCTAAACGCAATCTTCAAATATTACATTTTGGAATGCAAAGCTGAATGATATTGCAGAAGCAAATTAGACAACTGTGTAGTTACTTCAGAACAAGGGCAGAAAATACATTAATATTGCTTTTACAGTTCAAGAGAACTGGTGAACCATGGATGTCAAAGTACTGTAAATATGCCATGGCCCAAGCTGGAGTAGAAGTCTAGGAAAATTGTTGATGGACTCTGACGTGCCAACATAGCACTCCATGCTTCAGCACAGCAAGGGCAAACTCGAGATGAACGCACCTCCTGCCAGCAAGGCATGGCAGGAGAACAAGCCAAGCAGAGTAAGGGAAAGTACAACTCAAAGATGTTCAACAGCCTTTTTATAGCCACTTGAACAGACCTTTTACATTCAGATCTTCTGAACCCAACCAAAACCCACACGTTAAACAGAACTCAACCAGGTTCCACAACTGACTAACTAACAGGTTTGTTTCAACTACCTAACAATTATTCACTACCAGTTTGTAACTGCAGGTAACTAATCAAATCCCTTCAACTACTAAGCTGGTATTAGTCAGGAGGCTGCACAGAAAAATAAGCAGCTTTTGTGAAGTGACAGACATGCTCAAGAAAGCAGTTTGTTAATTTTCTCTGCTAATGGCCTCAGCCTTCCAGAAACAATCTGGGTTCTAAGTGAAGTCTGACAGAACTGTGACAATTTGCAACAGAAACTTGCAAATACTTTCTTCTGCATCATCAATCTGCATGCTTAAACCAGGAACAGATACTTTTTACGCTGAAAATCAGCAAAATCAGCATCAGCAAAATGTGACCTTGCAAAATGTTGTGACCACTGAAAAAGCAATCATTAATTTTTAAGAACAGAATACTGATCATACTTAAGAAGTATTTGTTAAATTTCTATTACTTTTTTAATATCTTTATTTTTAATTGAGGGTTCTTGATTGTCCTCAATTACAAATACCCAGAACTGTTTAAATATTTGATCTCTTAATAATTCGCTAATGGGATCATCCAAAACAAAGAACATGAGAAAGTTGGCAACTCAGTAAATTACGTAATCTGAATCCAAAGCCCTATAAAACAGCAAGGAAAAACTGAAGCACGGTAAAATTATAGAATAAAATCCTAAACTAAGTTTAACCAAGGTAACAGAAATCAGTACAGGCATCTGCTAAAGCATGTGAGCCTGAATTATAACCTGTATGTCAATTCCTTTCCCTTCGGCTTCCATAGCTTTGTGTGGATACTAGTGCTTTCTATTAACCTGGGACTTCTTTTGGCACATCTGTATCCCTCTCTCACACTCAAAATATTTTGTCATTGGAAAGCCATTACATAACAATAACTATTTGTAACTAACCAAGGCTTGAGTCAGAACAGACCAACACTTTCTATCATATTTCTGTGCTCTCCACCTTATCTCTCTTTGGAAGTAAAGGAAATAAATTATCTTCCCACTTACAACATTAATCTCTAACATAGCAATAATATTATTGCTAAAACAATATTTTTATAATAAAACTCCAGAAAGACTGAAGGGCTTTTGCCTCTCATACTGACTAGCGGAGAAATACAAGAGACTAAAGAAGAGCAATTAGGTACTCAAAAAGCTTCATAATTTGAGAATAAGCACATCATCTCTCACAATGAGCTTCCAACAAATTGCATCAAGGACACCATCTTCCCTAGGGAACACTTCCTGGAAGATGCATTCAATAGCCCTGATCACTAGCAGTTACTACAAACACAAAATGTCTGCAGACTAACCTCTGGCAGAAGTCAACTCCTGTAAGGACATTTTGCACGCTGTAAATTCTCCTCAATTTCAATTGACAAATACATCTGACCCTATACCAATATGCAACACTTTTATCTGCCTTTATCAGAAACGTCATATCTTCCATAGCCTGGAACTGGAATTGTTGTATTTCTAATCACAAGAAGAAGAAGGAGCTAAATAAATAAAACTAAATCAACTGTAGTAGATACTATTTCTACATCCATTTTTCTTTTATAAAAAATGCAGTCCTGAAATCTCTGTAGTATTTACTTTCTCCTATTTTCATTTCTTCCTAAAAATTTTCTGTATATAAAGATACATGGGAAAGTTCGAAGTTTCACTACTAATATTTAAAATATTGGTCAATCTCTGACCAATATCAAATCATTTTCTAGAAGTATCCTCTTTTTAAAGGAGACAATGAGGAAAACATAGACATCTTGATTTTGTGTTGGCATTCAACTTAACAAGCAGAAAAATAAAAGCACTCTTTAGAAGCTGTGAACGTGAATTCCTATATGGAGAGAGGATTGGAAGGGCTTTGAAAACAAACTCCTATGGCACGTGTCACCATGGTAATGTGGAAAATTATAAATATGGCAATTTATGCTACTTTTACTACAAAAATACCAACAGCTACGCAGGGATTAAAATACATTCCTGTCAACTTCTAATTGCAATTGGATCTCTTTGGGCTGGTCTTGAAATTCAACCTGCAATTATCTCTTCTAATCTATGCTTTCTCAGCACATTACCAAGGAGGGTATGTAGCCAAGACTCCTTTAGCAAAGCCAAAGACTCCTTGGGTCCTAAATAGAGAAGACACATTGTCAGTAAGCTCCCACTAGTACAAAAACCTCTCAGTAGGCAGACCTGTGCTCCATGCACATGGAAACATGCCATGGAGAAATAGAACAGGCATCCCAGAGAACAAGCAACACATGAGCCCACACAGCAAAAGTTACTGCAGTTCCCAGATAGCCAGAGCTGCCCTGACGTTCCCATCACCCTTAGAATGTATGTTTTGTCTCCAAGATGACAAACTCATTCCAGCTCAAGTTCAGCAGCATGTTCAGATGTACTGGGCCACAACTAAGGATCCAGCATTCTGCCAGAACATGGCCAGTGTGCAGCATTTCAGAAACAGAATAGGGAAGGAACAAGAGAGAGAAGAGCAGATAATCAAACTGAACAGGAGGTTCAGATGATGACTTAACTAATTTGATCAACAGTAAACCCATCAGCATGGGAACCTCAGGACACTGCTGGGATCTCTCTCACATTAGCAAGCATTCAAAAAAATTAAAGTTCAAATTGTCAAGGAGTCCTGGATACCAAAACAGCCCACACCAGGAATGTTTAAAGCTGCACTGAAAAAAGGCGTGTTACCACAGCACGCCTGTTCATCAGCAAAGGCTTCTTTCACAGTGATACAGGAACTTAGTTCCAGTCATAGACATCACAACTTAAATAAACAGAACCTACTTACTCCACATGTTTCTTATCTACCACACTTGAATATCCTATAGTGAGAACAACACAAAGCAAGAGAAACATCACTTTGAGAATACATTTAGCAACCTGGCACAGTATCATGAATCTTGTATCAACAATATACTTGGAGCAATAGGAAAGGCTGATATATGTACAGGTCCCTTCCCCCAAACACACCCTGCTCCTCCCTCCCATTTTCTGCCCACACAGTAACAAAACCATACCTGGATCTTTTCGCCCTGGTTTTTCAAAGCGTCTGTCTCCCCTAGAAAGGCAGAATAGAAGTTTCAAATAAGGTTTTGGAACTACTCCAAAAACTCATTTTAGGTATAGGTTTTGCTGGTTTTCTTTACTTGGTGGGAACTTTTTTAAAATCAGAGCTTGATGGAGAATATCTTTAGAGGTCCAAGTGACAACTGAAATTTTCAGGAACACCAATACACACACGGTCCTTGGGAACTGGGTATGTTTTCAAATGTGCCCCTAAGTACTGTGAACAATGTCAAGACTAAAATTGAAGCAAATCCTTAGCACCAGCACCTCCATCGCAACGGTCGTAAATTATGTTCTCTTAAAGCAGTCAGCTCCTTCTTCCCAGGAACTCAGCAGAAAACTTCTTTGCAAGAAGTGTACTTTTACTTTCTCCAGAGCCTCAAAAAACATTACTATGTTTGACTCCATTTAGAAATTCAGACACTTCACTCACAGATATAACTAATTACCTTTCCTAAAGTGTTTTTATGAAGTCAAAAGGCACAAATGGAAGCTGAACAGATGCGTGTAAAAAACTTTAAGGGCTAGAGTTCTGTTACCTTTCCTCCCAACTCTGTGATCTGTGCATTTCCCTGCCCCCTCCTCGCCCAAATCCACCCTCCACTTCATCAAAACTTCTTTGGTAGAAACCGCTTTCTCCTCGGCCTCTGCCTGAAAAGACAAAAAACACAAGTGTTTGTACAAATAATAATAGAAGTTGAAAGAATCAGGTAGGTTTCCCTTTCCTGGTGTCCCTGAGAACTGATCTTGCAGTCTTAAGCCCCAGTGAAATTATCTGGGACAAAAGGAAAAAGGAAAAACATCTGAAGAAAGTCTTATGCAAAAATTCTTATCAAGAAGTGCAAGACCAGACAGAACAGGCAAACAATTCTGAAATAAATTTGATGCAGAAAAACACAGATACTTACCCAAGAGAAATTACCAAGTAAGTATGCATAGCTCACACAACATCCACAATGCACATGTGTGCTTCACACACAAAAATCAGATTACTTTTAACAGCAAACTCCAGTATAGTGGCACTGCACTGTGGATGTACTCGTAATTATTACTGTCAAGGGTCATAAAGAAGAAAGCGTCACCACTATTAAGCTCTAATGACTGCCAGCAAAAATCTCCCCCAGGATCAGGGGGAAGAAAAGAAGGATCACAGGATGGCTATAGGCAGGTCAGAATGAAGAAAGACATTCCTATAGCTTAAATATTATCCTACTGACCTTTTCAGTAAATGATTCCCTATAGGCAGCTACCAAGTACCAAGCCTCAAGCCAAAAAACTACAGATATATCCTCAAGCAAAGCATCTCAAAGCACAACTTCAGGGCTTGAAAAGGCATGGGGCGTTTAGGTAAAAGAAAACAAGCCCCACACAACAGAAAAACAACACCAACATACATCCCCCCCAGCCCTTCAAAACAACTTCCAGCACTGGTTAGAGTAATGGCTGGAGTGAAGTTTCCAGATCTATGAAAGAGGAACACTGCTTCACACAGTGCTCCAGGAGAAGAAATGGCACACTTCTAATCAGCTAATTTACCATTTCAAGATCTCATGGGAAGATGATGAACAACTGGAACATCTATCAGCTAGCTGTCAGGATTATGCTTTGTCTACATACACATTCAGTCTCTACAGTCAAGTTCTAGAACCTAAAAAGCACCTGGTAACAGGAATTCTTGGCTGTAAGTATCTCAAACATCAATCTTTTCATATTTCTCTCTTCCTGGCTTCAAGGAAAAAAACACCTCAAAGCACGAAGTGCAAACCTGGCCAGGGATCTGCAGGAGTAAGACCAAAGAATGACCAAATGAAACAGGAAACAAACAACTTCAGAATGAAATACAGTTCTTGTAGTATTTTGGAGAATGTAGTAATAAAAAGCCTCTACATTTAAAATCTAAAGATGCCTGGATGCATCAAGGAAATGATACCATGTTTCAGCATCTTACGAATAGAAATATTTCAAATAATCAAGACAGTTTCTCTACTATTCTATACCAAATCTCTTAGAAGTGGCAGGGGAAAAGGGCAGAAAGTTGCTTTTCAGGCAGAGAAAAAGTGATCCATAGATAATCCAGTCAGGGTCTTTAAATACACAACTGGTTTTGTATCAGACAGAACAGGTTGCAGGGTGTATAAGGAACAATTTTAACATCCTCTTTAGACAAAACTATCCTGTTCTATCACCAACAAAGCTGATCAGTGGCAGATCTCCCAGAAACACAGAGATGCAGCCCTCCTTACCACAGAGTTTTGAAGATGCCTAAGTTCAGATTAAGACTGGACAAACTCAAAAAAGGTCTGGTTCAGGAAATATGCTGAGCTGCAAACATCTGGCAGCTGAGCCTCTTCACCTACGTATTTTTCTCAGTCCTTACCCTCTTGCCAAGATGCCTTCTTTTGGCTGTTGCTAGACTATGAGCACTATGGAGTTGAGCAAGCCCATGTCATATTCAGCGTAGCTGTTTTTACACAAATTCAGGGAGAGGCAGAGGAGCTGACTGAGCACTCAAGGTAAGAGCGGAGAAATTAGCATCAGACCTATGAGAGTTATTAGAAACACCTTTGCTATGGCAAGTCTGATACTACAAGGTTGACCATAGTCACAAGGGTAATACAAGTTGCAAAGGCAACAGGAAGAATTGATACAACATCAAAAATAGCATGATGTTCATCTAGTTAAAGCATTTTAAGTCTCTAAAATCCTGGAAAAGGACTCAAAGTTTTTATTCTTCACAAATAAAAGTCAGGAAAGTTTCAGCAGCTCATGCAATAGCAATCTTTGCCTAATTCCTTCACTACAGGAAAGCTCTCTTCCTTCCTCTCACAAGAGATAATAAAGCAAAAGCTGTTCATAGAGTCAAAACAGAACAAAAGCACTGATTCATCTCCTGTCTGAGGTAGTAGCACTGAGGTAGCAGAGGTGGGAAGTTGCATACACTTTCCCAACAAAAACAAAGCAGGCTTGTACAGTGAGCCGCAGCAGCACTGCAGTGCTCCTCTTGCAGGCTGAGCAAGAAGTGCATGCTGCCTACTGGGAGCAGACACACACCACCAGAGCCAAAGCGCTAGTGATATGAGACATTTCACCAGCAAATGAAGCAAGCGTCCTGAACAAGAGCAAGAATCAGTTGTTTTACCAGCAGCATGGTTTATGGCCATTTAAAAGTATGTGAAATCACAGCTTGAGAAACCTCCCCCCACTCACCACCGCTGTATGGTGGTCCATCAGTATTTTGGTTGTGCTCAGCCACCAAAATGGTCTGAATTAAAAGATAACCTTGCAAAAATCTCCAAACAATTGATCTTAGGCATTCAGGTTAAGACTGCCTGAGGGGGTCACAGTACTCAGCTGCCAGCTGCAGTGATACCACATAATACTGGACAGGACTACTGAAGCCACCTCTGCCCTGGCTGTGTTGCCACCCTGTCCATTTGTGGAAACAACAAGGGCCCATCCAATAGTGCCAAGCAGCAGCACATGTGCAGCCCAGCAGACACCAAGCAGACCACAGGGTGGGAAGCACCAAACAGATCATACCAAGCTACAGAAGAGAAGCAGCCAGTCAAGGGAAACCGTGGTGTGCAAAGTCAGTCATTCAGCAAGTACTATGTGTGTGGGTCTGACCTGAAAGTGCACAGTAGGGCACAGCTAATGCTGGTCACAGAATTCAAGAGAAATGCCTGCAGAGAGGATAAAACTGCACATGTAAGCACACCATCTGACATTCTGCTTTTGCATTCCTTGGCTTACTTTAAACAGAATGCCACTTCTGAAAAAAAAAATATACCTGGCACGCAAGCAGCAGAGTAAGTGCAAATGTTGCACAAAGTACTGAAGCAAAGTCAATAAATGTCTATAAACCCTTCCACTTAATAACAGAGTGGAGCAAATGTGTCATTTATATTTCAGTAATTTCTCAAAAACCTCAGGATGAGGACATCAATCCACTGGACACTGCAATCATAACAGCTAAGTCTCTAACCTGAAAAATAGACAAATTTGAATTTAAGTAAAAATATAAGACACAAGCAGGAGGGTAAGAAGCAGCACTGTCAATGACAGAATGACAAACTGTCATTCTAATTGTCGTTACAAAAACCCCAAACCCTACAGAATACAAGAAGTAAATTCTTGAAATTACAGCATAACTGGAGTTGAGGATCTACAATCAAAGCCATAATACTCTTTGGGAAAAACAGAATAACTGCAGTTCAACTACTGCTGTTTAGATATGTGAACATTACACTTTCACACCATTGACACACTTTCCAACAGCAGCAAAAACATATTACAAAGGGCAAAGAGGGTGGGTGGGGAAAGAGCTCTAATGTGAAGCAAAGGACCCTTCATAACAGTCTTAACCAAAAGAGAGAACAGCTACAAAACAAAGTGTCTGTAAGCTTACAGCCCATTCCAGGGACTATTTAAATCTCTCCTCATCTGAGGCTCTTATTCGTGAATGTTGACATTCCAGTCCTGCCAGCACAAAGCACAGGGCTTAACTGCACACCACAGGGAGCTCCCAGGAAAACAAGTCAATTACAAAAGAGTCACGTGCAGGTACTTGGTTTCTTCAGAGACTACAACTTCTTTTTTTTTTTTTTAAATACAAAAAACCCAACTAACCAAAAAATCAAAGCAACTTCCAAGTAGTGACCACGTTCTCATCATCACAACATAAGTACTGTCAGTAAAACTTGGGGTAACTACC
The DNA here is from genome assembly GCA_910950805.1 of Acrocephalus scirpaceus scirpaceus. Lineage (NCBI taxonomy): Eukaryota > Metazoa > Chordata > Aves > Passeriformes > Sylviidae > Acrocephalus > Acrocephalus scirpaceus. The sequence continues at coordinate 19,797,314 of OU383781.1, forward strand.
CAAAAAATTTTACTGAGTGTTATCTTGCTGTTTCTAATACTGGTAAGTGAATCCCATTTAGAGTTCTACCCATAACACTCCTTTACCAGCATGTCTTTGCCTTGCCAATCCAGCTTCTCAATCAAGCTCTCAAATGCTGGAACACAATTCCATGATTTGTGCCTCAGTCAGGAAACTTCATTAACAAATCTAATCACACATGCAAATTCCTCTACAAAGCTGCTGTGGTGCAAGTCCCTTCAAGACAGAAATCTCATTCTGGTAAAGCTGAAACCCACACTGATTTAGCAGCAGCTTTGCTGCATACAACTATCTAAAGTTCATGGAAAACACCAGAAAACCTTTAGAACCCAGGCAATTTTGCAGTGCAATAAAAATGTTTTCCAACTGTTAAGTGAGGCATCTCATTTAGTGAACAAACTCCCAAGAAATTTCAAGTCCGTTTCAATGCAACTTGAAAAAACAAAATTGCATTTAAAGCCTGCTACTTACAAGCAACATTTTCTTAAATGTCAACATTCCTATACTGAATTTTCATAAATAACTATGGGGAAAAAGTCCTTGGCTACAACAGTGTATGTTTATGAAAATGGTACCATTTTGTCCTAGCAGAAACCTTAATTTCTTTGCTGAGATATAGAAACTTTGGGAAGACTCATCATGCCTAGAACCCAACACTTATTGCTCATGGGAAGAAGAGAGGAAGAGTGGAAGAAACAAGCAGGAATTTTGCCAAATTAGGATCAATGAAAGAAGGAAAGCTCAGAAAGCTGAAGAAATTCACTGCAGAAATGTGTCCTTTACAGCTGAGTCAGAGCAGCCTAACAAGCACACCATATAACATTTCTAACACGTTAAAAGATCAAATGAGGACAAAACAAAAACGAAAGTGACAACTATTACTTTTGCAACAAAGTTTTTGCTAGTATTTCTTAACAAATCTTAAAGAGGAACTATGGGAAACCAGGAATACATGCAGTAGCTTTCAAACAGTCTTAAGACTGCATCCATTTTAAGTTCTGTCCACTAAAATGTAAGGAATCAAACTTTACTGCCAAACAAAACAGTCATGCTTACAAGTAGATTCAATACTAGAATTACTGGATTAGAAGCCATATTCTGCCACATTCAGCCTTACAACCCCATTAAAACTAGTGGGGGCACTTAAAAAACAACCCACTGCTCACTGCATAAGGATGGCATTGTTAATAGTGCAGGAAGAAAACAAAGAAATTTGACAAAGGAAAGCAAAATAAAGGGTTTGCCAAATTAGAAATGGTCAAAGTATCTTGATATTGGAACTAGAGAGCACACTAGTGGGTGTATGATCTCAAATCACCAAATTTTAAGCAGCAATAATTTAATTTGCACAATTAAGTCTTGATGCATCTAAAAAACCAGACAATACATGTATTCCTAGCACAAGTGAAACATAGGTGGTAGAAACACACACATTAAATAAAACAAAAAAGCAACAACTCTCAAATGAGTAAACACACCTATATATATATATATGCACACTTTTTTTTTTATGAAACCCTGAGCATTTGTGCAAATACAATGGCAAATGAAGGGGAAACAACAGGAAAAGTCTAGTGATAGTGTCAAAGCTTTAAATTCATATCTTAGCTGGGAAGCAACCACAAGAAGACAGACAACAATCTACAAATATCTGAGCAATGTAAACTAAAAAGAAAGCAGGATTAAGGAACAAGAACAGAAATAAGAGAACACATTAAGTCAAAGCAAAATTCTGGTCAAGCATTTAATTATATATTAAGTACTTTCTGAAGATCTTATTGAAAATATCACCCATTAAAGACACGTAGAATTAAATTTAAAAGGGCTCTAAGAGAAACCTCACCTAAGCACCTACAGAGGTTACAAGGTTATTTACTCAGTTTTTCCAAGTTACTAGTTTCCTACTATTCCAAATGCAACCAATCATATTTATATATAAAGCCCCCCAAAAAGGAGTTCATAGAAGTGCACACATTGAAAGGGAATTGCTGAGATAAATTCTGGGTTTAACAATTTGATTTGACTTTAGCAATATGGCTTCAGGACATTTTCTCCAATAATTTGGAAATGTTTAAGGTGATCCTGGATGAGACATCAACTACAGTGATTAACTAAAACTGAAAGGACTCAAATGTCTCCCAAATTCAATTACATCTTTCTATTCACTGTTTATGCTCAGAATGTTAACAAATGAAGATGGCTTTTCAGAACACGGAACACAACCTACTACAACCCTGATGTTTTAAATACATTCATGGATTTTTTTCCTACCCTCTCCCTATAAATTGGTTTTATGCTTTTAATAAATTTATTTCTAACAATTCTGAACCAAAGAATTTCATATTCCACCCCAAAAATACCTTTGCCTTTTGCTTCCTCACCCACCAGCCTGGCAAAGGCATATAACAGAGATACCAGTTGTTCACTAAGATGTGTAGAATCATCACTGAACACAATATTCATTCTCCAGCACCGCCTTGTTGGAAATGTTTCAAAGCTTTAAGTGAAAAGACACTGAGCATGAGAACACATGGTCCTAGCCAAGCTCCACTTATTATCTCTGAGCAGCTTTGACCTGGATCAGCTGGATCCATTGCAGCACATCCCACTGACAGCTCACCTCGACCTCTAGAGGAACTTCGACCTCGAGGAGCCCCTACCACCGTTCCTCCTCCACGTCCCGTCAACCGCAAGACAGCAGCACTGTTTACAGACATCGAGAAATTTCTCTGCCAAGAAGAAAAGAGTCATGGTCAGATTTGACTGGAAAAACCTTCACAAAGAAGCCACAAACAAATACACAGAAAAACAATAAAAACAAAAAGGAAAAAAACCAGAAACATTTACTATTATCTTAAATTTGGCTTTGTTTTCATTACAAATTCTTTACAATTAATACTAGAAAAGAAAAGGATTCCATGTACATGTGAGCAGCTGAAGTATTCTATAAAAGGATCTTGGTCATTATTACCATTTTCAAGTTACTTAGCTGAGATTTCTATGCTCTGAAGTAAGCATTTGAACACCTCAGGTGATGCCAGCACAGAAGCCATCAGAACATCAGCAGTGTCAAACACACATTCTGCTGCAAAAAGAGACTGGCACCTGCCTATACTTGACACCAATAATTAATACCAATTCTAAACTTAATTCTTAAGCAAAGCAGGAAAATGTAAAGCCCAAGAGAACTTGAATAAAATTACATTTACCAATCTCCTTTGCAGAAGTAAGTCTTTTTATTCTCTAAATATCACAAGAGTAGCACATTATAGGAAAAACTAAGTGTACTTAAGGCTTCTGAAATTTAAGTGACACTCATTTTCATAAGAAAATAAACACCAGTAAAATACAACTTTAGCTTAATATGAAACAATTGCTAAAGAAAAAGCTATTTCAATAAAGAATAGATAAATATAACCAACTCTGACCTTATTCTCTAAGCACAAATACTTAGAAAACTATTTCAAAGTTTTCAGAAAAGAATTCAGAAGCAAGTTCAGAAACATTAACAAGTAAATCTGAATTGACAACAGACTTTCTGAATGCAAGTTTTGAATAATTAGAATGCAATGGACTCCTAACAGCTGTTATATCAGGCTTCTTGAAAGGAACTTAAAGCCAGCAAGGTGCTTACATCAACTCATGTGAATTACTATGACTTTGAAGGTCTTCAGAGAACAATGAGACAAGTGATTATACACTATTTAAATTCTAAATCACTAACATCAAAACCAACAGAAGCTTTAATACATTACAGAAACTGCTTGATATGTGCGCCCTACAAAAGTATATCTTCCTTCAAGAGAGAATTGGTAACTAATTAGACTTGATGTGAAAGAAAAAATGCAGTCATGCATGGCAAAAAAACCAAGGTCAGCCTCCAGTAAATCTGTTTTCTGAGCTAGCTCTTAAAAGTTTAAAGCAACCATTTCAACTGCAAGTCAAAAGGAACCACCTCCATCTGCCTCTGAGCAAACCACCACCTTTCCGGGTATTGATACTTCTGGTTTTTTGTGAAGCACCGAAATATTTCAAAAACATATTTAAGCTATTATCAGAATCATTGTCTTGCATAGGAGATTCTTCATCTTTTAATGCCTTATTCTTCCTGTAAGAACAAAATAATAATCTTATTTTCTTTTCCAATTCATTTTTAATTTGACTTGTCTGCCTGAACTCTGAGCAACGTCTCCATCCCCCCATAGAGTCCACTGCAGTGAAGGCATAATGGCAACAGCCCACATGGTATGATGACAGCAGGCAATAAAAAAGCCAAGTCAAAAAGCAAAAATTGCCCTATTACTGGTCAGTGTATTCCTTCAGTGACCAATGCTGACAATGCACACCGAAGAACAAGGCTGCTGCAAAACAGCTTTAGCAGCAAATGAAGATTTCATAGGAAAGAGATGTCAGGAAAATAACCAAGGAGAACACAAAGGACCTCCATTATATTCAGCAAGAGTTTGAGCCTCCCTTACTATGTAAGCAGGTAAGATTAAGACAACCAAATTCTACCCTAATGCAAGTAGGAAAAAGGAGCAGTGGGAAAGGCAAAGGAACATTGCTGCACATTGCCAGCGCTCCATGATGGAATGCCCTGCAGAATCCTTCTTTGCTTCAACAGACACTACCCTGGAAACACACAATATATCTATAATCTTAGATTTGTCTAAGATATTTCATTATATTAGGTGAATCAGTTGAATTCTAGGTTAGCTCAACAACTTTATCTTCATAGAAGTAACACTTTACATAAAAAGAACCAGCAATTCCATCCAAAGCATTTCCATGTCCTGTTAGCGGCAACACTGTAGTCTTAAGTATCTAAATACTACAAGACTAAAACACATTTAAGTTTCAATTTATATAGCTGACATGATCTGTCATCCATCCCTAGATAATATACCTTTAAACCAGCTTGAGACAAGTTCTTTCCACGGTACACATACAACTGCAGTGCCATCAGCTGCATAACACAGCAGGAATTGTTTTGAATCTAAGGCCAAAGTAATCCTGACTGGCTCAGCTGCAACTGAACACGACACTGAAGTACCAGTGTTCTGATCAGCCTCTCCCCTCTAAGGACTCACAAAGCCCTGCCCCATCAAGAGGGCAACTGAGACAACAATTCTATCCTAAGGATTCATGGAGGGGGTAAAAAGGTCTTTTAAATTCTCTTTTGTCAATCTTAATTGTAAGAACTTTCCTACACCACAGCTAGCAGCAAATCCATTAATATTCACCTCAACATCACTTCTGAACACGATTCTTAATGATTAACGACGTTATGTCACGGGGAACAAACACCAGAATTCCCAACTTAAAAAATGCCATTCCCTTCGTTCCTCAAAACAGTCATGAAGACAGGAAAAAAGGACATGAAGAACCAGATTTTTCACATCCTCTGGGTCCCCAGAGAGCACTAAAGGAAAAGCTTTCTTAAAAAGGGAATATGGATCTCTTCTTTCAGATTATGATTTTTGTGGAGATTTTAGAGAATTATTAAGCTGCTTAAAGGCTCCTGTATGATTACAGGTGAAAAGGAGCAGGAAAAAGCACTGACATGGTATACACCAACTCCTCAGGAGTTTTCAAGACTGGTGAAACACTAGGCATTGCAGCAGAGGACCACATCTATCCCTGAAGCTCAACAGCACTTACCATCTCATCTGTACTCAGCACACTCTCAATATCATAGCCTTCAACACAAGTTACTCCTTGTAGAGTGTATCTTGGCAATCATCAAAAGTCAGCATCCCCTTAAACTGTAAAAGGCCTGTAGTCCTTCCTGAAGGACTCCACTATGCATCAGCAAAAGAATATGTCCAAAGACCTTTACACAAAGGTTCAACATTTCGGTGTGCTACTGTATGTCTGGCTGATCATTTCTGGGGCTTGCTCCTGAATCCTTCTCTTCCTACTCAAGAACAGGAACTAAGACTCCCCATAAAAGCATAGTCTCAATTTCAGTTGCCTTTTAAGATTAACTATGACATGAAGTGCTCACAGTGTATCCACGTGAACTCAAATATAACTGCTGATTAAAAACTAAACCATTAGTATCTTGTGTGAAATGTCAGCATCCTACAGAAATGCAAGAAATACAGACCAACTCTGAAGAGGAAGAACTCCGGAAGAGATGAAGATGCCAAAACACCCACACACAAAATGAAATGAAAAATTCAAGAACACAAGAGCCTGGGGCAGGCAAAGGAAAGAAGGCACTCTGATATCTTAAGAAACTAATAGTAACACTACCCACCCCTGCAAAAATCAAATTACTCAAGCCAGTAAGAATACTCAGCTTCCTACTACAAAAGAAACAAGAAAACCCAAACCACAGTATTTTGAAGTACGCAAAGTGCTAAGAAACATGAAAAATCAGAGAGCAACTGCTCTCACTCTCATCTGTCTCTCATCTCTCAACAGATTACCTGTTCTCACTCTCATCCATCTCTATTTGGTTATATACCTATAAACACCAAAGGAGGAGATAAACAAGCAACTGCTTATATACAGAGCAGGTAACAGTACTGCATCTTCTTAATGTTAACAGTCTAAAAACTTCAGCACTTCTCTAAAGAACTGTCCTGGGGTGACTTTATGATGCTTGTATTTCCAGTCATCTGTTCTGTTTACGGGGGATATTAAGTTCTACACCTTTAAGACTGGTTCTGAGAGCGAAGAGGGGAAAGAAGAAGCGCACAGTTTGCTCGCAGAAACTGCACTCACTCCTCCGCTTTCTGCTCCTGGACTGTGTTGTCTACGGACGGACAGTGAGAGAGAGCTCTTCTTTGCTTTTTAGTTAGTTTTAGCTAGCTGAGGCAGAGGAGTTCACTGGACTGTTTTTTTCTTTTTCTTGAACTGAAAAATCCAGAAAAATATCCGGATCTCATGCCTGCAGCCCACTGGGGCCCAGGACAGCATGTTCCAGCACCAAAGGGACTGGTAAGAGACCGGGCGAGCTGAGCTACAACCCACGGCAACGACTTTCTCAATTTTGCCATCTCTCTTCAGAGATTTTGTTATTTGATATGGTTTATTATTTTTGTGTTTGTGGGCACTTTGCTTGCTGAATAAACAGGTTTTTTTCCACTTTTGGAAACTTTTAGGACAATTTTGGTCTCACTGATGAAGAGGAACAAGAGCAAGCGACATGCTGAAGAAGCTCCACCATACAACCAATTGCCAGCAACAGAAACAGATTCTGCCCCCACGTCTTGGTGGGAGTAATGTGCACTGTGCACCAGCACCAACCAAGGCCTCAAGTTTTTGTGGTTCTGATGTGCCAGGCCAACAAATCCACATAGTCCAAAAACCACAGTTTTCCCTAGCCTCTACCTGGCTAGAGGCAGGGCCCCTCTAAGCCTGGTTATCCTTCTTTCTTAGGTGAGAAAACTGATGCTACAGAACTTAGCCACTTTTGTGACTCTCTGGTTACCAAAGAGAAGGTGGTAAAAAACTGTAGAAAATGTCACTAATCTGAAAATGGTGCATACCTAAAAAATAGGTAACACTTCCCAGATGGTGATCCTGGATTTAACAACCTGTCTACCTTCAACAGAATATTGGGAAAAAAATTTTTTTTTCAAATTTAAGACAATAATTGAACATGGATAGAATTTAAACTTTATGCTGACACAGCATGATTTCATAATTTCTTTCTCTGTGTCCTAGGTTAAAGTGAAAAGGTGTAACCAAAGATATGTATTCTATTACTATCTTCATAAGCTGTTAAAATAGGTGAGGCAGTGTTTTTCATCTCCTCCATTACTCACCTGTGTAACTCCCTTTGGGAGACTATCTCCACTAATGGGCCACGGATGTTGCCCATGATTCACAGAATTACATAATCTCATTGTAAGATGCCCCACCCAGGGGGTGGAACCAAAAATTCCTACCTTTATACAATCTGAGGCTTGGAACACCAAGACAGCATTACCACTGGATTCCCAGACGACAAGAGAAGGACCAGATCTTTCTACAGAATCACTGTTTCGACAAAACCACATCCACCCCTCCAACAGGACTGTAGCCACCATTTACTCAGACTGCTCCCACCACCCTGATCAATGGGGTGCCAGGTCGTACTCTCACTCTGTCAGTTTAAGTCAGAGTTTCTGTACTATTCCTCTATTTTAATTATCCTATTATATTGTAGTTCTGACTTGAAATCTCCTGCTGGTTTGCTTTCCAAACTAGTACACTCTGAGACCTACTAATCTCAATTTTTTTTTCTAAATGGAAGCACACTCTTTATTATGTCTTTACACTATTAACAATGTAAAGACTAAAAAAGAAGAAAAATACAAACCTGTTCTTCTTCTGTAAAAGGTACAAGTGCCAGTGGTGGCAGGGGCTCCTCTTGTAAAATAGGCAAAAATTCCTTATCCAGAAGGTCTGAAGGTATCTGTATGGAAGAAAAAGAGCATTCTACTACAAGCATTCTACTACTTCAGGGTGATGATGCCACACACACTGATTCACAATACAATTTTATTCTGCCAACTCTGTCTTCATCTACCCAGTACTTCCAATCACTCTTACTGTGGGTGGGTATAACTCTGCTGCAAATTTACAACCCTCAGGAAAAAAATTCTTATAAACAAGGCATCCAAAGCATCACCCACCCACAAGGCCACAGACATCAGAACTCAAACTTACACACCACTGCAGCTGAAATCCGAATCAAGTGACATTTCATCTGGTAAATTAAAAACTACTGCTTTTACCTTCAACACATTTTTATAACCAGATTTTTAATTAATAAAACTACCACCCACAGCACAGAGGTTGTATTTGATTTAAAGTAAGCAACTCCAATTTACAACCAACCAGGAGAGTAAAAAACAAAACCAAACCCAAACCAATCAAAAAAACCCACACAAAAAAAGCCTAGTACAATGAAATTATATGTAATTATATGTATAGATTAACTAGAGAACACTAATGATTTAAATCAAAATAAATTTTAACACTAATTTCGAATCAGAAGCTCCATCAATAGATGCAACCTTGCGAATGGAGACAAGAACGTCCAGTTATGCCAATGGACAACTGTTTCAAAAATATTTCATTCATAACACAAAAAACATTTTTCCATTTAGATATATGCAAGCAGAAATCTTCCTGCTTTCAGACTCTCTTTTAATTAGAGACACAAGAGTTTCAAAACATTGCTGTCATCTACTAGCTGACTAGAATGACTGTCAAAGAGTCCTTTAAGTCTTCATAACTAGAATCACTCAACACTCTGGAAACATGTGGATATCAAAAGAAAGACACTCTAATCAATGCCCTTCTGGCAAACACATAGGAAGAAAATATTCTTTGGACCATTCATAACAATCAGAGAACTTCCTGTAACACAGGATATTTAAGGGTTGCTCTGAATCAGCCCCAAGAGCAGAGGTCTCAGCAGCATCTGACAACAAACACAAACTGCAAAAAACAATGACTTCTGACTGGCTGACCTATTCAAGCATAGCAGCAATATTTAAATTGCGGTTTCCTGTAGAACAGGGCAATTCTGCCTGTTAATGCATAGCTTTAAGCTATACCACACTTAACAGACTTAGAAAAATCTTGTAACATTCAATGCCCTTAAATCCATGGTTAAGCAATGCAGGGCTCCCAGCATGGTATGAGAATGTCAGCACAGCCAAGACAGGATAGGAACATGAAGCTGTGGGTGCACATCTCCATTCCAAGCTCAAGGCACCATCTTGACATCATTTCTTGCAGTCCCTCCCTCCCTCAAGGGTAAGGTCTCAGGGGAATTCAGACTTCTAAGTCTGCTGCAACAATAAACCAACCACTGTCACCATCTAAAGAAAAACCCAATGTTTACAACAGCAAAATGTATTCATCATTTGCCTGAAAGATCTCTGAAGTTTTATATCATCTTTTACATCACTGAGAACCTTTGTTTGAAGTGAAACCAGAAGGAAGTTCTTGATTTTCTATACTGCTCTTATGCATTACATGTCATTGTTTTTGTGTCCTGATTCCCAGAGAAGTGAGCTACCTGAGGACTGCTCTCACTGGGCTAGTTACCTGCTAAAGTGAACTGACTTAAAATGGGATAAATAGAGACCTCTTGCTTTTTTCCGATAATCTGCTCATATGATTTATTGCCTGACTTTGTAGCTGAATCAAATAACTATTAGGCACTACATTAAATAAAATCCTACTGAGGCAAGCAAATCTGCACAGCTGCAAGGAGACTTTAACCCTCAGTCATCTGTGGCAGTGGGACTGAATACAGCAATCAGGATTTTTTGTTCTCTGGGGTACAGGAAGTTACCCCCTAAAATAGAAAAAAAATCAAAAAACCAAAATACAAGTAACACACAAACAAAAACCCTAAAACCATATTGAATTTGGTAATTCAAGTGCAATCAAACAAGTGCACACATGAAAACCCCCCACAATCAGCCCTCCTCAGTCTGGGATTGCAAGAGATACATGATATCTTTGCCCATAATCACAAAATACAAACAACTACTCCTAATCACAAGACTGTCATTAGGAACACACACATCAGGCCACCTTCCTCCTCCTGCTCACCTTATTATCCTTTAGAAAAAGTGCCAACATTTCTTCTCTCCCATAGCGATAGTCTGCTAGTTTGTACTTCGGCAAAGCTGGAGACAGAGGAGGGGATGTCACACTCCCGCCACTAGACAAAGCTCGCAGCCTAAAAGAAAGCAGAAAAGCAATGAAAACTGAAGTGAGAATACCTTCACCTGTGCTACCACCCTGTCGCTCATTTACAGACTTGACACAAACAAAATATATACAATACTGAAAGTAAAGACATTAACAGTTTAACTTCAAAACTCTAAATCTCAGTGCTTCAATAGGAAGAGTGGAAGAACCTCCCTTGTTTCACTTACAGCCAGGAGAGCAAGAAAAAAAAATTCCCACGAGCACATCAAGGAATTCAACTTGCCCCAGGAAAACCCTTATGTTGACTATACAGCAAGCCAGCTATATCCCTGTAAAGCCTTGCCTAAGCTATTTACACAGGCTGCACACAAATCAGTGGGACATCTTAATGACAACAGCTTCCTTTTGCTAAGAAAAATTCTTACCGTGCTACAAGAGTGCAGCAAATATTAAGCTACAGAAAGAGTCTGTTCAGATGTTTCATGAAGTTTAACAGAACAGTACAATAAATTTTATAAGGAAGTTTCTTTTTGTGTCTCTGGAATCCTTCCTTACCATGAATCCCTTTTCCACAAGTTAAAATTAATGGCTTAGAGTGCATATACCATCTAACTTAGGCTATCAATAAAAGAAAAAAAAATTAAAAGATAAGTACAAAATATAGTGGCATTCTACTTTGAAGACATTGGAAGCAGCAATCTAATAAATCTAATTTATGGCAGCAGATAAATATGCTATTACATTTGTTCCCATTCCACACAGGTAAGTTATTTGACTTCTTGCAGGTAGCATCTTACTATTGTACATTATTCCCACTCTGCAGGTGAATTAAGACAGCCACTTCCTCCACTACCCAAATATCTGGTATTTTTAAGTTTGAGGAATGTTTTACAAAAGGATATGTGTGTTAAGAAACAAAACTCTGCCCATTTTCTTACATTCTCTTTGATGGGCAACTTAGACAAGTAAAACAGTAAAAGCTCCTCTCAGCAATCAAAAAACCCTTGGAAGAGAAGTAGCTCTAAACTGAAACAGTGATTCAGAGGCTACCTTTCACCTAATTATTGAAGCATGCTTCGATTCGTTTTATTGCTCTTTAAACAGAAAAGAAAAAAATCATTTGCAAGTCAAAAGTTGATCTTATTTTTTTAGTTTGGTGCCACCCTATGGCAGTTTCTTAACGTACCACTTCCAAACAAATTCTGCCCGTGGAAGAATTATTTAAAGGATCTGATGGCTCAGTGCAATCTTCAACACCATCAGATCAATTGCAACCCAGAGTTTCACTGTTAAGTGATACAGCAGCTTACGTGACAGACGTGACTATATAACAAACCAAAAGAAAAATTATAGATCTTATATTCCATTATTCCTGTAAAAATATACTAACTCACTGAAGTATAATACATACTCTGAACATAATCTAATTTGGTTTTTAAACTCACTGGAGACTCACTATGACACAGCAATTAAGTTAATGTTGAAATATGTGCTTTTTTTAGAATTGTCTTCCCCGTTCTCTTTTTTTAATATAACTTTGGCTTCCATCCATCAAGAATCTAATCACACCTGTCCCTTACACTGAAGAGCACTCCAGTACAAGATATCTGCCTGGTGGGTATATTTATAGATATTGATAAATTCATTCTTTAACCTTCTTTCATTCCAGCAACATAGACTGAGCTCTCATTGTTTCACAGGCTGCAAATCATGTCTTACTTCTTCACTGAATCCTCTCCAATTTCTGTACATTGTACATAGAAATGTGTCAGCAAAAGTGAATGTGTTATTCAAGTAACAGTTCTAATCACATGCTATGCAGCAACTGTATTTCCTATAAGCACTCCACATTCCCATTCACACACTTGGGGATCAATCACTCTTCAGACACCACACCACTCAGAATTCTTGTTTGTAACTGAAGTCACTAATACTCTAACAAGAAATTGGAACACATAGTGAATAATCACACCTGAGCAATTGCTCTTTAGCAAAAGCCAGGACAATGCATATCAGACAAGCTGTAAAACTAAAAGCTGACGAAATTATATGACAGCATGGATTCCCCTGAACACAACAGCTCTCTTTTCCTGACACTATTCAATACAAATGTGCAGGACACTGACACAAAACTCACACTTTTACCAAATTCCATACAGCGATTGGGTTTTTTAAAACTGGGAAAAGGCTTGCTTAGCTATAGATGTAAGTATAGTGAGGAGAGTTTAATAACTTCCTTATTAACATGCATCACATACAAAGACTGAATAAGCACATCTTCAATTATTCTGTGCATACTTCTGAGATCATAAGCATTACTCCTCCCTCAAATGCTTGGCAGCAAGTTAAACATTATGCATTAACATAACAAAAAACCCAACTTAATTCATACACTATGCCAATTCACAAAATGAAGACTAATTTTATAATATTGCTTTAGATCACAGGCCAGGGACTGAGGTGAAAAAGGACAAAGCAACAAAGATGTTACATCCCATTCAGTCCCATAATCAATTCTGCTCCAAAGGAAAAAAAAAAATCCTTTTAGACAAGTTCTGGAGTCTGACGAAACTTACCATTCAGGCCCAAAGTTAAGTGTCTGAGTTTCTGCTGCCATTTTTTCCTGTTCTATTCCTCTTTTTTAAAAAGTGTGAATCTGAAAAATAAAAATATTTATTATGAAAACAGCTAGATTGTTACAGCCCTTCACAGATTAACTCAAAATACAAAAGCACACCTGGTCACGCAAAGAAATGAAGAAAATTGACTACACTGATTTTTTTTTTTAAGGAATCCATTTCAGCTTTCCAACACAGATTGATTTAGTAATATCTTGATGCAACTGCATCAAGTTTTCTTCCCTAAATCCCTCTTTTAACAGCTCAAACAGGACACTGGATTAGGGTGTCTGAGGAAACAATTTGTACAAACACAGAGAACTTGATGCATAATCCTCTTCTCTAAGAGCAGTAATGCTTAATTAACAGAATTGCCGCTTCCTGACAATTACAAGAGCATAAAAACCCCACCAGAATTACAGCAAGACAGATTTGCCAGCTGAGTGGCAGAGTATTCAAGAATTTTCCACTGCTCATTCTTGCAAAATAAGCCTCCTAAAGATTGAGTACATCCAATGCTACAACATCCTCCAAAATCTTGAATGCAAATGACAGTATTTCCTTCGTTCTTGGTTTTACTAAGCAAAAAAAAAAAAGCTTAACTTCAGACTTCAGCTAATTTCATTGCTATTAGCCAAGGTAGGTCCTGCAGACACCACTAAAGCTCAGGTCAAGTTCCTACATATCCAGCGTGCATGGGTAAGAGCAGATGAAGCCATAGAGGAGGGAAAGAACAAGACTAAGGTAAGGCTATGAACTCTTCCCTAACAGAACCAAGTCCAGCCCATGCAGTTCTGGAAAAGTGTCTTTTCACGCAATAAATACAGCTGCTCTTTCCTTCCAGCAGCAGCCAAATCCAAACCTGCAGAGAAAGATGGTTTGGTTTTTTAAAAACCAAACACATGGTAGGTAAAGCCCAAGAAAGAGAAGAATTTGAAGCATCATCTGCAGACACTGGCTGATTAGACTTCAAGAATCCATAACATCAGGGAGGGAACTTTGCTGTATCAGAACCACATCCCTTGGCAGATCCAGGGACTAATAAGGAACTTCATGAGTTTATCTATGCTTTGCATGAAAAGGTGATGAAAAAAAAAACAAAATCCAGGGAGACAGAGGTGCAAAGGGCATTAGTTACTGAAAAAAAAAAGACAAAACCTAACAAAGGAAACTTCTTTTTCTTATATACATTCCACAGAAGTAACGATATTAAAGAAAATAAATCAATATCCTCAAAGCTAGAAAGTGACAAAACATGCTAAAACCAAACATGCTGAAACTGCTTGCACAGATTTTACCCAAACACTCTGGGCATAAGATTACAAATGCTTATGAAACTCCCTGAAGCCTAAACCCACCAACTAATGTTTGGCTCATGTATTTTAACAACATGCCATATCTTCTTTGTCCCATACACAAAGTAATTTATATATAAATCTTAATGTTTTCATTTTCACAACAGTCCTAGACAATGAAATGGAATTATCCCAACTACCTGCACCAAAAGCTAATGCAAAAATACCCAGCTATTCTCATAGGCTTAGTCTGAGATGATTGTGATCTGAGTTGCCTTTTTGAAGCAGCTGATAGCTCATTAGAACATTCAAGGTATATCCATACACCATACTGCAAATCAAAATAAAAGGTGAGGTACCCAAAGACAACATGCTGCAGCCACAAGAGAAAATATTGTGGGGCAATTCAAGTAAACCATCATGCACACTTGGGCAGAGACAAGCTTCTAACACAATTCCTAGTAGCCTTAATTGGATGGCTATCCCTCCACTTCCTGCAATGCCTGTAATCCTTCTGCTGGGGGAGGGGGACAAGTTTTCAGATCAATCCATGCACATCACCAGGGAACCTGGGATTTTTAACTCCTAACATCAAAGCTAGTCTAGTATTAGTAATAACAAAAAGGCTGGCACTCAGGGTTAAACAATAAAAACACAGCTGAAAAGCAACAGATACAAGGACGAAGCACTAAAACTCTGTTAGGATCAAGCTGTTCACTGGTTCTGGACCCACTTGGCCCTACTCTTCAGCCTCTGCATTACCTTCTCAAAAAATTGAGGAGGCTTGTTTCATGAGGAATCATGTTTCTCTACTAGACTCCTTAGCAGTTTAGTACCTACAAGAATGCTAGTCTCACCCCACTGAGCTGCTACATGGCCTTCCCTATCCCTCATTTTGGCCATCAAACTTTGTTTTGTGAACTCTTCCTCTTCAGTATTGCATTCAGGCAAGTTACTCCATCTCTAGAAGTTTTCTGACTGTATCAATTTTGAACTGAAAACAAGACAACTGCAAGTGAATGAAATCGTAGTGAACACATTCCCCCCAAAACTCTAAAGAGAATAAAAGAGATGTGCAGATGATCTGAATAGGTGTGACAGGTGAACTGAATAGACAAAATTACCCAGACATAAAACACATGTGACAAAAACTACAGGCAAGGCTGAGAGAAAAACGTTGGACAAGAGGCACCCTGGAAATGGGCAATGATTTGGGAGGAGGAGGGCAGAGAACAGGTAAAAGGCTCAGGAAAGCTAAGACAGCAAGTGCACCAGAGAAAAACACTAAAGCCGCGTCAGAGCAGATGAAACAGAGGGAGTGGAAACCCTATGCTGCTTCCACTGGCTCTCAAACTGGCAGCCAAAAGGGGAGAGGGTGGAAGCAAACCTGAGAGGAACCTCTGACAGTGACTACACACCACACCTGGCCCGTGTGCAGGAGAAGCTGTACTAACTGGAAAGGCAAGTTGGAGTGGACAAGGCTGCACTCGCATCACGGGAGGCAAAATTCAGGGTGGAGCAAGAAAAACGATGAGGAATTCAGAGACAGGAATGAATGATCAGGTCACAAATTTAACCATTTTGGCTAAGCAAAAGGTGTCAATAAATCTTTATTATCTAGATCACTTTCTTGGGTCTTATTAAAACATTGCTTCCTTATGAATCAAAGATGGCAAATTACAAAAGTAATATATACCTAATTCTTCCTCCCTGATATAATTTGATGAGAGAAAAGCCCCTTTCTGAACAGCTGGTTTTGTGAGTCAAGGTTTTCTACCAATCAAAGGCTATTGAGGAATCTCCACAGCCACAGATTTTACATGGGCAGAGAGCACACGGGCAACCTCAAGTTGAAGCAAGAAACTGAAACAATATTTTGATAATGGCCACTTAACACCACTGCTCAGCCAAGGCAGCTACCTGGTGCTTCCCACCGCTCCAATCAGGAACATTTTTCCAAGGTTTTCTTCAAATAAGGTCAACACCTGATCAAGGTACCAGTGCAAGCCTACAATCCGTTTGGGCTTTCCTGCATACTTTTAGGGGAAAATAGAATTGGCTCATAAACTGGAATTGGGACCCATTTTCCTGGAGTGACAGCTACAACCAGCCATCAACCTGCCATCAGCATGCAGGAGTGAAAAAAGCAATCACATCAACCCCACCAACAACCTGCAGGCTGGCAAGGGGGAAAAAAACCCCTATTTTGTCAGCTGTTTAGTACTTTGAAAGTCAGAAGTCTACTCTCTGAATAGACACAAACCATAATCCAATAACATGAAGTCTTTAAGTGGCTTTCACTCACAATTAGGTAATATTATACATGCAGACGGTGCCATCAGCAACACTCATTTCACTGGTTCACTTCCAGAACAATGATTACTTTACCAAGCTTAGTTTCTTAAATTATTTTTCAAGCTCGCTATTTATATTTAGTACCTTATATTTATTATATTAAACACCTTAAGGTATTTAATATAATACCTTATATTTAGTATTATTTATATTTAGTAGTACAAATGTATTAAAGCTCTCAAACATCTGCTACAGACACAAGCCAGAACTTGATTCTACTAGCTAGATTTATGTGTTAAAATGCATAAGATGTTTCAGTTGAAGGTCTAAAATTACTGTGGCACATTTTGCCCATAAGTTCTGGTATCTTATTTAAAACATACAGTTACCTAGAAAAAAGCTGTTTTCAGGGATTTGAAAGATCAAAACTACCATGTTTTCCAGACTTTGTTCAACCTCACATAATTGCCATTTAAGGCTCATTTGTTACTGATGGGCACCTGTATTAAGATTTTCAGGTAATGTTAAAATTCCTACATTTCAGTTACAGAATTCTCTCAGCTAGCAGCACATGGCTATCTGTCTCACCAAGATATTCTCTATTGGGCAGAGACTACCAAGACAAAGGTTCTCAGAATTCCAAGTTAAGCCTAGGCAATGTCTGCATTCAGGTCTGACCATCTAATCTTTTCTGCAGACAAAAATAAAAATTAAAAGAAAAAAAATTAAATATTTGGACTGTCATTGCAATTTATAGCTTTGGGGCCACTGCGTGCTTAGGTTTTTTATTAACTTTGGAAACCTAAACTTTGAAAAAAATATACCACTGATTCTTCCTATACACAGCTATTTTAAATGGTCTATTCTTTGGTCAGAGATGTTTAGGAAGATAAGTATCTTTTCCTTTCAAGGTAGTTCTGTAGGTCTGAAAGAGTCTTTTAAACCTAGAAACTGGATGAAAATGTGAGAACCGAAGAACACAACAGAAATCCAACATGAGCAGACTTAAGTGCAAGGAAATGGGTTCTCCTTAAATAAATATGGAGAACGAATTTAACAGCAGTGTTCCACCACCCAACAGCAACATTACATCAAGATAAGAACACTTCACCTTCCACAAGCAAGAAAACATTCCATAGGCAGTTACTAGAGCCAGCTAATGTCAGTGCCACTGTGTTTTTTTTAAAAATTAACAGGTTGACTGAATAATTAATGCTGATTTTCTTTAATTCTTGAAATATTAAAGATGATCCACAACTGTATGCAAGCCACCTTTGAAGTACAATGGTAAACAGGATGACTCAGGTGGCTACACAACCTGTCTGTTTGATATTAATCACTGGCTAAAGCAGACAATACTGATTAAAGGACACTGACATAATTAAGGCCAGGCAACAGATTTATGGAAGACATGCAATCAAAATACACTTTTGTAAGAGTAGAAATGTCATTGCTTGAGCAAGTAGATAAATTTTAACTTCTGCAGGACATTTCTATTCAGTAGAACGTTAAAAAGGACAAAATCATTCAGAACCATACAAAAAGTCTCAAAGCATTACAACCCAATTTTCGTTCTCTTCTAAAGAATCTACAACAACCCATCTCAGAGAGAACAAAATTCTCAAAACCAAGAAAAGGTAAGATGCTATCTTCTACAGAGTCTGTAACGCTGACCACAAAACTTCTAAAACCTAAGGATGACAAACGTGGATATGGTAAATAATGGAAATGACACATCACCAATAGTACCATCATGAATTATTCAACGACTCAGTCCAGTATAGCAGGTTGCACTGAATAAGGCAAAGTCAAGAGACTCACAAACAGAAAACATATATAAGAATATATGAATATATAAGATATATATGTGATATATATGAAACACAAGACTATTCTGGAAAAACACAGTCCTGAAACCATGCTGAGATTTACGACATTAATCAACTGTTAAAGGAATATATGATACAACATTGACTAGAGAGCTAACAAAAAACACTTAACCCAGGAAAAAGAAAATGCAGAGTAAATATACACCAAATTTTACCACTGAAGGGATACAGTGTCCTTTCTGTTGTAAGAGGCAAAAGAGCTGATAAATCAGGTGTTCAAAAATCGATAGAACCTTGACAGATGTGCCCTACAGTGAGATGAGAAAACACCAACAACATATTAAAGCTCTATTTATTGAGCTTTGAGAAAAAATTAAGTATCTTAGTCTGTAAATGATCACTCAGGTAAAAACATCAGAAGACCCAAGTTAATTCAGTGAAGGGACTGAAACAAGACATTCAGAAATAATCAACGAAGTTATTTGGTTTTGGATCAATGTGAAATTATTTTCTAATAAGTATGTTCTGGTTTAAACAGAAAATTAAACAGAGAGAAAAAAATCTATTAGTCACATTATACAAGATGCCAGACAAGTCACAACAGTCCCTTCCGGCTTACCAAACCTGATTCCTGATAAAGGCAGTGAATTTTCCAAGGCCTATCTATCCACACACCAAAAAGTTTTTCCTAAGGGAGCAATGTCCAAACCATCCACTTCTCCAGAAACTACCTCTTACCCACTTACATTTTTAGATCTCTGGAAGTCTTATAACCTCCTTGTATCAAACCCTTGCAAAAGTATTTCAGACACTTGGCAGTTTCTGATCAAAAATTGTCCATGACTACCTCAAATGGCACTTCTCTGCTCACTGCACAGGCACACCTAAAGCTTTATGGAGCACCTTTAGCTTGCAGCACGTTCCACCCTAGTCAGGAAACACAAATACAAGTAGCCCTTTAAAGATAGAAATGACACAAGAGACTAACAAGACCTACACACCTAATAACCAAATCCAAGAAAAATTTAGAACATTAAGTAACAACTCCAGATGTTCTCCTCCTTTCCTACCTAGAATTGTGAACTTGGTGGTTAGAGGTAGGCTGGAGAGCTATCCACTTCTTGCTTCACCTGCACACAGCCAAATGGGAACGTTTTTCCCACTTTCCCCACCAGAACACAGCGTGACCTCCACCTTTAGTAGCAGACTCCCAGCCAAAGGCAGACACCAGCGATTAAGCTTCAAGCAGAGTCAGGGAACCACACCCTTGGCCTCACCACTGGTTGGAACACAAATGCTTCTCATTCCAAATGCTATCCCAAAATCCTGCCAGCACTCACTTTCCAGCTAAAAAAAAATCACCTCCACATCTGTCTACCTCATACATGGAAAACTTGCTGGTAGGTAACTATTTTGTCTGAGCCCTTCCACAAGGTGTTACAAATCAAGATGCCAAGTCTGTCTATCGCTCCCCAGCAAGGCCAGCAGCCAGACTGTGAATGCAACCAAAACCCCACCGCACCACCTCTCTCCCACTTATCACATACATTTCATAGCCCATACCTATTTTCAAAGTGGAAGAGCACAGCTTCAGACTACATTCACTGAAAACAATCAGGGAATTAACAGATCTGGGTTGCTGAGAGGGTTCAGGGGTTCATTTTTAAAATGTCATTTAAATAACCAGCTTCTCTGGGCTTTGGAAATTACCTCCCTCCCCTCCCACCCTGTTCCTTAACATTTCCTGCTCATGCAGTTCTGAGATCCTATACTTCAGGAAACAAACATTCAACAGTGAGTATTTAATAAAATATTCTAACAGAGAGAATCAGAATCTGTATCAGACTGCATACTACATATGAACTACAATACTTTTTAATAGTTTATCCATTTTTGCAAAATTTGCTAAAAAGAATTCACTTGTTTTGATCTAAGAACCATACTTTTGTAAATTGACTTGTGACGTTAGCCTGATCCTTACTACTCTTAAAACTCAGTATCACAAAGGAAATCACATATGCAGGTGATTCAGCATTAACTAAGCCTACCATAAAAGCGTCACTGGTTTTAATGGTGGTTGAATGGGGCCTCTGATTTATTAAGCCAAGTTATGAAATGTTTTTACACAAAAACCTTGCCATATGCTATTCCATGATCAGCCCCACTCACTTTCTGTCACACACAGTCTAACACTAACATCAGCCCTGCTTTGTGCAGGAGGCTGAAGCAGATAACCACCAAAGGCTCTTCCAACTATATCATCCTCGGATTCTAACACACATGGCTCAAAAAATCAGTTTATAAATCCATTACTTGTCAGCCAAACCAACTCCTTGCCACACGACATTCTGACTCTACAGCTGAATGTAAATTCAGCTATTCAGCTATCTATCCTCACAAAACTTCACCCAAAGTCATCTCCAGAGTGTCCAGAGCGTATCTCCCTTGTTTCTGCCAGTCTGAACGGACACACCACCACACATGGATCCCATCTGTTCTCACCCAAACTGATCTACCCACGGACATCTATAGCCTCTGAGTCTCCCAGTCACACAAGCCAGGATCTTTATCATAAAATACTACTAACAGAATGCAACTTACATTTATTATCAGGAAGGGAAGGAACATTAAAGAAACCTGTTTCACTGTAACCAGAACCTGAAACAAGTATTTCTCTACTTAATAAAAAGGACAAAATTTCAAGTAACAAAACACAAACTGCAGTGCACCATGCTTACTTCCACTGAAATAGTAACTATTTAACAGTACAAAAGTATCTTTCTAACCAGTTTTTGTAACTGTATATGTAAGCTTGTTTATCAGTTTATACTGACAAACTACATAAACAAGCAGACCTACTAAAGCCATTAAGTTATTCTTTATTTCCCTAGATTTTTTTAAACATATGGCCAAAGAGAGGGAATTATGATAATGCACTGTTTTGATAACTGAGAATCAAATATTAGTAAGTGATCCAAAAAACAGTCAACAACACAGTATTTTAAAACAATTCTCTAAATATCCATCAAAATTTTTCATTGACCTACACACTCTACAACCTCTACACAGCTCATGGGATTCCTTCTACTTTTCTCTATAATCCTGAGGTCTACATACCCAGCTTCTATATATTAAAAGCTTTAAGGATTACAGGAGAGGCTCACTCCTGAAAAAAACACTTTGATTTCATGCTTGGGAATAACCTCAGATGCATCCGAATAATTCTATACATCCTTTCCATTAAAAAAAAAAAAAAAAAAAAAAAAAAAAAAAAAAGGCAAAGGTAAATTTCAGTGGCAGCCTAGTTTTCCATGCAGGCATCACGCCATCACTACAGTGTCTAAATTCAAGGAATGTTTAATCACCTCTAGAGGAAATGGAATGAAAGCCTTCTCTCTGCAAAAAGGAGAAGTGGACATGTTTTGTAATCAACACACAGTGGCAATCTCTGCTCCTGACAAAGCAATGCAAAGACCTCAGCCTGCTACAATCTCCAGCTGCCATCTGAGCTAAACATGGAAAAATAATGGTATTAAACATCCCCATGATGAACTGGTTATATATATCCACACACATATTACCACCAACCACAAGAGGGCCAATGCTGTACAGACCTCATCACTTAAAACACTTAATTCTTAGTTCCATCCATAACTTAGGCACAACTTGAGCAAACTTGCTAAGTTTTCTCACTTCTGGTGATCTTCAAGCCAGATCCTTCATGCAAACAAAAAAAAAATATTCTGGAGTTGAGAGTAAGAGATATGAGGAGAGGGTAAGCTGGGCAGGAAACTGACTTTGTTCCCATAAAAGCAAATCCCATCCCGCTGCAGCATCTCACACACCTTGGATTTCAAATGTCACTTTATGAATTAAAATAAATTGATGAGAAAACCACACAAAGAAAGAGTCTCTTTCAAGGCAACTGCTTCTTCAATAAACAAAGAAAAAGGTTTCTCCTCATCAAGGCATCCAATGATTCTCTAGCAAGCTCTGTAGGGAGAAGGCTACATAGCTCTATAATCATGAATTACATATAGCTTATCTCCAATAATCTTTGAGCAGAAGCACTGAAAGGGAAAAAAGTAAGAAAAACAGAAAAATTAAGGAAAACTGCTATGAAATGGATTTTGTTTTTCTAAATCAGATTATGAGAGAACTTAATAGCACATTTTAAAAAGTCCTAAGGAAGAATTTAAAAGAAGAATTTCATTTCAGTGAAAGAATAAGGAACATATAGATGACAGGTACTTGAACTTGCAAGACCAGACTAAAGTAGGCAAAATCAAATTTCACATTCTTAGTAATTTGAATAAATAAATAGAGAAGCCAAACGGGAAAGCACAGATCACAGTGCCCAGCTATTCTTCATTCGGTTACTGTGAACCACTGTTTTCCCTTACAGGTTTAAATACAAAAAGATCTTTCAGCATAGACAGATATACCCCAAAGTCTTCAGCCACTCAGCTGTCCCAACAATTTGTTCCATGGGACTCTGACATCTAGGGTTATTTTTATTTTAATGAAGTACCTATAGGTCTTAAAAAACTGCCGATTTTTTTTTCTTACATTCAGGTATGAGGAACTCCAGTTTGTGACAGAAGTTCATTCAGACAACTGGCCTTAGCAGACAGATACAGTGATGCTCAGTCTCAACTCCTTAAAAAAATCCAAAACTTACTTTGCACTCCCTTTTTACACAGTTTTTTCCTCAACTGAGGAGTGAAACAGTAAGGAAAAAATTAATTACAAAGCCCTCAACTGTCTATTTACAAGGATGGTTTTTCACTTATATCATCACAGGGATTGTAGTTTTAGTTTACTGTATGTTTTAGAAAGACAAGCAAAAACGCTAATAGGAGGACCTGAGGATATTTTACAATCCTCAAGGTCACACCTGTAACAAAAAGAGGGTCTGCAAGAGTCCAAGTTTTTACTGTGATATCAATTATTTTTAGGCACAGTGTGAAACAAATCATTCCTGCTCCAAAACCACATTGCATTTTAGTTCTATGCTCTTGCTTTAAAACACAGGCTCAAGAAACCACTCAGAAAAAGGCCCCAAAAGAAATACAGTGACCAGGTGTTCCCAGGCACATTCCTGTATCCAGGGGCTGGGAGAGCCTCTTAAAACTATTCAACCCCAGTATTTACACACAATATTGTCAGATACTGAAGCAGGTTATCAAAGTCCCAACATAAAAGGTGACATCCAAGTTCCAGGGTTAAAATTCTGCCTTCTCTTCAATCCATCCAATCTGCCAATTAGGCAGAAACTTTTTTTTAAAAAAAATCACACATTCATTGAGAAATTAACACCAACACACAACCACTGACATCAACTGACTTGTAGAACTACATGACGTTGGGGAGCAAAGCAGGTGCAGGAGACATCGACACTCCAGCACTTCTGCTGGCACCCCCAGGGTTAATTAGGTTTTCACACCGGCATCAGCTAATTGCTCAAAGGACACCTATTCAAGTTCATGGCAAGAAAACCAACACCTCATAGTAATAACGCTCTTATTATTTACTTCAGTCACCACCCAATAACAAAACTTAAAAATACCAAAACAAAGTTTTTGTTGGTGACAACTGCAACCAATTTTGTTTACAAAGGTTTCCAATTATCACACTGTGTATCAACCAAATGCTCCATTCACAGAACAGCAAAATAACTTTTGTTTATTAAAGAATTTCTTAAGAACAAAAGCAACCAGCAGAGTCATAAGAAAAAAAAATTCACACGTACTTTCCAGGAACTTGCCCAAGTCAGCTCCTGAAGCAAGAAAATAAAATGAGCAGCAAGAAGTTAGAGGAATATAATCAGAATGCATAAGTCCTTTCCCCGCCCACCCAAGCAAACAGATATTCAATAATTACAGTAAAAGCAGCACACAACGAACGTTGAACTGAATGTTACTGGGGAAAACGTGGATTTTTATTCCCGAAGCACTACTTGGCAATACCTCCTTTTGGCCTACACCTTGTCCCAATTCAAAGTGCAATCACAGAGAACTGAAAGAGCCGTAAGTGCTCTGTTGACACTGAAACTACTTGTCTTGGATCAATATCAAACGTACACAATTCTGATCGATGCTCTCTTCAGCCTGCCAAGGCCTCTCCAGTCAAACACTGCCGGTCACCGCTGCTCCCAACACCCTGCTGCCTGCGCGGGGGAAGGCTCGGAGCTCCCTCCTTCCTCGGCCAGTGTAACCCGACAGGACCGGGCGTGCTCGAAGCGGGGCTCACCGCGGCGCTCCCGCTGGGCTGGGAGGGGACCAGCGAGTTCACAAGGGTCAGTGCGGGGGGAGACGGCCCCGGAAGGCGGTGAGGAGCCGCGGGCGCCCCGCCGCCGCTTGACAAGCACCAAGGACCCGCATGGAGAGCTCAAGGCCCGCTCGCCCCAGCTCCAACGACCCCTGCAGAAGCCCATGGGGAACGCAGGGGGCCCTCCTGGCGCACCCCCCCTCCCCCCTGAGCGGCCTCGCCTCCCGGTTAGGCCGCGGGGCGCCTCAGTGCTGCGGCAGCCGAGGCGGACGGGGGCCGCCGGCAGGGCCGGTGGTCGGACAGGGCGCGCGGCGGCGGGGGCGTGGCGCGGGCGGTCGGGGCAGCGGCGGGGCCGGGCGGCGGCGGGACGGCGTTACCTGCGCTCCCGGGCGGAGAGTCCCTTACAGCCGCGGCGGCTCCTCAACCCAACAACACAAGATGGCGGGTGCGCCGCCACGCAGCGTCACGTGAGGGTGAGACCACGCCCCCAGGCCCCGCCGCGGGACCCGGATGAGCAGCGGAGCTTGCCGCCCACCCTCCGTGTGACGTCACCGCGGAGCGGGGCGGACCTCTAGCGCCCCCTGCCGGAGGAGCGAGCCCGCCGCAGCACCAACCCTTCCCCTCACAGCCTTGAGGGAAGATGGAAGTGGAGGGAGATGGCAGAGCCGGAGGGTCCCCGCGCCCTGCCCGAACCTCCCGCTAATCAAATCACTGCGTCAGTTCCCCTTGCACTCGGCACTGGTAAGGCCACACCTTGAGTTTTGGGCCTCTCAATTCAGGAAGGATTTTAAGGGGGCTGGAGCATGTCCAGAGAAGGGAACGGAGCTGGGGGAGGGTCACCAGTCTGAGAGGAGCAACTGAAGGACCTGGGGGCGGAGCTCAGCCTGGAGAAAAGGAGGCTCAGGGGGGCCCTTTCTGTTCTCCACAGCTCCATATGACAGGAGGTTGAAGCTGGAGGGGGACGGGGTTGGGCTCTGCCCGCATGGAACAAGAGAACATGGCCTTAAGCTGCAGCAGGAGAGGTTTAGGTTGGGCACTAGGAAGAAATTCTTCACAGAAGGGGTGATTAGACATTGGAAGAGGCTGTCAAGGGAAGTGGTGGAGTCGCAGTTTCAGGGGGTGTTCAAAGGAACACCTGGATGTGGCACTCAGTGCCCTGGTCTGGTTGACAAGGTAGGGATCAGTCACAGGTTAGACTCGATGATCTCAGAGGTCTTCTTCAACCTGAATGATTTCGTCATTCTGCCACCCTCCCACCGCTGTCTCACTAACACACACACAGGCAGCCTCAGCAGCGCAGTGTCTCCCAGCGTAATCTTTTTCCTCTGTATGGTTCCATGAGGCAATTCAGCTTTATCGGTGGCCACAAGAAACTCTGTGAGAAGCTACCGTGTGTGAGCACTCACAGTGCCCAGGCACCGAGGGCTGGACCTGCTCTGGCCCCGGCACTGGAGGAGCCCTGAGGACACTTTGCTGTGGGAGTCGCCCTGGGAGGCAGTGGCAGCTGCTGTGGCTGCTGACAGAGAAAGGGCATTAGATGATACATATTTTGACTCTTCTGATGGAAGAATCAGGAGCCCAAGGCAAACTTTCTTCAGCTAAAAATACCAGTTTATTTTTAGTCCCCAAACCCATATTAGTACATGATGCAGAATAGCCCCATGTGGTTCCTTCAGCGTAAAAAAACTATTCTTGGCTGTTAAGCACTGCTGAAGGTATAACTGCTTTCAGCTGAAACAGTTTCACTCTAATCATGATGTCAGCCACAACCCATGTAGCTTTCTCCATCCACTTCTAGGTGAATAAATACTTGTCATTGTGTACTGAATGACAGCCAAAAATTATGCAACAGTGAATAGTAGTGATTCTTACGAGCTAATGGGTTGAAAGCCTGCAATTCTTGGGGCTTTTTTTTTAGCTGAGAGTTACATAGGACTACCTCACTCAAAAACCTTAGAATGGAATTTCTCCATTAGGAGGCTGGTATGGAAAAGCAAAGCTCCCCAGAAAAGGGCTGGCCTCTGATAAGCTGCATTCAATGCCCCTGGTTGTTGTCACACAGCTTGAGCCAATACTAATAATGATAAAGGGAGGGAGAGAGGGAGGGAGGGAGGGAGGGAGGGAGACAGTGCTGCATTTCAAGCTGTCAGTGAGAACTTCCAATTTCATTGCAGAAGCAGCTGTGCCTTGTTATTCTACTTATCAAATGTGAGTTTGAGCACTCAAAAATATTTTCGCATGCTCTAAGACAACCTTTATCTGAGATGGGAGATGTTTAGCACTTGTGGAAATTTTTTTATCCCAGTTAGCACAAACATTATATTACTGAGACAAAAAAAAAATAATTCAAATTCAAGAAGCATCTGAAACATGCCTCATCTGCAGAACTTGCCATTTCTATAAAATAGCTCAAGGAATCTCACATGACAATCTTTTGGTAATAGCAGATGCATCTTAAATCTTCACAACTCATTCAAGCAGAACAGGGAGAATGAAAATTCTCATTGAAAATTCAAGACTGTACCAGTGTGGTAAAATTCCTGCATGGCTCAATGACACAATGTCAGCTGATGCTGTGTAGGTGTGAAATCACCCCAGCAGCCAGACTGGGTACCAAGGGCATGATGTACTTCAGAGCCCTGGATTACTGTGCCAATTCTTCCACACTATTAAAAACCCAAGTGCAGGGAAGCGGCATCCCCAACAAAATATAAACTTTCCTTACTAACCCCTTGTTTTCACCCATTCTGGCTTGGAGGCAAGAGCCCACCTCCCTCAGTACACTGGTACAGCTATGAACACAAAGCACAGCTTTGGAATGATAAATAATGACCACAAAGCAGCCCAGAAAGATGTGTCACAGTCACTTTTTCCTTTGCCCCTCCAGCATTTTGTTACTTGGTAAAGTGGTTCCCCTGTTTGTTGAAATAACCAGGGATTTTGTCTGGGAAGAGTCAATGTCTTCTCAGCAGCCTCTGTTTTCCATGTCCTCATTTGTCACATCTCTAAAATAATGAAAACAGCAGCAAAGCAGGCAAGCATCCAACTGCAGTTTTTAAAGTCAGTCACTTCAATGCATCTGTCACCTCAGGTGGCTTGTGCTGAAAGACAGAATACCACAAACAAACTGCTACTTCTGCTACAGTCAATTACTTTTAGATGTCTTGGATTTATTTGGACACTCCCATAAGGTTAAAATGTTATTTTGTCACCTTAATCCTCACAGATAAACCCTGAACCTTGAGCCAGGAGGAGCTTAATCGCACCATTTCTACTTCTCTCAACTGTGACCACACTGAGCTCTTTAGATGAGACTTCCTGCTGCCATAGGCTGTCCCCTGCAGACGATAGCAATGACTGTGACAGGAGCATCCTTGAGAAATCCACTGCCATCTGAGCATCCAGGCAGGCTGAACCCACCCTCGGTGCTGGCTGAAGTGCTAGTGACTCCTCTATTGTACTTTGCCTGCTCTGAGAAATGTTAAACAAAATCCCTTCAGGGATCAAATCAAACTACCTGAAGTTTCCATTCTAGGTGAATGACTTGAGTCAGGTATTTGTCCCTTCTGAGAAAGACCGCTAAGTGCAACAGGCTTTTCATCAAGGTCCTCTACTTGCCATCACAGACTTAAGAGTCACTTGGGGCATGTCAGAAATACTAGACAGGCATTAATGTACCAGCAGGCATCACTAAAGAGAGCTGGGATTGCCAGGATCTTTGAGAGCCACCTGTGGTGACATCAGGCATAAAAGGACAGAGCATCAAGGATTATAAGAGATAAATTACAGGTAAATACAACTAAGTGTTGTCACATGGTTCAGTGTGGGAGATACAGTTAGATTTCTCTTCAGTACTTCTGCATGACATAATGACACTGTTATCCAATCCAATAATTGCCAGTAAAACCAAACAATTTAGAAAGCAATTAATTTCCCAATTGTCCATTTTTGCAAAGCTAATTTCAAAATACACACTGCTGCAACCTCCAAATAAATGCACATCCAAAAGCATTTACTGTTCACTGCACTGAATGCAGGTCCCAACTAACAGTACCTGTTTGAATTTAACAAAACCAGACAATGCTCATTTCCTTACTGAAACTTGTCAGCTGGAGTTGACTCAATTCTGTTAAAATAAAACAACTGGAAAGCCTTTTTCCACCCTCTTCTCCTGGAGCCCTGGGCTCCTTACCCAGCTGCATGTGCAAAGCAGCACAACTCAGCAGTGCTTGCTATGTTGTAAAGGAAAAAAAAAAAAAAAAACCAACACAAAAATCAAGAGCTGCAGTGTCAGAATTTTCCTGGGGAAACAGAGACTAAGGAACTTCACCCTGATTTTACCTGACCTCTGAGACGTGAGGACTGACTCATAGACACAGTGAATGTATCGGCACAGAGCAGAGCTGCATGGGATAAAATATTTATGGCTTCTATTTCAGCACTGGACTTGAAACAAGGCATGGGTAAACCTCTTCCTGAACCCCCTCCTCAGTGTGGCCATGCCAGCAAAGCTTAGCAGATCAGTAACAGCAGAAACAAAACACTTGGACACATTTTCAGATATCTATGTATCTTTCTTTTTTCTCCCTTAATAAAGGCAGAAGCAGGAAATGCAAAGGGAATTCTAGCTGAAGCAACCTGCCCAGCTCCCAGCTGGGGCACTATGGGGGCTGAGACAGAGGCTATTTTAAGATAAGAAAAGGCCAACAACCTTCAGATGTCAACATTTAGCAGTGGGCAGTATTTCAAGTATTTACACAGCCACGTCCCTTTCTGAGGAAATGCAAACATTAGGGCTTTTTACACCAGAACTGCTGTGCAGAAGAGGAAGTGTTATCAAGAAGGGGTTGAACACTTCCCCCACTCATCCAAGTCAGGATACCAAGCTTTGGGGATTACTACTATAATTTGTGAAAAATGCTACATTCAAAGACCTGAAATAAACCACAGACAAGACTGGAGATAACAATGCTTTATTTTTACATTTCAGCAACAGGAGAAATAATTGAAGATGAAATTATCTGCTTTGTTGTAAAGTATAAAAACATTTAATTATAAATATTTAGCTAGAAAAGCGTGATTTATAAAATATAATCTGTGAAGATATATACACAGTTTAATCATTTAGCAATTCTTTCACCTGACATTAAAGAGTAGAGGTTTTTCTATTTATTATTCCATGCTCACAGTTTAGTGCTCACAGTTTAATAAGCAAAACAGACAAGTGAAAAGATGACTGGTGAGTTTTGTCCTGGAAAAAAAAAACAAAACATTTTGCCACAAAATTGGGAAAGAGCAGAGGCAGAATTTGAGCAAATCCATGTCTTGAGAGAGGTCTCTGAGGGAAGTTCCCCTACCACAACTGACAGTTTATATCCAGACAAGCAGTGGGCATCTCAACATTTGTGGGCAAGTTTTCTGTGTCTCCAAAAGAAAATGGCTAATAGTATAATGCAAGCCCTCAAAATTCAACTCAGTTAAATGTGCTCACCTCCCTGCCCTCTGAGCAGGGGTTGCTCAGTATGCTGTGCTGGTGTCCTCTGTTGTGCCTCTAATGAAATCAATGTCACCTTCATGATTCAGGCTATGAGCAAATTTTCAAATAGAAAACCCCAGTGTGCCATCCAATTGCACTGTCCAGCTGACAATACCCCCTAAAAACAGATACAGCTGCCTAAGGCTAGAAAAAAAACAAGTGAAGCTGTACAGTACACTAAATGTGATGGAATGTGAAAGAAGATAAATGGTCAGGCAACTCAGTTTTCTATTCCTCATTTAAGAGAGCCAGCTTCTTCCCTTTGAAGTCTTGGGAAATCTCGCCTCTTACTGAAAGGTTTGTTACTATGGCACTTCAGAGAAGAGAAACTGGAAGACTCTTCAACATGCAGGGTGGCAGAAAATGCTACAGGAAATGATAGTGAATTTGATCCATGTACCTAGTAATTATCTTTCTCTCTTCACAGTGTTTTCATGGTGCCTGTGGCACGGGGCTTTGAGGAATAAGAAAAGGGTGACAACACCCAACAGCAGTACAAACATACAGAAGTCAAGCTGTACTTTGTACACCCTGATTTACACAAGACCTCACTACTTGCCTGTAAGCAAGGAATGAATTAATACAGGATTAAGAGAAAAAGGATGTATAGGAAAGAACGAAGTAGGCAAACATGACGCTTGTCAGTGCTCACCCATGATTTGCTACCTGCTGTTTCTGCTTTAGGTTGATATGCTCGTAACAGTTCAGAGCAAACAGCCCGTACACAGCTCCTACTATTCACGTCATTATGAATGCATAGTAACTGCAAGAGTTGTGCCCTTAGGAGCTCAGGAGGATCTTCAGGAAAGGAAGGCTAACAAAGCTGTGATGAGTTTTAGGCAGGATCCAAGTAGTTCTGTCCAGGCAGAGCCCTGATCTGGAAACGTACCAAGTCGTGTGCAATTTCAGAGTGCGTATTGGCTGGTTGGTTACTGGGTAAATGCAGACTTTAACTCCCTGAAAGCTGCTCGGCGGTGCTTCCTTTCCTCCTCTTCCCGCTTTCGCTCATCCTGCTCAGCTTTTATCTCTGCTTCAAACTTACTGGCTGAGGAGAGGGCTTGAGCCTTTATGAGACAGAGAGAAAATAAATGAGTGTCAAGTCTTGCATCAGAGGGAGAGCCAAAGCGTGAGCTACTCCCAGATGAGCAACACAGAACTGCTTGCTGCACCTCCCAGTGCTTGCTGGGATCCTCTGTCAGGACAGCTCAAGTATTAATTACACTGCAGTGCTTGGGTATTTACACCCAATACCTGTTACCTTCCTTGACTTCAACATCAACAAAAGAAAGGTCACTTACTAAGTCACGAACAAGTGACCAAAACAAGGCCATCAGTACTGGGTCACATACACTATTTCCATAAGCAGGCAGCAGAGCATAGGTTGTGAGTCTGCAGTGGGAGAAACTAGTGCAGAAAACACCCTGAATAACAGCCAAATCTGAGAACATCATACTACACCATGGATAATCTGCAGATCAAAGAGACATTGTTTACTTGCTGGCTATTTTTCCAGCTTTCATCTCAGTACATCTGCTGTGCAAGAGCTGTGTTAGGCTCTTGGGAAAAAACTTCTTATATAAACAAGCAGGATTATTTTCTCTCCAAGAGAGCTTTCAGAAAGGGTGCTTTGTCAGCTTCAGATGGCGTAGAGCTCTTTCTGCCAACCCCAGGACCCTGCAGAATGATTTTGATTCCAAAGGTTACAGAGAAAGAGATGTCTGAAATCCTATACTCCAAAATACTCCGTTCACCACTGAACTCAGAGTGTTCTGGTTGAGGAAGGTTTTGCAAAATAGGAAAACTCTGTCCCTATTGCATTAGTTTTCAGGACACTTTTGTCTTTAGAAGAGGTCAGCCACCTAGTCCCAGCCACAGGGACACAGGTCAGCCAGTCAGCTCTACCAGGGTAAGATCCAGAACACTGACTGTGAATTACATTGCTCTGGTGTGTTGACTGAGACACAGAAAGGCTCTAGCTTGAGTCCAACAAAATATAAAAGGAAACTCAGCTACAGCTGAGTAGCTGAGCTTCAGCTACAGCTGAGTTTTTTCATATTCCTCTGTGCCACACCATACCTTAGCTTCAAAGAAGTTCTTGGCTCCTTTGACTCCCTCAATGGATACATCTATCTCTGAGAGCTTCGCAAGAGTCAACAGGCCGCTGTCCTCCTCGAGTTCCCCAGCTGCAGCTTTATGGAAAATCAGCAGGAACTAGCAAGACAGACAGGAAACATTCAGGTTTTTCACTGAGGCTCAAGCAACTTCAAATACAAACAGCACAATCACCTGGAGAGGCATGGAATTCACATTTCAGAGCAAAGGAAGCCAGGTCTATATGAACCAAGTGACACCAAAGAACTTGTGCTTCAGTACACAGCCCTTTTACAGACTAAAAGCAGTAAGAATCTCAAAGGAAAAGAAGGTTTCCCGGGAATCAGAGCCCTGGAAAAGCACAGTTCCTACCAATCCTGGACTGCTATGAGGCCAGAGGAAGGAGGCCACCTCTGCACCTGCCCAGTACAACCATTGGGCAGGCTCAGATATAGCTCTTTATGTCTCACACCATACTGGTGTATTCACAAGCCCTTCATCAACTTCCCCAGTGTTCTAGGGACTTAGGTCACATCCCAGGACAATGAAAGCAGGGCAAACACACCTCTGGTTCACCTCAGGCTCCCTGAACCAAGGCATCAGTGCAGTCCTTTTAGAGAGAACAGCAGCCCCAGTGTGTGCATGGCCTTGTGACAGTGGATTGAACAAACGTCCACAGAGCAAGCTGGTGTGAAACTTCTTTCCTGCACTGGACCATGGCCATTTAACAAATCCAGAGTCACTGCAGTAAAGTGTGTATTGGGAAGTAAATTGCAAAGGGAAACAAATACAAAAAGAGAGTTTTATCTCAATCCACAAAAGCATACTTTTTGTTTTAAAGAAGAAACAAAACCTGCCTGCTTAAAAATAAAGACCTCTGCACCACCATCCACCTGCTAACCGAACTCCAGGTTAAGATATGAAAGCTCTAGGTGTACTTGTAGAGGTCGTGTAACTCCCTGCTATTCTTGGTGACCCCAGGAGGTGTCTCAGTGCTTGGAACAGCACAGAGAGAACAGACACAAGGACAAGCCACTCAGGTACAAAAGGAGCACAAACAAAGCTGCACCAAAGCAGCACTTCAGGCCAGGCCAGAGGGCTGCAGATACCAGGCAGGGGTGCCCTGCAATCCCTTTGCACAGGAGCATCAAATACATCTAGTGCTGTGCTCCTCAGACTGCCAGGCTGGGGAGTCTGCTGTTTCCTATGGAGAGCCCTAGCTGTCCCAGAGGAGGGCAGCAGAGTCCCAGCATCCACACTGAGCCAGCCCTGCTTCAAGTTGCTCATAGAAGCTGGTGGGAATGCAAGAGTTTGGGAAGGCCTCCCCTGAGGAAGGGTGTGGAGATGACAGCAGCGCTGGCTGCCCTCTTGCACAGGCAGCTCACCAAGCACTGCTCCATGCAACAGCCTCTTAACCTGTGAGTGCTCAGCAAAGGGCAAGCAGAAAGCAGGCTTGCTTGGGAACTTTTCCTTTTCCAAACACATTACCCCTGGCTGGATGCCAGGCTACCAAAGCCACTCTATCACTCCCCTTCTCATCTGGATATGGAAGAGAAAATATAACAAAAGTTCATGAGTTAAGGACCTGGAGAGATTATTAACCAAAATACTGTCATAGGCAAAAAAGGCTCAAGTTGGAGATATTAACTGAATTTATCACTAACAAAATGAGAGCAGGATAATGAGAAGTAAAATAAATTTTAAACACACCTTCCCCTCACCCCTCCCTCCTTGCCAGCTCTAGCTCCTCTCTCCAGCAGCACAGGGATATAGGGAATGGGGGTTATGGTCAGTCCTTCACAGGTTTTTCTTGCCAGAAGAAGAGTCCTTCCCCTGCTCCAGCAAGGGCTCCTCTATCCACAGGTCTGCAGGTCTCTGCCAGGAGCCTGCTCCAGCATGGGCTTCCCCCCATGGGTTCACATCTTCCTTTCAGGCAACTGCCTGCTCTGGCATGGGTATCCTCCATAGGCTGCCAGTGGATCTCTGCATCCCCATGGACCTCCACAGGCTGCAGGAGGACAGCCTGTATGTTTCACCATGGTCTGCACCACGGGCTGCAGGGGAACCTCAGCTCCAGCACCTGGATCAACCTCCTGCCCCTCCCTCTCCACTAACCCAAGTGTCTGCAAAGCTGCTCCTCTCACATATTCTCACTTCTCTCTTCTCTGGCCATAATTACCTCTGCATAATAACTTTTTAACCTTCTTAAATAGGTTATCAGAGAGGCATTACTATAATTCCTGATTGGCTTGCCTTAGTCAGTGCAGGTCTGTCCTGGAGCCAGGGGAAGATTCTAAAAGCTTCTCACAGAAGCCACACCTTGTAGACCCCCCGCTATGAAAACCTGGCCATGCAAACCCAATACACACATAAGAAATAAATGGTTCAATGCTGAACAGGCAAAGCATCCTGCTCAGAAAGAAACCAAATCCTCCTCAAGACATCTTCTCACTCAGCTCAGATCCACTGGGCTCTGGCTAGTTCCCCTTTGACACCACCAGGCACTGTGACACAGAGGGCTGGCAGCTAGGCTGGAATTAGTCATGCTTCCTGTCGCTCCACCCTGAAAGTCCCACTTCCTGGCATTGGAAAAGAGCAGTGGAGGCAGCACAATCCTGAGGTCTGATACAGCTGTCACCTGGGGAGGGACTGTGTCATGAGTACACGTGAGCATGAATCATCCTGAAACTAAGGGATGGGGCAGCAATCGTCTAGCATACAGGCTGCTGTGGCCACAAAGGGCGGGCTGAGTTACAGGAAACGTCAGACTAAGACACTGGTTAGGGTGGACAGCACATAATGTCAGTCCCAAGGATCCAACAAGGTGGACTGTGGGACATCATGCTGGTTCCCACAGGAGCTCAGCAACAATCACTCCAGCACACAGCCTGCAGCATACCTTACCTTGAGGTATTGGTCCTTACTAACTAGAGAACACCAGCAATCTGCATTCAGGTCCCACCACCAGCCTGTGTAACACCCTTGCTGGGCCCAGGACACACCACATGCAGCTAAGTCTCAAGGAAATGTCAACAGAGAAGCAAAAGTAAATAATGTAGGTAGGCACCTTTCAAAACTTTGTTCTCAAAGAGGACAACACGACCCACACTTTCCAACCCAGTAATCTGGTAAATTGTATCTGCTCTCATATCCTTCATGATCCAAGACCTACCCCACAAAGCCAGGCTGGGAATCATGCAAGGAAAGGTGTGGGACTGACAGGCAGCAGCAGCCTTGCAACAACAGCTTGCCACAAAAGCAGCACTATGTAAGGATGTGGTTTGCACCAACCCTGGTAGCAAACACATCATGTGGGTCAACATTTCAGCTGGTTAGGGTTTAGGGGCAGTGGGTGGATTTCTGTGTGTTCTAGGTAGCAGCTCCAATTACACATTACTATCACAGCAATTAACTCTGGTTTCCTGTAGTAATGATGGAACTAGACAGTCAGAGGTGTGGGGGTTTTTTCCCCCACTACACCTAATCTATTTAAAGCCTAAATTTCATTGCTTGAGTCACAAGAGTCTTGTACAGTTAATTGTTAATGTATTGGTGGACGTTCAAAGGTCATTGGTAGAAGGCAGCTTTCCTAAGAGGGTCTGTGGTTTGTCAGGAGCCTGCTTGCCAGGCAACAGCTTATGTGGGATGGGAGGACACCACTCAAAGCAGTAGAAAGAGGTTCCTACCAATTCTCTGGCCAGGCTACAAGAAGAATATGTTCAGGCAGGTATGCCAGGACATGGTATTCTCTGGACAGGTGCCCTCCAATATTATAGTTGCACCCTACTGAGTTCAGACACTCATTTAAACCAGGTTTCTCCTGGTATTATCAGAACGATCCGTCAGCTTAGCCACCCTCCACATGCTTGCTTGTCACCACCAATGAGAAGCAGAATGGGACAAGCCTATGGGATGGTTGAGGCCTCCCCACCCACCAGGGAACCTGCTTCCCTGTCAGCCCCCTGCTCCTCTCTACCACAGGAAGCTTTGGGTGTCTGCCAAATCTGCAGTGTAATTTAATTTGTCCCCAGAGCTCTGCCAATGATGCTCCCTCATTCCACCCCACAGGCCACTCAAGCTTGCAGTTGCATGACCATTGTTTTCCCTTCTGGCAAGACGCTTCAACAGCACCAGCTGCCGTGTGCCACATGCCAGGGGCTGGCAGCAGAGGCACCCCTGCAGGAGGTTGTGCTCCAAACAGGTGGCAGCAAAAGAGGAGCTGCTCTGCCACTTGTGCCATGCCGCTGATGTTAGGACATCATAGCACCTTTCAGGGCCTTGAGGATAAAGGCATTTCTCTTCCATGGGAGAGAAGCCCTGCAGCAACCCTGGAGGCTGTCCCCAGCTCTTCACCAGGAATGAAAGGTGGCCCAGAATGCACACAGAGGGCTCCTCAGCCTACAAAGTGATTTGGCAATCAGTGACCTGGGGCTATAGGCACCGTGCTCTTCCGGCTCCACTGGATTCTTTGCTACCTCCAGTTCACCTCTGACTGGGCAGCAGGGAACTCAGGCACAGGCTTTCATTTCCCAGATTTGCCTATCCCATCTTGTAACCCAAGTTTTTTGCCTCTGTCTTTTCCTGCTGCCCTCTTGCAGAGAAATAAATCCAACAAAGTCCAGGGGCACAAAAGCAGAGGAAGATGGTGTGATTTGCCAACACAGAGAGATGGTGCAGCAGCTCTATGAGTGACAGTCACCCCTCATGCCCCAGCCAACCCAGCCAGTCACAGGCCTTGGCTGTTCATCCTCCCTCCCAGCACTGCCAAAGCTCTCAAACTCCCACAAGGGAGAGATTGACATTCTGAGCCCTAGCCTAGAAGACACGTGGTGAGAGCATCATGCCTGCAGAAACAAGGGAGCCCGGCTGCTCGGGGCTCACCACAGGCATCCCACAGGACAGAAGGAATCAGCACAGCCCTCAAAACCAGTGCAGGACATAAGCAGTGCTGCCCCTCGTCTTGCTACCTAAGGGTGTGTGGGTTAATTCAGAAAGCCACACTGTGACATTTGCTTGTGACCAAGCCAGCTCTCAAAGACTGAGAGAAGGAGATGATGAGCTTTTGGTACCTGGGTTCCCCCTTCCTGCTGAGATGATTTGGGTAGTCCTGAGTGCATGCAGGCCACTGCTCAAATCTCCTCTCTTCCTCTGCCTGGCAAAGGATCCTGGCCTGACCTCCCAGCTGTCACAATACAGTGGTAACAAAGACCTGTTTGAGCTGTGTCCCTGCTGAGCCAGTGTGAAGTACCAAACTGCTGCATCCACACATTTACTCCTTGCTGCAGGGAGGTGACCATCCCTCATAAAGCTTGCCATGGCTGGTCACTGCATGATGCAGAGAGGGTCCCAATACAAATTGGAAGAGAGAGCCTTTTGTGCCCCATGAGATGAGCTGTTCCAAGCAGAGCTCCAGCACTGCACCTGAAACGAGGCCTCAGCTGCTGTACCACAGGAGCCAAGCAATGAGATCTAGAAACTGAAGGGACGTAACTCCCACCACCCACAGCAGGGAGCTCAGTGAGCACACCCAGCAGCTGCAACAGGGCTCAAATGTGCTCCCAAAGCAAGCAGGAAGGTTGGAGAGCTTTGGCACCAGGTACCATCACTGCCACACAGAGATGAAAGTTAACAATGCTCCACACCCTTGGCATGGGGAAGCTCACCAGCTTCTCCACTGCATCCCACCACTGGAAAAACACAGAGGGGAGAGGGCTACCTACAGCCAACAGAGTATGGTGCCCAGCTGCTTCCTCCTTCAATCCTGCAGCCACATCCCTGTCTGTTACTGCAGCTACCCTCACCTCACGGAAGCTGAGCTTTCCATCAAAGTCTTCATCCACCTCCTTGATCATGTTCTTCAGCCCCAGGTGGGTCTGCGGGGCTCCCAGCTTTTCCATCATCAGTTTCAGCTCCATCAGGTCAATATATCCATCCCGTCCTGAGTCATACCT
Source organism: Acrocephalus scirpaceus scirpaceus (assembly GCA_910950805.1). Lineage (NCBI taxonomy): Eukaryota > Metazoa > Chordata > Aves > Passeriformes > Sylviidae > Acrocephalus > Acrocephalus scirpaceus. Next base: position 19,835,891 of record OU383781.1, read on the forward strand.
GCAGAGTGCAAAGAGGAAGGGGTCAACTGTCATCATCCCCATACTCATCTCCCCAGAAGAGGAACCACGCACATGGATAAAGTCACTGTGTGGTTCAAAGCCCAGGGGGGAGGGGAAGCTGCATGACATGGCCAGTGCTGAGATATATTAAGCTCAGGGAAGTAGCTGTCAGCTTTCAGAGCTGTCTCACCACAGAGAGAAGTTCTCAGGAGAGCTCAGACCAAATGACCCACACAGAAGGAGCATGGAGAAACTCAGCTTATCTCAGTGAAGTTTCCATTTCACCCACTTGCCTGTCCAGCACAAAGGTAACTTGCATGCAGCTTACACCAACATGGTGAGGGAAAGGCATGCAGAGTCAGCTGCTGCCAGGCTTCCTGCTAGTTTCAAGGAGAAACAGGGAGCAGAGACCAAATAGAACCTCTTGGCAGAAAGCAATCTTTCTTTGTAAACAAAACTCCCCCTCTCTAGCTGTTAACATCTTTCCTCTCCAAAATGCTTTTATACTACAACAAGCACCGTGCTTCAGGGCAGCTGTTTATTCTGTACCCCCAGGCAGAGCAGAAAGACAGTCCCAGGGGAGCATAGCAATCCTAGCCAGGGCTGTGGTACCAGGGCTGCACCACAGGGCCAGGCTGGCAGAGGAAAACAGTGCCCACCTCCAGGAGCAAGACCAGAGTGGGACCATGCTCCCAGTGGAGCACCAAGGACTGCAAGGACTCTTCAGAAGAGAGCATCCGTGCAAGGGGAAAAGTGCATTAGGGATGGGGAAGCAGCAAGTGATCTGCTGTGCACAGCCTGGGACTGTGCACCAACTCCTCCCAACATCTGCTGTGGGTGTGGGTAAAGCATCTGGCCCATCCAGCAAGCAGCGCTTCACACCCACCAGGGCTATCACCGGCTTTCAAAGTCCAAAAGCTGCAGGGATGGGCGCTCTATTATCAGCCAGTCAACAGCCCTCTTTCATCCTGGTCTTGCCATCACGGTTCAGCACAGAGCTAGAGCTTCACAGGAGAGGACAGGGCAGGGCTCCCAAGCTAGGTTCAGCCCTGGCACACAGCCTGCCACCATCTCAACCCTGACAGAGTTAAATCCTTTCAACCATTCAGAAGGAAACCCTAGGCACAGTGCTGAAGCTTTCCAGTGGGAAGGAGCTAGACGAATCCTCCCACCCATCATCCTTCATTGACTGTTAGCTCTCTTCCAAAGAAATGTGGGTTGTAGCCATCCCAGACAGAGATCTGCACAGTTGTGGTTACCCTGGAAGAAAGCCCTTTCCAGCTGAAAAACCTCACAGCCACAAAGGAAGCTGTGGCAAAGGAAGGCACGAACAAAGCCCCAAACTGCATACAAGCGTGAGCAGCACAAGGCAGAGCTGCAAGCAAGATCTCTGCCCCTGCCTTCATGAGCACAGGCACAGCATGCTTCTCCCCCAAACTAGGGTGGCCTCCACGACTTTCTAGAGTCCCACCACCCTGACAACTATTTCTGATACTCTTTGTGGCTCTTAGTTTCCAACGGTCCCAGGACTAAGACACTCTCAATGACAGGGACATAACTGCCAGACTAGGCTGGCACAGAGCCCCGTTACAAATCTGCCCGCACTCTCTTGTACCCAGCAAACTCACGAGCCCACCAGGCTGGACCGCTTTCTGAAAAACTAGGAAAGAAACCTCCATCAGAGCAGAAACCAGGTCACAGAAGAGGTGCAACAGGTTCTTCACAGCAAGGAAGGTGTCAGTTAATTAAGGCACATTCACAGCATTACCCAGCCCAGCGCTGAGATGCGCTTCCTAGACATCACAGAAACATAGTAAGTGCAATATTTCATTGTCAATTTGCTTTTCTTTCCAGTTTGGGAGAAAGGGTGCAGAGCTATGACTGTTGGAGATGCAGTGCCTTTGATTAGACACAGCAGCAAAATGTGCAATGGCAGAGAGGCACCTGGGGTTGGGTTTTTTGGGGGCCCAGGAGGCTCATGCTGCCCTCTGGCTGGGTGCAGAAGCAAAATAGTACCAATGCAGTCCACTCCAAGGGCTGCTCATCCGGGGCTGGGACACTGCCCAGCCCCACACGGAAGCTCTAGGTAATAGAGATGTAGGCAGAAGTAGGGCACAAGCCCAGCCTGTGCCAGCTATGCTCATCTCACTCTCCTGCTATGAATACTAACTGCAAGTAAACCCTGGCCCAGGGGCCAGTACACTGTCCTGAAAGGGTTAAGTGCGGGGCACAGCTTCAGGGCTCATCCCTGCAGAGAGGCAGGACAAAGCCAGGATTGTGAGAAATGGGGTCTTGCCAACAGCAGGCCTGGCAGAGCAGCACTCTGTACCAGCCACACAATGGGTGTTAAGCATGCTGAGCCAGAGTACAGCTGGTGCTGAGAAGCACCCAGAAATCAGGTTACCAGTCCCCTGCACTCAGGGACAGCCAGACAGAGGGGCACTGAAACCCAATGGCAGAACCCTGCAAACTGCTACATTCCATCCCTGCCCCCTCGCCTCCTAAAACAGCCAAACTATTTTAGGACCTGGGTACAGCCACTCAGCTGCTGTGCAGCCAGACTATTTAGGGAGAGGCATATTTTTAGGGCACGAGAAACAGCACAATTCATTCCCCACCACCCCCCTGCAGCAGACCACAGGCATTCAACACTGTGGGGCAAAATGCAGACTGCACCTTGCTGTTCAGTTGATGGTCCCAGCAAACCTCAGTCCTACTGAAGACCCCACAGTCTGCCTTTTGAGAGATCATAAAACTCCCCGTCTGCCTTTTGGGAGCCCCCTTTCAGGGCCCTGGGCTCAGCCAGCCCTGGATGCCTCTCACGCACAGCTGCCTGCAGCACAGCCCTGCCCTGGTGATGGACAGCCATCACCTTCACAGGCAGAGCTGGAAGAGGGCACCAGGGCAAGTTAAACACACCACAGCATCCGGAGGAACCATTCCATCCTGTACTCTAGGAGTGTCAGGCAAGAGCACACAGCACTCAGGTGCCTGTCAAGCCCCAGCATCACCCACTGTCCTGCTGTGACATCAGAGCTTTGCTTCCTTCAGGCTCAATGCTCCCTGGGGCACAAGCCAAGCCTCACCCGAGCGATGTGCAGGCATTACAGGCAGAGGGGAATTGTGCCAACAGACACAGACATCTCATGTCACAGGAAGGCCACTCCAGCAGCAGGTCAGTGCCACGGCTACAGTAGATCCCGCCTGTGACAGCTGGGATGCCGCAGGCAGGTACGGGCATCGTGGCCGCTGTGATAAATCTTTGCCACGCTGCTGCCACAGCAGTGTTCCTGGCAGCAAATGAGACAACGTAGTAGCTGCCAAAATCTGCTGCAACAAGGATGCACCCAGATTCCCATGCTGGCTCACTTCCATCCGGACTGCAGAGCGTGCCTGGCTGCTGAAGCACTGGGAGAGGAAAGCAGGAGACAAAATTGTGGGGAAGAAGGGAATACTTGCTGAACTGACTTGCTTAAGAGCACAAAGTCTGTTACACACAATTACTGCAAAGTACAAGCATTGCACTGGTGTTACACAGATGCTGGGGGGTTACATTGCAGAAGAAAGAGGGATCAGGAAGGGAGGAAAAATGAGATGTCAAGGACTGCATCACCTTTAGTGATCCTGCAGTCACCTTCCAGCTGCCTCTAAAAACCCACTTAACAAAAAAAAGGACGACTGAATGAGAAAACACAGATCCTGAAGGATCAAAGGGCAGTTTCTAAACATCTACATTTCTTGAGAAAAGCTGAAATGAAAGCCTGCCCTTCCTTACCTTCACATACTATGGGCACCTGTACTTTGATCTGCAGTTCCTGTATGCTGCAATGACCTAATTGAGGCTTTGAAATAAAGCAATTGGAATAATGATGCTGAAGTAATAATCTCTTCTTAAATATTTCAAATCCTAAGTAGTACTTTATTCCCTCTGAGCATTGTGTTTCACCTTAAATGGAGAAGGTGGTGCTGATCTCTGCTCCCTGATATACAATGATAGGATAAATGGGAATGGATCAAAATTGCCTCAGAGGAAGATCAGACTGGACCTGAGGAAGCCTTTCTTTCAGCCTGGGAGGGTTGTCAGACCCTGGAACAGGCTTCCTAGAAAGGTGGTCAGCATCCCAAGCCTGTCAGTGTTCAGGAGACATTTGTACAATGCCCTTAATAACAAGCCTTAACTTTTGGGCAACCCTGAGGCAATCAGCCAGTTGAACTAGATGTGATCATTGGTGGTCCATTCCAAATGGAATATTCTATTTGATTGCCAAGAACTTTGGAAACAATTCCTCCATATCAGAGTGTGAACAGGAACAGGTTCCTCAGCCAAATGCAGCTTCATCCTCCCTAGCCAGGCAGAAGGAACTCTCCTGCTCCTGGAGGGACATGAGGGCAAGATGAGAGTCTCCTCCACTAAGATCTTCCCCAAGATGTTGGGCAAGACCTGCAGGCCCAGGCTGAGTCTGCACAGGAAGAACCTCCCTGTCCACTGGAAGCCCACAGACAGCCAGTCAAAGACCAGAGGCAGCTGGTCACATGGAGCACACAACAGCTCTGGAGAGAGCAGGTCTGCTGCAGCATGTAAGGTGAGGCTGGGAACCTGGCCAAGGGGCTCCTAAGTGGTTCCAGGAGGCCAAGGGGACATCACAGCCTCTCCCACCAGCCAGATGCAAGGCATTTATGCAATGTGTGGGCAACACATGAAATTCCCTAGATATAAAATGCAATAGCAAGACTGGAATTTCTCCACTCCCTCGCACCCCACAGATGAAGCTGCTGCCTGTTTTCCTCCCCCTTACATTTCTCATAAAGGTCATTCCTGCCAGGCAGAGCCTCACTGCCTGGCTTTCACACTCCCCTCTGCCATTTTCCTGGACAAAGATGGCCCCAAGGGGAGCTGTGGGACTCCAGAGACCCTGAGAGCTCACTTAGACAACTCGGGAAAGAGAGGTTATCACAGTTACCACAGTTCTCATATATTGTCAGAATAGGCAGCTAATTAGGTCACATTATAATTAGCCTGAGCTGTAGATTTCCTGGTTTCTGCCAAAAAAATACCCACCCTGAGAGCTGCCTGCACCCAGCACTCCAGCAGACACCTGCACCTCATCTCCAGTGGAATGAGGCCAAAAAGGAGAGACACTGACAAGACAAGGCTTGGACAGGAGAAGGGGAAAAGTGAGCCCAGTTGTGGCAGCCAGAGCAAAGAGCATTATTTCTGCTTTGGAAGGATGCTCCTGGCATAGCTAGCAGCACACAGCACCGGATGGAACACTGTATTTTGTGAAGTCCCACTTTCAGATGAGTTCTTTACATCCACCCTGGCAGTCACAGCCATCATCTATACCATGAGATGCCCTGAGAGGCATTCAGGGCAGCTGCTATCACTAGGACATCTTTTCAGCTGGAGCACGATGACCCAGCCCACATCATGCACAAGACCACAGGCTCAAATTTAGTCTGAACTATAAATTAAAAAGTTCCACCAAACTGATAAGAAAAAAATTTTTGGCTGGGAAGTTTCATAGTGGAAACCTGGCATCCTGTGGCAATGAGAAGATACTAAAGGAATAAAAATAAGCCTCTGAGAGAGGGATGTAAGAAAGACCCTGAGTAGTGGTGGCCAGGGCCAATAAGCCATACAGAGAATTAAAGCCTTAATCACATTAACTCAGGCTCTGACTGACAGGAATTAAGGGGAACATTTCCTCTCCTCATGGAGCACGTGATGTCAGCCAGTAGTTGAGACAGGTCACTGGCAGCAGATGGACCAAAGACCAGATCTTCTGCCACTGCAAACCTCAGGTGCCTGTAACAGTGAACACCAGGATATGGTTTTCTGGCTGCATGTCCAGGAAAAACAATAGGGGAGCATGCAGCCCATCTTCTTCCCTCTTTGGCATCAGCAGTTCTCACAGAGCATGCAATGCTTTCCAGCTACATTGACCCGCTGATTAGCATTCAACTGCAAAGCCTAGCTTTTCCTGCTTACGAGGCTGGTGTTTAATCAGCTCATTGTTGAAAAATTAGGCTGCAATTCTGCTCTTCCACTTTTTATTTCTCAAAACCACCACCATTCCTTTCCCCTTCCCTACTGAGGCAATGCTGCTGCCCTCACTCACAGCTTTTGGGCCTGGCCTGCATTGTCCTCCAGTCCTCACAGCCCTCCATGGATGTGATCTCCTTCAAGCACAGTCAAAAAGGACACAGTCAAAAGGAGAGAGTGGAGCAGCAGTCCCGCCCGGACCACCTCCCTTCCCGCACCAGCTGCCAACACAGCGCTGCCTGTGCAACAAAGAACTCCAAACTCCAGTAAGCTCACAAAAGCCCATCGCCTGGTCTCCTGTGGCAACAGCCTGGCTGGGACAGGCAACACCCCACAGCGCTGGGAGCTGGCAGCATTCAACCAGCTCTTGAACTTATCACAACAATCCACGGTGCCCAAGGCAGCTTTCAGCTAGGGGAACAATGATCTAACAAGTTACAGATCTCACTTCAGTTACCTCCATAAGGTGAAGTACATCTTCACACCTCGCTCTGTGGTGATGCCACCTCCTGCCTGGCAGCAGCTCCCTCCCCCAGTCTGGCAGCCTGTCCCAGGGCTGGGAGGACACTGTTCCCCAGGAGCCCATGAGTCTGTGGTACTGGAGGGAAATCTGAGCGCAGACAAAGGTACCCAGACACAGCCTAACTGCAGGAGCCAGGGCAGGGTCTGGAGGAGAGAAAAGGGCAGGTTCATGGTCCCGGGGAAGGCCAAACCTTTCCACTTACAGAAGCAGCTTCTCCCTGTTGCTAGCAGCAGCTTGACTTTAACACAAACCTTCCTGCTGGGAGGGGAACCCCATCCCAGCCCCCACGAAAGGGGTAGCAAGAGGAAGCTGTGCTCAACCTTTGTTTGGGTGCACGGGAGGGAGCACCAAGCCTGGCAAACAGGACTGTGAGCGGACTAGGACACTGCCACGCAGAGCCAGCAGGATTGCTGGGGGTGTTCAGGGTCGCAGTTGTTTCGGATTTCGCAAACGTCCATCGCCTCTGCCGGGCCCTGGCACACAGATTCATCAGGTGCCCCAGGGTGTGGGGCAGAAAAGTGTCTGTGCTCTCACAGCCCCCCGTCCCTCCCAGAGCGTTCCGCAAAGCCATTGCTCCTGGGTGCCACCACAAACAGCCACCATCCCAATCTCAGGCAGAGCAGAGGCCGTGAACTAAAAGCAGGGCTGAGCCCCAGGCAAACGCTGCGAGCCCCCCCGGCAAAGCACAGGGACAATCTGGGGATCAGATGGCGCTAGGAACGCGCCGCGGCTTCCTCCAGCCCGACCACAAAACCGCGGAGAAATGCGAGCATGCCGCCGAGAGCGGGCAGCCCTTCCCCAGATGTGCCCCCGGGGGTCGGCCCCGGGAGGGGCTGCGGGGGAAGGCAGAGCCCCAGCCCCGGAGCCCACGAGCCGGGCAGCGAGCCCCCCGCCCCGCTCCCGCCCCACTCACAGGCGGAACATGCGCTCCATGTCCTTGATCTGCCGGCGGCTGAACTCCTTGAACTCGGTGTAGGGGTTGAAGACGGCGGCCCGCCGGGGCTGCGCCGCACCCTCGTTGATGTCCTGCCGCCGGCACAGCTTGGCGCTCAGTTCTGCGCCCGCACTGGCCGTCAAGCAGCTCCGCTCCTCCACATCCCCGGTCACCGCCGCGCCCTTGACCGCATCCACTTCGCCCTCCGCCGCTGCCCCGCTCTCCTCCAGCTGCAGCCGCCTCTGCAGCTTCTGCGCCAGCTCCTCCGAGGCCATGGCCCGGCGCTCCCGCCGGCTAGCCACACTGCTGCCCCGTTCAGCTCCGCTCCAGCCAGACCCACCCGCCCCGCCGCGCAACTTTATTCCCTCACTTGGAGGGAGCGGGGCGGAACGGGGCGGGACGGGGCGGAGGGACGCGGGGACGGGGCGGGCAGTTAAGGAGGCGCGGCGGAGGGAGGGGGGAAAGAGAGGGGGAGCCGGGGTTTGGGGCTGTTGGCACTGCGTGCGGATGTACTCCGCGCATGTGGTGCGCCAACATCCCCCAGGCTGACCTCTGACGCGTATGCTCTCCCACACAGCAGTCATCTCCACTCAGATGACCCACATAGGCTGTCTCCTCACATCCTCATGCAGGGAACTCCCCACTCCGTAGTCACTCTCCGACGCATCCCTCAACCGATAGGGTCCTCTCCAGGTTCCCCCCGCACCCCACAGCCGGCCGCTGCACTGGCCCTGGGGTGCACAGACCGCCTACACCCCACAACACTGCCTGCTCCGCTCCGTTCCGGGGGGCGAGACGAGCCCCAGCCCGACCAGGAGACCCCGCGGCCGGGGAGAGCAGCGGGACCCCGTCGGCTCACCAGGCGCTGCAGGGACGACGGAGATCAGGCTTGCCCCGCACCAGGGCAGAGGGACCCCTTAAGCCCTTCTATGCGCCTCCCTTCTCTTACCTCCTTGGTCTAAAATTAGCCCAGGACAAAGCTCGGCTCAGGCCTGGATTCCCTTTCCTTCCCTAGAGAACAAGGGCAGCAGGCGGCCTCTTCCCATCACCCAGCCCTGCCTCCCAGGACAGTGCCCAATGCCATCCCTGCTGTCCCCCCGGCTCCCGCAGTGGTGTCCTTCCCAGGACTGTCATTCCCTCGCCTGGCTGATGTGAGCCTGACGACGTACCCGAGATGGTATTAGGGCTGGCGTGTGCCGGTTTAGGGTGGCGGCTGATGGGATTTACCCACCGGGGAGGAGGGGGAGAGAAAAGAACCAGCTCGGACACGCCGCCTCCTTATGGCTCCCGCGTGCCCGAGCTTGTGCGTCACGGGGAACCGGTCCCAGCCTCTGTTATGTGGCTGTTTGACACCTCCGGGCAGGTAGTAAGCAGTTCTCTGATGTGGTGACCTGCAGTTGACCCTCTTGGATAAGCTCATTCCCACCAAACCTCCTCGGAAAATGACTGATGAGGCCATTTGCAGCCATCCTGCCTCTACATACTACCTGGGTAGCTCTTACGCTGCCCCAGCGAAGGTCGGGAGGGTCAGGACGGCTGCAGATTCACCACAGCATGTGACACAGGAAGACCACTGCAGGTATATCACATCAGGACTGCCTGAAAACAGGCTGCTGTGTGGAAGGGGTGGCATATGCCATGCCCACACCACATTGCCCTCACGAGGTGCCATGTCTATGATGGAGAGACGTTTCTTCCACCAGAGAGGAATGGGGAGGAGAGCGGGGAGCTCTGCCTGGGACACTGGCCACCTGAAGAACAACGAGCCCAACAACACAAGGCGCTTCTGTGCCTGCAGGGTGTCCCGGGAAAAAGAGTAGCTGAGGGTGAAATCAGCAACTGCAAAGCCAGGCTGCCATCTGGTGGAAATAAAGCTCTAGGCTACGGCTATGGATGGGAGACCGGGGCAGGGAAGGGGAAGGAGAGTCAAGAAAAGGGGTAAGCAAGGGAAGGGGAAAGATAGGCAAGGTAAGGCAGGGGTTTGCATGGCTTTCCCTTCCCTTCCCTTCCCTTCCCTTCCCTTCCCTTCCCTTCCCTTCCCTTCCCTTCCCTTCCCTTCCCTTCCCTTCCCTTCCCTTCCCTTCCCTTCCCTTCCCTTCCCTTCCCTTCCCTTCCCTTCCCTTCCCTTCCCTTCCCTTCCCTTCCCTTCCCTTCCCTTCCCTTCCCTTCCCTTCCCTTCCCTGTAGTGATTCCAACTCCATCCCAAAAGTTGTTGGCCCCATAGTTCCTATTACAGCCACACAGTCCCTATCCCAGCTCCACTGATTTCAGCTGCAGCCCTACAGTCCTATCCCAGTCCTACAGTGATTCCAGCTCCAGCCCCACAAGATTTATTTCTCCACCAGTTCTGATGTTTCTGCTCCAGCTCTGCATCTTCCCGATCCCGCCATGTGAAGCTGCTCCTGGATCAAGGCAGGATCTTCATTTCAGCTTCAGCTCTAGAATCTATATTCCAGCTCCAGCCCTACAGTGCCTGTGCTAGCCCCAAAGCCTCTATCTAGCTCCACAGTGGTTTCACCCTAAGCCCCACCTTCTCTATGTCACCACCAGCTCTGCTGCCTCAGCTCCAACTCCTCAGCTTTCCACTGCCTCTGGCTAAAAGCTGCTCCTGGTTGTCACTTTGCTCCCATGCTGTTGACAAGGCAATGAATCAGTAACTGTCATCACTTAAATATCTCTATGAGCTGCCACACTTATCCCAATGGGGCCCTGACTTTGGGGGCAAATGAGCCCTGGCCCACAGCACACACCTTGCCCTGCACCCCACCTGCCCACAGCCCCATCAGCCAGCATTAGGTGCTGGGAACAGCTGCTCGGCCCACGGTTCTGCATCCCAAAAGGTGCCCCTGGGCTGGCTCTGAGCCCCAAGATCTGCCCTGAGACCTCCACTGCCAGCTTGTGGCTGGTACCATTGCTGGGAGGGCTGGAACCCCCCTTGCAGCTCCTGTAGCCCCCAGGCTTCAGCTCCATCCCCTTCCCCATGGAATTATCCACTTCCAGCCCCACTATTTCCATTGCTCCACATCAATGGAATCTAAATCCAGATTCATTTTCTTTTCATTCTATTTTATTGTTTATTCTCTTAGTTTTACATTATTCTAGTTGTATAAAGATTTAATGTGACTATTGCATTGCCTTTTTTTTTAATTTCTATTACTAGATATATGATGTTTTTAAAATAAAGATTGTAGGGCTGGAGCTGTGAGGCCAGAGGGTATATTGAAGCCCCTGGGGCTGAATCCAGACCCAAACTGATGTGGAGCAATGAAAACTCTGGAGCTGGATAAATCCTGTGCGGCTGAGGGTAGAATCACTGGGTGGCTGGGGCTGGGATAGTTTCTGTGAGGCTGTGTAACAGGATCCTCAGCCCTGAAATGTGGTCAAACAACTTGAACAATGCCCTATTTTGCAAGCTACCAACAGTGGGCTGAGAGGGGCATCATATGCTGGTTTTTGGTGTTGAATCATGCTAAAAATCTGGAACTGTTTCAATCTGGCACACCAGCCTCAAATCAACCTGCTGATAACAAGAAAAAGATTTGACATATAAACTGCTAAAATGACCTGTAAGCATATCACTGGTCGTCAACTCCTTCACACTATAAAAGTCTAGTCCACTTCCCATATAGTAGGTTATTCTAATATATTCCTACTTGGAGTGTGTGGAGATTCTTCCATTGGGTTTTAGGGATGCTCACCAAGGATACTCCTAAAGGTTAGAAGAAAGAGATTTGTCCACAGTCGTTAGTGTTGGTGAGTTTCATCAGTCTCTAATAAGGATTTATTTTTGCTAGCTTTAATATAATTGCTTTAATATTGCTTTGATATAATGCATGATTCTATCTTGTAGTATAATAGTTTTAGCTTTTATAGTGTGTGGCAAATAATTCTGACTGAGTTCTTTTTCTCTAATCATTTATCATAATAAATAATTAATTCTTCTAAATATATATCTGATTTGCTGTCATTAAAACCTGTGGGACAAAGTTGTAAAACTTAAATTGTTGGCAAAGTCCCAGGCTGGGACTGGATCCAGCTGCCCCAGGCTCCTCTCACTGAGAATGAATTTAGAAAGCAAGGGGATTCTTTTCTGAACCTTGTGACACAACGGAAGGGCTTCTTAAATAAACTTTGTCTGAAGTTACCACTCCCACCCATGATGGGCTGGAGCTGGAATGTGGATTCTAGAGCTGGAGCTGAAGCACGAGAGAGCTGGATGTGAAAAGAAGATCCAGCCCTGATCCAGGAGCAGCTTCACCTGGCAGTGGTGGGAAGATGCAGAATTGAAGCTGAAGCAGTGGACTTGGTAGAGAAATAAAAGGATGGAGCTGAAATCATTAAAGGACTGGGATAGAAACTGTGGGGCTGGAACTGGAATAAAGTTTTCCAGGCTGGGCTTGGAACATGGATTCTAGAGTTGAAGTTGAAAACTCACAGATCTGGAGCAAAACTGAAGATCCTTCCACAAGAAGGAGAAGCTTCACCTGGCAGCTGTGGGAACATGCAAAGATGGAGCTGGTGAAATAAAAACCTTGTAGGACAGAAGCTGGAACCACTGCGATGTTGGGGTAGTGACTATAGGACTGCACCTGAAATCACTGTAGGGTTGGGATAGTAACTGTAGGGCTGGGTTAGTGATTGTAGGGCTGGAATTGGGAGTGTGGGGCGAGACTGTGGGTTGTGGGCCAAGGCACGGTCTCTGGGCTGGGGGAGGGATTGTGAGCTGGGGATTGGATTGTAGCACAGGAGAGGGAATTTGGACGAAGGTAAGGACAGTGGGCCGGGAAAGGGATTGTGGATGGGACAGGGACTGTGGGCGGGCATAGGGTCTGTAGAGGCGGGGTGAGATCTCTGGGGGTGGGATACGGACCGTAGGGACGGGGTAGAGAGTGCCGGGCCGGGGCACGGACTGAGGGGCAGGGGAGGGGATTCTCAGCGGGCGACGACAGGCGCCGCCAATCCCAGCACGAGGAAGGCAAATGATCTGCCAATCGCAACCAGGCGACCCCGCGATGTCCAATGACAGAGGCCCGTTCCACACGGACGTGTTCCCGCCAAACTGACACCCCCGCCATCACCGCCCTGGGCACGGAGCGCTCCCAACCCCACTCCGCACAGGCAGCTCCCCGGCAGATACACTTCATACAAAAAAAATCAGGCATAGACGCCGTGGTAACAACGTGCCCGGCGTGCAGGAAACCGAAACTATTTCTGGAATACAATAAGCCTGCGACCATACCACCCTGAGAAAGACATACCGTGCATACTTCTCTGCAAACGAAGAGCATCGGGCCTGGTTAGTACATGGCTGTAGGCTTCTTTCCCGGGCGCTGGCGACCGGGCGCTGAAGGCTCTTTTCTGCTGGGTTCTGGCGACTGGGCGGGCGGTCCCTCGTTTTGCTTGGGCGGCCGTGGCCAGGGGCAGGAGGCTGTGGGCACGCGTGGCTCGCGTAGCCGATGTACCTCGTGGTGCTGTTGGGCGCGGCTATAGGTTGTGGTGCTGCCTGGGGCAGCCCAGATTGGCGTGTGGCGCGCCCACGAGGTGCTGGGGCAGGGCAGGAGGGGGGGCCGGTGTGTGCTCGAGAGCGCTGGCGAGGCCTTGAGAGGTGCCTACGGCCATACCACCCTGAGAACGCCCGATCTCGTCTGATCTCGGAAGCTAAGCAGGGTCGGGCCCGGTTAGTACTTGGATGGGAGACCGCCTGGGAATACCGGGTGCTGTAGGCCTCTCTTTTGCCGGGCGCTGAAGGCTCTTTTCTGCTGGGTTCTGGCGACTGGGCGGGCGGTCCCTCGTTTTGCTTGGGCGGCCGTGGCCAGGGGCAGGAGGCTGTGGGCACGCGTGGCTCGCGTAGCCGATGTGCCTCGTGGTGCTGTTGGGCGCGGCTCTAGGTTGTGGTGCTGCCTGGGGCAGCCCAGATTGGCGTGTGGCGCGCCCACGAGGTGCTGGGGCAGGGCAGCAGGGGGGCCGGTGTTTGTTCGAGAGCGCTGGCGAGGCCTTGAGAGGTGCCTACGGCCATACCACCCTGAGAACGCCCGATCTCGTCTGATCTCGGAAGCTAAGCAGGGTCGGGCCCGGTTAGTACTTGGATGGGAGACCGCCTGGGAATACCGGGTGCTGTAGGCCTCTCTTTTGCCGGGTGCTGAAGGCTCTTTTCTGCTGGGTTCTGGCGACTGGGCGGGCGGTCCCTCGTTTTGCTTGGGCGGCCGTGGCCAGGGGCAGGAGGCTGTGGGCACGCGTGGCTTGCGTAGCCGATGTGCCTCGTGGTGCTGTTGGGCGCGGCTCTAGGTTGTGGTGCTGCCTGGGGCAGCCCAGATTGGCGTGTGGCGCGCCCACGAGGTGCTGGGGCAGGGCAGCAGGGGGGCCGGTGTTTGTTCGAGAGCGCTGGCGAGGCCTTGAGAGGTGCCTACGGCCATACCACCCTGAGAACGCCCGATCTCGTCTGATCTCGGAAGCTAAGCAGGGTCGGGCCCGGTTAGTACTTGGATGGGAGACCGCCTGGGAATACCGGGTGCTGTAGGCCTCTCTTTTGCCGGGCGCTGAAGGCTCTTTTCTGCTGGGTTCTGGCGACTGGGCGGGCGGTCCCTCGTTTTGCCTGGGCGGCCGTGGCCAGGGGCAGGAGGCTGTGGGCACGCGTGGCTTCGCGTAGCCGATTGTGCCTCGTGGTTCTGTTGGGGCCGGCTGTACGGTTGTGGTGCTGCCTGGGGCAGCCCAGATTGGCGTGTGGCGCGCCCACGAGGTGCTGGGGCAGGGCAGCAGGGGGGCCGGTGTGTGCTCGAGAGCGCTGGCGAGGCCTTGAGAGGTGCCTACGGCCATACCACCCTGAGAACGCCCGATCTCGTCTGATCTCGGAAGCTAAGCAGGGTCGGGCCCGGTTAGTACTTGGATGGGAGACCGCCTGGGAATACCGGGTGCTGTAGGCCTCTCTTTTGCCGGGCGCTGAAGGCTCTTTTCTGCTGGGTTCTGGCGACTGGGCGGGCGGTCCCTCGTTTTGCTTGGGCGGCCGTGGCCAGGGGCAGGAGGCTGTGGGCACGCGTGGCTCGCGTAGCCGATGTGCCTCGTGGTTCTGTTGGGGCCGGCTGTAGGTTGTGGTGCTGCCTGGGGCAGCCCAGATTGGCGTGTGGCGCGCCCACGAGGTGCTGGGGCAGGGCAGCAGGGGGGCCGGTGTGTGCTCGAGAGCGCTGGCGAGGCCTTGAGAGGTGCCTACGGCCATACCACCCTGAGAACGCCCGATCTCGTCTGATCTCGGAAGCTAAGCAGGGTCGGGCCCGGTTAGTACTTGGATGGGAGACCGCCTGGGAATACCGGGTGCTGTAGGCCTCTCTTTTGCCGGGCGCTGAAGGCTCTTTTCTGCTGGGTTCTGGCGACTGGGCGGGCGGTCCCTCGTTTTGCTTGGGCGGCCGTGGCCAGGGGCAGGAGGCTGTGGGCACGCGTGGTTCGCGTAGCCGATGTACCTCGTGGTGCTGTTGGGCGCGGCTCTAGGTTGTGGTGCTGCCTGGGGCAGCCCAGATTGGCGTGTGGCGCGCCCACGAGGTGCTGGGGCAGGGCAGCAGGGGGGCCGGTGTGTGCTCGAGAGCGCTGGCGAGGCCTTGAGAGGTGCCTACGGCCATACCACCCTGAGAACGCCCGATCTCGTCTGATCTCGGAAGCTAAGCAGGGTCGGGCCCGGTTAGTACTTGGATGGGAGACCGCCTGGGAATACCGGGTGCTGTAGGCCTCTCTTTTGCCGGGCGCTGAAGGCTCTTTTCTGCTGGGTTCTGGCGACTGGGCGGGCGGTCCCTCGTTTTGCTTGGGCGGCCGTGGCCAGGGGCAGGAGGCTGTGGGCACGCGTGGCTTGCGTAGCCGATGTGCCTCGTGGTGCTGTTGGGCGCGGCTCTAGGTTGTGGTGCTGCCTGGGGCAGCCCAGATTGGCGTGTGGCGCGCCCACGAGGTGCTGGGGCAGGGCAGCAGGGGGGCCGGTGTTTGTTCGAGAGCGCTGGCGAGGCCTTGAGAGGTGCCTACGGCCATACCACCCTGAGAACGCCCGATCTCGTCTGATCTCGGAAGCTAAGCAGGGTCGGGCCCGGTTAGTACTTGGATGGGAGACCGCCTGGGAATACCGGGTGCTGTAGGCCTCTCTTTTGCCGGGCGCTGAAGGCTCTTTTCTGCTGGGTTCTGGCGACTGGGCGGGCGGTCCCTCGTTTTGCCTGGGCGGCCGTGGCCAGGGGAAGGAGGCTGTGGGCACGCGTGGCTCGCGTAGCCGTTGTGCCTCGTGGTTCTGTTGGGGCCGGCTGTACGTTGTGGTGCTGCCTGGGGCAGCCCAGATTGGCGTGTGGCGGGCCCACGAGGTGCTGGGGCAGGGCAGCAGGGGGGCCGGTGTGTGCTCGAGAGCGCTGGCGAGGCCTTGAGAGGTGCCTACGGCCATACCACCCTGAGAACGCCCGATCTCGTCTGATCTCGGAAGCTAAGCAGGGTCGGGCCCGGTTAGTACTTGGATGGGAGACCGCCTGGGAATACCGGGTGCTGTAGGCCTCTCTTTTGCCGGGTGCTGAAGGCTCTTTTCTGCTGGGTTCTGGCGACTGGGCGGGCGGTCCCTCGTTTTGCTTGGGCGGCCGTGGCCAGGGGCAGGAGGCTGTGGGCACGCGTGGCTTGCGTAGCCGATGTGCCTCGTGGTGCTGTTGGGCGCGGCTCTAGGTTGTGGTGCTGCCTGGGGCAGCCCAGATTGGCGTGTGGCGCGCCCACGAGGTGCTGGGGCAGGGCAGCAGGGGGGCCGGTGTGTGTTCGAGAGCGCTGGCGAGGCCTTGAGAGGTGCCTACGGCCATACCACCCTGAGAACGCCCGATCTCGTCTGATCTCGGAAGCTAAGCAGGGTCGGGCCCGGTTAGTACTTGGATGGGAGACCGCCTGGGAATACCGGGTGCTGTAGGCCTCTCTTTTGCCGGGCGCTGAAGGCTCTTTTCTGCTGGGTTCTGGCGACTGGGCGGGCGGTCCCTCGTTTTGCCTGGGCGGCCGTGGCCAGGGGCAGGAGGCTGTGGGCACGCGTGGCTCGCGTAGCCGATGTGCCTCGTGGTTCTGTTGGGGCCGGCTGTACGTTGTGGTGCTGCCTGGGGCAGCCCAGATTGGCGTTTGGCGGGCCCACGAGGTGCTGGGGCAGGGCAGCAGGGGGGCCGGTGTGTGCTCGAGAGCGCTGGCGAGGCCTTGAGAGGTGCCTACGGCCATACCACCCTGAGAACGCCCGATCTCGTCTGATCTCGGAAGCTAAGCAGGGTCGGGCCCGGTTAGTACTTGGATGGGAGACCGCCTGGGAATACCGGGTGCTGTAGGCCTCTCTTTTGCCGGGCGCTGAAGGCTCTTTTCTGCTGGGTTCTGGCGACTGGGCGGGCGGTCCCTCGTTTTGCTTGGGCGGCCGTGGCCAGGGGCAGGAGGCTGTGGGCACGCGTGGCTCGCGTAGCCGTTGTGCCTCGTGGTTCTGTTGGGGCCGGCTGTACGTTGTGGTGCTGCCTGGGGCAGCCCAGATTGGCGTGTGGCGCGCCCACGAGGTGCTGGGGCAGGGCAGCAGGGGGGCCGGTGTGTGCTCGAGAGCGCTGGCGAGGCCTTGAGAGGTGCCTACGGCCATACCACCCTGAGAACGCCCGATCTCGTCTGATCTCGGAAGCTAAGCAGG
Source organism: Acrocephalus scirpaceus scirpaceus (assembly GCA_910950805.1). Classification (NCBI taxonomy): domain Eukaryota; kingdom Metazoa; phylum Chordata; class Aves; order Passeriformes; family Sylviidae; genus Acrocephalus; species Acrocephalus scirpaceus. The sequence continues at coordinate 19,853,031 of OU383781.1, forward strand.
GTCGGGCCCGGTTAGTACTTGGATGGGAGACCGCCTGGGAATACCGGGTGCTGTAGGCCTCTCTTTTGCCGGGCGCTGAAGGCTCTTTTCTGCTGGGTTCTGGCGACTGGGCGGGCGGTCCCTCGTTTTGCTTGGGCGGCCGTGGCCAGGGGCAGGAGGCTGTGGGCACGCGTGGTTCGCGTAGCCGATGTACCTCGTGGTGCTGTTGGGCGCGGCTCTAGGTTGTGGTGCTGCCTGGGGCAGCCCAGATTGGCGTGTGGCGCGCCCACGAGGTGCTGGGGCAGGGCAGCAGGGGGGCCGGTGTGTGCTCGAGAGCGCTGGCGAGGCCTTGAGAGGTGCCTACGGCCATACCACCCTGAGAACGCCCGATCTCGTCTGATCTCGGAAGC